>JAUPFN010000028.1:5508767-6925034 GCA_036924255.1 Apodemia mormo
TGTAGTGACACGCGGACACGTCACAGAACTACACCTCGCCACCGCGGTGTAGTGACACGCGGACACGTCACAGAACTACACCTCGCCACCGCGGTGTAGTGACACGCGGACACGTCACAGAACTACACCTCGCCACCGCGGTGTAGTGACACGCGGACACGTCACAGAACTACACCTCGCTACCGCGGTGTAGTGACACGCGGACACGTCACAGAACTACACCTCGCCACCGCGGTGTAGTGACACGCGGACACGTCACAGAACTACACCTCGCCACCGCGGTGTAGTGACACGCGGACACGTCACAGAACTACACCTCGCCACCGCGGTGTAGTGACACGCGGACACGTCACAGAACTACACCTCGCCACCGCGGTGTAGTGACACGCGGACACGTCACAGAACTACACCTCGCTACCGCGGTGTAGTGACACGCGGACACGTCACAGAACTACACCTCGCTACCGCGGTGTAGTGACACGCGGACACGTCACAGAACTACACCTCGCCACCGCGGTGTAGTGACACGCGGACACGTCACAGAACTACACCTCGCCACCGCGGTGTAGTGACACGCGGACACGTCACAGAACTACACCTCGCCACCGCGGTGTAGTGACACGCGGACACGTCACAGAACTACACCTCGCCACCGCGGTGTAGTGACACGCGGACACGTCACAGAACTACACCTCGCTACCGCGGTGTAGTGACACGCGGACACGTCACAGAACTACACCTCGCCACCGCGGTGTAGTGACACGCGGACACGTCACAGAACTACACCTCGCCACCGCGGTGTAGTGACACGCGGACACGTCACAGACCTACACCTCGCTACCGCGGTGTAGTGACACGCGGACACGTCACAGAACTACACCTCGCCACCGCGGTGTAGTGACACGCGGACACGTCACAGAACTACACCTCGCCACCGCGGTGTAGTGACACGCGGACACGTCACAGAACTACACCTCGCCACCGCGGTGTAGTGACACGCGGACACGTCACAGAACTACACCTCGCTACCGCGGTGTAGTGACACGCGGACACGTCACAGAACTACACCTCGCCACCGCGGTGTAGTGACACGCGGACACGTCACAGAACTACACCTCGCCACCGCGGTGTAGTGACACGCGGACACGTCACAGACCTACACCTCGCTACCGCGGTGTAGTGACACGCGGACACGTCACAGACCTACACCTCGCCACCGCGGTGTAGTGACACGCGGACATGTCACAGAACTGGTAATTTTCCAGTTATATGAAACCAATAACATCTAATAGTAGAATTACCTAATTGCTTTTTTCTCATACACGACATCCCACTTGAAAACGCCAAAATTATATGCTATGCAGATAATACTCCAGTATTGTTTCATGGATCAACAGCTCTATATTATGCTGAGCTAGGAATGACTAATGTATCTAGATGGCTGCAGAATAATCTTCTAACATTAAATATTAAAAAAAAAACAGTAGCAGTCGTGGGACTGCCGATAGAAGTGAAAACGGAACTATTAAGTTGAGAGTAATTAAAACTATATGCAAAACATAGCTATAGATATACTATTATCATTAGCATGTCGGTGACGCGAACCGAGGATTTTACCCTCTACCAAAACGCTCAACGCGCCTAAAGAAGTTTTCACTTCAAAAAACTTTATGTATGCTTCCATAAAACAGCCGCATCAGCTCCTTCATTAAACACTGACATAAAAATACACACGGCAGCTTGTGATAAAACACGTTGCGAATGTGACTCTCTAACAAGAAAAGACGTTATTAAATATCTTGGAGTTCTAGACGAAAATTTAACTTTTAAACGTCATATAACTGAGCTATCTAATCGGATTCGGAAGGTTACGGGCATAATGAAGCATCTACGTGATGTAACAAATATTGACACCCTCAAATTGGTATACTACGCATTATGTCAATCATTACTTATCTACTGCATTACATGCTGGGGTGGTGCAGCTAAGACTTTTCTTATCCGAGTTAAGAGAGCGCAGCGTTCAGTATTAAAAGTAATGATGAAAAAACCTTTTAGATATCCAACATCACAGGTCTACAAGGAGAGTGGAGTTTTCAGTGTAAGGCAACTATTTATTTTGCGAACAACACTGTCTGTCCATAAGTCGGTATTAGATTCTCCCGAACAAAAAAACTTGCTAAAGCAGAGAGTATACCGTTTGCCCATTCCACAGTTTAAAACCTATTTTGCCCACCGTTTCGGACAATTCATTAGAACCCGTATTTATAATTCTGTTGCTGAAAATTGTAATATAAAGCAAAAATCGTTACTTGAGGCTAAACAAACAGTTTGTAAATGGTTAGCTACCCTAGACAACACTAACACCTAACACTGAAAATTTAATATAATAATTTAATTTAAATTTTTTACTCTTACACTCTAAGTTAAAGTTTCTTCATAGTTTATGTATATTGTGACTTAAGATGCCAATCTGTCAACACCAGTAATTTGTAATCGAAGTCGGGTCCTTACGATACAGGCTAGCCTAGTGTAAGGGCCGTCGTTTAAGTAAAGCTAATTAAAAAACTCAGCGATAAACATAATATGTATTTAAGTTTTTAAAGTAAGAAGTGTAATATATTAACTTGTATTTTTGTCGCTGTAAATAAACTATTTTTCATTTTTCATACATATAATAAAATCGTAGGAAAGTCAAAACTGTACATTGAATATTTTTTTAAAAGAATACTTGGAGCGTGATCTACACTCGATATCGAAGCCAAAAATATAGTTTTTAGAATTTTTGTCTGTATGTATGTCCGGGGTAAACTCAAAAAGTACTGCACGGATTTACTTCAAATTTTGCATGAATATTACAGGTCGGGTCAACATATAGGCTACATATTATCACGCTATCACCTAGCGACCAGGTGGTGTGCGGAGTAAACGAAGTCCGCGCGGACGAAGTCGCTGGCAACAGCTAGTCCTTAATATTAATCAAACGTTTTCAAAACAAATTTTGATTCACCTTCTTGAGTTCTTGCGATGATTTCGAACTTATGAATTAAAGAGCAAAAACTTTATAACCCCTTGATGGTCCGGGCATCTTTGTAGAATAGACCACCTGCCGTTCTGCCAGGCAGGTCGTAAAAGGCGATCGATTGGCTATCGAGTCACTACCATCGTGGCTACTAGGTGGTAGAGTTCTGCATTGTCTCGCCCGGGTCTGGTAGCACAATTACGCCTTACCTATTCCTGCCGCAATAGCGTCAGGGCTTGTCGCTGTCGTGTTCCGGTTTGGAGGGTAAGGTAGCCGGTAAACTTACGCATGTGGCATTAGACCTCGCCACAAGATAGCAACGCATCATTAACGTCTTTGGTGTCTATAAGCGATGGTTGACTCTTTCCATCAGGAGACCCATCTGCTTGTTTGCTATCTTATGATATAAAAAAAAAACTTCAGTGAAAATTACAAGTGTAAAATTTAAAACAATAATTAAAATTGATCTCGTTTATTACGTTAAAAGACAGCAAACAAGCAGATGGCCCTCCTGATAGAAAATTGCATCGCGTAAAATACCAAAGATGTTAATGTTGTGGCAGGATGGTAATGTCACAAGCATTGGTGCCAACCTTACCCTCCACACTGGAATACGACATCGACAATTATATCCATACTAATATTATAAATGCGAAAGTAACTCTGTCTGTTACGCTTTCACGGCCAAACCACTGAACCGATTTGGATAAAATTTGGTACAAATATAGTTTGAGACCCAAGAAAGGATATAGGATAGTTCTTATCACGGGAAGGGGAACTATGTGGGTTTTTATTTTAGAATTTTTTCCACGCGTACGAAGTCGCGGGCACAGCTAGTCAAAAAATAAAACAAAAATGTTTATTTTTCAGACAACAAAAAACCATAAATGTTAGTTACAAAATTACCTACTTATAGCTAAAATTAGTACTTAATAACTAAGGATGATCTTGTTATATTAATTATATATTTGACCAGCGGACAGTCCCCGCAGTCAGCAATGATCTTTAAGACGTTTAGCTACTGCGAACCCTCTGTAATAATGAGTCTGCTTTTTCGCGCAAAACAGCCGGGAAACTGTCGACCCCTGCGCACGCAAACATCGTGGAGGCATTGCAGTATCGCGGCAGCACCAACAAATGCCCTGTAGGGTTACTCTTGAAAACCGATTTCAATTTTAAACGAATATTTAATGAGTTTTGAAGTACATATTTCGTACTCTGGACAACTATATATTCAATCATTGGATTCGGCGGCGACAGCGCCACACGAATTTTGAAAGTTTTTGGAACTACTCATTATTGCTTTTATTCGTTATTTTGTTTAAAACGGGAATTAAAATTTCCACTCACAACACTAGCTTGACAGGTACCGATGACATCTATTTCCAATAATTAAGTCGTTATTATACCGAATCAATGTGGGCAATATTGGTTTCAAGAGTACCGTTTTTTGACGATATTCGAATGTTTTTGTTTTTATCAATATTGGTTAATTAGAGTAGGCCTGTAGAATGCATTATTGTACTGTATCCGCAAGACTTGTATGATCTCTGGGTATAGTTAAACCACAGACTGCTCGTGTAAAATGAGGTGCAATATGCTCCCCTCTGCAATATTGATTGCTGCAGGATTAGGTAAAGCGGCAGCAGTTTTCAAATTTGCCCGTGATTGATATCAGCGTATTATTTTTCCTGACGAAGTAGCGTCAATGCTAAGAAGTAAGGTAGCCGACAAATACTCATCATCTTGCTGTTTGAAAGCAATGCGTCGTAAATATCTTTGGTGTCAATAGGTAATGGTCATCTCTTTCCTCCAGAAAAATCGTCAGCTTGTTTTCTGTGACATAAAAAATTGTGGTTGAGACTCTAGTCTCATTTTTTTTTAACATTCTAGAGAATTTAGTAAGTTTATTGCGCTTAGTCTTCTATCTCAGGTTGTATAATCCAAGATCTATGTAATTTAATACCAAACAATGATCGACTTTCAAAAGAGGAAGTGGTCCTTGATTCGACTGTACTTTTATGATTGTTACATCTGATCTCGTTCATTAATGAACCCTCCAAACCAGAACACAACAGTGACGAGCACTGACGCTATTGTGACAGAAATAGGTAAGGCGATGGTAACAAACTTTGGCAAGATGTTGCGCTACTCTACCACCTCTATCCTTCCTTACACTATCTTTAGTTTCAGTTGCAAATTGAAAAACGTTTAAACTTTAATGCTAAAAAAAAACTTATTAATATTATTGTTACGAATAATCTAGAAACCTGAAGAGTTGGAACGCTGGAGGGATATAGAAATAAAAAAAAGAAAGAGGAAAAGAAAAGATAGCTACTCCTATTAATAAACAAATGAACTTTGTGGTATAGGGCATAAGGTTGAAAATAGCGTGTACTAGGACTTATGAGTCATAACTTGTTTACAATAATAATTGTTATTGTGTACGAGATGATTGACGAACATTCGCGATTGTTCTCGAACTTTACCTCGGGCATAAGATAGAGATGTGTTGACAAATACAGGGCAGTTTTTATAAAACGATCGAGAGCGATACTTGAAGCGACCCGTGCGAAGCGAGAAGTGTTTTATTGTGTATTCGGTTAAGCTTAGTGATAGTACAGTGAGTGACTAGTGTTAATCAGAGTATTTGAGTATTACATTGTGTTGTCTTGTGTATTTGTATTGTAAATACGCGGATTTAATAAAAGTGGTGTTTTCTTACAATTACGAACCCGAAGTACGTAACATTATAAGCTTGAGCTTTTTTAAACAAAATGTAATAAAATTTATTGATTTTTGGTATTATTTAATAAGAAACCTACCACCAGGTGCTATGTATTGTATATTACACAATGACCACCACAATGATTCCTTTTTCTGCGAACAGTCATGACGGTAGTGACTCGTATAGTCATTGTTTAACTTTTACAAACTATCCGGCGAAATGACAATGGTTCATTCTTCAAAGGGGGACCGGATCGACACAGGGCACTACTGGCAGATGTTGACGTCATTCGTGTTGCAAACATGATGCTTCCATAAGTGATGTCATTCC
This sequence comes from Apodemia mormo, assembly GCA_036924255.1. Taxonomy (NCBI): domain Eukaryota; kingdom Metazoa; phylum Arthropoda; class Insecta; order Lepidoptera; family Riodinidae; genus Apodemia; species Apodemia mormo. The sequence goes on from JAUPFN010000028.1 coordinate 5,514,848, forward strand.
GTACACTGGCAATGTCTCGTCAAAGGCGACTACTGGACGAAACAGTTCATCAACGTCACGCCCAGTTTTGTTAAACCACTGCATGGTCTGGGCGTGACGTTGCAGCTAGAGCCAGCAGCAGGCTTCGGTGTGAGTGATAAAACTATTTTATCATAATCATTTAAGATGCATTAACAACGTCCTGAAACGAATAAGATACTGAAACAAGTAGGCTTTGTTACAATAATTTTATTATATTTGCTTGTATAATTTAAGGAAACGGTCACTACAATAATCAAGAGTGCAGTTATATCAGAGTTAATGTGAACAAAATAAAGTAAATTTTCGTTTCGTTTCAATAAAACTAGTCTCTAGAGCTCCTTGTCGCTAGCAACGCGAAGTCAGAGTCATGACTTGTGTTATCAACCGCGCTTGACGAAAACTACTAGCCGACCAGATGTGCGGCACACCTGTGTTATGACGTCATAATAAAATAGATAACGAATGGTATAAATAAGCGGGGACAACACGTTTTCATTTATTGTAATTCTATAGCTTATTGAAGGGCATTACTCTGCCCAAAATTATACTGTGCGTGTAAAAGTGATTCAAGTGTTTTATTCGACCAAACTGCTTCACGTTAACACTAGTCTCTGGTCCTCCCGATAACATTAAACTTCTTTATTTGCATAAAAAAGTGTAGATGATTTGATCTTATATAATAATGTTCCTTAATTTTGCATTTTAAATTAAAATAATACACATCCACGTAAAAGACACATAGTTAACATTTGTTGCGTTTGTTCTTGATCTATTTTAAACTAGCTGTTGCCCGCGACTTCGTTCGCGCGAACTTCGTTTACTCCCAGCTCCTCCCCCGTAGGTGAAAGCGTGATAATATGTAGTTGACCCGACCTGTTAGTAATATTCATGCAAAATTTGAAGTAAATCCATGCAGTACTTTTTGAGTTTACCCCGGACATACATTGACTTTCCTACGATTTTATTATATGTATATATAACGCTAAACATATTCAATCAATCAATCATAATTTATTGCGTCATTCACCGTGAGGGAATCATTTTTAATAAACACTTATTCTGAACAAATTCCCATTGACCTATTTATAAAACCTACGAAACACTCAATATCTCACTTGTTAATACATACACAGCATTGGCACTTAAATTTTATTTTACTACGGTAACACATACATTTTTTAAATAGTTATTTAGAAGGTATATTATTAGTAAACGATTGGAATAAGTTTCTCTGTGTACCCCATCGTAAATATTGTTCATATTTGATTAAGGCGAGGCATCGCGATAAACGGGAAAAAACTGGTTTGTTTCATCACGATTTTTGTATTGATTGTTAAATAACAATTTTACAAAAATTACACGATATACCTGAAGATATTATCTAAAGAATGTGCTAACTCATTACATGATAGAATGTACTTTACTCGATCATGTAAAATTCCGAAAACAGGCTAAAAAAATCTCTAAAACAAATAATTTGTTAATAATATTTCTAATCTTCCACATGATTTTTATATGGTGATATTTAGTTGTAAATACAAAAAAGAATGTGCTAAATTATAGTTTTCAGCTGATGTCCTATATTTATTTATCCGAAAATTAATACGTTTCCCGGCGGTTTCAGAACATACCGCGCCACCCATTTTCTATAGAATTGACGCGCGTCGAAATACCTCGCCTTAAGGTTGACTGGTAGAGAATACCTACAACAGCGGTGGTAATCACCGTCAGGTGAGCCTGTCTGTTTACCCCGTCTTCTATATACATAGTGACTGGTGAGTTACCTTCGATACTTCTGGAGAGTACTCGGTACTCGAGTCTCGTTGAAATGAAATAATAAAATTAGGGGCTTAATTTTTGACCAATATTTCTCTAAAAATAAGTGAAATGTGGATATTATACTAAGCACGCCGCGCTAGTCGACATTAAGGACACACCGCCGCCACGCAGCCGCCCTCAATCTCACTACCTGCGCGACACGTGCGTCCGCGCGGTGTCCAAGTATGATGCAGGTAAATATAGAATTCTCGGTGTACTGTTTACTAAGAAGTATTTTAATATTTATTTTTAATGTTATTTTCCTCATCATATATGATCGCCAACTATCACGTCCATAAATATTGAAGGTAACTCACCAGTCAGTCTGTATAAGAAAAACTCCCAACATGTTTGTGCATAAATTTAATCTATACATAATACATATATTAAAATCGTAGGAAAGTCAAAACTGTACATTGAATATTTTTTAAAAGAATACTTGGGGTGTGATCTACAATCAATATCAAAGCCAAAAATAGTTTTTAGAATTTTTGTCTGTTTGTTTGTATGTATGTCCGGGGTAAACTCAAAAAGTACTGCATGGATTTACTTCAAATTTTGCATGGATATTACTAACAGGTCGGGTCAACATATAGACTACATATTATCACGCTATCACCTACGGGGGAGGAGCTGTGCGGAGTAAACGAAGTCCGCGCGGACGAAGTCGCTGGCAACAGCTAGTTTTAAATAAATAAATAATTATACACTTCACTTGCAGTGTGCTCCGTTAAAGAATTTCTTTAAACTATGGTTCATATTAATCTTTACCTAAATAAATCACTTTGTATTAGACTTCTGTGAGAATTCTCTCCCGTACTGGTCAGGGCCCGCTTTAAACAATACACTAAATGTGTCAATCTGCCAGCTTGTTCGTAAAAGGCGAAAAATTGGCTATGCGAGTCACTACCGTGGTGACTGCCAAGTGGTAGAGTGTTACGTTTTCCCCGTGTTGGTCCCGGGCTCCTTTGAGCCCGTTGGTCCGGGCTTCTGCCAGGCAGGTCGTAAAAGGCGACCGAGTGGTTGTGCGAGTCACTACCATCGTGACTACTAGGTGGTAGAGTTCTGCATTGTCTCGCCCGGGTCTGGTACCACCGCCTTAACTACTCCTGCCGCAATAGCGTCAGTGCTTGTCACTGTTGTGTTCCGGTTTGGAGGGTAAGGTAGCCGGTAAATTTATGCATGTAGCATTAGACCTCGCCACAAGATAGCAACGCACCATTAATATCTTTGGTGTCTATAAGCGATGGGTGGTTTTTTCCGTCAGGAGACCCATTTGCTTGTTTGCTATCTTATGTCATAAAAAAAGTATATGCCGTCGTTACTACGAGTTAGTATAGTCCTGCATTGTCTCGTCGGGGTCTGCTGCCATCGCCTTAACAGTTCCTGTCGCAATACGACCGGTGCTTGTTGCTGTCGTGTTCTGATTTGAAGGTAAGGTATCCGGTAAACTTATGCATCCCGCCACACGGATAGCAAAGCATAACGAACACTAGGTCTATAGGAGATGAATTTTCCTTCCATCAGGAGAGCCATTTGCTTTCTATAATATAAAAAAGTTATGAATTACTAGCTGACCCGGTAAACGTTGTTCTGCCTTTTTAACTACTTTTATTTTTTTCTATATTTTCAAACCTTTTAAACCATCCCTGGACTTCAACAATTAATTCAAAACCGAACTTAGCCAAATCGGTTCAGCTGTTCTTGAGCTTTAGCGAGACTAACAAACAGTAATTGATTTTTATATATATAGATCACCAACTTTTTTTATCGCCTCTGTGGTCTAGCGGTCCTGCGTTGGCGTTGACCACATGAGGTCCCGGGTTCGATTCCCGAGTCGTGCACAAAAAAAAGTGTTTTTTCAGTTTTCTGAGAAACACAAAGTTGCCCGGGATTGGAAAGTGCCCGGTTGGCGATAGGCTTGTCACCTATCACATTTGTGGGATCAAGTATCTTCGGCTAATCGTGGGTGCACTTGTTGTACCTCTGCCTACCCTTTCGGGGATATGGGCGTGAAGATACTTTTTTTTTTTAACTTTTTAAAACCGTAAGCCGCGAGATAACTACTTATATATAAAATTGCTTTTAAAACTGATTTTTTGGTAAATATTTTTACAGAAGTCACAAGAAAATTATTTTTCTTGAGTATGAATAGATTTATGTCGACGTAAATTACTAGAGCATGAGAAACCTTTATTGCAGACATTACATACGTGAGGTTTCATATTACTATGAGTATTTAAATGTATCTTTAAACTGTCCTTTCGACTGAACGTTTTTTCACAGAAGTTACAAAAAAATGGCTTCTCTCCCGTGTGAGTATACTCATGTTGACGTAATATAGTTGAACGTGAGAAACACTTTTTGCAGACATTACATACATAAGGTTTTATTTCATAGTGTGTATTATTTAAATGTGTTTGTAAATATTTTTTTCGTTTGAATGTTTTACCACACAAGTCACAAGTAAACAGTTTTGCTTCAGTGTGAGTATATTCATGATAACGTAATCCACCCAACTGTGAGAAACCTTTATTGCAAACATCACACACATAAGGTTTTATTTTATGGTGTACATTTAAATGGTTATTTAAAACATGTTTAAAACTGAACGTTTTTTTACAGAATTCACAAAAAAATGGCTTCTCTCCAGTGTGAATATATTGATGTTGACGTAAACTACTTGAATATCGGAAATACTTATTGCAGACATCACACACATAAGGTTTTACTTCATAGTGTATATTTAAATGTCTTTGTAAATTACTTTGTTGCCTAAATGTTTTTTTACAGAAATTACAAGTGTATGGTTTCTCTCCGGTGTGAATATATACGTGATGACGTAATCCACTTGCTTGTGAGAAACCTTTATTGCAGAAATTACACACATAAGGCTTTATTTCTTCATGTATTTTTAAATGGACCTTCAACTTGTGTTTCAGACTAAACATTTTGCCACAAAAGTCACATGAAAATGTGTTTTCTTCAGTGTGAGTTAATGTATGTTGATGCAATTCACTCGGGTATTTGAAACTTTTGTTACAGACATTACATACATTTTTTTTTATACGGTGAATATGCAAGTGCCTCCTTAAAGTCTTCTTTTGGCTAAAAGCTCTTTCACAAACATCACATCTATATAACCTATCGTCATTTCTCTTATCTGTTTTAGGTCCAAATATATTATCATTAGCTTTTATTTGTGATTGTGGTAGTCTCGTTGGCACAATGATAGGATTATTTAAAGTTGTTATTTCAGTCTTCACTTCTACGACTTCATTAATATTTTTATCTGTTACCTCTTGCAATCTCTTGAACTGACCTGTAAATAAAACATTTTATTATCTTACTAGCGGCCCGGTACGTGCTTCGCTACGTATAAAGTGAAATAAAAAAAAATTGGAACATCAAATTCACAAAAAATGTGATAAATAAAGAACAAATCATCCGAAAGTAAAAAAAGTATCTTCACGCCCATATCCCCGAAGGGTTAGGCAGAGGTACAACAAGTGCACCCATGATTAGCCGACGATACTTGGTCCCACAAATGTGATAGGTTGCAAGCCTATCGTCAACCGGACACTTTCCAATCCCGGGCAACTTTGTGTTTCCCTGACCCAGGAATTGAACCCGGGACCTCATGTGGTCAACGCCAACGCTGGACCACTAGACCACAGAGGCGACTAAATATCCGAAACTAAATATCCAAACAAAGCCTAAACATTTGGTTTGGATAGGTGAGCCCGTTCTTGAGTTTTAAAATTACAACGAAAAGTGGCATTGATTTGTATATATATAGAAGAAGAAGATAATCGTATTAGCAACTAGGCATCGGCATAAATGTATGACTTATTTGGTCCGAATCCTGTATCAGGCAGGCATCCTTAATCATACAACTAATAAAAACATATGGGTTGCTGCCCTGTCGGTCGAGTGGTTAGTGACACTGACTATGCAATCAACGGTGCTCGGATTCGATTCCCGACAGGGACAAATATTTGTGTGATGAGCATAGACATTTGTATTTCTGTGTTTAGGCGTTTATTATATACTAGCTGTTGCCCACGACTTCGTCCGCGCGGACTTCGTTTACTCCGCACAGCACCTCCCCGTAGGTGATAGCGTGATAATATGTAGCCTATATGTTGACCCGACCTATTAGCAATATTCATGCAAAATTTGAAGTAAATCCATACAGTACTTGAGTTTACCCCGGACATAAATAGAGACAAACAGACAAAAATTCTAAAAACTATATTTTTGGCTTCGATATCGTTTGTAGATCACGCCCCAAGTATTTTTTTAAAAAAATATTCAATGTACAGTTTTGACTTTCCTACGATTTTATTATATGTATAGGCACGGTCCCGCCGTTCTGTTCTCAATTTTCAAATATATATTTTTCTAAATATATATTTGAAAATTGAAAATTCTAGGCAGAGTCGAAAAGGAATATTAATTGGGCTTGACGGTGGTCGTGGTGACGTATTCTTTTAAAAAAATATTCAATGTACAGTTTTGACTTTCCTACGATTTTATTATATGTAATATAGATATTTCATATGTATGTATTTCTACATATGTATAAATATCGTTGACTAACACCCATATCACAAGTATATAACTTGCTTACTTCTTACATCAAGTTGTATAATTTATCAAGGGTTATTTATTGACAGAGTATGAAAAACAATCTAGTTTGTTATGATCATATTTTAATAAAATTATCAATTTTAACAGCTTGTAATAAAACATTTTGTAAATTGTTTGACATATATTTGGCACTGTATGCACTGTTTGCACTTGCATGTTTGTGAAGAAATCAGTGTGTCCATTCCACATGCAGCATAATATCATTCAATATTACTAACATGCCACATTGTTATCGCTTTCGCACCATCAATACATATCACAATGCATTTATTCCAGTCTAAGCTTACATTTTGATAGATCGAGAAATCAATAAGCACATTGCAAACATCTGAAAACAGTTCTAGAGCCTGAAAGAGATATTGAAAAATAAAGAAATGAGCATGAGCATAAAATGTAAGCTGTTCAACACATGCATAATATTCATACTCACATATGGATGCCACAAGGGCGCTCAACAAATCGCAATATCTGAAACTTGTCAAAATGTTATGCTGAGAAGTATGATGGGGAAGACTGACTGACTAAAGAAAAGACAAAATAAGAACTACAACAATTAACAAGCAAACAAGGACAAAAGATGTCACAATAACCATCGAAAAGCTCAAGTGGAAATGGGCAGGCCATACTGCTACAGAATAGACAAGTAGTGAATATTAGTGATGAACACGGGGAACAAGAAAACAAAACGAGGCAGACCACTTAGGAGATGGGTTGACGAAATTAAGGCAGTGGCAGGCGGTACTTGGACATCACTAGCCAGAGAAAAATAAAAGTGGAGTTAGTTGGAGGCCTTTGCTATAAAAATTTGCCTTACAAATTGGCTCCTTGACAAAAACTTTTATACTCTTAAAGAATTCTTTGAAAGTAAATAACTTTCTATTTTATATATACGCCTGTTGTTATTTTAGTTAAGGATTTTATTTTATGTTTAATTATTACTGTCTGTTAGATTATTTACATCATTATTATTCATAATAAATTATAATTAATTGAATTTGACATTATTTTCAACGCAACAAAAAATGAATTTGACAATTTATGACATGGATTTGAGTTTTAATATATTTATTTAATAAGTTTATTTTACAAAGTATCTATTTAGTAAAAAAATTGTAAATAAACTATCAATTTATTTTACAAAGTATCTATTTAGTAAAAAAATTGTAAATAAACTATCAATGTAATCATGAATATTATATTGTAATGATTTTTGGTTATATTATCTAATTGAAGAATCTATTTCATTATTTAAAACAGTCGTTTATCATATGGTACAACTTAGTTTTTAAATTTACGTTATGACATTATATTTATTCAATTACATAATAAGAAGCAACATTTCAATTTGTAGTCACACGCAGCAATGGAATAAATTTCTAAAATAAGTAGCCTAAATTAATCCTTATTACTGCAGTTTAAAAGGTAAATAGTCCTGGGCTAAACGAAAACTTTGTATTGAATTTTCCTGTGTTTAAATTAATTAAAAAATATTCAAATACTTTGGTGCATGCAATATAGCTAAACTAAGTTTATGAATTCTTTCTTAATTCGAGTAATAGTATTCTTTGACAAATCCTGTTGCCATTAGTGCTCTTGCATTACTATATTGCAATGGGTGGTAACGTCTCAGATTTCTCTTCTCCTCAAAATACTTAATCACATTATACACGATTTTACGTATATCACTATTTAATACTTTCCAACGTTTATGCTTCATAGTAAACAAACGGCATAACAATGTAACTAAATAACGAACAACAGTTAACAATATAATACCAATTAAAACATTTAACAACTGTATTAACAACCAAAATAAATAAATAATAATAATTACCAAGAAACTCTTAGAACGCGTCAAGCTCACATATAGCGAAATTGGACTGATGAACAAATGCAGATTTTTGGTTGACCGTATCGGTGAGTGTCAGTATAGATAGAGAGTGTGTGAGTGAGAGGTGAACAGAGGCAATACCATTTTCAATCCCATTCTTTATGCGCACGGGTAGTATCTATATACATAGCCGAAAATTAAAAAACTGCACATCTCAGAGTATGTCGTTCATTTGAAATTTCAGTCATTTGAAAGGGGGCAACCAGCTCCTATAAAAATTGATCCTAACCAACTCCAAATTCGAGATGCTAATTTCTAATGCCAATGTTTTATCCCTGTTTGGATTTCTAATCCCTGTTTGGAATTATAATGCTCATAAAATGCACCTGTTTGGATTTAGTTCAATAGGTATGTATGAGTAAACAAAGTATGTGTTTACTCATACATACCAAGTGGTTAATTATAAGATTTTAGAGTGTTCTAGGATAGTAAGTAAATTATATGACATACCACTTTCAACATTTTTTAACTCTAACTTAATTTCTGTTGACTCCGCATTATCTTCGTATTTTATACCTTCATTCACTTCTATTTTAATCTCATCTATTTCCAATTTGACTTCTGAAGTACATTGAAAGGAGTAACAATCTGGATCTTCCTTTATTTTAATTGGCGTGGTCATCTTGTTACTAAAACGTAGTGATTATAACATTGTAGGTACTCTTTGTTGCTGTTACTGAACATTTGAGGTTGGCTTATATTTACAAATGCACTTTTTAATTGTATAATCCTTTATATTTTTTATATATATAGTTGTTCGTAATTGCTGTAGTTCGTAATTTATTACTAAAGAGGCAAGTTATTGTAGTACATTAATTTAGGGCATAAGTTAAATAAAATACCAAGATTTTTTAGATCGAATATCAATAAATTGCTCTCTTATTGCATTATACGAATGGCAAACAAAATGGCATATGCCAAATGGCAATCACTAGTACATAATATATTTTGCCAGTGTCGACCACAGAGTACTTTGTAACATACCTAATGCCTTGATCACACGAACCGAGCAAACCGGCGAGACAGTAGGCATGGGTCGTTACGTCGTTTTCAAGAAACGTAATGAAACTAGTGACGCCGGCCAAGTCACTAGTTTCAAAAGTAGTGATTTTTGTAACTAGTTACTTCTGCTACTGTGATTGTTTGAGCACATAATTTTACGAACTTATACAGTTACGTGCGAAACGAAATTAGATTATATCACTAACAAGTGTTTATAGCTATACAGTTACATGAATAACGTATTACTAAATGACACTAATTAGCTTCCCTTCGTACTTTAAGAATTAAAATTTATTTACTTTTTACTTTGATGATAATTGATTAGTGATTACTGATTATTAATTACTGATTTTATTAAAATTATTAATTTTATTACATACATATATTTTTTAGTTTTATGTGTGTGTATTCAAATAAAACTATAAAAAACATATATATATATACACGTCATAATTTTATATACACGTTTGATAAATTCACACCTTTTCATTTACACTTTTTATAATATACTTATTAAATCAAATTTAATTTAATTAATAAAATAATCAATAAAAAATTAATAATAGATTTAATAAATATGTTATTATATTTACAGACTGTAAATTCAAGATTGCTAGTAATATAAGATATAAATAATATAAGATATAATAGAGGATTAGAATAGTTCAAGATTTTGCAGTATTTTTTACTGTCATTTGTCTTGGACTTTTATTTACAACTTTCTATTTTTTTTGTGCCATAAACAAAGTAAATTACAAGTGCTCATTAATTTCATCAAAAACCATCAGTGAAGTCGAATTAAAACAAACAATAGAAAATATTTTGTTTGAAAGTCCCTGTTCCTTCCCGGAATCCGAGCTAATTTTCTAAAATTATTTAAAAACAGAATTCAAACTGTTTTATTCTCTATGTTTATAAGTTTATGTATGAAAATTAAACGTATGCTAATACTTTATAGGCTGTTTTGTTATCGATTGTCGGGCAGTAGGTACTCCACAACACGTGTGCGCTTAGATCTATTGACAATAATGGTATCATGCAGTCTCGTTCACTCCTCATGTCTTGATCAGCCGTCTCGCCTTCTCGGCCGGTCGAGCACATTTTTTGCACCGCAGTCCGCACATTGTGTTCGACTAATCACTCCCAATCACAGTATAGTAACGCATTTACAAAAATCACTACTTGTCATTTGACTCGGAACTAGTGACTTCGTTACATGTCGCGTAGCTAGTTACTGTAACCAGTGACGTGAAATAACGCTCATGTCTCGGAGACAGTGCTCTCTCTCGGTCGAGTACCAAAGTAATCTGTGTAACAGTATATTGATAATTTTGTTGTGTGTGTCTATTCTTTTAATTTTTACGTAACATATACAATTATAATTTGTTTCTTTAATTTTAAATTACTGATTATATGTAGAAAATACACAAAAACGAAAAACTAAAGACATGGTTATATAAAGTGTGTAGGTTATAAATACTATCTAACCTCACAGTTCCACAACATGTCCACGGAAATTAAAACAGAGCAATATCCAGATAGTAGTTTCTTTCAGTGTACTTCAGAAGTTATATTAGAAACTGATGTAATTAAAATAGAAGTAGATAATGATTATGATGGCGAAGGAAATGCTGAGTTAACGCAAATAAAGTCAGAATTCGAACATGTTCAAAGTGGTATGTTTATTGTCTTTCTTTATTAATTAGGAGTAGTTTCGCCCATGTCAGTCCGGGCTCCTTTGAAGAACAAGATTAACTGTCGTCCTGCCAGGTAGGTCGTAAGAGGCGACTGATTTGCTATACATGAGGTTGGCATAAAAAATTCACATCTCGAATTTGGGGTTGGTTAGGGTTAGTGTTGTAAGGGACTCAGTCTTGAAGTCTTATTTAATAAAACTTGAGCTATTTTTAAAGATTCGAGTTTTTATAAGACTTAGAGCTCAAGTCCTTCAGAATTTGGAGTCTTGTAAAAATACTTGAGTCCTACTAAAAAGAACTCAAAGACTAAGTCTTTTAAAAGAACTCATGACTGAGTCCTCTAAATCTAACAAATAACATTTGTTTGGATTACTCAGAATCTTCAAAATTAGGTAGACTCACATCTTCCATATAATGTTCTTCACGGAACCTTCTGATTAAATTAACTATATTCGAAAATAATCTTAACCATTTTTCTGATTCAACTTGTTCAATTTCATAAGCATTGGGTTGAGACATTTTAATGTACATTTTGATTCTGCAAATTATCAGTCTTCAGGTGGATACTTTTGATTAGATTATTTGCGTTTAATGCAATTTTATTGATACAATTTTTTATTGTGTGATTAAGTTTTAATCAGGAAATAACTGTGGAGGACGACATAAAATCACCTATTAGATGTACCTATTCACTATTGGATAATAATAACAACACATACATACTACATATGAGTAATAATACAGAGAGATTTACTTAACACCACATTTGAAATTTACTTATTTCAACATAAATAACGCACAGAGCATTCCTGCCCATTACTCTGATTTTTTAGCGTCTTTTAGCAATGTTCCTGTTGATTGTATTTTAATTTCTGAATCATGGCTTAAACCATCGCTTCCCTCAGCTTTGTATCCATTGCCTAACTACGTACTTATTCGCAACAATCGTATTGGTGCGAGAGGTGGCGGGGTATGTTGTTACATCAGAAAAAATATACCTTACAAGATTTTAAGTCAGTCCTGTAACGATTCTAGCAACTCTCTTGAATATTTATTTCTTGAACTGTCTCTATTTCACACTAAAATTTTTCTCGGGGTAACTTACAGTCCGTCCATGCATGTCAATTACTTTTCTGCTCTTGAACACATCTTAGAACTGTATTCTCCTAGTTATGATCATACGATCGTAATGGGTGACCTTAATACCTGCTTGTTAAAAAATGACCGTAGGACTGACAAATTAACTTCCCTAGTTACTTCTTTAAACATGCATATTCTTCCCCTTTCTGCGACACACTTTTCTTTACACGCCAACCCTTCCTTAATAGACTTAATCATAACATCGAGACCTGAAAATGTTCTCCAGCATGGTCAAATGACTGCCCCTTTCTCACACCACGATCTCTTGTTTCTAAAGTATAAAATGCGTACTCCCAAACTGCGGCCTAAATTAGTCCTGTATCGTAGTTTCGGTAAAATAAATCAAGATAGCCTGAGACATGATGCTTCAATTATTGATTGGACTACACTATACAATGCAACAACAATAGACGATAAAGTTCAAGCTTTCACAGCTAAAATAACTGAGCTTTATGATAAACATGCTCCATCTAAGCTGATTAAATTGAAGCACTTTCCAGCACCTTGGCTTTCTACTGAAATAAAGGATATGATGAGTAAACGTAATAAAGCTAAAAGTAAATGTAGGCGGTATCCCACAGAAAATAATATAGCGCATTATAAGAAGTTGCGAAACATTTGCAATAGATTGTGTAGAGATGCAAAACGCCGCAATATTCATACATCGTTGGAACAACTTCCCCCATCACAGACTTGGAGATTTCTTAAGTCTTTAGGTGTGGGGAAACTAAGAGAAAACCAAAAAATCTTAATTAATTTAAATTGTTTAAATACTTTCTTTTCAACTCCCCCTATTAAGGTTTCTGAATCACAAAAAACTTCCTGTTTACAGTCTCTTTCAGTTCCTTCACTTCATAACTTTGATTCGTTTGTTTTTCGGGATATCACAGAGGATGAAGTTAAGAAGGCTATTTTGTCTATTTCATCTCAGGCGGCCGGGTATGACAACTTATGCCGACAAATGCTTGTGCCAATTGCTGACATTATTACACCAGCCCTTACTCATACGCTAAATTATTCTTTAGTAAATGAGGTGTTCCCTACGACTTGGAAAAATGCTTACGTCATTCCGATTCCAAAAATACCAAATCCCACTGATCCCTCTCATTTTCGGCCGATCTCTATTCTACCAGTACTCTCCAAAATACTCGAAAATGCTGTCAGTAAGCAATTAACATATTTTCTTTTAAAGAATAATTTACTAAGTCCATTTCAATCTGGATTTCGTCCATCTCACAGCACCACTACAGCACTCATAAAGGTCACCGATGACATTCGGCAAGCTATGGATAATAAAATGATTACCATCCTTAGTCTGTTAGATTTCAGTAATGCATTCAATTCGGTTGACTTTGATATACTTCTGGGTATTCTCGGTTCCCTCAATGTGTCGTCCTCTGTGATAAACTGGTTCAATTCTTATCTTCGTGGTCACCAGCAAATTATTCGCTCTGAGGAAGCCTGTTCCGAATGGACTTCTCTGGTTGCTGGAGTTCCACAAGGAGGCGTATTATCACCTTTACTTTTTTCTATTTTTATTAATGTTGTCACTAAAATCATTTCTTCCTCCTACCATTTATATGCAGATGATTTGCAACTTTACAGACACGCAACTTTGGCTGATCTGGATTCAGCTATTAGCGCAATCAACGGTGATCTGGACTCCATTCGGCAGTGGGCTGAGTCGTATGGTCTTTTAGTGAATCCATTGAAGTCACAGGCTATTATTATAGGCAGTAGACAGTTACGTAACAGGATTGATTTTGCAACATTACAACAAGTGAAATATAATAATATCCCTATTCCCTTCACCGATAAGGTAAAAAACTTGGGCCTTATCATGGATGGTAACTTAACATGGACCCAGCACATAAATGAAATTAGTAAGAAGTTTCATTACTCATTTCATTCGCTTAAAAGACTTCAGAACTTTCTTCCTCATAATACAAAAATACTGCTGTCCCACACCCTCCTCCTCCCGCTTTTGGATTATGCTGATGTCTGCTACTTAGATATCACAGATGAGCAAAATATGAAACTTGAGCGTCTTCAGAATCTATGCATCAGGTTTATTTACGGTTTGCGTAATATCGACCACGTTTCCCATTTCCGCTCAGAGTTACAATGGCTTCCGATTCGCCTCCGCAGGAATGCCCATATACTAATTTTATTATATAATATAATTAACAAATCTACTCCGCCTTATCTGCGTGAGCGATTTAATTTAGCTCCTCCTAGTAGCCGACCAATTCGTCGATGTATTAATATCAAATATTTTTCAGTTCCATCGTACAATACGTGTTTCTTTGGTAACTCTTTTACAATATTGGCGACTAAACTATGGAATGAGCTACCTTACCATATACAAGAATGTGAGACTGTTGGTTCTTTCAAACAGAAAATTAAACAGTATTATCTTGCTAACATGTAATCCTGGAGGTCTTTTTCTCGTTATGTTTGCTATTTTATTACAAGTTTTGTTTAATTTTTTTTTATTTTATAAGTTTTTAGAAGTTTAAGTTTATTATAAGTTTTGTTTAATTTCTTTTTTGCTGGTCTTATTATTATTATTTTTAGAGTAATGGTTTAACTTATTTAACTATGATGTATCGATTTGGGAAATTAGCTCTTTTTGGTTTTCCTGTTTTTTTTTTTTTTTACTATTCTTTTTTTTTCCAATATTCTTATTTTTTTTTAAATAATACAATTATTGGTTTAATTTTAATTGCATGTACTTATATGTTGCATGAGTTACGCTTTTAAGCTCTAATGTACGCTTACCTGCTTTTTATAATCTTTCTCCAACACCTGTCTTTGTACAGGTTTTGCTGGAAGAGATCTCTTAAAGAGATAAGCACACCTTTGTACATACTTTAATTTACATAATACTTGTGTATAGATATGTTTTTGTACATGAAGAGTTAAATAAATAAATAAATAAATTTTAATAATTTCTTACTACATACCTATGTAGTTTTAATTTAAATTATGAAATAATGTATATATCTCCGATAACATCTCTATTATTTTTTCCCTCTAATTCAGGTTTTTTTTTATATATCATATATCTGGTGCATTGGGTATAGTTAGCAATATAATTTTGGGATGATGTGTCCAATTAAGTATATTTTAAAGTACCTATTTTGTAATAACTTTTTCTGTTAAGCATAAACTATTAATTACTGACTTATTTCAAGTGTATAAATTTTACCTATGAAATAAAGACATTTTCAATTTAATTTAAAGTAGGTTAGTTAGGTTCTTTTTACATCCCAAACACAGATCGCTTGGTCGAATCGCTTCTACCCAACTAAAATAGGTAGTATTTCGTGGCAATTATGAAGATAAAAATTATTATTATAAAACAAGTAAATAATTTACCTCTAATCGCTTGCCTTTTTTCATTCATCTGATTCTCCATCGTTACAACCTTAGTAACATTCGTAAATTTCCTGTATTTCATCCCAGACCTAATCACAGTCTTTTACATTGCATGCAGCTAACCTATGGAATTTGCTTCCTCCATGCATATGCTCAAGCCCTTCACTGCCAGATTTAAAAAAAAGTCTAAAATAGTATTATCTGACACTTTTTTGATTTTAATAGTTTTACTACAAAGTTGTTATATTGATTTCCTTTAATATTATGTATGTGTTTCATATATAAATATGTTTAATGTATGTGTATGTGTGCAAACTCATATATTTATTATTTTATTTCGTGTGCACAATGCCTCCCATTTATTAATCCCTACTCCACATTTTGGGTTAGCTGGAAGAAATCTCCGCCAGTAGAGATAAGGTCACCTCTTGTGCAATTTTTGTTATCCTTTTTCATATGTATATTTCGTAAGTGTACAATAAAGTATTAAATAATTAGCTTACCTTTAATGTTTAGAACGATTTGTATAAGTTCATGTGTGAGTACAAACACCTGCTTGTGTGCTGTTCTATGATATAGACAAAATTATGGTTTATGATCTAAATTTTAGGAAAATGTGTTTTCTCAAAAACATTACCTAAGCTAAACATTTTATGTAGATTTAAGGCCCGTTAGCCTGCCTCCAAATTACCTAAGGGGATAGACAAACAGCGCATAGGAAAAAGTTTATAAGTCAGTTCCATTTATTGTACGTCAACACCCAAACCCGGAAATACAAACATTTATGCTCATTACACAAATGCATGTCCCCATCTGGATCGAACCAAAGCCCCGTCGATTGCCTGGTCAGGATCGCTAACCTATCAACCAACAGACAGTCATACTGTTCACTATTCAAAATGTCCACCGAGTTTGCAGTTTAGTGCCATTCCTAAACAATGGGTAAATAACCACATTGCAGGTAATCAAAATCTAGATCCAATAATTGTGTTGTGTGGTGTCTGTGGTGTTGTTATGTAAATACGAGGTTCAGAAATAGCTAACTTATCTACTGATATTGTAAACATACTGTATTGATTAGCGCATAGTAAATTAAAATTATTATTATAATTATATATATAATTATAATTAGTAAATTAAATTAGCGCAGAGTAATATTTAGTACATTACTTTCTATACCAGTGTTTCCCAAACATTGGTTTGATATGGCCCAGTAATTTTCACACTGCCCCTTCGCGACCCAGTTAATACTTTTAAACCTAAGCCAGTTCTATTAGGTGAAATAACACATACCTATTTAATAATAGTAAAAACGTTTAATTACTACTACATACTTTGATGTTGCCTATTTTATCATCACTCAACGCTTACGAATTTTCGTCGCATTGCGTCGATCTATTTTGTTGTGACCCGGTATTTTTTTTTTTTTTTTGATGGCCTGGTACCGGGTCGCGACCCGGCAAATGGGAAACGCTATTCTATACCATTAATTGTTCATGTACCGCTGTTTTGATCCAGGCAAATTTTAAAAAATAGATCAACCACCTCACTGCTAAACTCGTAAACAAGGAAAGGCTTGTAAATGTCACTAACAATGTGGCTACTAATTAGGTGGTAGAGTTCTAATAGGGTTTGTCACTGTCTTGTTCCGGTTTGGAATATAAGGTGACTACAATGTCCTACAAACCGGCACACTTGAACTTTTCTGTCATTGCCATACAGATAAAGTAAATAATAATAATCTTTATTTGATGCATTTAAAAGTGTACAATATTAATTAAAGTTTTATAACTTTAGGTCGACCCAACTCGGTAAAACGTGACCACACCCACTTTGCATTCATACTCTATTTGACATAATAATAATGATTAATTTAGTTAGAATAAGCTTGGTAATTGACAGCCTTGAATGTATTCTGTGAAATGAGACGGCTATATTGACATATACCGATGGCTTGTTAAAATTTTTAGCATTTTGTTGTAACAGCATTGGCATGCCCTTTTAACGGTCAAAGGTCAAACACCAGCGATTAGTTCCGCGCGTGCGGCCTTGAGTTTCGAAGGGTTAAAACATAACATTAATAACTACATTAGTCAAACACTATGTTACAGTCATTAGCTCCCACCTCGAACAGTCCAGGTACTGATGCAACAAGTATTGCAAATAAGGGTGTGTATGTGTGTGTATGAGCATGTATTGAGCATGAAATATTTAGAATCATACATTCTCTAAAAAACACTAGTGCAACTGGTTATGATAATATTAGTACAAAATTACTCAAATATGTTGCTCCAGTAATATCAAAACTACTCAGCCATATTGTTAATTTGTCATTTTTAGAAGGGAACTTCCCGGAACGACTAAAAAAATCTATTGTAAGACCATTGTTTAAAAAAGGAGATAAGGTTGATTTGAATAATTATAGGCCTATTACTTTAATTCCAGTTTTCTCAAAAATTTTTGAAAAAGCTATGTATGAAAGACTTTATAATTATTTACTGGAATTTAAATTACTAAAAAATAATCAATATGGATTTAGGAAAGGTAGATCTACAACCTTAGCATGTTTTGAGTTAGTAAAAAGTATTACGGAATGCCTGAATACAAAAATGTATCCACTTTGTGTATTTTTAGATATGAGTAAGGCATTTGATTTTGTTTCACATAGAATTCTGTTGACAAAGCTTGAAAAGTATGGCATCAGAGGAAAATCATTAGAGTGGATACAAAGTTATTTAGATAAAAGGAAACAATGTGTTGAAATTTCAAAAGTATGTGGCAATCATCAAAAAATATTTACTTCAAGTTATTGCTGTAGTGACTGTGGAATACCACAGGGAAGTGTTTTAGGGCCCTTGCTTTTTCTAATTTATATTAATGATCTCCCAGAAACTATCGAACATGAATCATTTTTATTTGCAGATGACACAACCCTCCTTATTAAATGTAAAAACAAAAATCTTTTAGTAAAGGAAACATCTGAAACCTTACTTAAAGTTTCAGAATGGTTTAAAAGCAACAATCTAAAAATTAACCTGAGTAAAACAAAAATAGTTGAATTTCAAACATATTACAGTAATAATATCAAAAGTTCAAACATATTTTTTAACAATACCAATATAGAAAATACAGATAATACTAAATTTCTAGGAATATTAATTGACAAACATTGTAACTGGAAAGCACACATTGATTCCCTTTGCAATAAAATTGATAGATTTGTGTATGTTTTAAGAAGAATAAGAGAAATAGCAAACTTAAACGCTACCTTGTTAGCATATCATGGATATGTCTCATCTGTATTGCAATACGGAATCCCTATTTGGGGAAACTCAGTAGATTTAATAAAAATATTTAGAATACAAAAGAAATGTATACGTGCAATATGTAATGTGAATCAACTTTATTCTTGTAAACCACTTTTCAAAAAACTTAAAATACTACCATTACCTTGTCTTTATATCCTGGCGGTATGCGTATTTGTAAAAAAACATCAACACTTGTTTAAAACAAATGCTGAAGTATTAGGTAATACATATTTTAGGAATAGTGAAAAACTACATGTGCCCAGCCAAAGACTCCACATTTTTAAAAGAAATGCCTATTGTATGGCAATTAATATATACAATCATATTCCTGATAGTCTTAAATCCTTACCTCTTAATAAATTCCGCAAACAACTATTTGATTTACTACTAGACAAATCTTATTATAATGTAAATGAATTTCTTGCTGATAAAATTAAATATTAATCTAATAATAAATCTTTTATTGTGTATGATTATAAAAAACGTTGTAATTAATAAATTTAAACTAACATGAATTAGAAATTACTCTTTTTAAATTACAAGTATGTAATTTATAAAATTGCATATTAAAAAATTTAGTTTATAAGGTAGAACATGTTGATAAATATACATTAAATTGTACAACTTAACTAAATTGATACAAATTATCTATTATCTTTCTTCTGTGTTTAAACTTTGTAAAATGTCAATATTTTAATTAAACAAAAAATTAATTTTGTAATTCATAGAAATAAGTTGTGATGTCAATTAATGTGTGTAATTGTATCATGTAACTATAATTAAAAAAAAAAAAAACAAGCCCGCTGAGTTTCTTCCGCCGGATCTTCTCAGTGTGTGGCCGCGTTCCGATCCGGTAGTAATTGTAAAAATCGACTCACAACATTTTTAATTTAGTGATAAATAATTATAATTTTAAAATATTTGCACACCGTATCATGGTAGAATATGTTGGTAACTTAGTCAAATTTTAATAACTTGTAACTCCCATATTCTGGCAAATAAATGATTTCTTTCTTTCTTTCTTTCTTTCTATGTTTATGTATGTGTATATATATGTGAATGTATAAACATCCACATATATGTATATGTGAATGTTATGTATGTGTGTTTATGTGTATGTGTGTTTGTGTGTATATGTTTGTGTTTGTGAATTAAAATTAGTTTTCTTTTTTTTTGTATTGTATCTAATATTTCTTTCATGCATTATCCCTATTTTGTGTTTACTGAAAGAAATGACCCCAAGATCTCCCACTGTAGTCACAAAAAACCAAGTACAAAAATAAAGCTGACATTGGTAGTGATTTGCATTGTGCAATCTCTATGGGTAAACCGAGAATTGTATACCTCGTCAAATCCATGCAAGCTCAACCATCACATTCCGATCAGTGGGGACTACTTACAAAATACTTTATGTATGATGTATGACATGTATAAAATTTAATCTATCTATACATAAATAAAATCGTAGGAAAGTCAAAACTGTACATTGAATATTTTTTTTAAATAATACTTGGGGCATGATCTACAATCGATATTGAAGCCAAAAAATATAGTTTTTAGAATTTTTGTCTGTTTGTCTGTATGTATGTCCGGGGTAAACTCAAAAAGTACTGCATGGATTTACTTCAAATTTTGCATAAATAAAACTAACAGGTCGGGTCAACATATAGGCTACATATTATCACACTATCACCTACGGGGGAGAAGCTGTGCGGAGTAAACCAAGTCCGCGCGGACGAAGTCGTGGGCAACAGCTAGTGACCAATAAAAATATTTATTTTCTTATTGAATACTTTTTAATTCTGATCTGATTATCTGCACAGAAGGAGGTGGATTTACTAGATTGTAGAGTTCAGCATTGTCTCGCCCAGGTCTGATACCTTTACTTATTCCTGCCACAATAGTGTCAGTGCTTGTCACTGTCGTGTTCTAGTTTGGAGGGTTAGGTAGCCGGTAAACTTATGCATGTGGCATTAGACCTCACCACAAGATAGAAACACACCATTAACACCTTTGGTGTCTTTAGGCAATGGGTGATTCTTCCCATCAGGAGACCAGTCTGCTTGTTAGCTATCATCGCCAATCGGTCGTCTTTTACGACCTACCTGGCAAAATGGCAGTTGGTCTACTCTTCAAAGGAGCCCGAAACCAATACAGGGAAGTCCTATATTCTTGCAAATAAATAATGTCATTTCATTTCAATAAATCAGTATAATATACTTTGATTTGAAAGAGTAGAGAGTCAGTGTAAGGCAGGACTTCCCAACCCAGGAGGTCACGCCCCCCTGGGGAGGCGTAGAGAAATGTTAGGAGGGCCGTCGTATGTAATATGTAAGATTACATTTCCAAAAAAAATTAACGAGTAGATAAATAAGAAATTTAAGGGGGGCATGAAAATATTATTTTTGGCTCGGCGAGGCTCGACGAAATAAAGGTTGGGAAAGCCTGGTGTAAGGTTTTAGTTTCTTTAGGTGTAAGAGTACACTTATTAAAAATGTTTTTTTTGTAGGTCTGTTTAAAGGTTGCGAAGAATTGATAGGAGGAAGCATCGAAGAAGTGGTAGATGTGAAGACTGGACGAGCATCTTCAAAGAGTCCTGTTATTGAACAAATGAGACTAGGACAATCTGGAATAAAAACGAATGATATGTTACAACATAAAAATTACACAAGATATAAAAATGGTTTATACTGGTGTGATGTATGTGAGATAACGTTTGAACAAAAGGAAACTTTAAAGGATCACTTGCAAACTCACAGTGACATAAAATTATATGTATGTAGTGTCTGCAACACTGGGTTCAAATATCTTGGGCAATTGCGTCAACATAAATCTACTCACAGTAAAGAAACACGATTTCCTTGTAATATTTGTGCAAAAATGTTTATTAATGGACGTAGTTTAAAGAACCATTTAAATATACACAAAAAGAAAATAAAGCCTCACGTGTGTGACATATGCAATAAGAGTTACCCTTATTCAAGTAGTTTGCATTATCATAAATCTACTCATACTAGAGAGAAACTATTTCATTGTGACTTCTGTAAAAAAACATTTAAACAAAAAAAGTCTTTAAGTACTCATTTAAATATACACACAAAAAACAAGTCTTTTGCGTGTAATGTCTGCAATAGGGTTTTCACATATTTGTTTCGTCTGAATCGACATAAATCTACTCATACTGAAGAGAAACTATTTCAATGTGACTTCTGTAAAAAAACGTTCAATTACAAAAACACTTTAAAAAATCATTTAAATATACACACAAAAATCAAGCCTTACGTGTGTAATGTCTGCAAGAAGAGTTTCACACAATTAAGTAATTTGAAACGACATAAATCTATTCATACTGAAGAGAAACTATTTTCTTGTGATCTGTGTAAAAAAACGTTCAGTCAAAAACAAACTTTAAAAAATCATGTAAACGTGCACACAGAAATTAAATCTTATGTGTGTAATGTTTGCAATAAAAGTATAAATTTAGGTTATTTGAATCGTGACAAATCTACTCATACTGGAGAGGAACTATTTCATTGTGACTTCTGTAAATCAACGTTCAATTACAAAGACATTTTGAATAACCATTTAAATATATACAAAAAAATTAAGCCTTACGTATGTAATGTCTGCAATAAAGGTTTCACACATATATCTAATTTGAATCGACATAAACGTACTCATACTGGAGAGAAACTATTTCCTTGTGATCTCTGTAAAAAAACATTCACTCAAAAACACAATTTAAAAGTCCATTTAAATATACACACAGGTACCAAGCCTTACGTGTGTACTGTCTGCAATAGAAGTTTCACACAATTATCTGGCTTGGATCGACATAAACAAACTCATTCTTGAGAGAAGCTTTATTCTTGTTTCCACTGTAGTCAATTATTTACTCATAAACTCTAAGTAACCATTCAAATGTACACAAATGTTAAAGCCTTATGTGTGTAATGTCCTCGATACAACTTTCACAAGTTAAAGTGATTTGCGCAGACATGAATTTTGAAAAAAACTTAAATATAGATACAAGAATCAAACCTTATTTGTGTAATATCGGTGATTGAGGTTTCACACAATAATTAGCTCTTTCAATGGACGTAAATCATACTGGAGAAATAATGCAATATATTCTTAGATTAAATTTCCTCTAGATTCTGCACCACGCACGCAAGACAGAGGAAAGCAATTGTCAGAATTGTATGTTTATGTGGACTGATGGCTCTGGGGTGATGAGGACATCTGTAGGTAGTCCACTTGTCATCTTCATCCCAATGCCAGCGGGATTGACATGCTATTCAAGGGCGGATCCAGGGGGGGGTTAAGGGGGTATGACCCACAACCCTCATGGGCAGGGTTCTAGGTATGGATTTATTAGGATTAGATGAGTATTAGAGCCTAGCATGAGTGAACCTCAAGTATGTGACCTCCCCTGAATAGAAGGTTGGATCCGCCCTTGATATTTTCCGGAAGTTTTTGCTGAACCTGACCATACCCACTGACGAGACGTCACTGGAAGGGATATTGCAGAGATTGGAATTGAATCATCGACCGTATGCGAGTTCTATGAAGAGTGCATAAATGAGTGGAATTCTGATTAAGGTTGATTTTTACTTTCCCGTCAAACCGTTGAGCCCCGTTGTGTGAAGTGTAAAAACAAATTTTTAAAGTATCTTCACGCCCATATCCCCGAATTGGTAGGCAGAGGTACAACAAGTGCACTCACGATTAGCCGAAGATACTTGGTCCCACAAATGTGATAGGTGGCAAACCTATCGCCAACCGGACACTTTCCAATCTCGGGCAACTAACTTTGTGTTTTTTAGAAAACTGAAAAAACACTTTTCTTATGTGCCCGACCCGGGAATCGAACCCGGGACCTCATGTGGTCAACGCCAACGCTAGACCACTAGACCACAGAGGCGACTTTTTGTTATAAATTTTTAAATGTGTATTTACCATCAATATTTTGATGTGATTGGTTGGGATAGTGATAGTTTTAACAGTTGTCATTTCTGTCAATTTTGTCATAATAAATTACATATTTGAGTACGTGTAAATGAAAGTTTTTTTTATTACATTGTTTATTTTTCTCTCTGCAACACATCGTAATTAATTGCAGGGTAGTCATTTTCTTCGAAGCAGGCGCGGATTCACGATTTGCTTCAGGGGGGTAATCTTTGTTTTTGTACCTACATGTACAGTGCCGAAGGTGAGTGACCAGTAGGGCTACTCTTGAAAACCGATTTCAATTTTAAATGAATATTTAATGAATTTTGAAGTATTTCGTACTCTGGACAACTATATTCAATTATTGGATTCGGCGACAGCGCAACACGGATTTTGAAAGTTTTTGGAACTACTCATTATTGCTTTTATTCGTTATTTTCTTTAAAACGGTACTTAAAATTTCCACCTGTAACACTAGCTTGACATGTAACGATGACATCTATTTCCAATAATTAATACAGGCAATATTGGTTTCAAGAGTACCGTTTTTTGACGATATTCGAAACTTAGTGTTTTTATTAATATTGGTTTAAGATATATATTGCTTTCAAGAGTAGGCCTGCTGGAGTTCTGAAATACAGATTTTTCCTAGTTTAGGCTCCAGCAGGCCTACTCTTGAAAACAATATAAATCTTTAACCAATATTGATAAAAACAATAAGTTTTGAATATCGTCCACAAACGGTACTCTTGAAACCAATATTTCCCACATTGATTCAGTATAGTAACAACCTAATTATTGGAAACAGATATCATCGTTACACGTCAAGCTAGTGTTACAAGTGGAAATTTTAAGTACCGTCTTAAACAAACTGACGAATAAAAGCAATAATGAGTAGTTCCAAAAAAAATCGAAATCCGTGTCGCCGAATCCAATAATTGAATATAGTTGTCCAGAGTACGAAATACTTCAAAATTCATTAAATATTCATTTAAAATTGAAATCGGTTTTCAAGAGTAGCCCTACAGCCCACTCGGCACTAATGAAATCAAATCTTAAACCATATTTTGTTGGGTATTGATGTATTCAAATTGTAGTAGTGGAAATAAATATATTTTTCATTTTCAATTTTAGCTCATTTCATCTGCTTAATCTTCCAAATATTAAGAATTGGCCCTAACTCCCCCTACTTTATTTCTCCCTACATTCGCGCCTGCTTCTAAGAAATCTTTTAATACAGTTACCAATTCTTGTTGATTTTGAATTGCATTATTCCTGTTCATTCCTCTCAATGCTATTATCCCTAATTCCCGGCGGTGTCAATTGTGATGTATTTTCTTTTCCTGTGTAATTTTGTACCTTTATTGTGTGTCTATTTGTTAGAGGTGGGTTACCGATTATCGATGGATTCTCTTTACATCCGAGACAGTTGCAGAAAAAGCCCGGAAACAAATTTATCATTAATATTTTCCTTTTTATAATATTTTAGTTTTTACACACATTACCATGGATGCCGGCAGCAGGGTGCAAGGGGTGCGCTTGCATCCCCTGTCAGGAAATAAAAGAAAATAATAATATAAGTATTCTTTATTTTTTACTGAATGGTATGATGTGTAGATGCTATGCACCCCCCTGAAAGTAATCCTGGCGACGCCCATGTACATTACCTATTGTTCCATCACCGGTGCTCCCGTTATTAAATATTTATTTGACCATTACTTAAATTCATCATTCTTCTCCGACCAGATCATTATTATTTGGCCAGCGTAATTTGTGTTCAGTTGCTCGAGGAGTCCATTAATAGGCTCGTGCCGATGATACAGAAATTCTAAATCGATGAACGTATCTACTTTCTAATAGGAATCACTGAAAAATTCTATACTTAACATTGTTGTTAAGGAATTTTCCAGTGATCCGTCAAGATTTATCATAGGTATTATTCCAATACTGCTCATGAAATATTGTGGATTGTGTAAATTATCGAGTCTTGTTTT
Organism: Apodemia mormo; assembly: GCA_036924255.1. Taxonomy (NCBI): domain Eukaryota; kingdom Metazoa; phylum Arthropoda; class Insecta; order Lepidoptera; family Riodinidae; genus Apodemia; species Apodemia mormo. Next base: position 5,540,703 of record JAUPFN010000028.1, read on the forward strand.
GCCTTAACGTAACCCAATGCTGGCATTTCGCCCACGTTCAATATTGCACGATAAAAAACTGCTTCCAATTTTTTATGGTGTCATCGTTTATAATATTTTTCATATTCCGATGGTAGTTTGTGAATTTGCATATGCGTATGGTACCACTTTCGCCCACGTCACGAATGGTGTTCTGTTTCCCGAATTTGTAATTTTAATTCCACATTTTTTTCTCTTGCTGTATGAAACACTTTTGTAATGTCGTTGCATTCATTTTCCGTTAAGTAATAATAAATATATTGCCATGGCAGAGTGTGTATGTACGTTTTGTATTCCAAATTTCCCGTATATTTGATGTAAGTCGCCATTGTCTAACCCTAAACAAACTACTCGACTAGTTTACACAAAAAGTTCAAGTAAGTAAGGTATTTACATTTTTATAATTATTTGGTTTTTACCAGTTCTTAAACCAACATAAATTACGTTACTAGTTTATACAAAAGGTCGAAAGTAAAGAAATAATTAGCATTTTTCTAATTCTTAGGGTTCTACCACTTCTCAAATGTACAACACTAAATTAAATTATGCTCGACTAGTTTATACAAAAGGTCAAGTGTAAGAAAGTAATTAACATTTTTATAATTATGCCCTTGTGGAAAAATTTCTCGGATAAAAGTAGGTAAATAACTTACAAGGTGAAAGTAACAATTTATGAATGTTTATTTTTATTTAAAAAGTCGAAAAAAGTCTTACAAAGTCGGAAAAACTCTGAATTTGATATAAAAATTCGGAGTAATTCCAAAATTTCGGACTCTTCCAGAAGAGTTATTCAGTGTTAATAAATCTTTCTGCCGTGCAACGTTTATGGGTACTAAAAGAAATATATTAAAAGTTATTAATACTACGAAAGTGTAATAAAGGGGAAAAAAATATAACTAATACTTCCCCGTTTTTCCGTTTAAGAATTTGAAACTTTCTTCTTTGTTTAAAAAAAGGTTACCGTTACTGTCGATCAATATTATAAACTTTGTTTCTTCAATTTTTGATAATTATTATTAAAATCTATTATATCACAACGTTATTTGCCAATTTTTATTTTATTGTACTTTTATTACATAAATATAATATAAATTAAGTAAAAATTAAAACAGCTGATCTAATTAGCTTTTGACAGGTTGAGTCAGTGTTGCCAGAGAAAAAGTCAATCTTTCGTCCTTAAGAGCATGTGTCAGAGGCCTAGTAGCATATCAAAGCAGTCAAGAATAACGACGTTAATAAGTCGGCGATTGCTAAACATCTACAGCTGTAGTCGGGCCGTAATCACTGGATGGAATTTCATAGGCCACGCGTATTTTCGACAGAACGCCATATTACATTCCACGGCTAGTGAAAGAAGCCATTGAAATCAAAAAACATCCAAATTTCAACCGGGAAGACGCACATAGTACGTCCTTGATAAGTTTTCTTGGCACGTATTGATTTTTGAAAAGCTGTATATTTTGGAAACGATGATCGATTTGATCTTTCAAATGGCATTCAACTCAATTTAAATATTGCTTTAGCTAAAAAATCGGTAGGTTCAAAAATTTCGAAGCAATGTCAAAAAAACATTTTCGTCTATGATAGATCCCAAACAAATTTACCGATTTTTATCCAATTAACGGTACTTGGCGCAGTTTTTAAAGGAGAAACGATGATAAGATTTTGAAGTCAATCGGTATATTAGCCTGAAAGTTATTTCCAAAATATTAAGTAACTTTGCTAAAGAAAACGTAATTTTAATATTTGAAAAGTTGTAACCTTTGAAAATAAGGTTCGGTTTTGATTTTTAAAAGGGCATTCGACGTAATTTTTATAGTATTAAAATATCGTAGAATACCAAAAAATAATTGGTTGAAATATTTCGAAGTTATGTCGAAAAAACACTTTTTTCAAAATTTTCGTCAACGATTACTTCCAAACGAATAAACTGATTTTGAGGCAATTTATGCATTAGATGTATTTTTTTGAGAAATAGTTTTTGTACTCAATCGGTACATTAATCTGGAAGTTATTAAAAAAAAAATTGTTTCGTCACAATTTGTTTAGGGTATTTTCAAAATTTCTCAAAATCTCTTAGGCCCATTTGGTACAAAATTTCAGGAAGTATAAGTTGAGCGGAATCCAATCGAATGCCACCAACCGCGTTTCAATCGGTCCAGGCGTTCAAAACTTATGAGTTGTTGACACACACACACACTCACACACACACATACATACAGACATACTGACGTCATCGCGAAAATAGTCGAAAATGGTTCCTAAGCCCACAAAACGCGGACATATGGTGAAAACTCCATTTCCATCCAAACGAGTAATTGAGGGGTATAGAAGCAAAAGCGCTTCAGTCCAAAAATGCATTTTATTACACTGAGTACACCAAATTGTAGCGATAAAAAATTGCAAAAATATATTATAATCGTCACCATGCAAATCCAAATCAATTCTACATAAAATTCACTTAGAAAGTAATGATTACATGCAAAACCACCTCAGTCCAAAATTTGTTAGGAGCAAATCCGCCTCAGTCACAATCAACCAATCAGGAGAAGGCATTTCAAAATTTCTAAGATGGCGAATCAATTACTTTTCATAGTAAGTTGACTGCGCATAGCGCGTGTTTAATTTGTGTTTTTTATTAAATTACTTATTGTAATGAAAGAAAAAATTACACCAGCACGTGCAGGACGAACACGAAAACGTCTGGTAAATAAAAATCAGTGGCGACGAGTGAAGGAAAAGGCAGACCAGTAACAAACAACTGCCTAATATTTTGGCCGTTGTGATAGGGTAAAGTAGGGTTTACATAGAAAGGTTCTTCTAAATTTTATTTAAATTTTTATTAAATTAATAATTATTGCAAAAATATACTAACATTTTATTCACACTATACTGAATTGTTTTTTTCTGCTTTTAGTAATGGATTTTATTTTCTTTTGGTTAAGGTACTCTGCAAAAGATCTCTCGATTTAATTCTTTTATTTAATTTTTTTTACAATGAGCAAGAATATTATTTTATCTTTACTTTCCATAAATAATTATAATACATTATAATGTACCTTACCTGTAACAAATTTGTTAAGAAAATTAATAAAATTCGAAATTCTAAACTTTGTTTTATTTTGCAATCGGTGCCTTACGCTATCGCCATTTATTGACAGTTGACGAATTAACAGTTGACATGCAAATTCGCTTCGATCCAAAGCATGAAAAGCAAACATGCTTTAGTCCAATGCTTAAATGCAAAAACACCTCAGTCCTACACTATTTCTTAAATAATAAAGAATTTATGTATATTTAATTTGAATTGATTATTGTTATTTGAAAAATGTATTCTAATGAATGTACAAACATCCGTTTCTGATAAAAAATACAATTTATTAAGACACAGTGGAAATTTGCGGATTACTCAGTCTAGGTGTTTTGTGACTGAAGCGCCTTTGCTTTTATACCCCTCAATTCATGTATTATTGAATTGTTTCTCCAAAACAGCTCTATTGGTTTTAATGAAATGTTGTAATTAGATAGTCTTTTACTAAGGTAATTGACCGTACTATGAAAAATTATCTATACATACAATAAAATCGTAGGAAAGTCAAAACTGTACTGAATTTTTTTTAAAAGAATACTTGGGGGTGACCTACAATCGATATCGAAGCCAAAAATATAGTTTTTAGAATTTATGTCTATCTGTTTGTCTGTATGTATGTCCGGGGTAAACTCAATAAGTACTACATGGATTTATTTCAAATTTTGCATGACTATTACTAACAGGTCGGGTCAACATATAGGCTACATATTATCAAGCTGTCACCTACGGGGGAGGTGCTGTGCGGAGTAAACGAAGTCCGCGCGGACGAAGTCTTGGGCAACAGCCAGTATAATTATGGCGAGCGAAGCGAGCCCTACACTAGGCGACTTTCTATGCACTTTTGTGGTACATTTTCCTGAAAAAGTATCCCACTTTAAGGTTTGGGCTTTGACGTGGTGGTTTAAATTCATGTCTAGATATATTATCTACCATTAAAATGCTATTTCATAAACATTAAAAAAATAGAAAATACATTTTGTATTAGAATTTTATTACTGCTAACGCCATCTATTATAAAAATAAATAAATAATAATAATAAATAAATATTCACGGGACAAACTACACTTACTGATCTAACCCCAAAGTGAGCAAATATTTGCTTGTGTTATGGGTGTTAGTCAACGATACTAATACATAGAAATACATAATATATAAATACCAGAATATATATAATAAACACCTAAACCCAGAAATACAAACATTTACGCTCATCACACAAATGCTTGTCCCCGTCGGGGATCGAACCCGAGCCCCGTTGATTGCGTAGTCAGGGTCGCTAACCACTCGACCAACGGGAGGGTCAAATAACGAGTAAAAATGCTACAAAGCTACACTAGGCGACGATCTGTGCCCTTTAGTGGTACATTTTACTAAAAAAGTATCGCACTTTTAGGTTTAAGCTTTGGCGTGGTAGTTTTATTTTGTTTAATTCATTTTCATTCACTCCAGTTTAATACAATATTAATCTATTAAAACACTTGTACTTTTTAACTTCCCACTACGTATGTAGATAGGAAGGTTACTGATTTTGCTCCGATTTTCAAAAATGGAGTTTTCACCATATGTCCGCGTTTTGTGGGCTTAGGAACCATTTTCGACTATTTTCGCGATGACGTCAGTATGTCTGTATGTATGTGTGTGTGTGAGTGTGTGTGTGTGAGTGTGTGTGTGTGTCAACAACTCATAAGTTTTGAACGCCTGGACCGATTGAAACGCCGTTGGTGGCATTCGATTGGATTCCGCTCAACTTATACTTCCTGAAATTTTGTACCAAATGGGCCTAAGAGATTTTGAGAAATTTTGAAAATACCCTAAACAAATTGTGACGAAACAATTTTTTTTTAATAACTTCCAGATTAATGTACCGATTGAGTACAAAAACTATTCCTCAAAAAAATACATCTAATGCATAAATTGCCTCAAAATCAGTTTATTCGTTTGGAAGTAATCGTTGACGAAAATTTTGAAAAAAGTGTTTTTTCGACATAACTTCGAAATATTTCAACCAATTATTTTTTGGTATTCTACGATATTTTAATACTATAAAAATTACGTCGAATGCCCTTTTAAAAATCAAAACCGAACCTTATTTTCAAAGGTTACAACTTTTCAAATATTAAAATTACGTTTTCTTTAGCAAAGTTACTTAATATTTTGGAAATAACTTTCAGGCTAATATACCGATTGACTTCAAAATCTTATCATCGTTTCTCCTTTAAAAACTGCGCCAAGTACCGTTAATTGGATAAAAATCGGTAAATTTGTTTGGGATCTATCATAGACGAAAATGTTTTTTTGACATTGCTTCGAAATTTTTGAACCTACCGATTTTTTAGCTAAAGCAATATTTAAATTGAGTTGAATGCCATTTGAAAGATCAAATCGATCATCGTTTCCAAAATATACAGCTTTTCAAAAATCAATACGTGCCAAGAAAACTTATCAAGGACGTACTACGTGCGTCTTCCCGGTTGAAATTTGGATGTTTTTTGATTTCAATGGCTTCTTTCACTAGCCGTGGAATGTAATATGGCGTTCTGTCGAAAATACGCGTGGCCTATGAAATTCCATCCAGTGATTACGGCCCGACTACAGCTGTAGATGTTTAGCAATCGCCGACTTATTAACGTCGTTATTCTTGACTGCTTTGATATGCTACTAGGCCTCTGACACATGCTCTTAAGGACGAAAGATTGACTTTTTCTCTGGCAACACTGACTCAACCTGTCAAAAGCTAATCAGATCAGCTGTTTTAATTTTTACTTAATTTATATTATATTTATGTAATAAAAGTACAATAAAATAAAAATTGGCAAATAACGTTGTGATATAATAGATTTTAATAATAATTATCAAAAATTGAAGAAACAAAGTTTATAATATTGATCGACAGTAACGGTAACCTTTTTTTAAACAAAGAAGAAAGTTTCAAATTCTTAAACGGAAAAACGGGGAAGTATTAGTTATATTTTTTTCCCCTTTATTACACTTTCGTAGTATTAATAACTTTTAATATATTTCTTTTAGTACCCATAAACGTTGCACGGCAGAAAGATTTATTAACACTGAATAACTCTTCTGGAAGAGTCCGAAATTTTGGAATTACTCCGAATTTTTATATCAAATTCAGAGTTTTTCCGACTTTGTAAGACTTTTTTCGACTTTTTAAATAAAAATAAACATTCATAAACTGTTACTTTCACTTTGTAAGTTATTTACCTACTTTTATCCGAGAAATTTTTCCACAAGGGTGGGGTTAACCGACAGAGGGACAGTAGAGGCAAGACAGAAGTAGATGAGGCGGTGTTACCAATCCCGTGCGAAACGTTCTGGAACTCTACCACATTGTAATCACAACGGCAGCGACAAATTTATCAAATCGTTCGCCTATTACGTACTACTCGGAAGAGTGGCATAGGGACAAGATGGACGAAAGCACAGTTGGTCGGAGGCCGGACGGACAGACACACTGAAAGCAGTGTTGCAAATAATTGAGCTGGCGGGTAGACGGACGGATGGAGACTGACCGACGGACAGTAGAGAGAAACGGCAGAAAAAGATGAGGCTGTGACAGTGACACCAAAACCCAGAGTTGACGCTCCGGAACTCTACATCCTAGTAGCCACGATGGTAGCGACACATTTATCAAATTCTTTTACAAACTACCTGTAAAATAGCATAGATACAGACAAGTGGACGGACACGGGACAGGCAAGATAATAGCGGCGGGTACACGGGCGTCCCCATGTTCTGAGCCAGGGGCGGGGAACCGGAACATTTTAAAACTATGTTTTTATCATATTATATTTTTATCTACAACAGTAAATAGTAGAGGTAAATTAATACCAGTGCGAGCAGCTGACTCCCTCCCCCCACCCCTCCTCTCGGTACGCCTATGGGCGGGTATAACACACAAGCAGATAGCTCTCCTGGTCGAAAGAGAAACGATCGCCATAAGCACCAAATATGTTAATGGTGCATGCTGTTCATGTGACGGGATGGTAATGTCATAAGCAAAAGTTTACTGTCTCCCTTACCCTCTAAACCGAAACACGACAAGGCAGAAATAAGGCCATGATAGCGAACCCGTTGTGCAACTCTACCCCCTAGTTGGAAGAACGCCAAAAAGTTTGGTCAGTGGATTGTAATATTGTACAAAGAGTATACAATACTACGTAAGTATTGTATTCCTTGAAGCAGTTTACGCACAAATTGACTTTTTTTAGAAGAGGGGGCAAACGAGCAGGAGTTTCACCTGATGATAAGTGATCACCAGCACCCATGGACATCCGCAATACCAGAGGTCTTGCAATTGCGTTGCTGGCCTTTACACGTTTTAAGTTGACTTCACAAGTGTCGCACTCCCAATCAGAGCGAGCTTGACGCTCGCTTTGTTTTAAGGCATATTTTTTTTAATTTTTCGATAGGGAAGGTACCTAAGCTTAAATGCGGCCTAAGATGGAACGCCCTTCCCCAGAAGGTACCTGTTCATTCTTCTTTTGAAAATCCTCAGATTGTAATCGTCGCGGAACGCAGACTCAGAAAGCATGCTCCACTCCTTTGCGGTTCGAATGAAGAATGTTGAGTCGAACCGCTTTGTCCGGGTACGTGGAGTACGTTCACCATATGGCGATGCCTAGAATCTGTGCGGCTGCACGATCGATAGAAAAACGGGGATGACGGAATTAAGTCATGCAATTCCGCAGCGCACTCTCCAAAGTGTATCTGATAAAAAACTAAAAAACTAGCCATTCTGATTAGGAATGGTAGGCTATGATCTCACTGGCGAAATATTTGCAGAATTTGCGCTGTGTACTATTTTTACCGTGATTGTATATCACAAAAGCATTGTAGATGAATACAATAAGTAGCGGCAGAACAGCTTTTTGTACCAGACCAGATCCCGAACATGTTCTACATGGAAGGCCTGTAACATCTGGTCTTTCTTGTCAATCAATGCTATGGGCAAATTGTAGTTGAGCACTACTTCCGACTTATATTTATAGACACTGTTTCCTTGCCATACACCGCGGCTTTATGATATGTCGATATTACACGAAACGTCGTACCACACCACTATTGATAAGTCGTGTGTCTGACTCGAAACGACTTCGTCTTTAAGCATTTTTATTTCGTAAAAACTCCGGCACAAAGTCTGTTTAGTCTTAAGGTTCCTTGTGTGTCCGTTCGTTGTAGTTTTAATGTCCCCGAACGTAAAGGGGAGTTTTAAAATATGTCCATCACTAGAGTGTGGCCCTTCCCTAGCAATGGTCGGACGAGATCGTAAACGATCCGGAAAGTAGCTCCCCTTGGTTCACAGGGAGCTACTTCCTCTTGGGTCGATTTCTCGCTTTTCCCCGGATAGACATTTTCCAGAGATAGCCTGTTCGGGATTCACACAATTCGTAGGTCTATATTCCTACCTAAACAACTTTTGTGGCAATAATTTGTGCGAAAGAGAGCCTTCTTTTCCACATCAAACTAAAGACTCGGCAATTGAAATATTCGATTATTTAGACCGAGCTTTAAGCCGAGATCCGCGCAGTCGTGTGCTCGCATGTGGCTATTGTAGCCAATTTTGCCTTAAAAGTCCTTGAGCACTTCGGACTAGCCGCTGTCACTTGCGTAGGATATATAACATAACGGCACAAGTGTGCGTGCAAACACAGATGCACCTCTCGTCCTCCCCCTCTGTACCCAATGGAATGACCGGAGAAGAGATCGGATGCAGCATCTGGCCGTCCAGCACTTTTGAACTCTGCTGTCGCATTGTGGCCTACTGCAGTGCAGTAGGCCACAATGCGACAGCAGAGTTTCTTTTCTTGCTGTTTCACCAAATCAGCCAAAAACCGTTTGTTTATCAACGTTGGGTTGCCGTCAGAGCCGAAACAGACATTTTGCACTATGCGGGAGGCATCCGCAATGTAGAACCTGGATAAGAAGGGAAAGTAGGAATGGGAATGGAAAGGAATACGGTGAAATAAGAGATGATGTAAAGGGGTAGGACATTACTGACTCGAACCGCCTTATTACAAAAACATACTTAGTACCGGGTTTAAATAAAGGTTAAAACTAAGACTAAGAAGTCTAGGTTTGCTATGGTATTATAGTAAGTTCCAGTACTAAAATTCATCCTTATTTCCTCGGACTAGCGTTAAACTGGGTTTTATTATAACGTTTTATTTAGTACTAGAACTAAACCTGGTATTAAGTTCGGTACTACATTTAGACCTCGTTTTGGAATAAGGCGGGAAAAGTTGGGGATATATATATATATATATATATATATATATATATATATATATATATATATATATACATACATACATGGGCGTACCCAGGTTTTGGGCCAGGGGGGGCAGCCGTAACATTTTAAGACTATATTTTTATCTTATTATATTTTATCTATAACAGTATATAGTCAGTAGGGAGGTAAATAAATTCCGGGGGGGGCAGCTGCCCCTCCCTGCCCCCCCCCCCTCGGTACGCCCATGTGTATATATATATAAACTTTCTGAAACTAAACAGTGAAACAACTGGCTTTGTTACATTAGTTTTATTATATTTAATATAATAAAACTATTATTTTTTATTATTATAGAAGAATATTACTATTATAGAACAATAGGCCGTCATTCTACCACGCAGGTCGTAAAGGCAACTGATTAGCTATACGTGTCACTACCATCTTGGCCACTAGGTGGTAGAGTTCTGCATTGTCTCACCCGGGTCTGGTACCACCGCCTTGCCTATTCCTGCCGCAATAGCGTCAGTGCTTGTCGCTGTCTGTTCCGGTTTGGAGAGTAAGGTAGCCGGTAAACTTATTTATGTGGCATTAGACCTCGCTACAAGATAGCAACGCACCGTTAACAACTTTGGTGTCTATAGACGATCGTTGACTCTTTCCATCAGGAGACCTATCTGCCAGTTTGTTATCTTATTATATATTAAAAAATACAATAGTTAATAACGCAGTTACATCAGAGTTAACTAAGGTATCTGGCGTTTCGTTACGCGCAACACAAAGTCAGGAATTTGTGTTTAAATAATACAAAATTTTGGGCTTTTTAGATGGTAATCCAGTGCCACATTTAAAAATTTGATGTTCCAAAATTTCCCCACTAAGAACTATATAGATTGCCGTTGCTGACAAAACATATCGCTATCAACGCAGTGACGATAACATATATACGATAAATATTATTAGCAAGGAATTAGTGGTGCGAGTTTAAAATTGACAAGTCGTCTAGTGAAAGGGTTCATTGTTCAGAAAGAATTTGCTAGCGAGACCAGGCTAGTTTCATGCCTTCGCTTTCATTTTAAAATTAAAATAATACACCTCCATATAACAGAGAAATAGTTAACATTTGTGAAGTTTGTTATTAAAACACGATACATGTTAAAAACCTCTGGAGCACACTCAGTATCTCACTTGTTAATATGTACACAGCGTTGGCACTTACGTCTTTTAAATTACCGGGTAGGCAACACATACTAGTATTGTTCAATTAAGCTATTTTATGATAGCGCGTTATAGACTATAAACTATATTGTTATAGACTATAAACAATTGCTGTTCGTTAGTCTCGCTAAAACTCGAGAACGGCTGAACCGATTTAGCCAATTTTGGTTTCGAATTAATTGTTCAAGTCCAGGGAAAGTTGAGAAAATACAGAAAAAAAGTAGTTAAAAAGGCAGAACAACGTTTGCCGGGTCAGATAGTAAACTATATTTTTCTAACACGCTACGTTATAGACTATATTATAATGTGTAACTGAACACAGATCGCGCGAGCCGGACTCACCACATCATACAGCGAGCGATGACTAAGCGCTATAACGCTATAAACTATGTTATAATGTCTAGCGACTACGGTCTAGCACGTTACTCGTTAGATCGCGTAGTTCGTAACTTCGTAAGTTATAATGTTATATCTACGGCCTACGCCAGCCGCTAAGTATATAGCGTGGCGTTATGTTATAGCGCCGAATGCGAAATAGCGTACGCTATACGTTGAGTATATATAGCGCGCTATATTTTACGCTATGCGTTATATTAACCATCATTAATACATACACTTGCAGTGTCAAGAGTGAAACTTCGTTATTGTTACGTACTCGGGTTCGTACTTGTAAAAAAACACCACTTATATTAAATCCGTGTATTTACACAACACAACACAACGTAATACTAAAATACACTTTACACCCTAGTCACTCGCGCTACTATCACTGAACTTAAAACACTACACAAAAAAACACTTCTCGCTTCGCACCTGGTCACTTGATGTATCGCTCTCGATCGCTTGATAAAAACTGCCTTGTGTTTGTCAACACCTCTGTATTTATAGGCAGGGTAAAGTCCTAGCTGGATCCAGAAAAATCTAAATGTATCGGGAAACAATGAATCATTTCTTATCGTAAACATCTTATGAGTCATAAATCCTAGTACACGCTACTTTCAACCTTATGCCATATCCCACAAAGTCCATTATGGCATAGCCCAGGTCAACTATTTGTTTGCCAATAGGAGTAGCTATCTCTTTTATTTCTAGATAGTTAGCGCGCGCGCTCCAACTCTACATGCTTCTAGATTATTCGTAACATTATGTATAATTAAGCAGCTTGTTAAACTGCCTTTTCGTCTATACAAAATGTTTTTTTTTTAACGTGAATAGCCCTATGTTTATGCAAATTACTAGAGCCTGAGAAACCCCTGTTGCATACATTACACACATAAGGTTTTACATTACTGTGGATATTTAAATGTGTATTTAAACTACTCTGTCGACTGAACGTTTTTTTACACAAATTACAAGAAAATGGCTTACTTCCAGTGTGAGTATATTCATGTAGATGTAATCCACGTAATTGTGAGTAACCTTTGTTACAGATATGACACACATAAGGTTTTATTTCATTGTGTGTATTTAAATGGTTCTTTAAAACCACTTTAAATCTAAACGTTTTTTTACAGAAGCCACAAGCAAATGGCTTCTTCCCAGTGTGAACAGATTGATGTTGACGTAAATTACTTGAAAATGAGAAACACTTATCGCAGATATTGCACACATAAGGCTTTAGTTTGTAGTGTGTATTTAAATGATCCCTTAAATTGCGTTTCTGACTAAACATTTTTCCACAGAAGTCACAAGAGAATGTTTTCTCTTTAGTGTGTGAAAATTTATGTTGATGTAGTTTATTCCAGCGTTCAAATCCTTCGTTGCAGACGTTACATACATATGGTTTTATATTACGAGTATTCAAATGCTTCTCTGAAATCATTTGGCTAAAAGCTCTTTCACAAACATCACGCCTAGGAACTGTTTCGTCGTTTTTATCTTTTTTAGGTTCAAATATATCATTAGCTTTTATTTGTGATTGTTGTAGTCTCGTTGGTACAATGGCAGGATTCTCTAATGTTGTTATTTTAGCGTTCACATCTACCAATTCATCAATGTCTTTATCTGTTACCTCTTGCAATGTCTTGAGCTGGTCTGTAAATAAAACGTTATATTATCTAAGTGGTCTAGCAGTACAGGACTCGGCATAGATGCATGAGAAGTTAAGTTTGAATCCTGGATCAGGCAATTCCTTAATCGTAGAGCTAATATAAAGAAAACTTGACTTACGATAAAACCTTTTAAAACCATTAACTTAGGTAGTCCAATTAAAATGTTTGCACATAAGTAATGGTTTACCGCCTGCCTCTTTCCCACAATACATGTCTATGTAAATCTCCTCAATGCCTCAAGGCGACAAGACGTAAAAGGCGACCGAGTGGCTATGCGCGTCACTACCATCGTGACTACTAGGTGGTAGAGTTCATCATCGGCTCGGCCGGGTCTGGTACCACCGCCTCACCTATTCCTGCCGCAATAGTGTCAGTACTAGTCACTGTCGTGTTCCGGTTTGCACGGTAGGGTAAGTAAACTTATGCATGTGGCATTAGACCTCGCCACAAGATAGCAACGCACCATTAACATCTTTGGTGTCTATAGGCGATAGTTGACTCTTTCCATCAGGAGACCCATCTGCTTGTTTGCTATCTATGATATAAAAAAACAGTATCAGTATTTAAATAAAGTTAATATATTTAAAACAACAAGATAAATCATGGCTTGACCCCAAACACTATTAAATTTAAAACCTATCTTTTTTGGGTTTCCGAAGTAGACTAGGAAACCGTATAGTTTAGCTATGTCTATCCGTCCATCCGTAGTCTATTGCTGAGATCCTTAGTACTAGAATGCTGTAATTTGGTATGAATTAGTCGTGTGTAGTTCGCGAATGAATCCTTCAATTGGACTACTTCAGTTGCGTTTAGTTCACCCTTCACTAGTTCAGTTTCAATTTATCTATATCTCTAGTTCGCGTAGTTCACCGCGAACGAAACGATTACGAGAGTCGAAGATTGCCGATTACGCGCCGATGGGAGTGACGTAGCAGACACAATCTCGGCCCGGCTGAACTTGATACCGGTTAACTATATCACTCGTACTTTCGTGTACAATGTACATACATAGGTACTTGCGAAGAGCGATAAAATGAATTCTTTAATTATAAGCGTTCATTGCTTATTGCGCATGAAGGTAGTTTTGATCTTCAATTAGTATAAACGCAATGCATAAAATGTCATAATATTTGTTTGAATTTATCAAAAATCAAAAATTACAGTGAAAATAAAAGTTTAGAAAAATCAGCTTAAAGTTAAGGCCATAAGAAACATTTTGCTGTATTCGGCAATTGTAAACACTATTTTAGTAAGAACTTTTAATCTTTCATTAGTAAAAGTACAAATAAAAAAACGAAAAAATAGTACAAATAAAAAATATACTTTATTTTAAAATTGTTTTACTATCGCTTCAACATTTATCTCGTTCGCAAAAATCATAAGACTCATTACACACTACTTAGTTCGATTAACAAACGAAGGAAAATCAATGTACTGAGAAATGATAGCGACTCAATCCATTGGACTAGATGAACTACTGAACTAAAAGAGTGATATACTTCGCAGTGATCAAAAGATATGTTCATATCTTTTCAATTCAGTGACACATTCCGCGCACCTCTAGTATGAATACACACATTAGTTAGCGACAAAAGGGAACATAAACTCTTGAAAAATATTTATTTATGTAAAATGAGGATGTTAATTTTTTTTCTTGGACAAATTCAGAACCTGGAATGTATTTATCACAAGGCGTCACCACAAATGTCAACACTTTAAAAAATTTAAAACCTTATTCCATGTTATGACATTTTTTTACTTACTGCTACATTAGTATTACTTATAAGAAAGTTAGATTCTAGGTACCGTTTAATATTATGTAGATATGTAATGTACTTTATATGAGATGTTTACATACACACACATTTATACTTTATGTATGTGTGTATGTAAACATCTCATAAATTTTAAATGGCTTGGCATATCGAAATGCAGTTCGTGGCATTCGACTGGAATCTACCAAACTTAGACTTCCTTAAAATCTAAAACGATTTGGGCCCGGGAGATGAAATTTTTTTAAAAAAAATCAACAAAAATTGCAATTTTCTTAATATTTTCTTCTATAAGAACCTTCTCTTTACAATTACAAACACAACAAAAAAGAAATACCAAAATTGGTCCAGCCATTCAGGCATGATACGACATCACAACCAAGGAAAATAGGGATTGATTTTTATATATATAGATATATAAGACCTACTATAGAATATGTCTTCCAAATTTGGAATCCTTATATTTCTCCAAAGACATTGACCTCATAGAGTGTTTAGAGAAGGGCTACAAAATACCACGATGTCTGTGAAAACTACCTTATGCGAAAAGGCTGGAGAAGTTGAATCTACCTACATTAAAGGACCGAAGGCATAGGGGCAATGTCATAGAAATGTTCAAGATTGTGTCAAATAAGTATGATTGTGCTGAGTTACCATCTATACTCAATTCCAGTCTGGTCACACGAAGTAGACGCAAAAACAACTATAAACTCGCAAGAGACCATCCCACACAAAAGTTGGACACCACATCCTTAACTCAACTTAATTTATTTTTCCTCTTAATTTGGCTTTATTTTCTTCCATTTGCAATGGGTTTCATCCTACTGTAATTTTCTTTTATTTTAAAAATTATCTACCCTAGCCTCAAAATATGAAACTTGTAATTATAAAAATAACTTTGTAATATGGAATCATCCTTGTATATTTATAACAAGAACATAAAATAAAGAAAAAAGATCAGCCCGCTGAGTTTCTTCCGCCGGATCTTCTCAGTGTGTGGCCGCGTTCCGATCCAGTAGTAATTCTAAAAAATCGATACAATTTGTAGTTTTAAATGCAATACTATATAATGATATTTTTTTAAATATTTGCACACCATATATTGGTAGAATATGTTGGTACCTTAATTTATTTTTAACAACTTGTAACACCCATATTCTTGCAAATAAATATTTTCTTTCTTTCTTTCTTTCTTTCAAAGGGCTGCTTATCCATTAATGAATAATAATAATAATGTATGCTTAGATCTTTGAAACTACACAACGGATTTTGATGTGGTTTTTTTAATACATAGAGTGGTTCAAGAGGAAGGTTTATATGTATTAACATCCATTTCTAGTAGAGAAATACTGTTATAAGTATATTTAGCAAAACAATGTTTGCCGGGTCAGCTAGAGTAAAAAAAAAATGAAATATGTTACTATTTGGCTTAACTTGTAACATAAAGAAAAAAATTGTAACATATTATCCTGTTCTCCCGATTGTTAGACCATTGCTTGATTCGTAGTGATGTACAAAATACCCTGTAAAAAGTATTTGGAATACAAAATACTTTTAAATTAAGTATTTCAGATACCAAATACGAAATACTTTAGAGAAAGGTATTTGAAATACTAGATACAAATAGGTATTTTATAATACTTTATAAAATACAAATACTTTTGTGAAAAACAACATTTGCATTTAAGGTTTTTTATTATAGCTCTCATTATGCATAGATCAGCAGGCCAATTGTTGTAATTTTAAGTTAGACTTAAGTAAAACCAGCTCTTCGAACACCTTAGCCGTCATTTTCCTTCGATGTTGCCTCATGATCATAACCCCAAAAGAAAAGAGTTGCTATATAAATCAATCATAATAACTTAATAGCCGATGTCAGAGACATGAAGCTTAATTATATCTGGAGGCATCACTTGTAATACCTACTTGAAACACAACTTTAAATACTGCCGTCATCTTCTGAGGTCTGACCCTCTCTTTCTAACACAGCTGTATAAAAAAAGATGGCAAAACCTCAGAGACAGAGACATAACGTAAATATTTGTTTCAACCGATTAATATTAGTGCTAGCTATATATGATTTCTGTGGCGTGGCTTGGCGTGTGGTGGAGCTACCACCTACACCTAATACTTCATGGTCAGAGAGAAAGAGTTGCCATCTACCAGCATTGCCAGAACGTTACTTTTGTAACATTTTGCATTACTTTTGACTCTCTCATGTTACTTCCATGTTACAGGTCTCAAAATGTTACTTTTATGTTATTTTTAGGACTTATTAAAAATATTTAAATATCCTCCAGCAAATACAATTATTTTTTTATAAACTGATTAATTATCTTTTTTTAGATATTATATGGATTTCCAATCAATAATTTGATCAAAAATTATTACGATCTCTCGAAGTTTAACTAATGGAACAGAAAATTTATTACGATCTTTCGAAGCTTAACTAATGGGTCGGAACTTTTTTTTGTTTTTATGTAGTAAAATGTCATATTATTAATCATTGTCTACATAAATTAAGGAAATGTTACTTTTTTTGTGAAAATGTAACTTTTTGAGCTGTCTCATGTTACATTTGACTATCTATCACTGGGAAACCTGCCATCTACCAATTTTTTCTCACATTAATAACTGCACATTCAGTTCTATGCATTTATTTTATAAATGACACCAAATTATATATTTTTTATCAGATAAAGTATATTATCAGAAAAAGTATTTATTAAATACTAAGATAATAATAATAATAATAATAATAATAATAATAATAATTAATAATAATAATTTTATTTCCATCGATAAATCTCCATTAAACACTAATAAATTACAAATACAATATTTACTTACTATTATTCTACCTATAGTGTGCAATATGTCTTGCAGTTCCTACACTAAGTATTAACTTGTGTCGTAGGTAACTGCTTACTCTTCCAATTTACAGTTTTATGTAGCCAAGAAGTGTGAATTATAAGTAATGTAAGTAAGAACCTATACAACGTGTATATGTACACTATTGTTTTTTTTTTTTTTTGTTTTTTTTTTTAAACACATAAATAAATGTATGTTTGGTGTACGAGGAAGGAGTATTTATGTGTGTGTGTGTGTGTGTGTGTGTGTGTGTGTGTGTGTGTGTGTGCGTGTGTGTGTGTGTGTATGTGTGTGTGTGCGTGTGTGTGTATGTATGCGCGTGTGTGTGTGTGTAGGTGTATTTAATTGTGTATAGCTAGTAATTAATTGAGTGCTATGCATAATTTACTTTAATAAACCTTTCTGACTCTTCAGGGCCTAGATTTTTTAACCAGGTATTAATTGTGTTTTTAAGGTCTTTATTATTTTTTGTAGGTAAGTCTGGAAATGTTTTGCATAATTTGTTGTAGAGGTAGGGTCCTAGGTAAGTTGAATGTCGATGAGCAAACTTTGTGTTACAGGAAGGTTTCTTAAATGCATTATCTCTCCTTCTTTTTTTATTTCTATCTGTACATGGTTTTTTCATATGTTGTACCAAGATTAAATTTTGTATAAAGAGTTGTCTCACTGTTAGCACATTACAGTCTTTATAAAGTTCAGATGTTCGGAAACGGTATGGTCTAAAAGTCGCGACCTTCAATACTGCTCTCTGGGCACGCTCTAAAGGTTTTATATATGAAGAACATGCTCCACCCCAAGAGGTAATACAATAAGTGAGTATTGATTTACAAAGTGCATCATACGCTTTGAACACTACGTTACGATCAGCTGCATCTCTGAGGTTTTTAAAAACGAATATAAGTTTGCGAACTCTTGAGCAGAGAGTGTCAATATGCGGTTTCCAACCTAACCTATTGTCTAGTATAACACCCAGGTATTTCAGTTTATTGACACATTCTAAACTTGGGCAGTTGCAGCTGCCCTTTGAACAATTGGTGTGTATTTTAATGTTGAGGTGAGGAGCTCTGCCGCGTGGATTAATAAAAGATACGACTTTGGTTTTCTCAACGTTGAGAGTTAGCTGATTGACATGTAACCAGTTAGACACTATTTTAAGGCCTTTTTCTGCATTATCCTTCGCCTCTTCCCAAGTTTTACCAGTAAATATTAATGCAGTGTCGTCAGCATATGAAAATATCCTCCCACTAGGAAGATTTAAATTACATAGTTCGTTTAAGTATGCTAGGAAAAAAGTCGGGCCTAAAACACTACCTTGCGGGACCCCGTAAGTAAGTGCTTCATCCCCACTGATTACCTCTCCAACTTTGGTTCTTTGTGTTCTTCCCTTTAAATAGTTTTCTACTAAGTGCAAGGCAGAACCACGAATTCCAAAACGTTCAAGTTTCTTAACCAGAATGGGAACAGAGACAGTGTCAAAAGCTTTTGCTAGATCTAAAAAAATCCCTATGACTTTATTCTTTCTATCCATTTCACAGATGACAAAGTTAGAAAGTTCAGCCACAGCTTTTTCGGTTGATCGACCCGCTCTAAAGCCAAATTGATTAGGTGAGAGTAGATTATATTTTTCTAAATAGGATATGATTCTTTTGTTTATTACTTTTTCTACAATTTTAGAGATACATGGTAAAATTGAAATTGGTCTATAATTTACGACACTGTCTATGTTCCCACTCTTGTAAATTGGTGTTATAATGGACTTTTTATAAATATCCGGAAAAATACCAGTACGCAAAGTTAAGTTACTAATATGTGTTATAATTGGCGCTAAAACTGCTACGGACTGTTTTATAACTTTCGTTGGAACTCCGTCGTAGCCGGTTGCACAATTGTTTCTTAGCCCATTTATGACGTCTGAAATTTCAAGTTCATTAGTATCTAATAAGCCTAAAGAATTCATTTGAAACATTGGTTTGGGATCGACATTGGATAAATTATTGTTAGTACTATATTTGATCTTCTTAGCTAAAGTTTTTCCCACATTTGCAAAATAGTTGTTTACATGGTTTATTGAAGCTCGAGGGTTATCTTTTATTTTAAGTAGGGTTTCATTATTATTTTGTCCTTTTGCACTACATGTTATTTGCTTTATTATTTCCCAGGTCTTTTTTATATTTTTTTGGTGTTTATATAATTCCTCTTTAAAATAATCATTTTTAAGTTTCTTAACTAATTTATTACAGTAATTTCTATAACGGATATAGGTAACCTTAAGTATTTCATTATCAGGGTTCAATTTCAGATGAAGATGCATACGGTCTCGGGTGCGGATACAACGAATTACACCTGAAGTGATCCAGGGCTTTATAGCTTTTTGTTTGCGTGGGATTTTAGATGTTTGGGTGTTTGATTCTATGATCTCTTTAAGCTTATGTAGTAAATGTTCAGCTGCAGAATTAGAGTCAGTTGACTGCATAACGTCGATACAGATACTAGACAAAAGTAAGAAAGAAGAAAGAAAGAAAGAAATCATTTATTTGCCAGAATATGGGAGTTACAAGTTATTAAAATTTGATTAAGTTACCAACATATTCTACCATGATATGGTGTGCAAATATTTTAAAATTATAATTATTTATCATTAAACTAAAAATGTTGTGAGTCGATTTTTACAATTACTACCGGATCGGAACGCGGCCACACACTGAGAAGATCCGGCGGAAGAAACTCAGTGGGCTTGTTTTTTTTTTTAAATTATAGTAACATGATACAATTACACACATTAATTGACATCACAACTTATTTCTATGAATTACAAAATTAATTTTTTGTTTAATTAAAATATTGACATTTTGTGTTTAAACTGTGTTTAAACAGAAGAAAGATAATAGATAATTTGTATCAATTTAGTTAAGTTGTACAATTTAATGTATATTTATCAACATGTTCTACCTTATAAACTAAATTTTTTAATATGCAATTTTATAAATTACATACTTGTAATTTAAAAAGAGTAATTTCTAATTCATGTTAGTTTAAATTTATTAGTGTTTAAATATAAGATACAAAATCCTTTCTAAAAAAGTATTTAAGATACAAGATGAAAATATGTTTTTTGTATCTTGTATCTGTATTTCAAATACTTGTATCTTAAATAAGTCACATGCCTGTTGATTCGAAGCTCGGTTTTTAAGTCAGTGATCAGTATTAAGACACTTATACCTGCTCTTTTACTCATTTGGTGTTGTACCAGTTCTATAGAAGGCAGATTTGATGCAGCCTGTCCCTAAAAAACGGAAATCACTCTGATCCACCCAACTGCCTACCTATAGCCATAATTGTTCTCTAAAATTTTTAAGATAATTAAGACGAAGTGCCATATTTCTTTGGAATTTTAATAATACTTAGAATATGACAATCAGATTTTTTTGAGTTAGACAAAACAAACTTGTTACAAAATAAGCTCTTAAATCTCATAAAAAATAGTGCAAAATAATCTTGATTTATATTTGATGGTCTTAAAAATTAGAATACATTTTGAGGTTAGGTTAGGTTAGTTTGTGCCTATAATTTTTTTATAAACATTTTCATGAGGCATATGAGAGTGCTACTAGGGGGGACCGTGACCTGTTTTTTAAAGTGTCCGTTATTAACCAAATTATATATCATACCAGTTTCGACACTTTCTAACTTTATTTCTGTTGACTCCGCATTATCTTCGTATTCAATATTTTCATCCACTTCTATTTTAATTACATCAGTTTCAAGTATAACTTCTGAAGTACATTGAAAGGAATAACAATCTGGATCTTGTTCTCTTTTACTTTGCATGGACATGTTAGTTGTTACCACAAAACACTGTTGTTACGAAACATTTGAGGTCAGATTAAAAATAAATTTGTATTCAATGCATTTTATAATTATATATCCTTTTTTTTTTTTTTTGGCATGGGCGTTAACAACTGCCATTCGTCAAGTTTAAAACGAGGAAACATTTGGAATTTTAGGAACAGGTAATTTGGAATTTGGGAGTGATAAAATAAAGGATCGGAAGGAAGTATAAAAAATAAAAAAATATTTACAATTAACACAATAAAGAAAGACAAATATTAAATATTTACATTTTTATAATTTAATGTTATTATCTACAATAAACAAAGATAATATGGTAAATGTGGAAGGAGTAGAGAGTAATGTGATTATAGATGTAGGCAATGGAATTTTGTTGACGATTAAGTTAGAATAAAATGAGGAATGATTATAGTTGGGACAGGCGAAGAAAATATGGTTTAGGTCACCAACATCAGTACCACACTCACACATGTTATTGTCTCTAATATGAATCCTGTATAAATAATCGGGTGTATTTGTATGTCCCAATCTCATACGGATGATTATTGAAGTAGATAGTTTATCAAGTTTCACATTAAAGAACCAAGGTTTAGTAGGTATTGAGTGCTGAACGATGGAATAGGTTTTACCCTTTACTAATCTATCACTGTCCCACAAATTTTGCCACGATTGTTTTAAATGAACTTTCGGAAGGGCAGCAAGATCATGACAATAATTAATATATGGATACATATCGCCACACTGAATTGCATCCTTGGCACACTGGTCAGCCCTGTCATTTCCCAAGATGTCACAATGACTAGGCACCCATGCAAAGTTAATAACAATATTTTTAGAGTAGCACAAAACTAACAGATTTCTAATATGTAGAATAATTGGTGGAATAAATTTAGATTTTGGAGGAAATTTTTGGAGACACTGAAGAGAACTTAAAGAATCTGTTATTATAATTGATCGCTTTAATTTCAATATATGAATGTATTCAACAGCTTTAAAGAGACCATAACATTAGACTTGCGCAAAATATATCCGAGAAAAGAAAAGAGTGATATGTATCTTTCAGAGTTACGGATATATATCACTCATTTATATCTTCAACTCCTTATAACTCAGTAGAAATCAGAGTGATTGGGATTGGTGACATATTTAGATTTAATGAGAATATAAGGAAATGAAATGATTTACAGATTTAAAGACAAGAAAAAGAGTTGAAATAAACGATATGTATTTATGGATTCTGTTTGGTATTCTTTTACTTAATTATTTAAAAAGCAATCACGCTTGTTTTATTTGATACTAAGGATTGACCGCGGCTTCCACTGCGTGTGAAAGAATTATGTAAATTACATTTAACCGACTTTTAATATTTTTAAAATGAGAAGTAGGTGTATTCGCCGATATATTAAAGATTTTAAGTTTCTAGTCTTAAGGGTTTAACCGGTGCGATATAATGACAAGATAAACAGTTAAAATAAATGATGTATTTATGGTATATCGAACAGAATCGATATTATTTTATTAAATTATTTAAAAACAAACGCTTATTTTTTATTATGCGTGCGTTTTTAAAACAAAGTACAAACAAAATAATTCTCATCGCTGTTTATTATTACTATCCGCATTTGAACAATATTAAAGATATCTTAATCCCATTAGTTTAAGGTATAACTTTGTGTGTATGTAGTTCGATGCTACAACATTCTTCATTCCGAATGATGGTTTCCTCTCTTTCTACTCCCTGATAAACATATCATTCCTTTCATTCTATTCCGCTTAGATGAAATACAATCACTCTGTGATATAAAGATATAAAGAGTTAGTTTGAATACTACGGAGTTACTGATATATTCACTCCTTTGTAAAGATTATATCTTTTTGAGTTAATCACTCCTGAGTTACACAAGTCTACATAACATTCACCTGTAAAAATGGAGGTTTCAGGAGGTAGTTTGACTTTTTGAACAATGTTATATTGCTTATGGAATATGCCCACACCAACATTGCCATCCGATTTGGAAGCATCAGTGAATATTAGATGATATCCTGACCACTCACAATTTATTATGTTATTAAAGTAATGATTTGCACAAGGTGTTTCTTTTTCTATACCTAACTTAATAATTTCGGGCGTTATAATAGAGCATTCATAAGGATATTTAAACAAGGGATTAATTAAAGATTGGTAAGTGTATGGCTGCAAATTAAGAATATTTAAATAACTTTTAACAAGCAGAGGAGCAGTTTTATGTTTCCAATATTGGTTACAAGATATTAACTCATTAAGGTGGAGTAGTTTAGGAAGCAGGGGGTGTGCCTTTTGTTCTAAAATACGTACAAAATATTTATCACACAAAAAATTACGGCGGAGATAAAGTGGTGGTTCTACACACTCCACTTGCATGGCACTAATGGGACTTGATTTCATAGCTCCTAGAATAATTCTGAGTGATTTTGATTGTATGGCGTCTAATTTTTTAAGACCACTTTTATTACATGGTTCTAACAAGAATGTCCCATAATCTAATAAACTTCTGATAAGGGCATTGTATAACAACTTAAGGGTAAAAGGGTGAGCACCCCACCATACTCCAGAAACACACCTTAGTAAGTTAATATTACGCTCACACTTTGCCACTATATAGTCACAATGACCTAGGCCAGTGAGTTTATTGTCTAAGACTATACCTAAAAATTTTACAGTTGTTTTCGTTGGAATGACTGTATTTTTGTAACATATACTTATGGGAGGAGGGAACTTTGTGCGGGAAAATAAGACAACTGAACTTTTGTGAGCAGATATGTCTAACCCATTTTTATGTAAATAATTTTCTAAAGATGTGATGGATGTGGAAAGGTTTGAGCAGCAGGTTTGTATAGAGTTATCAACTGTGTATAAAAGGAGATCATCAGCATATTGTAAAATATTTATATTACTAGGTACAGAGGTCTCTAAGTCGTGTGAATACAAGTTGTACAAAATTGGACTCAACACAGATCCCTGTGGAAGACCTTGATATAGATGTCTTAATTCCTCTGTAGTATCGTTTGATAGACTAATAGTTCTATCATATAGGATAACCATTATGATATTAATAATATAGGTTGGTACATTAAGTTTGCATAATTTTTCTTTCAGGATAGATAACACTACTTTGTCATAAGCAGAAGATATATCCATAAATGCAGCGAGAACAGATTGACTATTAGAAAAAGCTAATTGTATATCTGTTACAAACAAACTTATGTTATCTATTGTTCCTTTTCCTTTTCTGAACCCATATTGATTTTGACCTAATAAACTATTATGTTCAACGAACCATTCTAACCGAATTTTGATTAAGTGTTCCAAAATTTTTAACATGACAGAGGACAGAGCTATTGGTCTATACGAAGAGATATCAGATGGACTTTTATTTGGTTTTAAAATGGGAATAACAACATGATGTTTCCATGATTTTGGGATACTACCAGAGGCAGTGAGAGAATTGAGAACATTTAGTAGGTAGGTTAAGGAATTATCAGTCATATTATGTAAAAAGGAATACAAAATATTATCAGAACCAGGTGCTGAGTCTTTTACATTAGAAAGGATACCTTTCAACTCACAAGGTAAATGGCATAAAATGACTTGATGGAAGAGTGTTCGCTGATGGCAAAATAAGCTCAGGAGCCGTGGATGGGGCCAGTAGCTGTAAAAATTTGTTTGATAAGGAAGGACACATGTCACTATTACTGGATTCGGAGTAAGCTGATCTAAATCTTCTTACATTGTTCCAAACAGTAGCAGATTTTGATTGGGGTGAGAGAGAAGAACAAAATTTTTTCCACCCTTCCATCTTTTTCTTTTTCAGTAGGTGGCGTGTAGACTGTGTAACTTCCATTAGGATATCAAAGTTTTCCATTGTAGAACATTGACAAAAATTTTTTGTAGCATTTTTTCTTTTACGGATAGCCTCGGAACATTCTCGATCCCACCATGGCGGTGAACTTATTTTGCCAGAAGATTCTTTTTTAATTGGGAAGGTTTTGTTTGCTGCATCTATAATGGAGTCAGAAAGAGCTTTTGCACACATTACATTATTTAAAATAGAAATATTCGGTAGAGATTTAACACTATTGTCAAGTACATTTCTAAATTTGTCCCAGTCTGGTTCATGTAATATATATTTATATCTTGAAGATTGTTTTTGGGTAGCTTTGTCAACAAAAGGGAAATCAATAAGAATGGGGTAGTGATCACTTCCATAAGTAGATGAAAGGGTGAACCATGACAGGGAAGATGCTATGTCCGGTGTACAAATAGACAAATCAATAGCGCTTTTGCCTTCTGTTGGTCTTGTTAGACGAGTAGGTGATCCATTATTAAAGATACATAGGTTAAAATAATCAATAATTTTTAAAAGTTCCTCACCATAATTGTTTGATTTTGAGCAACCCCATGCTTGATGGTGAGAGTTTAAATCTCCTAAGACTATAAAAGGTTTTGGTAAAACTGAAAGTATATGTTTTAATTCAGCAAAAATTACAGATGTAGGACGGGAAAAATAAATAGATACAAAACAAATATTACTAACATTGACAGCTATAACAGATATATTTACACTATGTACAGGGAGATCCACTACAGAGTAGGGATATCCTTTCTTAACCATGATGGCTACACCTCCGTAACCATCAGATCGGTCTTCACGGATACTTTTGTATCCAGAAAACTTAAGAGTTGCCCGAGGTCTGAGCCATGTCTCAGACAGGGCAACTAAGAATGGGCTGTATTTATTTATTAAATAAATTAAGTCATGTTTCTTGTTACTAATGCTTTGAGAATTCCACTGTAGTATTCTCATTGGTTGTCTGTCCATTATCATTTGGGATAATAAGGCTGTTTAATCTATCTTTGATGAAGGCTGCGTTGTCCGGTGTAATTAGTTGGGACTGGGATAATAGTTGGATGAGTGACAGTATTGTATTTATTGTCACTTCCTCCTGGGTAGTTTCATTAATTTTATTTTTAATTAAACTTCCATTATTATTAGACAAGGTGTTACTATTATAGTCCTGGTTTACTAAGTTATGGAAGTCATAATCATAACCTTTACTTGTTTTTGGTGGGAATTTGGGCTTAATAAATACTGTCTTTTTATAAGATTGTAATTTAGACTGTTCTTGGGAAGGTGTTTTAAATTGAGATTGTCTATTATTATAACTAACTTCTGGTGTTGATGTTATTACATCTGCATAGGATTTGCTTACTGCTGGGTAATGTTTAGATGCTTCTGCGTAAGACACACAATTCTGAGCCATATATAGTTTTATATTTTTTTGCCTGAGGTGCTCAGGACAGGACTTACTAGTGGCAAAGTGTGAACCTTTACAGAGGCAACAGCTAACTCTACAGTCATCATCTGCTGTGCAAGATTCTCCAAAATGGTCATTCCCACATTTGAA
The DNA here is from genome assembly GCA_036924255.1 of Apodemia mormo. Lineage (NCBI taxonomy): Eukaryota > Metazoa > Arthropoda > Insecta > Lepidoptera > Riodinidae > Apodemia > Apodemia mormo. The sequence continues at coordinate 5,567,263 of JAUPFN010000028.1, forward strand.
ACACCGTGGGTTGGATCGACAGTTAATCTTAGTATGGCCATACCTACAACACTTATAACACTGAATAGTAGGGAATATGTATAATTCCACTGGGAGAGAAGTATAGCATGCAAACACACGTTTTGGTAGAACTTGACCGTCAAAAGTTACAACCACAGTCTCAGTTGGTATCCAACTGACATTATCACTGACTTTAACCTTTCGGTTTAATCTTCTAATTTTAACTATTTTCCCACAACCTATTGGGACATTAATATTACTAATAATTTCTTCTGGAGCCCAGTCTGAAGGGACACCCCTGATTAATCCTACTCTAGTTATATGGAAAGATGGGATAAAAACCTTATAATTGTTACTCACTAGGCTAGGATCATTTATAAAATTATTGGCATCAGCATAATTTGAAAAAGAAAGAGAAAGTCTATTACGCCCTATTTTTTTTAAGCTGCCATTTATAATATTATTAAAAATATTCTTTTTGAGGAACCGACCAAATGAAACTGGGTGCAAGGTTACATTGTCGTTGGGAGATGAAAAGCTTTTTTGGATATGGACAATAAAGGGACCAATATCTGTATGTTCATATTGTACACGATAATTGCTATTAAGTTCTTTGGGTTTGTCAGACACACTGACCGAGACATCTTGTGCCAAGGATTGTTGTGGATTTGTCATATTAGCATCTTTAGCAATTAATTGTAATGCTTCAGATTCCATCGTTGAGCATTGGCAGTCGGTTACTTTAAGAATATCATCTTTGCGTTTCTTTCGACGCTTGTTGCAGTGTTTGCATACTTTATGTGATGCTAGTGACCTTTTTCTTTTGGATGAAGGAATGGATGAAGATGCGTCTGTGTCTACACTACTATCTTCGATGGTAACAAACTGAGATACCTGGGGGACATCATCTTGTGTAAGTGGATCATATCCCCCAGGGTCATCAGGCGGTTTATTCATAGTGAAAAAATAAAAGACTTACCTACTTAACTGATGAATGAAAAATAATTAATATACAATAAACTAAATATTTACATATATACAATACCAAAAATTGATCCTCTATTTATTTAATAAAAATTTTAAATAAGCCGCGAAACCAAAAACAGACACCAGGTTTTATGTTTCCCGCGCTTTTCCAAAATTGTCACTTAAGTTTCTCTTATATATCCTTTGTACTTTATAATTATACCTATATGTAATTTATCACTTATGAAACTAGTTACTATCACGAAGCTATAATCTATCTCATAGATAAATATGTAGGTAGGTAATAGGTATTATTTAAATATGTGTAGGTAGTGTACCTATTATTATAAGTATAGATAGGCAACTTCGGCAATTTTCTAAATCGTTAATGAATAATGGCCAAGGCTACCCTAATATACATTATACATATTAATTTAAGGCCAAGGCCTATACTATGCGTTCCAACTAAGAATTATAATAATAGGATCGCACTTGTCATCAACTTCATACCACATGCACAAGTGTGAAATTGGTAATGTCAGCCAAAAAAACATTTGTTCAAAAAATATTTCTGATTTATTTAATAAGAAATAACGTTTTAATAATACTATTTTCATTAATTAAACATTAGTAAAAACATCAGTCTAGCTGTTTATCTATATATTTTATAAAAAAAGTCGTGTTATTTGCGCCACTTAAGTCAAAAACGACAGGGGCAATTTGGTTGCGATTTTTGTTAATGGTAGTAGATGTTCTGTGAATTTTATACATAAGTAATCTGTGCTGTGAATGTTTAGAGAGGTCAATGGTTTACAATAAGAGTATTGTATAATGTATAGTCTTTGACAATAGCTTCATTTTGTGGTACTTAAAATTCAATCTAACCTCAAATGTTCAGTAACAAAATGTCCACGAATATTAAAATAGAGCAAGATGCAGATTGTTATTCGTTTCAATGCACTTCGGAAATTATGTTTGAGACTGATGTGGTTAAAACGGAAATGGAGGAAGATAATAATTACGAACATAATGTGGAGTCTACAGAAATGAAATCTGAATTAGAAAATGTCGAAACTGGTACCTATGTCATTGTATTACTTACTACATTCATTCTGAAACCGTAAAACTAACCATTTGGTGTCTATAAGTAACTAAGTATTGTGTTTTGTTAATACACTTGTACTGTTTCACAAATTACTTTAAAATTTAATTAATATCAGCAAGCGGTTTCGCCTTTTACGGCATCTTCAGGGGAAACCGGTTGGTGATATTAATTAAAGTTCAAAGTAATTTGTGAAACAGTACAATTGTATTAACAAAACCACACATGGAGTTTCACCAAGTGCTGACGTTTATCGTCGTGTAAAATACATAAATAAGTATTGCCGTGTTGGTCCCGGCCTCCTTTGTAGAATAGGCCAACTGCCGTGCTGCCAGGCAGGTCGTAAAAGGCGACCGATTGGCTATCGAGTCACTACCATCGTGGCTACTAGGTGGTAGAGTTCTGCATTGTCTCGCCCGGGTCTGGTACCACCGCCTTACCTATTCCTGCCGCAATAGCGTCAGTGCTTGTTGCTGTCGTGTTCCGGTTTGGAGGGTAAGGTAGCCGGTAAACTTATGCATGTGGCATTAGACCTCGTCACAAGATAGCAATGCACCATTAACATCTTTGGTGTCTATAGGCGATGGTTGACTCTTCCCATCTGGGGACCCATCTGCTTGTTTGCTATCTTATGATATAAAAAAAAAAAACATACAAATTGAGGGTTGGCATTAGAAACGGGCCTTACGATTTTTGTATTTCTAAGTGGTGGGTGGATAGTGGGTTGGCTTCCCCTTTCTAATGATACTACTCCCGCCACACGGAAATATCTAGTTATTTTTTACCTATTTTCCTGAACTAGTAAGTGAACTACATGTGTGGGTTAGATTAGAACTAAACTCTATAAGAACGCGAAAAAGGTAACTTATACAGGTGGGCGAAGCCCTCCATCCTGGAGGATCAGGGAGCGAAGCTCCCGGCCACTTAGAAAAAAGTTCATTTAATGCCACCGTTGAAGTAGGTTAGTTAGGTTCTCTTTAGATCCCACACCCAGAAACAGGAGCCTCTGTTGACACACTCCTACCCAACTTGTTACAGAAATAGGTAATATTTTACTACAATTATTTATTACAAAATTAGTGACCTGACTATGCAACCGTCAGGGCTTGGGTTCGATCCCCGATGGGGACAAGCATTTATCTGATGAGCACAAATGTTTGTATTTCTGGGTTTGGGTGTTTATAAATATATTCTAGTGTTTATATATGTCTTTCTATGTATCAGTATTGTTGACTTACACCCATAACACAAGCAAATAATTTGCTTGCTTTGGGGTTAGATCTATAAGTGTAATTTGTCTTGTGAATATTTATTTATTTGTATAAACTTATGCAATGTATCAGACATCAGTTAAAGTTATTTTAAACATTGGCTGATAAATGTTGTTGGTGATCGTTGTATGATAGAAGGGCTGAACTCCTGCTAGGGATATTCGAAATACATCAATGCATCGAATTCACTCTATGTTTATAATACGATGCATCGAATCAATCAAAATATGTTTTGGAAATCCTTTGATTAACTCAATGGATTGGTGTATTTTAATTTAAACATCAAATCAATGGTAAATAAATTTATTTAGTAGTTAAGTCTTTTATGTGGGTAGAGGTGGTTTTTGTTTTTTATATCATAAGATAGCAAACAAGCAGATGGGTCTCCTGATGGAAAGTCACCCATCGCCTATAGAAACCAAAGGTGTTAATGGTGCATTACTATCTTATGGCAAGGTCTAATGCTACATGCATAAGTTCACTGGCTACCTTACCCTCCAAACCTGAACACAACAGTGACAAGCACTGATGCTACAGGCAGGAATAGGTAAAGCAGTGGTACCAGACTCGGGCGAGATAATGCAGAACTCTACCACCTAGTAGCCACAATGGTAGTCTCGAATAGCCAATCGGTCGCCTTTTATGACTTGCCTGGAGGACGGCAGTTGGCCTATTCTTCAGGGGAGCTTGGGACCAACGTGGGGCGGTACTAATAGCTGTTGAAAACCTAGAAATTGACATTGCCAACACTATGTATGAGAATTAAAAACTTTTTTGTTTTGATTACTATCACCTATCATCAAGATCACTAGACTTTGAATAACCTACATATTTTAAATTAATAAAACGTTAAATCTAATTAATTTTTACTTGTGTTATGGATATTTGCGTACTTGATAAAATAAAACTTAATTGGCTTCAGAATTTCAATATAAAGTTATTACCCTTGTAAGACCTTAGCTATCATTTTTCTTCATTAAGATTATATACAATACACGACATTTTCGATACTGACAACATTTTTTCCTTTTGCAACTTCCCGCTAGATGTCGCCTGTTGTTGTAATGGTTAAAATCAATCTATAGTGCTACAAGGATCATTTGGCACTTGGATGACATTTACATGAGGGCTCCTTTTGGTTTTGGGTAAAATTGTTATAACTACTAATTCAATTTAAACAAATTTAAACTAATTTTACTAGACAGATTATAAAAGGCAACCGAATGGCTAAAGTTGTCACTACTTTTGTGACTATTAGGTGGTAGGGTTCCGCAAACTCTCACCCGGTAATCGTACCACCGATTTACCTGTTCCTACCGTAATAGCGTTTATTGCTTGTCATGGTCGTGTTCCAGTTTGGAGGCTAAGGTAGCTGGTACACTTATGCATGTGGCATACCATCCCGTCACATGGATAGCAATGAACATTGACAACATTGACAACGGGGACCTTGGTGTCAATAGGCGATGATTTCTCTTTCCATCAGGTCTGTTTGTTTGATATATCATAAGATATGATATAAAAAAACAAAATGTTTGGATAATAGGATTTATTAAATGAAATTAAAACTTGACAAGCATAAATAAAATTAAATAAAAACTAAAATTGCTCTAATTATGTTCGGCATAAACTAATAAATAAATAAATAAATAAATATTCACGGGACAAATTACACTTACTGATCTAACCCCAAATTAAGCAAATATTTGCTTGTGTTATGGGTGTTACTCAACGATACTAATACATAGAAATACATATATAAATACCAGAATATATATAATAAACACCCAAACCCAGAAATACAAACATTTATGCTCATCACACAAATGCTTGTCCCCGTCGGGGATCAAACCCGAGCCCTGTTGATTGCGTAGTCAGGATCGCTAACCACTCGACCAAGGGGGCGGTCGGTCGAGTGGTTTTTTGATAAACTATCTCGAGAGGTTGCAAACTATCTAATTGTTCATCATCTTTATCTTGGAAATCATCGTCACTGCTTTCTTCACTCGCAGAACATAATTGTACAATAAAAGGTTTATCCAAATATGCATATTTTTTTCGATACTCTTCTTCTAATTTCCTTACGTGGGCGCAATGATTGCGACATTCGTCTTTAGGAATGGAATCGAAAGCATTCCGTATCATTTCTGGTATTTGATTGGATAGCTTCCCAATATTTACTCCAGCTACTTTTCATTTCATGGATGCTCTGACCATCACAATACGAAGGAGATCACAATAATACGGTGGTTAATGCTATATCTGAGAAAAAAAGCAAAATTAAATGAGCACATAACCCCAGAACACCAAAAAATTCACTATGCAAATTCAGTTTAATTTTACTCGCACAATGCTTTACAACTACAGTTATATTCAACTGGTGAATTCATAGCGGAATATCCTCAACTGCAGTGATCGTCATGCCTGACCAATACTGACTATACTTAAAATATTATATTTAATCATTTAATTGCAATAAAATTGCAAACAATTAACTACTTCGTTCTTGTATCTCCGGAAACCCTGTAGCAAACCCTAGCCAAATTAAAACCACTTGTGAAGTACCTATACCTTTCAATCAAAAAAAGAATTTTGCAAATCGGTCCAGGCGTCTTCGAGTAATCGTACAACATACAAAATAATAATAATAATAATAAGCCTTTTTAATTTCCACATAACATTGAATTAAAGTGCAAAGTTAAATTTAATGAATCTTAAATGACTATGTTTCGTGGATCCCTCTTTGGGTGAAGGCCTCCTCCAAATCTTTCCATTTATTCCTTTTTCTACCCTTTTCTATCCATGTTTTGCCAGCAACTTCTTCTATATCGTCCGCCCATCTCTTATAGGGTCTGCCAACATTTCTTTTACCACATGGTCCAGGCCACGTTGTAACTTTGTAGGTCCATCTTTTATCATGTAGGCGGGCTATGTGACCAGCCCATCTCCATTTAAGCTTAAGAGCATGTGACAGAGCATCTGTGACTTTTGTTTTAGCTCTTATTTTCGAATGTTTTATTTTGTCTAGTTTCCTTATTTTCAGCATGCTCCTCTCCATTGCTCTTTGAGTTGATCTAATTTTATCCTTCATTTTTTTAGTGTAGACCCAAGTTTGAGAGCCGTAGACTAGGCATGACAGAAGGCAAGTATCACTGACTACTTTTTTCAACTGAAGATCGTAGTTTCCTTTGACAATTTCCTTTAAGGCCCAATATTTTCTCCATGTGATACTTATTCTTCTTTTGATCTCTTCCTCATTGTTATTTTTTGCGAATGATATCTGTTTTCCCAAGTATACGTAGGTATGGACATACTCAATTATTTTTTCTTTGATGTTTATAGGTTCGTACAACAACTATCGTACAACATACAGTTCAAAACAATTTGATATACTCCTCCTTTTTTTAAGTCGGGTAATAAAAATAATAATGTATTATGTCACTTTATTAATGTCCTGAAGGATCTAGAAGAACTTTTAAGCCATTTATTACTTTGTGACCCAGTCCTTTTAGAATAGCATCAATAGCATACACTGGTTTGCATTTATTCTAATTACTAATTCTTAAAGTTGTGGTCTTACATATTCTTCCGAATATTCAACATTGTTGATTCTTAACCAATCAATTATTTTGTTTTTTCTACCGCTTGTATTTGGGGGTTTTGTGACACTTGTATTATGATTGTAGCATTGTCCATTATAATTAGACTGGATGCCTTTAAATTGGGAGCCAACTTTTCTAAGACCCATTTTTTAAAATTTGTTGATTCATGTCATCGTGGTAATCATTACTTTTTGTTTGTGACTTGAAAACCAAAGAGGCAATCTGGTGCAGTTAGATAAATACATTAATATTATGTTCCATACAACATAACATATATGTTAATAGTATGTTAGTAAGTAGACAACAGGTAGTTTCTGTCACATCATTATGCTTTAAAGTCTAAAATAAAATAATTGTACAGTTATTTTGTGAATTATTGAGACAGTTTCATTAATGTTTGCATTCGTCCTTAATACTTTTCTTTAGTTTTCTTTAGTTGTCAAAATTACTCAGTTTCTCTTTATGATATTTTACCTGACTTTATACCTCGCCCTATAAATTTCAAATCCTTATTGTGTTATATTGACTCCCCCTTTATCCATCTCTTAATCAAATATATAGACTACTTTGACATTAAGTTATAATATCTAGCTCAGTGTAATTATATATATGTAGTTGTAAATGTGTATTGTGTTTGTAATAACTAACAATGTCTATGTTGTGTTTGTGTTTCCGATCAATGTGGTTGTTTCAGGAGGTGGCAAATATCCCAATAAAAGTGTTAGTAATCGCTCACTGCTAAATAATCACCAACATACAACAATACTCCAACGTGTCTTAGTCACTACGTAGACATTGGCGGAATCCCATTGCCCCAAGCAAAGGGCAAAAGCCAATATATAAATTAAAAAAAAATACATTAATATTATGTTCCATTGTATACAACAGGTAGTTTCTGTCACATCATTATGCTATAAAATCTAAAATAAAATAATTGTACAGTTATTTTGTGAATTATTGAGACAGTTTCATTAATGTTTGCATTCGTCCTTAATACTTTTCACATAGTATTTAAGTTTATATAACTACATTGCATCTTTGGGAACAAAGTGTCACTTCTGCATTTTTTTATGAAAACAACTTAAGTATGCAGCAAAAACCGCGATAATCGACTCGACGATGATCTAAAACGACGATAAGGCGACACAGCAAAAAAATAAATAAATTAAATATTTAACGTTATTGTAATATTTAAGAAATACGTATAGAAAAATACAGCCAGAAACAGCTTTCTTCTGATTTTTGTTATTTGACACACACGCACGATCGCACAAACGCATTGAGACAAATCACACACATACAAAACACAGGCACGCATGCATACTCAACACACACACTCAAATGCATGCACACACGCACTGACTGACTGACTTGCCTGACCTGGGTCTCAAATCCAATATCTCATGCTTCTATGCTGAGTCCAGTACTGCTATACTATTAAAATAATGAAATGTTTTATTTATAGGTTTGTTCACAAGATTTTATAACGAAGAGGCAGAAGGCATAGATGAAGTTGTGGATGTGAAGACTAAAATAACAGCCCCAATGAGCCCTGACGCTGAACTAACTAGACCCACAGAGTCTCAAATAGAAGCTAATAATATATCTAGGCTTAAAAAAGATAAGAGAAATGGTGATCGTTTATTAAGTTGTGATTTTTGTAAAAAATCGTTCTGTCAAAAAAAGATTTTAACGAGGCACTTGTATACTCACAGTGATATAAAACCATACGTATGTAATGTCTGCAACAAAGATTTCAAATACCCGAGTAAATTGCATGAACATATATTTATTCACAGTAAAGATATAAAACCTTATGTGTGTAATGTCTGCGATAGAGGTTTCTCACAACCAAGTGTATTACGTCAACATAAATATACTCACACTGGAGAGAAACTGTTTACTTGTAACTTGTGTAAAAAAATGTTCAGTCGAAAGAGTAGCTTACAAACACATTTAAATGTACACGATGGAATAAAACCTTATGTGTGTAATGTCTGCGATAGAGGTTTCTCACAATCAAGTGTATTACATCGACATCAATATACTCATACCCGTGAGAAACTGTTTACTTGTGACTTGTGTAGAAAAACGTTCAGTCGAAAAAGCCTCTTACAAAGACATTTAAATAACATACACTATGCAATAAAACCTTATGTGTGTGAGGTCTGCAATAAGTGTTTCTCACGATCAGGTAATTTACGTCAACATCAATATATTCACACTGGAGAGAAGCCGTTTTCTTGTGAATTCTGTAAAAAAACATTTATCTCTAAATACATGTTAAGATACCATTTAAACACACACAATAAAATAAAACCTTTTACGTGTGATGTCTGCAATAAGTGTTTCTCACGATCATGTCATTTACGTCAACATCAATATATTCACACTGGAGAGAAGATATTTTCTTGTAACTTTTGTAAAAACACGTTCCGTCATAAGGGCGATTTAAACAGACATATAAATATCCACAGTGGTATAAAACCTCACGTGTGTGATGTGTGCAACAAGGGTTTCTCACAATCAAATAATTTACGTCTACATCAATTAATTCACACTGGAGAGAAGCCATTTTCTTGTAACTTTTGTAAAAAAATGTTCCGTCAAAAGAGCGATTTAAAGAGGCATTTAAATGTCCACAGTGATATAAAACCTTATGTTTGTGATGTGTGCAACAAAAGTTTCTCACAATCAAATAATTTACGTCTACATCAGTTAATTCACACTGGAGAGAAGCCATTTTCTTGTAACTTTTGTAAAAAAACGTTCCGTCAAAAGAACGATTTAAAGAGACATTTAAATGTCCACAGTGATATAAAACCTCACGTGTGTGATGTGTGCAATAAGGGTTTCTCACAATCAAATAGTTTACGTCTACACCAATTAATTCACACTGGAGAGAAGCCATTTTCTTGTAACTTTTGTAAAAAAACGTTCCGTCAAAAGGGAGATTTACACAGACATTTAAATATCCACAGTGGTATAAAACCTTATGTGTGTGATGTGTGCAACAAGAGTTTCTCAGAATCAAATAGTTTACGTCTACATCAATTTATTCACACTGGAGAGAAGCCATTTTCTTGTAATTTTTGTAAAAAAACGTTCCGTCAAAATGGCGATTTAAACAGACATATAAATATCCACAGTGGTATAAAACCTTACGTGTGTGATGTATGCAACAAGGGTTTCTCACAATCAAATAGTTTATGTGTACATCAATTAATTCACACTGGAGAGAAGCCATTTGCTTGTAACCTTTGTAAAAAAACGTTCCGTCAAAAGAGCGATTTAAAGAGACATTTAAATGTCCACAGTGGTATAAAACCTCACGTTTGTAATGTCTGCAACAAGGGTTTCACAGACTCTCGTAGTTTGCGTAAACATAAATCTATTCACATTAAAGAAAAATAAATTTCTCATTACTTTTGTAAAAATGTTTAGCCGAAAAGGCAGTTTAAAAAGCCACTTATTATTATTATTATTATTTTAGTTCAGTGGCTTTCCCGTTGGTAAGGATTCTGCCAATATCAAGTCAGTCATAGGAGAGACACAAAATGAAGATTGTCCTGTACCTAGATCAATTACACGTTGAGAGATCTAAAACAAAACAAACACAAAGATTAGTACAATAAACTTACACAACTACAGTGATATGAGTTAAAAGCTAATGCTATGCACATATATATAACTATCTACAGATATAGGGGAGGGTAAGAGGGTGCAACATAAATGATTAACATAAAATAATTCACAGCTTAATTTTGTTGGAGGCAATAAAAGCAACAAGAGTTTTAATAAAAGGGGTGTGAATAAAAGTGAGGAGGCAATGCATATTAGTAGGACGAGGTATGTCTGGTGGCAGGGTGTCATACAAAGAATATGCTAACTTGGGGCAAGAAAAAAAGATGTGATCAATAGTTCCTTCATCAAGGCCACATTCGCAAATAGAGGAATCACGAATTCTCAATTTAGCAAGATGAACAGGGGTGCATGCATGGCCCAGACGGAGTCTACATATTGTAGAAGTTATATCTTTACAGGAATCACGGAAACGAAAGAACCAAGGTTTAGTTGGAATTGTTTCCTGTATGCTGGCATAATATTTGCCTTTATAGCATTTTGATCTTGCCCATGCACTGTTCCAGTTGGACATCAAGTCCACTCTGGCAGTAGCACGTAGGTCATAAGAGAATATCTCATTGTGTATTGGCAGGCCTGATTGAATAGCCTCCTTGGCCAGTTGATCAGCAATTTCATTTCCCCTGATGCCAGAATGACCTGGGACCCAGGCCAAAGTGAAGTCTAAACCATCACTAGCTGCTTGAGAGAGAATCATCCTGATGTTGAGGATGATAGGATATTTTATCTTGGCATGGTATGGATTGGACGCAATAGCTTGTAGACAACTTTGGGAGTCTGTCAGAATTAATGTTTTTTTAAACTTATAAGAGAATCCAAAAGTATAGCTACATAGCTACAGATTCTCCAGAAAAAATTGAGAAGGCAGGAGGGGACCTAAAATTCAAAATGACTATATTTGGGGATCCAGACTGAGGAACCAACACACTCTCTTTCGGATGATTTGGATGCATCTGTATACATCACCAGGTAATCCGCGAAGTCTGTGGCTAATCTCCTATTGACAATCGCATCTGCAAAAGGGTCGTCTTTCATGGCTCCAAAATCTAAGATTATTCTAGGATTGAAAGTGAGGGCAGAGTAGGGGACTACGAAGAGAGGATTCATAGGTGATTTGTAGAGGGGGGATGTACAATTAGTGAGTTTTAGGTAGCTATTAACAATGCAAGGAACCTTTTTATGGGTCCAGTAGGCCGTAGTGGAAGTGGCTTCAGTGACTTCTCTGAGTTTAGGAAAAAGAGGATGGGATGACAAGTGGGCAATTTTATACACAAATCTGTCAGAAAGGAATTGTCTTCTGAGAGACAGGGGAGGCTCAAAACACTCTAACTGCATGGCATTGATAGGAGATGATCTCATTGCTCCGATAATAATGCGAAGGCATTTTGACTGGATTTTGTCAAAGACAGAAATGGCTTGCTTGTTACAAGGCTCTAGAAGAAAGGAACCATAGTCAAAGTGGCTTCGGATCAATGCGTTGTATAGAATTTTTTGGCAGAATGGGTGAGAGCCCCACCAAACTCCTGATAGGGAGCGTAGTATGTTGATGTTGCGTTCACATTTTTCAGCAACATAAGTAAGATGGGCAGTTCCTGACAGTTTAGAGTCCCAAATGACACCTAAAAATTTAACTTTATTTGCTTGGGGAACTAGATCACCGTTTATAAAGATAGAATAAGTTGGGATGCATCTTTTTCTTGTAAACAATACGGAGGAACGTTTGGGTGTGGATAATGAAAGTCCATGGTCTGTTAACCAATCACTAAGGTATGACAAGGCTGAATTCATTCTAATTGTAGCTTTATCTACAGAGTCACTGGAGTATAAGAGTGCAATTTCTTCCGCATATTGCAGAATAGAGCAAAAGCTGTTAACTGTTTAATCAAGGTTAGTTGTGTAAAGGTTGTAGAGCAAGGGGCTTAATACAGATCCTTGAGGAAGGCCTTTCCAGACTGTACGGGAAGATACTATAGATCCATTAACTCTAACAGAAATGTATCTATGAGAGAGAAGATTTGTGATGAAGTTTGTCATCTTCACTGGGACACTCAGCTGGTGCATTTTTGCCTGAGTATTGGAAGAAGGACATTATCATAGGCTGATGCAATGTCAAGAAAGACACCTAAGAGAAAGTGATTTTTGGAAAAGGCGAGGCGGATCTCAGTTGAAAAGTAACTTAGACTATCCATTGTTCCGACGCCCTTCCTAAAGCCATACTGGGAAGGTGAAAGTATTTTCTGCCTCTCGAGAAACCACTCAAGCCTGTTCTTGACAAGATGCTCCATAACCTTACACAAAGTTGAAGCTAATGCTATGGGTCTGTAGCTGCAATCTCCACTCTTCAGGAATAATACCTGATAGATATATAGAATTAATTATATCAAGATAATATTCTTTTAAGTAATGGCCCGATTTTTGCAAGAAGCTGTAAGGGATTCCGTCAGATCCAGGGGTAGAATCTCTAAGGTGGTCTATGACCAAAGAAAGTTCGTCCATAGAGAAAGGTTTGTCAAACTCATGTCTATCCAGGTTTAGAGGTAGAGAGGCTACCTCAGGGCTAGCTTTCTCTCTAGTTGGGACCCAGGGAGGAGCCAAATTACTAGAAAATTTTTCAACACATGTGGGATCTATATTCAAGTATGTGTTATCTGTAAATGAGCCACGAAAACGTTTAATATTTCTCCAGACTAATGACGGGGGAGATTTAGGGGAGAGAGAATTACAAAAAAGCTGCCAGCCATCTTTCTTTTTCTTTGATAGTAGTCTTTTGGTTTGGGCAGAAACATCTTGGTAATTAATAAAGTTATCCCTGTTCATATTTAGAGAGTAAGAGTGTTCAGCTTCTTTTCTCTTAGTAACCATCAAGGAACACTCTGAGTCCCACCATGGGGGGGACGAAATCATGTCCTTGGGAGATTTTTTTAATGGAATAGACTTATTTGCAGAATCAACTAGGATGGACGAAAATGCTGCATAAGATGATTGTGGGCCGATTACACCAGGGGGTGGAAGACTGTGTACACCAGAGTTAGTATGTGAAACAAATTCATCCCAGTTAGCTTTGGATATTTTATGCTTCAGGAGAGGACAAAATTGTTTGACTGGGACTGTTTGAGTGATGACAGATAGCAGAATGGGAAAATGATCACTTCCATAGGAAGAACTAAGAGTGGACCAGTTCATTCTGGTTGTTAGGTTTGGGGAGCATAGTGTGAGGTCAACTACACTGTTTAGGTTTTGGTCTGGATAAACCCTGCGAGTTGGGGAGCCATTATTCAATATGCACAAGTTTAAATCGTCCACCAGGTCAACAACATATGGGGAAGTAGAGTCTGTTGTATGAGAACCCCACAAATTATGATGGCAATTAAAATCACCCACCATGCAAATGGGAGGGGAAAGAGATGACAAGATGCTACTCAATTCAAGAATACAGGCAGGTTCTGGGTGGGGAGTATAAATAGATACGAAAGTGATATCTAGAGCTTTCACGGCCACTATATTAAAATTATCACTGTAGGAAGGTAAAGGGATTTGTGTGTAAGGAATACAGCACTTAATCAGTATAAGAGTTCCGTCATAGCCGTCACTCCTGTCATCCCGGAGACAGGAAAAACCGGGGATACGAAAATGTAACCCGGGTCTCAGTCAAGTCTCCGAGATGGCTAATAAAGAAGGTTTAAAATCGTTAATTAAATTAATTAAATCAGTTTTCTTATTTTTAAGGCTCCGGCAGTTCCATTGGAGAATGGACAGAGCCATTATGGGATGCTAGTTTAGAGAGGTTTTCCAGTTGGAGTATCACGCTGTTCGGTAGGGCATCATTGAATCGGGTTAAAATACTGTTTAGGGTATTTAAAAGGTTGTATAAGAGATTGTTATCAGAAGAAGACAACCCCACAGGGTATGCTGAACCATTGCTTAGGCTCGGGGCTGGGTCATTGATAATTTGGGAGTGAGTAATTTTCTTGTAACCTCTATCAAGAGACTTGGTTCTAACGTTACGTGGGATGTTAATAGTTTTCTTATAGGAATGATGCAGGTTATGTGTGGGTGCAGTTTGTGACATTGGATGGCGGGGGGGAATTTGGGAGGGAGAGGTTATTTCAGTGGTAATTTCGGCATAAGGTCGGCGGACAGCAGGAAAACGAGCAGCAGCATCTGAGTAGGAAACATTCTCCTGGGACATTACCAACTTTATTGATTTCTGACGTTTGTATTCCGGGCAGTTGTTATCTATGGCTTGATGGTTACCTGAGCAGTACGGGCATGATGGAGTACGCTCACATGTATCACCAGTGTGGTCACCAGCACAACGATAGCATCTAGGTTTCGCCCTGCATTGGTCTTTTATGTGGCCAAAGCGGCAGCATTTGAAACACTGAATAGTTGGAAGGATATAATTTTCGATAGGAAGGAAAGAATAATACAAAAATATCTTTGGAGGAAGGATTTGCCCTGTGAAAGTTAAAACTACAGATTGAGTGGGAATCCACTCTACTACATCATTCTTGTAGGCTTTCCTGTGCAGTCTACGGGCTTTGATAATCTGACCACAGTTAGATGGGGTTTCCGACACCGTAGCAAGTTCTTCCATGTTAATATCAATAGGCACGCCTCTTGCTATACCCATCCTGGTGATGTTGTAAGAGGGGATCGAAGCAGCAAATTTGTTATCTGAAACCGCTGGGTTGGTAAGGAAGTTATTAGCGTCTTCAGCCGACTTAAACTCTACTGCTACACGGTTTCGACCTATATTTTTTATACCGTCTTTGATATTTTTTATATTTTTTATACCGTCTTTGACAATATTATTTATTTTGGCAGTGTGGAGCAAATGGCCAACCTTAATGGCTCTAATCTATGGCTCTAATCTAGTTTACTAGGAATTTGTATGTGATTTGTACAGCGCCACCTAGTGGTAAACTGGTTTCTCACGTTTACGTTTCTCACGTAACGTCATTATTCAAAACAAACTAAAAGAAAAAATCAGCTGGGCTACTCTTGAAAACCGATTGCAATCTTAAACCAATAAATAATGAATTTTGACGTATTTCGTACTCTGGACAACCATATATGTATAATTATTGGATTCGGCGTCAGCGCCACATACCCATTCGAAATTTTTTGGAACTACTCATGATTGCTTTTATTCGTTATTTTGTTTAAAACGGTACTCTTGACGCACTTTTGACATCCAATGTAGGATTTGAAACTTGTTTCATTATTGTTTAAAGACTGCTTTTTAAAACATACTTTTTACTTAAAAATTTCACTTTTTTGTGCAAGTTATAGTTTTCACAGCCTGTATTATTATACAACACTAAATGAAATACTAAAATTTATATATACTCCATAGATAGGTAACAGTGTATATAGATATACTCAAGATCTCATACCTAAGAAGAAATGAGTACCTATTGGACCATGAGATATGCAGACAAAGACATTTTCATGTCTAATGATGAATTCATTTTTTATAAGAACTTGAGCTGGATCACATTGACGGTATCCGTGTGGCTATCGTACGGCTATATGATCGGGAGGAATTCTTAAACAGAAAGCATTTCCACTTACAGACTAATATGAGTCCATCCACAAAATGGGCAAATAGTAAATACAATATTCACTATATTGAATTATAAAATATATCTATGTTACTTGTTGTAATGACAACATCTACCTATATGGTAGCTATATGGTACCCAAAATTTATACTGTGTTGTTGACAGTTAACTGTGTTCTGAGTTGCTCCGTGGTTAAAAATAAAATTCTTTGTCTAAAAGTAACATAATTGAACAAAATCATATACGTATACTGTGTACAGAAATAATGCTTCTATTGTGTATATAAACTATCTGTTTTTTTTTTATAAATAATGTACTAAAATGTGATAAAATAAACAGTTTTCGGAAAAGTGATAAGTGGATTTGTGGGTAATTGTGAAAGATAGTGTCAATAACATATTTGAATAACACAATTAACATTGTAACTGTAATAAAAATAACTAGTCAGTGAATTGCGATCAACAATTTCAACGTGTGATTTAACGGCCCGGTTTCGGAATACGCAGAGATAAAAGAAATTAATGTTCATCTCCAAAGGGAAGTCAAAGAAATTAAACAGGAAAATGCATCGCTACGTGAAACAATCTCAGAATTGAATAGTCGTCTTAATACCATAGAGCAGCAGTCTCGTAACAATAATATTGAGCTGCAATGTGTGCCTGAGAATAAAAACGAGAACTTGGTGCATATTGCGATGAAACTGGGTAAAGTGGTCGGTTGTGAAATAGTTGAGAGAGATATACTCCACTGTACACGGGTTGCTAAACACAATCGTAATAGCACCCGCCCACGTTCCATTGTACTTCAGCTCTCATCTCCTAAACTGCGTGACCTGATTCTCGCTTCTTCTATAGCTTATATGTAATAAAAAACATCCAAATGACAAGCTCAACAGTGAACACATTGGACTGAAAACTAAAATACCTATATTTGTTATGGAGCATTTGCTTATAACAGAGGATTGCATGCCGCTGCCAGACAAAAGGCAAAGGAGTTGGGGTATAAATATGTGTGGGTCAGGAACGGGCGTATTTTTATGCGAAGAACAGATGAATCCGCATTTATTTTAATAAAAAATATACATAGTTTAGATAATTTATAGATTAATGTAGTCTCGTTTATATTGCTATTTGGTGATTCCGTTCTAACTGTGATATAATGTCAATACCGTGTCATGTCTATTTTTAGAATTTATTTATAAATTGTTAGTTTTTTTTGTCGTAAACATTAGAATTTATGAGGTAATTAGTTTAAATCATTTATTATGACAAAAAAACTAACAATTTATAAATAAATTCTAGAAATGGACATGACACGGTATTGACATTTAAGTGATATATTGTAAGTTTTCTGTAAGTGGCAAGTTATATTATATGAAAATAATGTTGAAATATGTTTATTATTTTCCAATAAGTACAAAAATTTCATAAATTAATTATTAATTAACGACCTGTGAGAACAAACAATACAGGACATTGAATATCACAGTTAGAACGGAATCACCCATTTATGTTATAAAATTCGATAATTTAAATATTTACTATCAGAATTGTCGTGGTTTGCGTACCAAAACTCATGAATTTTATAGAAATTTGTTATGTGAAAATTATGATATTATTGTTTTAACTGAGACGTGGTTAAATGACAGCATTTCTAACAGTGAACTATTTGGCGATCAATATATCGTATATAGAAGGGACAGAGAAATTAATTTTCTTAATTCTAAAAAAGATGGTGGTGGAGTAATTGCTGTACTCAGTAAAATTAATTCTAGATGCATAGTGTGCCGTGATAGTGATTGTGAGGAACTTTGGGTAGCTGTCGATGTCAACTTCTCACAAACTGTACGCCAAATAGTTTTTTGTGTTGTATATTTACCGCCACCAGTATCTAAGAGTTTACTTGAAAAATTTCTTGATAGTTGTAATGCTTTATTTGAGAAATCTAATGGTCATTTCTGTATTTTTGGTGATTTTAATTTAAACAATATTAATTGGAGTTTGTTGGAGGAGTCAAAATTGTTAAATTTAAATGGATTGGGAAAGCTTTTGCTAGATTTTATTGATACTAATGGTTTAGTGCAACATAATCGGATTGTTAATGTCTCGGGTAATATTCTGGATCTTGTATTGTCTGATCTTCCTTCCTGTGAAGTGTCAGGATCGCATACAGCTTTGTCGGTGGTTGACCAACTTCACCCTCCTTTAATAGCTTATATTCACAAGGTCAATAATTATAGTCTTTTATATAATAATTTAATATCTAAACCGAATTTTTTTAAAGCAGATTATGACTATATACGAAGTCGTCTAGCGTTAGTAAATTGGATGGAAAAGTTTATGTATTTATAGAACGTTAATCAAATGGTATCCGTTTTTTATAAGGTGATTTATGATATTATTAAAGAACTAGTGCCTCAACGTAGACAAAAAAGTAAAAAGTATCCCGTATGGTTCAGCCGTAATTTAACTAAAGCTCTCAAAGAAAAATACAATATCGTAGGTTTAAGAAATACAGGAACTGTATGAACAAAATACAATTAAATTTGCTTAGTAGACGTTGCGAAAATTGGCTACTAATTGCTATAAAGCTTACGTCGGAAGAATAGAGAATAAAATCTCTGACAATCCTAAATTGTTTTGGTCTTTCATTAAGGCAAAGCAAGGAAGCAAAAGTAACTATCCGTCTTGTGTAACAGACGAAACAAAATACACAACTAACGGGGTTGAGATTTGTGATATGTTTGCAGATACATTTTCATCTGTTTACAATCATCAGTCGTCTACGAGTAATGATCATGCTTTGGTCTGTTTATCTGTTTTGACCAACAACGGTGAAGCTCTAATGATACCCAAATTTGAAAAGGAATGCGTTCTTAAGAAATTAAAATCTGTTGCGTCCGGTGTGCCTCAAGGGTTTTACTTTGGCCCGGTTTGATTTAATTATTTTATAAACGACGTAGTTCTTTGCTTTTCTAACTCAGAACCTTTTATGTACGCAGATGACTTAAAATTTCTCAAGGAAATCAAGTCAGAACACGATGCCTCATTGCTCCAAAGTGACTTAGATAAACTTAATGAATGGTGCACAAACAACGGTGTGTTACTAAATTGTAATAAATGCTTTCATGTAAAGTTCACTCGTAAACTTAATCCGACGAATTATACTTATTATATTGGGCAGAATAAAATACACATTCTAGATGAAATAAAGGATCTTGGAGTTGTATTCGATAAAAAACTTACTTTTTTACCTCAGATTGAGCAAGTTATTCGAAAATCATCCAAAATGATAGGATTTTTAATTCGAACTGTCAAAGTTTTTAAGAGTGAAAGAGCAAAGATTCGTCTTTATTACAGCCTAGTCAGGAGCCAACTAGAATACTGCAGTGTAGTATGGCGACCACACTATGCAACACACACATTAAGGATTGAAAGAGTTCAAAAGCGTTTCTTATGGCACCTGGCGTATAATCGTGGTATAGCGAAACAATGTAATTCCTACAAAGATAGGTTACTGATATTTAATATGATATCATTGGAGGACCGTAGGAAGCTTTTGGACTTTTCATTCTTTTATAAACTACTCAGAAATGATATTGACTGCCCCCAATTGTTACAAAAAATAGATTTCCGTGTGCCGAGAGGTCATCCTCGTGGGCCCATCACTCCTGTTTGCCCGCCTCTACGCAGGACTGTAGCTGGTGCAAATTCCCCTATACCGCGTTTATGTAAATTAGCCAATGAATATAGTTACGCTATCGACATTTATTTTGACTCATTTAACAAAATCCGCAAAATGTTTATAAAGCATATAACTGATTAGGTTTAGCTCTGCATTAATTTTTGTTTTTAATTAGGAGTTTATATATTCATTTTATGAATATATACAGTATTACAGTCAATTGTTACTTTAAAAAAAAAGCAAGTGGTGTTTACCTATAATTGTTTGTTACAATAAGCCAGTTAATTTTTGTCATGTTATCTATAATTGAATTAACATTGTATACAAATGTTGGTAAGCCTTAATAAATAAATAAATAAATATATGGTAAATTTCTCAAATATATTTCAATTAGAAACATAGTTTTTTCCAATCACATATTTTCATACAAAAAATAACAAATAAATAAACGCTCTCTTATTGGTGATACAAAACTGCCACATATAAACATACATCGTCATAAGTGCTACCAGTGCAGTGCGTTTTATACATATGATACTGCTTGTTTATTGGATTAGGTTATTAGAAATTGCTTACTTTTTAAAACAGAAAGTATTGTACTGCGGCCCTACCATGAACTCTTATAGCAGGTCAATTTTAGCCGATAATTAAACTGTCCTGCTATTTCGTACCATGAAAGCGTTATCTAACAGGCCAGTCAGTGACCACGTGACCTATGCCGGCGAGCGATCGTTTTACTATTCAAACCAACTTCTGCCCTGCGTTAGCGTACCATGAAGTGTTTTTGTCAGACCGAAATCGATATTTGAACTGCTAATGTGTCATAATATTGCCGGTCAATTGCAGGTGGAAAAAAGTAACTTTTATTGGATTGCTTTGTCTTAAATATACTGTAAACGTAGGTATTTTTTATTATTACTGCTATTCCTAGCCCTAGTCCTATTAGGAATGTATACTGTATGTATTTTGACATTAACTGTGTTTTAGAAAAATATTGATATTGGTATAAAATATAGTACCTAATTCATTACTTCTATTTAAAGTTATTTATTTATTATTTAATATTTACTTACTTTTAAAGCATTTTTTATTTATTTTTAATTTTAGATTTAAAAAAGTATCTTCACGCCCGTATCCCCAAACAAGTAGGCAGAGGTACAACAAGTGTACCCACGATTAGCCAAAGCCTATCGCCACCCGGGCACTTTTTCCAATCCCGGGCAACATTGTTTTTGTCAGAAAACTGAAAAACACATTTTGTTGAATTGTCCGACCCGAGACCTCATGTGATCAACTCCGACACCGGACCACTAGACCACAGAGGAGATACACATAAATTTAGATGTGTGATGAAAATTAACATTTTGAGTGTGCACTTTTATTGAATCCCGTTGCAATATCTTTATGAGTATATAAAATATCTCATAAAACTTCCAATTGTTCATTGAATATATTGATATCATACGATCGTTTTGCTTCCGACATCAATCACGTTCATGAAATCAATGTGTAATTTTAAGCTTTAAAATAGTCACAAACTATTCCAAAACTCTAATCTCAAAAAATCAAGACGTACTCAAGAAATTTAAAAACCGCGCTCATAACATAAATGTCTTTATTAAACAGTTCAAGGTCATGTGTAATATTCCCAGAGTTGAGTTCTTTAATGGATGCCGCTTAACAAATATTACGTGATTTACTTTATGTTCCATATATTTTACGTAGACTTTAAATAACTTAAAACTCGATCTCTTTTGCCAATTTGTATTCTTAAATTCAAGATATCTAATTAAAATGCATTAATAATAATAACTTTATACTAAAATTTAAAAATCGGCAAGTTATGTGTTTTTCAACGTTAATTTGATATGTCCTGTCAGAGATAATGTAACCGGCCAGAAAACGACGCATTGCAGCTCAACAAGAATTAGTTCATGGTACGATAGTAAAACCTGACAGGTTAATACTCATAGTTGAACTGCCTGGAACTTGACAAGTATTATAAGAGTTCATGGTAGGCCCTCTGGCCGCTGATATTAGTGAGGCAGTGGCAATAGCAGTGGTAATCATTTGAGTTGGATACTTGTTTAACTAGGTATGTTCATGTAAAAATACATAATATAGTTCTTATGGAATATGATGTTGACATGAGGTTTTTGTCAGCATTTTATACCTGAAAAAGTATATGATGTCTACACAAAATAGATATATTTTTAGAGGAGCAACCTAGGTTCTATTATTTTATTTGAAACCTTTTAAAAATGTTCATAAAGGATTTCATTTCTAATGGGTAAAATATTGGGAAGATATTATTATTACTTTCAATGCTAACATGCAAAGCGGGTTGGTGTAATTAAATAAATACAAAGTACACAAATAAACAGTCATTTATTATGACTAGTTTTTGGAAGCCATTTGCAAGGTATACAAGTGTTACGTCTTGTTTATATTTAACAGGACTGAAAACATTGTAAATGCTCCCAGAGGTGTAGCCAAAAAAAATTATACTAAGCTTTACCATTCAGCAAGAAATATTGTAGAAAGGTGTATTTTTTTTATCACAAGATAATAAACAAGCATATGGGTCTCCTGATGGAATGAGTCAAACATCGCCTATAGACGCCAAAGGTGTTAATGTTTGGCTCATTGTCATACGTCAGTAAAGACGGTTGTGTTGCACGTGAGTTAAATTGTTGTTCCCGAGTTACGATGGCGTAAACAAACACTGAGGTTTTACAATTCATAGAAATGTATCAAAATGAACCAATGAATGAATGACTGATGATGATGAATGTCCTTTATGAATTGAAACTTTTTCATTATTATACCACCATTATTAAATATGAACATCTTTATCGAGAAATTCTGTAACATATTGAAAATAATAATTACTTATCGATACATATTTACGAGATTTGGACTGATTTTAAAGTATAAAGTAATTATTATTTTCAGTATCTTATACGGAATTATTATATGGAATCTATCCTTATTCCGAATACATGTTGTTCGTATTGAATTCAATTCAATACTAGTTACTTATTAAACTTTTCTCGTCTTGTCTCATTTCGCATTGTTTTGCCTCATTGGTGAGAGGAGGTTTTTTTTTAGCTTTCCCCAGGAGGGTAAAACCGCCCCCTGGGGGAGTTTATTGTCCAGTTCTGCAATAAACTTATTTCTAGTTCCTCTAACTTAATCAGAGCCGTTAGATATCTTAATATTAATACAATGTTTATTTTTATATGTTATTCTTAATAATTATTTTCTTATATATTATATTTCAATAAAATTTTAATTTACCTTATATGTTTAGTTTTACAATTATATTTCATTTTATGTTAGTTACATTCACAATTTTTCTCTCCAATTTCTCTCCAACTCTTTCCAATTTAATACTATTGTTATCGATAATGTTCAATATTTAGTTATTTCAATAAATTACTTAATAATGGGAGGATTTATATCAATATATACCAATTACATATATTATGTAATTACATATATAATTTTTATTCTGACAATATCATATTTCTGACTGTTTTTAAAATTGTGTACTTGTATATGTTCGTATCTATACATAATGTTGTATATCCGTATATATATTGTATCTTATATACATACTATTTATATACACATATATATGTACTTTCTATGTTTGTTTGATCTGTAACTATTGTTTTATTTTGTTTGTGTTGTGACAGTGTACAAACTCCGTATGCTGAAATTTATATACTTAAATATAAATTCCAACATAGTTGGTCTGCTTCCCGTTTGTGTACATTGTTAATTGTTTTCTATTAATTTTTATTAACTGTTGTGAATGAAAAGGGATATCGTTAGTCATAGGCGATTGTGGCTCTGGCTAGCGATTAATAATATAATAATATAATTTACCACCATTTAGGTAAGGCGGTACCACCGCCTTACCTATTCCTGCAGCAATAGCGTCAGTGCTTGTCCCTGTCGTGTTCCGGTTTGGAGGGTATTGTAGCCGGTAAACTTATGCATGTAGCATTAGACCTCGCCACAAGATAGCAACGCACCATTAACATCTTTGGTGTCTATTGGCGATGGTTGACTCTTTCCATCAGGAGACCCATATGCTTGTTTGCTATCTTATGATATAAAAAAAGATAAGTATTCCTGTTATTGAACCAAAAAAGAAAAAGGAATCATTAATGACAAATCTTACGGCTGTGAGAGATTCTACATCCGTCTTTATTAAAGAGCCAATGCAGAATGGTCAATATACCAATGTATAAAGAGAAACATTTAATGTTGGCCCAACACAGTCAGTGTATAAACAGAAACATATTTTAATGTTGGCCCAATGTGTACAGCCGCTATAATACAAATTTACTTTATGGTGTAGACTATAGAAATAATATCTATAGAAGCGCAATAACATTCTATAGCTACTTTAGTTATACAAATATTGGCAGAATCGACATTGAACTAAGCAACATTTCTTTATCTCTTTTTAACAAATGGTGATATCACATATGCATAAAAAGGCAACGATATTTTGACTATGCCCACTTTCGTATAAATTTAAAGTTAAATAATTGGCAATTCATAAACGTGTCATCGACGCCCAAGGAAGTTACATTCTACCCGGAATATTTACACGCGCTTCAAAATCGTTCCGAAGAGTACCACGACATGGGTGGAGTGTGTCTCTTTCTACTAAATAAAGCGCCAATCGCCATACATAAATGTGGCCATGCGTAGTTTGCAAATTACTATTAAGTAATTCTACTAATTTGAGAAACAGTTTTTGCATTGCATAAGTAATTACGTAATAATTAAAATAAGCACATTTTAGAACTCACTATGTTAATTACAATACATTTTATGCTAATGTTAACGAATATATAGAAATCTACCATCCGAAAGTTTTATTTACACTGGCAATTGCAAGAAAGGGACAATATCCAATCATGTCGTTGTCTTGCTCACAACGTTTTTCCCCTCTGTTATGTAAGAAACAAATGTCAACTTTAATAAGAACGAAATAAAGTACATTTTTATTTTTCAAATATGTTTTCGTAGTAATTCCAGTTACCGTATATAAGTTCCTTGAGTAATACACATATTAGGTACTATAGTCAAAGAGTAAAGAGTATGTACTATCACAGACCAAGGAACTTATATACTATAACTGGAATTGTTACGAAGCAATATTTGAAAAATAAAAATGTACTTTATTTCGTAGTAAATAAAGTTGATATTTGTTTCTTACATAACAGAGGGGAAAAACGTTCTGAGCAAGACAACGACAAGAGTGGATGTTGTCCCTTTCTTGTAATTGCCAGTGTAAATAAAACTATCTAGATGGTAGATTTTTACACATTCGGTAATCGTTAAATACTTTTTATTCATACACGTCGATAAATAAATTAGCATAAAATGTATTGTAATTAACATAGTGAGTTCTAAAATGTGCTTATTTTAATTATTACGTAATTAATTGTGCAATGCAAAAACTGTTTCTCAAATTAGTAGAATTACTTAGTAGTAATTTGCAAACAACGCATGGCCGCACTTATATATGGCGATTGGCGCTTTATTTAGTAGAAAGAGACACACTCCACCCATGTCGTGGTACTCTTCGGAACGATTTTGAAGCGCGTGTGAACATTCCTAGAATATAACTTCCTTGTCACAGACCAATTAGAGTAGACATGCGAAAAATGTGTCAATGAAATGAAATGAATGAAGTACTTCTTTTCGCCCAATGAAGTACTTCATTGGTTTAGTTCAGTACTTCATTTCCTTCCGTGAATTTTATGATTAATCTAGTCCATCTAATGTATGAATGAAAGTCAGTGTAAAGTATTATGAGACATGTGCAGAATGTCTCATAACACTTAACTCCTTCACTTTGTCAATGTTCATTGACTTTACCTACTTCAGTAGTTCATTTAGTTCAGTTGATCATACCGTGGCCTTTGATTTCGTTTGGCATTTGGAACTCGTATATATAAAATAATTACTACAGTATCTTTTGAGTATACTTTTCAAAATCAATTACGTTTTTCGCCGTGTTGGTCCCGGCCTCCTTTGAAGAATAAGCCAACTGCCGTTCTGCCAGGCAGGTCGTAAAATGCGACCGATTGGCTATCGAGTCACTGCCATATGCTGCCATGGCTACTAGGTGGTAGAGTTCTGCATTGTCTCGCTCGGGTCTGGTACCACCCCATTATCTATTCCTCCCGCAATAGCGTCAGTGCTTGTCGCTGTCATGCTCCGGTTTGAAGGGTAAGGTAGCCGGTAAACTTATGCATGTGGCGTTAGACCTCGCCACAAGATAGCAACGCACCATTAACATCTTTGGTGTCTATAGGCGATGGTTGATTCCATCAGGAGACTCATCTACTTATTTGCTACCTTATGACATAAAAAAATGTACAAAATAGTAGTAATAGGATTATAAATAAATATTATTGTCATTTATAAACAAATGCAGTAATGAAATTGAAATGTACTTTAACGTAATGTAATAAAGGTCATAAATAACTTTTCTCCTAAAATCCGATGACTGAGAGGTATCAGTACAAAATATAATATGTGATAGCGATGTGGATAGCAAATCGCGCGCGTGTGTGTAGGTGCTCGGTTAGATTCGTTTAATACGATCAGCCATCGCCAGTGCTCGGGTCAGTCAACGTACTTCAATTCGTATTTCGTTCACTTGTCTGACGTTCGGTGTTCCACGATGCACAGATTACTTATGTATCACGATGGACTAGAACTAGATGAAGTAGTGAACTAAATGAAATTCAACTGAACTAATGAAGTAATGATGTATTTGAAATGAAGTACTTCATTTGAAGGATTCATTCGTGAACTACACACCGCTAAATTAGAGTACTGCGTATTTACAACATACTAACATAGAAATTAGAAATATGAATATTTAGATTTTAGAGAGGACAATGGTTTACAATAAGAGTATTGTATACTCTTTGACAATAGCTTCATTTTGTGGTACTTAAAATTCAATCTAACCTCAAATGTTCAGTAAAAAAATGTCCACGAATATTAAAATAGAGCAAGATGCAGATTGTTATTCGTTTCAATGTACTTCAGAAATTATGTTTGAGACTGATGTGGTTAAAACGGAAATGGAGGAAGATAATGAATACGAACATAATGTGGAGTCTACAGAAGTGAAATCTGAATTAGAAAATGTCGAAACTGGTATGTCATTGTATTACTTACTACATTCATTCTAAAACCGTGAAACTAACCATTTGGTGTCTATAACCCCTCGTTTACACCAAAAAACATGTTTTATACTTGTTTTATACACAACTTGTAGAATACTTGTCAAAACATAATTATTTGTTTTATACATGTATTGCAACTGTCTCAAACATATTTTCGTTCACACTGTGTAGCCAACAAGTTTTATACAAGTATAAAACACACTCGCGTTTACACTTGTGTCTAAGACATGTTTTTGATTTGTCGGATACATTGACAGCGTTCTCATCTACGAAGACCTGTCGTGTTTTATACAAGTATTGTTAATTTTATTGAAATTTCTGTATACAACTAGTTGCAAACATGTTTTATACTTTATCCATGCTTGATGGATAATGTTTTATACTTTTACTAAACATACCGCTCCTTTCATCCTTTAGTACCTATCTAATTGCATTTTTTCCTAAATTTGTATCATTTCGTAATATTATGTTAATTATTTTGTAATCTTTTTATTATTGTAATATGTTTATTATTTTGAATTTCATTTTTTGAATGCGAAGAAAACTAAAGTTCTAGTATTTGAAAGAGAAGCAACCAGAACGGATGTAAGAGTTTTGGTCGATGATGTAGTGCTGGAACAAGTGGAGATGACTGTGTATATCTTGGATGTGCTTTTAGCAGGGATGGAAGGTACATTGGTGATGTTGAAAGAAGAGTGTGTGCAGGGAACAGGGCGAATGGAGCGTTAGGGAGATTACTTAAAAGCACAGTTTTAAGTCGGTGCCGTCTAGCCCTGCATAATTATATGCTTATCCCAACTCTATTATTGTGTGAGAGTTGGGTATATCAGAAAGGGCATGAAAGTCGAATCAACGCGGTTGAGATAAGATCGCTGGCGAAGAATATGTGGCGTGACCCTCGTGGACCGGGTTCTTAAAGTGAAAATGAGAGAGAAGTTAGGCTTGAAAGGAAGTCTCGGTGTAAAGATGAGAAAGGGCATTCTCCGTTGGTACGGATATGTAGAAATAATGGTAGACGGAAGGTTAACAAAGCAGATATTATACAACGCGAATGTGGAAGGATGTAGGTACTGGGTAGAGCCAAGACTGACATATTATGATCAGATTGTTCTAGTACTGTCCGAAGGAGTCAAGAGTTTCCGCAACCGGCGTGTGTATATGAAGAGAATAATGAATGTGGGGGAAGCGAGACTAGCCTGCAAGGATCATGATGAATGGCACTCGGTTCTCTCTGCCTACCCCGTAAGGCATCTAGCATGAAGATATGCATGTACTTTTGTTGTATAATACAGTGTACACTGCACCCATAAACAAAAAATTCCTCAGTATCTTCACTTTCCATTGTGAATGTTGTATTAAACAGCAGTTAATTGGGCACCCAGGACTTAATAAAACTACAGAATGGCCGATTGATATGTTCCAATTGTAAAAGAACTAAAATAAGTATATTATGTGAGATCATGAACAAGAGGCAGGCAACTAGAAGTTCACAAATAATTTACCTACCTACAACAAGTTTCATACAAATTTTGTCTACATGTTTTATACAAGTTTTGTATAAAACAAGTTTAATACAAGTTTTGTCTACATGTATTATACAAGTTTTGTATACGACAAGTTTCATACAAGTTTTGTGCACAACAAGTTTCATACAAGTCTTGTATACAACAAGTTTTATACAAGTTTTGTAAATGTATTCCAATGTGAACAAGAAACGAAAACATTGCATAAAACTTGTCAAATACATGTATTATACCTTGGTGTAAACGGGGGGTAAGTAACTAAGTATTGTGTTTTGTTAATACACTTGTACTGTTTCACAAATTACTTTAAAATTTAATTAATATCAGCAAGCGGTTTCACCTTTTACGGCATCTTCAGGGGAAACCGGTTGGTGATATTAATTAAAGTTTAAAGTAATTTGTGAAACAGTACAAGTGTATTAACAAAACTACACATGGAGTTTCACCAAGTGCTGACGTTTATCGTCGTGTAAAATACATAAATAAGTATTGCTGAATCAAACATACAAATTGAGGGTTGGCATTAGAAACGGGCCTTACGATTTTTGTATTTCTGAGTGGTGGGTTGAATAGGGGGTTGGCTTCCCCTTTCTAATGATACTACTCCCGCCACAGAAAAATCTAGTTATTTTTTACCTATTTTCCTAAACTAGTAAGTGTACTAGTTCTCTTTAGATCCCACACCCAGAAACAGAAGCCTCTGTCGACACACTCCTACCCAACTTGTTACAGAAATACGTAATATTTTACTACAATTATTTATTATAAAATTAGTGACCTGACTATGCAACCGACAGGGCTCGGGTTCGATCCTCGATGGGGACAAGCATTTATCTGATGAGCACAAATGTTTGTATTTCTGGGTTTGGGTGTTTATAAATATATTCTAGTGTTTATATATGTATTTCTATGTATCAGTATTGTTGACTTACACCCATAACACAAGCAAATAATTTGCTTGCTTTGGGGTTAGATCTGTAAGTGTAATTTGTCTTGTGAATATTTATTTATTTGTATAAACTTATGCAATGTATCAGACATCAGTTAAAGTTATTTTAAACATTGGCTGATAAATGTTGTTGGTGATCGTTGTATGATAGAAGGGCTGAACTCCTGCTAGGGATATTCGAAATACATCAATGCATCGAATTCACTCGATGTTTATAATTGGATTGGTGTATTTTTATTTAAACATCAAATCAATGGTAAATAAATTTACTTAGTAGTTAAGTCTTTTATGTGGGTGGCGGTGGTTTTTGTTTTTTATATCATAAGATAGCAAACAAGCAGATGGGTCTCCTGATGGAAAGAGTCACCCATCGCCTATAGATACCAAAGGTGTTAATGGTGCGTTACTATCTTATGGCAAGGTCTAATGCTACATGCATAAGTTCACTGGCTACCTTACCCTCCAAACCTGAACACGACAGTGACAAGCACTGATCCTACAGGCAGGAATAGGTAAAGCAGTGGTACCAGACTCGGGTGAAATAATGCAGAACTCTACCCCCTAGTAGCCACAATGGTAGTCTCGAATAGCCAATCGGTCGCCTTTATGACTTGCCTGGAGGACGGCAGTTGGCCTATTCTTCAGGGGAGCTTGGGACCAACGTGGGGTGGTACTAATAGCTGTTGAAAACCTAGAAATTGACATTGCCAACTCTGTGTATGAGAATTAAAAACTTTTTTGTTTTGATTATCTACGGTTTAATTAGACTTTGAATAACCCACATATTTTAAATTAATAAAATGTTAAATCTAATTAATTTTTACTTGTGTTGTGGATATTTGCGTACTTGATAAAATAAAACTTATTGGCTTCAGAATTTCAATATAAAGTTATTGCCCTTGTAACAACCTTAGCTATTATTTTTCTTCATTAAGATTATATATGATACATGACATTTTTGATACTGACAACATTTTTTTCCTTTTGTGACTTCCCGCTAGATGTTGCCTGTTGCCGTAATGGTTAAAATCAATCTATAGTGCTACAAGGATCATTTGGCACTTGGGTGACATTTACACGAGGGCGTGAGTGTGTAATTAGGGTTACCAGCTAACAAAACTCCCTTTGGTTTTGGGTAAAATTGTTAAAACTACTAATTCAATTTAAACTAATTTTACCAGACATATTATAAAAGGCAACCGAATGGCTAAAGTTGTCACTACTTTCATGACTATTAGGTGGTAGGGTTCCGCAACTTCTCACCCGGTAAATCGTACCACCGTTTTACCTGTTCCTGCCGCAATAGCGTTTTGTACTTGTCATGGTCGTGTTCCGGTTTGGAGGCTAAGGTAGCCGGTACACTTATGCATGTGGCATACCATCCCGTCACATGGATAGAAACGCAACATTGACATTTTGGTGTCAATAGGCGACGATTTCTCTTTCCATCAGGTCTGTTTGTTTTATATATATCTTATGATATAAAAAATTAAAATGTTTGGATAATAGGATTTATTAAATGAAATTAAAACTTGACAAACGTAAATAAAATTAAATAAAATTGCTCTAATTATGTTCGGCATAAACGAGTGGTTGCAAACTATCTAATTGTTCATCATCTTTATCTTGGAAATCATCATTGTCACTGCTTTCTTCACTCGCAGAAGATAATTGTACAATAAAAGGTTTATCCAAATATGCATATTTTTTTCAATACTCTTCTTCTAATTTCCTTACGTGGGCGCAATGATTGCGACATTTTTTTTTTTTTTAATAATAATTAATAATTCACGGGACAAATTACACTTACTGATCTAACCCCAAAGTAAGCAAATTATTTGCTTGTGTTATGGGTGTTAGTCAACGATACTAATACATAGAAATACATATATAAATACTTTTACATAGATAATAAACACCCAAACCCGGAAATACAAACATTTATGCTCATCACACAAATGCTTGTCCCTGTCGGGGATCGAACCCGAGCCTCGTTGATTGCGTAGTCAGCGTCTCTAACCACTCGACCAATGGGGCGGTCAAACATTCATCTAAAAGAATGGAATCGAAAGTATTCCGTATCATTTCTGGTATTTGATTGGATAGCTTCCCAATATTTACTCCAGCTACTTTTCATTTCATGGATGCTTAGACCATCGCAATACGAAGGAGATCACAATAATACGGTGGTTAACGCTATATCTGAAAAAAAAAGCAAAATTAAATGAGCACATAACCCCAGAACACCAGAAAATTCACTATGTTCAGTTTAATTTTACTTGCCCAATGCTTTACAACTATAGTTATATTCAACTAGAAGTAGCCTCTCTTTCTATGGAGTAACTTGTATCTCTTCTGGTGAATTCATAGCGAAATTTCCTCAACTGCAGTGATCGTCATGCCTGACCAATACTGACTATACTTAATAAGCCTTTTTTATTTCCACATAACATTGAATTAAAGTACAAAGTTAAATTTAATGAATCTTAAATGACTATGTTTCGTGGATCCCTCTTTGGGTGAAGGCCTCCTCCAAATCTTTCCATTTATTCCTTTTTCTACCCTTTTCTATCCATGTTTTGCCAGCAACTTCTTCTATATCGTCCGCCCATCTCTTATAGGGTCTGCCAACATTTCTTTTACCACATGGTCCAGGCCACGTTGTAACTTTGTAGGTCCATCTTTTATCATGTAGGCGGGCTATGTGACCAGCCCATCTCCATTTAAGCTTAAGAGCATGTGACAGAGCATCTGTGACTTTTGTTTTAGCTCTTATTTTCGAATGTTTTATTTTGTCTAGTTTCCTTATTTTCAGCATGCTCCTCTCCATTGCTCTTTGAGTTGATCTAATTTTATCCTTCATTTTTTTAGTGTAGACCCAAGTTTGAGAGCCGTAGACTAGGCATGGCAGAAGGCAAGTATCACTGACTACTTTTTTCAACTGAAGATCGTAGTTTCCTTTGACAAGTTCCTTTAAGGCCCAATATTTTCTCCATGTGATACTTATTCTTCTTTTAATCTCTTCCTCATTGTTATTTTTTGCGAATGATATCTGTTTTCCCAAGTATACGTAGGTATGGACATACTCGATTATTTTTCCTTTGATGTTTATAGGTATCTCATGGCCATTAGTCATTATTTTTGTCTTTGTGAAGTTCATTTCCAACCCTACTAGTGTACTTTGTTCGTCTAATGCACATAGCATATTTTCTAGATCTTTAGGCTTTTCAGAGAAGACTACAACATCATCAGCGAATCTTAAATGGTTTAGGTATTGATCATTTATGCGTATTCCTTTATGATTCCATCTATGTTTCAGTTTTTGAAAAACCATTTCCAGCACCGCTATAAAAAGCTTAGGCGATAAAGGGTCACCTTGTCTTACTCCTCTTTCGATTTTGATTTCTTTGCCTGTAGTTTCAAGTCTAACTCTGCTGACACAGTCTTTGTATATATTTTTGAACACATTAATGTATTTTTGGTCAACTTGAGAAGATTGTAGTGCTTCCCATATGGAATTGTGGCTGATGGTGTCAAAGGCCTTCCTGTAGTCTATAAAAGCTATGTATAATGTTCTGTTGAACTCTTTAAATTTTTCCAATATTTGTTCTACTGTATGAATGTGGTCTATACTTAAACTGACTATACTTAAAATATTATAATTAATCATTTAATCGCAATAAAATTGGTTTGCAATTTTATTGCGATATTCAACATTGTTGATTCTTAACCACTCAATTATTTTGTTTTTTCTACTGCTTGTATTTAGGGGTTTTGTGACACTTGTATTATGATTGGAGCATTGTCCATTATAACTAGACTGGATGCCTTTAAATTGGGAGCCAACTTTTCTAAGACCCATCCCAAGGTAATTACCCAAGGTAATCACTATTTTTTGTTTGTGACTTGAAAACAAGCAACAAGCAAACAAGCACTCTCCACAAATTCTCTGGCATGAACGATACTAAATCTTGCCTTTTAGAGATGGGCTCTAATAAGCCATCTGAAATTGAATTTTTGAACTATAGAATAAACAAAGCTGAATATAAAAATTGGCATGGTGCAGTTAGATAAATACATTAATATGTTTCATTAATATGTTAGTAAGTAGACAACAGGTAGTTTCTGTCACATCATTATGCTTTAAAGTCTAAAATAAAATAATTGTACAGTTATTTTGTGAATTATTGAGACAGTTTCATTAATGTTTGCACTCGTCCTTAATACTTTTCACATAGTATTTAAGTTTATATAACTACATTGCACATTTGGGAACAAAGTATCACTTCTGCATTTTTTTATGAAAACGACTTTAAGTATGCAGCAAAAACCGCGATAATCGACTCGACGATGATCTAAAACGACGATAAGGCGACACAGCAAAAAAATAAATAAATTAATAATACTACGTTAATACTCTTAAACATTATTGAAATATTTAAGAAATATTTAACGTTATTGAAATATTTAAGAAATACGTATAGGAAAATACAGTCAGAAACAGCTTTCTTCTGATTTTTGTTATTTGACACACACGCACGATCGCACAAACGCACTGAGACAAATCACACAGATACAAAACACAGGCACGCACGCATACTCAACACACACACTCAAATGCATGCATTGACTGACTGACTTGCCTGACCTGGGTCTCAAATCCAATATCTCATGCGTCTATGCTGAGTCCAGTACTGCTATACTATTAAAATAATGAAATGTTTTATTTATAGGTTTGTTCACGAGATTTTATGACGAAGAGGCAGAAGGCGTAGATGAAGTTGTGGATGTGAAGACTAAAATAACAGCCCCAATGAGCCCTGACGCTGCACTAACTAGACCCACAGAGTCTCAAATAGAAGCTAATAATATATCTAGGCTTAAAAAAGATAAGAGAAATGGTGATAGTTTATTAAGTTGTGATATTTGTAAAAAAACGTTTCGTCAAAAAAAGATTTTAACGAGGCACTTGTATACTCACAGTGATATAAAATCATACGTATGTAATGTCTGCAACAAAGATTTCAGATACCCGGGTAAATTGCATGAACATATATTTATTCACAGTAAAGATATAAAACCTTATGTGTGTAATGTCTGCGATAGAGGTTTCTCACAACCAAGTGTATTACATCAACATCAATATACTCATACCCGTGAGAAACTGTTTACTTGTGACTTATGTAGAAAAACGTTCAGTCAAAAAAGCCTCTTACAAAGACATTTAAATAACGTACACTATGCAATAAAACCTTATGTGTGTGAGGTCTGCAATAAGTGTTTCTCACAATCAGGTAATTTACGTCAACATCAATATATTCACACTGGAGAGAAGCCGTTTTCTTGTGAATTCTGTAAAAAAACATTTATCTCTAAATACATGTTAAGCTACCATTTAAATACACACAATAAAATAAAACCTTTTACGTGTGATATCTGCAATAAGTGTTTCTCACGATCATGTCATTTACGTCAACATCAATATATTCACACTGGAGAGAAGATATTTTCTTGTAACTTTTGTAAAAACACGTTCCGTCATAAGGGCGATTTAAACAGACATATAAATATCCACAGTGGTATAAAACCTCATGTGTGTGATGTGTGCAACAAGGGTTTCTCACAATCAAATAATTTACGTCTACATCAATTAATTCACACTGGAGAGAAGCCATTTGCTTGTAACTTTTGTAAAAAGATGTTCCGTCAAAAGAGCGATTTGAAAAGACATTTAAATGTCCACAGTGGTATAAAACCTTATGTGTGTGATGTGTGCAACAAAAGTTTCTCACAATCAAATTATTTACGTCTACATCAATTAAATCACACTGGAGAGAAGCCATTTGCTTGTAACTTTTGTAAAAAAACGTTCCGTCAAAATAACGAGTTAAAGAGACATTTAAATGTCCACAGTGATATAACACCTCACATGTGTGATGTGTGCAACAAGGGTTTCTCACAATCATATAGTTTACGTCTACACCAATTAATTCACACTGGAGAGAAGCCATTTTCTTGTAACTTTTGTAAAAAAACGTTCCGTCAAAAGGGAGATTTACACAGACATTTAAATGTCCACAGTGGTATAAAACCTTATGTGTGTGATGTGTGCAACAAGAGTTTCTCAGAATCAAATAGTTTACGTCTACATCAATTTATTCACACTGGGGAGAAGCCATTTTCTTGTAATTTTTGTAAAAAAACGTTCAGTCAAAAGAGCGATTTAAAGAGACATTTAAATGTCCACAGTGGTATAAAACCTCACGTGTGTGATGTCTGCAAGAAAGGTTTCTCAGACTCTCGTAGTTTGCGTAAACATAAATCTATTCACACTAAAGAAAAATAAATTTCTCATTACTTTTGTAAAAATGTTTAGCCGAAAAGGCAGTTTAAAAAGCCACTTATTATTATTATTATTATTTTAGTTCAGTGGCTTTCCCGTTGGTACGGATTCTGCCAATATCAAGTCAGTCATGGGAGAGACACAAAATGAAGATTGTCCGGTACCTAGATCAATTACACGTTGAGTGATCTAAAACAAAACAAACACAAAGATTAGTACAATAAACTTACACAACTACAGTGATATGAGTTAAAAGCTAATGCTATGCACATATATATAACTATCTACAGATATAGGGGAGGGTAAGAGGGTTCAACATAAATGATTAACATAAAATAATTCACAGCTTAATTTTGTTGGAGGCAATAAAAGCAACAAGAGTTTTAATAAAAGGGGTGTGGACAAAAGTGAGGAGGCATTGCATATTAGTAGGACGAGGTATGTCTGGTGGCAGGGTGTCATACAAAGAATATGCTAACTTGGGGCAAGAAAAAAAGATGTGATCAATAGTTCCTTCATCAAGGCCACATTCGAAAATAGAGGAATCACGAATTCTCAATTTAGCAAGATGAACAGGGGTGCATGCATGGCCCAGACGGAGTCTACATATTGTAGAAGTTATATCTTTACAGGAATCACGGAAACGAAAGAACCAAGGTTTAGTTGGAATTGTTTCCTGTATGCTGGCATAGTATTTGCCTTTATAGCATTTAGATCTTGCCCATGCACTGTACCAGTTGGACATCAAGTCCACTCTGGCAGTAGCACGTAGGTCATAAGAGAATATCTCATTGTGTATTGGCAGGCCTGATTGAATAGCCTCCTTGGCCAGTTGATCAGCAATTTCATTTCCCCTGTTGCCAGAATGACCTGGGACCCAGGCCAAAGTGAAGTCTAAACCATCACTAGCTGCTTGAGAAAGAATCATCCTGATGTTGAGGATGATAGGATATTATATCTTGGCATGGTATGGATTGGACGCAATAGCTTGTAGACAGGCGCGTGCGCTCCTTATAGGCAGAAAAGCAGTGCTTTACTTGCCATTCACAGATATTTTAATAAAACGTTCCTACGTTTTAGATGATTTTAATTAATAATAAGTAAATGAATAAAATATGTCATAATCATGTTCACGTTGCTGAAATCTATAAAAGAAAAAGTTTTTGTGGCCGAGTACTCCGCCGCATACTCAGTATCATAATCCTGTGCACGCCGCTGCTTGTAGACAACTGGGAGTCTGTCAGAATTAATGTTTTTTTAAACTTATGAGAGAATACAAAAGTATAGCTACATAGCTACAGATTCTCCAGACAAAAAAGGCAGGAGGCGACCTAAAATTCAAAATGACTATATTTGGGGATCCAGACTGAGGAACCAACCCACTCTCTTTCGGATGATTTGGATGCATCTGTATACATCACCAGGTAATCCGCGAAGTCTGTGGCTAATCTCCTATTGAAAATCGCATCTGCAAAAGGGTCGTCTTTCATGGCTCCAAAATCTAAGATTATTCTAGGATTGAAAGTGAGGGCAGAGTAGGGGACTACGAAGAGAGGATTCATAGGTGATTTGTAGAGGGGGGATGTACAATTAGTGAGTTTTAGGTAGCTATTAACGAGGCAAGGAACCTTTTTATGGGTCCAATAGGCCGTAGTGGAGGTGGCTTCAGTGAGTTCTCTGAGTTTAGGAAAAAGAGGATGGGATGACAAGTGGGCAATATTATACACAAATCTGTCAGAAAGGAATTGTCTTCTGAGGGACAGGGGAGGCTCAAAACACTCTAACTGCATGGCATTGATAGGAGATGATCTCATTGCTCCGATAATAATGCGAAGGCATTTTGACTTTACCTTATTAGTCTAAGGAGAACTACATTCCATCTGCTCGTCTGCTATCTTATGATTTATATAGAAAAGATTTTTTATATATGTAAATATTTATTTACTTTACCTAGTTTGTATTTTAATTTAAACGAAGAATGTTAGATAATGTAAAAAAATTATATTATTTGATATAACAGTGTTAAATAAAATAAAAATATTATTAAAATGCTTTTTATTTCAAAATTGTTAAAGATAATCTTTATGTATTGAAACACACACATCACTCGTTAATGGCTTCTAAGAAAAATTGTTCAGAATACAATACAGTAACAACTTGTAGTGAATGTCAGTGCTTCATAGGATACTTTGAAGGGTACTGGTATATCTGTGGCAGAGTTTCTTACAATAATCAGCATTAATTTTGTTTAAGCTCATAAAATGTATGGCATATATTGTGGCTGTCCTCCAGAAGGTAATAATAATAATAATATTTTTTATTTGCCAGAATAAGGTATACAAGGTTGTCAGATAGGTACATTTCAATATAGCTCTACTTATTCTACCATTTAAAGGTGTGCAAATCTTAATTTCTTATCACTAAAATACTACATAACATTGCTATTATTAGTTTAATTTTAATTTATATTTCATTATTTATTTTTAAATTAATAATATGTCATTTGATTTTGTTGATTTTGCTTGATATTCAATTTAACTTACAATTTAATTATTAATTTTATCATCATATAAATATGTCTTCATCTAAATATTTATTAATCTAATCTATTATACATTCCATTTATATTATATCATTAGAGATAATCATATCACGCATAATAACTAACAAACACTAAATCTGTATACATTAACATTCTTATTAACTATTTTAGGATCTGACTAGATATTAATTGCATTATCTTTACAATTTAAATATTCTTCCACAGAGTAGAAGCATTTTGTAATTAGCCATTTATGCAGTTGTATTTTATACCTGTTTATCGGCAGCAATTTTATTATGTTTGGTAATTTATTGAACACAGTAATACACATATGGAAAGAATTTTTTTTTACCATTGCTAGTCTACACTGTGGCACATAAAGTTTGCTTGCATGTCTGTTATTTGTGCCAAGTTGTTCTGCATTTGTTTTAAAATATTTAGGGTGTTTTCTAACAAATAAGCTGCCATAATGTACATGCAAGGAAGTGTTAGTATTTTCAGGTTTTTAAAAAGAGGTTTACAACTTTGCATTTGTGTGATGTTACATATGGCCCTAATGCATTTTTTTTGTGTTCTAAAAGCACGTATCATATCCACAGAGTTACCCCACATAAGCAGCCCATAGGAGAGTACTGATGAAACATATCCAAAATACGCTGTTAATGCTGTTTCCTTTGATATATGTAATCTAATTTTACGGAGAGCAAATACAAATCTATCAAGAGTATTACAAATATTGATGATATGTTCCTTCCAGTTAAGATTTTTGTCAATAACTATACCTAAATATTTTATATATTCTACTTCTTCTATGGCATTATTATCATATTTTATATTATGATTCAAAGATTTTTTATTATATGTCATAAATTGTAAAAATTTTGTCTTTTTTTATATTTATATATTTTTTTTTATATCATAAGATAGCAAACAAGCAGATGGGTCTCCTGATGGGAAGAGTCAACCATCGCCTATAGACACCAAAGATGTTAATGGTGCGTTGCTATCTTGTGGCGAGGTCTAATGCCACATGCATAAGTTTACCGGCTACCTTACCCTCCAAACCGGAACACGACAGCGACAAGCACTGACGCTATTGCGGCAGGAATAGGATAGGCGGTGGTACCAGACCCGGGCGAGACAATGCAGAACTCTACCACCTAGTAGCCACGATGGTAGTGACTCGATAGCCAATCGGTCGCCATTTACGACCTGCCTGGCAGAACGGCAGTTGGCCTATTCTACAAAGGAGGCCGGGACCAACACGGCGAAAATTATTATTTTCCATCCACTTAATTACTTGATTTACGGTTTCATTAATTTTCCTTTCATATGCTATATTACAAAGATTTTCATCATTTATTAATAAAGTTATGTCATCAGCAAATAAATAACATTGTTCATTAATATTTTGTTGTAGGTCGTTAATACCAGTAATAAATAATAATGGCGCAAGTATGCTTCCTTGCGGGACGCCACAACAATTTGTTCGAAGCTTAGATTTAAATGTAACTTTTATTTTGTTTACTTTATTTACTCTATCAATATGAACCATTTGCTGTCGATTCTCTAAATAACGTTTCAGCCACAAGCCAGCTACACCCCTTATGCCATACTTTTCGAGTTTACATGAGAGTTGGTCTTGACTAAGATAGTCGAACGCCTTGCTCATATCTAAGAAAATGGCAAAGACATTGTGTCGTTTGTTTAAGCTCTCAGTAACATCTTTTACTAAATTGAAACATGCCAAGGTAGTTGAGCTCTTTTTCGGAATCCAAATTGATTCGGTGACAAGATCTTTTGATCACTTAAGAATGCGTATACTCTAGAATACATGGCCTTTTCAAATATTTTTGATAATATCCCTTGTGGAAAAATTTCTCGGATAAAAGTAGGTAAATAACTTACAAAGTGAAAGTAACAGTTTATGAATGTTTATTTTTATTTAAAAAGTCGAAAAAAGTCTTACAAAGTCGGAAAAACTCGGAGTAATTCCAAAATTTCGGACTCTTCCAGAAGAGTTATTCAGTGTTAATAAATCTTGCAACGTTTATGGGTACTAAAAGAAATATATTAAAAGTTAGGGGAAAAAAATATAACTAATACTTCCCCGGTTTTCCGTTTGTCCGCGCAGATGAGAAATGAAACACCGCCTTATACTTTCAAACCAATAATTTAATTTAACTCCGATTGCTTATATGTGTGTGCGAGGAAACAAGGCTTGCGTGGTGTAAATACAATCAGCGCCATCTATTTACGCTGCCACGAACTAAGTCAATATTTTTACTTGAACATCCCGCTCACCAAAGAACTACGTTCTTTCACAAAA
Source organism: Apodemia mormo (assembly GCA_036924255.1). Taxonomy (NCBI): domain Eukaryota; kingdom Metazoa; phylum Arthropoda; class Insecta; order Lepidoptera; family Riodinidae; genus Apodemia; species Apodemia mormo. The sequence continues at coordinate 5,608,015 of JAUPFN010000028.1, forward strand.
TACAAAATTAGACAAACATTCAGTATGATGCATGACTCAATATAAATAAAAAAAAACTTATTTCTGTATGACATTATAACATTTTGGAAAGAAAAGAATTGCCAAATAGCTCTTATCCTATAATTAATCAACGACAAGACCCGCTCACCATGCTTGAGCAAGGTAAGAAAAATAAATAAAAATCTTAAATAACACAACTCAAAAGTTTTCTCTTATATGTAAGAACCTACAATGAATTACTGTAAATCTAAATATAATCAAATAATACGTATTATTAAGTATAAGTAAGAAAAATAAATAAAAATCTTAAATAACACAACTCAAAAGTTTTCTCTTATATGTAAGAACCTACAATGAATTACTGTAAATCTAAATATAATCAAATAATACGTATTATTTGATTATATTTAGATTTACAGTAATTCATTGTAGGTTCTTACATATAAGAGAAAACTTTTGAGTTGTGTTATTTAAGATTTTTATTTATTTTTCTTACCTTGCTCAAGCATGGTGAGCGGGTCTTGTCGTTGATTAATTATAGGATAAGAGCTATTTGGCAATTCTTTTCTTTCCAAAATGTTACAATGTCATACAGAAATAAGTTTTTTTTTATTTATATTGAGTCATGCATCATACTGAATGTTTGTCTAATTTTGTATTTTGTGAAAGAACGTAGTTCTTTGGTGAGCGGGATGTTCAAGTAAAAATATTGACTTAGTTCGTGGCAGCGTAAATAGATGGCGCTGATTGTATTTACATCACGCAAGCCTTGTTTCCTCGCACACACATATAAGCAATCGGAGTTAAATTAAATTATTGGTTTGAAAGTATAAAGCGGTGTTTCATTTCTCATCTGCGCGGACAAACGGAAAACCGGGGAAGTATTAGTTATATTTTTTCCCCTAACTTTTAATATATTTCTTTTAGTACCCATAAACGTTGCAAGATTTATTAACACTGAATAACTCTTCTGGAAGAGTCCGAAATTTTGGAATTACTCCGAGTTTTTCCGACTTTGTAAGACTTTTTTCGACTTTTTAAATAAAAATAAACATTCATAAACTGTTACTTTCACTTTGTAAGTTATTTACCTACTTTTATCCGAGAAATTTTTCCACAAGGGATGGGAATAATTGTTATTGGTCGGTAATTACTCATGACACATCGGTCACCGTTCTTAAACAGTAATATCTATCTTAACTCTTAAACAACAGTCAAATTAAGATTTCATCACTAGATCACCTACTACAGGAGCAGTAAGAGCATGCAAGATAGTCTGATAGGCAATTTCCGTTATAAGATAACAATTCTAGCCTAATGATATAGCCACATATAGTGATTTTTACAGTCAAGATTTCTCGTTTTTGTGACATTAGTATTCTTCCGATTTGTAGCATATTAATTTTCGTAGGAATATGTATTGATCCATAATCTTGGTTGATACTGTTCGCAATGTAAATGCACTACTCTCTACGATAGTAGGTAGCATAAGAATAATAGTATATCACAGTTAAACAAGTCGATGATATTTAGATCTTTCAATTCTTGATTTCGATATTAGTTTTTACATTATTCTATTTGACATTTTAATATAAACACACATTTTAGATTTGCTAAATCGTTTAGAACAATAAGAATTTCGAATCGACACAATAATTAGGGCGAGCGAAGCGAGCCCTATACTAGGCCACTTTCTATGCACTTTTGTGGTACATTTTACTAAAAAATTATCGGACTTGTAGGTTTGTGCTTCGACGTAGTAGTTGAAATTCATGTCTAGATATGTTATCTACCATAAAAATACCATTTTACAAACCTTAAAAAAACAGAAGATACAATTTGTTATAAAATCTTATTACTACTAACCATATCTATTATAAAACTAACGAGTTAAAATCGATTGATTGATCACTTTTTCCAGATTAGTGATACAAAAAATAAGTAAGCAAATTGTAACTAATAATACAGATTATATTAAAATTTACATCTTGCCATCTTGATGTTTTGTGAGTTGTGATTTATAATTATGCAATTCTGGAGACAATTTTTACCTTGCGCAGCTCTTCTATAGCACCAACTCCACTCTTGACCGCCCGGTTGGTCGAGTGGTTAGCAACCCTGACTACGCAATCGACGGGGCTCGGGTTCGATATTCTTGTATTTATAAATGTACTTCTATGTATTATATAGTTGACTAATGCCCACAGCACAAGCAAATAATTTACTTACTTTGGGGTTAGATCAGTAAGTGTAATTTGTCTCGTGAAAAAAATAAATAAAAAAACTCGGTTTCAACTTTTCTAGCATTTAGGTATCTAAGCATTTTTTGCTACTCACTATTTTCAGCCGACTACCCAAAAAGGAGGAGGTTCCTATTTGGTCGAAATCTTTTTTTAAGTATGTTCACTGATTAATCGAAGACGCCTGAACCGATAAGGATTTTTTTTTTTTGTTTCAGTGAGTACCTAGATCCTTCTCAGGTTATTTTTAAAAGATTTTAAAACTTTACGCAGGAAATTATAATTATTAACCGCTATTTTCAAAAACCGAGCTTTCTTCAGATCTCCATGGTTTGAGATTCTTGAAACGTGATTTTATTTTTCAATGACGTCAGTATATATCTGTATGTGCGCACGTGATTAAATCTCTCACAGGTTTTAAACGGCCTGGCTGATCGAAAAACGGTTTGCGGTGAAAGATCAAAATCAATAATCAAATTCGAAAGTTTTAAAAATTAAAACAGTATCCTTTTAAACACGGTTTCAGGGACGGCTTGCAGGATCATCCGGTTTAAAGAATTTTTATGAATGATTTTTGAACTTACTAAGGGACTAATTCACAAAATACTTTTCTTTATATTTGACTGGGGGCGCGCGGTCATCGGGCCTTGGATAAAGGCAAGGGTTCACGTATAGACTGAAATAGCTATAGGGGCCATCAGTTTGATCAGCTTAGCATCGAAGGTGTATAGTAAAACATGGAAAAAAGAATGCAAAGGAAGTCCGAAGGAATGTTGTGTTAGGCACAAGGGGGTTTTAGGTCTAGAGCAGGGATGTGTGCGGGGAACAGAGTGAATAGAGCGTTAGAGAGATTACTTAAAAGCCCAGTTATAAATCAGTGTGCCCGTCTTGCCCTGCATAATCATGTGCCTATCCCAACGATATTGTATAAAAGTGAGAGTTGGGTATGTTAGAAGGGCATAAAAGTATAATCAACGCAGTCGAAGAAACAAATAGCTATGAAAAATATGTCGTGTAACTCTCGCGGACCGGGTTCATAATGTTGAAGTGAGAAAGAAGTTATGCTTGAAAGAAAGTGTTGGTGTAAAGATGAGAAAGGGCATGCTCCGTTGGTTCGGACATGTAGAAAGAATGGTAGGTGAAAGATTAACAAAACAGATATACAATGTGAGAGATGCAATACTTTATTATTTATTTTTCTATACATTAAACGATTATAGACTTTATTATTATAAATAAAGTCTATACATTAAAAGATGTAATTTTCATAAAAATACTTTTCTAACAATATTACTAGATAATATAACTTTGCGAGCCCTTACAAAGCTCTGCTTTTTGCTAGTAAATAAAATAATATTACACCAAATGTCAATTTGTTGATGTCAAAGAAGAAGAACTGTGTCCACTATGGAACATAGAACAACGGAATTGGCAAGTACAAACATTTGTATCAGGACCGCGATCGCCACACTCACACATAAAATAAGCATTATTGCATATAAACTACTAATGCAAACATTGTTTCATTGGTCGTTTTCATTTTAAACAACAATAATCCGAAACACACAAACAGAACATTTAAAAATATACCAAACTTCGTTACAATAAATTTTATTTTGCTACAAAAAAAAAAGAGTACGTCCTTTTGTAGTCTATTCAAAATAGACTCATCTATGTGTACAATAGTGAAACTTAAGATCTTAATAGTTTCGCTATTCTACAATAGATGGCAGTATTGATTTTTCCGTAGTTTTCAGTTGATCATATTTGAGTAGAGAACTTTCTAGAATGATATACGTAATGACTGTCATTACGTATATCTTTCTAGAAAAATTAGGTCAACCTAAAATGAACTTTATATGTAAGGTGTACGGCTGATTTTAGCTTGACTTTCTATTATATCATTAGAGATTATATTAAGTCAGGAATTTAATTAAAATAAAATGAAAATTGTACTTTCGAATGATATGAAATATCTCCATTTTTAATCATCTGGCACAATACGGCACAATTCAGTGTATAATAGATTTTCGCACGACGACTATCTCCTAATGATATGGTAAGTATCACTAAGGCAATTTAGAGTAAAAGCGCATAATAGTGACGCACGCGGCACGCCCACTCTTCACTTCCCCTTGTTTTCTTTATTTCGTGATTTTTTAAATATAAATAATTTACACATAGTATATAATGTAAAGCATTTCTTCAAGGTTTAGTAGTCATGAATGTGTATTTTATTAAAAATAATTCATATTTCTGTATCTATACCAATAAATAAAATTGGAGTGTCTGATTATAATATTATAATAGCCGGTTTTTTTTAATGTATATGAATGTATACACGTTATATGTACCAAAATACAATTTTTCACAATTTTCGTCTTTCTGTCTGTCCGTCTGTCTGTTTGTTCCGGCTAATCTCTGAAACGTCTGGACCAATTTTGACGGGACTATCACTGGCTTATAGCTGATATAAAAAGAAGTAACTTAGGCTAATTTAGAAAAATCTCCACTCAGTTGAAGTCACGAGCACAGCTAGTTAATAATAATTACCTACTTAAAATTTTGTTGGAATGAAAAGTACAAAGTTTATGTTTGACCATTTTATTGTAAATAAGCAATAAAATTGAGATTAAATATTCAGCATAATAATAAATAAGTCATTCAGTGACAATATAGTGTATCCATCCTAAAACGTTACTATAAATTTTTTATAACGTGCAGGAAGTGGTATCCCCACTTGTAGCATTAATATTTTTTTTATATCATAAGATAGCAAACAAGCAGATGGGTCTCCTGATGGAAAGAGCCAACCATCGCCTATAGACACCAAAGATGTTAGTGGTGCGTTGCTATCATAGACTAATATTATATACTGAGGGTTGCTATCTTGTGGCGAGGTGGCGAGATCTAATCCCACATGCATAAGTTTACCGGCTACCTTACCCTCCAAACCGAAACACGACAGTGACAAGCACTGACGCTATTGCAGCAAGAATAGGTAAGGCGGTGGTACCAGACCCGGGCGAGACAATGCAGAATTCAACCACATAGTAGCCACGATGGTAGTGACTCGATAGCCAATCGGTCGCCTTTTACGACCTGCCTTGCAGAATGGCAGTTGGCCTATTCTTCAAAGGAGGCCGGGACCAACACGGCGTAATATGAAATTTTATAGATTCTTACATCGTTACTAAAATATTTAGAACCAAAATTTGTTAAAAGATAGAAAAACTAAAAGAATTAGGAAAGAGTAAACAGTATCCCCATCTGAGATACACATAATAAAAACTTGAGAGTTATCAAGGGACACCCGGATGGAACGAAGTTTCTTTCGATTAATTATTCGCGAAATAGAAATGAAAATATCTGACTTGCTTTCTATAAGAGAGAGAGAGAGAGACAGTCAGAGAAACATGCGCACGCCGCACAGCTTACAATAGCTTTCTATAGCAAAAAGTGACGTGACAACTTTTCGTAAGAATTTTTTCCGTCTAGCCCCCTTTCACAACGCGCGATAAGGAACTTCGTTCCAATAATTATGTTTTAGTTTACAGTTATAACCATGAATTATACCGTAAAAATAAAAAGAAATAAGAAATATTTTTATAATAATTTAAACGCGGTAAAACTGCATAAACTAACTTTCAATCTTGTGTAACTTTGGAACCCTGAGTTAGATTTACCCCCAGTTAATAAGGGACTAAACTGGAAATATATCTACTCTCTTAAACAAAAAATATTTTTTGCAAAACTATCTACATAATAATATGACGGATTTAGGCCCAAACATACATTAAAAACATATAAACATTTGAATTGTATCAATTAACAACAAATATCGTACCTAATACGTAAAAAGACAAGGCGGAAAATGTGGCGAAAATGCTGTGGTCTGTGCCATACGGTTAATTACAGTTGACTTGACAGTTCAGAACAGATTAAAAAGTGAGCAGCGAATAATGTATTTACTATATGTATTTTTAAATTAAGTATGTACTTTTGGTAATAATGAAGCAGAATTATAAATCGTTTAAATACTTTTCACATCATGGAATCTTATTTATAATTAAAAAGGCACAAAATATAAGTTAACGATTTTTTTTATATTGTACCGATTCTTTAAAATTTGTACTTGTAACACTAGCTTGACGTGTAACGATGACATCTATTTTCAATAATTAGGTCGATTAAATAATTAGTAGGCTTCTTCTTAGTTGGTAATCGTTTACAATTTATTATTTCGTTTTTAATTAGTCTTTCAAAAAATTATTTTTAATTTCTCACTTCAATTAGTTCTAATAGTAGTTAGTTTCATATAGGTATAGGTTCATCAATTGTCATTTAGTTCTTTTACATTTTCACAACATGGACGGCAACGAAGGCCCTGGTCCTCCTGACATTGGAGGATCGTATCAGGACATTTTTTTAGATTCACTTGAAAGTGTGACTGTAAACCAAAAAAAAGAAAGCATACGGATGCCTTAGGTTCAGAATCAGAACCTAAACTTAAAACAAACATGTCCTCTCCTCCAAACTCGGCACTTTCAACTATTTACATCCACCCGGAAGCAGATATTAAAAAAAGATACAATTCTACTGATCCAGGTCCATTCATAATTCACGTGTCTTACATAAATTCGTCGTCTTACTCTGGAGCCACGCTTCGGCCGATTAAATTTGGCCAATCTCTTTTTAAAAATAATATTAAAAATATATCTAAAGACGGTTTGAAAAAAATTGGTCGGAATAGAATTTCCGTCCAGTTTAATTCGGCCGTAGACGCCAATAATTTTTTGTCGAATCCAATTCTTGTGTCATATAATTACGAAGCGATAATTCCTACACATATAATTACTCGCATGGGTGTCATTCGCGGTGTCCCTGTTGACATTGGTATGGACGAGCTAGTGTCATCCCTAGAATTTGATATTGACACTGAAATTATCAAAGCCCGAAGGCTTAATCGAAAATCCGTTAAAGAAAACAATATGGTCGAATGGATTCCTACTCAAACAGTTGTTCTTACATTTTCTGGACAAATTTCACCATCTCACGTATATTGCTTCTACTCCTCTTTCACCGTAGAAAAATACATTCTTCCAACAATTCAATGTTTCAACTGTTGTCGGTTTGGACATGTAAAATCAAAGTGCAGGTCCAATCCCAGATGTTACAGGTGTGGAGAACCACACGCTGGTGACTTGTGTGAACGCGTCGCTTCCTCGTGTCTACATTGTAGAGGCAATCATGCGGCAATTGATGAAGTTTGTCCGGAACTAAAAAGGCAGAAAGAAATCAAAATTATTATGTCACAGGAGAACATTTCATATTCAGAAGCATCAGCAAGATGTCGTCCTACGAGACAAGGGTATGCAAATGTCACAGCCTCTACTGCTGAAGCATGCTACAAAAATACGCAACAAAATCATAAAAAAACCGTATTCATTACTCGCGAACGTCACTCCCCAGCTTCTAGTCATGGATACAATCGTGATGTTCATCAGAAGCTAATCCAAACGCCAAAATCTTCCCTTTCTAATGGCTGCGCGCTCTCTGGAGTCGATGAAAGCTCTAATGATAACCTCATGGAGCTTCTCCTTAGTTTATTAATTAACATGATTTCAAAATTCGATGACGTATCACTACCGTCCAACGTGATTCAACTTATAAATAACCTTTCTCGCATTATAAAACAAAATAGCTCACATGGATCAATGCATGATTCTGCAGTGGAACTGTCGTAGCATCAAACACAAAAAAGCAGATTTAATTTACTTAATTAATAGTTTTAATCCAGCTCTTGTGTGCCTGTCGGAGGTTTGGCTTAGACCTGACTCCCATTTTAGAGTCTTCGGGAGGACAGAAGAGATGGTTATGCTGGAACCACTATCTTGATTAACAAATCAATAAATTTTTGTAAGCTTTCTTTACCCCAGCACTCTAATGAAATTAATGCTGTGGCTGTACGTTGTTTGGACATTTCTATACTGTCTATTTATATTGCACATCCGAACTCTTCTCATGTATCAGACCTTCATTCAATTTTTTCTGCTCTTCCTCCTCCATGTCTAATATTAGGTGACTTCAACTGTCACAATGCGTTATGGGGTTGCTCCAGAAACGACAATTTTTCCTACTCACTTATTGACATCATGGACCAGTTTAACCTTTGTATCTTAAACGACGGTTCTCCCACGAGAAGGGTTTTGCCGTCCCAAAATTTAAATAGTGCTGTCGATCTCTCGTTATGCTCTCCCCGACAAGCTTCCAATTTGTCTTGGAAAGTTCTCCCCCATTCTTACGGTAGTGACCATTTTCCAATTCTTATATCCTTATTAAATTTCTCTCGGATCAATATTGTAAATTATTCACCCCTATTACGCTACAACCTCATTGATGCTGGCTGGATTGAATATTATAATACAGTTGACATGGAAATTCGTCGCGTAAATGTCAACGATAATATTCAATCACTTTATGAAAATTTTATAAATGCTATTATTTGTGCTGCCAATAAATGTTTTCCGCCTAAAAGATCATCTCAGTCACGCCTAGCTTCCCCTCCTTGGTGGGACAACAGCTGCACTACAGCTGTAAAGAAACGTAAGGAGGCTGAACGTATCTATTCTCGCGAGATGACCATAGAAAATTTCTTGAACTATAAACATGTGGCTGCGCAAACGACTAAATTGCTTGCAGAAAAGAAAAGGTTAGGTTGGCAAAAATTTTGTGAAAGCATTTGTCCAAGAACCCCTGCCACTTATATGTGGCAATGTATCAGAAGGTTTCAAGGAGCGTTAACTCAGGTTTCTGATGACTCCTCTAATGCCCCAGGAACTTGGAAAACTGACTTTTGTAATAAGCTCGCCCCCCCTGGGTTCCTTCGAGAGAAGAATCTGAGCCAATGCAACCAAGTAATATTCAGGTTAGTGATAATATGAATAGTGAGTTTTCAGTAGATGAATTAAACAACGTATTGACGCATCTAAAAGACTCTTCACCGGGCCTAGATGGTATTCCGTATTCTTTTATCTGTAAAGCAGGCCCACTTACGAAATTATTATTTTTAAACATAATTAATAAAATTTTCACATCAGCTTCTCCTCCAGATGTTTGGAAAATGCAAATCATACTTCCCATCAAAAAACCCGGGAAAGACCCACTGGACTCTAATAGTTATAGACCGATTGCTCTTTCTGTTACATTTCTTAAAATACTCGAGCATCTTATTAAAGCAAGACTTGAATGGATTGTTGAAAATCGTAGTTTACTTGCTAAGAGCCAATTCGGATTTCGTAAAGTGTTTAGTACCCTTGACAGTCTAGCTACTTTTATCACAGATATAAGACTGGCTTTTACTAAACAAGAGTCAGTTGTAGGAGTCTTCCTAGATGTATCATCTGCATATGATAATGTAAGCATCCCTCTCCTTAAACAAAAGTTACAACAGTTAGATATTCCTGACAGGATTGTCTCTTTTATCAATAATTCTCTTATCTGCAGAACTATCGTTGTTAAAATTCAAGGTGAGTTCCTTCCTCCTAGACTTATTTGGAGGGGCTTACCGCAAGGCTCTGTACTTAGCCCAATTTTATATAATATTTATACAGCTAATCTTGAACTTTCTGTCAGTCCTTTTTGTAATATTTTACAGTACGCAGACGATCTCGCCCTTTATTTCTCATCAAAACACCTTTCTCTTGCATGTAATCGTATAAATAATGCAATTTCTTATCTTGACAGTTGGCTCCACGACCATAGCCTTTCATTATCAGTAAGTAAAAGCTGTACTGTCGTTTTCTCAAGGAAAAAGCTCTTACCTTCCGTTAACATAATTTCATCGGGTGAAACTATCCCAAATAAAACTGAAGTAAAATTTTTAGGAATTATACTGGATTCAAAATTAACAGGAATTCCTCACTTTTCATACATAAGTCATAAATGTGAGAAAAATGTCAATATCCTCCGCTCTCTCTCCGGAGTTTGGTGGGGTGCTCATCCATATACACAAAAACTATTATATAATGCTCTTATCCGCAGTTATTTCGATTACTGTTCGTTTCTTCTGGAACCCTGTAATAAACATCATTTAGATACTTGGAATAAAATACAATACAAATGTTTGAGAATTATTGTTGGGGCTATGAGGTCTTCTCCCATCAACGCCCTACAAAGAGAATGCAAAGAACCTCCTCTCTCACTACGCAGACAATACCTATCCGACAGGTTTATATTCAAAGCCATTCGTTTATCCAATCATCCTTTAATTTCGAGACTTTTGGTTCTTTTAAATGTAGATAAATCACGTGGTTACTGGGCTAATAAAGATATCCCTTGTATCTTAAAAAGTTTTTCTAAAATATTTTCAATTAATTGTACTTTATACAAATCTTTTGCTAATCCTATATTTCTTATACCGTTTGAAGTTTTAACTTTTAAGCCCGAAATTATTTTTAACTTTGGTATCCAAAAGGATGATTCTCTGGCTAACTTTAAATTCAATCAAATTGTTAATGAATATTGGAAAGACTGGAATCTTTTTTATACCGATGCATCCAAGTCTCCTGATAATAATGTAGGATCCGCGGTATGGATGCCTAAATTTAGAGTTATTCTGAGTGTCAAGTCTTCCTTGTATTCTTCAATCTTTACAGCTAAAGCCATAGCTATATTAGAAGCTGTAAATTTTATTGAATCGCATAATCTGAATAAATCATTAATTTTTACTGATTCAAAGAGTTGTCTAGAAGCAATTCTATCCAATCAATTTAAATCTAAGACAAACTTTCCTATCATTTTGGATATTAAAAAAGCACTTTATAAATGCTCTTTTAAAAATATTGATGTCAAATTGGTATGGATCCCAGGTCATAATGGCATTCTCGGGAATGAGACTGCTGATTCCCTCGCCAAAGAAGCTTCTCTGTATGGAACCTTTACTTACACCGAATGTTTCTACTATGATTTACTTCCCCTTGCCACAAATGATCTCCAGTCCTCTTGGGAAAGGTTATGGCAGCAATCTAAGATAGTGAAAGGAAAATATTATGCTGACGTTCAAGAATCGATTCCCTCAAAACCTTGGTTCTTCAAATATCGTTCAGCCTCAAAGCGTGCTACATCTGTTCTCTGTAGATTAAGACTTGGACATGTTTGTTCTCCTGTTTTTTTACATAAACTTAGGATTAAGGACACTTCTGTCTGTGAATGTAGGTTAGATGAAGGATCAGTTGATCATATATTTTTCAGTTGCCCTAATACCTCTTCTTCACTCCATGATTCTCTTCCGGATGACCTTCCTCGTCCTGTTAACCTAAAATATTTATTGTCACTTGTGTTTAGTCCTGTCGCTAAATTGTTACTTAACTTTATTGATTCTAACAACATTTGTTTGTAGTATTTAGATTTTTGTTGTTCTTGTTTTAAGTACCGTATATTTTTGTGTTGTTTTTGTTAAACTTTTATTAGAAGAAGCCTACGATCCAAAAAGAAGCCTCCTTAATTCCATTTCTAGAATGGTTAACACGTGTGACTTCTTAAGTTTACTCGACACTGGCAGAATTCTCTGATAATTGCCATTAGTATAAAGAAGAAGAAGAATAATTAGGTCGTTACTATACTGAATCAATGTGGGCAATATTGGTTTCAAGAGTACCGTTTGTTTGACGATATTCGAATTTTGTTAATTTTATCAATATTGGTTAAAGATTCATATTGTTTTCAAGAGTATGCCTGCTGATTTTTTTGCTTTTAGTTTGTTCTGAATAATGACGTTACATGCAGTAAGGGCGCCCTGGTCATTTTTTGTACTGAAGTAAAAAAACTGTGTCACTGGGGGAGTGCCGACAGAACTGAAAACTTGAACAATACACTTTCCTCCCTGACTTCCCCCTACGTTCCTTCTATCTTTCCGATACTTCCCCTTACATACCTACTACCTTCCCGCTACATTTCCACTATCTTATCGCTACCCTTCCGCAACAATTTATTTGCCACTTTATCTATGTACGTGCATACACAAAATACATTTGTATATACTTATACACAGAGCTGTCGGTTACGTTAGTGTCGCGAGTTCAATGGTTTTTTCCCATCTCTTAAATGCTCAACGCACCAAAAAAAAAGTTATCTTCAAAAATGGCTAGTCGCCCGGTGACTTGAATGAAAATCCTAGCTAATAGTATTTAGTGTATATTTATTATAGTTCCCGCGTTTACAGCGACACGTTTCGCCAACAACGTCAACAGTTTTTAGCGGTGAAATTTTTTAATATGTAATTGCTTAGCTTGGTTCCTAAATAGCACCTAAAAGGCCCCAAATTTACGCTATTTTTAAATGCAAGTCTTTGACTTTGCGTTGCTAGCGAGACGGCGCTAGTATCTGGTCCTCCCGCTTACTTTAACATTACAACAATACGCTCCGTAACAGAGTCGTTGTTAACATTTGGGAAGTTTATTACTGACCCATTTTAATTAACACTGAACATATTAAATATCCGGGAGTGACTTTTGTCAAAATCTAAACCTGAACACATCGTCACTGATCTATTTTTAAACCTATGGAGCACGCTCAGTGTCTCACTTGTTGTTAATTTGGGCGAGCGAAGCGAGCCCTACACTAGGCCACTTTCTATGCATTTTTGTGGTACATTTTACTGAAAAAATATCGCACTTCTAGGTTTGAGCTTTGACGTGGTATTTTAAATTCATGTCTAAATATGATATACTATTAAAATACCATTTTATAAACATAAAAAAATTGAATATACATGTTGTATTAGAATTTAATTACTACTAACGCCATCTATTACAAAACGAATGAGTCAAAATGCTAAAGAAATCAGAAGTACTACATTCAATAAAACTTTTTACAAGTTATTTTGACGCGTCAACATTTTTTTTATACTACTACCGGATCGGAAACGCGGCCACACAGGACACGAGTTAAAAAGCTAAAATTAAATGAGTTAAAATGTTAACGAGTTAAAATGCTACTTTCGCCTGGTAGATTTAATTCATTTTCATTCACTCCATTTTAATACAATATTAATCTATTAATACACTTGAACTTTTTAACTTCCCGCTACGTATGCAGATAAGGAAGTTACTGATTTTGCTCCGATTCTCAAAAATCGAGTTTTCACCAGACGTCCACGTTTTGAGGTCCTAGGAACCTTTTTCGACTATTTTCACGATGCATTGCATGTGTGTGTGTGTCTGTCTATATGTAAACATCTCATAACTTTTGAACGGCTGGACCGATTGAAACGCAGTTGATGGCATTCGATTGGATTCCACTTGACTTAGACTTCCTGAAAATTTTAACCAAATGGGCCCAAGGGATTTTGATTAAAAAAAAGTATCTTCACGCCCGTATCCCCGAAGAAGTAGGCAGAGGCCGAAGATACTTGGTCCCACAAATGTGTTAGGTGGCAAGCCTATCGCCAACCAAGCACTTTCCAATCTCGGGCAACAAACCCAAAAAATCCCGATTTAAGAAAAAAAACTATCTTAGCGAAATGTTAAAAATTTGTTTTTCTTTATAAGATCAACTTTCATTGTGAATACCAATTTTTCCTTGAAAACTATTTTACAAGAAAGCTACCATAAATAAAAATTGATTTCTATCGATATTAGTCTGTAAGAGTGAAGTGGTGGCGCGAGATGGATCTTGAGTTGCTACATATTATAGGTAGACCATACTATGTATAGGTAGACCAGAAAATATGGTGTAAAATTTTAGTAGATAACCTTTATATTTGTTGTCTGTAGATAACATTGATAATAATAAAAGTCGTGTTTTTAATAAATCAAGAAAATTTTAAAGAATTTTTCTTGTAAGTACTAAGAGGTGACTCGTATAGCCAATCGGTCGCTTTTTACGACCTGCTTGGCAGAACGGCAGTTAGTCTATTCTTCAAAGGAGCCCGGAACCAACACGGGGATCCTCCTAACAATATATATTACTAGGTAGTATAACTTTGTGACCCTTACAAAGCTCTAGTCTAGTCTAGTTCTAGTCTAGCTCTAGTCTAGTTGCTAGTATGTACACAGCATTGGCACTTATGTGACTTGTGTCAAGAACACAACAATCACATGCTCTCGGTACCAAAACCAACTAAAAAATCAATGTTTATCAAGTGTGGTCTGTTACCCGCGTGTTGGTCCGAGCTCCTTAGAAGAATAGACCAACTACCATCCTGCCAAAGATCTTTGGTGTCGATAAGCGATGGTTTCTTCTTCATCAGGAGAGCCATATGATTGTTTGTTATCTTATGATATAAAAACGTTTTAAATTAAATAATTTATCAACATTTTAAAACCTTTACGAAACATGCGCGAACCAACTACATAACATTACTAATTAAGTATAATTGACTTGTTTTCTTTAATGTGAATAGATTTATGTTGACGCAAACCACTAGGGTGTGAGAAACCCTTGTTGCAGACATCACACACGTAAGGTTTAATACCCCTGTGGATATTTAAATGTTTCTTTAAATAGGTCTTTCGACTGAACATTTTTTTACAAAAATCGCAAGAAAATGGCTTCTCTCTAGTATGAGTATATTGATGTTGACGTAAACTACTTGATCGTGAGAAACACTTATTGCAGACATCACACACATAAGGTTTCATTGCATAATGTACATTATTTAAATGTGTTTGCAAAATGCTCTTTTGACTAAACACTTTTTTACAAATGTCACAAGAAAATATCTTCTCTCCGGTGTGAATATATTGATGTCGACGTAAATCATTTGATTGTGCCCTTGTGGAAAAAATTTCTCGGATAAAAGTAGGTAAATAACTTACAAAGTGAAAGTAACAGTTTATGAATGTTTATTTTTATTTAAAAAGTCGAAAAAAGTCTTACAAAGTCGGAAAAACTCGGAGTAATTCCAAAATTTCGGACTCTTCCAGAAGAGTTATTCAGTGTTAATAAATCTTGCAACGTTTATGGGTACTAAAAGAAATATATTAAAAGTTATTAATACTACGAAAGTGTAATAAAGGGGAAAAAAATATAACTTATACTTACCCGGTTTTCCGTTTAAGAATTTGAAACTTTCTTCTTTGTTTAAAAAAAGGTTACCGTTACTGTCGATCAATATTATAAACTTTGTTTCTTCAATTTTTGATAATTATTATTAAAATCTATTATATCACAACGTTATTTGCCAATTTTTATTTTATTGTACTTTTATTACATAAATATATTTATAAATTAAGTAAAAATTAAAACAGATGATCTTTGACAGGTTGAGTCAGTGTTGCCAGAGAAAAAGTCAATCTTTCGTCCTTAAAGCCTCCTCTACACTACTCGCGAAGTTCCTCGGCGAAGTACTCGGCCGAAGTTGACTGAAGTCCGCGGTGCTACACTACACACTCGTTCAACTTCGCGAGGAGCGCATTCGTGTAGCGTTACCGGTACCCTGCGGACGTTTATTATAATGGACGCTCAAGTAGCAGCTGCCGTAGCAATGTGCTCTCTAGCGTATTATAACTACGTGCATACTTATCTCACGAAGAAGACTAAAAAGAAAAGAAGAAAAAGAAGATGGTGGATGATCGCAATGCATCGGAACAGAACTAGGTAGGTAATATTTATTTAAATAATTAGGATTTCTAATAAGTTAAAGTACATTACATGGCAAGTTAATTAACTGTATTTTTTTTACAGACGTACTATGGAACAACAATTTCTTGAACTCATACAAGAACCATCA
This sequence comes from Apodemia mormo, assembly GCA_036924255.1. Taxonomy (NCBI): domain Eukaryota; kingdom Metazoa; phylum Arthropoda; class Insecta; order Lepidoptera; family Riodinidae; genus Apodemia; species Apodemia mormo. The sequence goes on from JAUPFN010000028.1 coordinate 5,623,987, forward strand.
GGAGAATTTGAAAATTTCCACCGAATGTCATTGGACGATTTTAATTTATTACTTTCTAAAGTCGAACCCTTAATCGCTAAACGAGACACTCATTTAAGAGAAGCTATACCTGCTAAGATTCGATTATTAATCACCTTGAGGTTTTTGGCAAGTGGTGACAGCTATAGATCTATGCACTATTTATTTAAAATTTCAAGCCAGTTGATTTCAAAAATTGTAGTCGAAGTCTGTGAAGCTTTGAACGAGGAACTCAAGGATGAAATAAAGGTAAAATTTTAATATTTATGACATATATTTATTAAAAGTTTAGGTATGTACAATTACAAAAATATCAGTGAGAATAAGAATAAGAATAATTTCATACATTACGAGTCATTATATGCCTGATATATTAAATCACTCTGATGTGTATTATCTTCTGGACAATCAGATTGAGTTTGGGTCTCTGGTATATGCAAAATATATTGAACATCGTTAGATTGATCTGATTGAGGCTGCTTATAGCGTTGATAAAGTGATTGACTTTGGGTGTCTGGTGCAATAATTTCATCACTTATAACACGTATCTTTGAAGAGCGTTGATGAGCAGTGATTTCGCTTGGTTGTTGGAAGTATGTCGGTTGACATTCACTGGACTCATTAGATAATGTTATATATGTATCAGGTGGCTCTGAAAACGATGAGTGTGGTCTAGGAGATAATGTTGTAACATTATAATGAACTGCATTATTCGCAGATAAAGGACGCTTTCTAGAAGATAGTGATGTAGTTAACGGACTATAATATGGCGTAGACTTAGGTGTAGAAGTACGAAACGATTCACCTGATGGAGATCTTTCAAAACGTGATTTCCGAAATAGAGCATGTATATCGAACATTATATCGTCCCTTTCATGTTCAGGTAACCTCTTCAGTTTTTTGGCAATTAGTTTGCCGAATACGTCGCACTCGTCCTCAACTGCGCTGCTATCCTTTGAAGGATTATTTATCACTTTATTTAAGTTATTGAAGGCTTCTGTCATCTGCCTACTGGCAACTTGCAATTCCGGTGGGTTGTCACGCCGTCGGATGGTGTGTCTATTTTTTGGGGGCTCTGGTTCTTTTGGAGTTGGAGAAGCAATTGGTACATCCTCTGAAGCGTTGGTTGATTCTTCCTGAATCGAATCAGTTCCATGATCCTGAAATAAAAATAGCAAAGGTTTAAATGTATATATCACGACCTATTTAATAATAAATCTTTATTTAATCCAATCCAAATTTGTGAGTGTATATGGGTTCTGTATACTATATGCATTTGAGTGCGCGTATATGCAGGAGTACTGTATGTGTATGTAGGAGTGTGAGTGTATGTCTCTGTATTTTATGAAAAATACATGAGTGCTACAATTAATCGGCTTTTTAATTATTTATATACAATTTGAGTGTCAGCTTTTAATGAAATTGACCGTGTCTTTTTACATATTATTTGATGATAATATTTTTTATATAATATACTTTTTATTTACAGATGCCGTGCAATGAGCAGCAGTGGTTGGAAGTTGAAAACGGATTCAAGGAGAATTTTCCACATGCCCTTGGCGCAATGGATGGAAAGCATATTGTTATACAATGTCCGGTTAACTCTGGTTCTGAGTACTTTAATTATAAAAAGACGTTTAGTTTAGTACTTTTAGCTTTAGTCGACAGTAACTATAACATTATGTATGCTGACATTGGTAGTCAAGGTAGGATCAGTGATGGAGGTGTACTTAAAAATTCTTCGTTATGGCAAAAAATTGCATCTAACGGGCTTAATCTTCCTAAGCCAAGTCCATTATCCGGAACGGATCATGTCGAAATTCCCTACGTTTTTTTGACAGATGGAGCATTTGCTTTACATAATAATATAATGAAACCATATCCTGGCAACCATGATATCAATTCACCGAAAAGGATTTTCAATATGCGCTTGTCAAAATCTCGAGTAGTAGTTGAGAATGTGTTTGGTATTTTAGCATCCAGGTTTAGAATATTCAGAAAGCCAATTGATTTGGATATTCATAATATCCCAATTATTACAATGACATGTCTCTTATTGCATAACTTTCTCAGAAAAAGTAATAAATCATCCCTTATATATATGCCTCCTGGTACTGTAGATATGTATGATGATTAAATGGAGTTTTAATTCAACCCGGGTCTTGGCGGGCAGACTTTGATAATAACTGTGCTTTGAGAGATATTACACAAGTACCACGCAGATCACCATTATCTGCCGTTCAGATAAGGGATTACTTTACAAATTATTTTCAATGTTTATAAATAAACACAACGAATGTAGGGTCATTTCGCCTGTTCGTTACCACATTAACTACATACTTTTTATATTAAAACTAATGCAGAGACATTATTATGTTCTCCTTAAAGCAAGCAACTGCACTAAATGGACGCAAACTGGCGAATCGACCTTACTGTAATCTGTACTTTAGTAATAATAAAACAAGTTATTGATAATAAAAAACTTACCGTGGTTATTGTTTGTTTACATTTATACACGGACCCCAAAAAGCTGTTCATGAAATCAAAGGCGAACCAAACTGGACGATAAACATCATCTGCGCCGGCACCACTTTTTAAGGAAGCTTCCATTTTTCTGTAGTAGCCCCTGTATGTCGCAAAAAGTGAATCCTTTTTTTTCTTCAATTCTTCAACTGGTATTTCCAAAACGTCCCGAATACGCACCCAAGCATCATTTACTTTTTTCTTGTCCTTATGACCTTTCCCACTGGGGTCCCAAATAAAAGGCTCTGCTTGAAGTGTTTCAAGGAACAACATAGTTTGCTCCTGTGACCACTGTATGCCGCTCATAATAGAGTCTCACACGCACATCAACGAAAAAATCTATTAAACACACGTGCGTTCACAACGGCGTCTTGACGCGTACTGAAGTCGGCCGAGTAGTGTATAGAGGTACTAAGAGCATGTGTCAGAGGCCTAGTAGCATATCAAAGCAGTCAAGAATAACGACGTTAATAAGTCGGCGATTGCTAAACATCTACAGCTGTAGTCGGGCCGTAATCACTGGATGGAATTTCATAGGCCACGCGTATTTTCGACAGAACGCCATATTACATTCCACGGCTAGTGAAAGAAGCCATTGAAATCAAAAAACATCCAAATTTCAACCGGGAAGACGCACGTAGTACGTCCTTGATAAGTTTTCTTGGCACGTATTGATTTTTGAAAAGCTGTATATTTTGGAAACGATGATCGATTTGATCTTTCAAATGGCATTCAACTCAATTTAAATATTGCTTTAGCTAAAAAATCGGTAGGTTCAAAAATTTCGAAGCAATGTCAAAAAAACATTTTCGTCTATGATAGATCCCAAACAAATTTACCGATTTTTATCCAATTAACGGTACTTGGCGCAGTTTTTAAAGGAGAAACGATGATAAGATTTTGAAGTCAATCGGTATATTAGCCTGAAAGTTATTTCCAAAATATTAAGTAACTTTGCTAAAGAAAACGTAATTTTAATATTTGAAAAGTTGTAACCTTTGAAAATAAGGTTCGGTTTTGATTTTTAAAAGGGCATTCGACGTAATTTTTATAGTATTAAAATATCGTAGAATACCAAAAAATAATTGGTTGAAATATTTCGAAGTTATGTCGAAAAAACACTTTTTTCAAAATTTTCGTCAACGATTACTTCCAAACGAATAAACTGATTTTGAGGCAATTTATGCATTAGATGTATTTTTTTGAGGAATAGTTTTTGTACTCAATCGGTACATTAATCTGGAAGTTATTAAAAAAAAATTGTTTCGTCACAATTTGTTTAGGGTATTTTCAAAATTTCTCAAAATCTCTTAGGCCCATTTGGTACAAAATTTCAGGAAGTATAAGTTGAGCGGAATCCAATCGAATGCCACCAACGGCGTTTCAATCGGTCCAGGCGTTCAAAACTTATGAGTTGTTGACACACACACACACTCACACACACACACTCACACACACACATACATACAGACATACTGACGTCATCGCGAAAATAGTCGAAAATGGTTCCTAAGCCCACAAAACGCGGACATATGGTGAAAACTCCATTTTTGAAAATCGGAGCAAAATCAGTAACCTTCCTATCTACATACGTAGTGGGAAGTTAAAAAGTACAAGTGTTTTAATAGATTAATATTGTATTAAACTGGAGTGAATGAAAATGAATTAAACAAAATAAAACTACCACGCCAAAGCTTAAACCTAAAAGTGCGATACTTTTTTAGTAAAATGTACCACTAAAGGGCACAGATCGTCGCCTAGTGTAGCTTTGTAGCATTTTTACTCGTTATTTGACCCTCCCGTTGGTCGAGTGGTTAGCGACCCTGACTACGCAATCAACGGGGCTCGGGTTCGATCCCCGACGGGGACAAGCATTTGTGTGATGAGCGTAAATGTTTGTATTTCTGGGTTTAGGTGTTTATTATATATATTCTGGTATTTATATATTATGTATTTCTATGTATTAGTATCGTTGACTAACACCCATAACACAAGCAAATATTTGCTCACTTTGGGGTTAGATCAGTAAGTGTAGTTTGTCCCGTGAATATTTATTTATTATTATTATTTATTTATTTTTATAATAGATGGCGTTAGCAGTAATAAAATTCTAATACAAAATGTATTTTCTATTTTTTTAATGTTTATGAAATAGCATTTTAATGGTAGATAATATATCTAGACATGAATTTAAACCACCACGTCAAAGCCCAAACCTTAAAGTGGGATACTTTTTCAGGAAAATGTACCACAAAAGTGCATAGAAAGTCGCCTAGTGTAGGGCTCGCTTCGCTCGCCATAATTATACTGGCTGTTGCCCAAGACTTCGTCCGCGCGGACTTCGTTTACTCCGCACAGCACCTCCCCCGTAGGTGACAGCTTGATAATATGTAGCCTATATGTTGACCCGACCTGTTAGTAATAGTCATGCAAAATTTGAAATAAATCCATGTAGTACTTTTTGAGTTTACCCCGGACATAGGAGTAGTGTAGAGGAGGCTTTAAGGACGAAAGATTGACTTTTTCTCTGGCAACACTGACTCAACCTGTCAAAAGCTAATTAGATCATCTGTTTTAATTTTTACTTAATTTATAAATATATTTATGTAATAAAAGTACAATAAAATAAAAATTGGCAAATAACGTTGTGATATAATAGATTTTAATAATAATTATCAAAAATTGAAGAAACAAAGTTTATAATATTGATCGACAGTAACGGTAACCTTTTTTTAAACAAAGAAGAAAGTTTCAAATTCTTAAACGGAAAACCGGGTAAGTATTAGTTATATTTTTTTCCCCTTTATTACACTTTCGTAGTATTAATAACTTTTAATATATTTCTTTTAGTACCCATAAACGTTGCAAGATTTATTAACACTGAATAACTCTTCTGGAAGAGTCCGAAATTTTGGAATTACTCCGAGTTTTTCCGACTTTGTAAGACTTTTTTCGACTTTTTAAATAAAAATAAACATTCATAAACTGTTACTTTCACTTTGTAAGTTATTTACCTACTTTTATCCGAGAAATTTTTCCACAAGGGTGTGAAACACTTATTGCGAACATCACACACTTTAGGTTTTATTTTATTGTGTACATTGAAATGAATCTTTAAATAGCTCTTTTGATGGAACGTTTTTTTACAAATGTCACAAGAAAATGACCTTTCTCCAGTGTGAGTAGATTGATGTTGACGTAAATGAGTCGATTGTGAGAAACACTTATTGCAGACATCACAGACATAAGGTTTTATTTTATTATGTACACTTAAATGAATCTTTAAAAAAATCTTTTGACTGAACGTTTTTTTACAGATGTCACAAGAAAATGGCTTCTCTCCAGTGTGAACAGATTGATGTCGACGTAAATTACCTGATCGTTCGAAACACTTATTGCAGACATCACACACGTATGGTTTTATTCCATAGTGTACATTTAAATGTGTTTGTAAGCTACTCTTTCGACTGAATATTTTTCTGCACAAGTTACAAGTAAATTTCTCTTCGGTGTGAATATATTGATGTTGACGTAATACACTTGGTCTTGAGAAACCTCTATCGCAGACATTACACACATAAGGTATCTCTTTACTGTGAATAAATTTATGTTCACGCAATCTGCACGGATATTTGAAATCGTTTTTGCAGACATTACATACGTATGGTTTTATATCACTGTGAGTATACATGTGTCTCATTAAAATCTTTTTTTGACGAAACGTTTTTTTTACAAAAATCACAACTTAATAAACCATCTCCATTTCTCTTATCTCTTTTAGGTCTAGATATATCATTAGCTTTTATTGGAGACTCAGTTGGTCTCGTTAGTACAGCGACAGGACTCATTGGGGCTGTTACTTTAGTCTTCACATCCACCACTTCATCTACGCCTTCTTCCTCCTCATCGTGGTATCTCGTGAACACACCTATAAACAAAAATTTTCATTATTTTAATTACAGCAGCACCGGACTCGGCATAGACGAATAGGATATTGGGTTTGAAACCCAAGACAGACAAGTCAGCCAGTCAGAGCGTGCGTGCGTATGAGTGTGTACGTGCATGTGTATGTGTGAGTTTATGTGTGTACGTATGAGTGTGTGCGTGTGTGTGTGTATGTGTGTGTCTGCGTGCAGCCATGGCACCCCCTACCACGCTTACATTAGATTTCTGTAATATCAAGGGACTTCTAACCTGAACGCCATCCACTACCATCTCGAGACGGCGAGGACAGCTTTGCTCTTCTTGACCGAGACACAGATATCTTCTCCGGCTGATACTTCCTACCTCTCCTACTCGGGGTACAAATTGGAACATTCCTTCCAACCTTTGTATCTGTTACCGGCGCCTCGGCAGCCTTGAAGGTCAGAACATATCCATCATCTGGTTACGCAAAGCCTGTGACGACCATCCACGCAGCTACGCACGCCTATACAGGTCCCATAGCGGGAATACTGAAGTTTACCGGCTCGTTGAGCATTTACTAACGGCTGTAGATTCCATGTTAGAGCAGACCCCCTCCGCAGAGATCGTGATCTTGGGCGATTTTAATGGCCACCACGCCGAATGGCTATGTTCTCGCACCACCGATCATGCGGGGAGGTCTGTTCACGATTTTGCCTTGGCGTATGGTCTAACATAATGGGTAACCTCGCCTACGCGAGTTCCCAATGTGGATGGCCGTTATCAGGTATCGGTAGACACTCCACTTGGCGCGTCGTACCACTGCCTGATCCGGAGCAAAGTGCTGATCACGCGTCCATCACGGCTCCCTTTGCGGGCTGTCGTTGCGTTTGGCACTATAGGTCAGCAGATTGGGATGGAATGTGGTCTTTCTTTGCATCCTACCCATGGGGGTGGTTTTGTTTCTCGCTGGATGATCCGAATGCTGTCGCTGACTCTCTCGCTGATGTGGTGCTACAGGACATGGAACTTTTTATTCCGTCTTCAGCGGTGCCTATCGGTGGCAAGTCTCAGCCTTGGTTTGGTCGCCACTGCAAAGCGGCTTTACGCTGAAAGCAGGAATGGTACCGAGCTTGGGCTGCTGCGTCGGCATCCTGTGATGTAAAAGCTTGCGCATTACGAAAGGAGTACAATTCGTCCTCGAGATTCTTCAAAAGAGCTATCGTCAAGGCAAAAGCGTAACACATTGACAGAATTGGTGCGAAATTAGTTCGCCTTGCTTCGGGAACTCATGCGTTCTGGTCTTTCGCCAAGGCTGTCTTAGGGAATTTCTCCCAGCCTTCATTTCCATCCTTGCACAGAGACGATGACTCTCTGGCCCACACCGCAAAGGAAAAATCCGATCTTGTCGGCTCGTTCTTTGCGGCCAACTCGACTCTGGATGACCAGAAGAACGCACCGCTTACCATCCCGCAGTGTGATAGTTCCATGCCAGAACCACAATTTCGGCAGTCATCTGTGCGTAAAGCACTACTTTCTTTGGACATCCACAAGTCGAGTGGGCCTGATGGCAACCCTCCGATTGTGCTTAAAGTATGTGCTCCAGAGTTGGCGCCAGTATTTAAGCACCTATTCCGGCTTTCCTATTTACTCGGCGTGGTACCGAATTCATGGAAGACAGCTTTAGTGCATCCCATCCCTACAAAAGAAGATCGCTCTAATGCGTCAAACTATCCCTTGTGGAAAAATTTCTCGGATAAAAGTAGGTAAATAACTTACAAAGTGAAAGTAACAGTTTATGAATGTTTATTTTTATTTAAAAAGTCGAAAAAAGTCTTACAAAGTCGGAAAAACTCGGAGTAATTCCAAAATTTCGGACTCTTCCAGAAGAGTTATTCAGTGTTAATAAATCTTGCAACGTTTATGGGTACTAAAAGAAATATATTAAAAGTTAGGGGAAAAAATATAACTAATACTTCCCCGGTTTTCCGTTTGTCCGCGCAGATGAGAAATGAAACACCGCTTTATACTTTCAAACCAATAATTTAATTTAACTCCGATTGCTTATATGTGTGTGCGAGGAAACAAGGCTTGCGTGATGTAAATACAATCAGCGCCATCTATTTACGCTGCCACGAACTAAGTCAATATTTTTACTTGAACATCCCGCTCACCAAAGAACTACGTTCTTTCACAAAATACAAAATTAGACAAACATTCAGTATGATGCATGACTCAATATAAATAAAAAAAAACTTATTTCTGTATGACATTGTAACATTTTGGAAAGAAAAGAATTGCCAAATAGCTCTTATCCTATAATTAATCAACGACAAGACCCGCTCACCATGCTTGAGCAAGGTAAGAAAAATAAATAAAAATCTTAAATAACACAACTCAAAAGTTTTCTCTTATATGTAAGAACCTACAATGAATTACTGTAAATCTAAATATAATCAAATAATACGTATTGAATACAAATGAAAAGATAACAAGAATACACACTTAAACAAAATCATCGTCCGATTTAGGTAAAAAACATAGTTTGTTACATGGTCTCTTACAAAATCCGTTTTTAGTTTTAAGTGTAACTACTCTTGTTACATTGTCTTTGCCTGTATGTTTTTCTACAATTTTACCCAACATCCATTTGGCTGGTGGCAAATTAAAATCTCTAACAATCACAACATCATTAATTTCAGGCTCAGATTTTTTTACAAACCATTTATATCTTTGGTTGAGAGTCACTAAGTATTCTTCGGACCATTTTTTCCAAAAATCACTAACTATCTTTTGTGTCAATCTCCATCTCTGCAAACCTGTGACATTTTTATTATCATAATTTTCATCAAAGGGAAGAACAATTAGTGGCTCTCCAACTAGGAAATGTCCTGGTGTAAGAGGCATAGGATCATCAGGCACGCTGCTCAAATGTGACAGAGGACGCGAATTTAGACACGCTTCAATTTGCGTCAAAACTGTAGCTAACTCCTCAAATGTTAAAGTAGAGTCCCCCATCACCCTCTTCAAATGGGCTTTTGTCGAGCGAACACCGGCCTCCCACAAACCACCGAAATTGGGAGCATGTGGAGGTATAAAACTCCATGTGGTCCCCTCATTGGCCAACATTTTTCCTATCTCGTCCGGTACTTGAGATATAGCGCGATTGAAAATTGCTTTTAACTCTTTACTGGCGCCCACAAAATTGGTGCCATTGTCACTGTACAGTGTTTGACAATGGCCTCTTCTTGCTACAAATCTTCTGAACGCGGCTAAAAATCCTTGTGCTGTCATATCAGACACAGCTTCTAGGTGAATTGCTTTAGAGAACATACATACCAGCACACAAATATAACCTTTATAGGATTTGGAGCCTCTTCCAGGTGAGAATCTGATATTGATATGTCCCGTAAAGTCAACTGCGGAAATTTTAAAAGGTCTGGGGGCCTATTGCCTATCTTGAACTGACAATCAAAGTGATAATCACTGTGCAAAGTTGACATCAATTAGCTGTCAGTTCCCTTATTTCGTATTGACTAACATGGGTGATCAACGAAAATGACGTCACAAGTACTTGGTGTCGTCGAAAGTCACTATCGTGCACTGGAACGACACTTTTAGTATGGGTAGTTTGACAATTGGTATTGCGTATGCTTAGTGACCAACGAATGACGTCAAATCGTTGATCACTTTTATGTTTTGAAAGCAACTAGTCTAGAGTAGTTTTTAATGATCAAAATAGTGATTAACACTATTAACCGGCGACGTTTGAAAGGTACAGAAAATGTACTATTGACAATATATAGTTTGTTAATACCATTTTTAGAAGGTTATTATTGTTAAATAATAAATAATGTAGGATACATAAGTCATAACACAATACTGCAATAAAATTAGAATTACATATCTAAGACTAATACATAAAATTTCACATGGTAACAATAATGTTTTATGCAGTATGCTGTTTGTGCCGAAGAAAAAATCGACTTGTAAGAGAGTGGTAGAGGCTTTAGCATCTTTAAGCTTGCAAAGTGATTTTATTAGTGAAAGAAATGAGCTTCTATTATGGACCTAATAAATGATAACCGATACTGATTTGGTAGATGCTAAATTGAAGTAATTATCACCTGGCAAACCATTCTAGAATAGTTATAAGTTGGAACATTAATTTCAAAAAGGGATTGTACAAGAGTTTTTGATAATTATGGAAATAAATGGTTTGTTATATCACATTTTTAAGATCTTTAACCATAGATGAAGAAGATATGACTTTCTTTTCTATGTGATCACAACCAATACTGAATTTGTAAATGCTAAATTTGCCAACTAATTTTATTAGTGAAAGAAATAAGCTTATTTTATGGAGGATTCTGCTAATTATCATCTGGCAAATTCTTATTAATTGTTCTAATCCCTTGATTTAAAAAGTAATTGTGCTAGAATAAGTGTAATTATCAAAATAATATGTATACTTACATATTACTTACAAGAGTAATCAAATCAAAAAGCAATTTATCTGTATAAATTCAATTATTAATTTTGTTGCCTTTATGAACTTATGACTCTATCAATAAATTAGAACTTAGTGTTCTTTTATGTAGGTACTATTGAACTCCTATATCTAGCTATTATTAATTCTGAACATGAAGAGAGCTTCTCTTAGAAAAAATTATCATTGTGTTAAAGCTTAAAGTACCTACCGTACCATATACTTCCAATTTTTAATGATTACCCTTGTGGAAAAATTTCTCGGATAAAAGTAGGTAAATAACTTACAAAGTGAAAGTAACAGTTTATGAATGTTTGTTTTTATTTAAAAAGTCGAAAAAAGTCTTACAAAGTCGGAAAAACTCGGAGTAATTCCAAAATTTCGGACTCTTCCAGAAGAGTTATTCAGTGTTAATAAATCTTGCAACGTTTATGGGTACTAAAAGAAATATATTAAAAGTTAGGGGAAAAATTATAACTAATACTTCCCCGGTTTTCCGTTTGTCCGCGCAGATGAGAAATGAAACACCGCTTTATACTTTCAAACCAATAATTTAATTTAACTCCGATTGCTTATATGTGTGTGCGAGGAAACAAGGCTTGCGTGATGTAAATACAATCAGCGCCATCTATTTACGCTGCCACGAACTAAGTCAATATTTTTACTTGAACATCCCGCTCACCAAAGAACTACGTTCTTTCACAAAATACAAAATTAGACAAACATTCAGTATGATGCATGACTCAATATAAATAAAAAAAAACTTATTTCTGTATGACATTATAACATTTTGGAAAGAAAAGAATTGCCAAATAGCTCTTATCCTATAATTAATCAACGACAAGACCCGCTCACCATGCTTGAGCAAGGTAAGAAAAATAAATAAAAATCTTAAATAACACAACTCAAAAGTTTTCTCTTATATGTAAGAACCTACAATGAATTACTGTAAATCTAAATATAATCAAATAATACGTATTGAATACAAATGAAAAGATAACAAGAATACACACTTAAACAAAATCATCGTCCGATTTAGGTAAAAAACATAGTTTGTTACATGGTCTCTTACAAAATCCGTTTTTAGTTTTAACTGTAACTACTCTTGTTACATTGTCTTTGCCTGTATGTTTTTCTACAATTTTACCCAACATCCATTTGGCTGGTGGCAAATTAAAATCTCTAACAATCACAACATCATTAATTTCAGGCTCAGATTTTTTTACAAACCATTTATATCTTTGGTTGAGAGTCACTAAGTATTCTTCGGACCATTTTTTCCAAAAATCACTAACTATCTTTTGTGTCAATCTCCATCTCTGCAAACCTGTGACATTTTTATTATCATAATTTTCATCAAAGGGAAGAACAATTAGTGGCTCTCCAACTAGGAAATGTCCTGGTGTAAGAGGCATAGGATCATCAGGCACGCTGCTCAAATGTGACAGAGGACGCGAATTTAGACACGCTTCAATTTGCGTCAAAACTGTAGCTAACTCCTCAAATGTTAAAGTAGAGTCCCCCATCACCCTCTTCAAATGGGCTTTTGTCGAGCGAACACCGGCCTCCCACAAACCACCGAAATTGGGAGCATGTGGAGGTATAAAACTCCATGTGGTCCCCTCATTGGCCAACATTTTTCCTATCTCGTCCGGTACTTGAGATATATGAGATATTGTTAGAGATTTTAATTTGCCACCAGCCAAATGGATGTTGGGTAAAATTGTAGAAAAACATACAGGCAAAGACAATGTAACAAGAGTAGTTACAGTTAAAACTAAAAACGGATTTTGTAAGAGACCATGTAACAAACTATGTTTTTTACCTAAATCGGACGATGATTTTGTTTAAGTGTGTATTCTTGTTATCTTTTCATTTGTATTCAATACGTATTATTTGATTATATTTAGATTTACAGTAATTCATTGTAGGTTCTTACATATAAGAGAAAACTTTTGAGTTGTGTTATTTAAGATTTTTATTTATTTTTCTTACCTTGCTCAAGCATGGTGAGCGGGTCTTGTCGTTGATTAATTATAGGATAAGAGCTATTTGGCAATTCTTTTCTTTCCAAAATGTTATAATGTCATACAGAAATAAGTTTTTTTTTATTTATATTGAGTCATGCATCATACTGAATGTTTGTCTAATTTTGTATTTTGTGAAAGAACGTAGTTCTTTGGTGAGCGGGATGTTCAAGTAAAAATATTGACTTAGTTCGTGGCAGCGTAAATAGATGGCGCTGATTGTATTTACATCACGCAAGCCTTGTTTCCTCGCACACACATATAAGCAATCGGAGTTAAATTAAATTATTGATTTGAAAGTATAAAGCGGTGTTTCATTTCTCATCTGCGCGGACAAACGGAAAACCGGGGAAGTATTAGTTATATTTTTTCCCCTAACTTTTAATATATTTCTTTTAGTACCCATAAACGTTGCAAGATTTATTAACACTGAATAACTCTTCTGGAAGAGTCCGAAATTTTGGAATTACTCCGAGTTTTTCCGACTTTGTAAGACTTTTTTCGACTTTTTAAGTAAAAATAAACATTCATAAACTGTTACTTTCACTTTGTAAGTTATTTACCTACTTTTATCCGAGAAATTTTTCCACAAGGGTAACACTCAGGCCAACAAAAATGGTCTGAGGATTAACCATTGCACTATTAACTATAGCATATTGATGCAGTGATGCTTGCATATACCATTTTAAATATTTTATTTGATTTCAGATTTAATATTTCATTAAGCAGCTACAACTTCTTAGTCACAAAAGTTCTATGTTGATGTTTGCTGGTACCTACTGTACCATACACTTACAATTTTTAACGATTAACACTCAGGCCAACAAAAATGGTCTGAGGATTAACCATTACACTATTAACTATAGCATATTGATGCAGTGATGCTTGCATATACCATTTTAAATATTTTATTTGATTTCAGATTTAATATTTCATTAAGCAGCTACAACTTCTTAGTCTCAAAAGTTCTATGTTGATGTTTGCTGGTGGGTCCTAACTACTGAAAAGTGTATAAGAGTGCAGAGAGTGAATTGGTAGTATTTAACAAGCAGAGTAAATTCGAACCCGATAACACTACTAAATAATATCCTAATACATACCTATGTTGCTCTATATGCCGAAGCCAAAACATCAAACACAACTGTTCCAATACAAGAGTTGCAGTACCTATCATATTGTGGATTGCTACCAGCAATACTAAGTGATCCAAAACAGCACCCTGACAGATCTATATAACTTGAGGCAAGGCACTAACAGGGAACCACATATGAGAAGGACAAAAGATTTAATATAATTGTTTTTTTTTTGAATAAAGACTATGTGAAAAGAAAAAGCATTAACTTGCAGTTTTTATTTTTACCTTGTACCTACTAAAAAAACTTTACAGTTTTGTAATAATTATAACAAGATGTAAAATTTTTTTAGCTGGAAAATAACCAGCCATAAGATTTAATTTTATTCAATAATAATAAACTTCTACACTTAGAATACATTATACAAAATGTTTTCCAGCTTTTAAGTATAATGTGAATGCTACTTATGTACTTAGCAAGACAGCGTAGCTAGTTTTGTACTTATTATGTAGCTTTACTGGCTTAGTAGGTTTTATGTATATTTGGACATATTTAAACCATAACACATACTGTGATTATAAATGATAAATTCAGACAGTTTCAACTGACAAAATCTTTAACTTCAAAATTTGAAATTATTGTGCACTAATAATTTGGTACATTACTGATCTAGCATACTTTTATGCAAATTGAATATATTAGTTGAAGATATGGGTTTTTTTCTGTCTAATAAAGCATAGCCTATATTAATTTATAAATTGAAAATTTTGGCTAATATGTGGCAGAGGTTTGCATTGTCTCGCCCGGGTCTGGTATTACAGCCTTACTTATTCCTGCCGCAATGTCATTGCTTATCACTGTTTGTTTTGGACGATGAAATAGCTGGTAAAGTTATACATATATAAGACCCCACCACAAGGATAGCAACGCACCATTGTCATCTTTAGTGTCTATAGGCAATGGTTGACTCTCAATGAGGGGAGCCTTTGCTTGTTTGCTATCTTTTGATATAAAAAAGGCAGTTATCATCTGGCAAATTTTTTTATTTTTTCTAATTCTTCAATTTTAAATTTATTATCCTTTTTTCCCCCCTTAGTTTAAAAAAGAAAATCTGTGTTAGATTAGGTAATATTAAAACAAATACTTAGGTACAATAGTAATAAAAGAAACAATCTATTCATATAAATTTATTTTATTATATGACCACATAAGATTGTAATACACCATTAACATCTTTGGTGTCTAGGCGATTAATTCTTCCAAGAGCCATTTGCTTGTTTGTTATCCTATAATATAAAAAGAGAAACTTGTCTTATGCTATGCAAACAACTTTATTTTGACGTAGGAATTAGTTCAATTATAACTGTTACGCTCATCACGTACGGTTAAGATACTATAATATTTTATCTTGAGATACCCTAATATAAAAGTATACAGTATCTTAAGGTATCACATATGGCTAAGATACAATAATATTAAAATTTGTTCATTTTATCATGAGTCTGCCTCGTTGCCTCACATATTCTTTGTAGGAGTTCTATATACAGCTGATTAACTATAAGTGATACGGTCTTACTTCTTGATTTGTTAGACAGCTCTTCAGACGATTTTATTATAGAATGTAAAATGAAAATTGCAGTAGTACATTCCTAACAAAGTTAACTTTGAATGAAAAACCATCAAAGACATGTCAATTGTTCAAGGGCGGACCCCTAGCTTGACATAAAAAGCAATAGCTTTCGTGGTAGTTTTCCCCCCTCTTCCTCTTGCCTGGATGCGGCACGAAGCCGGGAGCATCCCGCACTGCTTACAGTAGTAACTATTATAATACTAGATGTACCCCACATTACCATCCCAACTTTCGCATTTGTAATATTACTAGCTGCAGCGTGCAGCCCGTTGCATTTTAAGTTTTTGGCGAATCCCGCGGGATCACCTAGTTTTTTCAGGATAAAAGTAGCCTATGTGCTATTCCAAGTTATAATCTACCTGTGTGCCAAATTACATCAAATTCGTATCGTAGTTTGCGTGATAGAGTAACAAACATCCATCCAAAGTTTTGCATTTATTATATTAATATATAGATTACTAGCTGTTGTCCACGACTTTTTTCGCGCGGACTTCGTTTACTCCACACTGCACCTCCCCCATAGATGATAGCGTGATAATATGTAGCCTATATGTTGACCCGACCTATTAGTAATATTCATGCAAAATTTGAAGTAAATCCATGCAGTACTTTTTGAGTTTACCCCGGACATACATACAGACAAACAGACAAAAATTCTAAAAACTATATTTTTGGCTTCGATATCGATTGTAGATCACACCCCAAGTATTCTTTTAAAAAAATATTCAATGTACAGTTTTGACTTTCCTACAATTTTATTATATGTATAGATGAGGCACTGCGATCACCTATATCCCGAAATAAAAACATAATTTATTTTATGTTTTGTATCTTAAGATATGAAATATATATTTCCATATCGTTCGGTATCTTAAGATACTAAAGGTAAAATATATATTATCTTAGTTGTGTGATTGTGGATTTGTATGGTGAGCAATATTCTGAAATATACATTAAGATGTAATATTGTAATATTAGGGTATCTTAAGATCAAATATTATAGTATCTTAACCATGTGTGATGAGCTTTATACATCTATCTAATGTACTAAATATAACATGTATACAGTATAACCACACCATGCTGAATGAAGATATGAATATTTTCATTTACCATTATTCTCAATTTGTTTAACACTTTTAAATTATCTTTTTCAACATTCCTTATGTGCACAATGTGCATATAATCTGTTTCATGAGCTCAGCACACTTATTCCTAAGTAGGTTCTTAAAGCACATTTCTTTATACTTTGAACACTGAACAGCATCGGCACTTGGTAAAACTCCATGATGATTTGTATTGATATTATTTTATAATAATTAGTACTGTTTTATTTAGTTTTTATTCATTTACACCAACCAGTTTCACATTTTAACGCTTTTACTGATGATAGTAACAAATCAATACCTTATTTAAATGATTGAGGTTATTGTATTGATTTGTTACCCTGATAATGCACTATACATATCTTTATCATTGCATTTGTCTCTGTTTGCACATAATTCAATTTCTGAAGATTACCTTAAACAGAAAAACTTTTGGTTAAAAACTTTGTAAGCTACAACACAACACAAACATTGGGCGAGTCAGAGGTGCAACTATGCACTTATTACTAACATGCAGTATGAGGTTTTATGTTTTTTTCTCAACTCTTTTTATAAAATAAAGACAAACGGATTGTCTTATTATTTTGTCATATTGACAATACGGAAGTAATAAAAAAATTAAATTTGTATGTTTTTTTTATTACCTCTCAAAGCTCTAGCTATTGGATAGGATCATACATGTCTAGTTGTAGAAAATTTAGCACACTTTAGACACTTTCATTTGATTAAATATTAAATTTACATTACTACCTGTTAACTTCAATAATACCAATATCATGTCTTAGTCCTAACAGTAATCTAAAAACTATTATAATCAATGAATATAATATCTGCAAGTTAGGGGTTCTGCTATTTACCTCTTGGCTAGATTTATACCCATATCTTCATTTCAGATTATTCATGTTTTTCAATTAGATCATATTTGTTACTCTTTATATGCAGATGTTATATACTACTTTTATGTAAAAGGTAAGTAATACAATGCAATGACAATCAATAGATCTAAACTACTAAGTTATTACTCAACTTGCTCTCTGCCACTGAGTCTGGCTGGATAGTATCTTTTGGCAAATTCGACCGACAATTTAATTTCTTTTAACCATTAATTTGCTTCAAGAGAGCATTCTAAACTTATTATTATTATATTGGTTTGGTGGCTATCCAGTTAGTACGGATTCTGCCAATATCAAGTCAGTCATGGGAGAGACACATAAAAAGAGTTGTCCGGTGACTATATCAGTTACAAGTTGAGGAATCTAAAACAAAACAAACACAAAGATTAGTAAACTTACACAACTACAACATTATGGATTAGGAGTTAATACTATGTACATAAATCTATATACAAACATAAAAGTGGAGAAAGTGGGATCAACAAAGAAATTTTAAAGCTGAATAGTTAATTTTGTTAGTCTAAACTTATTTTGAGGTTATTGTTATTTGTTTATTGTTATGACATTTGACAATTGACATTAGTCTGAAGAATACAAACCGACCAAAACAAAGGACCATAATAAACCCTTATAAGCATTTGCGTTTACCTAGCTTTTTTATTTAGAAGCATAATATCGATAAAATAGTGCAGTGACAAGTCAACCCACTGGAACGAACGCTGGAAAGCGACGAAAGTCACCGCCACTAAAAGCGATACGCAATACCAATTTTCACTGTTGTCAGTTGCCAACCAATTTTGAGTGTTCATCAAATTTCAGTTGATCACTATAAATGTCAAAGATAGGCAATAGGCCCCCTGATCGGTTTAAGTCTCACTTCTGGTATTTGACCCATAAAGGGCGTTTTTTTTCCTTTAGAATATCTAGTACACTTCACACAATTTCTGTAATACTTTTTCGTTAGCTCTCTTGCACGAATTATCCAAAATTTAACATTAATTGAGGTCCTCCATGAAGTGATTTAGTGTGAGCATCTACAATGATTAACTTGGTAAGGTGACTGTCACTCGGAAGAATCACCGGGTGTTTTGTTTCAAACCCCACTTCAGCTTCTTGTATTCGCCCACTTACTCTCATGATCCCATCTTTATCAATGAAAGGGCTAAGTGTATGGAGTTTATTATTTGAGGTTACACATCCATGCTTTTCAATCATCTTCGGTGGTTTGTGGGAGGCCGGTGTTCGCTCGACAAAAGCCCATTTGAAGAGGGTGATGGGGGACTCTACTTTAACATTTGAGGAGTTAGCTACAGTTTTGACGCAAATTGAAGCGTGTCTAAATTCGCGTCCTCTGTCACATTTGAGCAGCGTGCCTGATGATCCTATGCCTCTTACACCAGGACATTTCCTAGTTGGAGAGCCACTAATTGTTCTTCCCTTTGATGAAAATTATGATAATAAAAATGTCACAGGTTTGCAGAGATGGAGATTGACACAAAAGATAGTTAGTGATTTTTGGAAAAAATGGTCCGAAGAATACTTAGTGACTCTCAACCAAAGATATAAATGGTTTGTAAAAAAATCTGAGCCTGAAATTAATGATGTTGTGATTGTTAGAGATTTTAATTTGCCACCAGCCAAATGGATGTTGGGTAAAATTGTAGAAAAACATACAGGCAAAGACAATGTAACAAGAGTAGTTACACTTAAAACTAAAAACGGATTTTGTAAGAGACCATGTAACAAACTATGTTTTTTACCTAAATCGGACGATGATTTTGTTTAAGTGTGTATTCTTGTTATCTTTTCATTTGTATTCAATACGTATTATTTGATTATATTTAGATTTACAGTAATTCATTGTAGGTTCTTACATATAAGAGAAAACTTTTGAGTTGTGTTATTTAAGATTTTTATTTATTTTTCTTACCTTGCTCAAGCATGGTGAGCGGGTCTTGTCGTTGATTAATTATAGGATAAGAGCTATTTGGCAATTCTTTTCTTTCCAAAATGTTATAATGTCATACAGAAATAAGTTTTTTTTTATTTATATTGAGTCATGCATCATACTGAATGTTTGTCTAATTTTGTAATTTGTGAAAGAACGTAGTTCTTTGGTGAGCGGGATGTTCAAGTAAAAATATTGACTTAGTTCGTGGCAGCGTAAATAGATGGCGCTGATTGTATTTACATCACGCAAGCCTTGTTTCCTCGCACACACATATAAGCAATCGGAGTTAAATTAAATTATTGGTTTGAAAGTATAAAGCGGTGTTTCATTTCTCATCTGCGCGGACAAACGGAAAACCGGGGAAGTATTAGTTATATTTTTTCCCCTAACTTTTAATATATTTCTTTTAGTACCCATAAACGTTGCAAGATTTATTAACACTGAATAACTCTTCTGGAAGAGTCCGAAATTTTGGAATTACTCCGAGTTTTTCCGACTTTGTAAGACTTTTTTCGACTTTTTAAATAAAAATAAACATTCATAAACTGTTACTTTCACTTTGTAAGTTATTTACCTACTTTTATCCGAGAAATTTTTCCACAAGGGATCGGCCAATAGCCATAACCTCCTTGTTCTCCAAAATCATGGAGACACTTAGACTGTCAGCTCCTATAGTATTTAGAGGAACACCAGCTGATTAACGACCGTCAGCACGGTTTCTGTCGCAGCCGCTAAGCTGGTGATCTTCTAGTATACCTGACGCATCGTTGAGCGGAGGCAGTTGAGTCCAAGGGGGAAGCATTGGCAGTTAGTTTAGACATAGCGAAGGCCTTCGATCGGGAATGCCATAAAGCTCAAAGCTGCCTTCCTATGGGCTTCCCGAGAAATTATGCAAGTAGGTCACCAGTTTTTTGGCTGATCGGAGCATCAAGGTCGTAGTCGACGGTGCATGCTTCGGCCTCAAACCTGTCAATGCTGGTGTTTCCCAAGGCTGCTGGCTATCACCGACACTGTTCCTTCTGCATATCAATATGTTGCGAATTAATAACATACATTGCTATGCGGACGACAGTACTGGTGATGCTACATACTCCGGCCGTAGCGTTATTTCTCGGGAACACGTCGAAGGGGGTCGGAACAAGCTCGTGTCTGAACTCGAGAATCGACTAACCGATGTCTCGGAATGGGGTCGTTAAAGCGTTGTTTCATTTAACCCCAAAAAGACGCAGCTTTGTGCGTTCATCGCAAAAAAAACACCCTTGTCGTGTCACCTCGATTCGAAAACACTCTCCTGACAGCCTCAGCCAGTATTGGAATTCTGGGAGTCGAAATATCGAACAACGTTCTGCGGTCATTTGGAAAGAAAGGCTAAACTAGCCTCCAAAAAGCTTGGTTTAATTAGCAGAGCTAAGCAGTACTTAAATTTTACACCATACTAAATTAATTACATTTATGTATGGCAATCGCCATACATAAATGTGGCCATGCGTAGTTTGCAAATTACTATTAAGTAATTCTACTAATTTGAGAAACAGTTTTTGCATTGCATAAGTAATTACGTAATAATTAAAATAAGCACATTTTAGAACTCACTATGTTAATTACAATACATTTTATGTTAATGTATCTATCAACGTGTATGAATAAAAGGGATTTAACGATTAACGAATATATGAGGCGTATAAAAGCAAAGGCGCTTCAGTCACAAAACACCTAAACTGAGTAAACCGCAAATTTCCACTGTGTCTTAATAAATTGTATTTTTTATCAGAAACGGATGTTAGTACATTCAATAGAATACATTTTTCAAATAACAATAATCAAATCAAATCAAATATACATAAATTCTTTATTATTTAAGAAATAGTGTAGGACTGAGGTGTTTTTGCATTTAAGCATTGGACTAAAGCATGTTTGCTTTTCATTGCTTTGGATCGAAGCGAATTTGCATGTCACTATTTAATTCGTCAACTGTCAATATGGCGAGCGTAAGGTACCGATTGCAAAATAAAACAAAGTTTAGAATATAGAATTTTATTAATTTTCTTAACAAATTAGTTACAGGTAAGGTAGATTATATTGTATTATAATTATTTGTGGAAAGTAAAGATAAAATAATATTCTTGCTCATTGTAAAAATAATTAAATAAAAGAATTAAATCGGGAGTTCTTTTGCAGAGTAACTTAACCAAAGGAAAATAAAACCCATTACTAAAAGCAGAAAAAAGCAATTCAGTATATTGTGAATAAAATGTTAGTATGTTAGGAGCTTTTTGCAATAATTAATTATCAATTTAATAAAAATTGAAATAAAATTTAGAAGAAGCTTTCTATGCAAACCCTACTTTACCCTATCATAACGGCCAAAATACTAGTAAGTTGTTTGTTACCTTTCTGCCTTTTCCTTCACTCGTCGTCACTGATTTTTATTTACCAGACGTTTTCGTGTTCGTCCTGCACGTGCTGGTGTAATTTTTTCTTCCATTACAATAAGTAATTTAATAAAAAACACAAATTAAACACGCGCTATGCGCAGTCAACTTACTATGAAAAGTAATTGATTCGCCATCTTAGAAATTTTGAAATGGCTGCTTCTGATTGGTTGATTGTGACTGAGGCGGATTTGCTCCTAACAAAATTTGGATTGAGGTGGTTTTGCATGTAATCATTACTTTCTAAGTGAATTTTATGTAGGATTGATTTGGATTTGCATGGTGACGATTATACTATATTTTTGCCATTTTTGATCGCTACAATTTGGTGTGCTCAGTGTAATAAAATGCATTTTTGGACTGAAGCGCTTTTGCTTCTATACCCCTCATATTATAGAAATCAACCATCCGAAAGTTTTATTTACACAGGCAATTGCAAGAAAGGGACAATATCCAATCATGTCGTTGTCTTGCTCACAACGTTTTTCCCCTCTGTTATGTAAGAAACAAATGTCAACTTTATTTGTTACGAAATAAAGTACATTTTTATTTTTCAAATATGTTTTCGTAGTAATTCCAGTTACCGTATATAAATTCCTTGAGTAATACACATATTAGGTGCTATAGTCATACGTAGTACTCTAATTGGTCTGTGACTATAGTCAAAGAGTAAAGAGTATGTACAATACAAAGAGAAAATTAATGTACAATACTTGCTATAGTAACTTGATTGTTTAGTGCATAAGTGTTAAATTACGAATTATAAAATATTTAATATGGTTATAAAGTGCATTGAAATTTGAAAACAGTTACAACTTACATAATCTAACCTCAAATGTCCAATAACAAGATGTCCAAGGAAATTAAAATAGAGGAAGATCCAGATTGCTATTCTTTTCAATGTACTGCAGAAGTTATATTGGAAATAGATGTGGTTAAAATAGAAGCGAATGAAGATATTAAATACGAACATAATGCCGAGTCAACAGAAATGAAATTAGAGTTGGAAAACGTCGAAAGTGGTATGTCATACAATTTGTCCCGTATACAACAATCTTAAACCTCTTCAATAACCATTTCTTCAGTTGTACTACACATACACTTTGAACTAGACCCAAACTAGGGCATTTCTGAAGTTTGAAACGCCGAACATCACTAATAATACTAGACTTGTAAGGAATAGTTGGAATTGAAGGTCAATATTGGTGTAAAAATAAGAAAGGGCCTGCTCTGTTAGTTTGGACATGTTCTAAGAATGGAATAACTAATAGAACAGATATACAAAGCTACTATGGATAGATGTAGGTACTAGGGAAGACCAAGAGTGACACGCCATGATCAAATTTGTTGGGCGCTGTCTAAAGGTGGTGTCTTCTTGACAAATTGGGGTGTTTGCATGAATACAGTTATGAATGTGGAGGAAGCAAGGCATGTTTGTCTGGACTGTGATGTATAGCACTCAACTCTCCCTGCCTAACCTGTTAGAAATTTGCAGTGAAGATATGTATGTCTGTATACATTCTCTTTTGTATGACAATACAAACTAGAAATGCAAATTACTGTAAAAGAAATTTACTCCTAAATAAAAATTGGGAAATGCAGATCTAACTTAAACTAATTGTTTAAAGATAAATGTGCACTACAGCTGGGGGAGCCAGCGGACTGTAGATCTGTTCTTCTCTCTTCGATGCCCCACCAGCCGTAGTGCTTTTTGGTCGTGAGCCGGTTGTGCCGGAGAAATAATTGAGACCACAACTTTCCGTTGCAAAGGTGCTTTATTGTAACGAAATAAAGCAATAAAGCTAGCACCGTTGCAAATATTTAACCTATTCTATGGAGAGCCACTACTTGCCCTAACACTGCCCTACTCTAAAGCCGGTACCCTATGGATATATACTAAAGCCCAGGAACTTGTCTGGGAAACTTATTGAGTCGTAACGAAACTGTTACTTGATCGGAACGGAACTGATTGTATGGCCGCGCTCTTCGATATTTATAGCGCGCGGCCAGACGGTCGGCGGAAATCTGCAAAGACAAACGGCGCCGGGTGTGGCGCCACAATGTCTGGGATTTGTTAAAATCCTACTTTTCGTAATCTAATCTTAATAATTTTATCTTAGGTAGCTTCTCCTACCTTTAATTAACTAGTGTGGCCCTCTAGCGAGTGCAACGGTACTACCTTTTTACAAATATATGTGAAACAAAGTACGTAATGCCCTAAGACCTACCGAATCTAATTACAATGTGTTATTTCTTATTTATATACAAGGATCTAACACAAATAAACTTATATAATAACAAACAAGAGTGTTATATACATTATTTGTTCTTACAGGACCTCGGAAACTCTTACAATTACAGAGTTGTACGCCTTTTCAGGTCGTACTATCCTGTTAACTATCTTTATATTACCGAAAAGTGTCTAAACATATGCCTAAGGCTTATACTTACATTATACTTACTATTTACAATCATAAAACCTTTGTTTTAACAAAGAATTTCGCACTTTTCGGATTTTCGTAATTGCGAGTTCCCGCATATAAATACTATCTCGCAAGAGTCGACTCGTAATGTCGTCAACTGCGTGGAACTCGCTTTATTCGTAATATGCCTAATAGGCAAAGATCATAGCTACATAAAGCTTTATTATTTCTACACAACAAAGCTGTATGTAGGTCTTAGGGCGAATAAAAGACGAAAACGAACATTATTTATTATAGAAAACTTACGAACTAAACGAAACATACATTCTATCCTGCCTTACTATCTATTTACATTAATATTTGCAATAAAACATGTCTGTGCTGCACAATAAATATATGAGAAATAGTGTTGCTTCTTAATAAATAATGTGGTAGCACAATTATTTAAGACACACTAATGATGTAGGCGTTTAACCCAATAACTCTAAATTTTATGTCTTATTCTCTGTCCTGCTGTCAAACTATCGAACTCTTTACTGGTAAATATCAGGCAAGCAAAGAGCAAAATTATTTTCATAAAGTTGGCCAAAAATTATTATTTCATATTAGGTGCCGCATGCAGCCCGCTATTTTATAAAAGATTTTGGTGAATTCAACGGGGTCACCTAATTTTTTGGAGTATGCCTATGTGATACTCTAGGTCATCATCTGTCTGTGTGCCAAATTTCATTTAAATCCATTGAGTAGTTTTTGCATGATTGATTAACAAATATCCATCCATCCTATCCCAACTTATCATACAACATATGCATCTATAATATTAATATAGATAATGTCGCTCGTAACTAATGGTGTGACTGATATATTAGTATTCGCTAAGAGATTAGTAATATTGAAATAATTCGTGGATTAGTAAACCGGTGAACTGTAATATGCTAATATTTCATATTCGCCTAATATCTGTAACGGATATCCAAAATGAATAGGATAATATCATTCGGTATTCGGAATAGTTCGGATTCACTAGATTGGCGCCCGTCGGATTCGTGAAAATATTAAAATATTTTCACGATAGGCCGCGTCGTACGTACGAATGAGACGGACGCATTCCTGCAGTATCAGATCTTATTAATGTTGTTTTAAGGTCCAAATTACAGTAAAATATTAGTTAATACTGATATATTAGTTAAGATATTTTCCTGCCATATCAGTATAAGATCTTATTTCTGTTACTTTAAGGTCCAAATTACAGTGAAATATTAGTTAATACTGACATATTAGTTAAGACATTATAATATTTCAAAGTGAATATATTAGTATCACCTAATCTTGAGAAATATCGGTATACAGAATAAATATTTATTGTAGTGTATAAAAGTATAATTGTTCTTCTTGTTGACTATTTTAAGTGTTATGTGATTAATTTTGTTTTCTCTTTGTCATGCAATTTATATTTTAAAAGGGGTGTTATATAGGGTTGAAATTTTCCATTGAAATTTTTCTAAGTCCTGCGCACCATTTCCTACACCTAAAATTGTCCTAGTTGTCTTTTTTATTTCTTATAGATATATAATAAATTCCTTTTTTTGTATAATTAGATAGTAAACAAACAGATTGCTCGTTGACAGAAAGAGAAATCACAACCTGTAGAAACCAATGATGTTAATAGTGTGTTGTTGTCCATGTGGCAGAACTGCAATGCCACACACGTAGGTCTACCGGCTACCTTACTTCCCAAACTGAGACATGACGATAACAAGCAATGACACTATTAGATTGGGGCAGGAATATGTAAGGTAGTGGTACCATATACCCATGCATCCATGCAAACATTGCAGAACCCTACCACCTAATGGTGATATATAGCCAATAGGTTTTCCCTATTGTATCAAATTAAGCTCAAAATTGTGATATTTGTTTTAAGCTGAGGACTATAATGTAAGTTCTGTAAGAAAATGTTTGTATATTCCAAGAACCTTTCTCCTCCACATCCTCTGCCCTCTGCATGTATCACATCTATTGTGTATAGTGACTGGTGGTAAACTACTAAGTAATAGTTAATTTTTGCATGTAAGTACATTTAAAAATTTTAGGTAGGGCTACTTACTGTAACATTGATATATATATATATATATATATATATATAATGGTGTGTTGCTATCTTGTGGTGAGGTCTAATGCCACATGCATAAGTTTACTGGCTACCATACCCTCCATACCATACTACCCCAAGCACTGACGCTATTGCGGCAGGAATAGGTAAGGTGGTGGTGCCAGATCCAGGCGAGACAATGCAGAACTCTACCACCTAGTAGCCACGATGGTAGTGACTCGCGTAGTCAATCGGTCGCCTTTTACGACCTGCCTGGCAGAACGGCAGTTGGTCTATTCTTCAAAGGAGGCCAGGACCAACACGGTGTGAAGGATGCTGCATGTTATATCTGCAAGGATTGACATAGCATTTGGTTCTCTCTGCTTATCCCATAAGGGATCTGGCATGAAGATGTGTTTGTATTAGTTGCATTGTAAAAACTACCAAAATATAAATATTTATGCACTGTATTGTCGTGAATGAAACATTGTTTTTATTTATTTTTTAAATAATGTTTAAAATTAATGTAATTGAACTG
Source organism: Apodemia mormo (assembly GCA_036924255.1). Lineage (NCBI taxonomy): Eukaryota > Metazoa > Arthropoda > Insecta > Lepidoptera > Riodinidae > Apodemia > Apodemia mormo. The sequence goes on from JAUPFN010000028.1 coordinate 5,651,085, forward strand.
CTGATTTGCAATTTGCAGTAAATACCTTGAGAACAGTTGTATCCCACCTGTACACTAATGTTTTAGGCTGTTGAGTTAAAATTAAGGTCATTGCAAAGTTTCTCATCTTGTCATACAATAATATAATTCAAAAGTATTAGCTTTCAAATGGTTTTATCATATACTATGGATCCCTTGCAAGAATAGAAGAGTAAACAAAACGTCCGTAAATTTTCTAGTTCATCATGATTAACCATTTTTTTATGTCATAAGACAGCAAACAAGTAGATGGCTCTTCTCATGCAAAGAAAAACCATTGCCTATAGACAGTAAAAATGTTAAAGGTGCATTGCTATGTTTATGGCGGGCTGATGTCTCGCCACATAGGATGGCGATGTTACTTGCATAAGTCTACTTACCATTCAAACCAGAACACAAATCACAAGCACTGAAGCAGTTGCAGTAGAAACAGGTATTGACACATATAGTCAATCAGTGACCTTTTAAAGCTTGTCTGGCATTTAAACCCGTGTCAAATTTGGGTTTTCCCTTGTTGGTCTAGACCCCTTTGAAGAATAGACCATCTGCCTGGCAGTTCATAAAAGGCAAAAGAGTGGCAAACATAGTGACATGTAACAACACTACACAATAACTGTTGTGACTACTAGGTGGTAGAGTTTTGCAGTATATTGCCAGGGTTTGGTTCATAGCATGTTCTGGTTTGGAGAATAACGTAGCCGGTAAACTTATGCATATGGTGTTACCATCCCACCACACAAATAGGCCGCACCAATAACAACTTTGGTGTTTATGTACCATAGGTTCTCTTTACATCAGGAAATCTGCTTGGTGGTTGTCCTTTAGTATATGAATATTCAAAGGGGTCTTATTCTTTATTAAAGTCTTATTATGAATGTTATATCTGCTTTAGGGGTTTCTCACAGTCCACATAATTATAAACCTTGCTTCAACATAAAGCTGGTCACAGCCATTAGAAACCGGTTTCTTGTGATTTGTGATCTTGTGAATACAATTTAAAAAAGCATGTAAAGACACAACCAGCTGTCAATCCCGGCTTTGCTCGTGTTTAGTAAGAGAGAAGGCACACATGCTACTTTTAGCATTGGTGATCGGCGATTCAGTCGCTTTTAGTAGCTGAATGCAACGACCGATTGCTCAATCCCGCATACTTGCAAGCGCCGATCGTGGCGATCGAGTTGCCAGCTGCCGCGACTGATCGCTACACCCCGGTACACATCGGTCGCGGCGATTGGCTTCTGCGGAATGAGAGTTAGTGTTGTAATTAATATCGACGAAGCTACATTCTTACTATAAACTTAATCTAAATAATATAAATATGAAGAATATTTTTTCGTTAAATAAATAATCTTAAGAACTAAATAATTTCTACCACCTACCTATTATTAAATATTAAAAATTCTATGCTGCTGGGAAGAAATTTTGCAAACCCCAAAATACAAACTTTGTGAACGAAGTAAAAGAAGAAAAAAAAAAACGAAAAATTTATAACATTTTTAGTTTTAGATTTGCAATATAGAATAGTGAATAAAAGCAATTTAAAATTTAAACTGACTTCGAATATCTGTCAACTATAGATTCCCCATATCTCAAAAATTACTATACCGATGTTGATAAAACTTGGACGTTCCCTAAGTTGGAACACTGATTTAACTTGATTTAAATGAAAACGAATTATCTCAATATGACTTTTAATTTCAGACAAGTTTGTGGATAAACATACAAACATGCATTTATATACATTTACAAAATTTAATACATATGCTTGGGCACCTAAATAGCACTCAAAAGCACACTTAAATATATGTATTTACTTAAATACTTAAAAATGCATGATAATATGCATGTGGTATTGCCATTCCGCCACACTGATAGCAATGCACCATTAACATCTTAGGGGCCTATAGGCAACGGTTTCCCTTTTACATCAAGAGTTTTTTTATATTATAAGATAGCAAACAAACATATGTCTATGTTTGTTTGCTATCTTATAATATAAAAAAACTTACCATTAACATCTATGGTGTCTGTAAACAATGGTTTCTCTTTCTACCAGAAAAATCATCTGATGATGAATCATGATGATGACATGATGTAACAATCAAACATTTTATTGAAATTGTCTAAACTATTACAGCCAAACTTTTTTGATTATTACATACCTTGCTAATCTAATTACCATGTTTGGTGTCTATGGGCGTTTGGTGTATATTTTCAAAAGGAAATTTATCTGCATGTTTGCTGTCTTATGACATAATAAAAAAAAAACCGATAACTTTTAATAAATATCGACATTATTATTTTTCTTTGGCTTAAATAGGCCAATCAATAGTCGACTATTGATAATTTGCCAATTTGCGGTACTATTCAGTATATTTTAATAACAATGTAATTTAACAAAGACCATAAAGTTAGATCAGTATATTTTTTATTTTGCTACTTAGTTGGGTTGCTATTACTGTTTTATAAGAAAAAAGAAAGATATGATATCTTTCTTTTTTCTTAGATATTTTATCTTAGATTTATCAGTATAAAATTTATAATTTAATTTGTAAAAGTAAACAAATCAGCAAATAATCGATAGTCGACTAACGGCAACACTACTGCTGACCCGGTCTAGCATCGAAGTAATCGCTGAAACGCGCGATTCCACGTCCGATCGCCATAATGCGACGAAGTCGCTTAAACGCGCGATTCGGATGCCGCGACCGATTGCAGAGAGTCGCTAAAACGCGCGATTTGGATGCTAAACGTAGCATGTGTGCAGTGTCTGTTAAATAATAAATTATTTTATACTAGTATTGTAATAATTGGTAGGTTACGAATGCTTATGTATTGGCAATCCAACTTTTCCACAAATGGGATCACGATGATGGTGCTAGTCCGCAGCAGGCGTGCCAGGGATATGCCCCGCTTGCGCACTGTTGTACAGATCTAATTGGGAAAACTTCATAAATTATATTAGTCAGATTTGACTAGTAGTGAATCAAATAGCTAATTGCGGAATAGAAAGGAAGAAACATCGTACACATTACATTTGCTTGTAACAATATGGGTGTTACAAGCTGTTAGATTTATCAAACATAATATGTGGAATATGGTGTACAAATAATAAGCAAAACTACAATATTGTAAAAACAATAAAATATTAAAGGAATTTAACATATTTTTTACCATACACATTTGATTTAGCTTTATTTAAAGTAATAAAAAATCTTCTATCTGAAAGAATTTTTTAAATTATTTTATAAAAGACTCCCTGAATTAACATTTTTACCTATCTGCGAAAAACTCATTCACACTATAGTACGTTTGTTTTATCAAATAGTTTTTTGCCAAATTTATTTAATGGCATAGACTTAAGATATTCAAACGTATTAATATAAATATTAATTGCCCTACAGACCGTAGTATGCATTTTTTGTATAAACTTGAGTTTTTGGCAAAGCACATGTGGTTATTTACTATTTGTAAAACATGAGTTCTCTTATACTTCAGCATTGGTTGTATGTAATGCTGATCATGGGCGTATGGGGGGGGGGGAGGGAACTGTAATATTTTTATCTTATTATCTACAACAGTATATAATTAGTAGAGGCAAAAAATTCCAGGGGTGGGCAGCTGCCCCTCCCTCCCCTACCCTTGGTACATGTCGCCAAGTAATAGTAGTAGTTAATTTTATAAAAGTGCACAATATATTCAAATGTAATTATTTAAAACTATCAAATATGTTTGTACGTATTAATGTATATGTTAATTGTCATATAATATGCATTTATCATGATTAATTAATTAATATTAAAATAATATAGAGGAATATTTTATCTTGTTACCTTTGTACGGATCTCAAATTATGGAGATCTGGCGAATACTCAGTGACTTCCTTATAAATACTACTAACATAATGGGAAGTTAAAATTTGGTAAAACTTTGTGTTGGGCCATGCACAAGGTTCCCAAGTTGAGTGAGAAAAAATATTAACATCCTCACTTTACATGTAGAGGACCTACCCTGAAAATATTTTTCAAGATTTTGTGTTACCGTTTTGTTGCTGTGACTAATATGTATAAAAGTATCTTCATGCCCTTATCCCCGAAGGGGTAGGCAGAGGTATACCAAGTGCACCCACGATTAGTCAAAGATACTATTGGTATTGAGATCAATTTTCAATCTTAGCCTGAGGGTAAAAAGCTAAAAAAAGGTATATTCATGCCCGTATCCCCCAAAGAGGTAGGCAGAGGTACGTGTGCATCCACGATTAGCCAAAGATATGTCTTAGTCCCACAATGTGATAGGTGGCAAGCCTATCGCCAACCGGGCACTTTCCAATCCTGGGCAGTGTTGTTATTATCAGAAAACTGAAAAAACACATTTTAGAATTGCCTGACCCAGGAATCGAACCCGGGAACTCATGTAGCCAACTCCGACACCGGACCACTAGATCACAGAGGCGTTATGTATATTCATGCCACATCACAGCTCTCTAGTACTAAGGATCTCGGCGCTAGACTGTGAACAGACAGACACAGCGAAACTATAAGGATTCCATTTACTTTGGAACCCCAAAAATTGTTAAAACATGGGATAAGATTTCAAAATTTCTAGTGTTAGTGTTTGGGGTTAAGTCATGATCTATCTTGATGTGATAAATACATTGATTTTAATTAAACACTGATACTAGTTTTTTTTATATCATAAGGTAGCAAACAAGCAGATGGGTTTCCTATGTCGCCTATAGACACCAAAGTTGTTAATGGTGCGTTGCTATCTTGTGGCGGGATGCCACATACATAAGTTTACCGGCTACCTTATTATCCAAACTGGAACACGACAGCAACTAGCACTGATGCTATTGCGGCAGGAATAAGTAAGGCGGTGCTACCAGACCCGGGCGAGATAATGCAGAACTCTACCACCTAGTAGCCACGATAGTAGTGACTTGCATAGCCAATTGGTAGCCTTTTACGACCTGCCTGGCAGAACGGCAATTGGCCTATTTTTCAAAGATTCTTCGGGGAATAGTTTATTTATGGTCAGAGAGGCACACGGGCGTGGATTGCTTGGAGCATCAAGTAGACTTATATAGACATCTGTTGTAGCAAAGTGACAGGCAGTAAACCATTACTTATGTGCAAACATTTTAGTTGGACTACCTAAGTTAACGGTTTTGAAAAGATTTACCGTAAGTCACATGCTTTCTCTATATTAGCTATACGATGAAGGAATTTCCCGATCCGGGATTCGAACCCTATATCTCATGTATCTATATCGAATCCTGTACTACCAGACCATTAAGACAATATAATGTTTTATTTACAGGTCAGCTCAAGAAATTGCGAGAGGTAATGGATAAAAGCACTGATGAAGTGGTAGATGTGAAGGATGAAATAACAACTTTAAAGCGTCCTGTCGATGAACTAACGAGACTACAACAATCACAAATAAAAACTGATAATATATTTGGACCTAAAAAAGATTTGAGGAATGAGGATAGTTTTTCTAGGCGTGATGTTTGTGGAAGAGATCTTAGTCAAAGTATTTTAGAGAAGCTCTTGACTTCTCATAATATAAAGCCATACGTATGTAACGTCTGCAACCGAAGATTTGATCACTCGAGTAAATTACGTCGACATGAATTTTCACACACTAAAGAAAAATCATTTTCTTGTGAATATTGTGGGAAAATGTTTAGTAAGGAAAGCAAATTGAAGGTCCATTCATATACACACAAAGAAATAAAGCCTTATGTGTGTAATGTCTGCGACAAAGGTTTCGCACAAGCATGTGAATTACGTCGTCACGAATATATTCACACCGGAGAGAAACCGTATACTTGTAATTTCTGTAGAAAAACATTCAGATATAAAAATCATTTACAAACACATATAATTATACATTATAAAATAAAACCTTACATGTGTGATGTCTGCAATAAGTGTTTTGCAGGTTTAAGTTATTTACGTCAACATCAATCTATTCACACTAGGAAGAAGCCAGTCATTTGTGACTTCTGTAAAAAAATGTTTAATTCTAAACGCAGTTTAAGGCAGCATTTAAATGTACACAATAAAATAAAACCTTATGTGTGTGATGTCTGCAATAGAGCTTTCTCACTAATAGGTAACTTACGTCGTCATCAATCTACTCACACTGGGGAGAAGCCATTTCCTTGTAATTTCTGTAAAAGTACGTTTAGATTAAAACAAAATTTAAAAGACCATTTAAATGTACACAATCCAATAAAACCTTACGTGTGTCACTTATGTGATAGAAGTTTCCTACGACTAAATGGATTACGTCAACATGAATATATTCACACCGGGGAGAAACAATACACTTGTGAGTTGTGTAGAAAAAAGTTTACACAAAAACGTAGTTTACAAAGACATTTAAATGTACACTATGGAATAAAACCTTACGTGTGTGATGTTTGCAATAAGTGTTTCTTAACATCAAGTTATTTACGTGAACATCAATTTACTCACACTAGAGAGAAGCCATTTTCTTGTGATTTCTGTAAAAAAACTTTCAGTCGAAAGACCGTTTTAAAAAAGCATTTATATATCCACAGTGATGTAAAACCCCACGTGTGTGACGTCTGCAACAAGGGTTTCTCATGCTCTAGTATTTTGCGTCGACATAAATCTATTCATACTAGAGAAAAATAACTTTCTTGTTACTTATGTGAAAATATATGTAAAAAAGGCAAAACCCACCACCTCCCATGGCCCTGCCTACCACTTCATGGTTTAACGGGCCGAATCTTTAGGAGGTTACGCGACGTCTGCTCTTAGGTCAATCTTCGTCACGCAACTCTTCTCTCCCTACAAGTTATTTATTCTCTCTGCCTTTGTCCCTTTGTCCCTTTCTCACTCTCCCCTAAAGGGGCAGACTGCACATGAACGCGACTCATTCACCGAGCTCCGCGCTATGCGTTACTTCTAACTCCAAGGGTCTTCTTCTTAAATGCCATGTAAAAAAGGCAGTTCAAAAAGCCACTTCTTCAGTTTTTGTTTCAATTGGCGATGTGGTTAAAACTCCGCATAAATTTGGCGGAGGCGAATGCGGAGGCGGAGGTTCCGCAGTAACGGAGGCGGAGTTCCGTTACAACCCTAGTTTATACTTTACACAACTTTCACAAAAACAGGATCAGGATACAATTCCAATTGCTATGTTACAAAATTACATAATGATGTTACAATATTTTTTAATGTAATTTTTTTAGGGATTTAATACTTGTAAAGAATATATCTTTACAAGTACATAAGTTATTAAATAAACTACACATTCTGATGAGAGGGTTATTCTGTGAAATATTATTGCTAGTTATAGGTAAACTAGCGACCTACCCGCGGTTTCACCCGCGTAGCTTTTGTTCCTGTGGGAATATTGAAAATGTTTATATACTAAAACCTTCTTCAAGAATCAATCTATCTATTAAAAAAAACCGCATCAAAGTCCGTTGCGTAGTTTTAAAGATTTAAGCGTACATGGGGACATAGGGACAGACAGAGAAAGCGACTTTGTTTTATAAGTTATGTATTGATGAAATAGTTGATGTAACATGTCAACTCAGTGGATAACTATTACTGGCTTTAATTTGTAAATCATTTAAATTTAATAGTGTATGTACTTAAATGCTGTTGTTATCCTGAAGAAATAAAAATAAAAATAAAAAATAAAAATAAAAACACACAGATCGTGAAGGTACTTTAAAGTTAATTTTTTCCAATAACTCACTGCCCAAATGTCTTGTCTATTGTTCAAAGGTAGCTGGAGGACACTTGTTATAGAACTTCCATATAAAGTATTTATTCAGATAAAGACGAATGTAGTGCGCGATCCGGTACAAGATACGTCTACCCTCATCTGATATTTGTAATGACCAGAAATTAATGATAGATGATGTACGCAGTAAACATCGCAAATGAGTTGCCGCTAAATCGCGAACCGATAATCTATTAATATTATTGTTACGTACTTCGGGTTCGTAATTGTAAGAAAACACCACTTATATTAAATCCGTGTATTTACAATACAAATACACACAACACAAGACAACACAATGTTAATACTAAATACTCTGATTGACACTAGTCACTCACTGTATTAACACTGACTACACAATAAAACACTTCTCGCTTCGCACGGGTCGCTTCAAGTATAGCTCTCGATCGCTGGATAAAAACTGCCCTGTATTTGTCAACACATCTCTATTTATACCCAGGGTAAAGTTCTACCTGGATCCAGAAAAATCTAAATGTATCGGGAAACAATGAATCATTTCTTATTACTTCTTATTGCAAACAAGTTATGACTCATAAATTCTAGTACACGCTACTCACAACCTCACGCCATATACCACAAAGTCCATTATGGCATAGCTTAGGTCAACTATTTGTTTGTCAATAGGAGTAGCTATCTCTTTTATTTCTACATCTCTCCAGCGTTCCAATTCTACACGTTTCTAGATTATTCGTAACATTATAAATGTGAAAGTTTGTATAGATGGATGATTGTACTTCAATCACGGAAAAACGGCTGAACTGATTTGAATGAAATTTGGCACACATAGACAGTGACCAAGAATAGCACATAGGGTACTTTTTATCGCCGGAAAATTGGGTGATCGATTTGTACTTACGGCCTTCCCTGAAGCCGGGACGCTCTAACCATCTGAGCCAGTGTCGATTAGTTTGAAATGGCGAAATTCTTCTTTGCTATGTGATCGATTAATAATCGATTCGATAGTGCCGTTGAATGTTTGAACGTTCAGCGGCCACTAGTTCGCATTTCACGTCATTCGTTCGCATCTTACGTCTTCGTTCCCTTGTTCGTTCACTCGTTCTCATCTGACGTCGTTCGTTCACTCGTTCGCATCACACGTCATTCGTACACTCGGTCGCATCTCATGTCGTTGGTTAAGCGGACAGAGGACGCTCCGTCCGCTTAACGATGTGGCAACACTTACCAGTTTATGGGTGTAATAGATTAAATTAATAACAAATTTACTTATTTAATAATATCGGTACGCAATTTAGCTATGCAAATTGCATAGCCAAATTAAAAAATGTTTCAAAGTGTACATTGTCTATCATGCATTGATATACGAAATCCAAGATACACAATCAGTGTCTGAAAAACGTCCTCTAAAAATGAGCGCAAAATTTAAAATTGTGCGCTCATTTCAAATAGAACCGCGTCGGTCGTGCTAATGTCAATTTTATTACTTTTTGTATATTGATTTGTAAAAGCAACTATAAATCCTGCGCTCAAGGTTGGATGTTTAACTATTTACGGTGACTATTTATGTAAAACTAGCAACGAACTCGGAAAAGCAAACTAGGAACAATTTTGAATGTCAGTTTTGTTCGGGACTTTATCTTGGGTTTTTTATATCATTGCTATCATGTATAAACAAAAGTAACAGGGCATATATTTCTTATATCAAATCTTAACTAACACATACCATAATTTTAAATAAACTCTTCATGCAACTCTTACTGCAAGTGACGGCGACACATCGCCGCACTAACCCGGTAATTTGAAAGACGTGAGTGCCAGTACTGTGTACATAGAAACAACAAGTGAGATATTGAGTGTGCTCCGTAGGTTTTTAAAATAAGTCAGTTGGAATGTGTTCAGGTTGTTTTGTCAAAAATAATACCCAGGTATTTAATGTAATTTATATTGGATAAAGAACACACGTCACAAATGTAACTAGTTGGAACGAAGTTCCTTATCGCGCGCTGTGAAAAGGGGCTAGACGAAAAAATCTTACGAAAAGTTGTCACGACACTTTTTGCTACAGTAAAGTATTGTGAGCTGTGCGGCGTGCGGATGTTTTCTCTCTCTCTCTCTCTCTCTCTCACTCAGAAAGCAAGCCAGATATTTTCATTTCTATTTCGCATTGAACAGTGTGGTGTCGCGACGATTATTTTTGTTGAGTGTATACAGGTTTTTTGTAAATAATAATAAAAGGAACTTTGTTCCATCCGGGTGTCCCTTGACACCTCTCAAGTTTTTATGTTTCTGTTACGTGGATGTGTATTGTTTTAATTTTAAAGTTATTTCGAGGGTCAGAGGCTAGCCTCGTCTCACTAGCAACGCCAATTTGTTCGTTTGAATATCGACCTCACTTTCACGAGGGGCGCCTTGTCACTTTTACACTCGCAGTACTTACTTCCTTGCTGATAATATTTATCATATGTCACTGCGTTGATAGCGAAACCTTTTGTCAGCACCGCGAATTTCAGCAGTTCGTAGTGGTGAAAATTTCGTACCATCTTACTATTTAGCTTGGCATATGATTAAAACCTATAAAACTCTAATTTTGTCTTTTTCTAAATGCAAATCCCGGACTACTTTGCTAGCGAGAAGCTCCAGAGACTTTAGTTTTAATGAGCGGACATAGTTTATTTTGTCCACATTAACTCTGCAGTATTGAACGTCAGCTTAGACTATACCAGTTTATTTAAATACTAGCTGTTGCTCGCGACTTGTCCGCGCGTACTTCGTTTACTCCGTACTCTTTCCCCCGGTAGGTGATAGCGTGATAATATGTAGCCTATATGTTGACCCGACCTGTTAGTAATATTCATGCAAAATTTGAAGTAAATCCATGCAGTACTTTTTGAGTTTACCCCGGACATACATACAGACAAACAGACAAAAATTCTAAAAACTATATTTTTGGCTTCGATATCGATTGTAGATCACGCCCCAAGTATTTTTTTTTTTAATATTCAATGTACAGTTTTGACTCTCCTACGATTTTATTATATGTATAGATAATAAAACTGTTGTAACAAAACCTGCTCGTTTCACTATTTTAATTGTTTCAAAAAGTTACTAATGTAATTTAAACGATTATGGTGATTACTTTTGGCGTAAAATATATTTAATATCACAGGACCGCAAACAATTATGTGGGTCTCCTGATGGCAAGAGACATTCATCGTCTTTACACTTAAAATATGTTAATGGTGAGTTGTCATTCATGTGTCAGGGATGCAATGCCACTTGTATAAGTGTACCAGCTGCCTTGCCCTTGGGACTGGAGCGTAACAGCGACGTGCACTGCGACTGTTGCGGCAGGGACAGGTTCTCGCCACTTTACGTTTTTCTGTCGCAATACCGTTCTTGTGTTTTTGTTTAGAGAATAATAGAAGGCTCACACATGTACTTTCCTACTCTATAAAACCTGCCTCTCAACCTGACAAGATACAAACCGTACAAATGATATGTACTTACCCAGCTCTAGACGAGGAATGTTCGAATACTTTGATAAAGCTTATAGAGTTATATCTCGCGAACAGAACCCGATCACTGGCTCTTCTACTTGGGCAATAAAAATTGACCAGTTTATAATGCTTATGTCCAGACTATTGTGCAAGATGGTAAGAAATGAGTGGAAACTAAGATACTGTCAATTTAAGTCAGCCACAAACGCCAATAATTTCCTTAAATACCCATCAACTACAGAAAATAAGTTTTTTTATAATGTATCTAGGATGGGCATAGCCAGGGCTATCCATAGACATTAATATGGAAGAATTGACAACAGTTTCTGAAACATCTAATTGTAGACATATCAAAGCCTGTAGATTATATTAAAAGGCATAAATGCATGCAGCCGAATGGATTTCTACCCAAACAGTAGTCTTAACACTCCGGACAAATTCTTTCCTCCCGTATTTTTATGTAGGTTAGTATTTCCCGTTAGTGGATAATGGTATTCCCTTAACCATCCAGTGCTGCCGCTTTAGTCACGTTCAGAATCGGTGTAAATAGCTAAGCCTCGGTGTTACCGCTGCGCTGAGATCACACAGGAGTTTCAGGTGGCCATGCATTGTCTTGCTTATACTGCACAGGTAATCTGCTCTACTGACGAGAGCTACTCTGAATATAAAGACCACCAAGCAATTATATCACATGATGTCACAGATGAGTATATCTCACTCGGATGGTGTTCGCGGTGTCTGCAGCCGCCGACCTCTTCACGGCTGACACTACTGCTGAGATCCGCGCAGACAACTCAAATGTCCCAGTAACTTTACTGAAAATTGTCCTCGTTTTCTTGAATTATGCGATAACAAACCATCAGTTGGCTCTTCTGGCAGCGACAACCATCGCTGTACACACCAAAATGTGTTAATGGTATGTTGCTCTCCGCGTGGCGGATGGTAATGCTACACTCATAAGTTTTGTCGGCTGCCTTACCTTACCCTCCACACTAGAACACGACAGTTACAAGCATTGACGCTATTGCTGCCGCTATATAAAGCAGCAGCAGAGTTCTGCGTCTCTTCCCGTTTCATGACACGATTCTATTTTTCCTTAATTCTTTTGTAGCATCAATGCTTTTCATTACCGTGTTGTAGTTTAGAGTAAGATAGCCGGCGAACCTACTCTTCTTAAGCATTATTATGTTGCTATTTGGATAGCAACAATGCATCAAAAACCATCTTTGTTTATAGGCAATGCTTATCTCTTTTCATTTTCTGTCTCGTCAAAGCTCACTACTGGCCGAGAGTTCTGCAACGACCCGCCCAGTTCTGGTTAAACCACATCGCCTGTAGCTTTCCTTGTGCAATAACATGAGGTAACTTTAACGGGTAAATATAACTTTTACTGCTGCAATAATATCCAGTGCAACGACATTGACGAACAAGAAAAGTGTATGTACAGAAGTACTTTATTCAATAAAACTTTTTACAAGTTATTTTAACGCGTCAACATGTCTTTTTTTTAAACTAGTACCGGATCGGAAGCGCAGCCACACACTGAGAAGATCCGGCGGAGGAAACTCGGCTTGTCTTTTTCATATCATTTTTTAAATAAGATATAACATAATGTTTAATTATTAAGTAGGTATCCAATTATTACATTAATAATAAGGATTGCCGATATGAGAAGCAGTTAATCCCATGCTTTCCCATCCCATTCCATATATTTTTTTTACACAGTTTTGTTTTAAATTTTTGAATTTGTTGACTGCTAAATCGCTAATGGCATCAGACAGCTTATTGTTGAACGTATACTTTGGGGCCTACTTTGCCTCATTAAAATGTTGCTTATTCTGTGGAGACGAGACACATGCACAGCAAAATTTTTATTCCTTGTATTTAGGGAGTGAATATCACTATTTTTTTAACTTTCCACTACGTATGTAGATAAGGAAGTTACTGATTTTACCCCGATTTTCGAATATCGAGTTTTCACCAGATGCCCACGTTTTGAGGTCCGAGGAACCTTTTCCGATTATTTTCACGATGACGTCAGTATTATTACACTGTTAAGAACATTAGAAAACAGACGAGGGAAACTGATAGGTCATCTTTTGCGACACGATGAACTATTCAAAACAGTGATAGAAGGAAAGTTGGAGGGAAGACGAGGTAGAGGAAGACCAAGAATAGAATTCATAAGCCATGTCAGACACAAAACCAACACAGCCTCCTATCAAGCGGTGAAGGAGCTCGCCCTTGATAGAGAAAAATGGAGATCGCTTCACAGACAAGAGCCTAGCTCTTAAATATGATGAAGATGATGATGACGTCAGTATGTCTGTATGTGTGTGTGTGTATGTAAACATCTCATAACTTTTGAACGGCTGGACCGATCGAATAGCGGTTGATGGCATTCGATTGGATTCCGCTCAACTTAGACTTCCTGAAAATTTGAATCGATTCGTTTTCGGAGATTTTGAGAAATTTTGAAAAAACACAAAAAAAATGTTGGCGAAACAGTTTTTTTTTTAATATAACTTCCAGATTTATGTACCGATTGGGTACAAAAACTAATCAGCTCTATTCCTCAAAAAATTACATCAAAATCGGTTTATCCGTTAGGGAGTAGGTAATCGTTGACAAAAAATTTTGAAAAAAGTGGTTCTTATCATTTTTTGATATTCTACGATATTGTAGTACTAAAAAACTACGTCAAATGCTGTTTGAAAAATCAAAATCGAGTCTAATTCTTAAAAGTTATAGCTTTTCAAATATTAAAATTATGTCGTTTTTCGCAAACTTAATTTTTTTAAATAACTTTCAAGCTAATTCACCGATTGACTTAAAAATCTTATCAGTTTTTCTCCTTTAAAAACTGCGTCAAATACCATTGATTTAATACCGTCAATTCGTTTGGGATTTATCAATTATCCATGACGAAAAATAAAATAAAAAATGTTTTTTGATATGCATCGAAATTTTTCTACCTATCGATTATTTAGCTAAAGCAATATTTTAGATCTCAAAAATTGAGTTGAATACCATCATCGTTTTCAAAATATACAGCTTTTCGAAAATTAATAGCATTTTTACAAAATCTGCCATTTTTAACAAAATAATTGTTTGAACTGAAAAATCTATGCTTATATTTTTTACTCTTTTGAAATTAAGATACCTTAATTTAGAGGGAAGTTTCAGGGATGGCCTGTAGGGTCAACTGTTTACACATTTTTTAATAAGCAAATATTTATACGAACGTACAAGCTTTTGAATATATACTGAGAAATTAGTTAAAATATTGATTTCTTTGAATTTTTCTCTCAGGAAGGTCCTTGGGCTAAGCTTGTAAATTGCCCATAAAGCGCTTTTTTGTAATACAAATATTGTATTTTTTCAGCGGGATTCCCCCAGAGAATTCCATATGACATAACACTATGAAAGTAACTAAAGTAAACAAGGCGTGCAGTAAGTAAGCTGTCTCATTTTTTTTTACTGCGAATGCTTGTGAACTTAGTTTACTGGCAAATTTCTCGACATGTGGTCCCCAATGCAATTTAACAGTAACTCCTAAAAATGTAGTAGAGTCCACAAGATCCATTTTTTACCGTTAAGTTGTACATTGGTATCTACATGTCTTACATTAGGCGTTGAAAATTTAATACACTTAGTTTTGTTACCATTTAGAAGCAGATTATTAACACTGAAACAGTGTACAACTTTTGAAATCATATTGTTTACTTCGTCATACTTACCAATTTGTCTTTTCACTTTAAATAAAGTGAACTGTCATCAGCAAACAATACAATTCCATGCTTATCACCCACCACATAGTAAGGTAAGTCATGTATATAAGAAACAGAAATGGACCAAGGATGGACCCTTTTGGGACACACATTGTAACAGCTGCACCAGAGGATCTTATTCCGTTAACTTCAACCTTCTGAATTCTTACATTTAAATAAGAAATGAAAAGGTCGAGAGCCTTATTTCTAATTTCATAATGGTGTAATTTCCTGATTAATATGCTATGATGAACGCAGTCAAAAGCCTTTGATAAATCACAAAACATTTTAATCACATCCTGTGACTCTTCCCAGGCTTCATAAATTTTCTTAATAATTCTACACCAGCATCTGTAGTTGAGCGGTCCTCTGTAAAACCAAACTGTTATCATGGAATAATGTCAATTTATTAAAATGTCTTAACATTTGATCAAGAATGATTTTTTCAAATATTTTACTCAGGGTAGGCATAACCAAAATAGGTCGATAGTTGGTTGGTTCAGATTTAAAACCATATTTAAAAATAGGAATAACTTTGCTGAGTTTCCTGAAATCAGGAAAAGCACCATATGTTAAACAACTATTAAATATTTCGGCTAGGTATGGTGCGATTACACTTATTACTGAAGCAATGATTTTAGGGAGTAACCTCATATGTCGGAAGTTTTTTTTAAATTCTAATGTTTCAAAAGCTTTAAGTATATCTTTAACTTCTACAAAAGAAAATACAAAGGATTTTTCACATATTGGTACACAATTATATTACATAAACTACTTTGCTGCTCAAAAGAAGCTGCTGTGTTAGCCAAATATTTGGCTGTAAAAATATATAAACATATAGCGAAGATGCTATTTGTCTTTTGCAGTAATTTGAAAGATAGAATCTATCTTTAGTATTAGAGTATTTCATTTTAATGAATATATTACAGTCTATAAATTAAAACTGTTTGTCATGCAATGACATAATTTGCAATCTTATGTTACACTTATATCTAATATTATTTTCAGCCTTTGGCAAATTGAAACTATACGGTAAAGTAAAAAGATAAATTTTTGAGACATTTAATAGTGATAATTGATCAAAATATTTTTTCATAATATTCAAATTCGATACCTCTACGTACGTATATGTTATTGTAATTATTTATATTGTTATGTAAATAAAAAAAGAAAACATAGATTTATTTAATTATAATTACCCCATTCCTAAAATCAAAATTTTAGGGATAGGGTTATAATATTATTATTATTATACTTTAAATCTCGCCTTGAAGGCGGACTAACTCCGACATGGAGACCAAGCGGTCGGAGCCTAGAACGACTAAGCCAGAAACCTCCGCACAATCCTAGCAGTATCGAGCAAAACGGCTTTTTGCATCTTCCCTATGATGATATTCTGGTTAATATTTAATTTATTTAGATAGTTACGAAGATTGGATGGCACTAAGCCGTTGGCAGACACAATTATCGGGACTATTGCCGTAGACTCCACCCTCCACATCTCCTTCACCTCGTGTGCCAGCTCTAGATATTTTGTTTTCTTATCTGCTTCAGCTTTCACTAGGTTTTCGTCGAAGGGGATGGTGATGTCCGCAAGAAACACCCTAGAGATTGCCCGGTCCATCAGCACGATATCAGGTTTATTCGAGAAAATAGTCCTATCCGTGATGATGGGCCGGTCCCAGTATAGTCTTGCGAGGTCATTTTATTTATTATTATTATTATCCCATCCCTCAAATCAGTTGCGACCAATATGCTACAGATAACAGGGTATATACATAACATTTTATTAAGTGGCTTTTTCCCTGTATTGATCCAGGACCCTTGTTAAAAATCAATCAACTATGTTACTTCTAGGCATCTCGTAAAAGGTAAGAGAAGGCTAAACTTTGACACTGACATAATTATTACTATTATCTAGGTGGTAGTTTGGTGTTCCAGTTCTAGTGGAAGAGTCGTGTTCCGGTTTGGAGAGTAAGGTAACTGGTAAACTTATGCATTTGGCATTCCACCCCTGTCACACAGACCGCAACGCACCATTAACATCTTTGGTGTGTATGCCTATATGGTTGTCACTTTTATTGAGAGGGACATTGTGGTTGTTGCTATCTTTTAATACTTGTATATAAAAAATAGTCCGGTTATACTTCAGTGGCTTTTTAAAGATTTACAGAAGTGTCAATGAAGGAAATTATTCTTCTTTATGATGAATAGATTCATGTCGATGCAAGTGACTTATTCTTAATGATCATTTTTTTTGCAGGCGTTATACACAAAGTTTATTTTATTGTGTGTATTTAAATGTACCTTTAAATTTCCCTTTTGATTAAACGTTTTTTTACAGAATTCACAAGAAAATGGCTTCACTCCAGTGTGAATAGATTGGTGTTGGCGTAATTTACTTGGTCGTGAGAAACTTTTATTGCAGACATTGCACACATGGGGTTTTCTTTCATAGTGCATATTTAAGTGGGATTTCAAACTGCTCTTTCCATTGAACATTTTTTTACATAAATCACAAGTAAATGGCTTGTTCCCAGTGTGAGCAGATTGATGTCGACGTAAACTACTTGAGTGTGAGAAACACTGATCACAAACATTACAGACATAAGGCTTTATTCCTTTGTGTATACTTAAATGTCTTTTTAAATTGCTCTTTTGATTAAACATTGTTTTACAAAATTCACAAGAGAATGTTTTCTCCCCACTGTGAATAGATTGATGTTGACGTAAATTACTTGATTGTGAGAAACTTTTTTTGCAGACTTTGCACACATGGGGTTTTATTTCATAGTGTATATTCAAATGTGATTTTAAATTGCTCTTTTGATTGAAAGTTTTCTTGCATAAATCGCATGTAAACAGCTTGCCAATATGAGTAGATTTATGATAACGCAAACTAGATGAATTTGAGAAATCCCTATTACAGATACTACACACATATGGCTTTATTTCTTTGTGTATGTTTAAATGGTCCTTTAAACTATATTTTTGACAGAATGATTTTCTACATATTTCACAAGAAAATGCTTTTTTTACAGTGTGAGTCAGTTCATGGTAATTCAAGTTATGAGGATGTTTGAACCTTTTTTTTTGAACGTTACAGACATATGGCTTTACATCACTGTGAGTATACAAGTGCCCTTCTAAACAATTCTTCTTAATAAAAGCTTTTCCACAAATATCACTCTTGTTCAATCTATTTCTCTTATTGTTTGTAGGCCCATTCTTTAAAGTTGCTATTTTAGTCTTCTCATCTACTATTTCATCAGTGTTTTCTTTTATTACCTTTTGCAATCTCATGATCTGACCTGTAAATAAAATATTTAATTATAATTAGTGGTCTAGCAGTACCACACTTGGCACAGATGCCTTAGATTTTGGTTTCAAATCAATAGCTGGGCATATTCCTTCATCATACAGCTTATAGAACACATGTAGTTCATAAAGTGAAACCTTTTAAAACTATGAATTAACTTAGGTAGACCAATTAAAAATTTGCACATAAGAACAGTGCCACCAACTTAGCAGTAAACAACCTCGTATTTCTTAGTAGAATTTTTAAATAAAGTTTTTATTTAAAAATTCTACTAAGAAATACAGGGAATTTAAATGATGATTATTTTGTATACTTATTTGGTATGAGAATAGGTTGTAAAGTATATTGCGAACCGCTAGGTGATTAAGGTGCCCCTGTCCTAAATAAATTTACCAGTTTTTTTACAATTTTTTTTGTATTTTCTTATTTGGCATCAAAACTTTGTATAACATGAAAATCCCACACCCGTCTTTCAATAGTAGCTTTAGTATCCTACTAATATTATAAATGCGAAAGTTTGTGAGTATGTATGTTTGTTACTCTTTCACGCAAATACTACTGGACCGATTACGATGAAATTTGGTATGTAGGAAGCTGAAGACCCAGAATAATACATAGGCTACTTTTTATCCCGGAAAAATTAGATGATGCCGTGGGATTTGCCAAAAACTTTTATGATGCAGCGGGCTGCACACTGCAGCTAGTTCACTATAAATGAATATGCAATTTTGAAAAGAGTACATGTTGCATATTTTGGAAAAAAATGTTTTTTCATATAACTGTGTTCAAAATGTTTTTCTGCAACTATAATGATTGAAAATGGAACATTTCTGGTATTTGTTATGCCTTCTTTGTCAACACCATGTGGTGTACAGAAATAATTTGAAATTTAACTCTGAGAGACGAGCTGTTATATAATACATTGAGGTTTAGGGGTTGGCCTAGTTTTAGAGAATCCAAGTCCCAGTAGCAGCTTGGAGTACAGGTGTCACTCGTGATAGATGGATGTGAGCCGACACAATGTGTATAAATGATACCTGCATGATAGTATCCAGTTTTACAGCACAATAATTATATGTAACATTAAAAATACTTTTAGTATTGATTTATTTTTTAGGAATTATTGAAAGTATTTTTCGCCCGGTTTTCGAAATTGGTATTTAGGTTTAAGGTTTTGGCACTCTATATGGCAATTACAAGTCATGCCTAGTTTGGTCCAACCATATTTATTTCCTTATGCATATGAAATAGTAAGTTATGAGGTTTTAGGATGTGTTATTGACCAGTCGACATACCACTTTCGACATTTTCTGATTCAGATTTGATTTCAGTTGACTTCACATTATCTCCGAATTTATCTTTATTCACCTCTATCTTAACCACATCTGTTTCCAACATAACTTCTGAAGTACATTGAAAGGAATAACAATCTGAATCTTCCTCTGTTTTAATTTCCGTCGACATCATGTTATTAAACTGTTGAAGTTAGATGTATTCAATTCACTTTTTTAGGATGTTTAGTCTTTCATATAATTTGTGTATAACGATTAATTAATTAATTTAAGATTCGTAATGTATCATGAAAGAAACAAATAACTGCAAATAACTACGGTGCATTTAACATTGATAAGACACTAGTTCAGAGGAAAAGTTTATTTTTAAACACTATAATTCCTGGTTCCTAGATTTATTCACAGATTATAGTTTAAACCATGCTATGGTAATTTAGTACTATAAAATATTTGATAATTGTATTGAAAATAGCGTCATCTAGGACACGTACTGAAAAAGATTTTATTTCAAAAGACTTAAGATCTGGATTCAAGGTTTTTGCCACTACATACGAATATTAAAAATAACCTTTTAATGTCTTAAATATATATTTTTAAATAAGATATCATATTACATTATAATTTTTGACTATCTGAACTATAAACATATATTGTTTTGTGGTAAATACGCTTATTTTTCAAAATAACAAAGTTTGACCAATCTATCAAACAAAAACCACACAATTACAAATGGCGTCGTTATGGTGTTAAATGTTGATACTCGTGCGCATTTTATTATTGAAATTCAGTTTGTTTTGTGTGTATTAGTGTTATTTTCGTTGAGTTTGAACTTTTATTCTCCGGATTGCTTAATCGTGACACAAAACTAATATATTGTGCTATTTATTGTGAGTTAATAAAGGCTTAAATTATGAATGTTTATATTCTGAATATATAACATTATACAGCGTGGCAATCAAACGAAGTTGCAAAAGGACTTGTCAGAGTTACATTTTGTTTGAATGGCACGCTGTATAGTGTTTGATAAATTCCTATTTACTATTAAAATTTTAATAAAAAAGTAGGTACCTACATTCAGCTGCCGAAACAAAATAGTTCTCAGGCTATAAGATAGATGACGCCAGTAGTAAGCCATTATAGATTTAGAAAGTTGCCTATCTATACATATAGTAATACACATATTTATCTATGGTTTAAACAAGGTACTCTGTGTTCACAGACCACAGACCAATTAGAGTACTACTTCACAGACCACATTTATCTATATTAATCAAAGAGAAAATTAATATAGATAAATAAGAGTACCTACTCTACCTAGTCTTTGGCATGTGCGTATTGAAATGCCATCTACATTTCGTAACAGGAACTATTCACAAGCGTGTATATATAGGTACCTATATATAGCTACAGATAGCTTTGTTTTCTTGTATTGTTCTAGGGCGAGTAGATTTATTCAGACATTGTAAGGAGTTCCTGAGCTATTTTATTCTAGTCCACATTTAAAATTATTTCATTTACAAAAAATAAAACTAGAACAAAATAGATGACTTCTAGAAACTCCTTACAGTATAAGTAAATAAAACAGCAAATTATAATATATTTATTTTATTTTAACAATTTTATAAGTATTATTTTCCACATTACATAACAATGCAACAAAAAAGTCCCCGGTACTAGTATATAATACGATATAAAATTATAACTTAGGCAGTTATAGTGGCTAAATAAATTACATAAATAAAATTTCAATACAGTACAGTATGTACGAGTATAAATTTAGAACAAATTAATCTTATTCAAGTTATTTCATCTATAACTCGAATCAAATAAATGACTCTAGCACTTGTCTGTTTTATATTCGTAATATATACATGATATTAATTTTCTCTTTGGTTCCTACTTCCTAAGACTATATTTATAGGTCAATGCCTCACTCACGGGCACAGATTATTTATGCTCACGGGGTCACAGAACAACATACCAGTTACCAAGGGTCACTGATGCTTGCATCTCTAAGTAGTCTGTGGGTCACTGAATTACGCCGCACTTTTTTGATTTTCGATTTTTTTGTATCTTTTATTATTTGTTCGTCGTTTGTGCGTTTATGTTCGAATATAAAAATTGTTTGTTCGTCTTTTATTTATTTATAATTAATTAAACAAATGTTTACCCTTAAGTTGGCCCCCCTTGCTAAATATCTTTATTTTTATCGCTCAGATTTATTAATTTTGATCAATTATCGTTTGTTCGTTCATATCGTGTTGTTTATAAAATTACATTACCAAACAAATATAAAATTATAGATTTACTCAAAAGAAATGGGGAAATAAGTGTCAAGGTAGGGTTCAAAACGAAAATCTAAATAATTTGTGAAAAAATAGTATTATGAGGTTCCATAAAAGAATAATCATTTTATACATCTTTTAATACCACAAAAAAAAACAAATGAATTTTCTATTAGAAAAATCCAACTTTTAATAGAAAATTCATTTTTATTCTTCGTGGTATTATAATATGTATAAAAGTTTATCACGCTATCACCTACAGGGGAGGTGCTATCGACGGAGTAAACAAAGACCACGCGGACGAAGTCGTTGGCAACAGCTAGTTTTAAATATAGGCTGAAGTGTACTCAAAGTTATATGAAGCCATATGTATGTAATGTCAGCTGAGGTTTTAAATAGCATCGAATTTTGTGTTTTTCCATTTTTTAAATATTTGTCTGGGCCCCCTTTGTAGAATAGACCATCTGCCGTACTGCCAGGCAAATTGTAAGAGTCAAACGATTGAGGCTATGCGAGTCACTACCGTTGTGGCTGCTAGGTGGTACAGTTTTGTAATGCCTCAGCCCGGTCTGGTACCTTACTTATTTCTGCTGCATAGCATCAGTGCTTATCACTGACGTGCAATGGTGTAACTACCGGAGAGCTAGAAGGGGCAATACTCCGGGGCCCCTTGAACTCTGACTTACAAACTATAAAATTAATTATACTCTATACTTTCCATCGTCGGCACTTGGTGAAGTTCCATTGTTATTAGCCACTTTTACTATTCCACTTGTACATAAATTTCACTTTTACACAATTTTTTAATATATTACTTGACCGGTTTCACTTTTTAAAGCATCTTCAGGACGAAGGAAGGAAAAAATTGTGTAAAAGTGAAATTATTACGTAATTACGTCCTGAAGATGCTTTAAAAAGTGAAACCAGTCGAGTAATATATTAAAAAATTGTGTAAAAGTGAAATTATTACGTAATTACGTCCTGAAGATGCTTTAAAATGTGAAACCGGTCGAGTAATATATTAAAAAATTGTGTAAAAGTGAATTATTACGTAATTACGTCCTGAAGATGCCTTAAAAAGTAAAACCGGTCGAGTAATATATTAAAAAATTGTGTAAAAGTGAAATTATTACGTAATTACGTCCTGAAGATGCTTTAAAAAGTGAAACCGGTCGAGTAATATATTAAAAAATTGTGTAAAAGTGAAATTTATGTACAAGTGGAATAGTAAAAGTGGCTAATAAATTTAACTAGTTAAAATCTCCTACATTTGGAATATTAATAAACCCAATTCAAGGAATGCGACTTTAAATAATTTAATAAAGGCAACTTATTTGAAAAAGTACAGGGAAATTTCCAATAAGTCTCTAACATCTTTGATTGAAACATGCAGGGTACTCCCCTGTTGATTAAAATCAAAAAACAGGGAAAAAATATGTCGGTTTAAAGAATTTTATTTCTCAAAAGAACATTACAATTGTTCACTTAATAGAGAAATTTTAACAAAGCTTATATATAAACATATAAAATATTTTAAAATATAAGTTGGTGCCTATGGGAACTACATGCATTATTTAACAAATATCTACTTGATCAATTAAGTGTGATTGTAGTTTTAATTTAAAATCATTTAAATTTTGAATATTTTTAATATACTTAGGTAGATTGTTATATAACTGTGCTCCTTCAAATTCAACAGTTCTTTTACCATAAAGCGTTCTAATTTTAGGTAGTTCTAAATTATCTTTTTGTCTACTGAAATATTTATGATTTTTTTTCTTTAAAGTAATTTGCGAATGTATGTTATGTGTTAATACTTTTCTTATTAATAGACATATATTATAAGTATATAATTGTTGTATATTTAATAATTTAGTTTTAAAATAAATTAAGTTGGTAGATGATAAATAGTTAAAATTAAAAAGTATTTTAATCAATTTGTTCTGTGTGATTTGTATATTATTCAAATTAGTTTTGGCTGCTTGGCCCCATATTTGTATCAAGTACTCTAGATGCGGCTTAACAAGAATATTATATATAGTATAACGCAATATTTAAATTTAATATCTATACATATAATAAAATCGTAGGAAAGTCATGTATGTCCGAGGTAAACTCAAAAAGTACTGCATGGATTTACTTCAAATTTTGCATGAATATGCTACATATTATCACGTTATCACCTATGGGGGAGGTGCATAACGGAGTAAACGAAGTCCACGCGGACGAAGTCGCTGGCAACAGCTACTAATTACTAAAGGATATACTTTATAGAGATACTGGCTTTTACCCGTGGCTTCGCTCGCATTTATTAAATAAGTATTTAAAAAAAGTATCCTATGTTACTTCTAATACCTCCAAGAATATGTGTACAAAGTTTCATGATAATGATTTAGTAGGTGGTTTTTGTGTGAAAGGGTAACAAATAAACTTACATTCGCATTTGTAATATTATTAGGGACTAGCTGTTGCAAGGACTTCGTTCGCGCGGACTTCGTTTACTCCGCACAGCTCCTCCCCGTATGTGATAGCGTGATAGTAGCCTATATGTTGACCCGACCTATCAGTAATATTCATGCAAAATTTGAAGTAAATCCATGCAGTACTTTTTGAGTTTACCCTGGACATACATACAGACAAACAGACAAAAATTCTAAAAACTATATTTTTGGCTTCGATATCGATTGTAGATCACGCCATAAGTATTCTTTAAAAAACATATTCAATGTACAGTTTTGACTTTCCTACGATTTTATTATATGTATAGATAAGTTTACCTTTGTGCATGGATTATTTTTGATGTTTTATGTACAATAATAGAAAAAAATCCTTTTCGATTTAGGTACTTTGTTTTATACCTTAATACTAATACTATTACTTAATATATTAATTAATTTGTCCAGTTATTCATTCCTAAAGTCTGTATGTAGAATCAGGATGTGCCATGCACAGTAAAAAACTAATGATAAAATTGGTTTGCAACTTTAAAGTTACAATTAAATGTATGCTGTTATTATTATTATTTGACTTTATTTGATAGAATTTTAAAGATTTGTTCTGTATTCGTTGTATTCTGAACTCAGCTTATTCCAGAGTGCTAAGTGTGAGGTTTTTATTCGCATTCGATCGTGAGCGCGTGAGAGCGCGCGAACGTGAGAAACCAGTTTACCACTAGGTGGCGCTGTACAAATCACACACAAATTCCTAGTAAACTCGAAACGCGCTCACGATCGAATGCGAAAAGAAAAACTCACACTTAGCACACTGGTTGTACCAATTGGTTAGATGTTACACAACATCCCTTGTGGAAAAATTTCTCGGATAAAAGTAGGTAAATAACTTACAAAGTGAAAGTAACAGTTTATGAATGTTTATTTTTATTTAAAAAGTCGAAAAAAGTCTTACAAAGTCGGAAAAACTCTGAATTTGATATAAAAATTCGGAGTAATTCCAAAATTTCGGACTCTTCCAGAAGAGTTATTCAGTGTTAATAAATCTTTCTGCCGTGCAACGTTTATGGGTACTAAAAGAAATATATTAAAAGTTATTAATACTACGAAAGTGTAATAAAGGGGAAAAAAATATAACTAATACTTCCCCGGTTTTCCGTTTAAGAATTTGAAACTTTCTTCTTTGTTTAAAAAAAGGTTACCGTTACTGTCGATCAATATTATAAACTTTGTTTCTTCAATTTTTGATAATTATTATTAAAATCTATTATATCACAACGTTATTTGCCAATTTTTATTTTATTGTACTTTTATTACATAAATATATTTATAAATTAAGTAAAAATTAAAACAGCTGATCTAATTAGCTTTTGACAGGTTGAGTCAGTGTTGCCAGAGAAAAAGTCAATCTTTCGTCCTTAAGAGCATGTGTCAGAGGCCTAGTAGCATATCAAAGCAGTCAAGAATAACGACGTTAATAAGTCGGCGATTGCTAAACATCTACAGCTGTAGTCGGGCCGTAATCACTGGATGGAATTTCATAGGCCACGCGTATTTTCGACAGAACGCCATATTACATTCCACGGCTAGTGAAAGAAGCCATTGAAATCAAAAAACATCCAAATTTCAACCGGGAAGACGCACGTAGTACGTCCTTGATAAGTTTTCTTGGCACGTATTGATTTTTGAAAAGCTGTATATTTTGGAAACGATGATCGATTTGATCTTTCAAATGGCATTCAACTCAATTTAAATATTGCTTTAGCTAAAAAATCGGTAGGTTCAAAAATTTCGAAGCAATGTCAAAAAAACATTTTCGTCTATGATAGATCCCAAACAAATTTACCGATTTTTATCCAATTAACGGTACTTGGCGCAGTTTTTAAAGGAGAAACGATGATAAGATTTTGAAGTCAATCGGTATATTAGCCTGAAAGTTATTTCCAAAATATTAAGTAACTTTGCTAAAGAAAACGTAATTTTAATATTTGAAAAGTTGTAACCTTTGAAAATAAGGTTCGGTTTTGATTTTTAAAAGGGCATTCGACGTAATTTTTATAGTATTAAAATATCGTAGAATACCAAAAAATAATTGGTTGAAATATTTCGAAGTTATGTCGAAAAAACACTTTTTTCAAAATTTTCGTCAACGATTACTTCCAAACGAATAAACTGATTTTGAGGCAATTTATGCATTAGATGTATTTTTTTGAGGAATAGTTTTTGTACTCAATCGGTACATTAATCTGGAAGTTATTAAAAAAAAATTGTTTCGTCACAATTTGTTTAGGGTATTTTCAAAATTTCTCATTATCTCTTAGGCCCATTTGGTACAAAATTTCAGGAAGTATAAGTTGAGCGGAATCCAATCGAATGCCACCAACCGCGTTTCAATCGGTCCAGGCGTTCAAAACTTATGAGTTGTTGACACACACACACACTCACACACACACACTCACACACACACATACATACAGACATACTGACGTCATCGCGAAAATAGTCGAAAATGGTTCCTAAGCCCACAAAACGCGGACATATGGTAAAAACTCCATTTTTGAAAATCGGAGCATAGAAAATACAAAATGCATTTTCTATTTTTTTAATGTTTATGAAATAGCATTTTAATGGTAGATAATATATCTAGACATGAATTTAAACCACCACGTCAAAGCCCAAACCTTAAAGTGGGATACTTTTTCAGGAAAATGTACCACAAAAGTGCATTTTACTAAAAAAATATCGCACTTTTAGGTTTAAGCTTTGGCGTGGTAGTTTTATTTTGTTTAATTCATTTTCATTCACTCCAGTTTAATACAATATTAATCTATTAAAACACTTGTACTTTTTAACTTCCCACTACGTATGTAGATAGGAAGGTTACTGATTTTGCTCCGATTTTCAAAAATGGAGTTTTTACCATATGTCCGCGTTTTGTGGGCTTAGGAACCATTTTCGACTATTTTCGCGATGACGTCAGTATGTCTGTATGTATGTGTGTGTGTGAGTGTGTGTGTGTGAGTGTGTGTGTGTGTCAACAACTCATAAGTTTTGAACGCCTGGACCGATTGAAACGCGGTTGGTGGCATTCGATTGGATTCCGCTCAACTTATACTTCCTGAAATTTTGTACCAAATGGGCCTAAGAGATTTTGAGAAATTTTGAAAATACCCTAAACAAATTGTGACGAAACAATTTTTTTTTTAATAACTTCCAGATTAATGTACCGATTGAGTACAAAAACTATTCCTCAAAAAAATACATCTAATGCATAAATTGCCTCAAAATCAGTTTATTCGTTTGGAAGTAATCGTTGACGAAAATTTTGAAAAAAGTGTTTTTTCGACATAACTTCGAAATATTTCAACCAATTATTTTTTGGTATTCTACGATATTTTAATACTATAAAAATTACGTCGAATGCCCTTTTAAAAATCAAAACCGAACCTTATTTTCAAAGGTTACAACTTTTCAAATATTAAAATTACGTTTTCTTTAGCAAAGTTACTTAATATTTTGGAAATAACTTTCAGGCTAATATACCGATTGACTTCAAAATCTTATCATCGTTTCTCCTTTAAAAACTGCGCCAAGTACCGTTAATTGGATAAAAATCGGTAAATTTGTTTGGGATCTATCATAGACGAAAATGTTTTTTTGACATTGCTTCGAAATTTTTGAACCTACCGATTTTTTAGCTAAAGCAATATTTAAATTGAGTTGAATGCCATTTGAAAGATCAAATCGATCATCGTTTCCAAAATATACAGCTTTTCAAAAATCAATACGTGCCAAGAAAACTTATCAAGGACGTACTACGTGCGTCTTCCCGGTTGAAATTTGGATGTTTTTTGATTTCAATGGCTTCTTTCACTAGCCGTGGAATGTAATATGGCGTTCTGTCGAAAATACGCGTGGCCTATGAAATTCCATCCAGTGATTACGGCCCGACTACAGCTGTAGATGTTTAGCAATCGCCGACTTATTAACGTCGTTATTCTTGACTGCTTTGATATGCTACTAGGCCTCTGACACATGCTCTTAAGGACGAAAGATTGACTTTTTCTCTGGCAACACTGACTCAACCTGTCAAAAGCTAATTAGATCAGCTGTTTTAATTTTTACTTAATTTATAAATATATTTATGTAATAAAAGTACAATAAAATAAAAATTGGCAAATAACGTTGTGATATAATAGATTTTAATATTAATTATCAAAAATTGAAGAAACAAAGTTTATAATATTGATCGACAGTAACGGTAACCTTTTTTTAAACAAAGAAGAAAGTTTCAAATTCTTAAACGGAAAACCGGGGAAGTATTAGTTATATTTTTTTCCCCTTTATTACACTTTCGTAGTATTAATAACTTTTAATATATTTCTTTTAGTACCCATAAACGTTGCACGGCAGAAAGATTTATTAACACTGAATAACTCTTCTGGAAGAGTCCGAAATTTTGGAATTACTCCGAATTTTTATATCCGACGAAATTCGATTTTTTATTTCCTTTTTTTTAGATCCTCCGAATTTTTATTCAGAGTTTTTCCGACTTTGTAAGACTTTTTCGACTTTTTAAATAAAAATAAACATTCATAAACTGTTACTTTCACTTTGTAAGTTATTTACCTACTTTTATCCGAGAAATTTTTCCACAAGGGATGAATAAATATAAATATTCACGGGACAAATTATACTTACTGATTTAACCCCAAAGTAAGCAAATATTTGCTTGTGTTATGGGTGTTAGTCAACGATACTAATACATAGATATACATATATAAATACCAGAATATATATAATAAACACCTAAACCCGGAAATACAAACATTTATGCTCATCACACAAATGCTTGTCCCCGTCGGGAATGAACCCGAGCCCCGTTGATTGCGTAGTCAGGGTCACTAACCACTCGATCAACGGGGCGGTCGACATACGCGACTACTGCGACGTCTGCTTGTTTATTTTTAGGGTTCCGAAGTGTTTACTCCCTAGGGTTCCTAGTCTAGGAACCCTTATAGTTTCGCTATTTCCACCTGTGCGTCCGACTATGGAATACGTGAGAACGCCTGGTCAAATATGTGTTTTTTAAAGCCTTAAAAGAATGTGATTTTACATTCTTTTTTTTTTTTGCTTTATATTATTCAAGGATAGTCGAACTCATATTCATGTTAATTTATATATGTAGTTTAATAGGAAATGACGTATATCTCCAACCTTTGGTAATCACTGTGAAATCTACATATACATATAATAAAATCGTAGGAAAGTCAAAACTGTACATTGAATATTTTTTTAAAAGAATACTCGGGGCGTGATCTACAATCGATATCGAAGTCAAAAATTTAGTTTTTAGAATTTTAGTCTGGTCTGTATGTATGTCCGGGGTAAACTCAAAAAGTACTGCATAGATTTACTTCAAACTTTGCATGAATGTTACTAATAGGTCGGGTCAACATATAGGCTATATATTATCACGCTATCACCTATGGGGGAGGGGCTGTGGACAGAGCTTTGCTCGGTTTTTCACATACCCATATCTTGGGAACCGAGCTTTTCTTGGACCTGGAGCCTTGATAAATCGATTTCTTGACCCGAAAAACCCTTAATTTGTGACTTTCAAGAAAATCGTTGGAGCTGATTCCGAGATATATATAAGAATTGCTCGTTTAAAGGTATTAATTAGATCTCAACAAAAGAGAATCTGTTATTTAAAAAAGCTTTGAAGGTAAAAAAACTATACTGGTGTCATTTTGAAAATATATCTAAAAAATTGTTTTTTTTTTACTTATACGAGAGATTTGACAGCTACGTTTGCCTAACTTATGAATTTAACTTTATATAGTGGACAAACTATCTGTCTTAATGTAAAATCAGCTGCGGATATTTGCGTAATTGGAAGTTATGTATTGTTTTGTGGTACTATTCCACACGCCTAATGAAGGATTTGGATAAAGTCCAGGCCCCAAGACAGCCATTAAAAAAAAATTCACTTTTTTAGAAATAACTAAGTATGTCGATGTATTTTGATTTTATCGATAGTTGTTTGGAAAATGTGAATAAAAATACAATTTTATCAAAAAATATTTATTTACAATAAAATATGTATTTACAATAAAAAAATAAATGTATGTATAGTAAACAAATGTTTTATTTTCTTCTCTCATAATATGTTAGGTGGGTTGACATTTTTTAGAAATCGATAATGTTGAATCAATGCTTGAAATCAAAAAAATAAATAACAAGTCTGAAACTTCAATTAAAAATTGTATTTTTCATATGTACCTTAATGTACATTTTTAACATACTTATAAAATAATAACACACAACATCGTCATCATCAGCAGTCTTATAATAAAACATTTCAATTAAAAATACACACACGTGTGTAATGTGTGTGTAATAACACGTGTGTGTAATAACAATAGGTGTCTGTCCAAGAAACTTTAGTTTTTCATATATATATATACCATAACACATAAAATAACACTACTTATGACATCGTCATTATCAACAGTCTGATAATAAGTTACAATAAAAATAATATGTGCACATAACACGAAAAAATATATTATAACAAATCCACAAACACATTGTTCCCAATTCCCAATCGCTCACACGTAAAACACCTATCACAATGGTTATATGTAATTGATGTGATTGAGAATAAGAAGAACAAGCAAGATGCATGTGAGGAAGATGCACTACTGTGGTCTTGTGTGGTATTTTTGGAAACAATTGAGTATACACAGTGGCACGCGACATGCAGCACAACGGTAGATTGATCTTTGCGTTTTTCTGCCTTCGGCAAAGCAAATGACGCAACGTTTGCTGTGATTGCGTCTTCTCGCAATACAACCAGCTGTCGGTTCCATTAACACGGGCCAATGTGCAGAATCAATGTATCTTCCGGAGTGCGTAGACATACTGCTGCCAACAGCAATTCTACGCTGCTGCGGACAATGTGAAAGATGTTTAGCGAGGATGGTGTCTACAAGCTGAAGGCGGAATGATAAATGGTTATGATGTTTATTATCTGACGATTGCACGAGAACGCGAGAATTAAGGACAGAAACGTTGAGGAGCCGTTTAAAAAGTTTCATATGCCATTTTGGGCAACGTTTTCTATCTAATAAATAAGGCTCTAGCATTTGATCTTTCAAATCCACACCCCCCATGAATTTATTATATTCCAGTATCATTTGTGGTTTAAATGGTACTGGCCGAGACGCTCTAGAAGGGACTGTAGGCAAGGCAGTAGATGAACCATGACAAGTAGAAATCATGGTTACTCGTTTGTTGTCTTGCCATGCTAACACTGTCACGCTGCCAGAATGTCTTGCGATGTATTCTCCCCTTTTAAGTGGAGCCTTATTTATTAGAACGGGAACGTCGCGCCGGAAAGACTCCAAAGTACCGACGCAGTCAGTACCATTGCGCTTCAGAAACTTGGCTAATCGCGGTGAATTATACCAATTACCCATAAATAACCTATACCCTTTGTTTAGTAGGGGACCAACAAGCTTCTTCACAACAGATGTACTATTCAGATCACCGGTCATCTGATCCGGATCTGTTACACTTTTTTCACCAGTGTATACAATAAAAGACCAAAGGTACCCAGTAGTACTATCACAGAGTTCGAACGATTTGATCCCAAATTTAGAAGCCTTATTCCGATTATACTGTCTCAAGCTCAACCTTCCTTTCGAAAGGATTAAACTTTCCTCTATACAAATGTTTCTACTTAAAACATAATTGGACTGAAAAGCTGAATTTAAATGGTTAATTATTGGTGTCAGACAGTGCAATCGGTTAGAGCTTCCAGTGCTAGTCTTAGAAGGATTTGGTTCATTTACAGCAGGGTCAGATTCTACAAATTGCAAAGCTCTACTTAAATTTTCGTACCTCCTGCGTGTAAAAATGCGTCTGAAAACTTCTGTTTTCAGGAGTGGATCGACAGAAAAGCAACTGGTAATAGTTGGCATCCTAACTGTACCCAGCATCATCCAGAACGCAAACAGGCATAAAATTTCGTGGCGATTAGTGGGAGTCCATTCAGACTGGAAAGAAGCTGATGAAATTTTAGTGGCATATAGGTTGGTTTCAGTCACAATTAGACTTAACACGTTATCGTTCCAATAGGAACGAAAAGCGTCATATGCTGAATTAAAAACGTAAACTGCACCCGTACGCTCTGGCTTAAAATTTTCCTCCTGACCTTGAAAAGTCTCCATAGAAAACCATTCACAGTGATGGTTCTGGCCTTTCAGTCTAGGGAGAGAATTCTCTCTATCAGTAGCGTCATGAAATCCATCTTCATCTTCGCTCTCACTAGCATCATCAAACACAGTGTTTCTCTCAGGCCTTGCAACATCTTGTAAACTCGTCTGTCGATTCCTCACTACATCCATCTCAAAACTTATTAATTCAGGGGGGACGTCCTCATCTCTCGTCCAAACTTCATGCAGTGGGTGTCCGACCCTCCACCGCGGCGCCCCCCGCCGGCGCCGGCTCGGCCGCCCACTCCCACTCCCTCGTGCACTCTCTCCTCGCACACCTCTCACCCCTCTTCGCTCACTCAACCTTTTACTACGTTCACTCCTATCTCGCTCTTCAGGGGACATAAACAAATTGTGGGCATCCGGGGCGAAAAATTCGGCGTCTTCACCACTGTCCAGTGCTACGCCGTTTTCGTCGTAAATCCGAACCACCCCAGGTGAGGGCTGCACTGTGCTGTAAAAACAAACGTTGTTAGTTCTACAACTCTGGCAAGGGGTTTGGTACCTACTACCGCATTACCTACCTGTCGCAATAGTGTCAGTGTGTGTCACTGGCGTTTTCCCCTTTGAGCAACACTGATAGCAACGCAACATTAACATCTCTAGTGTCTATAGACGACAGCTGTCTCTTTCTATCAGGAGAACCTTCCTGCTGCTGCTGTTTACTTTCCTAAGATATAAAAAAATAATCAACTTACAATTTTGGTGAAAAATTTATAGACGACCGGGACCTGCAGAGTGACGCGTCACGCGGCGTTGTTTTACCCTAAAATATATAAAAATAATAATAGTAATTCGAAACCACTGAAATCAACCTGCAATAAAAACAGTAACATCAGGGACCTAAAACTATAAAGAAACATTTAACCATTTCCGGCAACCTCTCTTAGTGCTCTGAGGATGTGAACAGTAGGGTGGAGCCTGCAGGGAAAAATCGCATTTTTCACTCTAAGGTAAAAAACATATAGTGTAACGCATAAGGAAATACAAAAAGCATTTTTTTTTATATCATAAGATAGCAAACAAGCAGATGGGTCTCCTGATGGAAAGAGTCAACCATCGCCTATAGACACCAAAGATGTTACTGGTGCGTTGCTATCTTGTGGCGAGGTCTAATGCCACATGCATAAGTTTACCGGCTACCTTACCCCCCAAACCGGAACACGACAGCGGCAAGCACTGACACTATTGCGGCAGGAATAGGTAAGGCGGTGGTACCAGACCCGGGTGAGACAATGCAGAACTCTACCACCTAGTAGCCACTATGGTAGTGACTCGATAGCCAATCGGTCGCCTTTTACGACCTGCCTGGCAGAACGGCAGTTGGCCTATTTTTCAAAGGAGGCTGGGACAATCAAAACACTTTTGATGAGGTCTCCCAGCATTCCAACATTGAACAGGGCGGGTATAAATGATCGACCCTGCGATGAAGCTTCACCAGGAGGTAGAGTTCTGCAATGTTACAGCACCACTGCCTTACTTATTCCTGCTGCCATAGTGTTGGTGCTTTTTGCTGGTACTTCTGGTTTGGAGCCACTTGTATTGATTGGCTACATATGTCATGTCACTTTTATAACTAATTACCATTGTTTTATTGGTATCATTGTCTTACCATTTCCCGATCCCGCCACAATCAGCATTAATGCTAGTCCTGGTAGTATTTTGGTTTGGAGGGTAAAGTAGCTGGTAAACTTTTGCATGTTTCATTTATACCCTGTACATTTTTTTATATAGCAACGCAATATTTTTTTATATATACAGGATTAGTTTTGAAGTTCTGGCCAAATTTTAAATGGTTAGCGACCCTGACTACGCAATCGACAGGGCTTGGGTTCGATCCCCGACGGGGACAAGCATTTGTGTGATGAGCATAAATGTTTGTATTTCCGGGTTTGGGTGTTTATTATATATATTCTAGTATTTATACATGTATTTCTATGTATTAGTATCGTTGACTATCACCCATAGCACAAGCAAATAATTTGCTTAATTTGGGGTTAGTTCAGTAAGTGTAATTTGTCCCGTGAATATTTATTTATTTATAAAAAAAAAGATGATGTCAGATATAAATTGTGTCAAAAAAATTACCGGCTAAAGTGGGTTCAAACCTCATCACTTTTAAGCTCTAAGTCGTCTTCACTCATCTCTTCATCAACCACTTCGTCATGATAGAGCAGGTCAAGGAAGTCCGCGGGTGTTTCTTCCTCCTCTTTCCCACGCCAACTTGACATGCTTTATAACAGAAAAAAGAAAACTGTCACATTAGTACTCATATATTCTTGTGATAATATTTTCTTGTAATTAAAACAAATAAAATTTCATTTCCATAGCTTTATTAACAACAAAAGTCATCATGTAAAAGCAAATATAAAAGCACAGCAGGATACCATCATCACCATCGGCAACAGCAAAACTTTTTTCCCTATTCAAAAAATTTACATCTAAATTTTAGCATGGGCAAACTATGTCCATAGTGCGTTACAAATACTGACCAAATGGCTCTTTTAAATAAAGATGTTTTTAAAGCTGTTGGCCTGTGACAAGTAAAATAAATTGTAATTCCTCTATGGTGAGGAAAAGTATGCTGGCAGCCTTGTCCGCTTTCAAATATTTTTTAAACGTATAACCGTAGAACTGTTTAGTCTTTTTCTATGATTTGAAATTGTAATTGTAATTAGTTTTTCTGTGGGCTAGGACGTATGCCCAAATAAATTGAAGATCGACAGTAATGTTTATTTTTATTCAAAATAATTAGTAAGTCGATTCCGCGTACCTCAGTAAGAAGTAAACGCAGCAAAGACGTGTAGAAAACTCTCTAGTGATCAGTGGATCACTATAATATTACATATTAAGATTTTACAAAATAATAATAATAATATTCAGGAGACAAATTACACTTGATCTAACCCCAAAGTAAACAAATTATTTGCTTGTGTTATGGTTAGAATATATGTAATAAACACCCAAACCGGAAATACAAAAAGAACATGGGCCATTTTAGTTTTGAACATCCCTTGGAGTGGCAAATATTAAATTAAGTGGAATAATTTTATACGTTTTTTAAATCAATAAAACAAAATATATATCTAGGAACAGTTACATAAAAAATATAAAGACTTTGATTGACTTCTGCTATCTTAAATGTCTCTTTTCTCTGATAACATTATTTGTAATCTATGGTAAATGGTTATTGGGTACTTATGTCAAGTGTTTACACGTCTTCTCATCACTCAAAAAATCGTAACCACAGAGTATTAAGGAGAGAACTAAATGTTTACGTTAATCTAACCTAAATTCCAACTTTATCTTTATCTGACTATTATTCCCCAAGCTTAAAAAAATATATAATAAATGTGGATAAGTTCAGGAGTTAATATCGAATCTTATGGAATATATGAAACTTTAAGATGAATAGAAAAAATAATGATGTATGGTGTCTTGCCCGTGTTCTTTATGCTCATCGCATAAACGCTTGTCCCCTTCGGGATCGAATGCAAACCAGTCAATTGCTAAAATAAAAAGGGCTAAAACTAATATTTTTGATCCTGGTAGCCCTTAAATCAAGATGTACCAGGTGGTAATCCTAGTTATGCCCGAAGTCATTATGACCACATTTTTGTCCTCTCAAACCATATACCCAGAACTAAAATATTGCTATGGCCAAAAAATTGTTATAACAGCGGTTGTTGTAAGCGAAAGCCACTGTGCAGTGCATACATCACTACCTTCATATGAAACTATCCAATAAAATCTGTTGGCATGTTACAGATTTAAAAAATAACAAATATTTGAATGATCACTTTAATATGATGCCTGGTAGATAAGATATATAACAATTAAAACATAACCATTTACAGAATGACAAAATATAGTTTGATTATAGAGTAATTATTTGTTTTGTACAAAACAATACATATAACACCCCAAATATAATTTAACATTTTGCTCTCAGGTCACCCCTACATCCATTCTTTGAGTGCTACAGATAATGGTTAGTGACTAGGTCTAAACCAACTGTGCTCAGCTCAGATGCTGAGAACAAAGTTTTATTTCCTCTAAGTTCGTTTTCTTTGCTTTTTAAGGCTTTGTCTTCTATAATAACAGCAAAAAATATTACTTGTGTGCTTTACTTAATAGTAATAATGGTTACTTCCGTTAGTTACACAGGCCAAATACTTATGAGCTCTTAAAAATAAAAGTATAAAGTAAATACCATCACTGAGAACATACCACTTTGAGCTTTCACATTTCATTTCTACTTCCCCCTCATTTTTTTCGTATTTATATTTCTTAGCCCCTTCCACTTTGATAATATCCGTTTCCAATATAATTTCTGAAGTACATTGATAGGATTCACAATCTAAATCTTCTTCCTTTTTCATTTCCGTAGACATATTCACAAATTATAAAGTATTATGTACTAGTATTTACTATTTAGTATTATGGTCTTATGGACATATTTTTGAAACAGAACAATCAAAGAGTATACAATCACAGACTAATTGAGGGGTATAAAAGCAAAAGCGCTTCAGTCACATAACACCTAAACTGAGTAAACCGCAAATTTCCACTGTGTCTTAATAAATTGTATTTTTTATCAGAAACGGATGTTAGTACATTCAATAGAATATATTTTTCAAATAACAATAATCAAATCAAATCAAATATACATAAATTCTTTATTATTTAAGAAATAGTGTAGGACTGAGGTGTTTTTGCATTTAAGCATTGGACTAAAGCGTGTTTGCTTTTCATTGCTTTGGATCGAAGCGAATTTGCATGTCACTATTTAATTCGTCAACTGTCAATAAATGGCGGTAGCTTAAGGTACCGATTGCAAAATAAAACAAAGTTTAGAATATAGAATTGTATTAATTTTCTTAATAAATTACTTACAGGTAAGGTACATTATATTGTATTATAATTATTTATGAAAAGTAAAGATAAAATAATATTCTTGCTCATTGTAAAAAAATTAAATAAAATAATTAAATCGGGAGATCTTTTGCAGAGTAACTTAACCAAAGGAAAATAAAACCCATTACTAAAAGCAGAAAAACGCAGAAAAAAATTGAAATAAAATTTTCTTAACAAATTAGTTACAGGTAAGGTACATTATATTGTATTATAATTATTTATGAAAAGTAAAGATAAAATAATATTCTTGCTCATTGTAAAAAAATTAAATACAAGATTTAAATCGGGAGATCTTTTGCAGAGTAACTTAACCAAAGGAAAATGAAACCCATTACTAAAAGCAGAAAAAACAATTCAGTGTAGTGTGAATAAAATGTTAGTATGTTAGGAGCTTTTTGCAATAATTAATTATTAATTTAATAAAAATTGAAATAAAATTTAGAAGAAGCTTTCTATGCAAACCCTACTTTACCCTATCACAACGGTCAAAATATTAGTAAGTTGTTTGTTACCTTTCTGCCTTTTCCTTCACCCGTCGCCACTGATTTTTATTTACCAGACGTTTTCGTGTTCGTCCTGCACATGCTGGTGTAATTTTTTCTTCCATTACAATAAGTAATTTAATAAAAAACACAAATTAAACACGCGCTATGCGCAGTCAACTTACTATGAAAAGTAATTGATTCGACATCTTAGAAATTTTGAAATGGCTGCTTCTGATTGGTTGATTGTGATTGAGGCGGATTTGCTCCTAACAAATTTTGGATTGAGGTGGTTTTGCATGTAATCATTACTTTCTAAGTGAATTTTATGTAGGATTGATTTGGATTTGTATGGTGACGATTATACTATATTTTTGCAATTTTTTATCGCTACAATTTGGTGTGCTCAGTGTAATAAAATGCATTTTTGGACTGAAGCGCTTTTGCTTCTATACCCCTCAATTAGAGTACTACGTAGTATACAATACTACGTATTACGTAAGACAGAACAATTATGAATGAACCTCTAGTCTTACGTAGTATTATTGTATACTCTTTGCATTGGACAGAAGATGGGCGATTGTGAATGACATTATTCGAATAATTCGATTATAGAAATCATTCGAATTATTCGAATAAGCATATAACTCATTCGAATTTGAAAAGAAACGAGAAGTAAATATAATGTATAATGTATTGCGTCGTCTCATTCTTTCGATTGAAATTTCATTACTCCTAGTTTATATATTCGAATATTCGTAACCTCATCTAAAATTAAACTATATGTACTGTGAAAAGTACCTAAGTAGTTTCGTGTGGTAAATTGAATAATCAAAATTAACGATAATTACTAGTTTTTATTCGAATATCGTAGTTTTTATTGCACCCATATAAAAATATTTTGATTCTAAACACTAATTTAATTAATTTGTGTTATCAAATTAAACTTAAAAGTAATCTTTTACAATTTTGTATGGCAAACTGAATGAGTAAACTAGCGGTTCGCAAATCAGTAAATACTTAATTATTACTACGAATATCAATTAAAAGTAGACTTTAAAGTAAGCGAATACAGACCAGTTTTGTATGGAAAAGCAAATGAATAAATAAATAAATATTCACGGGACAAATTACACTCACTGATCAAACCCCAAAGTAAGCAAATTATTTGCTTGTGTTATGGGTGTTAGTCAACGATACTATTACATAGAAATACATATATAAATACTTTTACATACATAATAAAATACAAACATTTATGCTCATCACACAAATGCTTGTTCCCGTCGGGGATCGAACCCGAGCCCCGTTGCTTGCGTAGTCAAGTTCGCTAACCACTCGACCAACAGGACGGTTTTATTCGAATTTGCAATTTAGCGATCGATTGTTTTTGTATTCGAAAATTAATATTAGTAGTATCAAACCATTCGATTATTAAAATCAGTAACAATCGCCCATCTTTGTGAGGTTAGATTATTACACATTGGTCAGACTCAGTAAGACTCACGGGCAAGGCTAGATTTAGGCAGGTAAGCTGAAAAAGATGGTACCAAAAAATGAAGAGGATAGTATTTATAAAAAATTATAGTACACTTTCATTATTTTTAATTTAACTTATTATGTAGTCATTAAAATCAAAACCAGGTATGGCAAAGTTTACTCCTCTTTTAAGTTTATCAGTTCTTCAATATTACTATTAGCTAGATCTTCATCCTTGGCATTTAATTTCATCAACATATTATCCTCAGTAGGAATAAAATCAGTACAATTCCCACTTTTGCTAGGTACCGCTTTTGATAGCGTCACAAGACAATAATATGGCGTCTATGGATTGTGTTGCTAGTTTGTTTCGTATTTTAGTCTTGGTGAGGTTCACTTTACTGAATATTCGTTCGCAGTCGGCCGCGGCATTTGCATGTGGAAGTACTAAATGATCTAGGAGAAAACATCGCAAGATCAGAATTCGGTCGGATACACGCAGGGTCGAATATTCATATGACGTAAAACTAAGCATTCGGGAAAAACTTTCAATTATAGTATTTTAATGTACTATCCTTTATTAAATTAATTTTATAAAGGGTAGTACATTAAAATTAAGGCGAAATTATAGTACAAATACTATAATTATAGTACAAAATCCAGCCCTGCTCGGGGGTGAGTAAAATTGTTCTGTGCTCAGGGGTAGGGATGTAAAAAAAATCGGTTATTGAAATAATCTATTATTAATCGATTTTTTTAAAGAGTAAAATCGATTTTAATATGTGATTTTATTTTTATAATTAATCGATTTTTAATAATTTTTCAATCACTCATTACCGATTTTTCATCTGCAACCCTCCACATTAAGTTTGGTCTTTTGGCCCGGAGCCCGGAAAGCAAACTGTCAAAGAATACTATCTCCATAATATTACATTAACCTCTTGCATCTCTTGATAGTTCGCGCTTGCACTCTGACGGTGAAGCTCGGACACTCGTGCGTTTTGCAGGAAACGCGACGCAAATTCTATGTTAAATAAAAAATGGTTTTATTCTAAAACATAACAATATTTTATTATTCTATAAACGACGAAAGTATCAGTTGGTATATTTTCTATCTATTAGGAATCAAAATAAGGTAATCGGTAAAGTAGTTTTTATATTTATGAAAAAACATTACAAAAAATCACTTGAAAAGTAATGAATTTCTGACTATATTTTTGGTTATTACGATATATTTCTTACAACTAATTATCTAAATATAAACACTATATGCCCCGTTGGTCGAGTGGTAAGCGAACCTAACTACGAATCGATGCGGCTCGGGTTCGATCTCCGACAGGGACGAACATTTGTGTGATGAGCATAGATGTTTGTATTTCTGCATCTGGGTGTGTATTAGGTATGTAACAGTATTTATATATATAATATGTATTTCTATGTATTAGTATTTAGTATCGTTGACTAACACCCATAGCATAGGCAAATAATTTGCTTACGCTTTACGCCGTGTTGGTCCCGGCCTCCTTTGTAGAATAGGCCAACTGCCGTTCTGCCAGGCAGGTCGTAAAAGGCGACCGATTGGCTATCGAGTCACTACCATCGTGGCTACTAGGTGGTAGAGTTCTGCATTGTCTCGCCCGGGTCTGGTACCACCGCCTTACCTATTCCTGCCGCAATAGCGTCAGTGCTTGTCGCTGTCGTGTTCCGGTTTGGAGGGTAAGGTAGCCGGTTAACTTATGCATGTGGCATTAGACCTCGCCACAAGATAGCAACGCTCCATTAACATCTTTGGTGTCTATAGGCGATGGTTGACTCTTTCCATCAGGAGACCCATCTGCTTGTTTGCTATCTTATGATATAAAAAAAAAAAAAAAAAAAAAAAAACTTTGGGGTTAGATCAATTTGTGTAATTTGTCCAGCGATATTATAATTAATGTTATTAAACGGCCTTTCTAATAAAAACAGTACTTACATGAGAGAAATGCATCGTAGAACAACACAAAATTCAATTTAATAGCAATAAAAAACCACTAACGACTGTGACACTGATATTATAGACAAATTAGAAAAAAATCGATTAATATAAAATCGATCATTAAAAATTATTTTAAATCGATTTTACATGGCTTCAATAATAATCGATTAATTAAAAATCAATTATGTACAATGTCACATCCCTACTTACTCGTACATACCTATAATTAATCTGTGATTTAACTAACCTCAAATGTCTCCGTACTAATTTACTTCACATTTCACATTTTATTATATATTATATATTTTATCTATATTAATTTTCTCTTTGCTTCACAAATTATAAAGTATTATGTACTAGATTTTGCTAGATTTACTTTTTGCTCAAATGTCTAGTAAGTTGTCCAAGGAAATTAAAATTGAGGAACATACCGATTGTTATTCCTTTCAATGTACCTCTGAAGTTATATTGGAAACAGATGTGGTTAAAATAGAAGTGAACGAAGATATTAAATACGAAGATAATGCGAAGTCAACAGAAATGAAATTAGAGTTAGAAAATGTCGAAAGTGGTATGTCATATAAATTGACCAATATAGAACACTTAAACCTCTTAAATAACCATTTTGTATGTATAAGTAAATACATATTGTTGTACTGAATACACACATTTAATAAGCCCCAAACTAGGACATTTATGAAGTTTATATAATGCCAAACATCATTAATAATACTAGTCTTGTAAGAAGTAGTTGGGATTAAAAGACAATATTTTTTGTATGGACATATTTTAAGGATGGAATGATTCCAAAACAGATATACAAAGCAAATGTGGATGGATTTAGGTACCAGGGAGACTAAGACTGACTGATACCATGATCAAATTAGTTAGATGCTGTCTGAAGGTGATGTCAAAAATCTCCAAAACTGGTGTGTTTGCATGCAGAGAGTTATGAATGTGGAGGAAGCAAGGCAAGTCTGTCTGGACTGTGATATATAGCATTTAATTCATCCTGCCTACCCTATTAGGGATTTAGAGTGAAGATATTTATGTATCTATAGATTTTCATTTCTATGACAATACAGTCTAGAAATGCAAATGACTGTAAAAGAATTTCCAAAAATACTGGATACTTTACTTTGTTATCATCTACCTGTGTGCCATATTTCATTTAAAAAATTAAAATCCAATAAGTTCCGGGCTCCTTTGAAGAATAGACCTATAGTAATTTGCATATATGATGAATAACTAGTCCAGATGAATAAAGTATT
Source organism: Apodemia mormo (assembly GCA_036924255.1). Lineage (NCBI taxonomy): Eukaryota > Metazoa > Arthropoda > Insecta > Lepidoptera > Riodinidae > Apodemia > Apodemia mormo. The sequence goes on from JAUPFN010000028.1 coordinate 5,693,868, forward strand.
TATTAAGTATCAGTCCACAGTTCACAAACGTTAGGTTAATTAATTTTCATCGATCTAGCATTCATAGACAAATTCCCGAGTAGGGCATAGACTAGGAGACTACAGACTGACTAACTAGTAATACCACTTACAACAAGACCAACTGCCGTTCTACCAGGCAGGTCATAAAAGGCAACCGATTGGCTATGCAAGTCACTACCATTTTGACTACTAGGTGGTAGGTTCTGCATAGTCTCGTCCGGGTCAGGTACCACCGCCTTACCTATTCCTGCAGGAATAGCGTCAGTGCTTGTCCCTGTCGTGTTCCGGTTTGGAGGGTATTGTAGCCGGTAAACTTATGCATGAGGCATTAGAACTCGCTACAAGATAGCAACGCACCATTAACATCTTTGGTGTCTATAGGCGATGGTTGACTCTTTCCATCAGGAGACCTATCTACTTGTTTGCTATCTTATAATATATAAAAAAATTTAAAAAAATGGCTTTTATGTAACAACGTAATAAACAATAATCCGTCACTTACGTGCTATATTTTATTTGAGTTGCTTACGTTACTACTCTTAAAAATTAAAGTGTTACACCGCACAAGCCACCAACTTCTGTTAGCTGTACGATGAAGAAATTGCCCAAGGTGGGTCTCAAACCCACCATCTCATTGTTTATGCCAAATTAATATAATAAAATGTTTTATTTATAGGTCAGTTCATGAGATTCCACAACGAAGAGGAAGAAGGCTTAAATGAAGTTGTGGATGTGAAGGCTAAAATAACAGTATCCATGAACCCCGTTGTTGTGCTAACGAGACTAACAGAATCTCAAATAAAAGCTAATGACATATTTGAACCTAAAAAAGATAAGAGAAATGATGATGGTTTATATAGGTGTGATGTTTATGAAAAAGGTTTTCATCAAAATAGTATTTTAACGAGGTACTTGTATACTCACTGTGATATAAAACCATATGCGTGTAATGTCTGCAACAAAGATTTCAAATATCGGAGCAGTTTGCGTGAGCATAAGTTTATTCACAGTAAAGAGATAAAAAAACCTTATGTGTGTGATGTTTGCGATAGAGGTTTCTCACGACCGAGTAAATTACGTAGTCATGTATATACTCATACTGGAGAGAAACCTTTTACTTGTGACCTGTGTAGAAAAACATTTAATCAAAAAAAAAATTTAAAAATTCACTTAAATATGCACTATAAAGTAAAACCTTATGTGTGTAATGTCTGCGATAGAGGTTTCTTACAATCAAGTGATTTACGTCGTCATGCATATACTCACACAGGAGAAAAACCGTATACTTGTGACTTGTGTCGAAAAATGTTTAGTCGAAAGAGCCACTTACAAACACATTTAAATGTACACTACGAAATAAAACCTTATTTGTGTGATGTCTGCAATAAGTGTTTCTCACAATCAAGTAATTTTCATCAACATCAATCTATTCACACTGGAGGGAAGATATTTCCATGTGACTTCTGTAAAGAAACGTTTAGTTCTAGATACAAGTTAAAGAATCATTTAATTACACACAATAAAATAAAATCGTTTATGTGTAATGTCTGCAATAAGTGTTTCTCACAACCAAGTGTATTACGTCATCATCAATATACTCACACTAGAGAGAAGCCATTATGTTGTGACTTCTGTAAAAAAGCATTTAGTCGAAAGAGTGATTTAAAGAGACATTTGTATATCCACAGTCAGATGAAACCTCACGTGTGTAATGTCTGCAACAAGGATTTCACAGAACTATATAAACTGCGAAAACATGAATTAATTCACATTGAAGATAAATAATTTTCTTATGACTTTTTTGAAATTATTTTGCCAAACATTTATATATCCACAGTGATGTAAAGACTCCCGTGTGTGATGTCTGCAATAAAAGTTTCTCACACACTAGTAGATTTTTTTTGAAGGGCAATGGGCTCACCTCATTCCCACCACTGTAACTTCTGTAAACCAGAATCAACAGCGGCAACCGTCCTGATAAACCGGCAGTTATCCTTAAGTTAACTATTATTTTATATATATATATATATATATATATATATATATATATATATATATATATATATATATATATATATATATATATATTATATATATATATTTTATTATTTATTTTTTATTGAACGAAGTTCCTTACGGCAGGGTTGGAGGGGATAGGGATTTTGCTGCGCGACCGAACTGAAAAAAATGTGATAGTAAAACCGTAAGAAAAATGCGTGGAATAAAAGCGTTAAATGAGACGTGCGCAGGCGCGACAGTCGCGTACACATGCGAGTAGTGCCGTTTAGCTGAAGGAAATTCGTTCCTACCTGGTGTCCCGCGACACCACATCATTTTTCTTTGTTTTTTTTTTATGCTGAGCGTGTTGTTCCTGTAACGAGTCATCACTAATCTCATATTTGGTTTATGTTTTTGCCTTTTAGTAAGTACATAATATGTATGTATATGAGTATGTATGTATGTATGTATGTATAAATGTATGTATGTATATATGTATATTACATATATGTGTATGTATTTATGTATCCAAGTATGTAGTTATAATTTATATATAGCACTGAAATTGGTTAGCACTTATATTTTTATTTTTATCTTTTTTTTTTTTTTTTTTTTCGTAAGATGAGCACCAATGCCCGCGTTAATGTAAATATTTCCTAAAGTCGCTGGTTGTCTGGAAGAGATCACTGATGGGTGATAAGACCGCCTATTTGTACTCCGTTCCCTATCGTACATTGTTATTTTCTACTGTAAATGATGTGTGTTGTGTGCAATAAAGTGTATTATTATTATTATTATATATATATATATATATATATATATATTAGATACATACCTATAATAAAATTATTGTAACAAAGCCTACTTATTCTATTATTTTATTCATTCAGGACGTTAATGCATTTTTAACCATTATGATGATGATTATGATATTCCGCTTTAAAACTTTTTAATATCACAGGACAGCAAACAAGTAGGTGGCTCTTCTCATGGCAAAAGGCAACTATCGTTTATACACATCGAAGATGGTATAGTGCGTTGCCATTCATGTGACAGGGATGCAATGTCATTGGTATAAATCAGAAAAAAAAACACTCTAATAATAATAAATAATATCGGTTTTTTATCGAATACACTTTGGAGAGTGCGCTGCGGAATTGCACGACTTAATTCCGCCATCCCCGTTTTTCTATCGATCGTCGAGGTGCACAGAATCTAGGCATCGTTATATGGTGGACGTTCCACGTACCCGGACAAAGCGGTTCGACTCAACATTCTTCATTCGAACCGCAAAGGACTGGAACATGCTTCCTGAGTCTGTGTTCCCGGACGAGTTTGTACTCGTCTCTTGAAGATCTCCAGAACAATCTGGAGATCTTCAAGAGATCTGAAGAGTGAACAGGTACCTTCTAGGGAAGCGCGTTCCATCTTAGGCCTCATCTTAGCTTACCATCAGGGGAGATCGAGGTCAAGCGCTTACCTATCGATAATAATAAAAAAAAAAACTATAAATTGACCGTCTAGCGCGGCAACGACGAGCACTATTGCGGCAGAACAGTAGGGCTACTCTTGAAAACCGATTTCAATTTTAAATGAATATTTAATAAATTTTAAAGTATTTCGTACTCTGGACAACTATATATTTAGTTATTGGATTCGGCGACAGCGCCACATGGGTTTCGATTTTTTTGGAACTACTCATTATTACTTTTATTCGTTATTTTGTTTAAAACGGTACTTAAAATTTCCACTTGTGACACTAGCTTGATGTGTAACGATGACATCTATTTCCAATAATTAGGTCGTTACTATACTGAATCAATGTGGGCAATATTGGTTTCAAGAGTACCGTTTTTTGACGATATTCAAAACTTGTTTTTATCAATATTGGTTTAAGATTTATATTGTTTTCAAGAGTAGGCCTACTGGTGGGCGGTAGCACCAAACCCGAGTGAGACGTGACACAACTCTGCCACCGCGCTGTAGTGACACGCGGACACGTGTCCGCCTCTTCCCACCTGCTACGAGATACTGTCCGTGCGGCAGCTGGTCTATTGTTTAGGAGGGGCTCGGATAAAAGGCTCTTACCTCTCAATGTTCGCAGACGACGGAATCATCAAAGTATCCACTCCGTAATACACGGTATAATGCACCGACTACACAGCCTATAGACGGCTAATGTTTGATTTTCCGTATTGAATGCATTCTGGCAACTAGCTGAAGTAAGACGAAGTGGGGTTGCAACGCCGTAATTGGCTAACTCAAGGCCACAGTGAAAGATAGTAATGTACAGAGCATCTGATTGGTCGACGCTGATTACCCTATCACTACTCATTGGCGCGTGGACATTTACATCGGAACTATAAGTCAGATATGTTGACACAAGTCATTCGCCTATTATTAGGTGTCTATGGGCTGTGTGGTCGGTGGTATAATGTATCACCTGGCGGTAATTTTCCAATTACATGTACAAATAACATTAAACAGTAGAATTGTTTTTTTTTTTTTAATTTTATTTATAGAGCTCTCACTCGGCTGCTGCTGCCGATGTTTGCCGCGGCCGACTTCGCTTTCCGAGTGTCGTACATACAACTCAAACATCCCAAGCCACTTTAATAAAAAATGTCCTCGTTTAACATGAGATATCAAACGAGCAGATGGCTCTTCCGACGGAAAGAGGTTACCATCGCCTATAAAACCACCAAAAACGTTAATGGTGTATTACTTACTATCCGTATGACGGGATGGTACAGCCACAAGCATTAGTATACCGGTTACCTTATCCTCCACACCGGAACACATCAATAATTATTGACGGTATTACCGCAGAATTAGGTGAAGCGGCAGCATAGTTCTGAGCCCCGGCTTGATATCACCGTACTATTTTCCTGGCTTAATTTAATAGTATCAACGCATGTCACGGTCGTGTTGCAGTTTTCTGGTAAGGTAACCGGCAAGCTTATTCTTGTTAAGTATTTTCATGTTGCTGTTTGCGTCAGAAATGCGTCAGAAACACCTTTGTTGTCTGTCGGCTCGGCAATGGTTACCTCACCACTTGTGTGATTTGACATGAAAATTAATGGTTGGAGGCTTTTAAAATCCCAATTTTTGTAGGATTCTACAAAATTTTATAAGGTTAGAAGTCCAGTCTTCTGTCTCAAGTTTTATAACCCAGGTTCTGTCATTTGGTACCAAACAAGGAGACGTTTAAATTCAGACTTTCAAAAGAAGTAGTCTTCAAGTTCTTCTTCTTCTTTTGTAAGTCCTGTTCGGCAGCTGAATTCGACTGTACTTTTTATATGCCTTACCTCCGATCTGATTCATTTGTGAAGCGATTTGGAAAATCATTGTTTAGCGTGTACTGCTGGTACTAGGTACCTATTGGGTCGAATTGACGAAAAGATGGTTCAGGAAACCTTGATATATAGGAAGGTATTAATGTAATTTATTGCGTTAAATGATTACTGGTCGAGAGACAGCCGCCACGTACACACCAATTGTATATCACAGGATCGCAAACAAACGAATGATTCCTGATGAAAAGATAATTCCATCGCCTATTTAGCACATAAGCACCATTAACATGGCGGCGTCTCTACACATGTTAAAGTGTTTTTCCATTCATATGGCGATGGATGTCAGATGTGCTGGATACTTACTCTCCAAACGGGAACATGGCAGATTGTTGACAGAACATAAATGTTCGCAGCAGCAACAGCTATCTTCACTTCCAATTATCTTATGTTATACCACAAGGGGGGGGGCTGTTTGCCTACCGATCAGCTGCACACGCACGCGCATATTACGAGTATCTGGTTTAACGAAAACCGCGCGAGAAGTTGCAGAACTCTTCCGCCTAGTAGTCATCTGGTTCAAGATGGCTGGCTGTATCACAACGGATTTATCTTCAATAATGGATATCGCCCAGTTCATCGCTCTGACATTTTGTTACAATCGTTTACCAAAACAGCAGAAAACGCTTCTGATAGAAAGAATTACGCATCCCCATTGAAATATCACGTGCGTGATACACAGGCCGCCGTTTCCAAAAGGACAGTGGAAGTAAGACATCTCATAAAATACGAGAGAAGGCCAATGTGTATTTTACTTATATTTTAAATTGTATCGTACTAATCTATATAATAAATATTATAAGTGCGAAAGTTTAGATGTTTGGATGGATGTTTATTACTCAATCACACAAAAACGACTGAACGGATTTGAATGAAATTTGGCACACAGGTAGATAATGATTTGGATTTTTTTATCCCGGAAAAATTAGGGGATCCCGCGGGATTCACCAAAAACTTATAATGCAGCGGGCTGCACGCTGCAGCTAGTATTATAAATGCGAAAATTTGTATGTATGGATGTTTGTTACTGTTTCACACAAATACTACTGAAGCGATTACGAAATTTGAAATTTGGTATGCAGATAGATGAAGACCCAGAATAACACATAGGCTATTTTTTATCCCGGAAAAGTTAGGTGATCCCGCGGGATTCACCAAAAACTTATAATGCAGCGGCTGCACGCTTCAGCTAGTATCTTATATTATTGTTTATTCTCTTTGGTATGTCCTTTTTGGCGTAAAATAAAGAATTATTATTATTGACAAATATTAACGTCGAGGCAGCATGTGATTGAGTTCTGTAGCGTCTTGTCGGGTTCGGTACAACCACTTCCAATCCTGCCGCAATAGCGTCAGTGCTTGTCGCTGTCGTGTTCCGGTATACAATGTACCCGTAGGCGTATCATCTAACGTTTGCAATTCGCCAGCAATCAGCGATGACTCTTAAACGTTAATGAAAAAAATCATCAAAAACGTCGCCAATTGCTTGCTGGTCACTAGATGCACTTTTTGTAATGTCACAGCATCAAAATTAATCAAGCGGCAACGACTACCACTAATGTACAAGGCTGTTATGTGTCATGCAACAACTAAACGATCACGATAATTTCGCATTGCGAGTTACGTGATCATCCCGCCGGTTTGGAGAGTAAGGTATAGAATAGAATAGAATATATTTTATTTGCATAAATATGGGTTACAATAATAGGTCTTACATTTTTTCAGATCGCCATAATCTACCGGCAATGCCGGTGTGCAAATACATACTATAATCTACTTAATCATAATTAATGTTCATATTTTATAAATTTAAGGTCATGAATTATCTTACAATTAATTAAACTCATAGAATCTATATAAAAAATAGCTAGTAAACTTATGCATGTGGCATTGCCATCCCGCCACACGGATAGCAACGCACCATTAACATCTTTGGTGTCAAAAGGCGATGGTTTCTCTTTCCATCACCTGCTTAGTTGCTATCTTGAGATATAAATACGTGCGTGTGCACTTATGTATGCGCGTATGAAGTTATAGCTACTTCTCTGGCGTAACGAGATAAACATCTTTCTAAATTTTTTATACTTCGTTTCCTACGTTTGATAAAACGACAATAATAAGGAAAAAAGGGTGTTTAATACATTGAAAAAAAGTTTAATGACGACGCAACATCTAGTTATACACATTTTATTTAAATATCATACAAGAATTACTTATACATAAAAAAACTTGAGAGGTGTTAAGGAACACCCGGATAGAACGAAGTTCCTTTTATTATTATTTACAAAAAACCTGTATGCACTCAACAAAGATAATCGTCGCGCCACCACACTGTTCAATGCGAAATAGAAATAAAAATATCTGGCTTGCTTTCTATAAGAGAGAGAGAGAGAGAGAGAAGAGAGAGGCAGAGAAACATGCGCACGCCGCACAGCTTACAATAGCTTACTGTAACAAAAAGTGTCGTGACAACTTTTCGTAAGAATTTTTTCCGTCTAGCCCCCTTTCACAACGCGCGATAAGGAACTTCGTTCCAATTAAAAGAATGGACAAACTTTTTTCAAAAAACTTATTTCATGATGTCAGTTTTTCGTGACGGTGCGCGCGCGCATCGTAACAATTTACTCTCAACAATTTTCCCTCACGCACCAAACCAAGTATAACTTAAAAATACGTAACAGAGACATAGTTCTAAATTAGATCTTATTAAATTTACATATAATGAGAACTAGAACTGAAAACAATCAGAATTACAGAACTAATGCCAAGTATAAAACCAGTATAAAACACTTTCACTTGCAGTGTCCAAGAGTTTTGTTAAAGGTTTAATTAAAGCTCGGTAAATATATATATATATATTATTCATTATCCGAATTCAGATAAATCACTTTGGAAATTTCATTAAAATGTATGAATACATGTTCTATCAAGACAAGAAAATCCTAAAACTAAAAATAAGTGCTATAGAGCAGACGAGGGGAAGTTCTGTAAATATGTTTATCAAACTTTTAAACAAGAAAAACTTTTATTAAACACGAGTAAAGCTGCGATAGACTATATTAACGTGAAGCAGTTTGGCCGAATAAAACACTTGAATCAGTTTTACACGCACAGTATAATTTTGGGCAGAGTAATGCCCTCAACAAGCGATAGAATTACAATGAATCGAAAACATGATGTCCCCGCTTATTTATACCATTCGTTATCTATTTTATTATGACGTCATAACACAGGTGTGCCGCACATCTGACCGGCTAGTAGTTGTCGTCAAGCGCAGTTGATAACAACTACTAGTTACATATGTTCAAGTGCCTTTTCAAATTGTACTTTCGGTATTCATCTTCAGTGTGAATAGATTTATGTTTACTTAAAGTACCTGACTGTGAGAAACTTTTATTGCAAACATTACACACATAAGGTTTTATTTTATTGTGTATGTTTAAATGTGTCTTTAAATTGACCTTTTGATTGAACGTTTTTTTACAGAAGTCACACGAAAATGGCTTCTCTCCAGTGTGAGTTAATTCATGGCGACGTAATTTACTTAAATCTGAGAAACACTTATGACAGTCATTACATATAAAAGGTTTTATTTTATTGTGTATGTCTAAATGTCTACTTAAATGGGATTTTTGATTGAACGTTTTTTTACAGAAGTCACACGAAAATGGCTTCTCTCCAGTGTGTGTAAAATTATGGCGACGTAAATCACTTGACTGTGAGAAACTTTTATTGCAGATATTACACATATAAGGTTTTATTTTATTGTGTATATTTAAATGTGTCTTTAAGTTGACCTTTAGATTAAAAGTTTTGTTACAGAAGTCACACGAAAATTGCTTTTCTTCAATGTGAGTTAATTCATGACGACGTAAATTACCTGAGTCGGAGAAACCCTTACTGCAAACATTACAGACGTACGGCTTTACTTCTTTTAGTTTATTTAAAGGCTTCATATCACTGTGAATGTACAAAGCGTGCTTATTTAAAATCTTCTTTTTACTAAAAGCTTTCCCACAAACACCACACTCGTATGACAAATCTTCATTTTTTTCATCCTCTTTACGGCCAAACTTTTTATTTACTTTTATTTGAGACTGTCTGATACTTGTTGCTACGACAGTATTCTCGTAAGATGTTATTTTAGTTTTCAGATCTACCACTTCATTGATGCTTTCTTCCTTAATTCCGTGCAATATCTTGAACTGACCTACAAATAAAACATATAATATATAAAAAATTATACTTAGTGATCTAACCAGCACAGACGCATGAGGTTATTGGGCTCGGACGATTCTCTGATCGTGCGGCTGCTAGGAAACGTGGCTTATAGTGAATCTTTTTATAGTGAATCTTTTTAGTTCGCGGATAATAGCAAATTTAATTAATTTCACCTTTTAATAATGGATTTCCGCAAAGTAACGCCTGAATCAATAAAAAAAAATCTTTTTAAAAGTTGGAACCTGCTAGTCGAAGTAGTTTTGCACAAAAATAATGAATTACTGCCTGTCACATTATCATCAGCAGCAGACAAACGTACTTGATATCTACGAGCAATGCCTGTCAGAACTTACATAAGCAATTATAGTACTACTAAGTCATCTAGTCTTCAGTAGGCGACGTCGCTAGTGAGGTGAGGCAGCCCTAAAGGCTGCTCTATTTCATAAGTCTACCGGCAAACTTGAAAGAGTAAGACAATTTCAATCAAGCAGGGTATAGACTACTATAAAAATATGATTATTTATTTAGGAAACAGTTAATATTGTAAAAAAATCTGTAAATCGGTTAAACCTGTAGGCAATGCCTGAAACATTTCGCTTAATTGAGGTATTGAGGTGGAATAAGCTCAAAGGAATAAAAAATATAACTACGCATATATTGTGCAGAGTTAAATTTTTAGCAGCTGTATGTTTGGAACGCTGATTGATTTTAATCTTTTGAAAGGCATCCGACGTAATTTTTGAATTATAAAATGTTTTCTTAGCCACATAATTGATTGGTTGAAATAATAAAATTTTGAAAATACACTTTTTTAATTTTCGACATTGATAAATCACAAACGAATCGACTGATTTTGCTTCGATTTAGCGTATTTGACGCAATTTTTTATTGGAAAAGAGTTGATTATAAAATAGTTCATTTTCTATTATAATCTGAAGTGGAAAATCACATAATTTAACTCCTTAATTTTTGCTTGTCTCCTGGTCTAGGGGTTAGCCTATTCGGCTCAGATTATGAAGTCTCGTTCAATCTTCAGGAGGTTTTTTCGAGTTTTTTCTTGAAAATTCAAAACCATAGTCACAGCTCAGAATCTGCCAATTGTCTTTCTTCCTGTCTTCCCACTCCCATACCTCGGATTAGCATATAAAGTCATCGGTTCCGGTTATCGCTAAAAATAGTCGACAATCCTTATCAGATCGGTAAAATGCGGCGATGGGCATCACTCACCCTGCTTACCGACAAAACAGGTGAAACGTGGTAATCGAAAAGTCTATAGATGTTCGGTTTACTCTGCCTACTGCGCAAGAGAACCAGACGTGATGATATACTTTTGAATATAATTTTAATATCTGAAAATTTGTAACTTTACCACACTATGTTCGATTTTGATTTTTTCAACGGTATTTGACGCAGTTTTTTAAGATCTGAATAATTAAAGGTAGAGATGGGATAATACCGATATTTCTCATGATTAGGTGATATACTAATATATTCACTTTGAAATATTATAATGTCTTAACTAATATGTCAGTATTAACTAATATTTCACTGTAATTTGGACCTTAAAGTAACAGTAATAAGATCTGATACTGATACGGCAGGAAAATATCTTAACTAATATTTCACTGTAATTTGGACCTTAAAGTAACAGAAATAAGATCTTATACTGATATGGCAGGAAAATATCTTAACTAATATATCAGTATTAACTAATATTTCACTGTAATTTGGACCTTAAAACAACATCAATAAGATCTGATACTGCAGGAAATACGTCCGTCTCATTCGTACGTACGACGCGGCGTATCGTGAAAACATTTTAATACTTTCACGAATCCGACGGGCGCCAATCTAGTGAATCCGAACTATTTCGAATACCGAATGATATTATCCTATTCATTTTGGATATCCGTTACAGATATTAGGCGAATATAAAATATTAGCATATTACAGTTCGCCGGATTACTAATCCACGAATCCTTTTAATATTACTAATATCTTAGCGAATACTAATATATCAATCACACCATTAATTAAGGGCTTAAAAACTAAGTCAAGTCAAATACTACAAAATAAATTATTGTAGAAGGTCAAAAATCGATTGGTTAAGAAATCTTTTTTCAAATTTTTTTAACTTCAATAAACCGATTATGATGCAATATCTTCAATTGATTTTTTTCACTTTTATTTTATTTTTAGTATTATTTTTGTCTGTCCATGACTCTTAATTTAATTTATTGTACAGTAGCGGTACGAATCGGTTCGTCAGTTTTCAAACTGATTCATTTAATAAGCTGCGAGCACATATGATCTTTTGAAAATTTGTCACATAATAGACTGTTGCATAGAAAATTATGCTTAACTGTTCGATAATGGTTCAGACTTGCTTGCATCAACACTATTTCCTTATTTTGTCTTGTGTTAATGATTACGATATCTAGAGATGCTAATGTTTTATTTAATTAAAACCTTTTTATTGATTTGACCTGCCATTGATATCTATGATAAAACTTGTCATGGTTAATGTCACCGTTGTTATTTCTAGTTATTCAATATTTTATTGCAAAATATATTTGCCATAAATATAATATCCTCTTCGAATAATTTTCAAATTAGCAGTAAAAGTTTAATCTATTCAATTGAGATAAACTTTATTTGATAGAAAACGTCACATTTATTTAATGTTAGCGGAACTGTTTTTTGTACTGGTATGTTGGCATGATTGATTCGTACACTAGTGCAAGCGAAACTAGATTTTAAGGTGACGAATCTATTTTTACCGTGACTATACTTATCACCATGATTTTATCTAAGTTCTGAAAGATTGCCCGTATATACTCAGCCTGGAACCAATTATTACACTTACTAGCAAATAAAATACCACAAACTGTTTCTGATATAATATAAAACGTAAATGATATTTTTTTCTCATGTTATTCATAATTTATTTTACACACCTCTATTGTCATTGGCAGTTTTTTTATAGCCTGAAGTCCTTAATAAATATATTTTCCATCGTGTTGCTCCGCCCCCCTTTGAAAAGGAGACCTCTGCCTTTCTGGCCGGCAGTTAGTAAAAGGCAAACCATTGGCTGGAATACTAGGTGGTAGAGTTCTGCAATTTCTCGCCCGTGTATTTGGTACAAACGCCTTACCTGTTCTGCCACACTAGCGTCAATGCTTGTCATTGTCGCGTACTGATTTGGAGGATACATTAGCCGGTTGTTATGCATGTGACGTCGACACAGTGTAGCGACACGGATAGCAACGCATTATTAACATCTTTGGTATAAGCGATGGTTTCTCTTTTCATTAGGAGTTTGCATATTCTGCTTATTTGCTATCTAAGGATGTAAGGATTATACTCGCATATATTTTGTGTTATCCATACTAATATTATAAAGGCGAAAGTAACACTGTCTGTATGTCTCTTCTTCACTCCTTTTACCCATTGAACCGATTTAGATAAAATTTGACAACTTAAGCCAGTGTTAGCCGCTGTCGTGTTTCGGTTGGAGGGTAAGGCAGCCGGTCAATTTGCGCATGAGGCATAACATCCCTGCCTAGAGGTTAGCAGCGCACCAGTAAGATCCTTGGTGTCTATAGGCGGCGGTTGTCTCTTACCATCAGGATCATCACCTTCTAGAATTTGTGTAAATTCTTCAGCAGTCGTCATGGTAAATATCAATGTTTAAAACACAAACGTAAAACTTATTAACTTACATCACAAAAAACATGCGCAACACTAATGGAAAATTCCATACAGCTCAACTCGGTATGACGTCATGAACGGTCGTGTTTATCCGACGTAGGCGCTGACTATACTGGCGAAAAGGACACAATCTAGGGATGGGAATTTGCATTTACAGTTTTCCGTACAAAAATAATGAAATCGCCAATTTCTTACAAAAATACAGATTTACACAGAGCAAAAAGAGCTTGTTATTAAATAACAATTACTAAATGTACTTTTTTAAATTTAGTAACTTAGTATTTAATCTTAGAAATTCTAACATTATGTCTCATCACTACTGTCACGACGAATAAACACGACATAGGTGGTGGAAGTCAAATACTTTCTCTGGGATAATATTAGTAAATTTACCATTATTGAAATTGTCTTATTTTGTTTATTGGTATAGTAAATCTGAATTATAAGACTAAATAAAAGGTTGAATATGTAAACTTTCGAAAAAAGAATGTATTTTAGGCTAAAATATCGTAATAAGTTTAGAATTGAATAAATAATACACAGGGTTATGTGTCGGATAAATCCGACTCCGGCGGAATAAGCCCGAATTTTTTTAGGCGGTGAAATGGTTAATTAATCCACGAACCACTTGAAAACTATTGAAACAATCATACCTACAGTGCTAATTAAAACCAGGAGAGTCTGTACCTATGTCTGCTATGTTCGTAGGTACCTACATTCTTTTGAAGTGTAATAATATTAATAGTCCTTTGTGACTTTTGCTTGGCTTTGAATCCCTTAAGTGCTCTACTTAGATATTCAAAGCTAGGTTATTGGTTTCGGAGAGAGAGAATGAAATCATTTCTCATCTCTTGTACATGGATGATCTTAAACTATTTGCATTCAACAAACCAGACTTGATATCATTACCCAACCTTATGCAAAAGTTTAGTTATGATATCAGAATTGAATTTGGCATAGATAAATGCGCGGTCATACATGTACAGAGAGGCAGAGGAGTTGTAAATATCGAAAATTTACAACTATCAGAAATACACAGTGTATTTCAGATCTCTCTCTGAAGCCGAAACTTATAAATACCTCGGCCTCGGTATGTCGGAGTGTTTATTGAACGTACGTAACGTTGTTGACTGAACTTTTCTTTGGCCGCTTGACAAAAGTTCTAAAAAGTCTTCTGTCTGGTGGTAATAAGGTGTGTGCATTCAACAGCTGGGTGATGCCTCTACTTGTATACACCTTCGGCGTACTGAAGTGCACTCAAACCGAGTTGGACACCCTGGACTGTAAGGTCTATAAACTACTGACACAATCCTCGTTCATCAATAATGAGATATACAATCCCACGAAAATAATAATAATAATAACAACAATAATAATAATAACCTTTATTGTCAGAATACAGTAGACATGGTACACAATTTAGATCTTATTTAATACTATAAACTGAAGAATTATTACTATATAAATAAATATATTACTAACTTAAGATTTCTTCTAGACGTTCAAAATTAAATTGTTACTTTTAGTAGTAGGTAGTACCCAAATAAATTTAGTACAATGTAGTGTATATAACAGCCGTTCTATAAGGCTAATCTATACATATAATAAAATCGTAGGAAAGTCAAAACTGTACATTGAATATTTTTTTAAACGAATAATTTTTTCCCCGTGTTGGTCCCGGGCTCCTTTGAAGAATAGGCCAACTGCCGTTCTACCAGGCAGGTCGTAAAAGGCGACCGATTGGCTATGCGAGTCACTACCATCGTGGCTACTAGGTAGTAGAGTTCTGCATTGTCTCGCCCGGGTCTGGTACCACCGCCTTACCTATTCCTGCCGCAATAGCGTCAGTGCTAGTCGCTGTCGTGTTCCGGTTTGGAGGGTAAGGTAGCCGGTAAACTTATGCATGTGGCATTAGACCTCGCCACAACATAGCAACGCACCATTAACATCTTTCTTGTCTATAGGCGATGGTTGACTCTCCATCAGGAGACCCATCTGCTTGTTTGCTATCTTGATATAAAAAAAAAATACTTGGGGCGTGATCTACAATCGATATCGAAGCCAAAAATATAGTTTTTAGAATTTTTGTCTGTTTGTCTGTATGTATGTCCAGGGTAAGCTCAAAAGTACTGCATGGATTTACTTCAAATTTTGCATGAATATATTACTAACGGGTCGGGTCAACATATAGGCTACATATTATCACGCTGTCACCTACGGGGGAGGTGCTGTGCGGAGTAAACGAAGTCCGCGCGGACGAAGGACGAAGTCAAAGTACCGACATGTGGGTTACATATAAAAAATTATATATCATAAGATAGCAAACAAGCAGATGGGTCTCCTGATGGAAAGAGTCAACCATCGCCTATAGACACCAAAGGTGTTAATGGTACGTTGCTATCTTGTGGCGAGGTCTAATGCCACATGCATAAGTTCACCGGCTACATTACCCTCCAAAGCGGAACACGACAGCGACAAGCACTGACACTATTGCGGCAGGAATAGGCTAGGCGGTGGTACCAGACCCGGGCGAGACAATGCAGAACTCTACTACCTAGTAGCCACGATGGTAGTGACTCGCATAGCCAATCGGTCGCCTTTTACGACCTGCCTGGCAGAACGGCAGTTGGTCTATTCTTCAAAGGAGCCCGGAACCAACACGGGGGGTGTGGACTCAAAAATGATTGTTCCGATAGTCGTTTCCGTAAACGGTCTTGTAGCGAAGAGTCCTGAGCAACATCTTAGAAGGCTTTCACTACAATTCTAAATCAAGGTCCGGATACAAAAGGCAGCAGTATTGGTATAAAACAAATGAGTACAGAAGTCAATCTACATACAAAAGGCGCTCTAGCAACGCACACATAGACACCTTTCTCGGAATGGTTGGGAATAGTGCGAACGAGTGCCATTCGCTGGGACACGCGTCACTGAACTTTTTTTTGCACAGAATATTTGTATAGGTTAACAATCACATTAAAATACTTTAAGTTATTAAAATTATTTTCACGCCCGTATCTCCGTAAAGGTAGGCAGAGATACAAGTGCACCCACGATTAGCCGAAGATACTTGGTCCCACAATGAGATTGCGTTTGAAAGGTGATTAGGACAGGTAGCTATTTTAGTTATTTGCTAACATTTCAATTTTTTAGTAGTATTCTCAAAAAAAAATAATTAAAACACCTTTATACGAGTGCCACTACAAGTTTTTTGTGCATAAGCTAAAGTTGATGACCCTAGCGTGACCGTCGAGTGTAGGTATGAAAAGTGAAGTATATAGATGAGTTTGACTTCTGTACCTATTTATTTTGTGGTATTGGGAACGGCACGTGCTGTGAGGAGGTTCCTCTCTCTGTTACCTTGACCACCGGTAGCTTAACTATACTGTTCCCGCTGACGGAAAACCTATTTTTTATATTTATTTTTATAATATTGTATTTTTAATAATAATGTTATAATCATAAATTTAATTTAATCAATTAATAATTTTATGTAAATAAAGAGACAATAATAAAAATGATGTGATGTCGTGGGACACCAGGTAGGAACGAAGTTCCTTCGGCTAAACGGCACTACTCGCTTATGACTGTCGCGCCTGCGCACGTCTCATTTAACGGTTTTATTCCACGCACTTTTTTCCACGGATTTTTTCTTACGGTTTTACTATGACATTTTTTTTCAGTTCGGTCGCGCAGCAAAATCCCTATCCCCTCCAAGCCTGCCGTAAGGAACTTCGTTCCAATAACATTGCTGGACAAAGTACATAAATCGATCTAACCCCAAAAAAAGCAAATTATTTGCTAATGCTATGGGTGTTAGTCAACGATACTAATACATACAAATACATATTATATAAATACTGTTACATAAATAAGAAAATACCCAGACCCAGAAATACAAACATCTACGCTCATCACTTAAATGTTTGTCCCTGTCAGGAATCGAACCCGAGCCCCATCGATTTGCTTGCTAACCACTCTACCATCGGGACGGTCAAATGTGCTTTTACTTTTGATAAAGTTCTGGGAATTCTAAAATTTGTACTCCACTCTATTGTGTTGGATCGGGCGCTGAGGCATCGGCTTGTTTGTTATGCTGTGATAAAAAAAAGTTATAAATAGTTTACGAACCTTTTAACATTAATGTGTGTATGTATAAGTGACTTTTAAACTGCCCTTTCAGCTGAATATTTTAGAAGTCATAAGAAAATTATTATTTTTCTGTAGTGTGAATAGATTTATGTCGACGCAAACTACTAAAGCATGAGAAACTTTTGTTGCAGACATCACACACGTGAGGTTTTATACCACTGTGGATATTTAAATGGATGTTTAAATGGCCCTTTCGACTGAATGTCTTTTTACAGAAGTCGCAAGAAAATGGCTTTTCTCCAGTATGTGTAGATTGATGTCGATGTAAATAACTTGGTCGTGAGAAACAGTTATTGCAGACATTACACATATAAGGTTTTTTATCACTGTGGATATTTAAATGTCTCTTTAAATGGCTGTTTTGACTGAACGTTTTTTTACAGAAATCGCAAGAAAATGGCTTCACTCCAGTGTGAATAGATTGGTGTTGACGTAAATGACTTGTTCGTAAGAAACTCTTATTGCAGACATTACATACATAAGGCTTTAATTTATAGTGTTTACTATTTAAATGTCTTTTTAAATCACTTTTTTGTGTAAATGTTTTTCTACACAGGTCACAAGTAAACAGTTTCTCTCCGGTGTGAATATATTCATGGCGACGTAATCCATATGACTGTGAGAAACTTTTATTACAGACATTACATACATAAGGTTTTATTTTATTGTGTATATTTAAATGAACCTTCAATTTGCTTTCCTCACTAAACATGTTTCGACATAATTTATAAGAAAACAATTTTTCTTCAGTGTGTGAACATGCATGTCGACGTAATTTACTCGAGTGTTCAAATATTTTGTTGCAGACTTTACATGCGTATGGTTTTATATTATGAGAATTCAAGTGTTTCCCTAAAACATTTTGACCAAAAGCACTTCCACAAACTTCACGCCTAGAAAACCTATCCTCACTTGTTTTATCTTTTTTAAGTCCAAATTTGTCATTAGCTTTTATTTGTGATCGTAGTCTCGTTGGTACGACAGGACTTTTTAAAGATGATATTTCATTGTTCACATCTACCACTTCATCAATGACTTGTTCTATTACTTCTTGCAAGCTCTTGAGATGACCTGTAAATAAAACATTTATTATCTTAGTGGTCTGGCGACACATGATTCGATATAAATGAATGAGATACTTAGTTGAATCCCGGATCAGGCAATTCCTTCATCGTACAGCTAATATAAAGAAAGCATGTGACTTGCGGTAAATCTTTTTAAAACCATTAACTTAGGTAGCCCGACTAGATGTTTGCACACGCCTGCCACTTTGACACAATAGTCTACTTGATGCCCTCAGCAATTCACGCCCGTGTGTCCCTCTAACCATAAATAAACTAGAATCAGTGTTTGAATAAAATTAACGTATTTATCACAATGAGATAGTTTGACCCCAGACGCTAACGCTCTAGTAAATTTAAAACCTCACCCCATGTTCTGACATTTTTTGGGGTTCCGAAGTAAACTAAGAACCCATATAGTAACGTTCTAATATAAATAAAAATAACCATATATATATATATATACATATATATATATATATATATATATATATATATAAATATATTTATATATATATATATATATATATATATATATATATATATATATATATATATATAATTTAAAGATGTGAAGAGAAGTGGGGATTAGGGTGTCCCAAAAAATTAACTTCTTTTGTTAAACATATTTGCAAAGTATGACGCGCTTGAGTAACGTATTGATGTACTTTGCATGCTCATTTATTTTATTAAAAATTCATTGTTTTCATTCTGTCAACAATCAACATGTTGGTGGAATGAAGAAGTCAAAAAATACAAAACACAAGGCTTATAAGGCAGTATAACCAATCAATCGATTGAATCGTAACTCTGCTCGTGAGACTTGTTAACAACCCCTGCAGGCTTAGGATAAGCAACACGATAAAATTTTATCGACCTCGTTTTCTCGAATTTTATGTCACTTTCTCGATTCGCTAACGCATTTGACACTTGATTCGACATGATACTTCAAAGGAAGAGAAAATGATCAATTTTACTCGACGGTAGTTATTTTCTCTATCGATCGAAACGTCTTGCTGTCATTTTATCGATTTGTCATTTGACACTTCGTTAAAATTTGGTTAAAATGTTGATAACCTTATCCACTATTTCATATTATTATACTTTAATTATACAATAATTACAAAACTTTTTGATTTCTATTCATTTTATTAAATATAGATTTCGGTCCAGTGTTGGCAGTAGTATGTATGGCAGGCAGGCAGGCAGTATGGCATATATGTATTTAATAGTGGTGGCAGTTCCATATTATACCTATTATGTGCTAAATATCTACAGTTAACGGCAAGCCTGCAAAATACAAAGAAGGCACATAGGAAATTTGTGTGATCTTTTTACACAACGGACGGAGCATTCCAATCACTATAGCGCTTCAATAAACCCAATAACCATGGCTCTCTAAATAATATAGACCCTTGTGAATTTTGAGGTTTAGAGCCACACACCGATCAAGGCATGCCTCTTTAGTTAAAGGTAAGTGAACATAAGAGACTTATATAGAATACTACAGAATATCTTTGTAGTAAATACTAATTTGACTTAGGTGAACTCAATAAAGTTATATTTTTTCAAAATTTATCTGTAGTTTTTCGAGTTTCTTTTTTAAACAGTTAATATGTTACATATACATGTCAAGTGTATGTTAAATTTCAGCTGGATACAAGTAATAATCCTTTTCTTGGTGGTCAACTTTTCACAATACTTACAGCCACATACCAACAAACAACAACAATGCTTACATCATAGAATAATGATGCAAATGTGTTATTCCTCTAAGGCTTGCATTGATTATGTATTTAAGGAGTTTTTACTACCCATTCAAGTTATATTTAGTCAAAAAAAGTATTTGTTTTAATCAGTTGTTTTCAGACCAAGTTCCATGTATGATTAACATACTACTATGATGTATTATTTTCTGTAATATTCATAACTTAAAATATCCAATATGACACATGTAGTTCTCAATTACCTAGGTACCTACATGTGTAAACATTATTATTTTATATTTGTCTACATTTAAAGATAATTTACCATACAGAAAGGCAGTCAGTTCTTGTTATTATTGTTTATTACAATAATATATGTCAATAAAAAATATAATTATTATTTGCAGATAAGACTTCAACTGCAGAATTTTTAATATTACTGGCAAATATCCTAGAAGAACAAATGATGCCCTCATATGGCATAATTGAAATAGATGAAACGCGAAGACTACACAATAGAAGATATTGACGGATCCTATGTATACTGGTGCAACTTGCAAAACAACGGAAACCATTTTCTTGCCTCAAAAGCCTTAAAATTACCTTATATTTGTCCTAATGTAATAAAGTATTTGAAAATTGTACAAATTTTCAAATACTTCTATTGATTTATGTCAAAACTAGCTGTTGCCCGTGACTTTGTTTGCGCAGACTTTGTTTACTCCGCACAGCTCCTCCCCCGTAGGTGATAACGTGATAATATGTAGCCTATATGTTGACCCGACCTGTTAGTAATATTCATGCAAAATTTGAAGTAAATCCATGCAGTACTTTTTGAGTTTACCCCGGACATACATTGACTTTCCTACGATTTTATTATATGAAGGTATAGATTACAAGCTACAGAACATTTAATCCGGCCTCCAGTAAAGTTGTGTCATTGCACTTGCACAAGTATACATAGGACCCTTCGATATGATAATTACAAGTATTTTCTTTTAGAAGTGTTAACTTTGTTACTTTTGTTGTTGTTTTTTAATCAAAGTGATTTTGGTAGTAACAATACTTAGTGGATTATTGGTATAATAAAATACTTTAGTGTTGTATAAGATTTATTTAAAAAAATATATACTCTAGGCAAACCTTCTATCTAAGTATTAAATAATTTTATATAATAAAAATTAAACTTATAGTCATCAATCAATGTCTAATTTTAAGTATAAGTTTAATGACACACTATTCATAGTATTTAATGTTTTAATGCCAAACATAGATTTTACTATATGGAAAAGTCTTGAGAAATAATTTTTATTTTCTTTAATAAAGTTACAAAATGAATAAATCACACAAAATACAAGATGAATAATTATAAAAAGTGTGTAATATGAAGCAGTCTTGTAAAGAAAATTAAATTTGAGTTTTAAAAAATATACAAACACATCTACTTTACTAAACTAACAATTATTATTAATGTTTGTACTTCTCAGAATAGATAAATAATTTCCACAATTTATCACCTTATGACTTAAATTTATTAACATGTATCTTTGAATTTTCACTAATGTAACAAACTTATAGAAGATTACACACACTATATTAAAGCTATTATATTTTAAATTTAAATGTTTTCTACAATTTAAATATCTCTTGTTATCTCGCATAATTAATCAGTAATGAAAATTCAATATCAAAAATTAGTTTACTATATAGTATGAGTAGTATGGAATTTCACTTGAAAATAAAAAATCAACAAGTAAAATATTTTTTCCTAAGGTAACATTAACTTTCTATTAATTTAAATTTTAAAAATTACACATATTAGGTACATTAAGACTATCATGTTATAAACTTAATTGTTTTCTACAAATTAAAATTTATTTTTCAATCTTGCACAACCATTAAAAACAGCAAGAAAAATATAATATTCAGCATTAACTTATAAATCTTATCAACAAATCTTAATCAACAATTTCAAAAAATGTAATAAATAGAAAGGCTTCTTTATTCTATTTCCATTACTCGCTGTTTAGTCAACCTGTAAACAAATATATCTTATCAAAATGTTGTTATATATGTTTACTTAATATATTTTTTTGTCAGTTAACTCAGGACTTATGACTCCAGTCTTGCATGTTGCATTTTGTGTAGTGTTATATAGATTTGCATTGTAAATTATATAATGGGGTTGAAAAAACAATTGGTTACATTTATAAAAGGGAGTGAAAGAAGCCTACACTATTCTCCAGAGAAAGCTTCTCATATTATTCAGGATTTTTTTACAAGAATCAAGTTTTTGATATAATCTTGAATTTATGATATTAATTTTGTAAAAAACCACAACTTTTACAATGAAAGAAATATATTAAAATATGTTTAAAATTTGATTCTTTCAGTCTACCTTGTTAGATGATTTGTCATGGAGATATGTATGTAAATAAATACTTACACAGTGTTCCATTGTTTTCCTTTCTTCATCTAGAAACTATAATGTATGTAGTATTTGTAGAATATATCGTGTTATATTATGCTTTCCCAATATTAAAGACTTTAATCTTTGGTGCTACAAGTCTAGTCCATGAATCCACCATGGTGACAAAGTTAATTTATGCTTATTACTTCTTATCCTGAAAAGAAAATCATAATTATTTTTAATAGCCTATATACACTTTTAAAAAATATAAGTATAAAGAAGTACACTACTTACGTTTTATTTTGTGTTCCCATTTCACATACCTAACACAATTTAATTTTGTACTAGAATCGGAAGAATGATGATGATTTTAGAGATGTGAGAACCAAACAGTATAAATCAATAATTCCTTGTACGTAATGGTTAGATAATTAATTTATTTATAATTAATTACAAAATACAAATTAGTTAAAGTACAATACTTTTTGACGTAATGTAAATAAACTTTTAATTTTTCGTATAGAGAAAATAATTCTACGAATTCTCGTGCTACTCAGTGTTACCAACTAGTCTTGGGTAGTTCGCGAGTGACCTAGGTGGGAAGAGCGCTCCTTTAGGTGAACTATGCGAACTAGTTCATTGAAAATCCCGCTCTTAGTTCTTTTTATATTTATGTTAGCGTCCACTTTACTAGAGAGTGGCACTATGTGACCAACCGAGTTATTTACTTTTACTGTGCGCGCCTTGATATTTCGATAATCTATATCGATACTAAACAACTTCAAATTCACATGGTTGAAATTTTATCAAATCATATGAAATCATAACAATCGTCAACTGAAGTATTGCTGGCTAATTATCAAACAAAATGCTAATACCATTTATGTCTTATTTTATTAATTTAATTAATTAATTAATTAAAATTAAAAAAAATCTCTTCTAATCCCATTTATTGTTACAAATAATTGATTATTATTATTATATATCACGTTAATTATGACTAATTATTAATATAAATCATTTTATTTTTTCGTTTTTATTTCGATAAAAGATTTTATGTGCCATAACAAAAAGTCAACTTTAATTGTAAAAAATCATACTTTTTAAGTAATCTAATATAATTACACATTATACTAGGAACTAGTCTAGCTGTTGACTAATCATTAATATAAATTATTTTATTTTTCATTATTTAAATAAAAAATCTCATATTACATAAATGGACGTGTAAAATTTTCACGTAATACTTTGTATTTTTTAAACAACAATAAACAAAACTTACAATAAAATCATAACTATATTTTTTTTATTTATTGTTCTTAATAAATTATTTAAAAAAAGAACTAATGAACTAATAGAACGAACTAGTTCATCATTGGATTATGAACTAAATTGAGCGCTCTCTGTAGTGACCGGTTAGGCCCAAGCCTATTACCAACTCCATTCAAAATTACAACTACTTACAAGGTTTTCTACAAAATTCAGTAGAAAACTAAATGTAAAATAAAAGTTAATTTAAAGCTGGTGCTTATTTTGTATTATTTAATGTTACTATTAATAACATATATTCAGGAAAAATAATACATAAAAACATATTATAATAATCAAAATATTAATTAATCAATCAAAAATAACAAAAAAATCGAGTGTAGCTCACACTCGTTTTTTCGTTAGAAGTAAATGTAAGAAGACAAAATAAAATAAAATTTATATACTCTTTGAGTAAGTCTTTGAATCAAAGAGAGATAAACTGAAAAGTCGAAGAAAAATGTTTTTCGTTTTTGAGATGTAAATCACAGACCGTGGTCCCACAAACTAACTTTTTTTTGATTAACAACAAGCTGAATATTTGTGAAAAGCTTCATTTTGACGAGACAACCGTCTTTTCTATTTTCGAAAAATCTCGAATCGGATAACTAATAAAGTTAATGCTGCGAAGATATTGGGTTCGGTAAATAATAAATATTTATTAATAACAATAATTATTTTTCGATTTTAATCGCTTGATTATATTATGAAAACTACGATGAAACTTTTGTCCTACATATTTGATGATTTTTCTGAGAATCCCACTTATGAGATTTTTAAATTGATATTAATCAATTTAAAAATAACCTAATTTTCTCACAACAGCTTGTTAATTATTATTGTAATTCAAGGGTAACTTTGTCATACACGTAAAGTGGAAACTTTTCTTAGTCTGACACTCTAAAGTTTCCCTATTTTATCTATCTTTATTAGTTACCCGATTCGAGATTTTTCAAAGATAGAAAATATGGTTGTCTCGTCAAAACGAAGCTGTTCACAAAAATTCAGTTTGTTCTTGGAGACCACGGTCTAACAGTAAGTCTTAGGTTGGATTGCTTGCATCTGGCTGATTTTTGGAGCTATTAATAGATAACATTATTTGTAACATAAAATACTGTGAATTGTATTCTGTTCTATCTTATTTTCTAGTTGGCATAATACTATACATTTATGTTTGTTTATCGTAATGCATTTTCGTGTCATTGTCAAATCACAATTCTATGGAAGTTTCTCATCAAAAAAATTAATCAAAAATGTTGATTGATTAGTCTAAAAGAAGATGTTAATTTACTCAATAATGTTAGAATTATAATTGAAAGGAATAATTATAGTGGAAAAAAATAGCTTGTTAATAATAATTGTTACGCACTTTTACGCATAATTAGTTACGCAGTTATACACCCAGAAATAAATACACGCTGGTATCTTAATTGCCCTTTACATTAAAACATCTTATGAATCATAATTCATTGTTTCAGTTTTATAGAATAAAAAACTAGTTTTGATGGTCAAAACTAAAAAGAGAGAATAATTCAAAAACCTGTAAAATATCTTTAATTACAATTGTAAATAGGTTCGGCTACACTAGGCTTTGGTTATATTTCCTTCGACTCTGACAAAGAAGAGAAATGATGACAGGAAGTTATAAACGTAAACAAAAGCTCATAATGATTAACACAAGTTAAATGCACCAAAGGTGTATCTTAAAAATCAGAATTAGTATAATATCTATGTCTTCTAGTGACAACATTTATTTCTCTATTCGAGTAAACTTTTTGTTTAATTTATCTATGACGTTTTAAATGTTTATCGTGGCATGCTTAATAACGTCCATCGAGATATTAATAAATGTCAAGCAAACGTCACTTTCTCGATCGATATATATCTCGTGGTGCTTATCCTAAGCCTGCTGATTAGATTGAAGTAATTACTATATCAATCAATCGATTGAAGGGGTCATAAGACCCGGGTCTTTCAGTATTGATATTCTTTCTGATCGAACGAACGAGATATTATGCCTACTGTGATGTTTACTAATTACTTTTAAGTGTTTACGGTAACAGTTTTAAAAAATAAGGGTTGGTGATAGAAGGGTAAAAATTCAGAGTTGTATGTATTTTTCAATACTGAATCATAAAATAATTGTCTATAAAATAAAAAAAATTTTTAGGGGTAGACAACCCTTATCACTTAGGTTAGGGGTATAAAAAATAGATAGTAGCCGATTCTCAGACCTACTGAATATGTATACGAAATTTCACCAAAATCGGTCAAGCCGTTTCGGAGGAGTACTAGAGATTAGGCTTGAAAATGATTGCTACTTTTAAATCATTATCATTCGATGAAATTAAGAAAAAAAATCGTAATGATTTCGCATGCGAAACGTCGCTAACGATGATTTTCAGGTTCTAAAAAACCTCAATAAATTTTTGCCCCACCCGGGGATCGAACCCGGGGCCTCATGATCTGAGCTGAATAGACTACTCCTATACCGCATTACAGGCAAACTTAGAAGTTAATATGTATATCTCAAAAAAAGTTATCATGATATGAGTTTAGTATTCAATTTAAACCAAAAAAGGTACTTCAAAATTTTCTCTATTTTAATTGGAATATAAAAAATTTTGGTAGGCACTTAAATGTTTAAAACTTAAATGTGTACAGGAATCTGAAATTAGCAGCTAAAAGTAGCAGCTATTTTAAGATCATCAGGGGCGAAATTTTTCGCCACAATTTTTCGAATTACACCCACCAGGGTGATCGGAATTCTTTAAAATTCAGCCTGGCTCTTCTCTAGGATGGCCTTGAAATATCCTAGCACAAATTGTAGCGGGGCAACAATTACAAAAAAATAGCAATGTATCAAAATTGAAAAATTAAAATCGGAGTTTTTTTACTTTAAAAGCTGCTAGCATGCTCAGAATCTTTCGAGTTTCGGCCTGGCTCTTCCCTAGAATGTGCTAGTAATATTCTGACCAAAATCACCGCGGAGCAACCATTGTATTTTTTTCAATGTATGAAACGTGAAAATTTCAATTTTTCAGCGGTTTTTTTGCTTTTACAGCCGCCAGCATGCTCGGAGTACTTACAAATTCGCTTCGGCTCTTTTCTAGAATATCCCTAAGATATTCTGGCCTGAATCACGGCGGAGTAACAATTGTAGTTTTTTTTTTTTCAAGTATGAAACTTGAAAAATTCAGTTTTTCGGAGATTTTTGCTTTTACAGCCGCCAGCATGCTTAGAGTACTTTGAAATTCGATCTGGCTCTTCTCTAGAACGTCCTTAAGATATTCTGACCTGAATCACGGCGGAGCAACCCTTGTAGTTTTATTTTTTCAAAGTATGAAACTTGAAAAATTCAATTTTTCCAAGTTTTTTTGCTTTTGCAGTCGCCAGCATGCTCGGAGTACTTTAAAATTCGCTCTGGCTCTCTCTAGAACGTTTCGAAGATATTCTGGCCAGAATCACGGCGGAGCAACCATTGCAATTTTTTTCAATATATGAAACTTGAAAATTTCAATTTTTCGGAGATTTTTTGCTTTTATAGCCGCCAGTATGTTCGGAGGACATTGAAATTCGGTTTCGCTCTTCTTTAGAACGTCCTTACGATATTCTGGTCTGAATCACGGCGGAGAAACCATTGAATTCTTTTTTTCAATGTATGAAACTTGAAAAATTCAATTTTTCGGAGTTTTTTTTCTTTTACAGCCGCCAGCATGCTTGGATTACTTTGAAATTCGGTCTGGCTCTGGTCTCGTCTGGCTAAATTAATAAATTTTAAATAAGGCAGTACAAAGCCACAGATCGTAATTTATGATCGGCTTTACTCTTAAACAAAAGCCAATTATTTGTTTTCGAAATTCCCCTCTTGCAACCGCACCGGCTTTTGAACTGAATACTTGAATCTCGAATATTTAATTTTTTCAAGTTTTATAAATAGAAAATAAAATTGCAATGGTTGCTCTGCCGTGATTCAGGCCAGAATATCTTAAGGGCATTCTAAAGAAGAGCCAGAGCGAATTTCAAAGTACTCAGAGCATGCTGGCGACTGTAAAAGCAAAAAAATTCCGAAAAATTGAATTGGGTATTTGCATGATTTTTCAATCCATTAAATAGTTATGTCTTATTATTTTTAATTTTTTTTTTAATTTTTGAAAAAAATATTTTTTTTTTATTTATAAACATTTAAACTATTTAACAATAAAAAAATTGTTAAAATTTAAACGTATAGGTAGCTCCCTCTTGCGTATGTGACGTCATTGTGCATATTCCAACTTGAATTTTTTTTCAATAATTTATCATTCGTCGTTTATCATGCATTCAAATGACGCGCCAATAATATGCACAATGACGTCAGACCAATCACATCACGTTTCACGTCACGTGATTTTTACATCATATTTGACCACTTTTATTTATTTATTTATTTAAAAATTATTTGTAAAAATTAAATTTTAATCTTACGTAGGTATTTTATGTGTATCAAAGAATTTACTAACTGAACTTTATTTGAAAAATCATTTTCATGCAAATACCCAATTTTTAAAGTTTCATATATTGAAAAAAATTGTAATGGTTGCTCTTTCGTGATTCGGGCCAGGACATCTTAAGGACGTTCTAGAGAAGAGCCAGACCGAATTTCAAAGTACTCCGAGCATGCTGGCGGCTGTAAAAGCAAAAAACTCCGAAAAATTGAATTTTTTCAAGTTTTATACTTTGAAAAAAAAGCTACAATGGTTGCTCCGCCGTGATTCAGGACAGAATATCTTAAGGACATTCTAGAGAAGAGCCGAAGCGAATTTCTAAGTACTCAGAGCATGCTGGCGACTGTAAAAGCAAAAAAACTCCGAAAAATTGAATTTTTCAAGTTTCATACATTGAAAAAAAAATGCAATGGTTGCTCCGCCTTGATTCAGGCTAGGACATCTTAAGGACGTTCTAGAGAAAAGCTAGACTTATTTCTAAGTACTCCAAGCATGCTGGCAACTGTAAAAGCAAAAAAAACACCGAAAAATTGAAGTTTTCAATTCAAAGTTGCCCCGTTTTAATTTGTGCCAGGATATCTCACGACCATCCTAGAGAAGAGCCAGGCTGAATTTCAAAGAATTCCGATCACCCTGGTGGATGTAATTCGAAAAATCGTGAAGGAGAATTTCGCCCCTGACGATCTTAAAATAGCTGCCACTTTTAGCTGCTAATTTTGGGTTCCTGCGAATTTACTAGGGCCACGATATTGTCAAACAAAAGTAGCATTACAATGTTGCAAACCTGCACGTCCTGATTCTACACGCAGGGTTTAGAAATTAATAATTGGATAAATTAATTAATAGATTACGTATTAGTTTTAAGGAATAAAACGAAATACGGGTTTATATTTCCTTAACGCTACCGTCCACCTCCCGTTGAACGGTCGTAGCTAAATAGTAAATACTCAACTGTCCTTTCATTTAAAATTGCAATGCAAATATTGTGATTTTTTTTTGTTTGTTTACTGACGTGGTCAAGGACGCGTCTTTATTGGACTATTTTTAAATATCTCATATGTGTGATAGTGATAGTGGCTGCGATCAATATATGAGTGTATAGATAGGATTGGACTGTAAAAATTCTGAACACTAAATGTGCTAAACTGTAATAAAATTGATTTTTAAATACGTCAATATTCATGGGTCCTCGACTACTTTCATTACACCTTGTTGGTTTAGGGTAAGTATAAGTATGAAGGAAAAATCTACTTTGTATAATTTGTATATTTAAATCATAGTGAGTTAATCACACTATTGCTCATTTCATTTCTTTCATGTAATTTATGAATCATCACAATGACACGTGGACAACAGCGTTACTATTTCAATAACATGTCATATTACACTAGAACGTTGCATTTCCTATATTAGAATGCACGATGGTGTGCTATCGCATGGTGCTACTTCATAAAATCATAACATCATGCGTGATGTTTGAAGCGATGGTGTAATGTAATATTACTTGACACGAAATGTAATGACATGTCACATCACTTCGTGGTGCACTGTTTTGCACATGTCTAGTAAACTTATCTGTACTTAACATTATAAATTCGTATGTAAATTTGTTTATTACACTTTCACACATTAACTACTTAACTGATCATCATGAATCTTTGTACACATATTCTTGGAGGTATTAGAAGTAACATAGGATACTTTTTATTAAAAAAATACTTATTTATTGGCTTAAATGTGAGTGAAGTCACAGGTAAAAGCTAGTATCTCTATAAAGTATCTCTTCTAATAATTATTTAAAAATCAAAAGTTTAGTTTACCAATAATCGTTTCCTAGCCTCAGTTTTGGCAAATCTATCAATGACATATTCAGTCAAATATAAACTTGATGTGGCTTTGTTTACTATTCCTATGCTAGATGTCAGAGTCAAGCTTGGTCCATACTATTCCTCAAATAGTTTTTATAACATTTAATTTAATAAATGATCTTTCAACTTCTGCAGAAGTGTCAGGAATTGTATAGAACATTGACATTGCTGTAAATATGTACTTATGTTAAGTCACATTCCAATTTATTTAAAAAAATTAATTAAGGAAATAAATTAATAATATAATATTACTTCGGTACTAAATGTATGTAGAGATTTTAAATTATATAAGTGGACATTCATATCTTGTGCAAAAGCGATGAAGTATGTATGATTCCTTAAACTAGAGAATTATAGGCTTAATTTAAATATAATAAGGTTATACTTACAAAAGAAAGACAGATATCCACAATTGATTATATAATATAAATACTTGTACTGTTTCACAAATGTAATTTAAATTTTATTTATTACACAATCACTTTTAAACTTAAGTACAGCCAACCGGTTTCGCCTATTAAAGCATCATCAGGGCTTTCACCTTAACTCTTTTACATTATACTATTGTTACGTACTCGGGTTCGAAAATCCGTGTATTTAGTCTACAAATACACAAGACAACACAATGTAATACTAAAATACACTTTACACAATAGTCACTCACTATACTATCACTGAACTACAAAATAAAATACTTCTCGCTTCGCACTGTTCACTTTAAGTATCACTCTCGATCGCTTGATAAAAACTGCCTTGTATTTGTCAACATATCTCTATTTATAGCCAGGGTAAAGTCCTAGATGGATCCAGAAAAATCTAAATGTATCGGAAAACAATGAATCACTTCTTATCATAAACACGATATGAGTCATAAATCCTAGTACACACTAATTTCAACCTTATGCCATATTCCACAAAGTCCATAATGGCATAGCCCAAGTCAACTATTTGTTTGTCAATAGGAGTAGCTATCTCTTTCTTTTATTTCTAGATATCTCCAGCGCTCCAACTCTACACGTTTCTACATTATTCGTAACACTATTATAAAACTTAAATATTATACATACACAAAGTCTTTAATAACTAAAATGCGAGTACATAAAAAGATATCCACACGGTGTAAGAGCATGGTACAAGTCATTAAAGCAGGAAATTTGTAATAGGGCACCTCCTACCATATTCACATCAGCCTATGGTTGCACACAGGATGGTCAACGGCAAGTATTGAACCCTTGATCTCAAGGGAGGGCGTGGAATCTCTTACCAGATAAGGAGAAGGAAGAAAATATAGCCAGTCGGATAGATTGCATGTGTATTTTTCTTTTTACAACTTCAGTGAGAATATAGCAACTTATTAAACGGCAAAAGGAACTTAACTTTTATGATTGGTAATCGATACCTATTCACATTGGCTTCAGGGTTCACACAAATTAATATTTAAATAAGAAGAGTATTATGACATCTTTGCTTTGCAAACTCTTAACCAAAACATTCCATAATAAGTGGATCTTCATATTAATTCAAATATTTTTAATAACAAATATTATCTTACGTCCTCTGGACATTAATGTGAAATTTACTTGATAGCATTGATTGCACTTTTGCTGTCACAACACTAATGATGCAATGATTTTCTGAACCACAACATGTAAGTTCACAGGTATATGCAAAATACCTTGGTGTGCATTCTAAGTTGACTGTTAGAAAAATTTGTGAGAAACGAGAAGCATTAACTTGCAATACATAAACCACCTCATGATTTGTTTGGAGATTATCAATTTGCTTCTTGTAAATGCAAATCCAATGTACACAAATTACAAATAAATCCACCTCTTGTTATCACTATCATTTGTTCCAATGCGCAATTAATAATTTCTGAATAAAGTAAGTTAATTACAAAATCATCAGCCATCAGGATAAAAAATATGTAGATGTGTACCCCAGACTTCACCAATTGGCCTGCGATATAATTCATTCTATAAATCCATATTGGCAACCATGAAATTTGGCAAGGTAATAGTTGTAGATTTGGGGTTAAACATAGACTACATTTTTTTTCAAAAATCAACCCCTAAAAGGCCGAAATAGGGATTAAAATTTGTATTAAAAACTATTAAGACGAGATGTTAATCTACTCGTGGGCGAAGCTGCGTGGGTCAGCTAGTACTTAAATATATTTAATAAACACCCAAACCAAAAGAAATACTAACATTTGTGCTCATCACATAAATGCTTAACACTGTCGGGAATCTAACTCAAGAACCATTAATTACATAGTAAGGGTCGCTAACCACTCAATGAACAAGGCAGGGCAAGCAGTTTACAGGGCAAATTGTGCTGATAGTACAATAAAAAGGGCAGTTCAAACGAATATTTTTTATACTGCTATGCTAATGGATGTCGGTAAGAGTTTAAAAACGTGCCGCAACGATAGGGGGTAGGGAGATGTGGGCGGGGAAGGGTGTTCAACCCTCCTCAAACCCCTCGCCGGAAAAACACATTAATTTTTTTCCATCACAAAACTAACATACAAAATGTCCGAAAAAATTTAAATTATGCCACTAATTTGGAGAAAAAAGAAGAGAGGAGAAAGAACTAATCGCAGTCACCCTCCCCCCACCTTCTTCGCCGAAAAAACATTCTTATTTCATTATTTTGTTTTTTTAATGTTGAAGTTAGGTTCTTCTTAATTTTCTATAACATGCATTTTGCTACTTAAATATATGTTTTAAGGTTCATACAGCTTCTTAATATAAATACTAGTCGGATTGCGTGTGCTACGGCGCTGCGGGAAGTGCAGCCGCAAAGTGTTTAATTCGTAATATGACCTACCTCTTTCGACATTTTCGAATTCAGACTTAATTTCTATTGGCTTCACATTATCATCACCAACTTCTGTTTTAATCACATCCGTTTCCAATATAACTTCTGAAGTACATTGAAAAGAATAACAATCTGGATCCTGCTCTATCTTAATTTCGGATGTCATTTTTTATACTGAACAATGAACATATGAGGTTATATTAAATTTGTATTGCACTATAAAATTATACATAATTTTATCAAGTTGTATTTAGCCATTATTTATATTATCGTACACATTAATTTAGAAACAACAAATTATAAAAACTAGCCAAAAAACTAGCAATCACCTGTGCGGAAAAATGGGCGATTGTGAAATGTGAACACAGAACATCTACTACTACCGCAGATTGTGAATGAGAACATTATTCGAATAATTCGATTGTAGAAATCAATCAAATTATTCGAATATGCTTAACTCACTCGAATTTGAAACGACGACCCGTCGTCTCATTTCTTCGATTTAAATTTTATTACTACTAGTTTATGTATTTAAATATTCGTAACCTTATCTAAAAGTAAACTCTGTGTACTGTGAAAAAGTACCCAGTTTCAGTCGACGACGACGACGGGTTGTCTTATGAAGAAATAAATACGTATGTATTGCGTCGCGACGCAATACATACGTATTTACTTCTTCATAAGACGACCCGTCGTCTCATTCCTTCGATTTAAATTTCATTACTACTAGTTTATGTATTTAAATATTCGTAACCTTATCTAAAAGTAAACTCTATGTACTGTGAAAAATTATCCAGTTTCGTGTGGTTAATTGCATGATCGAAATTAACGATAATTACTAGTTTGTATTCAAATATTGTAGTTTTTATTGCACCTATACAAAAATATTTTGATTGTAAAAACTAATTTAACTAATTAGTGTTCAATTAATCAAATAAAACTTTTTTTCGTACTTTTCTTGCAATCTGTTTCATAAGAACATTCAGCAAAAGTTTAAGAAGTTATGTTGTCTTGGAGGGTAGACAGTCCAGCGATTGTGCCCTTTGTCTACAATATTTCCTAAAAATCATTAGGTGTCTTTCTTTTTAGTCTCTTAAATGTTGAGTTAGTATCCATTAGCTGCACTGCTATATTTGGATGGTTATCTAGTCTTTTTTTGTATGATTTTATTAGGTGGCTGATTTCTTCATGAATTGTTCTGATTTTAAGGTCATGATGTAATTGTTGGTTTGTAATAAACCAGGGAGCTTTTGTGATTATCCTCAGCAATTTGGATTGGAATCTCTGAAGTATTTCTATATTAGAGTTGGAGGCAGTCCCCCATAGTTGTATTCCGTAAGTCCAGATTGGTTTCAGAATACTTTTGTATAGTAGCAGTTTGTTTCCCAGTGACAATTGAGATTTTTTGCCGAGCAGCCAGAACATTTTTCTTAATTGGATGCCTAGTGCTTTACGTTTTGTAAATATGTGTTTTTTCCAGGTAAGACGGCGGTCCAAATGAAGTACAAGGTATTTGGTTTCATTTGATTGTGGTATCTGTACTCCATTAAGGGACCCAGGGAGACATGTTCCGCGTCTCAAAGTAAAGGTAACTTGTATCGATTTTGTTTCGTTAGCTTTTATACGCCAGGCGGTTAGCCATTCCGTAATGTTGTCTAATGATCGTTGAAGCATGCTGCTTGGTGCTACCGGTTCATCATGAACAGTTAAGGCAGCAGTGTCGTCTGCAAAAGTACCGATGACAACTCCGTCCGTCATAGGCAAGTCTGAGGTAAAAATTAAGTAAAGGATTGGACCAAGCACGCTTCCCTGTGGCACTCCTGCATGAGCCCTATGTAGTGTGGTTGTGTCTTCTCCTTGCTTTACAAAGTAGTATATTTCGGTAAGGTACGATTTTAAGAATATGTAGTAGTTTGTTGGGAGTAGTCTTTTTATTTTATATAGTAAACCATCGTGCCAAACTCTGTCAAAGGCCTGTGAAACATCTAAAAATGCAGCACAACAGTATTTCTTTTTTTCATAAGCTTTATGAATTTCTTCAACTAGTCTATGTACCTGTTCTGTTGTACCATGTTTCTTTCTAAATCCAAATTGGTGGTCGGGTATAATTTTATTTTCTGCAATTATTATGTTTAGTCGCTTCAAGATAAGTATTTCCAACACTTTTGATAAAATGGGTAGTAAACTGATTGGTCTGTAAGACCTCTTCAGGGGCTTTGCCAGGCTTTAAGATCATTTTAATTTGAGCTATTTTCCATTGAGATGGGAAGATACCTCTGTTTAGTATACAGTTAAATAAGTATATCAGAAAACTGATGGCTATTTCAGGTAGTTCGCGAAGAATTTTTGGCGGTAATTAAGTCGTATCCCGGTGCTTTATTTTGTTTTAATTTACTGATTGTTTCTTTAACCTCAGACTTCTTAATCTTTTTAATTGGTAGATTGAGCTTGTATGGTTCATTAAGGTAGTTTATGAGTTCTTCGATGTTAATTTTCGATCCCTTCTGAGCAGTGTTTGGCACGAAAACATCTGATAAATGAGAAGCAAACGCTTCGCCCTTTTCCAGGTCACTCTTTGCCCAGGAGCTGTCTTTTTGACGTATCGGTGGATTAGAGGTGATCGGCCTTTTAAGCTTTTGAGTTATGTTCCAAAGGGTGTAGTCACTAGCAGCTGTAGCGTCTAGATTACGCAGGTGATTCTAAATATTTTCATTCTTTTCATTACGCAGTTGCTTTTTAAGTTTAGCTGTCAGGTAATTAAGAACTTTTTTATCTCTTGGGAATTTAGTAGTTTGCCACAGTTTCCGTGCTTTTCTTTCTTCATTTACTAGCTCTTGAATGGTCTTCGAACAGTTTGATTGCTTGTTTTCCTTGGTAATAGGAGTGCTATTCCATGCTGCATTGTGAACTACTTTGTTGAAGTGTTCAACTACTATCATAATATCCTCTTCAGTTTTAAGGGGCAAGTTAGTGTTAATCGTAGATTCTACTATATATTGAAATTCATCCCAATTAGTCCTACGACCGTGTAGCCTTGCTGTTGGTTTGGCATATATAACTTTTGGAAGGCCTCTATCAGCACTACACTATGGTCAGAGGAAAGGTCATGTAGTGAGGTGCATTTGAAACAATTTATAGGAATCCCCTTTATGATACAAAAGTCTACTAAGTCTGGGTTTTTTTTGGACCACTTGGCCAGTAAGTTGGTTCGCCATTTTATATTGTATCCAGGTGTAGTTCATTTATTGCTAATTCTAATTGGTTGCCTTTGGGAGTTGTTAACCTTGAGCCCCATTTGGTATTTTTGGAGTTATAGTCTCCGCCTGCTATAAATCTTGGTCTTACGTTTTGAAGAAGTTGACATAATCCTCTTTTTTCACTTTGTGTTTAGGAGGAGAGTATAGTGCAATAACTGTCAAGTTGCCTCTCCAATCCTCAATGACAACACTTGTGGGTTGTATCTCAGGTATTTTAAATGACTCAGCCTGGTGGTGTTTGATTTTGTTCCTAATGAGTATTGCTGATCCTCCATTAGCCGTACCATCTGGGTGCATTGTGTGATAAAATTTGTAATTAAGAATCTTGAGGTAATTTTTCTTTGTGAAGTGTGTTTCAGATATTAGTAAAATATCAATTTTGTTCATTTTTAGAAATGTCTCTACTTCTAAGACATGTTGTGATAGCCCGTTGGCATTCCAAAGAGCTATTTTTTAATGGATCGAATGTCTCAGCTTGGTCATGATTTCCATAAAGAGTTTTCTTACTGTGGTTAGTTGCTGCATTAGTTGTGTCATAGTATTCATGATCTGTTTCATATTATTGTGGTTTGTTTGGACGATTGATAGTTCGTTTGTATTTTGATTATTATTTGGCCCGTGCTGGGGCGTGTTAGTGGTTACTGCTTGTTTATAAGTTGTTTGGTCTGGTTGTCTTGTTTTGCTAGTCTCATCTTATCTATATTTAGTGTGAGTCATATGGCGATGTTTTGTTGATTGAGTAGGGTATTTGATTTTCTACAACTCCTTGTATATTGCGCAACCTTTGTAGTTTGCGGGATGGTTGCCGTCACAGAGTATACATTTAACCGAGTCGGATTTTTCTTTCCTAACATTTGTTGTTTAATATTCCAGATATTAGTAACGTTATGTCCTTGCAATTCTAGTTCGGCTTTTATTTCTCCTAGATCTGTGCTGGGGTGTAGATTCTTGAGAACCTGCTTGGGTCTATAGGTATCAAATTCTGTGTCTTTTTCCTGCAAGTTTTTAACAATTTTTTTATATGATTCTGTAGATTTAGGTTGTATTCTGACTTGATCATTATGGAGGACTTTTACTTCATAGTTATCTGCAGTTACTTCATTAAGTATTTTTAGCAATGGTTGGATATTGTTAACTCTATCTACATATATGGGCGGAGCTTTGACAGGTTTTTCAGTATCTTTGTTGCTCTGAGTATCTTGTATTTCTTAGCTGTCTTTGTCTAGTTCAGAGAATCTGTTTGACGTAGGCGTAGGTTGGCTTAGCCAGTAGGTATCTAGTTTCTTTTGTTTTTGTGATTTATTAGCTTCAGGGCTTTCTCCAGGGTTAGTATATCCGTTTCAGAGTTACTTGTTTGACTATCGAGATTACTAAGTGAATGCGTCCTTGTTTTGTTAAAGAAGGATTTGTGAAATATTTGTTGGCTTAATATTTTGTCTTGGTTTTTTTCGAGTTGAGAGAGTGTGTTTGTTAGTTCTTTATTTTCCATAGTGTTCCCACGAGTCGGGTCGATTAAAACTGTCGCACACGGGGTTACGCCCATTCCCTTGTGAAAGCACTATACAACAATGTTAGCCAGGTTCATTGAGGTTGGCGCTCGCGGCTGATTACCCATCAGTCATTCATCCTTTTGCACGTATCCCACCGTAGGATTGGGATGAATTTTTATTGAGGCTTTATACCTCTTGACCTGGGCGGTTAAGCCAAGGCCCCCGATTTCACCTCTGGTATAAGTGAAGTAGCGAGTCGCAGTGATCATTTCCTATCACTGCTATTATACGTTCGGGTTAACCGCTCACTTCACTTTGGTAACTAATGAGACCTGGGAGAAACTTCCGTTAATACACTATGGTCTCTATAGGGACCAACATTAACTTCATCCAAAAAAAAACAATATTTTCACTATTTATCAGTTTTAATACAATACTATTTGGTATTTTATCGTTTTCGAACGAAACATTGCACAGAATAACATCAAATTGGCATTCTTTTTTCAAATACTCTCTTGGGGAAAAATAAAAGAACTTAGTCCGCCATTTTGATTCGTGCTGTGTATTATGTGTTGGTTGCAGTTTATGATACCGGTTAATTTAAAAGTGTTTTGGCGTATTAATCAACAAGTAAACTTTATTTATAATCAAGATTAGTTCAAGATCTAACAGTTTAGATAATAATTTTGTCAAACAACCGTAAATATCAATTAATAAAACATATATTTCGCTAACGACCAACTTGATGATACCAGCGCTTTGGGTATGACGGTACCTATTTTTATTTATTTACTTAAATTTTAGTGTTGATATCTATGATCTCAAAAGAAATCATAAGATGTGAATGTGAAATATCCTAAACAATATTAAAAAAAAAATTAACATAGCTGTAAAATTGAAAAACAAATAAATTATTTAAAAATTACGAAAAAAACGACGTATTAATTATGAAAAAAAATATTTATATTTATTATGTAAATAAATATTTTTGTACTAGAACATATGTTGTTTATTTTTTTTCCGTACGTATATGTTTACCAATTGTATAAAAAAAATATAAAAAGCATAGGTCATTGATTTACTTTTTGAATTAAAAATCGTCGACTAACAAGTAGTCATATTTTTCTCAAAGTGTCATGTTACAACTGAATTATTTTGTAGCTTGAACCATTTAAATTAAACAATTCTCACACCAGTGTATTGCTGTGCTCAAGACCTCTTAAGAAATATACGCTTTACAGTATCGGATTCAATTCAAACCACTCATAAACCATTTTTGTGACCACGGTCCACCGGAACGTGTGCGCGTAACGGTTCGTGTGTTTTTAGAAAAAAATGCGAAAATGGTCGGGTGTCGGTTAATTAACCGTCGCCCGAGTATCGACGAAATAAAACTTAAAGTAATCTTTATAGTACGAAAAAGACGGTCAATTTTGTATGGCAAACTGAATGAGTAAACTAGTGGTTCGCAAATCTGTAACTATTTAATTATTACTACGAATATCAATTAAAAGTAGATTTTACTGTACGTGAATACAGTCCAGTTATGTATGGAAAAGCAAATGAATGAACTAGCGGTTTTATTCGAGTTTGCAAACTAGCAATAGATTGTTTTTGTCTTCGAATATTAATATTAGTAGTATCAAACCATTCGATTATTGGAATTAGTAACAATCGCCCATCTTTCTGTGCCCACAGAACATGATGATTGACAACTCTATGATTAAATATAAAATTCCCATTCTCTATAACAATACTCTTACGAGCATTGACGTGTATACAAGGAACTTATATACTATAACTGGAATTATTACGAAGCAATATTTGAAAAATAAAAATGTACTTTATTTCATAACAAATAAAGTTAATAAAATAAAGTTGTACTTTATTTCGTTACTAATAAATTTGACATTTGTTTCTTACATAACAGAGGGGGAAAACTTTCTGAGTTCTTGCAATTGCCAGTGTAAATAAAACTATCTAGATGGTAGATTTTTACATATTCGGTAATAGTTAAATCCTTTTCATTCATACACGTCGATAAATAAATTAGCATAAAATGTATTGTAATTAACATAGTGAGTTCTAAAATGTGCTTATTTTAATTATTACGTAATTACTTATGCAATGCAAAAACTGTTTCTCAAATTAGTTGAATTACTTAGTAGTAATTTGCAAACTACGCATGGCCACACTTATATATGGCGATTGGCGCTATATTTAATAGAAAGAGACACACTCCACCCATGTCGTGGTTCGGAACGATTTTGAAGCGCGTGTGAACATTCCGGGTAGAATGTAACTTCCTTGCGTGTATAATAGTGGTAATATTGTACACGTCAATGCTTACGAGCCTGTGCACAGATTATTTATGTTAAAAGCCTGCACGAAGTACTCTAATTGGTCTGTGAAAGCCTGTGCCCAGCGTCGTGAACATTGCCCAAAGAGTATACAATATTACGTGTTGCCTACATACCAGCGTTGCCGATTTAGCATAATTATTTAGCATATAGGATATATATTCAGCACAAAGAAATAGCAATAACAACACACATATGATTACTTCTTTATATAGAGGGCAACACATCCGAGACAGAAAATTTCCCATAATTCCCTTACCATAAACAAGCTGCGTTACCTACCTTACTCTTGTTATATATGACTAGCTGTGCCCGCGACTTCGTTCGCGTGGAAAAAATTCTAAAATTTAAACCCGAATAGTTCCCGTTCTCGTGGGATTTTCGGGATAAGAACTATCCTATGTCCTTTCTTGGGTCTCAAACTATATTTTTACCAAATTTTATCCAAATCGGTTCAGTGGTTTGGCCGTGAAAGCGTAACAGACAGACAGACAGAGTTACTTTCGCATTTATAATATTAGTATGGATAAATGTGAGAAAAACATATATATTGTATACATTGTTTATGTTATGCTTGATACTTTCCAAAGAGTATAATATAATCAGTACCAATATGTTTTAGCTCGACATTTCATTCAAGAAATCGTGAAAGACACAGAAGACCGAGAATACAGCCTTTTACTGGATGAGTCTACAGATATATCAGTTTTGAATATGCTCGGGGTCACAATCAGATATTACAGTCACAATTTAAAAAAAATGATTAACACATTCTTGGGTTTGGTCGAGATTGAAGATGGCAGTGCAAACGGCATAGTGAATGGCTTAAAAAATTGTTGTCAGCCCTGAATATAAATATAAAACAAATGATCGGTATTGGAACGGACAATGCTTCAGTGATGACCGAAACTAATAACAGAGTACATGCACTTTTGAAAAATGTGACTGGTAACGAACACTTATTACTAGTTCGATGCATATATCATTCATTACAGCTAGCTTTATCTCATGCTTCAGCAGAAACGTTGCCACGAAATATAGAATTTCTTATAAGAGAAACACATAACTGGTTCAGCCATTCTTCTAATCGCCGACATTATTGTAAAACCATGTTTCAAGCTATTAACGATGGCTCTGACAATTACTCAGATGTGCAATACTCATGAAACAAAAAAAACAAGTGGAAATGAAGAGTGGGCGTGCCGCGTGCATCACTATTATGCGCTGTTACTCTAAATTGCCTTAGTGATACTTACCATATCTTTAGGAGATAGTCGTCGTGCGAAAATCTATTATACACTGAATTATGCCGTATTGTGCCATCCCTGAATGCAGAAATGATAGTAGAATACAGATGATTAAAAATGGAGATATTTCATATCATCCGAAAGTACAATTTTCATTTTATTTTAATAAAATTCCTGATTTAATATAATCTCTAATGATATAATAGAAAGTCAAGCTAAAATCAGCGTACACCTTACATATAAAGTTCATTTTAGGTTGACCTAATTTTTCTAGAAAGATATACGCAATGACAGTCATTACGTATATCGTTCTAGAAAGTTCTCTGCTCAAATATGACCAACTGAAAACTACGGAAAAATCAATACTGCCATCTATTGTAGAATAGCGAAACTATTTAAGATTATAGTTTCACTATTGTACAAATAGATGAGTATATTTTGAATAGACTACAAAAGGACGTAAATACTCTTTTTTTGTAGCAAAATAAAATTTATTGTAACTGCGTTACAATAAATTTTATTTTGTTGTAAATGGTATATTTTTAAATGTTCTGTTTGTGTGTTTCGGATTATTGTTGTTTAAAATGAAAACGAACAATGAAACAATGTTTGCATTAGTAGTTTATATGCAATAATGCTTATTTTATGTGTGAGTATGGCGATCGCGGTCCTGATACAAATCTTTGTACTTGCCAATTCCGCTTGTTTTCTGTTCCATGACAATACTCGATGGATATCAATGGAACGAGCTGTTAGTCGTATACTGGAGCAGTGGCTGGAATTTAAAGTCTTGTTTGAAATTGCCGGACGAAATGAAAATTGCTATATGGCAGAAACTTTATACAATATGTGTAATGACCCACAAAATCATTTGTACTTATTATGTTTATAACCTTTTTTAGAAAAAGTCCAAGCTGTGAACAAATTGTTTGAAAGTAATGATGTTGACCCAACAAAACTGTACAAAGATTTGATTGGCTTAATGGAATCGATAAGTCGGCGTATTTTGAATCCAACTGCGAAGGTAGATACTTTAACACAAAACATAGATAGTTATTTAGACCCTAGACCATACATGGGATATGCGTTTGAGACAAAATTACTTAAGTATATATTATTATTCTTCAGAGTAATACAACAATCCAATTACGCCAACGGTGTATTAGTTTTACGTTGAAACTTGTGAAAAAATTACGTTCAAGATTACCTGTAAATTTTAGTGTACTTCAGAATATTTCCATGTTTTCAGTTGAAGAGACTTTAAAAGCAGTAAAGCCGCCAATAGTCGAAATAACTAAAGAGTTCGGAAAGGATACACAAACTATTGAAAAACTCGTAACTCAGTGGAGAAACATAGTACATATTGAATGGGAGACTGTCTCTAGTACATTAGATTTCTGGAATGCAGTAATGATGTATAGAGATGCTGCAAATAACAATCCGTTTACAGATTTATGCAGATTTGCAAAGTCTATCCTTTCGTTACCGCACTCAAATGCGGAAGTAGAAAGAGTGTTCAGCCAAATGAACTTGGTAAAAACCAAACTGCGGAATCGTTTGGCAGTTAGTACGTTAAATGCTATTCTTTATGTCAGATTTGGTCTAAAAAGAGCAGGGAAGTGCTGTTATTCTTATTCAGTTCCAGATAATGTTTTGAGTGCTATAGGTACCAAAGATAGTTACTCCGGGCCTTCTAGTTCCGGAGTAGTAATTTCTACTGATATATAATAATAGACCAAGAAATTGATATTTTTTTTGAATAAATTCATTAAGTAAATAAATTTATGTTTTATTTAAACAAAATCCCTATAAGTAAGTAAATTACTTATGTTGCCATTTTCTTGGTATATACAAATGAATTTTAGCATATTTTTGGCATTTTCTTAGGACCGTTTTAGCATATTCGGTAGTAGTCAAGTTGGCAACACTGCTACATACGATGTACAATAACCATAATAACATAGACTAGTATATAATATTATGCTTTATAGACCGGAAACTTCAACATCGTTAAAAGGATATCAGCGCCATCTATAAATCAAGCATAAAGTATGTAACGGAAGCCTCTTATCATATCTATTTCTTTACTTTTTACTAAATCTCTGACATATTATGAAAATAAAACAAAAAATTTTACGTCGTAGAATAGATTTATTTTGTCAAATTACAAACCAAATTATAGCAAAATTATGCGGTTTAATCACTGAAAACTGATTCGACACTACTAAACACAGAGTACTTATTAATTCAACGTTTAAAAGAAACAGAAACATCCAAAATAGTTAAAACTCATTTGTATAACTTGTAGACGCGGAAGATAGTTGTTAAC
The DNA here is from genome assembly GCA_036924255.1 of Apodemia mormo. Lineage (NCBI taxonomy): Eukaryota > Metazoa > Arthropoda > Insecta > Lepidoptera > Riodinidae > Apodemia > Apodemia mormo. Next base: position 5,737,664 of record JAUPFN010000028.1, read on the forward strand.
TTGCCGTAAATATCACGAAAACAATGCAAATAAATCAAAATGAAACTAGCACAAAACTATGTAAACAATCTGGCAGCCATATTTAAGAATGGAATTTAAGTTTTAGTTAGAGATGGGCGACCTGAATCGATATCGTATTGTATCGATACCATGCTATGCGAATTATACGATATATCAACATTTTGTGTTGATGCATATTTTTATTGTTCATTATATTATCATTAATTATTCTTGAATATTATATATACAAGAATAATTAATGATCATAGATTACATAATATTAATTTCATTAGTTTTTTTTTTCATGAGTAATAATTATCATAAATTAGTTTCATTAGCGTTATATATTGCATTATAGTTGTGTTTATGAGCTACACGTAGTGTCTGATTTAATTGTTTTTTGCTTATAAAATATAAATGCCACCAATATGATATCAAATATTCATTTAAGTGGCATTAAATATATACAAATTAATAAAATTGGACTGTCTGTTTGTAATATTAAAATAACCGCCTTTTACTAAATGCATATGGATGTATACACGATACATATACCAAAACAGCATTTTTTACAATTTTTGTCTGTCTGATTTTGACAGGACTTTCACTGATAGATAGCTGATGTGACAGGGATTAACTTAGGCTACTTTTTCGAAATTTTTCTACGCGGACGAAGTCGCGAGCTCAGCTAGTATTCTATATAGGGACAGGCTTCAGTGGATGCAAATCGATCTCATCAGTTTAATGAACCATTTAAAACGACCATAAATATACGTTGGAGTAATCAAAGTTCAAATTCTTTTGAACAAGTAAATATAATTAATACTAGATACTATTGTTAAACGAATGTAACAAATATCTTTACAGCATTTTAACATATAATAAGCTTATGCTAAGTTCATTGTCTTATTACATCAGAAAGGTCAAAATAAAATAAAACAAATTAGCCCCACGTTACATGTCAGTGATTGTGACTTCAGTGATCTCTGAACGCTTACTTTATTTGACAGGATCTACACCTTCAGATATCTGCAATTGTATTAACTTGCAACCAATTACGTCTTTACCATAAGGGCACTCGGGGCCAGTGCCCAGGGCCTCTTCAGAGGACCCCGAAGGGTCGATATTTTCTCTCACATTTAATATCAAAATAAAATGATCGGGCATTTTCGCAGCTTAAGAGAATAAAAAATGAATTGCGAACAACAATGTTACAAGAACGGCTAATTAATTTGTTAATTATGAGCATATAAAATGATATTCTTCAGAAAATTGAGTTTGAGGATTTAATAGAAGAATTGTTCAACAGAAATCTCGAAAGAAAGTATTATCGTAATCACAATAAAAAAACAACAGCATACATACTAATATCATTAATGACATATTGTGTTATGGTAATATATTGGATTAATAAAGCAGGTCACAGTGAAAAAAAATGTATAATTTGCTTTCTTTACATTCCAAAAGGGCCCCGAATTCTTGTGTGCCCAAGGGCCCCAGCATAGTCTAAGACGGCCCTGCTTGCAACGCATCCACAAGATATTGTTTATAGTCATAAAAGTGTAGTCAAAATGCCGTTGAATGTAAATAGTGACTTTTGATATTATTATTTTATTTATTAGCATTGAAATCTTTTTATTCCAGAAATATACCTTTCATATTTTACCTCATAAAAATATCGTTTTGTGTCGATACGAAACGTTACATACATCGAATTATGACTCATATCGATACAGTGTATCGATTCAAATCGATTTTGAATTTGACATGTGATAGAAATGATGTTGGTAGAGGATAGTAGACATTTCAATTTCGACTAAAGATTAGTTTCGTACGAAGTTTGGTGTATGTGGCTCAGGTGGAGCCACCATTAAGTTTTGTAAAAGGTCCAAATGTACTAACATTCCACCCCGTGCATAATAATTTATAATTTGTGAACAAAATGGCCGTTGTGATGGTTATGTTCAAAGAGTATACAAATAATTGGTTATAGATTTTACACTTTCAATCGTCGGCACTTGGTGAAATTCCATTATTTTTAGTTGAAACTAGTTTATCACACACTTGTACTTTTATTTTACTACTATTATACACTAAATTATTTAATTTTATCGACCGGTTTCTCTTTTTAAAGCATCTTTTTTTGCTTTAACCGGTTTTGCTTTAACCGGAACTTGTGGAACTTTTTTAAGCATCTTCAAGACGTAATATTCTTTATTAAAGAATATTACGTCCTGAAGATGCTTTAAAAAGCGAAACCGGTCGATAAAATTAAATAATTTTGAAATAAAATTACAAGTGTGTGATAAACTAGTTTCAACTAAAAAACTTGGTTATGTTTACAATATTTTTTTATAGCTAATATAATTAATTTGTTCTCTTTAAATAATGTACGATAATAATTTGCTGTAGTGTTACGTGTGTAAATAAAACTCAAGGATTGCAAGACGTTATCATTTTGTGGAACTTGTGCATATAATAAAAATTCTGTCTAACCTCAGAAGTTCAGTAAGAAAATGACCACGAAAATTAAAATAGAGCAAGATGCGGATTGTTATTCTTTTCAATACACTTCGGAAATCATATTGGAAACGGATGTGATTAAAGCAGACGTGGATGAAAATGATGAATACGAAGATAATGTGGAGTCTACAGAAGTGAAATCTGAATTAGAAAATGTCGAAACTGGTATGTCATTAGACCGATTTAAGTAAAATTTCTCCAACCCACAACTTTGACAATTTCGAGTTTTTGTGACTTATGTACTCTAAATAAGGTATATTTTAACATATCAAAGACAAAACTCTATGTTAATTGACGAAAACCCATATGGTCCAACCCACATTCAAATAGATTAAAGGCATAAAGAGAATTTATTTTTGTCATTCAACACAATGATTCCGTGAAAAAAGCGTAATATTACTTACATTTATTTAATATTTCAGTATATTCGTGAATATTTATTCTACAATTATTTTTCTAAAGAATATTGGTTTAACTATTCATACATTTTTCTTTAGAAATAAACAGACAAATAACGATTGATGTAAAATAAATAATAGTGCATAACTAACTAAATATAAACTTCTACTTTTAACTTTTATATTTAATAAAAAGTAGATTTTTTGATGCAATTTTTCAAACTAAATTAGAAATCGCCAGATTCTTTAATAAAAAGATATACCGATATTAACAGATTTTTCACTCTCCTGTAAAATGTACTTTTTACATTTATGCTTTTGTTCTCCTCAAGGTGTGATTACTGTTCACTGTAATATGTACTAAACTTAATAAATTTACCCTGCGAAAATGATTTTGTCTGAAAATATAATCTAATTGAAAGAAATTACGGTTGGCATTAGAAAGAAATTTTTGCATAGTTGGATGATAGGTGTTGGCTTCCCCTTTCTAATGATACTACTCACGCCGCACAGAAATGCCTACTTTTTTATACACATATTTTTCTGAACGAGTAAGTAAACTAGCCGTGTACCTTAGGTTAGGGTAAAACTAAATATATATATAGAAACATGACAGCATAAAAGGCTAGCCAGGGGGTGACAGGGCCTAGCTTCCGATTCCGATGGGATCGGGCGGTGAAACACCGAACTCCGCTCCATCAGCTTCCGCTACATCAGCATGGGTACAGATATAGCTAGTATTTATTGCAATTACGAAGATAAAAATGGTGTTAAGGGCTTAATAAAAAAATATGTTAAGAAAAAAATATGAACAAAATTTACAATACTTTTTATGCAGTGCCATATTTCTTGTGAATTTTATGACAAAATAATATTTAAAATATGACAAATGATGATTAGGATAAAAATAAGATAAAATAGAATTAATACAAAAGGGGCTCCTACATCTTGTAAAAAATCGAGTAAAAATAATATAAGATTTACACAATGATTTACATACATTTTGAGGTTAACATAGGAATTAATCCACTATGATCACCTAGGTGATATCACCTGGGTGATTTAATTCTACATTTTTGTGTCCTAAAATCACCTGCCGCCATATCAGCTGGGTGTTCAGATTCCACATAAGCAAAAATTTTTTTTTAGTTTCCCCTGATCACCTGCGTTAACTTTTACTAAAAACCGATTTCACATGATATAAGTACTCTTATTTTTATTGACGTTTTGTTCTTACTTGTTTGTCTCTCGTATTAAACCAAATGCCAATCTAGTACCTACGTATTGTCTTTATTATAATTATAGTATCTTCACGCCCATATCCCCGAAGGGGTAGGCAGAGGTACAACAAGTGCACCCACGATTAGCCGAAGATACTTGGTCCCACAAATGTGATAGGTGGCAAGCCTATCGCCAACCGGGCACTTTCCAATCCCGGGTAACTTTGTGTTTATCAGAAAACTGAAAAAACACTTTTCTTATGTGCCCGACCCAGGAAACAAACTTTTACTAAAAACCGATTTCACATGATATAGGTACTCTACCTATATCATGTGAAATCGGTTTTTAGTAAAAGTTAACGCAGGTGATCAGGGGAAACTAAAAAAAAATTTTTGCTTATGTGGAATCTGAACACCCAGCTGATATGGCGGCAGGTGATTTTAGGACACAAAAATGTAGAATTAAATCACCCAGGTGATATCACCTAGGTGATCATAGTGGATTAATTCTAACATAGATTAGTTTTTGGGCTATAACAGTTTTATAGACATTTCATTTTCATTGTACATATTAAAGGATATGATAACTAACGTTTATATGTAACAAATAAAAATGTAATAAAAAGAGATAATTGCTTAACAAGACAGTAAACTGCATAGAAATGTGTGTAGTAATATTCAAAAAGCGTGGTCGCCGCATGTGGTACTAAAAAGTCTAGTTGTTAGTTCATTAAGTCACTGTTTGTAAACAATAACCTTCTATGCATTGTGCCTGGGGTTCATACTAAATATTTTTATCGGATAATTAGGTCGAAATTGAAGTACCTATTTTTTACATTTGGTATCAAAATTGAATACTGGAAAACCACCGTATGTGTGTAAAATGTTTTACCGGTCAACCTGTACATGAATATGTGAAGTAAAGAATTTGTACCCCTTTTTATAACAATTATGTGGATGGTTAAAATGTACATTGCGGAGGGTTGCGGAAACCTAATATTTTTTAAATAATGTACATCAGAAGTACATTAAATTGATAACAATCAATTCTCTAGTAAAAGGGGTTTAAAGTTGCTCCTGCATATTTTTTTCGTTTTTTCGGCCGATGCCACTAATTTTACTAACTCCATATAGTATCAAATTAACAGTAGTCCATCACCATTCAAGATAATAATAGTAAATAATAAATAAATATTCACGGGACAAATTACACTTATTGATCTAACCCCAAAGTAAGCAAATTATTTGCTTGTGTTATGGGTCAACGATACCAATACATAGAAATACATATATAAATACTTTTACATATATAATAAACACCCAAACCCTGAAATACAAACATTTATGCTCATCACGCAAATGCTTGTCCCCGTCGGGGATCGAAAACCCGAGCCCCGTTGATTGAGTAGTCAGGGTCACTAACCACTCAACCAATGGGCAACACTATGGCATAATACGATACGAATGGCACAATAAAAGTGTATTTACGATTTTTTGAATTGTGGCACTATTTTCGTGGATGTTCTATATCATAACTAGTGGGATTCATTCTATCTACACTAAGATAACATCTCTCAATCCCAGCAAATTGCACTAATAATTCCAATTTTTGGTCATGAATGTAAAATTCTTTCTATTTATTAAATGATGTTTGATATAAATATCAGTGACCATAATTAGGAAAAATAATTGGATAAAGTCAGGAACGTTTTATATTTTTATTGTAAAATTTACTATTTTATTATTTGCTATGCTTTCTATTAGCTGTTAGATGAAAGAACACCCCGCCCCAGGATTAGTAACCTTTAATCCCATGAGTTTATGATGGATCTAATCTGGTTCTACTAGACTACTAAGTAAAAGAGGTGTTTTATTTATAGATCAGTTGAAGAGATTGCAAGACATAATAAAAGCAGACACGGATGAAGTGGTGGATGTGAAGACTCCAGTAGCATTGTTCAAGAATCCTGTCGTTGTGCTAACAAGACTAAGAGAATCTCAAATTAGAGCTAATGGTATGTTTTGGTCTAAACATAATGAGAGAAATGATAGATTATTTGTGGTATTTATATGATATGAATTTATTTATTTGATACCAATATGATCCATATACTCAGTAACTTCTGCAGTAAATATATCAACCTATTGCCCTGATGATGCAGTATAACGCGAAACCAGTTGGTGTTTATTAATAAAATCTAAGTAAAACAGTACAAGTGTTTGTAACATACTATTAACACAAATAGAAAGGTTTTAATACCCATGTGTAATTTAAGATTTTTTTTTCATTTCTACATGATGGTCCGGACCCGTTTGAAGTATAGAATATATTCCATTTTTTAAGTCAAATTGTAAAATCCGAACACTGCATAATATGTCACTACCATTGTGACATATCTGCAACATCTCACCCGATAATGGTACAACTTTCTTGCTATTTCTGTCGCAGGAGAAAAAAGTATCTTCACGCCCATATCCCTGAAGAGGCAGGTAGAGGTACAACAAGTGCACCCATAATTAGCCGAAGATACTTAAGTCCCCTAATGTGATGGGTTGCAAGCCTATCGCCAATCACAATCAGGCACTTAACACAATCCTGGCCAACTTGGTTTTTATCAGAAACTGACAAAAATCAGTTTTCGAATTGCCAACCTTGGAATCAAACCAGGGACCGCATGTAGTCAACGCCGGCATGGGACGGACCACTAGACCATAGAGGCGATTACGTTTTACATTTTCAGCATTTGTATTAAAGACTAGGAATTCACATTATAATAACTTTTGTTAATAAAATTAGTATTGTATATTTTTTGGTTGACGGTCCAGGGCTCCTTTGAAGAATAGACCAACTGCCGTTCTGCCAGGCAGGCCGTAAAAGGCGGCCGATTGGCTACTAGGTGATAGAGTTCTGCATTGTCTCACCCGGGTCAGTGCCTCGATTCACGTAATCTTAAAAGTTTGACACAGGAGGACAGGGATGACACAGGAGGTAGAAAACCTCTGCCATCACCTCCACCGTTCTCAACCCTTAAATCAGGATACAAATTTTAAATGCCAACCCTTCCTTTCTAATGATATACTCCCGTCACACGAAATGCCTAGTTTTTTTATACCTATTTTTCTGAACCAATAAGTAAATTGTACCAATAAGTACCTAGTAATATTGTTAGGAAAGTATTTTTATGAGAATTACATCTTTTAATGTCTGGACCTTATTTATATCTATCTAACCTAAAAAAATCCAGTGTATTTTCACCCATACATTATAATCGCATCGAAGGCGTCGTCAGGCTTTGGTCTAGAAGGGCGCAGGAAAATAAAATCAAAATAAAAAAAAAACATGTTTCTTTAAAAACCTGTCATAAACAGCATTAGAATGTCTGGGTCGTACTTCAGTAGCATCTGTGAGCACCATTCCACACGAGTCCGCTTCTGCTCTGCTGTCAGTTCATGAGGGATCCAACGACAACAAATTTTCCGAACTTTCAATTCATCGTGTAAAATTTTCTGAATTTGGCTCATACCAATCCCCAATAGTCCTCGAATTGTCTCATAGGTAATCCGGAGGTTTTCTTCAATTAACCGCTTAACAGTAGCCACATTATTTTCGTTGATGGCAGTTGAAGGCCGCTCTTCACGAAATTCGTCATGTAAAGAAACTCGACATCTCTCAAATTCAGCAAACCATCCCCTCACGGTGCTCAAACAAGGTGCTTCTCACCCAAAAGCATTTTGAAGACGAGCGGCACAGTCTTGCGGAGAAAGATAACTTTTAAAATCATAAAAAATCATCGCTCTAAAATCTTTTCGACTTAATTCCATTTTCGTTGCGTACGTAGAACTTTGATGTGTGATAAAAAAAACAATTGACAAATCATTTCCCGCCAATTGTTTTTTTTTTATTACTAAGAAGGTTGCAACGTTTTAAAAATATAACATTCGAAATTCAAATAGTTCCGATTAGCTAGAAGTGCAAAACTTTTAGTGTGCCCCATGTAATATAACCTACAAATGTATGACATTTTTGACCATTCCTTCCCAATGGCGTGTCTATTAGAATTTATGTGGTCTGTGGGACTTATGCAGCTGTTGTGCTCAAGAATGACTATACTCTCATAAAAGTCCCTAACTTAAATCTGTTTTAAAACTGCCTCACCAGTTAATGAACCAGAAGTGGAACACAGCACTAGAAGTCAGAAATAAGTTTTGACTACAAACAGATTATACTAAAAGATCACCAACAACCACTAAATACTTATTAAGCTGGTAGATGATAATTATTTTAACAATTTTAGTGAGTAACTAGCTGTTGCCAGCAACTTCATTCGCGCGGACTTCGTTTACTCCGCACAGCTTCTCCCCCTTAGGTGATAGATAATATTAAACCTATATGTTGACCCGACCTGTTAGTAATATTCATGCAAAATTTGAAGTAAATCCATGCAGTACTTTTTGAGTTTATCCCGGAAATACATACAGACAAAGAGAAAAAAATTCTAAAAATTATATTTCTGGCTTCAATATCGATTGTAGATCACGCCCCAAGTATTCTTTTAAAAAAATATTCAATGTACAGTTTTGACTTTCCTACGATTTTATTATATGTATAGATTATGGCTATAGGCAGGTTAATGGATTGGATTGGAATCAGAGTGATCTCCTTTTCAGGTATAGGCTACACCAAATCTGCCTTCTATGTAACTGGTACATCTCCAAGTGAGTAGAAGAGCAGTTATGGGCGTTTTAATACCAATTCCAACTGCCTAATCCGAAAACTAAGGATCGAATCAGGCAGTGGTACCTGACAAATATTTATTGAGAAAACCAAACATTAAAGTAATAATTTCTTCTTTATGCTACAGTTAAGCAGCCCAAGTAATAACATATCATATATCTCATTTTTATTGTTACATTTATCTTTCTCATTTTAATTGTGTATGCATATTGTATGTATATGCAATAAGCATCATAATGGCAGTTCCTTGCGGGATACGCAGAGTAAAACGAACATCTGTACAATAAATAAGCAGTGATCAACATCGCTGCATTCTGTCATTCTGATAACTATTAACGTCTGTTCCTAGCAATAACTGGGGCGAGTTTTATGTGCTTGCCACCCGCCCGACTCCAGCTGCTACTGAGATTTTGTATTTTTGAGACAAACTAGAGATTTGTCCTCCTCGGTAACTCTTTTTGCCCGACTCGTGAGTATATCTCAAGACTTCATGATCTGAGCCGAACAGGCTTTACCCTAGACCATGCGACCACTCTTTTTCAACTGACTTCCCAAATGGAGGACATTATCGATTTGACTGTATGTTTTTAAATGTTTGTACCTGAGAATTCGGTCATTTATGAATCGATTTTGAAAATTATTTTATGTATGGGAGGGTAGGGAGATGGTCGCATTGTAATTTGGGGCAGATCTGAATCTGGGTTCTGGAGATACGGGAAATGGGACATCGGCAGCTACAGTTTTACTGCGTTAAAAATTGATTCAAATTCTCACGTCGAACAGCTCTTTTTCAGTTTCTTAATTTTTTTATCTAATGGTGTATATCACTAAAGTCTATACGATGGTAATTTAGTTATTTGCTTTGCTTAGCTTGTGACAGGCAATTTCTGTAGATGACAATTACCCTTGACTATTGCGTTTATGTGACATCTGTTATAACGAAAGTGGCAGGCGGTAAACCATTACTCATGTGCAAAAATTTTAGTTAGGTTTATTATGTAAGAGGTTTCACCTTTACGATGAAGGGACAGCCCGATTAGGGTTTCGAACCCAATATCTCATGCATCTATGCCGAGTTCGTGTACTGCTAGATCATTAAGATAATGAAATATTTTACTTACAGGCCAGCTCAAGACGTTCCAAACGGCAACAGATAAAGGCTTTGAAGCGGTAAATGTGAAGGCTAAAATGACAACTTTAAAGCGTCCTCTCGTTGTACTAACGAGACTGACACCATCACAAATAGCAGCTAATGAAATGTGTGGACCTAAAACAAACAAGACAAAAGACGATAAGTTTTATAGGCGTGATGTTTGTGGAAGAGCTTTTAATCAAAAGGTTTTAAGAAAGCATTTGAATATTTTTAATATAAAACCATACGTATGTAACATCTGCAACAAAGAATTTGATCGCTCGTATAAATTACGTCTACATAAATATTCACACGCAGAAAAAAAATCATTTTATTGTGACTTTTGTGGAAAAATGTTTACTCAGAAAGGCAATTTAAAGGATCATTTAAATATACACTATGAAGTTAAACCTTATGTATGCAATGTCTGCAATAGAGGTTACACACGGGCAAGTACATTACGTCAACATGAATATACTCACACCGGAGAGAAATTGTTTACTTGTGACTTGTGTAGAAAAACGTTTTGGCAAAAATATTATTTACGAAGACATTTAACCACACACTATAAAGTAAAGCCTTATGTATGTAATGTCTGCAATAAGTGTTTCTCAAATTCAAGTAATTTACGTCAACATCAGCTTATTCACACTGGAAAGAAGCCATTTACTTGTGACTTCTGTAAAAAAACGTTTAGTTGTAAACCCAATTTAAAGAAACATTTAAATGTACACTATCAAATCAAACCATATGAGTGTCAAGTCTGTAATAAGTGTTTCTCAAGCCCAAAGGAATTACGTCGTCATGAAAATACTCACACCGCAGTGAAACAGTTTACTTGTCACTTGTGTAGAAAAATGTACAGACAGAAAAATTACTTACTAAGACATTTGAATAGAATACACTACAAAATAAAACCTTGTGTGTGTGAAGTCTGCAATAAGTGTTTCGTAGAAGTAAGTGATTTACGTCAACATCAACCTACTCACTCTGAAGAGAAGCCATTTTCATGTGATATCTGTAAAAAAGCGTTTAATCGAAAGTGCAGTTTAAAGATTCATTTAAATATCCACAATGAAATAAAACCTCGTCGACATCAATCTACTCACTCTGGAGAGAAGCCATTTTCATGTGATATCTGTAAAAAAACATTTAGTCAAAAGGGCAGTTTAAAGAGACATTTAAATATCCACAAGGAAATAAAACCTTACGTGTGAAATGTTATCAATAAAAGGTTCTCATGCCTAGTACTTAGCGTAAACATGAATCTATTCACACTACAGAAAAATATTTTCTCGTCACTTACGACGTCGAGAAGGCAGTTTAAAAAAACCATTTATTTAAACATAACTAATTATCTCTCGCGGATTCGCTTGTGTTTCGCAAGAATCAACAGTAATTTTGTTAATACACTTGTACTGTTTCACAAATAACTTTAAATTTTAATTAATTTTTCCATTTTCCAACCGGTTTCGCCTTTTAAGGCATTTTCAAGGCCCTGGAGATGAAAACAAATTAAAAATGTGTTAAAAAAACTGTGTAGGAAAGGGTATTGTAAAATCTTAAATTAGAAAAAAGACAAAAGTGTCTGAAATCACCTAGTTATTATTGCTTCACAAACCAAATTCTATACTTTGAACGAGTAATTCATATATTTAATTATATCTCCAAAATAGCTCTGTCGATTTTGATGAAATGTTGTAATTAGATAGTCTAGTTGTAATTAGATAGGGGGTGGCGGCGCTATGTGCGCTAAGAAAGATCAGATTTGTGATTTAGTAGTTTTTTTTAAAAATAAATTAAACAAGTAGATTCATATAAACTAATTTGAAACATGTATAAGATAGTAATATATAAGTATAAATACTGTCAAAGTAAAATATATCAAAATAAGTAATAAATTATCAATTAAAGTGATTCGGATTGTAAGTGAACTAAAGTGAAGATAAAAGTTACATTTATTGACAAAGAGAACCTTTTGATAATAATAAGTTAATTTTTAGTGTGAAAGTTATGACAAAAATAGTGCAAAAACTTATGACAAAAATAATTAAATTTTAGAAAATTTGTGAAGTGAAACATTAAGAAGGTACCTTCTTGTTTGAATTGTTCATTTACAATACCACCCGCAGCAAAACTTTATTTCTGTGATGGGTATATTCCTACTATAAAAACGTAAAAGGAATGTTTATAAAGGTGACATAGAAATAATTGTGTTATTGTTGTCGTTCATAGATGTGGAATAATAATATGAATGATTTTGAACTCTTTCTATTATCTATTAACTAACTGTGAAATCAAGTTTGATATAATTTATTAGAAATATGACTGAATAAGGTAAAATTACATTTAAGAGCCATAGATGTCGCAACTCACACTCGATTTCATAAATACATGATTGATACACAATGATTTGTGTTTTGAATATAGATTCTCCTTTAGTTTATTATAGAAAGCAATAATACCTTTGAAAAGGATATATTTTTATATGGAAACCTCAGATTGATATTTTATTGACGACCAAAATCTAGAGATATATATGTTGTAGAATTAAAAAAAAACATTTTTAAAATTTAAATAGAAAACAATATATACAGTTATGACCTCGCGCAATAGAGTAACCGTATCTACCGTAAGGAATTTAGAGTCTAAACTACAAATTGCTTTAGAAAACCTCCAATCAAAAAACATATGATGTGAGGAGTTATTACAGGAGCAGGAAGAAAAGGAGAAGGAAATAAAAAATATTATTTATAAAAACTCTTGAGTTAAAAAAGAACTATCTAATTTATATAAAGACTATAAAATTTTGCTCAATCAATGTGATGAACTTCAAACCCGTGTCAACAACCACATAGAAAGTATATGAACCAGCTATATCCCATAACTCCCAATTACAGCGTGAGCTGGACGAAGCAAAACATACTATTTTCCAGTTAAAACAAAATGAGCAGTCACAATCATTGCAAAATAACAACAAAAGTCTATTTGATGAACTATCAATGCAGGAATCTAGCGTCACATTAGGTTTTAATCTTTTTAGTAGAAGAAGCAAGAAAAAACTTGCCAAACTTAAAAAATGTATATTCAAAGCCACGCCCACATCAAAAGGGGCAAAAATCGTCTTCAAAAAGTATCAAACATTAAGAAAGGAAAATATTGGAATATTGAAACAACTTGACCAACAGACAAATAAAATGAATAACAACTTAGCAATGTATAATTCGGATGTAATTACTCTACAAAATAGAATAAACAAATTACAAAATTATCTTAAAAATATAACTATTAAATATGAAAGCGCACAAAAACAAATTCAGGGACACATTTTAGCTGCAAACGAATTAGTTAATCTCTGTTTATGTAATGAAAAACAACTTGATTGTTTAACTAACAAGTGGTGCATGTGGCGCCGCTGGTCCGTACCGCTGAAGGGTCAGAGTGATGGAACCAGCGGGTCAGCTTCTTGTCAGTATGACGTCATTACTGTGGAGGTCGATGACGTCACACAAGGACAAGTACAGGGAAAAGGAAGATCTTCCCAGCCAGGCAAGGTGTACTGCCTGGGGACCGAAGTCCATTTGAGAAGCGTTGAAACTTATATATAGTGTTACAAGATAAATAATTGTGGTATCGCGATTCAGGATTTTATTTTAAATTTCATTTTTTTTCATTTGTTATTGAATTTTGTCCATTTTTTTTAAAATTATTTTTTCTTGTAGCGTTTGTGATTGTTTGAGCCGCTACATGCACTTGTAAATTGCCTGTAAACTTGCATCTATGCAATGACAACTCAAAGGTAAATAAAAAAATGAAGTTATAAAGTTTATTGATAGCATTGGTATTGGTATGGGCACGCGCATAAGTATGTACGGTAATCATAAAGTAGTGAACAATTGCTATTCGAAATATGCTGCCTCAGATGTGCTGTATAAGATTAAAAATTTTCATATATCTAACGATAATATTATAATTATATTATTAAGTAACTGCGAAAATCTTAATAAAAACTATATGATGGAATGTATAGAACACGTGGTAAAGAAAAGTCCTTCCGTAAGTCGTTTCCGTATTCCCATGCTTATACCAATAGAAAGAATAAACGTGTTCAAAAAAAAGTATAAAAAATAAAAGTATCTTCACGCCCGTATCCCCGAAAGGGTAGGCAGAGGTACAACAAGTGCACCCACGATTAGCCGAAGATACTTGGTCTCACTATGTGATAGGTGGCAAGCCTATCGCCAACCGGGCACTTTCCAATCCCGGGCAATGTGGTTTATATCAAAAAACTGAAAAAACACATTTCTGAATTGCCCGACCCAGGAATCGAACCCGGGACCTCTGTGATTAACTCCGAGACTTCCTGTATAATTCAACTTGCCAGTATAGTGATCAAATTATGTTCTTTGATATTAATAAATTTATCAAAAGGTGTTTTATATCAAAACACTACATATTTAAATAGTCGAAATAAACATGTGATTGTTAAGTTGCTAGCTTATAATGTTGATTTAATTTTTAGTATTACCACTTTTCCACTGAATGCAGCGAGTGTTGACAAAATTAAAAAAAAAAAATGATTACGCGTTGTGTTAACGCAGGTATATTTAAATGTTAGCTTGCCAGGATTTTTTGTTATTTTTAATAATTCATTTGATATTGTTTTGAACGATGAAATTTAGGCAGTTAACAATTTATGAAATTATATTATGACTTAGATTATGTGATCTGTATAATTTATTTAATGGTTTGACATTACGTTTGTTTGAATCATGTAATCAATAGATACTCAATAGATATTATTAATCTTAAGCTGCTGTAATTATACCTTGATTTATTTAATTTTTTTTGACTTACATAATGTTCCAACATATTGATACTCTTTTTTAATGCTTATAAAATGTATATGAGAAGGTATATCAAATCTGATACAATTTGATATAAAGTATCTTCACGCCCATATCCCCGAAGGGGTAGGCAGAGGTACAACAAGTGCACCCACGATTAGCCGAAGATACTTGGTCCCACAAATGTGATTGGTGGCAAGCCTATCGCCAACCGGGCACTTTCCAACTTTGTGTTCCCGGGCAACTTTGTGTTTCTCAGAAAACTGAAAAAACACTTTTTAATGTACCCGACCCGGGAATCGAACCCGGGACCTCAAGTGGTCAACGCCAACGCTGGACCTATTGATCATAGACCTATTGTAGTTGACTTTCAAAAAATGTATTCTTGAAATACTTACTTTGAATAAAATATATCTATCCATCTATCTATCTATCTTTTACTTTTGTAATTGGTCGTGCTATGAAAAATTATATAGTTTCTTCCGCCGAATCAACTCAGTGTAGGGCCGCATTTCGATTTGGTAGTAATTCTATAAATGTCTACTCTCTAAAAGTACGTATAAAAGTTAATTTGAATAAGTTAAAGATCGGTTTAAATTCTGAATAACCAAAACATCACCGACCACACAACCCATAGACCCCTAATAACAGGCGAATGGTTCTGTCAACACATCTGACTTATAGTTCCGATGTAAATGTCCATGCACCAATACCCAATCAGTGCCGACCAATCAGATTCTCTGTACATCACTGTGGCCTTGAGTAAGCCAATCACGATGTTGCAGCTCAGCTCAGCTAGTTGCTAGAATTTATTCAATACGGAAAATCGAACATTAGGCGTCTATGGGCTGTGTGGTCGATGCAAAACATCTACTCTCGCACGGAAATGAGCGAGATGTATTAATTTATTTACACCTTACACTTACTGATCTAACCAAAGTAAGCAAATTAATTGTTTGTGTAATGTCATTTAATGATACTAATACATAGAAATACATATTTATATACTAGAATATATTTAAGAAACACGCAACCCCGGAAATACAAACATTTATGCTCATCACACAAATGCTTGTCCCCGTCGGGGATCGAACCCAAGCCCCGTCGATTACGTAATCAGGGTCGCTAACCACTCGACCAGCGGGACGGTAAATTTAAGTTACATTTCCTGCAAAACTTCAAGTTCCAAATCGTATAATAATTTATGCACGTTCTTTGTAATTGTATCTATATTTAAAAATTAATATAACGTATGTATAATATTTACTTTAACCTTCACTTTTTATATTGAAAACATGGATAGCAAAAAATTAAGGATGGGCACACCAACCACATACACTAATGTGGCTTAATTTCTGTAAGTACACAAGTGACACTCGTTGACATTTCACACAATCAGAGTGCTAAGTGTGAGTTTTTCTTTTCGCATTCGATCGTGAGCGCGTTTCGAGTTTACTAGGAATTTGTATGTGATTTGTACAGCGCCACCTAGTGGTAAACGTGAGAAACCAGTTTGAAACCAGATGTGAAAAGAAAAACTCACACTTAGCATTCTGATTTTTCTGAGGACATTTTTAATTGTCAGTTGCTTAGGAATACTCTCTGGAGGTATATACTCAAAGGTGTTCCGTATGTTTTATAAATAGGTCAATGGGAATGTGTTCAGGTTTAGTTTTTATCAAAAACGATACGCAAATATTTAATTTTATTCAGTGTTATTTAAAATGAGTCATTTCCCCGTGTTGGTCCCGGACTCCTTTGAAGAATAGAGCAACTGCCGTTCTGCCAGGCAGGTCGTAAAAGGCGACCAATTGGCTATGCGAGTCAGTACCATCGTGGCTACTAGGTGGTAGAGTTCTGCATTGTCTCGCTCGGGTCTGGTACCACCGCCTTGCCTATTCCTGCCGCAATAGCGTCAGTGCTTATCGCTGTCATATTCCGGTTTGGAGGGTAAGGTAGCCGGTAAACTTATGCATGTGGCATTAGACCTCGCCACAAGATAGCAACGCACCATTAACACCTTTGGTGTCTATAGGCGATGGTTGACTCTTTCCATCAGGAGACCAATCTGCTTGTTTGCTATCTTATGATATATAAAAAAAGTCACAAATGTTAACTATGATTAAATATCTTAGATTTTACAAGTTTATTTCAATATAATAAAATTATTGTTACGAATAATCTAGAAACGTGTAGAGTTGGACCGCTAGAGAGATCTAGAAATAAAATAAAGAGATAGCTACTCCTATTGACAAATCAATAGTAGATCTAAGCTATACCATACTGATCTTTGTAATATAGGGCATAAGGTTGAAAGTAGCGTGTACTAGGATTGATGGGTCGTAACTTGTTTATCATAAGTTGATTACAATAAGAAGTGATTCATCGTTTCCCGATACATTTAGATTTTTCTGGATCCATGTAGAACTTTACCCTGGGTATAAATAGAGATGTGTTGACAAATACAGGGGAGTTTTTATAAAGCGATCGAGAGCGATACTTAAAGTGACTAGTGCGAAGCGAATGTTCTAAGTTTGGTGACAGGACAGTGAGTGACTAGTGTTAGGATATTCAGTGTTAAATTATGTTGTCTTGTGTTTTGTGTATCTGTATTATAAATACACGGTTTAATATAAGTGGCGTTTTCTTACAATTATGAACCCGAAGTACGTAATATTATTGTAACAAAGCTACTTTCACTATGTTATCGTTTCGTTTCAGGAAGTTGTTAATGCATTTTAAACGGTTATGATGATGAGTTCCGCTGTAAAATATCATAGAACCGCAAACAAGCATATGGCCCTATCGATGGCAAGAAACACACATCGTCTATACACATCAAATATATTACTAGTGCGTTGTCATTCAAGTAGTAAGAATACAATGCCACTTATGTAAGTTTTCTGGCTACCTCCCTCGGATTGAAGCGCGACAAGCACTGGCGGCTATCGCGGCAGGGATACGTAAGGCGGTGATCCAAACACGTGGGAGACGTTACGTAACTCCACCACCTCGCTGCCACGAGTTTAATGACACATTTTGGCTGTCTCTCACCTGTAACGAGATGGCTCAGTCTCGACGATATGGCGAGATGTCAGTGCGGCAGGTGATCTAGTTCAAGAGGAGCTCGGATGTAGACGACAAATAACATGAAAAAATTACATCGAACTTCAAACAGACACAAAGAAAGGAATTATTTATTTGCCAGAATATGGGAGATACAAGTTATTAAAATTTGATTAAGTTACCAACATATTCTACCATAATATGGTGTGCAAATATTTTAAAATTATAATTATTTATCATTAAACTAAAAATGAGTCGAATTTTTATAATTTACACACTGAGAAGATCCGGCGGAAGAAATTCAGCGGTCTTTTTTTTTAAATTATAATTACATGATACAATTATAAACATTATTTCACATCACAACTTATTTCTATGAATTACAATTCATTTTTTGTTTAATTAAAATATTGACATTTTACAAAGTTTCAAGTCAGAAGAAAGATAATAGATAATTTGTGACAATTTAGTTAAGTTGTATAATTAATGTATATTTATCAACATGTTCTACCTTATAAACTACATTTTTTAATATACAATTTTATAAATCAACATACTTGTTGTTTGCGCGGGAATTATAGTCCGTTCCTCCGTCTCTTTCCTTCCTGCATCCATCATATGTTCCTCTCACTTGGACAAAATGGCGTCGTTGAATAGCCACACCGCAAGATCATATGCCAGTCCGTTAGACGACCGCATCGCGAGTGAGCGCGTGCCAGTACGCTCGCATCGTCTAGACAAAGGCCTAAACGGAACCGCTCGTGTACGCTGCGCCGCAAACTATCGCTCGCTGGTCTCGAGATACAGCTCGAGCCAGCTCATCGCAAGCCGCGCTAAGTGTAAACCAGTGAAATTCACCAGGTGAGTCCTTAGCAAATTAACACACATCCTTACACCGCACACATACCCCACGCTGGTCCCGCCGCCCCTTGCCATAACCTGCCCCCGCATACGGCGGGACCATCCACTTGTAATTTAAAAAGAGTAATTTCTAAATCATGTTTAAATTTATTAATTACAACGTTTTTTTATAATTATACAATAAAAGATTTATTATTAGATTAATATTTAATTTTATCAGTAAGAAATTCAATTACATTATAATAAGGTTTGTCTAGAAGTAAATCAAATAGTTGTTTGCGGAATTTATTAAGAGGTAAGGATTTAAGACTATCAGGAATATGATTGTATGTATTAATTGCCATACAATAGGCATTTCTTTTAAAAATGTGGAGTCTGGCTGGGCACATGTAGTTTTTCACTATTTCTAAAATATATATTACCTAATACTTCAGCATTTGTTTTAAACAAATGTTGATGTTTTTTTTATAAATACGCATACTGCCATGATATAAAGACAAGGTAATGGTAGTATTTTAAGTTTTTTAAAAAGTGGTTTAATAAAGTTGATTCATATTACATATTACACGTATACATTTCTTTTGTATTCTAAATATTTTGGTTATATCTACTGAGTTTCCCCAAATAGGGATTCCTTATTGCAATACAGATGAGACATATCCATGATATGCTAACAAGGTACCGTTTAAGTTTGCTATTTCTCTTATTCATTCAAATATGTCTTCCCTGTGGTATATAGCACCTGGAAGTATGTTTTCTGTTATATAATACCAAAACATCAAACAATATAATTAATTGATGTTTTACTTGAATTTATGAAATAGAAGCATATGAAATTATAAACAATTTTTCGTAGTATGAAGTTAAATGTTTTTTAAAACAAATTTTGATACTCGTAATATTTTTCGTAGTATCAAGTTAAATGTTTTTTTTAAACAAATTTTGATACTCATACTATTTTTCGAAGTATCAAGTTCTTTTCACAGCCACAGTACGAAACAAAAAACCGTGCCACCATGATTTATTATAAACAACACTGCAAAAATAGAGATGTGAACATGAGCATACGATGTAAATATAAATATATTATTAATAACTTTATTTTTCACATAGGCTTGTTTAATTTTAAAACAATTTACATCATCTCAAAAAGTAGTCGAATTAATAAAATTTTAAATGAAATAGCGTAAAAGTTAGACCCAAATATTACCAGAGTTCGTACTCAATTGAAAATTTTATCATAGCAGTGGTTCCTCTAGTTCCCTTATGACGTCACGCATTGTCGGGATAAGCCGACATTGGCGTACACCTATATACTGATGGTGGGGTAGGTATCTATATTTAAAATAAAAATAACTACGTTAAAAAAACCGACTTCAAAACAAAAAAGTAAAAAATAATAAAGATTTAATATTAATTAAATTAGGTACCTATTATTTATATGCGCTGTTTACTAATAGGTTTGAAGTCGGTGCCAAGCCAATCCGGCACGCATGCGCGGGCATATGTCGTTGACGGACGTCTTGAAAACATAATTTTTTTTAAAGAAAGAAAATATTTATTTGCATATGGGTGTTACGAGTAGTTAAAAATTAATTATTCTATACATATTCTACCATTATATGGTGTACATTTTAAATTAAAAATTTAGATGCATTTGAGCTTAATTGATAATTCTACATTAATTCACATGACCATTTAGTTTAGGATTTCTGTTGAATACGTTTTCGTTATAATTTTTTACATTATTCTTTGTATTGATTGAAGCTGCTTATAATATTAACATTTAATTGCTCTTTATTAGTTTTATTTACGCATCTTAATCTTTAAAGTAGGCATTTCATTGTATTTGGTTGGTGATTGTTCGATCATAAAAACAATTAAATTCCCAATTATTATTTATTTTATATCTAATATGCAAACCATTACCTCACGCCTACATTGCGCATGCGCCAGCAGTCTAATGGCGACTGAGCGATGCGTAGTGCATGTCATGTAAAAAAATGACATTATAAATAATGCTCCATTTCGAATGTTTAGTTGTAAAAGAATCATTATTAATAAATTATGTACTTATTAATAATCATCGAAAAACATCTAATGTCTATATAGTCCATTTACATGCATTACGTCCAATATATGTACTTAACTCATAAATCCACATAAAGCTGTTTGTTGAGTAAACAAAAAAAGTAATTACTCTAATTAAATATGAATTTCTTATATATGTACATATGTGTGTGGGTGTGTATATCATACAACTGTTTTTAATTTGTTTCTTTGCTAAAATGATAGGCCTATTTATAATTCTGTTAAAGATGTATATATTAGATGTATTATTAGTTAACCTCAAAAAATGTGCAGATTTTTTTTAATGTATCGTGTTAAATTTACCACTATCGGAACTACCTACAATATTTCCTAATAAGAATTAAATACCTTTATATTTAATCGAGGTACTCACACTGTTGAATAAATACTTCATTCAAATCGTATAATTTGATGATATTCGAAATGGAGCATTATTTATAATGTCATTTTTTTACATGACATGCACTACGCATCGCTCAGTCGCCATTAGACTGCTGGCGCATGCGCAATGTAGGCGTGAGGTAATGGTTTGCATATTAGATATAAAATAAATAATAATTGGGAATTTAATTGTTTTTATGATCGAACAATCACCAATAGTCGTCGAACAAACGATAATTAATCAAAATTAATTAATCTAAGTGATAAAAATAAAGATATCTAGTAAGGGGGGCCAACTTAAGGGTGATCATTTGTTTAATTAATTATAAATAAATAAAAGACGAACAAACAATTTTTACAATCGAACGTTAAAGAACGAACGACGAACAAATAATTAAAAATATCAAAAATCTGAAAATCTAAAAAAAGTGGGGCCAAATTCACTGAGCCTGTAGCACTATAGTGTATAGGTACCTACCACAGATTATTTAGTTGACAATCGGCGGCATGGTATACTCAGGAATACGCAAAATCTTAAAAAGTCTCGATACCAGTATCATATGAAAAGTATCGATACCAAAAAAGTATCGGATTAAAAGTATCGATACTTGAAGGTATCGAGTACTTTTTTGATACATTTGTAAATTTTTATGGACTGTGTTTTGCAATGGTTGTTTTGCAATACATCTAGCAGAAATATGTCTCACACACAATTAAGTCACTACGTACTACTTACTAGTATTCAATAGACATTTAAAAACTTAGTTATAACGTAAGTACGTTTCCTAGGTAAGTACCTACCTGCCCTAAAAATTCGGAGAAAATAATAAATAACTCTAAACTCAAAATGATTTATTAATTAGTTATTTAAACATGCAAACATATAATCAGGAAGTATACATACAATCAGGAGGTAAGGGGTTATTTATTTTTATTTTTTCAGGATAACAACAGCATTTAAGTACCTACATACAGAATTAAATTTAAATGGATTACAAATTAAAGCCAGTAATAGTTATCCACTGAGTTATTACATGATATATTGAGAGCAAAAACAAATTTATCCAGTTTAAAACTGCATTGGTTAATAAAAGGATAAAACGTAACAAAGGAGATGAGCCGAAGTTATTTATGATTATACTATGTTACAGATATTAATTCTGTTTTGTTTATCATTGTTGAAGTACGTAGTTATTCTTATAATTATAGAAGTAAATTGTAATATACAATAATAATGCCGTATAAACATACATACACATATACATAACTACAATAACAAACTAAAATGAGTGACTTAATTTAATTTACCCATAGTAACATACGGAATTAGTTCGATTCTGATAAAATACACTGTATGATATTACATTTAAATGTGTTTTTAGTGTCGATGAATAAATCTATGGTTTCGAACCTATAAGTGCGTGCTAATCGACTGAGGACAGCGATTAGCGAATCAACACTATTTAGGAAATCTTTTGGACAATCTGACATAAATAAAATCTTAACCAGGCTGGAGTGTAATGTGTTTAACACTCTATGTATGTATGTATGTATGTAAGTGTGTATGGATGTTCCTATGTGGAACTATTTTGGCCTAACGCGTGAACCGATTTTGATGATTCATATGTAAATCGATTCGTCTCAATCCTGTAAGTGTCACAGAAGATATGACAATAATCAAAATCCAATTTATTATCCAATAAACGCTACATTGTCAAAAATAAAAAAATAAAAATTGGCGAACCATATCGAGTGGGGTATCATTGAATAGAGAATTAAAAATAAAATTTAGGTTTCTTATACCTCCTTTCATTTTGTGCAGCCATTTAGTATCTAAATATAATGATTTAAAGTTCGAAATTTACATTTCTAATGCAGTCGGGATTTTTTAAATTTAATAGGTATCTTGTTACTACTTCATTAAAATTTGAAGGTATCGATACTTTCCAAAAGTATCGATTCCAAAAGTACTCAATATCGAAAAAAAAGTATCAATACCTCTGGGTATCGATACTTTTTGCGTATCCCTATGTATACTCCAGTATCACAGACAGAGTAGGTACATACCTAACTTAGTAGACGCGTATTATATTATAAATTATTAATAGCTGTTGCCCGCGACTTCGTTCGCGCAAACTTCGTTTACTCCGCACAGCACCTCCCCCGTAGGTGATAGCGTGATAATATGTAGCCTATGTGTTGACCCGACCTGTTAGTAATATTCATGCAAAATTTGAAGTAAATCCATGCAGTACTTTTTGAGTTTACCCCGGATATACATTGACTATATAAAAAAGTAATGACAGATAGCCTTTACTGTCTCTGTAATGTTCTTTCTGTAAGAAGACTATTTGTACTGCAAACAATACTCCGAAAACATTCAGAATTGGTTTTCGATCCAGAGATTTATAACAAGCGAAGAGCAGATATAGCATGTCCAACTATGAGTCGCAGAACGGCAGCTGCAAGCCGTCACTATCAGCATCTTAGCACTAAGCTCTACAACCTAGCAAATAAGGAATTGGAAATTTATCACCTTCCAATAAAACTATGTAAGAGTAAATTGTTTGACTGGCTAGTACGGCTTTCATATGAACAGTCGGAACTTTTATTAAAATACGTGAGATAACCTGTGCCATCGTCATAATCATCACACACACTCACACACACACACACACACACACGCATGCACACATACACATTCACGCATAAATCAAAATCAGCACCTTAAATTCAAAAGTTCATACACTTTTCTTTTAATTAAGAACATATTGTTTGTGTATGATAAATTGTGTATGGATAAATTTCTTATAAATTTTTAATTATACTGAACATTGTTTTACCTAACTTAAAGAGGGGGCACTCTCACTGCGCTACAGTTTTTAACTTTAGCAGTTGAGAGCGCTAAAACTGTTTGTATGTGTAACGATTTTTGTTCCGAATAAACTTTATTATTATTAAAAAAAAAAATTAAAAAAAAGACTTTCCTACGATTTTATTATATGTATAGATTATTGGGTGTCCCTGTTAATATTAATAGTTAATACCCGTCTAATGAGACATAAGTATTAAGTATACTCTAAACTGCTCTAAACTCTTGCGTCACGTCACCACACGTCACGCTCACGAGCACTCACGAGGCAACAGAGGCAATGGTTATCTCAAAGTAGTTATTGTATACTCTTTGATCTCAAAAATTATAAATTGTACTTATTAAAACTGTACTGTATTCTTTGATCCAAATATTGTTAATTAATATACTGTAACTACTTGTTGCTTTAGTGACATATTACGAACTACAAATATTTATTATAATGGTATAATAATTGCAATATAATTATAAAGTGCATTGAATATAAACTTAATCTAACCTCAAATATTTTGTAACAAGATGTCCAGGGAAATTAAAATAGAGGAAGATCCAGATTGTTATTGCTTTCAGTGTACCTCTGAAGTTATATTGGAATCAGATGTGGTTAAAATAGAAGTGAATGAAGATATTGAATACGAAGATAATGCGAAATCAACAGAAATGAAATTAGAGTTAGAGAATGTCGAAAGTAGTATGTCATTTATTTTGCATAATATATAGAACACTATGACTATAACCATTTGGTATCTTCCACCAATGTAAAATTAATGAACGGGCCCTAGCGAGCCCATTTTGAAGAACCTAAACTAAAGTGGTTGGCATTAGAAACGGTCCGCATGATTTTTGTATTTCTGAATGGTGGGTTGGATAGGGGTTGGCTTCCCCTTTCTAATGGTACTACTCTCGCCACACGAAAATGTCTATTTTTTTTTAATACCTATTTTTCTAAACTAGTAAGAGAACTACATGTGTAGGTTAGGTTAGGACGGTTAGAACTAAAAATACATGTAAAAACGTGTAAAAGGCAACCCCCAACGTGAAGCCCCCCACCACTTAGAAAATTCATTTAATGCCACAGTTGAAGAAGGTTAGTTAGGTTCTCTTTAGATCCTACATCCAGAAACAGAAGCCCACGCAGTGGGGCCCCGTCGACACTCCTACCCAACTTGTTACAGAAATAGGTATTATTTTATTACAATTATGACAATAAAAAATGTGTTATGAATTTATGAAAAAATATGTTATTATGAAAGAATTTTTATGATTTTCTACAATACTTACGTTACATACATTTATGAAGTTTTATATTTCATTATTATAATTTTAATTAAGATAAAGTATACTTATTAATAACATCACATAAAAAAAGTAGACCTCAACCCCTACCCCCACTCCCCCGTCAACCCCAAATTCGTGTGGCCTGTTTCTAATGCAATCACTTCCTTTTTATAACAAATGTATATGTAATATGTACTTATTATTAACTGTTCAAGTTTGAAGTACGATTGTTTTGACTTGTTATTTTTGACATGTTTGTAAGGGCAAGGCCCATCCATTTATTTTATTTTGGTCGAAGTTTGGTATGTTGTTAACATATCATATTGAAGTAGACACAAGCTAGGGCATTTATGAGCATTATAATGCCAAACGTATAGTTGCATTTAAGAGTAAAATAATTTACCATCGTAAATTATTAAAAATACTCGTGTCATAAAAGTAATTTGAATAAAAGAGAGATAAAGCGAAGGTGTGTGTGAGTAACAACACTAAAGACTTGGGTGTGGGGAGATTTTTTTTAAGAATAAATAATATCACTGGGAACATTGATCTAACCCCAAAAAAAAAACCAAATTATTTGCTTGTGTTATCATTTTTAGCCAACTACAGCAATACATAGAAACACTAATATAAATCAAAAAAAATAATTTCGGGACACCCTAACGTTACAGACATTAGGGTGTCCTGAAAAACTTTTTGGATTTACCCAATTTTTTTTTATATCATAAGATAGCAAACAAGCAGATGGGTCTCCTGATGGCAAGAGTCAACCATCGCCTATAGACACCAAAGATGTTAATGGTGCGTTGCTATCTTGTGGCGAGGTCTAATGCCACAAGCATAAGTTTACCGGCTACCTTACCCTCCAAACCGGAACACGACAGTGCCAAGCACTGACGTTATTGCGGCAGGAATAGGTAAGGCGGTGGTACCAGACCCGGGCTAGACAATACAGAACTCTACCACCTAGTAGTCACGATGGTAGTGACTTGCAGAGCCAATGGGTTGCCTTTTACGACCTGCCTGGCAGAATGGCAGTTGGTCTATTCTTCAAAGGAGCCTGGAACCAACACGGGGAAAATTGCAATACCTCTCAAAACCAATGCAAGACCTCTCAAAATTTGCATAATTGATTGTAGATTACCAAAATATTTCTTACAAAAAACTAGAATTATATTTTCAGGGCTCTACCAATTGTCAAAAATTTGAAAAATAGTCTTTTTATGGTGATATATTTTTATTTTCAGCTCCTGAACTAAATATGAAATTAATCTTTAATTTTTCTGCTAATTAAGTGTAATAAATTTACATAATTTCAATTTACTTACAACAGCAGGTATCTGTATCATTAAATTTATTAGATATCAACCTGTAAATTACATCAAGTTTCATTTTGTATTTTTTGACTCAATTCGGTGGTGTCTAAGTAGAAGTTAGTTTGTAAAATATTTTTTATATATCTATACATATATATAAATCAATGCCTCTTTTTTAATTGTAATTTTATAACTCAAGAACGGGCTCACCTATCCAAACCGAATGTTTAGGCTTTGTTCGGGCTATTTAGTAGATGGTTTATGTGAAGTTTGCACAAAATCGGTAGAGCGGTTCTTCATTTATCACATTTTTTGTAAAAAATGAATTCAATAGTGATACATAGCGAGCACATGACGAGCCGCTAGTTATTTATATATTGCAAAACTTGCTTTTAATACTATAGTTAAGTCCCAACTGATTTTACGCTATCAAAGTTGTTAAATGTAAAGAAAAACAACTTCGCAAGAAAATTGAAATAAAGTGGATAAAATGGCAAATTAGGTGATTGTTACTATTGAAGCAGTTTTCGAAGAACATTTTACGCATTTAATAGAACAGAGATCTGTTTATTTAGGATACTTTATGCAACATTATGACAATGCAAAGGAAATACTTCGTTGGCAATATTATTACAGAGTTAAGTTTAGAATTTAAGTGAAGTAATTTGCGTTATTAAATTAAAAGGTGGTATAATTGAATAGAGAGTAGAGTATTTGAAAATACTCTCATTTTTGTTAAATATACAATTTTGTTATTAGTTTTGTTAAATATGAGAGAACTGTCTTAGAAAGGTGGTATGATTCAATACTTAGAAGAGTATTTCAAAGTACTCTTACAATGGTGTATTTGTTTATTCTTGAACTTGATGGTTGCACTTTTGATCCTAGATAAATTCTAGCACCCTTAGAAAGCAGTTGATTGCATAAATAAAATCACGATGTCCCTGTATATGACGACTGGTAATTTATCTGACTTGCCGATAAATGTGTTTTTTTTTTTTTATAAGATAACAAACAAGCAGATGGGTCTCCTGATGGAAAGAGTCAACCATCGCCTATAGACACCAAAGATGTAAATGGTTCGTTGCTATCTTGTGGCGAGGTCTAATGCCACATGCATAAGTTTACCGGCTACCTTACCCTCCAAATCGAAACACAACAGCGACAAGCAGTGACGCTATTGCGGCAGGAACAGGCAAGGCGGTGGTACCAGACCTGGGTGAGACAATGCAGAACTCTACCACCTAGTAGCCACGATGTTTGTGACTCGCATAGCCAATTGGTCGCCTTTTACAACCTGCCTGGCAGAAAGGCAGTTGGTCTATTCTTCAAAGGAGCCCGGGACCAACACGGGGGAAAAGACTCATTTTAAATAACACTGAATAAGATTAAGATGTTGTACTTTTGCTAATCATTCACTCAAAACAAAATTTTGAAATTGATTGTCAAGTATGAAACTGGAGTATATTTATTTAAACTTCATTATATACTCATGTAAGATCGTACAAAAGACTAACTCCATGCTAGATGCATTCTCCTCCAGTCAACCTTTTGGCCAACACAAATCGAGGTGTGTTGGTAAGATGATGCCAAAAAAATTAAAAGATATATATAACGTAAATGCTCGAATCTGATCCTATTGAGTCAGAAGTCGCTTTTCTAGGGCAACACAAAAACATAATTCTTAAAAGATTTTGTACGGTAGATTTTTACAAAAAAAAGCTGAGTTCTATCATAGATTTTGTTACTATAGGAAACATTTTTGTACATACCAAAAATCTACCGGTCAGTTTTTTTTCGATGATAGCTTGAGCTAATGTCGCAAATCGTTCGGGGAGGGGGAGTGGGAGGGGAAGGGGGAGAGGAGGGGGATACCTTTAAAATAATAAAATGTTTTATTTATAGGTCGGTTCACGACATACAACGACGAAGAGGAAGAAGGCGTCAATGAAGTGGTGGATGTGAAGACAGCTCCAATGAGCCCTGTCGCTGTACTAACGAGACCAACTGAGTCTCCAATAAAAGCTAATGATATGTCTAGGCCTAAAAGAGATAAGAGCAATGGAGATAGTTTATTAAGTTGTGATTTAAAACCATACGTATGTAATATCTGCAACAAAGATTTCAAACACCCGAGTACATTGCGTGAACATAAATTTATTCACAGTAAAGAGTATAAACCTTATGTGTGTAATGTCTGCGATAGAGGTTTCTCACAACCAAGTGTATTACGTCATCATAAATATACTCACACCGGTGAGAAACGGTTTACTTGTGATTTTTGCAGAAAAACGTTTAGGCAAAAAAGCAATATGCAAACAC
Source organism: Apodemia mormo (assembly GCA_036924255.1). Lineage (NCBI taxonomy): Eukaryota > Metazoa > Arthropoda > Insecta > Lepidoptera > Riodinidae > Apodemia > Apodemia mormo. The sequence continues at coordinate 5,766,706 of JAUPFN010000028.1, forward strand.
ATTTAAATAATGTACACTATGCAATAAAACCTTACGTATGTGATGTCTGCAATAAGTGTTTCTCACAATCAAGTCATTTACGTCAACATCAATCTACTCACACCGGAGAGAAGCCATTTTCTTGTGACTTCTGTAAAAAAATGTTCAGTCGAAAGAGCTATTTAAAGAGACATTTAAATATCCACACGGGTATAAAACCTCATGTGTGTGATGTCTGCAACAAGTGTTTCTCACGCTCTACTAGTTTGCGTCAACATACATCTATCCACACAAAAGAAAAATAATTTTATTATTACTTGGGTAAAAATGTTTAGCCGAAAAGGCAGTTGAAGAAGCCACTTAATTATACTTAATTAATAATGTTCTGTCGCGGATTCGCTCGTGTTTTGTAAAGTTTTTAAAATGTTGATAAATTATTTATACTTTTTCTTTATATCATAAGATAACAAACAAGCAGATGGCTCTCCTGATGAAATCAGAAATCAGAAGAACTTTATTTAATAAAACTTTTTACGAGTTATTTTGACACGTCAACACTCTTCAAAACTACCACCGGATCGGAACGCGGTCACACACTGAGAAGATCTGGCGGAAGAAACTAAGCGGGCTTGTCCTTTTTTCATATAATTTTTATACATACACAATATCACAATCAAAAAAAAATAATCAAAATATCTTTATTTTCATATCGTTGTTTAACATAGCTTGCTATGCAAGTGTTAGAATCGACCTACTAAGTATTTTACAAAATACTTTTGTCAGGTGATTCTGCTCTTCCATAGCTAATTTATACATAGACATTCATATATTATTATGTTATTATTATATTCATATTATTACTAGATTTTTATTATTATAATATTAGATTTAATGGTGCAACAATATAACAGGTAAGTAATTTATAAACAAACATTTTTTAACTTTTTGTACAACATGCAATGAAAACATGCAAACCTGATGTGTGTATGTATCAGTGCAAATGTATGTGTTTATTGGAGCATCCATGTGCATGTGTATGTGTGTGTGTGTGTGTGCATGCATGTGTGTGTGTGTGCGTGCATGCGTGTGTGTGTGTGTGCGTGCATGCGTGTGTGTGTGTAAGTTTGTGTGTGTGTATGTTGTTAATTGTATATATATATGCATATGTGCGCAAGTATGTGTATCTATGCAAATGTTTGTGCATTTTTATACATGCAATATATATATATGTACAATATTACATAATTATAAAACTTAATATGAGATTGATATGAGGAGCAATTAATCCCATGCTTGTTTGTCTTCCAAATAATCTGAGATTTTATAATACCCTTTTTTACACAGTTTTGTTTTAACACATTTTTTAAAATTGACTGGTAGATCTCTTTTAGTTTCGGGAAGTTTATTGTAAAAGCGTATACCCTATAAAAGAGTTACTTGTTCTGTGGAGGTGAGATGCAAGCACAACAAGATTGTTTTTGTTCCTTGTGTTTAGTGAGTGTACGTCACATTTTTTTTTAAACAAGCCAATATTTTTACGAACGTACATCAAGTTCTCAAATATGTATTGGGATATAACAGTTACGATATTAATTTCTTTGAATTTTTCTCTCAGGGAAATCTCGGGCTAAGATTGTAAATTACCTTAATAGCTCTTTTCTGCAATACAAATATAGTATTTATTAATTCAGCAGAATTTCCCCAGAGAACAATCCCATATGACATAATGCTGTGGAAGTAACTAAAGTATACAATTCTTGCTATGTCGACATTAGTTAACTGTCTCATTCTTTTTAACTGCATAAGCTGCCGAACTAAGTCTATTTGCTAAATTATTGATGTGCGGTCCCCATTGTAATTTCTTATCTAAAGTAATACCTAAAAACGCAGTGGAATCCACCAGATCCAGTTTGTTTCCATCTAGTTGTACACTGGTATCTACATGCCTTACATTAGGCAATGAAAATTTGACACACTTGGTTTTGTTACCATTTAATAAAAGATTGTTTGTACTGAACCAGTGTACAACTTTTGAAATCGCATTATTTACTTCGTCATACTTACCAATTTGTCTTTTCACTTTAAATAAAAGTGAAGTGTCATCCACAAACAGTACGATTCCATGCTTATCCCCTACGTAGTAAGGCAAGTCATTTATGTAAATTAGAAACAAGAATGGATCAAGTAAAGAGCCCTGCGGGACACCCATGGTTACAGCAGCACCAGCGGACCTTTTCCCATTAATGTCAACCTTCTGAATTCTTTCTTTCAAGTAAGAGATCAGAAGATCAAGAGCCTTATTTCTAACTCCATAGTGGTGTAACTTCCTGATTAAGATGTTATGATCGACCCAGTCAAATACCTTAGACAAATTACAAAATACTCCAAGTGCATCCTGTGAATTCTCCCAGGCTTCATAAACGTTTTTCAGTAATTCAACACCAGCATCTGTGGTTGAGCGACCCTTCGTAAAACAGAATTATTTAGTGTAAAATAATCTAAATTTATCAAAATGTCTAAGCATTTGGTTTAGTATAATTTTCTCAAATAATTTACTTAGGTTTAGCAAAACTGAGATAGGCCGAAAATTGGAGGGATCGCATTTAGAACCAGACTTGAAAATTGGAATAACTTTGCTCAATTTCATCAAGTCGAAATACACCATGTATTACAGAACAATTAAATATTACCTACAGCTAAATATGGTGCAATAACATTACTGAAGCAATGATTCTAACGGAATGTCCCCATAAATCTGAGGTTTTCTTAGGTTCCAAGGTTTTAAAGGCGTTCAAGAAAGATATCTTGAAAGTATCAATGAAAGAAAATTCAAAGGGTTTGCCGCACTTGGTTACACATTGCTTCAGTAATGATACAGTTACTTGGTTACACATTGCTTCAGTAATGATAATGTTAACAACTCAAAACCTCAATGCATCAGTTAGTACATGAGTACTAACTGATGCATTGAGGTTTTGAGTTGTTAACTCAAAAAATGCTGCAGTGCATTGGAGAAAAATTTTTCAAACTGTTGCAGTCATAAATCTCCTACTATGTTGACTCCATCAGCCTTAAGTTGGAAACCATTATTAAAATTTTTGGTTTTGTTAGTTTCACGATTAATATTATTCCAAGTAGCTTTTATTTTGTTTGTGGATTGTTTAATAATATTTTTTATGTGAAGGGATTTTGCTGTATTGCAGACCCTTTTAAAAATTTTTGAATATTTTTTACATATTCTTGAAATTCCACACTATGATTATAAAATTTTTCATAATATAGGTCAAATAAATGTTTTCTACTTTTAAAAATGCCCACTGTTGCCCATTCACCGAAATCTCTTTGGTTACTTAACGATAATATTTTTGGAGTGAATACCCGACTATATATGGAAGAAGAAACTATCGCCTATCGACACCAAAGCTGTTAATGTTGCGTTGCTATCCGTGTGGCGGGATGGCAATGCCACATACATAAGTTTACCGGCTACCTTACCCTTCTAACCGGAACACGACAGTGCGAAGCCATAACGCTATTGCGACAGGAATAAGTTAGGCGGTGCACAGTGTGTTAAGAACCTCGATTTTGTTTCACTTTGTTTTTATTCAAAAATACTATAGTCAATATCATTACAAACGTCAGAGTAAAACTCAATGCGATACAGCTTTTGTTTTTTTTGATAAACCGTTTGAAAGTTTGCCTATTCCGGGTTTTAGACCCGGAATAGGCAAACTTTCAAACGACTTTCAAAACTTACAAAATATTTTTTTTGCAGTAAACCAAATTAAGTACTGTAAAATTGATTACTTGGATATAGGTTTTTAAATGATTAGTAGGAGTACCTGTTTATTTATCAAAATACATAATAATCATAAAAGTATTTTGTGAACAGGATGAACAGTGATGACTATAAAAATATGCTACAATTTAGCTAAAACGATAACATTTTATGATTTTGCAGCTAAATATAATATTAAGTTTTAAGAAGTTACCGAAGGTTTGTATACTCTGGCAAAATCAATAAATAATAAGAAAATTTAATTTAAAGACTGATGAAAAATGATTCATAATATATTATTTTACTTTTACTCACTGTTTTTTTCTTCCTTAATTTTCCACCACAACACTGATTTCTTAAGTTTTAACAGTTTATGCTGTCTAACTATTCGTGACAAAAATATATATTGATTTATAAAAATCTCTCTACAATTTACAAGCTAACAGTAAGGTTAATCAACAAAACTAAGCAAAAATGTTGTAAAATCTTACTTCAATGCTAAAAACGCCGATAGGCGTGTAAAAATTTACATATCAAGTGCCTCGGACGCCGATTGGCGCTCCTTTAAAAATGACTGTCGCATCTGAAGAGAAATCGTAGTTTCGCACAGCGCAACGAATAGGTTAATAACGATATCACTACCACTAGAGGCGGAGGAGAGAGGCACTTTCATTATACGCACTGAATTCCTTGCTCATAATATTTATCGTAAACATCGTCGTTGATAGCGATACATTTTGCCGGTAGCGAATATTTCTATAGGTACTTCTTGGTGGAGAAAATTTAGACCATCTAAATTTTAAACTTGGTACCTGATTAGCACCTAAAACCCCAAAATTTAGACTTTACCTAAATGCAAATCCCTGACTGCGTCGCTAGCGAAATGGAACTCCAGAGACTTAAATTTTACTGAAACGTACAAACTTTATGCTGTCCACATTAACTCTGACGTAACTGGACTCCTGAATATTTTAATATTAACTGTTAGCTTAGATTATACAAGTTTATTTAAATATAATAAAATTATTGTAACAAAGCCTACTTATTTCCCTATGTTATTCGTTCGATTTGGCAAGAGACAACCATTGTTTAAGACATCAAAGACGTTAATAATGCCTTGCAATTCATGTGGCAGGGATGCTAGGTCACTTATGGCTCTTACCACTCCAAATGTTCGCAGACAACGGAATCATCGGAGTACTTACTATGTTCATAGACCTGATGGAAGGTTTTCCATTTTAATAAAATCAAAACATCCAATATAAGTAGGATTTATTGTTTTATTTTTTATAACTGACGCATATGAACTGTTCTTGCTGCTGTTACTGCTGCATTTGATGCAACTGCATTAACCTTTTCACAGCCACAGTCGGCTATACCCGACAAATTGTTTTGGACGTTCAAACGCCAATGTCGGGTAATGACGACACAAACATTATGCAAAAATAAAACTATTAAGCTTTAACGTTTTCCAAACAAATTTTGATTCACCTGTTTCAGCCTTTTTGAGTTGTTGCGATGATTTCGAGCTTATCACGACTTAAGGAGAACAAAAGTTTGAGCAAAAACGGTAAAACGAAAACTTATGATGGAGACAATCCAATAAAGTGAACCGTGATAGTCCGGAGGGTCCTCTTGGAAGAAATAGACGACCTGCCATTCTACTGGCAGTTCGTACAAGAATAACATTCGGTCACACGTGTCACTACACCGTGACCACCAGGTGGTAGAGTTCCGTAACCTCTCACACGAGTGTGGTACCTCCGCTTTACGTGTTCGTTTACGTTCTTGTTGTTGTCAGTTTGGAGATTTATGCGTGTGGTTTATCACCCCGCCACATGGATATACAACGCGCGACTATCATCTGATGCCTACAGGCGGTGGCAGTCAGTAGGACCATCTGTTTATTGTTGTGCCGACCCTCTGACTTTACAAATTACAAAGAAACGAGTGAGCGAACGACAATTACTTCTAATCGGAATAATGAATATTAATCAGCTAACTATCCATTTCCACCCCAAAAACTGCTATCACTGTACCTGTGATGGTAGCAGCTGCCATACAAACAACATACTCGTACACTTACCCAGCTCTAGACAAGAAACAGAATTGATATTTGATAAAGCTTCTAATCGGCCCTAGCTGAATTCACACGCGGAGCTAGTGCCCAGTGCGGCGAGTTTTAAGGGGCAGCAATCCCTTGTGGAAAAAATTTCTCGGATAAAAGTAGGTAAATAACTTACAAAGTGAAAGTAACAGTTTATGAATGTTTATTTTTATTTAAAAAGTCGAAAAAAGTCTTACAAAGTCGGAAAAACTCGGAGTAATTCCAAAATTTCGGACTCTTCCAGAAGAGTTATTCAGTGTTAATAAATCTTGCAACGTTTATGGGTACTAAAAGAAATATATTAAAAGTTATTAATACTACGAAAGTGTAATAAAGGGGAAAAAAATATAACTAATACTTACCCGGTTTTCCGTTTAAGAATTTGAAACTTTCTTCTTTGTTTAAAAAAAGGTTACCGTTACTGTCGATCAATATTATAAACTTTGTTTCTTCAATTTTTGATAATTATTATTAAAATCTATTATATCACAACGTTATTTGCCAATTTTTATTTTATTGTACTTTTATTACATAAATATATTTATAAATTAAGTAAAAATTAAAACAGATGATCTAATTAGCTTTTGACAGGTTGAGTCAGTGTTGCCAGAGAAAAAGTCAATCTTTCGTCCTTAAAGCCTCCTCTACACTACTCGCGAAGTTCCTCGGCGAAGTACTCGGCCGAAGTTGACTGAAGTCCGCGGTGCTACACTACACACTCGTTCAACTTCGCGAGGAGCGCATTCGTGTAGCGTTACCGGTACCCTGCGGACGTTTATTATAATGGACGCTCAAGTAGCAGCTGCCGTAGCAATGTGCTCTCTAGCGTATTATAACTACGTGCATACTTATCTCACGAAGAAGACTAAAAAGAAAAGAAGAAAAAGAAGATGGTGGATGATCGCAATGCATCGGAACAGAACTATTTTTTTTTTTTTATATCATAAGATAGCAAACAAGCAGATGGGTCTCCTGATGGAAAGAGTCAACCATCGCCTATAGACACCAAAGATGTTAATGGTGCGTTGCTATCTTGTGGCGAGGTCTAATGCCACATGCATAAGTTTACCGGCTACCTTACCCTCCAAACCGGAACACGACAGCGACAAGCACTGACGCTATTGCGGCAGGAATAGGTAAGGCGGTGGTACCAGACCCGGGCGAGACAATGCAGAACTCTACCACCTAGTAGCCACGATGGTAGTGACTCGATAGCCAATCGGTCGCCTTTTACGACCTGCCTGGCAGAACGGCAGTTGGCCTATTCTACAAAGGAGGCCGGGACCAACACGGCGGCAACTAGGTAGGTAATATTTATTTAAATAATTAGGATTTCTAATAAGTTAAAGTACATTACATGGCAAGTTAATTAACTGTATTTTTTTTTACAGACGTACTATGGAACAACAATTTCTTGAACTCATACAAGAACCATCAGGAGAATTTGAAAATTTCCACCGAATGTCATTGGACGATTTTAATTTATTATTTTCTAAAGTCGAACCCTTAATCGCTAAACGAGACACTCATTTAAGAGAAGCTATACCTGCTAAGATTCGATCATCAATCACCTTGAGGTTTTTGGCAAGTGGTGACAGCTATAGATCTATGCACTATTTATTTAAAATTTCAAGCCAGTTGATTTCAAAAATTGTAGTCGAAGTCTGTGAAGCTTTGAACGAGGAACTCAAGGATGAAATAAAGGTAAAATTTTAATATTTATGACATATATTTATTAAAAGTTTAGGTATGTACAATTACAAAAATATCAGTGAGAATAAGAATAAGAATAATTTCATACATTACGAGTCATTATATGCCTGATATATTAAATCACTCTGATGTGTATTATCTTCTGGACAATAAGATTGAGTTTGGGTCTCTGGTATATGCAAAATATATTGAACATCGTTAGATTGATCTGATTGAGGCTGCTTATAGCGTTGATAAACTGATTGACTTTGGGTGTCTGGTGCAATAATTTCATCACTTATAACACGTATCTTTGAAGAGCGTTGATGAGCAGTGATTTCGCTTGGTTGTTGGAAGTATGTCGGTTGACATTCACTGGACTCATTAGATAATGTTATATATGTATCAGGTGGCTCTGAAAACGATGAGTGTGGTCTAGGAGATAATGTTGTAACATTATAATGAACTGCATTATTCGCAGATAAAGGACGCTTTCTAGAAGATAGTGATGTAGTTAACGGACTATAATATGGCGTAGACTTAGGTGTAGAAGTACGAAACGATTCACCTGATGGAGATCTTTCAAAACGTGATTTTCGAAATAGAGCATGTATATCGAACATTATATCGTCCCTTTCATGTTCAGGTAACCTCTTCAGTTTTTTGGCAATTAGTTTGCCGAATACGTCGCACTCGTCCTCAACTGCGCTGCTATCCTTTGAAGGATTATTTATCACTTTATTTAAGTTATTGAAGGCTTCTGTCATCTGCCTACTGGCAACTTGCAATTCCGGTGGGTTGTCACGCCGTCGGATGGTGTGTCTATTTTTTGGGGGCTCTGGTTCTTTTGGAGTTGGAGAAACAATTGGTACATCCTCTGAAGCGTTGGTTGATTCTTCCTGAATCGAATCAGTTCCATGATCCTGAAATAAAAATAGCAAAGGTTTAAATGTATATATCACGACCTATTTAATAATAAATCTTTATTTAATCCAATCCAAATTTGTGAGTGTATATAGGTTCTGTATACTATATGCATTTGAGTGCGCGTATCTGCAGGAGTACTGTATGTGTATGTAGGAGTGTGAGTGTATGTCTCTGTATTTTATGAAAAATACATGAGTGCTACAATTAATCGTCTTTTTAATTATTTATATACAATTTGAGTGTCAGCTTTTAATGAAATTGACCGTGTCTTTTTACATATTATTTGATGATAATATTTTTTATATAATATACTTTTTATTTACCGATGCCGTGCAATGAGCAGCAGTGGTTGGAAGTTGAAAACGGATTCAAGGAGAATTTTCCACATGCCCTTGGCGCAATGGATGGAAAGCATATTGTTATACAATGTCCGGTTAACTCTGGTTCTGAGTACTTTAATTATAAAAAGACGTTTAGTTTAGTACTTTTAGCTTTAGTCGACAGTAACTATAACATTATGTATGCTGACATTGGTAGTCAAGGTAGGATCAGTGATGGAGGTGTACTTAAAAATTCTTCGTTATGGCAAAAAATTGCATCTAACGGGCTTAATCTTCCTAAGCCAAGTCCATTATCCGGAACGGATCATGTCGAAATTCCCTACGTTTTTTTGACAGATGGAGCATTTGCTTTACATAATAATATAATGAAACCATATCCTGGCAACCATGATATCAATTCACCGAAAAGGATTTTCAATATGCGCTTGTCAAAATCTCGAGTAGTAGTTGAGAATGTGTTTGGTATTTTAGCATCCAGGTTTAGAATATTCAGAAAGCCAATTGATTTGGATATTCATAATATCCCAATTATTACAATGACATGTCTCTTATTGCATAACTTTCTCAGAAAAGGTAATAAATCATCCCTTATATATATGCCTGCTGGTACTGTAGATATGTATGATGATAATGGAGTTTTAATTCAACCCGGGTCTTGGCGGGCAGACTTTGATAATAACTGTGCTTTGAGAGATATTACACAAGTACCACGCAGATCACCATTATCTGCCGTTCAGATAAGGGATTACTTTACAAATTATTTTCAATGTTTATAAATAAACACAACGAATGTAGGGTCATTTCGCCTGTTCGTTACCACATTAACTACATACTTTTTATATTAAAACTAATGCAGAGACATTATTATGTTCTCCTTAAAGCAAGCAACTGCACTAAATGGACGCAAACTGGCGAATCGACCTTACTGTAATCTGTACTTTAGTAATAATAAAACAAGTTATTGATAATAAAAAACTTACCGTGGTTATTGTTTGTTTACATTTATACACGGACCCCAAAAAGCTGTTCATGAAATCAAAGGCGAACCAAACTGGACGATAAACATCATCTGCGCCGGCACCACTTTTTAAGGAAGCTTCCATTTTTCTGTAGTAGCCCCTGTATGTCGCAAAAAGTGAATCCTTTTTTTTCTTCAATTCTTCAACTGGTATTTTCAAAACGTCCCGAATACGCACCCAAGCATCATTTACTTTTTTCTTGTCCTTATGACCTTTCCCACTGGGGTCCAAAATAAAAGGCTCTGCTTGAAGTGTTTCAAGGAACAACATAGTTTGCTCCTGTGACCACTGTATGCCGCTCATAATAGAGTCTCACACGCACATCAACGAAAAAATCTATTAAACACACGTGCGTTCACAACGGCGTCTTGACGCGTACTGAAGTCGGCCGAGTAGTGTATAGAGGTACTAAGAGCATGTGTCAGAGGCCTAGTAGCATATCAAAGCAGTCAAGAATAACGACGTTAATAAGTCGGCGATTGCTAAACATCTACAGCTGTAGTCGGGCCGTAATCACTGGATGGAATTTCATAGGCCACGCGTATTTTCGACAGAACGCCATATTACATTCCACGGCTAGTGAAAGAAGCCATTGAAATCAAAAAACATCCAAATTTCAACCGGGAAGACGCACGTAGTACGTCCTTGATAAGTTTTCTTGGCACGTATTGATTTTTGAAAAGCTGTATATTTTGGAAACGATGATCGATTTGATCTTTCAAATGGCATTCAACTCAATTTAAATATTGCTTTAGCTAAAAAATCGGTAGGTTCAAAAATTTCGAAGCAATGTCAAAAAAACATTTTCGTCTATGATAGATCCCAAACAAATTTACCGATTTTTATCCAATTAACGGTACTTGGCGCAGTTTTTAAAGGAGAAACGATGATAAGATTTTGAAGTCAATCGGTATATTAGCCTGAAAGTTATTTCCAAAATATTAAGTAACTTTGCTAAAGAAAACGTAATTTTAATATTTGAAAAGTTGTAACCTTTGAAAATAAGGTTCGGTTTTGATTTTTAAAAGGGCATTCGACGTAATTTTTATAGTATTAAAATATCGTAGAATACCAAAAAATAATTGGTTGAAATATTTCGAAGTTATGTCGAAAAAACACTTTTTTCAAAATTTTCGTCAACGATTACTTCCAAACGAATAAACTGATTTTGAGGCAATTTATGCATTAGATGTATTTTTTTGAGGAATAGTTTTTGTACTCAATCGGTACATTAATCTGGAAGTTATTAAAAAAAAAATTGTTTCGTCACAATTTGTTTAGGGTATTTTCAAAATTTCTCAAAATCTCTTAGGCCCATTTGGTACAAAATTTCAGGAAGTATAAGTTGAGCGGAATCCAATCGAATGCCACCAACCGCGTTTCAATCGGTCCAGGCGTTCAAAACTTATGAGTTGTTGACACACACACACACTCACACACACACACTCACACACACACATACATACAGACATACTGACGTCATCGCGAAAATAGTCGAAAATGGTTCCTAAGCCCACAAAACGCGGACATATGGTGAAAACTCCATTTTTGAAAATCGGAGCAAAATCAGTAACCTTCCTATCTACATACGTAGTGGGAAGTTAAAAAGTACAAGTGTTTTAATAGATTAATATTGTATTAAACTGGAGTGAATGAAAATGAATTAAACAAAATAAAACTACCACGCCAAAGCTTAAACCTAAAAGTGCGATATTTTTTTAGTAAAATGTACCACTAAAGGGCACAGATCGTCGCCTAGTGTAGCTTTGTAGCATTTTTACTCGTTATTTGACCCTCCCGTTGGTCGAGTGGTTAGCGACCCTGACTACGCAATCAACGGGGCTCGGATTCGATCCCCGACGGGGACAAGCATTTGTGTGATGAGCGTAAATGTTTGTATTTCTGGGTTTAGGTGTTTATTATATATATTCTGGTATTTATATATTATGTATTTCTATGTATTAGTATCGTTGACTAACACCCATAACACAAGCAAATATTTGCTTACTTTGGGGTTAGATCAGTAAGTGTAGTTTGTCCCGTGAATATTTATTTATTATTATTATTTATTTATTTTTATAATAGATGGCGTTAGCAGTAATAAAATTCTAATACAAAATGTATTTTCTATTTTTTTAATGTTTATGAAATAGCATTTTAATGGTAGATAATATATCAGACATGAATTTAAACCACCACGTCAAAGCCCAAACCTTAAAGTGGGATACTTTTTCAGGAAAATGTACCACAAAAGTGCATAGAAAGTCGCCTAGTGTAGGGCTCGCTTCGCTCGCCATAATTATACTGGCTGTTGCCCAAGACTTCGTCCGCGCGGACTTCGTTTACTCCGCACAGCACCTCCCCCGTAGGTGACAGCTTGATAATATGTAGCCTATATGTTGACCCGACCTGTTAGTAATAGTCATGCAAAATTTGAAATAAATCCATGTAGTACTTTTTGAGTTTACCCCGGACATAGGAGTAGTGTAGAGGAGGCTTTAAGGACGAAAGATTGACTTTTTCTCTGGCAACACTGACTCAACCTGTCAAAAGCTAATTAGATCATCTGTTTTAATTTTTACTTAATTTATAAATATATTTATGTAATAAAAGTACAATAAAATAAAAATTGGCAAATAACGTTGTGATATAATAGATTTTAATAATAATTATCAAAAATTGAAGAAACAAAGTTTATAATATTGATCGACAGTAACGGTAACCTTTTTTTAAACAAAGAAGAAAGTTTCAAATTCTTAAACGGAAAACCGGGTAAGTATTAGTTATATTTTTTTCCCCTTTATTACACTTTCGTAGTATTAATAACTTTTAATATATTTCTTTTAGTACCCATAAACGTTGCAAGATTTATTAACACTGATTAACTCTTCTGGAAGAGTCCGAAATTTTGGAATTACTCCGAGTTTTTCCGACTTTGTAAGACTTTTTTCGACTTTTTAAATAAAAATAAACATTCATAAACTGTTACTTTCACGTAGTTATTTACCTACTTTTATCCGAGAAATTTTTCCACAAGGGATATTATACTTTTTGATTTTGACAGTGTCCCAGCGCGGCATGTGGGTAAGTCCGGGCCTGCTTCTAATACAGTCCATATCTGTCGTACTGACCCCGATTATGTCACTTGCTCTTCTACTTGGGCAATAAAAATTGATTGGATAATGTCAAAGTCCACACAAAAGATGTTTTTGCATCTATCTTATTTTGGCCGCCCCCCTTGGTCGAGTGCTTAACGAACTTCATTACGAATCGATGGGATTCGGCTTCGTTCCCGACGGGGACAAATATTCGTGTGATGAGCATTTGCGGATTTGGGTATTTTGTAATTTTTTGTGCAGAATTAGTGCGCATCAGTTAGTCCCTCTCTCAAATTTTTATGTACGTAAGTACTAGTATTTCCTTTTAATAGAGAATTATATTTTCCCAACCATCCAGTGCTGCTGCTTTGGTCATGTTAAGAATCAGTGTAAAGTTAAGCTCCGGTGTTACCGATGCGCTGAGATCATAAATAAATAAAAATCACGGGATAAATTACACTTACTGATCTAACCCCAAAGTAAGCAAGTTATTTGCTTGAGTTATGGCTGTTAGTCAACGATACTAATACATCGAAATTTATATATAAATACTAGAATATATTTAGAAAACACCCACACCCAGAAATACAAACATTTATGCTCATCACACAAATGCTTGTCCCCGTCGGGAACCGAATCCGAACAGTTGCTAACCACTCCACCAACGGGGCAGTACAGGAGCTTCATGTGACTGTGCATCATCAGGCTACTGACAAGAGGTGACCTGAATATAAACGCCAACAAGCAAGACGTCACAGTAGAATACCTCACTCGGCTGCTGCTCCCGGCGTCTGGCGCCGCCCTCGCCGCGGCCGACACACCTCCCACTGCTGACATTTGTGCAGACATCTCGAACAGCCCAAGCAACTTAACTGAAAATTCCCTTCCTTATTTACGTTATGAGAGAGCAAACAAGCAGGCGGCTTTCCTGACAAAAAGAGACCATCGTTTAAAAACACCAAAGATGTAAATGGTGTGTCAGAGTCCGTGTGGCGAAATGGTAATGCAACAAGCATTGTTACCGGTCTCCTTAACCTTCCACACCGGAATACAACGACAATTACTGACGCTATTGCCGCAGGATTAGGTAAAGCGGCAGCAGAGTCGACCGCGCTTGATATCACCGTCTTATTTTTCCTGTTGAAGTAGAGTGAATGCTTTAAGAAGTACCTAATACTTAGGCATTCAATTAGATCAAAGGCCATCTTGGGACTTGCATGTAGAATTAATTACTAACAGGGTTAGAAAATTAATTTGGGTTTTCAAATCATTGAGGCATATTGCTAATCAAAAACTATTGAATACAATATGTATTGCCTTTGTTCAGTCTATCCTAGTGTACTGTATATCTATATGGGGAAGGGCTGCTAAAACTAGGTTAATTGACATAGAGCGAGCGCAACGTTATTTGCTAAAAGTTATGTTTTTTAAGCCTTATAGATATTCTACACATATGCTGTATTCTGATTCTACTCTGCTAACAGTTAGGAAATTATATATATATATATATATATATATATATATATATATATATATATATATATTACACACAATATTGAAATTGCACAAAAGTCTGAAATTCGACCCTGGCTTATTACTACAGAGAGTAAACACAAACATCCTTCGTTTAAAAAAATGTAGAACTTCATTTGCAAGCAATCAATATAGTCAGAAATCCGTACATTTATATAATACAATCAACAAAAAGTTGAATATATATCCCTTAAATTATCGTGAATGCAAGGAAAGAGTTACAGAGTGGATCAGATTGCTTAGAGCTCATACACACGGGCGGCATGTAGCCAGCGGCAAAGGTAACTTCAGCCGTCGACACGTGTCGGCGGCAGCCGTCGACGCACCGACGGCTGATGTCGGCGCGTTGACGGCAGCCGTCGACATTTCAACTTCAAAGATCAGCGACAGTCGTCGTCAGTTCTCGTAGTATAGGAGTTAGTTGCAAAATGGACTTTGAAGAAGAAACACTATTATTGGTTTTACTTCGACGATGTCGACAAAAACGAAAAGTAAAAAAAACGTTCATTGTGGTTTCAAGAAATATTAATCAATCGAGATCAAGATGGACATTTTTTTGCTCTCTACCCTCTACTCTCGCGTGCGCACTCTTAAACTATATGCAGCCGAATGACAAAATGGTGGACGCGACGCGTTGGCTACATGCCGCTCGTGTGAAAGAGCTCTTAGCTACGATAGTACAGAATTTTTATTAAAGTATTAGTTATAGCTCGCAACTTCACCGGCGTGAATTTTTATTATATTTTAATTATTATTGTTAATTTTCATAGATAGACATTATATTATTATTATTTCTTTTATTTTTCAACAAATTTTTAACAAATTATTTTTTACAACTAAATTATTGTAAATACATAATTGTCAATTACAAACAAAATATCTTACCTTTTTATAATATTACTAGGTGTTGCCCGCAACTTCGTGCGCGCAGACTTTGTTTACTCCGCTCCTTCTGGTTGTGGCGTGATGTTATATAATATATAGCCTATAACTTTCCTCGATAAACAAGCTATCCAACTCAAAAGAATTATTTAGATCGGTTCAGCAGTTTTCGACATTACCTCGTACAAATAAACAAACAAAGAAATTCCACAATTTTATAATAATAATATAGAAATATAGATATAGATAAAATACTCGCATGATCCCACATACATGAATTCCATTTATTGAGTCGAAAGGAATTTATACATTACATACAAGCAAATCTTCTCTCTAGATAATATTAGAATAAAGTATCATACATTATACATATAAATAGCAACCACTCATTAGACCTCAACTAGTGTGTAAGTTAGGGAGAACACAAACCAACATATTATTTCAAAAGCAATAGCTTATTACTTGTACCAAACACACCTTTATTTCTACCTACATATTAAAATACGTAATTGTTATTGTGAACGTTGTAAGCAAGTTAAAACTACCTAGTTAATCACATTATAATAAATCTAAATTTAAGTGTTACTAGCAAAAAGCAGAGCTTTGTAGGGGCTCGCAAAGTATACTATCTAGTAATATTGTTAGAAAAGTATTTTTACTGTACTTTATTTATAATAATAAAGTCTATAAGTCTTTTAATGTATAGAAAAATAATAGTAGTTTGTTCACCAAGGCGAGAAAATGACCGATACCTTACGAGAGTGTAGTTTGAGGCCCGAAGCTCAGCTGAGGGCCTCAATACACTCAAGTTAGGTATCGCATTTTCTCCCGAGTGATACATACTGCTTTATACTACACCAATGAGGAAAATAAAAACATTTTAGTTAAAATTTATATTAAAATTATTACAATTATTGAAACTCCATAAATTCTTCATATGTTTTGTTGTACTTATGCTTGGACTTTTCTGGCAAAAAGTTTAAAATGACTGTTTGAGCAGCTTCTTTTAATTCAGGCGGCGTAAATAAATCTTCATTCTCGCTACTAGACATAGACATCAGAGCAGAATGTAAGAAGATGCATTAAAAAAGAAAATTCGCGCGTACAATCGTTTTTTTTTTTTTTGATATTGAGGAGGCAAATGAAATAAAGCACATACTGCTAAGTTTCCTTAGTAAATGCTAGTGGCCAGTAACATTTTGATGTGCTTCGAGATACAAACTTATGAATTTAAAAAAGTTAAAGGAGGGGAGAAATCATACATTTTTGCCGCCCGCATATTGGTTCGCTTGGAATTAGGTACTTTCTTCTCGTTTTTCAAGTAAGAACTAATGTGCTTTCCGAATAGGTGTAGTATAAATAATAAAGTATTTCATGTATATCTGTTTTGTTAATCTTTCACCTACCATTCTTTCTACATGTCCGAACCAACGGAGCATGCCCTTTCTCATCTTTACACCAACACTTTCTTTCAAGCATAACTTCTCTCTCACTTCAACATTACGATCCCGGTCCGCGTGAGTTACGCGACAAATTTTTCTCTGTTCCCACACTGTTCCCCGTTAGCCAGCCAGCCCCCCCCCCCCGTCTCCCTCTCCCCCTCCCTCTCTCCCCCTCCGTCTCCCCTCCCTCTTACCTCCCCCTCCCACACCCCTCCCCCCCTCTCTCCCCCTCCCCTCCCTCTCCCTCATCCCCTCCAATCCCCCCTCCCCTCCTCCTCTCCCTCTTCCTCCCCCTCCCTCTCTCTCTCTATTCTCTTCTATATATGGTAGATAACATATCTAGACATGAATTTAAACTACTACGTGGAAGCACAAACCTAACAGTCCGATAATTTTTGAGTAAAATGTACCACAAAAGTGCATAGAAAGTAGCCTAGTGTAGGGCTCGCTTCGCTCGCCCTAATAAGTATTAGCTATAAATAAATTACTTAAAGATATTAGTTACATAAAATATTATGTTGAGAATATAAATATGTGAAATCAAAAGTGTGAACTTAATAAGTGGTTATAAGAACAATGGCAACAATGTATAAAAATATAAGTAGTAAATATTATTAAATAAGATAAGTAATTATAATACTATATATAAGAAAAAAAATATGTTTATATAAAATTAAATTTGTATTAGAATAGATATAAAAGAGCAATGCTTCTTGGCACAGGTATTTTTGCACCTAAAAGCATTGTGAAAGGAAATTGTTAAAAAATAGTGTT
The DNA here is from genome assembly GCA_036924255.1 of Apodemia mormo. Classification (NCBI taxonomy): domain Eukaryota; kingdom Metazoa; phylum Arthropoda; class Insecta; order Lepidoptera; family Riodinidae; genus Apodemia; species Apodemia mormo. Next base: position 5,784,278 of record JAUPFN010000028.1, read on the forward strand.
GGAAATAAATATTTTATTATTATTATTATCGTAGCCGACAAATATTCATCATCTCGCTGTTTGAATAGTAATAAACCGCAAATATCTTTGGTGTCAATAGGCAATGGTCATCTCTTTCCTCCAGAAGAACCATCTGCTTCATACTTGTTTGCTGGGATATAAAACAGTATGGTTGAGACTAGAAGTAATCTCAATTTTTTTTAGCATTCTATAGAATTTAGTAAGTTTATTGCGCCTAGTATTTTACCTCAGGTTGTACAATCCAGGTTCGTTTTCATTTGATACCAAAGAAAGATGTTTAAAACCGACTTTCAAAAGAGGAAGTGGTCCTCAATTCGACTGTACATTTTATATCTGATTTCATTCGTTTATGACCATTCCAAACCAGAACACGACAGTGTCGCGATTGCGACAGAAATACATAAGACCACGGTAACAAACTATGGCAAAATACCGCGCTACTCTACCACCTCGTAGTCATGACGGTAGTGACATGTGTACGTAGTACGTAACTCAAAAAAACAACATGTTATAACCAAAATATTATGTTAATGGTTTTTCAAAATAATCTCCTTTACATTTTAAACATTTTTTCATGCGATTGAACCATTTTTTAAAACAGGAGGAGCACAAATCTGAAGGCATGATTTCTACGTGCTGAACGAACACTATCACTGCCTCTTCAGAGTTGGTAAAAGTAAAACCTCACATCAAATCTTTGATTTTGGGGAAAATACAGAAATCACAGGGTGCTAGGTCGGGGCTATGCGCAGGATGAGTGACGAGATGTATTTTTCGGAAGCTAAAAATGACTTTGTTTTGTTGGCCGTGTGTGAACAAGTGTTATCATAGTGTAGGAGAATGTGGCTTTTAGGTCGTCTTTCGCGGACTTTTTCTAACACCCTGGGTAAACAAATGGTAGAATACTACTCGGCATTAACACTCTTTTGATCTTCAAGTGGAATTGTACAGATGGGACCCGTAGCTGAGAAAAAAAACGCGATCATTTTTTTACCAACGTTTCTCGCCTGTCTCACTTTTGTTGGCCTGTTCTCAATTTCAAACACCCATTCACAAGATTGCTGTTTTTTTCGGGTTCAAAACAATAAATCCACGTTTCGTCTCCTGTAAAAATGTCATAAACAGTATTAGAATGTCCGTGGTCGTACTTCAGTAACATTTGTGAGCACCATTCCACGCGAGCCCGCTTGTGCTCCGCTGTCAGTTCATGAGGGATCCAACGACAACAAAGTTTCCGAACTTTCAATTCTTCATGTAAAATTTTCTGAATTTGGCTCATACCAATCCCCAATAGTCCTCGAATTGTCTCATAGGTAATCCGGGGGTTTTCGTCAATTAACCGCTTAACAGTAACCACATTATTTTCGTTGACGGCAGTTGAAGGCCGCCCTTCACGAAATTCATCATGTAAAGAAACTCGACCTCTCTCAAATTCAGCAAACCATCGCCTCACGGTGCTCGAACAAGGTGCTTTTCTCCCAAAAGCACGTACGTCGTTGCGTACGTAGAACTTTGATGTGCGATAAAAAAACAATTGACAAATCATTTCCCGCCAATTGTTTTTTTTTTATTACTAAGAAGGTTGCAACGTTTTAAAAATATAACATTCGAAATTCAAATAGTTCCGATTAGCTAGAAGTGCAAAACTTTTAGTGTGCCCCATGTAGTCATTGTGTCCCTTTTACAAACTCTGACGAAACTCAAAAATCTGACGAAATGACAGATATCTTTCAAAGCGAGATCGGATTAACACAGGGCACTATTGGTAGATGTTGACGTCATTCGTCTGTCGCAAACATGATGCTTTCATAATAGAAGTCATTCCGTACACTGGCAGGTACCTCGTCAAAGGCGACTACTGGACGAAAACTAAACAGATCACAATGTGACACCCAGTTTTGTTAAACTACTGCATGGTCTGGGCTTGATGTTGCAGCTAGAGTTAGCAGCTGGCTTCGGTGTGAGTGAGAAAATTATTTTAAGTCCTTCGCAACAAATTGGAAAAAGCTCAAAAAACGCACACCACGTGAAGCACACCAACAAACACGAGTCGAGTGCTGCGTCACATTTTTCAACCGTCACTAAAACGAGAGCATTTTGACTCGTATTGTTGCTTGTAATGGATAATATTAAAGACCTTAATCATGATACCTATATAAGTAACCAGCTAAATTCTGTCAAAACGAAAGTAAATTACTGGTGTGGCTGTTGGACTAGTCTATTTTTTATTTATTCAGCCGCTACTTTGCAGAAATCCATAGTTCAATGACAAAATTAAGGTATTTTATTTGCAAAATTTCCGCGAAATCTTGTACTAAACTACTCTGATGCAACTGAAATGAAAGATAGCATTTCAGTAGCTTAGAGATACAAGCATATTTTATGCTTCATATCGTGAAGTGCTATTCGACTCTTTGGTTACGAAGTGAAACGTGCGTTGAGTACATCATTTGTGTTACTGCCTTTGCTACTGACGTGAAAAAACTGGTGGCTGTGGGTGGACTATTGTGCCGCCAGGGTCTTCTTTCATTTTCAGACCTCTCATAAGTTTACATAAATTAAACAAATTGAAATTTTATCAAATTATTTTTATTTAAATTCAAATATTAAAACACATTTTATACACCAATTCAAGAAATATTCTTTCCATGTATTTATTCTTGATGATTCGATTTCTTTAGAATTACTACCGGATCGAAACGCGGCCTCACACTCACAAGATCCGGCGGAAGAAACTCAACGGGCTTGTCTTGGTTTTCTTATAATTCACAAAATCACATGTGTTTATTCAATCAAAATTTATACATAGGGGGAAAGTGCCACCCTTCGTACAGAGGGTTCTTTCGTACAGTGTGCATATCTACGTTTGTAAATATGCTAACACTGTTGTACCAGTATGCGTAGATTACACTCGCAACCCCCGCGGCCCCTACGGGACGTAGTGACGCCTAAAGGATTTCCAGGCTATGTTTTCTTAGAACTTGGTTGCTGTAACCAAGAATTGGTAATACATAGGTGCCATCTGTTGAGTATCGTCACAAAACTTTGGTAGAAAATTTGTTGCAGCAGTATATGCAAATTAAGACAATGTTGCTATTTTTCAAATAATATTTTCCTTGAAAATTAAGGAAATTAAAAATAGAGTTTAACATGATAATTATATATTACTATAATGTTGCCGTCCTATCTTTCGTGTGGCGAGGCTTTAACGCCACTCAAGTATAACGGCTACCTTAACCCACAAACCGAAACACGAAAATGACAAACATTTACTCTATTGTGGCAGGATTAAGTGAGGCGGCGGTACCATATCATACCAGGCAAGACATTGCGGAACTGTAGTACCTTGTAGTCAAATTGATATTGATAGGTATAGCCAATCGTTCACCTTTTAAAAATGCCTGATAGAATACTAGATGGTTTATACTTTAAAAGGGGTCCAATCAATACAGGTTGAACGAACTATTGCTTTACGGTTGGATGTGTAGATATAGATGTGACCACCAACTGGTCATAAAATTGAACGTCAAATTTGCCGTCGTATTATTTCTAAGGTTATTAATGTACAGTTAGTTATCAGTCCAAAATTAATAATGATGCACTGTAAAATGTTATGAGCATTTAATGTGGATATATCATTTATAAATTGCAGTGTACATCAAGTGGCTATTCAAAATGATGTAACCAATATAGATGTCACCTTTTTATAAATAATTGGTACCAGAATTAATCAAATTATTAGCGGCATCTGTTTACCCTATGCGCCTACTGATCCAATTCAAAAACAAAATTTTAATCTATTATTTACTGTGATCAATTTTGTAATAACAAACATAATTTAACCAACTTTACATAATTATTGTCATATTAAATTGTTCTGATACAACTTGTAGTTTATAAGTTTGACATTAAACTTCATTTATTTATTCACTTACATAAAAAATGAATGTACATAATATGTAGAATTTGTTGTATCCAACTACTTAAATTAGTTGTTTATTAGTTTAAAATTACACTTATTGTTATTCTCTTATATAAAAAAATGAATGGACATAGTATGTAGAATTTATTTTTTCCAACTACTTAATTTATATTAATACCAAAAATCGTATATATTTAAAATAAATACGCAACATGACTAATAGTTTTCCTATTTTTGGCAAAATAAGACATTTGTGTTGGTAACCCTGTTAATATTAAGTTTTATGCCAAAATGGCGGGTTCTATTAGTATTTAGGTAATTGAAATTATTGTTATTGTTTAGTTAATCAAGTAAAACATCCCTAATGATGTTGTAAATTGCGAAACCGTTAAGTGTATTAATAATAAAGTGTGAACTACAAGTATAAGTGAAAGTGATAGTGCCGACGTTAAAAACTATACAATTCATTAAAAACAGACTGTAGTAAACAAATATAAACATTTTGGATGACTAAGTTGTTTTATTTCAAATTATGAAATAATTGAAACATTTTAAACATCATAATTTGGATAGTTTAAAATGTTTTATTAATTTTAATTAAAAAAATAGAGGGATAAGTAGGTACCAAAGAGCTTTCATGTAATGAAGGTAGTTTCATGTAAATTTCCGTTGGTGGCGTTTTAGTCATAAGAGTTCAGGAAAAGTACTAGAGTCGGTCATCTATTATATATACTTACAATATTAGTCTATGAGGATTTCGTTGGTGCAAGTCGTAACGTGTTCCTACATTCGGTGAGTAATTTTTAAGTAGCAATTCAAACCAATATTTTCGATGTATTCCGAGCTTTGGTTAAATAAATAGTTTGATGTAAATGATAAATAAATGTTCTAGTTTCGTATTTAAGCGATGTTTTATAGAAATCTTTGACCATTTAAAATATTTTCTAATAACATGAATTGGGGTACTTTCGTACAAGTTTACGTGGGGAACATTCATATACTGTACGAATGCTCCCTGTGCATTTTCCCATAAGATATTTTTAATTAAAAATATAATAACGCTAATATATTTACAGGCCCATGCCGCGAATATATAAGAAAAAGGAATTTTCGAAGACGGGGCATATAGATGAGGTAGCGATGGAGTCTGCTATAAAAGAAGTCGTAGAAAAAACTTTATCCATAAGAAAATCGGCAGCCAAATACGGCGTAAAGCCTTGTACACTAGAATCACGACTGGCAAAGATAAAAAAATGGCTACTGCTGAAGCTCCTTTACGATGTTTTGGATCCAAATATACATCTAAACAGGTATTCACTACAGCGGAAGAAACACTTCTAAATAAATATATTGCAGAATGTTCTCGTATGAATTATGGGCTTACACTTGTACAAATTCGGAGATTGGCGTATGAGTTTGCAAAAATAAATCATTTACAATTTCCCTCTAGTTGGCATCATAATGGGATGGCTGGTTTAGATTGGGCAAAAAGTTATCGCTACCGTAACGCCAAATTAAGCTTAAGAAAACCGGAGAATACAAGCGCTGCCCGTGCCTATGCTTTCAATAAGACTGCAGTCAATGACTTTTTTAATAATTTAGAAGCTGTACTTACGAGATATAATTTTACTTGTGACAGGATTTATAATTTTGACGAGTCAGGAATTTCTACCGTGATGAGTACTCCGAAAGTATTAGCTGAAAAATGTCGAAAGCAGGTCGGCCAATTAGTCTCAGGAGAACAAGGTGAACTCGTTACTTTTGGTGGTATAATATCGGCCAGCGGTAACACTATTCCACCACTTTTATTTTCCCAAGGGTGCATTTTAAGGACCATTTTATGGCAGGTGCTCCTGAAGGTAGCTTGGGTGTTGCTACAAGGAGTGGGTGGATAAACTCGAAAATATTTATAGATGTGCTTAAACATATTCAACAGAAAACATCGTACGCAAAAGAAAACCCTATTCTATTATTGGTCGATAATCATGAGAGTCACGCCACGGTAGAAGCTATAGACTATGCCCGTGACAACGGCATTGTTTATATCTCTTTTCCTCCTCATACAACGCACCGACTCCAGCCATTAGACGTGGGCATATTTGGCCCTTTTAAGGCCAAATTAAAAGTAGCCTTTAACGACTGGCATGTATCAAACCTAGGAAAAACTTTGAGCATTTACCAAATCCCAAAATTAGCTAAAATAGCCTACTTTGAGTCGTTCACCAACAAAAACATTACGAGTGCTTTTGAAAAAACAGGCATATGGCCATACAATAAACTTAAATTTATTGACGAAGATTTTGCTCCTGTTAAAGCTTACCAATCCAACTCTTCAGCTAATACAAATATTAATATACAACAGCAGGAAGCCGTTATCGAAGAAAATGTAATTATTGAACAATCAATTCATATAAATTCTCGGCCCTCGTCACCCTCCCTGCTGCACCAATCAATGCACTTTGACCCACAATCATCACCTGCTCCTGGACTAATAACACCAGAGGTAGTCCGGCCCTATCCTAAAGTAAACAAGGATCAAAATACAAAGCCGAAGAAAGGAAAAACACCGGGGAAGTCAAGAATTTATACAGACACACCAGAAAAACAAAAACTTTTAGAAATACAAAAAGCAAAGATATTAAAAAACAAGAGCAAGAAAGAAAAAGTAGAGCTAAAGAAATGAAGCGTGCACTAAAGTTGATATCCCAGACTGATAAAATAGCTAACCCGAAGAGACAAAAAAAGATGCACAGTTGGAGACTGATAGTGAAGATGAAACTGATATAAGTTTAATAGAAAGCTCTTCTTCACCTTTATCGACAGAAGGATCTAATTTCGAAGAAGACATCAATAAGGAAGAACCAGTACTGAGCCACAACATTAACGAAGAAAATTTTGTGCTAGTAAAATTTGAGAAGAATTTAACTGTTCTTCATTATGTCGGAAAAGTTTTTAAAAAATGGCCTATGGAATATCATGTCTCTTTTATAAGAAAGAAACCAGGTTCTTGGAAGTTTGTTTTTCCAAATGTGAAAGACGAAGGAACAGTCTTTTTGTCGGATATCGTTGCAGTTTTACCTGCACCTAAATTAGCAAGCACTGCGAGAACTGCAAACATATTCTGTTTTGAACGAAACTTTATTGGATACAATGTTCAGTAGATTAATAATAATTTGATTCAAGTCTATAAGCCTGTATAGGTAATAAATAAAAACTTCAACTAATTATACTTAATACATATAGTTTAGAAGACTTTTGTTTAAATTTTGATTATTGTTAGTTTTTATGTTTACTTTGTTTTGTATCAAACTTTACTAGTTATAATGTTTGTTAGAAATAATATTTTTATTTTGTCCTTATTAAACATAAACCTGTCTTTGTGCAATTGATATTGTATCAACTAACAATATCTTAAAATATATATATATATATATATATATATATATATATATATATATATATATATATATATATATATATATATATATATATATATATATATATATATATATATATATATATATATATTTAAAGATTTTATATCATTAATGTTGAGTTTTCCTTAATTTGGATTTTGAATAGCATAGTTATTCCTAGAGTTAACCAAACAAAGACTGATTTCATTATAATTTATGTTATTATTGAATAATTATTATAAGCACAAGATCTCATATTACATAATATGTATAAAACTGAATAATAATATATGTATTGAATAAGTAAACAGTTGTTTTACTTCATTGTACGAAAGGTACCAACCATGTACGAATCCACCCTAGGACCTGTATGAATGTACCCCTTTCATGGGGTACATTCGTACGTTTGCCATTTTTCAGAAAAATCGTCATCGCTATCTCATGTTAGTTGTTTTCAATATTATTAAAAGTTTTCTTTGTGTCCAGATATATTCATCACAAAATAGTACTAAATACAGGCAGTAACGGGCAATAGTTCAGTTTTTACAAGACATAAAAAAAGGTGTACGAAGAGTGCCACTCTTATATAAATTTATACAAATTTCATAATAAGAAGTTCTTAGTTTAACATTTTAGCTTGTCAACAGAAATTCATTCTAATTATACATTTTTTCTAATAGCAAATTAAAAAAAACTTAAATTTTAAACAAATTTTAACTATACTTAAGATTTTTTTTTTATTGATCACACAATAAGAGATTTCCTTCAACTAACATTTTATCTTATCAGCAAAAAAATCATTTACAATGTAGTATGTTTTCTCAAGCAGTAGATCAAATAGGTTTTTGCGAAATATTTTAATAGGCAATGATTTAAGATTATCAGGAACATGATTGTATATATTTATCGCCATACAATAAGCATTTTTTGTAAAAACGCTGAGTTTTTGACAAGGCACATGTAATTTTTTACTATTTCTAAAACATGAATTCCCTAATATTTCAGCATTTGTTTTGAACAAATGTTGATGTTTCTTTACAAATACAAGCCAAGCCAAGATGTACAGAGTTGATAATTGTAGTATTCTATGTATGTGTCGTATAAGATTTTGATTTCATTCTGATTTCAGAAGACCCGATTTTTTGCTTTTAGTTTGTTCTGAATAATGACATTACTTTCTTTATTGACGATACTTAATTTATACTAAGGTAAAAAAATTGGTAACGTACGAGTCGGGCCACGCGCAATTTAGGGTTCCGAAGCCACCCGGACACAGTCACAACAATGCGGACTAAGAAGAGGGCCGTTATAGTTTCATAATATGAACATTTAAGATATTCATCGTCAATAACAAATATATACCCCCACCGCAGCTTCACCGCCTATAAAAACTGTTCTAAGTACATTTTCCTTTTAACTTCATTATATTTACTACTACCATGATTTTTCCCGCCCCCAAAATCAACCGTTTAGCTTGCAGAGGGGGGGGGGGGGTTTAGCTTGCACTTGACTCTAACAAAACTTAACACTTAAAAAAAAATCGAGGTTCTTAGCACACTATGCACCACCTAACCTATTCCTGCCGCAATAGCATTATGACTTCGCACTGTGTAAGGTAGCCGGTAAACTTAAGTATGTGGCATTGCTATCCCGCCACACGAATAGCAACGCAACATTAACATCTTTGATGTCGACAAACGATGGTTTCTTCTTCCACCAGGAGAGCCATCTGAAAGTAATAAGAAAATTATTTTTCTTTAGTGTGAATAGATTTATGTCGACGCAAACCACTAGGATCTGAGAAACCCTTGTTGCAGACATGACACACGTGAGGTTTTATACCACTGTGGATATTTAAATGTATCTTTAAATCGTACTTTCGACTGAATGTGTTTTTACAAATGTCGCAAGAAAATGGCTTCTCTCCAGTGTGAATATATTGATGTCGACGTAAACTACCTGAACGAGAGAAACCCTTATTGCAGACATCACACACATAAGGTTTTATTTCATAGTGTATATTATTTAAATGTGTTTGCAAATAGCTCTTTCGATGGAACGTTTTCTTACAGATGTCGCAAGAAAATATCTTCTCTCTGGTGTGAATATATTGATGTCGACGTAAACTACTTGACCCTGAGAAACACTTATCGCAGACATCACATACATAAGGTTTTATTTTATTGTGTATATTTAAATGATTCTTTAATTTGTGTTTAAATCTAAACGTTTTTTTACAGAATATACAAGAAAATGGCTTCTCTCCAGTGTGAATATATTGATGTTGACGTAAATGATCTGATCGTGAGAAACACATATTGCAGACATCACACACACAAGGTTTAATTTCATTGTGTGTATTTAAATGTTTTATTAAATGATGTTTTAGGTTAAATGTTTTTCTGCACAAGTCACAAGTAAACGGTTTCTCCCCAGTGTGAATAGATTGATGTCGTCGTAAATGACCTGATCGTGAGAAACACTTATTGCAGACTTTACACACGTAAGGTTTTACACCACTGTGGATATTTAAATGACTCTTTAAATAATTCTTTCGACTGAACGTGTTTTTACAAATGTCGCAAGAAAATGGCTTCTCTCCGGTGTGAATATATTGATGTCGACGTAAATGACCTGATCGTGAGAAACCCTTATTGCAGACATCACACACATAAGGTTTTATTTCATAGTGTATATTTAAATGTGTTTTTAAAATACTTTTTTGTTTAAATGTTTTTCTGCACAAGTCACAAGTAAACAGTTTCTCTCTGATGTGAGTTTGTTTATGTTGACGTAATTTACTTGATTGTGAGAAACCTTTATCGCAGACATTACACACATAACGTTTTATATCTTTACTGTTAATTAATTTATGTTCACGCAATTTACTCGAGTGTTTGAAATCTTTGTTGCAGTAATTACATATAAATAGTTTTATATCACTGTGAGTATACAAGTTCCTCGTTATAATCTTTTTTTGAAGAAACGTTTTTTTACAAAAATCACAACTTAATAAACTGTCACCATTTCTCTTATCTCTTTTAGGCCTAGATATATTATTATCTATTACTGGAGACTCAGTTGGTCTCGTTAGTACAGCGACAGGACTCATTGGGGCTGTTACTTTAGTCTTCACATCCACCACTTCATCTACGCCTTCTTCCTCCTCGTCGTGAAATCTCGTGAACTGGCCTATAAATAAAACATTTCATTATTTTAATGGTATAGCTGTACCGGACTCGGCATAGAAGCGTGAGATATTGGGTTTGAAACCCATGCAGACAAGTCAGTCAGTCAGTGCGTGCGTGCGTATGAGTGTGTACGTGCATGTGTGTATGTGAGTGTATGTGTGTGTATGCGAGTGCGCGTGCGTGCCTGTGTTTTGTGTGTCTGATTTGTCTTAGTGCGTGCGTGTGGTCTCAATGTCACAATCATAAGAAAGCAGTTTCTTTTCAGTGATTTGCGTAACACAGACTAGTTACGTTATACACATAATAAGGCGTTAATTTTTTACATTCATCGCATAACAAATAAGAAGGTGGCTCTTCAGATAGAAAGAGAAACAATCGCTCCTTTTGAATGTTCTTAAATCATACAATAACAAACAAGCAGACAGCTCTTGTAATGCTGCAAACGTTACAAAATTATAACATGATAATATTGATCATCTCTCTGCGCATGCCCGCCTTTACCGCAGGAGTTCAGCTCTACGGCTGTTTCCGAGATACAACGAGCGCCAAGAACATTTGTCAACGAACTTTAACTAATGGTAAAACTTGTACATCACTTAAACCCATTATCATTAGGTACCATACAAGCAGATGGGTTTTCTTGACGGAAAGAGTCAACCGTCGCCAGTGACAAACACTGGCGCTATGCGGCAGGAATAAGTAAGACAGTGGTACCAGACCCGGACAAAGAATATATAATAGTCCAGAAGGGTCACTCCTTTTAGGAAAGCCGCTGATTTAATAGCCTACATAATTCTCAAAGCACCTGGTACATTCGAAATCGCACCGCCCTACTTCGCTCACAAGAGCGAATTTCATTTGTGTTCAAACTGTACCGACACGACAGCTCAAGCGTTAGGGTTGTTTGTACACGCAAAGTAAAATACCGGCCGGCTGCCCGCCCGCCGCCGACGCGTTCTTGCCGCACACACGTGAAATAGGAGTCAACTTCGTTAATGACAATCAATGTTAAAATATACCTAATCTGTGACGCATATCTAAGCTGCAATACTGGGACATGACGAATCTACAGAATCCTGAAATGTAGGTAATAGGCAGGTATAGTTCGCTCAAAAAGTATGAAGAAATGTGAGCAAATTACCTGCGAAAAAAAATAATAGCGACCCGCCTCTGAATATGAAACTACACGCCTTCCTACCATCGTACTTACGCCTGCTTACAAAATAGCTACTTATAAAAATTACTTTTAAAAAAAACAAAATATAAATGTTTCTTATCTTTCAATAAAATTTAAAAAAAAAAAGCTTTACCGACCGACCGACAGGCCGTCGTCGTACAAGTAGGTACGCGTGTACGCTATTCAAGCGCGGGGCGGCCCTCTCTGGTTTGCAACCACAAGTTGTCGCGCGTTGTAGGTGCTTATCGCGGTAGGTATAGGCGAGTGTCAGAGGCCTGACCCGGGTAAGACAATGCAGAACTCTACCACTTAGTAGCCACGATGGTAGTGACTCGCATGGCCAATCGGTAGCCTTTTACGACCTGCCTGGCAGAACGGCAGTTGGCCTATTCTTCAAACGAGCCCGGGACCACCAACCTACAATTATATAATACCAATTCTATTAACTAATGTTACTATAACGTGAATTCCTAGTCTTTAATACAAATGCTAAAAATGTAAAGTGCAGTCACCTCTGTGGTATAGTGGTCCCGTGCCGGTGTTGACTACATGCGGCCCCGGGTTTGATTCCCAAATTGGGCAATTCAAAAACTGATTTTTTTTTGAATTTTTTGATAAAAACAAAATTGTCCAGGATTGGGTTAAGTGCCTGATTGGCGATAGGCTTGCAAGGTACACACACATTGGAGGGCTAGTGTCTTCAGTTAATCGAGGATGCACTTGTTGTACCTCCACCTACCTCTTCAGGGACATGGGCGTGAAAATACCTTTTTCTCCTAAAAATGTAATTTTCTAGTGACTATCCGCTCATTTTGTGTCTCACGTCACGTTACAGGTTAACTGTTCACTTTGGAGTGTCTCTCTACTATTGGACTCGTGGTCTTCAGGGCACATCTCCAGCATCGGACCCAGGGCATGTATTTGCCTACGGACCTGTGATCATCGGGCTATGCTCAACAGTAGAAGATCTACTTAATTGTTTAGAAAGACCACATTATAATCTATCATTTCTCTCAATCCTTTTAAGCCAAAACATACCGTAAGCTCTAATTTGAGATTCTCTTAGTCTTGTTAGCACAACAACAGGATTCTTGAACAATGCTACTGGAGTCTTCACATCCACCACTTCATCCGTGTCTGCTTCTATTACGTCTTGCAATCTCTTCAACTGATCTATAAATAAAACATCTCATTTATACTTAGTGCTTCAGTAAAACCAGATTATACTTATCATAAATGTATGGGATTATAGGTTTCTAATCCTGGATCGGGGTCTTCTTTCAACTAATGGCTAATAGAAAGCATTGGCATAAAATAGTAAATTTTACAATAAAAATATAAAACATTCCTGATTTTATTATTTATTAATTGATTTTTTATTTTTATATTGCTTATACCAATTATGGGCAGTGATATTATTTTAAACACTATTTAATAAATGAAAAGAATGTTACATTCATGACCATTGATTGGAATTGTTATTGCAATTTGCTGGGACTGAGAGACGTTAGCTCAGTGTAGTATGCCAATGAATCCCACTGTTATTATATAATATTAATTTTTTTTTTTTTTTTTTTTATATCATAAGATAGCAAACAAGCAGATGGGTCTCCTGATGGAAAGAGTCAACCATCGCCTATAGACACCAAAGATGTTAATGGTGCGTTGCTATCTTGTGGCGAGGTCTAATGCCACATGCATAAGTTTACCGGCTACCTTACCCTCCAAACCGGAACACGACAGCGACAAGCACTGACGCTATTGCGGCAGGAATAGGTAAGGCGGTGGTACCAGACCCGGGCGAGACAATGCAGAACTCTACCACCTAGTAGTCACGATGGTAGTGACTCAATAGCCAATCGGTCGCCTTTTACGACCTGCCTGGCAGAACGGCAGTTGGCCTATTCTACAAAGGAGGCCGGGACCAACACGGCGAGAATAATAAATAAAAAAAAATATTAATTTGAATTATTTTGAAGTCCTATAACTTTGTCCTTAACATTTTATTAGATTTTACCTCATATTATATTTACTTGGCATAGTTTGATTAATGCTGCAAAAACTAAATAAACAGTACAAAAAATTTCCTATAAACATCATCTTCATTAGTAAATAGTTAGGTACTGATAAATTATCAACTCTTTTAAGAACAACACTAGGTTCATTTTGCCGTGTGTGCCACAACAAGTGAGATAGAGGGATGAATTGTGTAAGAATTTATTTAATTGCGTATGAAATTGCATATGTATTTGGAAATGTTTTAGCTCGGGCACTTGTTTTTTTATATATATTTTTTGCATTATGTGACATCCATTGTGGTAAAGTGACCTGTCAGTTGTCACTTATATGTCACATAATGACACAATAGATATCACATAATGCAATAATCGAGGGTAGGCTTTATCTTATTCTAATCGTCATCTACAAACATTGCCTGGCAGAACTTACATAAATAATACAATCTTAAGCTAACATTCTGATACAAAACGCCATTTCATTTCTAACAAGCAATTTCTGTCAACAAACAAAATTACAAAGAATACAAAAGAGAACTATGATAAGTTATAACTTTAAAATATGCATAACTCCATAAAACTGTCGCACGACTGTAGTGTGTAATGTTGATTTTTATCAATTTAATGTAATTCTGACGTATATTATTTAAAAATATTATGTTTCTGCTTTCCTCTGCAATGTACATTTTAACTGTTCGGATAAGTGTTGTAAAAAGGGTACTTTACTTCACATATCGACATACAGGTAAAAGATTATACATACTGGAGGAGGCTGTAATTAAGAACTCGATTCTGATACCATAAAATAGATACTTAAATTTTGACCTAATTATCCAATAAAAATACTCAGTATGGACACCACGCACGACGCATAGAAGGTCAGTGTTTACAAACAGCGACTTAACAAACTCACAACTAGACTTGTTAGTACAACATGCGGTTTATTGTGTTGTGAAGTAATTATCTGTTATTATATTTTTATTTGTAACATGTAACATCAGTTATCATATCCTTCAAAATAAAGATATTTTGATTTTTTTTTTTTTGAAAAATTAACACATGTTTTATATCAAATTAAACATTTCATTTTAGAACAGCACACAAGCAGATAGCTCTTTTGATAGAAACAATTACCGTCTACAGACACCAAGGATGTTATGAAGCACCGCTATGCGTGTAGCAGGCACATGCTTAAGTTTACCAGCAACCTTATTCAAATCGGAATATGACAGTGACAAGTAGTAATGCTATTGCGACAGGAAGAAGACATTGGTACCAAACCTGGACAAGATTTTCTGCCACTCTACCACCTAGTAGTCCTAGTAGTCCCGATGGTGGTGAAACGTTTGACTAATAAAAGCAATGATTCAAAGGGGCCTAGGAACCGGTTGGTCAAAATGTTTTCCTGAAAGTAGTGTGTATCCTTTGTGAACTTATTAGTAGTCATTTTGTGATTATGTTAATAATATTTAGGATGTACGTGCGAACAAATGCCATACCTGTTAATAAAAATCGCATATAATAACATCATATGATGATAATGATGTGGTAACATGTACATTGAGGAGACGTATATATAATAAATATGCACATTTTCTTCATATATTCAGTTATCCGGATTTTCCATTATCCCATTGTATTGACATTAATTAGTCTGCTTAATCTAGTTTCTACTATAGTTCAATGTGTACATTCGATTCAACAATATTTATTTACTTATACACACCAAATGGTTGGCTAAACGGATTTAGAATGATATGTAGTAAGGAAATCAAATGACATACCAGTTTCGACATTTTCTAATTCAGATTTCACTTCTGTAGACTCCACATTATTTTCGTATTCGTTATTTTCATCCACTTCTGTTTTAATCACATCCGTTTCCAATATAATTTCCGAAGTGCATTGAAAAGAATAACAATCCGCATCTTGTTCTATTTTAATTTTCGTAGACATATTGTTACGGAACCTTCGAGGTTAGATAGAATTTTTATAACACGAATTTTTATAATACGTAGTACTCTAATTGGTCTGTGTTTTTTTTTTTTTTTTTTTTTTTTTTTTTTTTTTTCTTTTTGGCATGGGCGTTAAGCAACTGCCATGATCAAGTAAAACGAGGAAACATATTTTAGACAATAAACTAGGATTTGGAATTTGGATTGACAGGAAAATAGAGGATCAGAAAGTAATCAAAATAACATAGATACTAAAATTATAAATTATTTACAACAATAATATTTAAATAAATATATACAGAGATAATACTTAGTTATTTGTATAATATTTACAAGTGGGTTAATATCAATTTGGTATTAGATACTAAATGTATCTAACTACGCTTAAATATTAATATTATTTTCTTGAATGAATAATGAAAGAATATTATACATACAAGGGTTTAATAACAGGGTTAGAATGGATGTAGGTAAAGGAATGTCATTAGAATATAGATTGTTATATAATGATGAATGATTGTATTTAGGACAAGCAAAAAATATATGATTGAGATCTCCAATATCAGTGCCACACTCACAAACATTGTTATCTTTGATGTGTAGCTTGAAGAGGTGTTCAGGAGAATTAGTGTGACCAAGCCTCATTCTGGTGATAACAGATGTTGACAACTTATTTAATTTCACTACAGAAAACCAAGGTTTAGAAGGTATCAATGGTTGTAATTGGGAATAGGTTTTGCCTTTCACCAATGTACCACTATCCCAGACACTTTGCCATGACTGCTTAAGATGGAGTTTAGGGAGAGCAGCTAGATCATGGCAATAATTAATGTAGGGATATAAATCACCACACTGAACTGCCTCTTTAGCACACCGATCAGCTCGCTCATTTCCAGTGATATTACAATGGCTTGGAACCCAGGCAAAGTAAATAATATGATTATATTTAAAAGTACATTTGTATAAAAGATTTCTTAAGTCTAAAATAATAGGAGGAATAAATTTGGATTTTAAAGGGAACTTTTGCAAACAATGTAGAGCACTCAGTGAATCAGTCAGAATCATACACTTGGGTAGTTTCATAATGTGTATGTATTCTACAGCTTTATAAAGTCCATAACATTCACCTGTAAATACAGATGCTTCCGGTGGAAATTTGATTTTTTGAACAATATTGTACTGTTTATGGTATACACCTATTCCAACATTACTATTATTTTTGGATGCATCAGTAAAAATCAAATGAAAATCTTGCCATTTTTCATTGATAATATTGTTAAAATATTGATTGGCATACAAAGATTGTTTATCTATACCTAAATTTACTACAACAGGCTGCAGAGTTAATGATTCATAATTGTGTTTATATAAGGGATTTATAGGGGATGTAAAAGTAAAAGGCTTAAGGCTGTGATATTTCATATAGCTGTATACAAGGGCTGGGATTGTTTTGTGTTTCCAATACTTATCTGACATTAAACCACTAAGACTAGAGAGCTTTGTAAGCAGAGGGTGATTTTGTGATTCCAAAGTGCGAAGGAAAAACCTGTCAGATAGATATTTACGTCGTAAATGTAATGGAGGTTCAGCACATTCTACTTGTAGGGCAGAAACAGGGCTGGATTTCATTGCTCCTAGAACAATTCGTAATGCTTTAATTTGAACAGAGTCAATTTTCTTTAGACCAATCTTACTACATGGTTCTAGTAAAAACATTCCATAATCCAATAAACTTCTTATTAATGCATTATACATAAGTTTTAATGTAGATGGGTGTGCACCCCACCAAACCCCAGAAACACATCTCATTAAATTGATATTACGTTCACACTTTGCTGCTATATACTCACAATGATCTAGTCCTTGGAGTTTATTATCTAGTATTATACCTAAGAATTTTGTTTTCGATTTAACAGGAATTGAACTATTTTTGTAAGTAATATTTATAGGGGGTGGAAATTTTGTGCGAGAAAATAAAACTATGGAACTTTTAGAAACAGAAATATCAAGACCATTGTTATTAAGCCAAGTCTGTAGGGATAGAATAGACATGGAAAGATTATCACAAGCCATCTGTATAGATTTGTCAGTTGAGTATAAAAGGAGGTCATCAGCATACTGAAGAACATTTACATTGCTAGTTGCTACAGTTTCTATATCATATGAGTATATGTTGTAAAGGATTGGACTTAAAACAGAACCTTGTGGAAGACCTTTATATTGTTGTCTTTTTAAATTATTAGGGTCATTTGCTAAATTAATAGTTCTATTGTATACAATATTCATAATAACATTAATTAAATAAAATGGTATGTTTAATTTCACTAGCTTATTTTTCAGAATTGATAGAATTACATTATCATATGCTGAGGATATATCTAAAAAAGCTGCTAAAACAGATTTGTTATGAGTAAAAGCTAATCTAATATCAGTTATAAGTAAGCTAATATTATCTATGGTGCTCTTTCCTCTCCTAAAACCATACTGACTTTGACTTAATAAATTTCTGCTTTCAATAAACCATTCTAAGCGAAGTTTGACAAGGTGCTCTAGAATTTTCAACATAACTGATGAAAGCACAATGGGTCTGTATGAAAAAGGGTCAGAAGGGTTTTTATCAGGTTTAAGGATAGGGATAACAGAATGTGACTTCCATGTCTGAGGTATATTACCTGTAGAAACAAGGGAGTTCATAACCTTTAATAAGTATGATAGAGATTTATCAGTCATGTTATTTAAAAATGAGTAGTTAATATTATCCCATCCAGGAGTAGAGTCTTTAACATTTTGAAGGATACCTTTAAGCTCAAATAACGTAAAAGGGGAAAAATTGTCTAAAGAAGAAGTAGAAGGAAGAGAAAGGATACATTCTGGTACTGTAGGTGGAGCAAGATGATCTATTGGTCTGTGTTTTATAATAAGCACCAAAGTCCACAAGTTCCACTGAGTTCCACAAAATAGTAGGGATGTGAAAAAAATATCGATTATTGAAATAATCGATTATTAATCGATTTTTTAAAGAGTAAAAATCGATTTTAATATGTGATTTTATTTTTGTAAATAATCGATTAATAATCGATTTTTTTATAAACTTTCAATCACTTATTAGCGATTTTTCATTTGCAACTCCCCACATTAAGTTTGGTCTTTTGGCCCGGAGCCCAGAACGCAAACTGTCAAAGAATGCTATCTTCATAATATTACATTACACTTGCATCTCTTGATAGTTCGCACTTACACTCTGACGGTGGAGCTCGGACACGCGCGTTTCGCGGGAATCGCGACGCAAACTTTATGTTAAATAAAAACGATTTTATTCCTAAACATAACCATATTTTGTTATTCTGTAAACGACTACGTATCAGTTGATATAATTTCTATCTATTAGGGATCAAAATAAAGTAATCGGTCAAGTAGTTTTTTTTTACAAAAAAACATTACAAAAATCACTTGAAAAATAATAATTTCTGACTATATTTTTGGTTATCACGATATATTTCTTACAGTGAATTATCTAACTAGAAACGCTATACGTCCCATTGGTCGAGTGGTAAGCGAACCTAATTACTAATCGATGGAACTCGGGTTCGATCCCCGACAGGGATAAACATTTGTGTGATGAGCATGGATGTTTGTATTTCTGGGTCTGGATGTGTATTAGTATCGTTGACTAACACTCATAACACAAGCAAATAATTTCTTCTTACTTTGGGGTTAGATCAATTTGTGTAATTTGTCCAGCGATATTATAATTATTGTTATTAAACGACCTTTCTAATAAAACAGAGAAAAAAAATGAGAGAAATGCACCGTAGAACAACACAAAATTCAATTTAATAACAATAAAAACTACTAATGACTGTGACATATTTTGTCATAATATCTATGGACAAATTAGGAAAAAATCGATTAATATAAATATCGATTATTTTTTTAGAAAATTATTTATTAATAGATTTTACATGGCTTCAATTATAATCGATTAATTAAAAATCAATTTTTTATGTGCAATTTCACATCCCTACAAAATAGTCTTGGGTAGTTCGCGAGCGACCTAGGTGGGAAGAGCGCTCCTTTAGGTGAACTATGCGAACTAGTTCATTGAAAATCCCGCTCTTAGTTCTTTTTATATTTCTGTTAGCGTCCACTTTACTAGACAGTGGCACTATGTGACCAACCGAGTTATTTACTTTTACTGTGCGCGCCTTGATATTTCGATAATCGATATCGATACTAAACAACTTCAAATCCCCATGGTTGAAATTTTATCAAATCATATGAAATCATAACAATCATCAACTGAAGTATTGCTGGCTAATTATCAAACAGAATACTGTTACGAATAATCTAGAAGCGTGTAGAGTTGAAGCACGCGCGCGTTAACTATCTAGAAATAAAGGAAAGAGATAGCTACTCCTATTGACAAACAAATAGTTGACCTGGGCTATGCCATAATGGACTTTGTGGGATATGGCATAAGGTTGAAAGTAGCGTGTGCTAGGATTTATGACTCTTAACATGTTTACGTGTAGTGATTCATTGTTTCCCGATAAATTTAGATTTTTCTGAACTTTACCCTGCCTATAAATAGAGAGCTGTTGACAAACACAGGGCAGTTTTTATCAAGCGATCGAGAGCGATACATCAAGTGACCAGTGCGAAGCGAGAAGTGTTTTATTGTGTAGTGTTCTAAGTTCAGTGATAGTACAGCGAGTGACTAGGGTGTAAAGTGTATTTTAGTATTACGTTGTGTTGTGTTGTGTAAATACACGGATTTAGTAAAAGTGGTGTTTTCCTACAATCACGAACCCGAGTACGTAACAATACTAATACCATTTATGTCTTATTTTACGGTAAGTTTAATTAAAATTTAAAAATTCTCTTCTATTCCCATTTATTGTTACAAATAATTGATTATTATTAATATATATCACGTTAATTATGACTAATTATTAATATAAATCATTTTATTTTTTCGTTTTTATTTCGATAAAAGATTTTATGTGCCATAACAAAAAAGTCAACTTTAATTGTAAAAATTCATACTTTTTAAGTATTCTAATATAATTACACATTATACTAGGAACTAGCCTAGCTGTTGACTAATCATTAATATAAATTATTTTATTTTTCATTATTTAAATAAAAAATCTCATGTTACATAAATGGACGTGTAAAATTTTCGTGTAATACTTTGTATTTTATATAACAATAAACAAAACTTACAATAATTATAACTATATTTTTTTCTTTATTTATTGTTCTTAATAAATTATTTCAAAAAAAGAACTAATGAACTAATAGAACGAACTAGTTCATCCTTGGATTTTGAACTAAATTGAGCGCTCTCTGTAGTGACCGGTTAGGCCCAAGCCTATCACAAAATGATACCTCTTGCAATCCTTAAGTTTTATTTACTATTTATGGGAAAAGGCGGGAAACATAAAATTTGGCGGACGTCATTTTTGGTTCTGCGACTTTTTAAATTATTATTTAGCGAAACAGAGGATCGATATTAGTTTTATTTGTGTAAATATTTAATTTTATGTAAATATCATTGTAGTTTTACTATCAGTTTAAAGTAGGTAAGTCTCCTTTTCACTTTTTAAAATGAACAAACCCCCTGACGATCCTGGAGGTGGACCTCTCCAGGTAGCGCACTATGTTACTATAGACGATAGTAGTGTCGATACAGATACTTCGCTTTCTTCAACTCAAACTACTAACAGGAAAAGATCTCATACATCTAATAAAATATGCAAACACTGCAATAAACGGCGCAAAAAGCGCAACAATGAATTGAAATCTACTGACTGTCAGTGCTCTCACTCTGTTTCTGAAATCTCAGAGATAAATAATGCTTCGGGTGCCTCATTTATTACTGGTGATAATAATGTAAATGACAATGTTACAATGAAAGATTTGTCAAACCCCCTAACAGATAGTAAGGAACCCCAAAAACCTAAAGATTATATTAACTACCGCACACAGTATGAATGTACAGACCTTGGACCTTACGTTATTCATGTCCAAAGAGTTATTACATCTCCGACTGATAATGTTACTCTACATCCAGTCTCGTTTGGGCGATTCCTTAAAAATAATACTTTCAGAAATATAATTGATGGTAGCCTCAAGAAAATTGGACGCAACCGATTATCTCTATCATTTTCGGACCACAATGACGCAAACCACTTTATTAATGACCCTAATCTCTCAAATAAAAACTTCAAAGCTTTTATCCCATCATTTAACGTTTCACGAGTAGGCGTAATTAGAGGTGTTCCCTCAGACTGGTCACCTGAGGAAATTGCTAATAATGTTAAGGTTCCCATTGGTTGTGGGAAAATAATAAAGGTTAGAAGAATAAACCGTAAAATAACTATTAATGATAACACTACCTGGAAAGCAACAGAAACAGTTGTCGTAACTTTTGATGGACAGACTTTACCGAAACGTGTCTACGTTTGTTGTAATGCCCTCCCAGTAGATTTATACATTTACCCTACTATACAATGCTATAAATGCTGTAGGTACGGTCATACTAAAATAACTTGCAGATCCAACCCAAGATGCTTTAAATGTGGAAAGGATCATTGTGGAGACTCTTGTACCAGCGAGGCTGATTTCAATGTTAATTGTTGTTTATGTAAGGGATCTCACTTTGCCACTAGCAAATCATGCCCAGAACATTTAAGACAAAAAAACATTAAAATGTTTATGGCTCAAAACTGTGTCTCTTATGCCGAGGCATCAAAAAATTATCCCCCAGTCTCCAAATCATATGCTGATGCCATCTCAACACCTATTAAAACTGCTCTTCATCCACTTTTGAAAAAAAACTTAGATTCGCAAGAACACTCCCATAGATCATACAAAAAAACAATATTTCAGAAACCTAAACCCCATACAAAAGTCAGTAAGAGTTATGACTATGATTTCCAAAATTCAGTTATTAATGAATATAACTCCACTAATTCTAGAGAAAATGGTACTTTGTTGAAAAAAAATGATAACAATAATCAAGAATCAGCCTCAATAGGCATGATTATATCTTTTATTAAATTTTTATCTCAGTCCGACGTAATAACACCGTCCAACGCTGCTTTAATGACAGAAAGTTTAATTAATTATTCTAAATTTAATGGTGATCATGGACAGTCAAGCCAAAATTCTTCAATGGAACTCGCAGAGCATCACCAACAAGAAAAGTGAATTAATTCACTTATTAAATAAATATGAGCCATTTTTAGTGGCTCTTTCAGAAACTTGGTTAAGACCAAGTTGTACTTTTAAATTCTCTGGATACACTAGTATCCGAGAAGATAGATCTGATGGTTATGGAGGTGTAGCCATCATGATCAAAAAAGGATATAATTTTTCCATTGTTAATCTTCCTGTACATACTGTAAATATGTCTATATTAGCTGTTAATGTAAATAATATTTGTTTTGTGTCACTTTATATTCCACATCCAAATTTGAATATTTTGACAGAACTTAATAACATATTAGCCATACTACCTAAACCCTTTATTGTGTTAGGTGATTTTAATTCTCATCATCAAGCCTGGGGTTGTTCCTCCAGTAATTATTATGGTGAAGAGCTTTTGAAAGTCATTGAAGAATTAAATTTATGTATTTTAAACAATGGTTCTCCCACTCGTCGTACAAAACCCTCCGAAGGCAAAAGCGCTATAGACCTGTCCATTTGCAGCCCCAATTTAGCACCTTCTTTGACATGGTACACACTCCCATTTACGTTTGGAAGTGATCACTTCCCCATAATAATAAATTTCCCTTCTGCATATCATAAAACTTCACCTAAATTTACATCATATTTCAAATATAATTTGCATAACCCGGATTGGCACAAGTTTAATAATTTGATGGAAGTTGGTGTTAATGTTTTGCCTAACATTTCCTCATATAATGACTCTTCTTGTGCAGAAGCCTTTACTCAATTAATTATAAAATCAGCTGAAAACACTTTTCCCATTAAAAAACAATTAACTAAGAAAATAAATACGCCACCTTGGTGGGATAAAGAGTGCTCAGACGCTATTAAGGAAAGGAAAGCTGCTGAAAAATTTTATTGTCAGTATACAACTACAGAAAATTTTAATATTCTCACTAATATTATAAAAACTACTCGTCGATTATTAAAAAAGAAAAAAGCTGAAGGTTGGAAGAAATTCTGCTCTTCCTTATCACCCCAAACAAAACCTTCAAGTGTATGGTTAAACATAAGAAAATTTAGATCTGCATATAAGGTTTCTAATAATAATGAAATGTGTCCATTGTTAATAAATCAGCTGATAGATCATCTTGCTCCACCTACAGTACCAGAATGTATCCTTCCTCTTCCTTCTACTTCTTCTTCAGACAATTTTTCCCCTTTTACGTTATTTGAGCTTAAAGGTATCCTTCAAAATGTTAAAGACTCTACTCCTGGATGGGATAATATTAACTACTCATTTTTAAATAATATGACTGATAAATCTCTTATCATACTTATTAAAGGTTATGAACTCCCTTGTTTCTACAGGTAATATACCTCAGACATGGAAGTCACATTCTGTTATCCCTATCCTTAAACCTGATAAAAACCCTTCCAACCCTTTTTCATACAGACCCATTGTGCTTTCATCAGTTATGTTGAAAATTCTAGAGCACCTTGTTAAACTTCGCTTAGAATGGTTTATTGAAAGCAGAAATTTATTAAGTCAAAGTCAGTATGGTTTTAGGAGAGGAAAGAGCACCATAGATAATATTAGCTTACTTATAACTGATATTAGATTAGCTTTTACACATAACAAATCTGTTTTAGCAGCTTTTTTAGATATATCCTCAGCATATGATAATGTAATTCTATCAATTCTGAAAAATAAGCTAATGAAATTAAATATACCATTTTATTTAATTAATGTTATTATGAATATTGTATACAATAGAACTATTAATTTAGCAAATGACTCTAATAATCTAAAAAGACAACAATATAAAGGTCTTCCACAAGGTTCTGTTTTAAGTCCAATCCTTTACAACATATACTCATATGATATAGAAACTGTAGCAACTAGCAATGTAAATTTTCTTCAGTATGCTGATGACCTCCTTTTATACTCAACTGACAAATCTATACAGATGGCTTGTGATAATCTTTCCATGTCTATTCTATCCCTACAGACTTGGCTTAATAATAATGGTCTTGATATCTCTGTTTCTAAAAGTTCCATAGTTTTATTTTCTCGCACAAAATTTCCACCCCCTATAAATATTACTTACAAAAATAGTTCAATTCCTGTTAAATCGAAAACAAAATTCTTAGGTATAATACTAGATAATAAACTCCAAGGACTAGATCACTGTGAGTATATAGCAGCAAAGTGTGAACGTAATATCAATTTAATGAGATGTGTTTCTGGGGTTTGGTGGGGTGCACACCCATCTACATTAAAACTGATGTATAATGCATTAATAAGAAGTTTATTGGATTATGGAATGTTTTTACTAGAACCATGTAGTAAGATTGGTCTAAAGAAAATTGACTCTGTTCAAACTAAAGCATTACGAATTGTTCTAGGAGCAATGAAATCCAGCCCTGTTTCTGCCTTACAAGTAGAATGTGCTGAACCTCCATTAAATTTACGACGTAAATATCTATCTGACAGGTTTTTCCTTCGCACTTTGGAATCACAAAATCACCCTCTGCTTACAAAGATCTCTAGTCTTAGTGATTTAATGTCAGATAAGTATTGGAAACACAAAACAATCCCAGCCCTTGTATACAGCTATATGAAATATCATAGCCTTAAGCCTTTTACTTTTACATCCCCTATAAATCCCTTATATAAACACAATTATGAATCATTAACTCTGCAGCCTGTTGTAGTAAATTTAGGTATAGATAAACAATCTTTGTATGCCAATCAATATTTTAACAATATTATCAATGAAAAATGGCAAGATTTTCATTTGATTTTTACTGATGCATCCAAAAATAATAGTAATGTTGGAATAGGTGTATACCATAAACAGTACAATATTGTTCAAAAAATCAAATTTCCACCGGAAGCATCTGTATTTACAGGTGAATGTTATGGACTTTATAAAGCTGTAGAATACATACACATTATGAAACTACCCAAGTGTATGATTCTGACTGATTCACTGAGTGCTCTACATTGTTTGCAATAGTTTCCTTTAAAATCCAAATTTATTCCTCCTATTATTTTAGACTTAAGAAATCTTTTATACAAATGTACTTTTAAATATAATCATATTATTTACTTTGCCTGGGTTCCAAGCCATTGTAATATCACTGGAAATGAGCGAGCTGATCGGTGTGCTAAAGAGGCAGTTCAGTGTGGTGATTTATACCCCTACATTAATTATTGCCATGATCTAGCTGCTCTCCCTAAACTCCATCTTAAGCAGTCATGGCAAAGTGTCTGGGATAGTGGTACATTGGTGAAAGGCAAAACCTATTCCCAATTACAACCATTGATACCCTCTAAACCTTGGTTTTCTGTAGTGACATTAAATAAGTTGTCAACATCTGTTATCACCAGAATGAGGCTTGGTCACACTAATACTCCTGAACACCTCTTCAAGCTACACATCAAAGATAGCAATGTTTGTGAGTGTGGCACTGATATTGGAGATCTCAATCATATATTTTTTGCTTGTCCTAAATACAATCATTCATCATTATATAACAATCTATATTCTAATGACATTCCTTTACCTACATCCATTCTAACCCTGTTATTAAACCCTTGTATGTATAATATTCTTTCATCATTCATTCAAGAAAATAATATTAATATTTAAGCGTAGTTAGATACATTTAGTATCTAATACCAAATTAATATTAACCCACTTGTAAATATTATACAAATGACTAAGTATTATCTTTGTAAATATTACATAAATATATTTAAATATTATTGTTGTAAATAATTTATAATTTTAGTATCTATGTTATTTTGATTTGTTCCTGATCCTCAATTTTCCTGTCAATCCAAATTCCAAATTCTAGTTTATTGTCTAAAAAAAATGTTTCCTCGTTTTACTTGATCATGGCAGTTGCTTAACGCCCATGCCAAAAAAAAAAAAAAAAAAAAAATTTACTATTTATTTAGACATGTAACACTACGGCAAATTATTATCGTACATTAATTAAAGACAAAAAATTAATTGTACTAGTATTAATAGTTACAAGCATAGACCACAGATTACTTATGTGCATAGATAGACTAATATTGTAACTATTGTAAGTATATGTTACTAGTTAGCAAAGTACACAGTATTATTACGAAGCAATATTTGAAAAATAAAAATGTACTTTATTTCGTTACTAATAAAGTTGACATTTGTTTCTTATTTAACAGAGGGGAAAAAGGGATTCGGTAATCGTTACATCCCTTTTGTTCATACACGTCGTTAAATACATTAGCATAAAATGTATTGTAATTAACATAGTGAGTTCTAAAATGTGCTTATTTTAATTATTAGGTAATTACTTATGCAATGCAAAAACTGTTTATCAAATTAGTAGAATTACTTAGTAGTAATTTGCAAACTACGCATGGCCGCACTTATATATGGCAATTGGCGCTTTATTTAGTAGAAAGAGGCACACTACACCCATGTCATGGTACTCTTCGGAACGATTTTGAAGCGCGTGTGAACATTCCGGGTAGAATGTAACTTCCTTGATAAACAGCAATACTATCGATAGTATTAATAGTTACATACCTGAAAATTTAAAAACTATCGATACTATCGATAGTATTGCCACTCGATATTACTATCACAGACCAATTAGAGATTACTATGTCACTAGCAGTACTATCGATATAATCGATAGTTTTGTATATAGATAGTGACCTTTATTTCGATGCTATCGATTACGCCAGGCTCTTTTCTTTTTTTGGGATACGAATATAGTATTTATCTTAAAGCACACCATATTAACGCTGTAAAAGTTTAGTTAAACTACACAGTACTTGCAGTGACAATATGAGTTAACTTTTTCATTTTTAGGGTTCCATACCCAAAGGATAAAAAAGACCCAATTTTTAAGACTCTCCTATCTTTTCATCTGTCTGTCTGTCCATCTGTTACCAGGCTGTATTTCAAGAACCGTGATAGTTAGACAGTTGAAATGTTTACAGATGATTCATTTCAGTTGCCGCCATAATAACATAAATATTAATAAAAGTATCTTCACGCCCATATTCCCGAAGGGGTAGGCAGAGGTACAACAAGTGCACCCGCGATTAGCCGAAGATACTTGGTCCCACAAATGTGATAGGTGGCAAGCCTATCGCCAACCGGGCACTTTCCAATCCCGGGCAACTTTGTGTTTCTCAGAAAACTGAAAAACACTTTTTTTTGTGCCCGACCCGGGAATCGAACCCGGGACCTCATGTGGTCAACGCCAACGCTGGACTAGCGGTCCAGAGACCATCCAGAGAGGTAGCGGACCACAGAGGCGATTAAAAATATTAATACCAAATTAAAATAAATATTTAAGGGGGTTTCCATCAAAAAATCTTTTTTTGTTGTATTATTAATTCTATTTTTTATCTAGAGTTATACCTAAAACCCAAGTGAGGTCTATCGGGTTTAGTTCGTTCCGATTTAATTGTATTTTGTAATTTGTTTCCATTAGATGTTAAAAATTTAACATACTTAGTTTTGTTACCATTTAATAAAATGTAGATTGTTTGTACTGAACCAATGTATTTTATAATTTTTAAAATCGTATTATTCACTTCGTTTGTACTATGCGTTCCAAATAAGAATAATATCTCGCTGCGCGAGAGTAGAGGATGACATATTGCTCCGTATTTTGCAAAAACTTTGTAAGTGATGAGTAAGATGTGCAAAAAATTCTAACAAAGAAATACTTTAAAAAAATAATTTAATTCTAATTGGTATATTTTTTAATTAGATTCCCATCAGATTATGTAACCATGTATTAAAATAAGGTTTAAAATAACTAACACGACTTTTATATATATTTGTATTTAGCTGAACGGCTAAACTGATATATTTTACTGTTTTTATTGATGAATATTATATTTAATCAGAGGTCTCGTTAGTTAGCAAAGTGATGTGAGCGGTTAATGTAATCCGTAAGTGTGAACCAGTCGTATATTAATTCCGCACGTCTGTTACTAGCCCTATAAACGCGCTATCGAGCCGGTGGGTACTCTCGCGCAGCCCCTCGCGCTCCCAAGAAAAGGACTAAGAAGTAAGAACAGTGTGTTTGATGTCGCCGTTGTGTCGCCGTCGTATGTGTGTGGTTTGCGAATTTCATGTTGAACAAAATTATTATTAGTGCTTTTGACACTGTAAAAACGAATGCAATAGGTCATTGATATATAAAAACCCAAGATACACAATCAGTGTCTCAAAAACGTCTTCTAAGACAGAGTGCACAATTTAAAATTGTGCACTCACTTCAAATAGAAGCCCGTCGCTCACGTCACTGCCCGCGCGTCAAAAATACAGAATTGTTCTGTGATAAATTGTAAAATACAACATCATGAACGTTAAAAAAATATAAGATATTGTATTTTCGGTACGTATAAGAGTTTATCGATTTATTTTTGTCGTTTATTACTAAATATAGGGTGTAATGTATGATTTTCATTTTATTTGTCTTAAAAATGTACTCGACGCTCCAAATATAATACGACAAAATTTCAATGGTCACTTTTTCAATAAAAGGACAGTGCATTACAAACTCCTTTTAATTTAGTCGAATAATACAAATTGATCCTGTTAATATTAGTGGAGTCGATTTTTTTTTCATTAATAAGTTAATTTTTTTTAATAAGATTAATTTTTTCATTAATAATTTTGAATACCCTTTATAGTTGTTAACCAACTGCCAAAAGAGAAGAGGACATCAATTTGACGATTTTAAAATGTTTGATTATATTGATTACTTATTTTGAGGACCAAGTTAGGTGATTCTTTTTATTCTATTTGTACGAATATAAAATAACAATATATAATTGTGATTCTTACGATGAACTTTGGAGATATATTACGAAACTTTTAATATAACAATAGGAAATCATAAGTAGCATCGAATTTTGTTCTGTTTACACGTGTTGTTGATAACGATTTCTTAAGTGGAAGGCACAGGTTGCATTAAGAATGTTTATTTTTGGGTTTAATAATTTATTTTTAATAAAATGTTGTTTTTGATTGCGGATATCTTATACTATACATATTATAAATGTTAAAGTTTGTATGTTTCGATGTTTGATAATCAATCACGTAAACAATGGCTGTACCACTTTGGATTTGGACTCGGATATAAGATGACCTGGAATAGCACATAGAATACTTTTATCCTAATGCAGAGATCTGCACCTAGTCTCGTATAAATTTTAAGTGACTGTTTATATGTACGAATTGTTTTATTTGCATACTAGCTGTTACCCGCGGCTTTGCTCGCACATATTTACTTTAGAACTTGTTTAACCTTTCTTTATTTTATTAAAAATCTCTACATTGCAATATTTACATATTTATCTTAATTATTTATATACGACATTTTTGTTATTAAAATGTAAGTAAAAAACGTAGGACCTGAACTTCCTATAACTAATATATCTAATATACCTATATAACTAAATTTCTATACCTAATATCATAACTAACTATACCTCAAACTAAAAATACCTATTAGTAACACACCTATCGAAAAAACTTACGTAATTATAAAAGAAATTTATAATTAACAGGAAATATTTAATCTAAAATTACCTTTGGCAATAATATTATATGTACTAAACTATACTCCAAACTAAATATACGTATCTATTAGGATTTCTGTGTATGTTACACACCTATGTAACCAACTAATGTAACTATATTAAAAAAATCTGTGAGCTAGTTGACCCTACTGGCCACCTGAAACTTCCCGCTAAATTTAAGTATTTTAACCTCAAAGAAAAAAACTATGCCTAAGCATAGACTATTGAATTGAAAAAGTTCAAAAATCCAAAGTTCTTTTTAAAAATGATAGTTATTCAGTATTTGAAAAGATGTATATTTTTTTTCAAAATCATCAACGAGTTTGATCTTCCGAATAACATTGAACACAATTTTTTAGCTCTAAATGTTTTATTGGAATTTTTATACGAGGGTCAATAAAATTTTCAGAAGCCGACATCGCATTAGCAACTAACCTATTGTATTTCAAATGTCTATGGGCAGTATTCGCTCGTACGTCTGCAGATACTATAACTAAACAAATGTTCGTTTACATAATACTGCAAAAAAAACCAGAAAAACTGCAATCTAATTCAAAACGAGAATTCTACGAAAAGCTAAACTTATTTCTAGGAAATTAATGCGTTTCCTTACTATGTTGTCGATACATTACATAATAAGTCTAAAAAAAATCGTGCCTGTTATCATGTAAGAATCTATGAACTTTATAACGTAGTCATAGTCACCATTGCACTAAATTTCCTATTTCGGAATATTCTAAATCTATGCAAACTACATATATGTATCAAACGTCAAATACTACATGGCTATAAACCCACAGTTTGCCTATATGTGTAGGTCCTGTGTAATAGAACCAATAACCTATAACGTTTGAAATATAAATAAATTATTTTAATGGTCATTATTTGTTTTATTGATATATAAATGTTCTACGAATAAAATACTACCTCAATGCATAAAAATATTTATATTCGACTCCACATATGCCTTGTCCTACCGGCTAACTTAAGTCAAAAATTTTATTGCTTTTTGTACATTGTTTTTTAAAAATGACTTTAAATCTTGCGTTTAGGGTTGAATATGCAAAAACACGTTTGTGCCATAACTATAAACTTTTTAGACTGAATTAGCGACAGTTTTGAGTGTCAGTTTTGTTCGGAACTGTGTATCTTGGGTATTTTATATCAATGCAATAGGTGGTAATAGTGTTACGTAAGCTGAAAGAAAATCAGCTAGCTACATCGTGTTCGATTGTGCCAAGACTGTGATGATGGCAAAAGATTGAACAATACCTCCGGGTAACCCATTGATAAAATAGGGAAGCTACGTTACCTAGTCACAGCGCCTGGTCCTACAAAACTAGGTCCGTAGACACAATGACAATTGGTGGACAATCAATCATGCGCGGGACCTCATATCATACACTTATATTTTCCGACTGTTTTTACCATTAAACACGCATTAAATATCTTGTTGTATATTCAGCCAGTGTTATAATCACTCAAGGAAAAAAAATAAGATACACGGGATTACTTTCCATTCGTAAGTACGGTTAAAACAGTTAGTTTGAAAATAAGATCAAATTATTGTTTAGTTCGCCATGTTTGTGAGAGTGAGATAGTAGAATACAAAAGTAAGCGAGAGAAACGTAGTCTGCTACGTTCGTCGCATTACTTTGCGTTCGACTGATCGAGCTTAGGTTTAGCAATTAGATTTTAGAGCATATCTTCCCTTTTTATATCAATGGGGTAACCTAAGTAGGTAGGTAATTAATTTATTTGTACATTTTGTAAATACGTAGTTGGCTCAATCAATTTTGTTACTGTAAATAAGTTGATTCCACTTTATAACTCCGTCAATAATACCTAAATAAATCAATCACCACGTAGATATTACATTTATCGTTCCATCAAACATAAATAACATTTTTAGACTAAGTAGAAAATTTCAAATCAACTAATTTAATCCACGAATAAAAAAATCACTACCTTAAACTTTATGTTGCAGGATAAATTACAAGTAACATTTTATTGATCAGCTGATAGATAACAGGTCAATGAACTTTTCTTTGGCACACTAGTATTACTTTCATTAGTGAGATTTCCTTGTTCCGATTATGCTCAAAAATGAATTTATTATCAAGCGAAATTTATGACAATAATGTAGGTTATTTTCGAAATAAAATTAGGTAAAATTATTACTAACTAGCTGTGCCCGCGACTTCGTTCGCGTGGAAAAAATTCTAAAATAGAAACCTGCATAGTTCCCGGTACCTGGGATTTGCGGGATAAGAACTATCCTATGTCCTTTCTTGGGTCTCAAACTATATTTGTACCAAATTTTATCCAAATCGGTTCAGTGGTTTGGCCGTGAAAGCGTAACAGACAGACAGACAGACAGACAGACAGAGTTACTTTCGCATTTATAATATTAGTATGGATATGGATGTGCGACCATTGCCCGGTCAAACTAAACGCGCGCGCGCAACAGCTGTTGACTGTTGTGGCTGTGTGCGTTGTCGGACGGGTGATTCTGTTTTATTTGAAATAAGAATCAATTCTGAAACACTGTTAAATTTCAACAACAAAAAAAGCAGTGTTTATTAGTTATTGCCCACTAAAGTACTTTCAATTGATTATTTATATATTACATGTTAACCCTTTGAAATTTGGCCAGGATGCAAATCAACAGCTTGTATAGATGAACAGCTAGACTGATGCTTTTTACTATTTTTTTATTGATGGAAATAATATTATTAAAACGATGTTTTTCAATAAATCAGCAATATTAGGCTACTTTTATTTTAGAAAATCCACGCGGACGAAAGTCATACTATTAAAGTAGCACTAGTAACAATTATATTCCAGATCCAGAAAATTAGAACCAGAAATGAAACTAATCTATAGGGGTCTTAAAATTTTTTGACTAGTGAACGATTTATAAGAATGTGGAAGATAAACCACATTTAATTGTTTAGGAAATTAAACAGCAAAATAAGCTAATAATTGTTTATTTTTATCACATATTAATGTTGCACCTTAAATTTTTATTCACAAATAATTGAAATAATGCAAAACCTGTTTGGAGTGAGGAATGAAACTAATGGGATTTTCGTTACTTCTCTTCGACGGCTTCAGAAAGGTTTTGCATTATTTCAATAATTAACTAACTCTTCTGACTTAGTGACCCGAAGTGAGTCTTGGCCTCCGAAACCAGAGCTTTCCATCTCTCACGATTTTGCGCAATATCCCGCTAATTGTTAGCTTGTATATCACACAAATCTGCTTCCACCACATCACTCCAGCGGTACCTGGGGCGACCCACTGGTCTCCGCCCAGTAGGTCCACCCAGATACGCTCTCTTGACAGCCCGATCCTCCCCCATGCGTTCGACATGTCCAAGCCACCGCAGTCGATGTGCTTTGGTAGTGTCGATGATATTTGGCTCGACACTAGATGTTCAATTTCAGCATTCGTTTTTATTCTCCAGCTGCTATCTATTATTTCAAATAATGTTAGATAATTAAAATATTTTTGTTAAATAAATTTTACAATTTAAAAAGACAACAGGACAAATAAACAGGATGGTGTAAATTATCACGTACGCATGATTACTACATTACCGCATCTTACATTTTTAAAATAATAAATAGCGTATTTATATCTTACGTTAACTTTAAATCATCATTAGTTTAATCGAGTTTATGTGTATGTTTTAAGGTATAAATATATTTTAGTATATGTATTTATCTTTCGAGCGCGTACACAGTGGCAAAAATTGTAGCTCGCCGATTCAAAAATTTTCTAAGTAATAATTTTTTTGTCAGGATCTTTTTCAAAAATGCATAAAACACAATTCCAGATTTTATTTCTTCTTCACTAGCATTTTTTAGTATTTCTTATTCACACCTTGCTTCATATCAGAATTTGAATTTCTTTTTGTAACATTTTCATTCGTTTTATAAATTAACGAAGAATCTAATTTCAAAGGGTCCGCTTTGTTTATATATATATATATATATATATATATATATATATATATATATATATATATATATATATATATATATATATATATATATATATATATATATATATATATATATATATATATATATATATATATAAATCTATGTAAATATTAAGAAAAAACTTTATGTGATCACGATATTACCTTACTAACATATGGTTGTCGAACGTGGTCATTAAGAAAAGGAGGCGAAAAAAGAATTGCCATCTCCTTTTTGCTGTGACCTTTCATCGAAGTATTGCTTCCAAAGACTAATGATATCTTTGAACATAAAAACGAGACGAAAAATGAAAATACTCGAAGGTTATACTGGTGTGATATTTGTGGGATAGCGTTTAAACAAAAGAACATTTTAAAGCAGTGATTCCCAAAGTGGTCTATATCGACCCCTAGGGGTCTATGACAACCTGCAAGGGGTCTACGTCAGCGAAAAAAAATTTGGGGGTCCATGAAATGAAATTGGTGGTCCACGATAGTGGATCTCAACAAATACACTGATAGTACCTATTTACTTATATCATACTATCTTATAATATCAAAACATATACATTATTTATAAAAGTACCTATGAAGTATAAAAATTATTGTATATATGTTTATAAAATTGTGTAAGTTGTAGGATGTCGGTATTCGCTTTGTGGTCGCAATACATTTTGAACTTGTAAAAACCTAAGAGTCGCAGTCACAGAGCTTCGCTACCTTGCACTGACTTGTTCAATTCGTCACTCTATGAAAAGAACTTGTCCGGAGAATGTTAAGACTACTGATTGGTTAGGAATCCATTCGGCTGCATCATTTATGCCTTTCAATGTAATCTACCGGCTTTGCTAATATGTCTACAATTCGATGTTTCAGAAACTGTTGCCAGCTCTTCCATATTAACGTCTATGGATAGCACTAGCTATGTCCATCCTAGATACAGTATAAAAGGGATTAGATGCAACAAACTTGTTTTCTGTGGTTGATGGATATTCAAGGAAATGATTGGGGTTTGTGGCTGACTGAAATTGAACAGTAACTTAGTTTCCACTCATTTCTTACCATCTTGCACAATAGTCTGGCCTTTAGCTATAAACTGGCCAATTTTTATTTCCCTAGTAGAAGAGCCAGTGATCGGGTTCTGTTCGCGAGATATGAACTGTATAAGTTTTATCAAAATTAAAGTATTCGAACATTTCTTGTCTAGAGCTGGGTGAGTACATATCGTTTGTACGGCAGCTGCTACTGATTGTAGGCAGGTTTTTTGGAGCAGGAATGGGTATATGTGTGTACCCTCCAAACCGGAACACAAAAGGAACGCTATTGCAATGAGGAAACGAAAAGCGATAGGAGAACGTAAAGCGACAGGAGAACGTAAAGCGACAGGAGAACGTAAAGCGACAGGAGAACGTAAAGCGACAGGAGAACGTAAAGCGACAGGAGAACGTAAAGCGACAGGAGAACGTAAAGCGACAGGAGAACGTAAAGCGACAGGAGAACGTAAAGCGACAGGAGAACGTAAAGCGACAGGAGAACGTAAAGCGACAGGAGAACGAAAAGCGACAGGAGAACGTAAAGCGACAGGAGAACGTAAAGCGACAGGTGAACGTAAAGCGACAGGAGAACGTAAAGCGACAGGAGAACGTAAAGCAACAGGTGAACGTAAAGTGACAACGAAGCGTACAGGAATTGAAAACGCTATCTCGCCTGATTTTGGCGCCACCGCCTCGCTAATAGACGTACCTAGGGGGGGACGTAAGCAGGGGAACCTGCCCCCCCCCCTCGCCCGCGGAACTTGTTTACCTGTCTACTATCTACTGTTGTAGATAAAAATATACAGTAATACCCCGGACTTACGCGATAGGAGTGACCGAGCGCTATCCGCGTAAGTCGAATTCGCGTAAGTCGGGGTACAATTTTGCATATACCTATAAAGTCATACAAAGTATGTTTAATTGGGACCGGAGACTATAATTTAGGAAATATAAAACAATAATTTAGGAAATAAATTTTAATTTAATTCTAGATAATATGACAAACTATATTAATAAAATGTATAAACACAATCTGAAGTTATTTTGATGTAGAAGGTTAAATCGCGAAGAAAATTAAATCGCGTAACTCCGAATTCGCGTAAGTCGAGGTAGCGTAAGTCGGGGTATTACTGTAGTCTTAAAATGTTTCGCCTGCGGCCACACCTGTTCCTGTCGCAATAGCGACACTGTGGCTCCACAGTGACACGTGTCACTACACTGCGGTAGCGAGGTGTAGTTCTGTGACGTGTCCGCGTGTCACTACACCGCGGTAGCGACGTGTAGTTCTGTGACGTGTCCGCGTGTCACTGCACCGCGGTAGCGACGTGTAGTTCTGTGACGTGTCCGCGTGTCACTGCACCGCGGTAGCGACGTGTAGTTCTGTGACGTGTCCGCGTGTCACTGCACCGCGGTAGCGACGTGTATTTCTGTGACGGGTCCGCTTTTCACTACACCGCGGTAGTGACGTGTAGTTCTGTGACGTGTCCGCGTGCACTACACCGCGGTAGCGACGTGTAGTTCTGTGACGTGTCCGCGTGTCACTACACCGCGGTAGCGACGTGTAGTTCTGTGACGTGTCCGCGTGTCACTACACCGCGGTAGCGAGGTGCAGTTCTGTGACGTGTCCGCGTGTCACTACACTGCGGTAGCGACGTGTAGTTCTGTAACGTGTCCGCGTGTCACTACACCGCAGTAGTGACGTGTAGTTCTGTGACGTATCCGCGTGTCACTACACCGCGGTAGCGAGGTGTAGTTCTGTGACATGTCCGCGTGTCACTACACCGCGGTAGCGAGGTGTAGTTCTGTGACGTGTCCGCGTGTCACTACACCGCGGTGGCGAGGTGTAGTTCTGTGACGTGTCCGCGTGTAACTACACCGCGGTAGCGAGGTGTAGTTCTGTGACGTGTCCGCGTGTCACTACACCGCGGTAGCGAGGTGTAGTTCTGTGGCGTGTCCGCGTGTCACTACACCGCGGTAGCGAGGTGTAGTTCTGTGACGTGTCCGCGTGTCACTACACCGCGGTGGCGAGGTGTAGTTCTGTGACGTGTCCGCGTGTCACTACACCGTGGTAGCGAGGTGTAGTTCTGTGACGTGTCCGCGTGTCACTACACCGTGGTAGCGAGGTGTAGTTCTGTGACATGTCCGCGTGTCACTACACTGCGATAGCGACGTGTAGTTCTGTAACGTGTCCGCGTGTCACTACACCGCAGTAGTGACGTGTAGTTCTGTGACGTATCCGCGTGTCACTACACCGCGGTAGCGAGGTGTAGTTCTGTGACATGTCCGCGTGTCACTACACCGCGGTAGCGAGGTGTAGTTCTGTGACGTGTCCGCGTGTCACTACACCGCGGTGGCGAGGTGTAGTTCTGTGACGTGTCCGCGTGTAACTACACCGCGGTAGCGAGGTGTAGTTCTGTGACATGTCCGCGTGTCACTACACCGTGGTAGCGAGGTGTAGTTCTGTGACGTGTCCGCGTGTCACTACACCGCGGTGGCGAGGTGTAGTTTTGTGACGTGTCCGCGTGTCACTACACTGCGGTGGCGAGGTGTAGTTCTGTGACGTGTCCGCGTATCACTACACCGCGGTGGCGAGGTGTAGTTCTGTGACGTAACCGCGTGTCACTACATCGCGGTGGCGAGGTGTAGTTCTGTGACGTGTCCACGTGTCGGTACACTGCGGTGGCGAGGTGTAGTTCTGTGACGTGTCCGCGTGTCACCACAACGCAGTGGCAAAGTGTAGTTCTGTGACGTGTCCCCATATCACTACACCGCGGTAGCGACGTGTTGTTCTGTGACGTATCCGCGCGTCACTACACTGCGGTAGCAAGGTGTAGTTCTGTGACGTATCCGCGTGTCACGCAATCGCGGTGGCGAGGTGTAGTTCTGTAACGTGTCCGCGTGTCACTACACCGCGGTAGTGACGTGTAGTTCTGTGACGTATCCGCGTGTCACTACACCGCGGTAGCGAGGTGTAGTTCTGTGACATGTCCGCGTGTCACTACACCGCGGTAGCGAGGTGTAGTTCTGTGACGTGTCCGCGTGTCACTACATCGCGATGGCGAGGTGTAGTTCTGTGACGTGTCCGCGTGTCACTACACTGCGGTGGCGAGGTGTAGTTCTGTGACGTGTCCGCGTGTCACTACACCGCGGTGGCGAGGTGTAGTTCTGTGACGTGTCCGCGTATCACGCAATCGCGGTGGCGAGGTGTAGTTCTGTGACGTGTCCGCGTGTCACTACACCGCGGTTGCGAGGTGTAGTTCTGTGACGTGTCCGCGTGTCACTACACCGCGGTGGCGAGGTGTAGTTCTGTGACGTGTCCGCGTGTCACTACACCGCTTTGGCGAGGTGTAGTTCTGTGACGTGTCCGCGTGTCACTACACTGCGGTGGCGAGGTGTAGTTCTGTGACGTGTCCGCGTGTCACTACACCGCGGTGGCGAGGTGTAGTTCTGTGACGTGTCCGCGTATCACGCAATCGCGGTGGCGAGGTGTAGTTCTGTGACGTGTCCGCGTGTCACTACACCGCGGTTGCGAGGTGTAGTTCTGTGACGTGTCCGCGTGTCACTACACCGCGGTGGCGAGGTGTAGTTCTGTGACGTGTCCGCGTGTCACTACACCGCGGTGGCGAGGTGTAGTTCTGTGACATGTCCGCGTGTCACTACACCGCGGTTGCGAGGTGTAGTTCTGTGACGTGTCCGCGTGTCACCACACCGCGGTGGCGAGGTGTAGTTCTGTGACGTGTCCGCGTGTCACCACACCGCAGTGACAAAGTGTAGTTCTGTGACGTGTCCCCATATCACTACACCGCGGTAGCGACGTGTTGTTCTGTGACGTATCCGCGCGTCACTACACTGCGGTAGCAAGGTGTAGTTCTGTGACGTATCCGCGTGTCACGCAATCGCGGTGGCGAGGTGTAGTTCTGTAACGTGTCCGCGTGTCACTACACCGCGGTAGTGACGTGTAGTTCTGTAACGTGTCCACGTGTCACTACACCGCGGTAGTGACGTGTAGTTCTGTGACGTATCCGCGTGTCACTACACCGCGGTGGCGAGGTGTAGTTCTGTGACGTGTCCGCGTGTCACTACATCGCGATGGCGAGGTGTAGTTCTGTGACGTGTCCGCGTGTCACTACACTGCGGTGGCGAGGTGTAGTTCTGTGACGTGTCCGCGTGTCGCTACATCGCGGTGGCGAGGTGTAGTTCTGTCACATGTCCGCGTGTCACTACACCGCGGTAGCGAGGTGTAGTTCTGTGACGTGTCTGCGTGTCACTACACCGCGGTGGCGAGGTGTAGTTCTGTGACGTGTCCGCGTGTCACTACACCGCGGTGGCGAGGTGTAGTTCTGTGACGTGTCCGCGTGTCACTACACCGCGGTGGCGAGGTGTAGTTCTGTGACGTGTCCGCGTGTCACCACACCGCAGTGGCAAAGTGTAGTTCTGTGACGTGTCCTCATGTCACTACACCGCGGTAGCGACGTGTTGTTCTGTGACGTATCCGCGCGTCACTACACCGCGGTAGCGAGGTGCAGTTCTGTGACGTGTCCGCGTGTCACTACACCGCGGTAGCGACGTGTAGTTCTGTAACGTGTCCGCGTGTCACTACACCGCGATGGCGAGATGTAGTTCTGTGACGTGTCCGCGTGTCACTACACCGCGGTAGCGAGGTGTAGTTCTGTGACGTGTCCGCGTGTCACTACACCGCGATTGCGAGGTGTAGTTCTGTGACGTGTCCGCGTGTAACTACACCGCGGTGGCGAGGTGTAGTTCTGTGACGTGTCCCCATATCACTACACTGCGGTAGCGACGTGTTGTTCTGTGACGTATCCGCGCGTCACTACACTGCGGTGGCGAGGTGTAGTTCTGTGACGTGTCCGCGTGTCGCTACATCGCGGTGGCGAGGTGTAGTTCTGTCACATGTCCGCGTGTCACTACACCGCGGTAGCGAGGTGTAGTTCTGTGACGTGTCTGCGTGTCACTACACCGCGGTGGCGAGGTGTAGTTCTGTGACGTGTCCGCGTGTCACTACACCGCGGTGGCGAGGTGTAGTTCTGTGACGTGTCCGCGTGTCACTACACCGCGGTGGCGAGGTGTAGTTCTGTGACGTGTCCGCGTGTCACCACACCGCAGTGGCAAAGTGTAGTTCTGTGACGTGTCCTCATGTCACTACACCGTGGTAGCGACGTGTTGTTCTGTGACGTATCCGCGCGTCACTACACCGCGGTAGCGAGGTGCAGTTCTGTGACGTGTCCGCGTGTCACTACACCGCGGTAGCGACGTGTAGTTCTGTAACGTGTCCGCGTGTCACTACACCGCGATGGCGAGATGTAGTTCTGTGACGTGTCCGCGTGTCACTACACCGTGGTAGCGACGTGTAGTTCTGTGACGTGTCCGCGTGTCACTACACCGCGGTGGCGAGGTGTAGTTTTGTGACGTGTCCGCGTGTCACTACACTGCGGTGGCGAGGTGTAGTTCTGTGACGTGTCCACGTGTCACTACACCGTGGTAGCGAGGTGTAGTTCTGTGACGTGTCCGCGTGTCATTACACCGCGGTGGCGGGGTGTAGTTCTGTGACGTGTCTGTGTGTCACTACACCGCGGTGGTGAGGTGTAGTTCTGTGACGTGTCCGCGTGTCACTACATTGCGGTGGCGAAGTGTAGTTCTGTGACGTGTCCGCGTGTCACTACACCGCGGTGGTGAGGTGTAGTTCTGTGACGTGTCGTTGGGTCTGTTCTTGCCGCAATAGCGACTCTACGGAGCTAGCGTGCGCCAGCCCGAGCGCGAGTCAGCCGGGACACTTGTGCAAGTGACATGTATCCCTGACACATGGATGACAACGCACTATTAACATCTTTGATGTGTGTGTAGACGATGGTTGTGTCTTACAAACAAAAGAGCCACCAGCTTGTTTGCGAACGTGTGACATTCCAAAAATATTTCAAGCGGAACTCATAATCGTTGAAAATGCATTAACAACGTCCTGAAGCGAATAAAATAGTGAAACAAGTAGGCTTTGTTATATTAATTTTAATATATTTAAATAAATTTATATAATTTGAAGTAACAATGATACAATAGTCAAGACTTAAGGGCGCAGTTACATCAGTTACATATGGACAAAATAAAGTATGGCCGTTTTACTAATACTATGTCTCTGAAGCTCCGCTTCGCTAGCGACGTAGTCTGGGATTTGCATTTAGAAAAAGTGTAAATTAAGAGCTTATTAGGTGCTAATCAAGTGACAAGTTTAAACATCAAATGGCTGTCTTCGCATATTTTTTGCTTAATACTAAGCACCTTCATGAAACACTCGCACTCGAACTAATCAAAATGAAAACGGGGCTTAAGGGCGCCTGACACACACTGTCTATGGCGAATATGAATGGTATAATGAACGGTGACCGGGTTTACTGCTCTGAAACCAATTATAATGCGACCGATATTGCACATATATAAAATAACAAATATAAACCGTCCAACCGTTAAACAGCGAACAGCTTCTAATGGAGTAAGCGATAAACACCGTGAACAACTGTGGTGGAGGTGGACTTTATTTTCTTTGAGGGACATTGAGGTACACAAAACCATTTTTTTATAAATAAGAATCATATTCGCAGTCGCTTGGCTGATTATAATCGCCCTGGCAGTGGCGTTGCAACATTTTTATCCGGTGAAAGTATAGCCCAATCCATGTTTAAGATGATAATCGATATATTTGCATCACCAGTGTAATTTCTCCCAATAAAAAATAGGTTTTCAAAAGTGTTCTTTAGCCAAATATAATCATATCAAATGAGTATACAATGGCGCACAAAGAAAACTGTAAGCTTGACTGTGGAAAATACGAGGCGTACCTAGTACACGTTATTTTCAACCTTATGCCCTATACCACAAAGTCCATTATGGCATAGCTATTCGGTTAGCGGTCAACTATTTGTTTGTCAATAGGAATAGCTATCTCTTTCTTTTATTTCTAGATACATAATCTAAGGTTACCTCGGCTTCTGACCTGCGGACAATTCTCGGCAATTCAACCAATAAAAACGCTCTCGCACCTTTACCAATGTTCGTCGTACTCCAAGATGTCCCCCAGAAACCCCATCATGCAGCTCACGTAGTACGTCCTTAATTAATTTCCTTGGCACTACCAACTGTAGGTGATGTTCTCTTCCTGATGGTTTTTCTCTTTTGCGGTAAAGCAAACCGTTTTGCAACACCAGACTTTCCCAGTGCGCCAAATAACTTGTCGTAATGGTGCTGAAGGTAGCCAGCTCTTGCCATTCCGGTTTTCCCGTGCCTTGCTTCATCCAATCTATTAGAGGCCGCAAATCTCTATCTTCATAGTGGGCCTTACGCATCTCATCAGTTTCCCACCTGTCATCCGTAGGGTTAGCTCGCAGTACTTGAACCCTTTCCTTCGTCTCCATCCTTACACAATGTCATCATCCGTCTATGGCCCCCGTGATAATGCATCTGCATTTGATTGAGTCTTTCCACTGCGGTGTACCGTATTTATCAATCTCAGGTTACCATTGCTAGCCATTTCTGATCGCACTACAGTTCGTGTGGCTCCAGTGTCCCGTGTTGAGCTGCAGTTCTTGCCATTAATCAATCCTTTAATGGATAAACTGCTGCGTTCGCTCACCTGAGGTGCGACAGCTTTTGGGACTGTTTTTCGTTCAGCCAGCACCTGCCGTTTGATCCTGACTGTTACTCGTTTCCCTGCTGGTTCAACAGGCTGTGTAACCTGCCTGCTATCTTCAGCTGCTGAGTTTCCTCCCGCTTGCTGTTACCAATTCATTGAACCTGTAGGCATAGGTTTGGCTGGGCAGTTAACTCTAATATGCCCACGTTCACCGCAGGAGTAGCACATGGGGCCCAGTCTCCTAGGATCCACTGCCTTTACTCGAGCCATAACTTCTGTAACCTCGCGTCCCTTATATGCTCGAGGTTCGTGGCAAACGGCTTCCACCTCCAGCGCATGAGCCAAAGCCTTTTTCATAGACACGTAGTGCTGCAGGCGAACAGCAGCACGTACTTCCAGGTCTCGAATTCTATCAATAAACGCCTGGACGATGGCGTTGTTGACTGTGTTAGCGTTGGCCGAAGGATACGCTTTCCTCACAAGTTTCTCAATTTCTACGGCCCTATGTTGAAGTCCTTCGCCGCTCT
Organism: Apodemia mormo; assembly: GCA_036924255.1. Taxonomy (NCBI): domain Eukaryota; kingdom Metazoa; phylum Arthropoda; class Insecta; order Lepidoptera; family Riodinidae; genus Apodemia; species Apodemia mormo. The sequence goes on from JAUPFN010000028.1 coordinate 5,827,948, forward strand.
TCTGTACCCATCTTTCAACTGGGCCCGGAAAACATGCTCTAAGTAACGTTCACCGTAGCGAGCTTCCAATGCCTATATCAAATCAGCGAACTGATACTGCTTAGGCATAGCATCCAACACGGAGAGCGCCTGTCCCCGTAACGCCGTAGTCAGAACTAGTAAACGCCACTTATATTAAACCGTGTATTTACAACACAAGTACACAAACAACAAAATGTAATATGTAAATACACTATACACTGGCCACACTCGCTGCACTAGCACTAAACTTCCTCGACTACGTTTAAAGAAAACAATTCTCGTATTCACTTAAACTGGTCACTTTGCTCCGCACTGGTCGCTTGTACTATAGCTTTAGATCATTGTATAAAACTGCCTTCTATTTGTCAACACTTCCCTATTTATACTTCGACAACAATCGCGAAGTTTGGCAATCATCTCGTAAACAATAGACAATTATTATAAACAACTTATGATAAACAAACAAGTCCTAGTACACGTTATTTTCAACCTTATACACTATATCACAAAGTCGATTATGGCATAGCTATTCGGTTAAGGGTCAACTATTTGTAGTAGCTACGAAACACGCGCGAACCCGCGACAGAAGATTATTAATTAAGTATAATTAAGTGACTTTTTAAACTGCCTTTTCGACCAAAGGTTTTTACAAAAGTAATAAGAAAATTATTTTTCTTTAGTGTGAACAGATTTATGTCGACGCAAAGTACTAGAGTCTGAGAAACCCTTGTTGCAGACATCACACACGTGAGGTTTTATACCACTGTGGATATTTAAATGTCTGTTTAAAACGCTCTTTCGACTGAACATCTTTTTACAAATGTCGCAAGAAAATATCTTCTCTCCGGTGTGAGTTGATTGATGTTGACGTAAATAACTTGATCGTGAGAAACACTTATTGCAGACATCACACACATAAGATTTTATTTTATTGTGTACATTTAAATGGCTCTTTAAAATGGTTTTAGAACTAAACGTTTTTTTACAGAATTCACAAGAAAATGGCTTCTCTCCAGAGTGAATAGATTGATGTCGACGTAAATGATCTGATCGTGAGAAACACTTATTGCAGACATCACACACATAAGATTTTATTTTATTGTGTACATTTAAATGGCTCTTTAAAATGGTTTTAGAACTAAACGTTTTTTTACAGAATTCACAAGAAAATGGCTTCTCTCCAGTGTGAATAGATTGATGTCGACGTAAACTACTTGATCGTGAGAAACACTTATTGCAGACATCACACACATAAGGTTTTATTGCATGGTGTACATGATTCAAATGTGTTTGCAAATGGCATTTTAGACTAAACGCTTCTTTACAAATGTCGCAAGAAAATATCTTCTCTCTGGTGTGAGTAGATTGATGTTGACGTAAATTACCTGATTGTGAGAAATACTTATTGCAGACATCACACACATAAGGTTTTACTGCATAGTGTACATCATTTAAATGTCTTTGCAAACAGCGTTTTTGACTAAACGATTTTTTACAAATGTCGCAAGAAAATATTTTCTCTCCGGTGTGAGTGGATTGATGTAGATGTAAATTACCTGATTGTGAGAAACACTTATTGCAGACATCACATATATAAGGTTTTATTTTATAATGTACAGTACTTATATGTGTTTGTAAATTAATTTTTTGTTTGAATATTTTTCTACACAAGTCACAAGTAAACAGTTTCTCTACTTTGTGAGTATATTGATGTTGACGTAATTTAGTTGGTCGAGAGAAACCTTTATCGCAGACATTACACACATAAGGTTTTATCTCTTTACTGTGAGTAAATTTATGTTCACGCAATCTGCACGGATATTTGAAATCTTTGTTGCAGACATTACATACGTATGGTTTTATATCACTGTGAGTATACAAGTGTCTCATTAAAATCTTTTTTTGACGAAACGTTTTTTTACAAAAATCACAACTTAATAAACCATCTCTATTCCTCTTATCTCTTTTAGGCAAAGATACATTATTATCTTTTATTGGAGACTCAGTCAGTCTCGTTAATGTAGCGTCAGGGCTCATTGGGGCTGTTACTTTAGTCTTCACATCCACCACTTCATCTACGCCTTCTTCCTCCTCGTCGTGGTATCTCGTGAACCGAACTATAAATAAAACATTTTATTATTTTAATAGTATAGCAGTACCGGACTCGGCATAGAAGCATAGGATATTGGGTTTGCGACCCAGGTAAGGCAAGCCAGTCAGCCAGGGTGCGCGTGCGTGTGTGTGAGTGCGTGCGTATTGAAATGTGATTAAAAGTCTCCAGATGGAAAGAGTCAACCATCACCTATATACACCAAAGGTGTTAATGGTGCGTTGCTATCTAGTGGCGAGATCTCATGCCACATGCATAAGTTTACCGGCTAACTTACCCTCCAAACAAGACCACGACGATATTGACGCTATTGCGGCAGGAATAGGTAAGGCGGTGGTACCAGACCCGGGCGAGACAATGCAGAACTCTATCACCACGATGTTAGTGACTCGCATAGCCAATCGGCCGCCTTTTACGACCTGCCTGGCAGAACGGCAGTTGGCCTATTCTTCAAAGGAGCCCGGGACCACCAACCAATAGCCACCAACCAATATAATACCTATTCTATTAACAAAAGTTACTATAACGTGAATTCCTAGTCTTTAAAACAAATGCTAAGAATGTAAAGTGTAATCGCCTCTGTGGTCTAGTGGTTCGATTCCTAGGTTAGGCAATTCAAAACCTGATTTTTTGTCAGTTTTATGATAAAAACAAAGTTGGCCAGGATTGGGTTAAGTGCCTGATTGTGATTGGCGATAGGCTTGCAATCTATTTATTTTCACTAGCCTTGCCTGAAGGATGCTCACTTATAGGTTATGCGGACGACGTTCCTTTAATAATAAGAGCAAACACACGAGCACAGATAGAGTCACCGCTGGTCGGTACCGCTGAGGGAATATAGTGATGGAACCAACGGGTCAACTATTGTCAGGTGACGTCATAACTGTGGAGGTTGATGACGTCACACAAGGACAATGAAGGGGAAAAGGAAGATCTTCCCAGCCAGGCAAGGAGTACTGTCTGGGGAAGGAAATCCATTTGAGAAGCGTTGAAACTTGTATATAGTGTGTACAAGATAAATAATTGTGATAGCGCGATTCAGGATTTTATTTTGAATTTCATTTTTTTCCATTTTTTATTGATTTTGGTCCACTTTTATTATTTTTTCTGGTAGCGTTTGCAGTTTGCTTGAACCGCTACAGTATTCTCCCACAATACCGAAGGTTGATCTAGTTGAGCCAGTGAAGCGTATCTGCCTTGAATGCTCGAGTCTGCGGTGCATCGAGACGAGCCGAATATGCGCGGTCCGCGGTGAGTCGGGACGAGTGCGCCTCCACTGTGGTTCGCAATGAGTCGGAACGAGCGGGACAGGGTTTGCTGCATGGAGATCCAGTGAACGTGTGCAGTTCGAAGTAGATTCCGGAAAGCGTAAATGAGGCGTAGCTTGTGAAGCTGGCTGATGCTGTTGGAAGCAGAGGGGAGTATATTAGACGTTGATGGTCAGAAGGCTGATGCGTGTTATTTTGCCGAGGGTCACCACTGTGGCGTGTTGATGGCTGTTATTGGTGAAGATCACGTCGGGATAACCACTGTTGCGCCGCTGGTAGTTGCAAGTGGTTACGATCACGTCAAGATGACGTCATCACTGTGCAGGTCGATGACGTCACGGAAGAACGCGGAAGGGAGAATGATCACGTCGGGATCACCACTGTGGCGCCACTGGTCGGTACTTATCAATCGTAAAATAGCCCAAAACTTATCAATCCGCAAGCTCAAACAAAAATACTTCGCCTTTTTAATCCCATGATGGATGTAACTAATGAATTAATAAATGAATGGCAGTCGCGTTGGTGCTGTTCACCTGAAGGACGGCATTTATGTAACTTTTTCACCTGCGTCCGGGAACGATTAAGTAAAACGTGGATAGAAATAGATCATTTTGTTGCACAGTTCCTTACTAGTCATGGTAATTTTAAAGTTAAATTATTCTCGTTCAAATTAGTTCCTCCTCCTTTTTGCGAATGTTCCACCATAAACTGTAAATATGAACAAACTGCACATCATATTCTTTGGGAGTGTAATCTCTGGCAAAATGAAAGTAGCCAAATGCTTGATAGTATATGATGTATATCTGGGGTAATCTACTATTCCCACCTTGTAGCAACACGTGGGAATTTTCGTGCCTTTAAGCGATTCTGTCATACGTACTACTGAAAGCAGAATTAATTAGGCCATTTTCGTAGGTCCTCATATACCTAAATTACCGTGGTGCAATAGCAATTAGGCTTAACCTGATTGTAAACGTACCCATTTCTTAGCAGTTTTTTGCTTTATCTTTACACTGTCTCCTGCTGGAAAGGGAGGGAAACTGGATGTATTTTTCTACTCCTCCTATACTCTTCTGATTAAATTCGGTGTGGGTTCCAAGACAGCTTAGCTTTTTCCCCAGGGCACCCTGAGCTCGCAACTCAGTGGTTATCAGGAAGGTTGCTGCTATTGATTCTGGTTTACAGAAGTTACAGTGGTGGGAACGAGAGGTAGGTCCATTGCCCTTTAAAAAAAAGGCTTGCAACCTATCACATTGGGGGACTTAAGTATCTTCAGCTAAACGTGGGTGCACTTGTTGTACCTCTACCTACCTCTTTAGGGATACGGGCGTGAAGATACTTTTTTCTCCTAAAAATGTAATCTCCTAGTAACTAACACAAGACACATTTTGTGTCTCACATTACAGGTTAACTGTTCACCTTGGAGTATCTCTCTACTATCGGACTCGTGATCTTCAGGGCACGTCTCCAGCATTGGACTCGCACATATTTGCCTACGGACCTGTGATCAATCATTGGGATACGCTCCACAGCAGAAGACCTACCTTCGGCTTTGCAATTATTCAGAGAAGCACTTTCCACTGGACCTTGTGCTAGCGACTTCAACATGTTTGATGTGCAACAAAAAAACCAGTATTATTAACACCGTAGTCAGACGCGTGTGTGACTGGTGCGTTGCTATCCGTGTTGGGGATGATAATGTCACATGCATCAGTTTACTGGGTACTCAAACCCCCGACCCTAAACACAATAAGATTGTTGCAACAGAAATAGTATGTTCATTACTGAACAATGGGTTCAGCTCGCGGACTACCGACCCCAAACGAAAGACGCCGTCAGCACCAAAAAATAAGAGGCTGACGTAATTACCAGCTTCGCGACAGCCTAATAACCCGAAAAAGACGCCAACTCAAACTGCAAAGCACATCACCACCGTCATCGCTACATGCACACTAAGAAGACTCAACCATTGGACATATGTAAAAACATAAGCATTAGTTTGTATAAATAATTTTGTAGTACAAAATAAAATCTCTTCTCAATCAGTCTGGTCGTTTCACTACCTTCAGGGAAACTGATGTATCACTGTGGCGAAGACATCATCTAAGCCCTTAATCGCCTGGTTCCTACCTCTGGCCTCGCGGCAGTGAAAAGACTCCACCACCACATTAAAACCTGACTTCCTACCGATTCCTAGGATATTACCAAATATTTATACCCAATTTTGCTCACGTGACTAAACCTATAACAATATATTTAAAGAAATGTAATAAGATCAAACTAGACTCTGAATACACTAACTGTTTCTAATTGTTGTAATGTAACTTGAGTACCCCGACTTTACCAAAGACTTTATTTTAACAACAGATGCCTCAAACGTGGCCAATGGTGCCGTCCTCTCTTAAGGCACAATAGGTTCCGACAAGCCAATCTGTTACGCATCTAGAACCTTAAACGACAGTGAACTTAACTATAGCACCATCGAAATGGAACTTCTTGCCATAGTATGGGCGACAAAGTATTTCAAACCTTATTTGTTCGGCCGTAAGTTTAAAATTCTGACTGACCACAAGCCCCTTCAATGGATCATGAATCTTAAGGAACTAAACTCGAGATTGACAAGATGGCGACTTAAACTAAGCGAATATGACTATACGATAATATACAAAAAAGGCAAATATAATACCAATGCTGACGCCTTGTCACGAGTTCAAATAAATAACGAAGAGATAAAATCCCTCTTAAAGGAATGTGGAGTCGATGTGTCAACTAGACCAGAATCACCAGGGTCCTCGACCGTTACCATTCATACCTCCGCTGAAGACCCCATCCTTGAGATACCAATTACTGATTACTGAAAATACAAGTTTCAGAATCTACATTAAAACAGGACCTTGTTAATGCTATTAAAGAATATGTCAGTCCCAAAATAAAAATTGCTTTAAAAATCACCCTACCGTTAGGCATGTATTCTATTATACCAAATCTTCAGCGCGCCTTTAAGAGCTCCTCTATGAACCTAGTTCTTACAAAAACCAAACTAGAAGATGTCAAAGAATACTTATGGCAACAAGAAATAATTAAGCACAACCACGAAGGAAAGACAAATCATGGGGGAAATTAACGAATGTTACTTAGCATTGTCCTGTCGCTATTATTATTTCTATCAATGCGGGCTATACCGCACTTAGCCACACTACGGGCCATTATGCGTAAAGGTATAGTGGCTATTCTTGCCAACCCAGCTCATTCCAAAGATCCAGCACCTTAGAGGGATGCTCAAACAACTCTCCATATGTGCTGCCTCCTTTGAAAAACTGGGCCCTTAAGTACTTCAATTCCTCGCACTCAAACAGCACATGGTGAGGAGTTTCTTCTTGATTTAAGCACGCCCTGCATAAGGGACTATCAGTTAGCCCCATGGTGTGCATGTGTTTATTCATTGGGCAATGCTCCGTTATCAGACCAAATATTTTTCTTATTTCTATCCTTGGTAGTTTAAGCAATTTTCTAGTCAGTTTCGGATTCAGTTCAGGAAATGCTTGTTTGGTTTGTCTAAAACTAGTGAGCATTTCCCAGTGTTTTTTGTGTTTTATCTTGGAGATCTCTTTTATCTTGGTTTTTAGCAGGTTGAAGGGTAGTAGTAGTTTAGCAGGTTGCCTCTGTGGTCTAGTGGTCCAGCGTTGGCGTTGACCACATGAGGACCCGGGTTCGATTGCCGGGTCGAGCACATTAAAAAGTGTTTTTTCAGTTTTCTGAGAAACACAAAGTTGCCCGGGATTGGAAAGTGCCCGGTTGGCGATAGGCTTGCCATCTATCACATTTGTGGGACCAAGTATCTTCGGCTAATCGTGGGTGCACTCGTTGTACCTCTGCCTACCCCTTCGGGGATATGGGCGTGAAGATACTTTTTTTTGAAGGGTAGAGGTATTATTGGTTCAGGACCTATAATTACCATCCTAGACCCCATTTTTGCCAATTCATCTGCAATGTCATTCCCCAACGAGCCACTGTGTCCTTTAATCCATTGCACAATGACTTTGCATGACGTCCCCAGCTATTGAAGCATTTTTCTGCATTCTTTAAAGAAGATTCTCTGAAAGAAGATGTAGTGAAGTATATAAATGAATGTATTGTGTGTGGACAGACAAAATATGAAATCCTATCAGCGGCCCTACCATAAACTCTTATAGCAGGTCAATTTTAGCCGATAATTAAACTGTCCTGCTATTTCGTACCATGAAAGCGTTATCTAACAGGCCAGTCAGTGACCACGTGACCTATGCCGGCAAGCGATTGTTTTACAATTCAAACCAACTTCTGCCCTGCATTAGCATATCATGAAGTGTTTTTGTCAGACCGAAATCGATATTTGAACTGCTAAAGTGTCATAATATTGCCGGTCACTTGCAGGTGGAAAAAAGTAACTTATTTGCTTGCTTGGATTGCTTTGTCTTAAATATACTGTAAACGTAGGTATTTTTTATTATTACTGCTATTCCTAGCCCTAGTCCTATATACTGTATATTTTTTTGACATTAACTGTGTTTTAGAAAAATATTGATATTGGTGTAAAATATAGTACCTAATTCATTACTTCTATTTAAAGTTATTTATTTATTAAAAGTATCTTCACGCCCGTATCCCCGAAGGGGTAGGCAGAGGTACAACAAGTGCACCCACGATTAGCCGAAGATACTTGGTCCCACAAATGTGATAGGTGGCAAGCCTATCGCCAACCGGGCACTTTCCAATCCCGGGCAACAATGTGTTTTACCAGAAAACTGAAAACCACTTTTTTTAAGTGCCCGACCCGGGAATCGAACCCGGGACCTCATGTGGTCGACGCCAACGCTGGGCCACTAGACCACAGAGGCGACATTACATATTTATTATTTAATATTTACTTACTTTTAAAGCATTTTTTTGTTTATTTTTAATTTTAGATAAAAAAGGTATCTTCACGCCCATATCCCCAAGGGGAGGGGAAGGCAGAGGTACAACAAGTGTACCCACGATTAGCCAAAGCCTATCGCCACCCGGGCACTTTTACCAATCCTGGGCAACATTGCTTTTGTCAGAAAACTGAAAAACACATTTTGTTGAATTGTCCGGCCCGGTACCTCATGTGATCAACTCTGACACCAGACCACTAAAGCACAGAGGAGATACACATAAAATTAGATGTGTGATGAAAATTAATGTTTTGAGTGTGCACTTTTATTGAATCCCGTTGCAATATCTTTATGAGTATTTAAAATATCTCATAAAACTTCCAATTGTTCATTGAATATATTGATATCATACGATCGTTTTACTTCCGACATCAATCACATTCATTAAATCAATGTGTAATTTTAAGCTTTAAAATAGTCACAATCTATTCCAAAACTCTAATCTCAAAAAATCAAGATGTACTCAAGAAATTTAAAAACCACGCTCATAACATAAATGTCTTTATTAAACAGTTCAAGGTCATGTGTAATATTCCCAGAGTTGTGTTCTTTAATGGATGCCGCTTAACAAATATTACATGGTTTACTTTATGTTCCATATATTTTACGTAGACTTTAAATAACTTAAAACTCGATCTCTTTTGCCAGTTTGTATTCTTAAATTCAAGATTTCTACTTAAAGTGCATTAATAATAATAACTTTATACTAAAATCTAAAAATCGGCAAGTTATGTGTTTCTCAACGTTAATTTGATATGTTCTGCCAGAGATAATGTAACCGGCCAGAAGACGATGCATTGCAGTTCAACAAAAATTAGTTCATGGTACGATCGTAAAACCTGACAGGTTAATACTCATAGTGGAACTGCCTGGAACTTGACAAGTATTATAAGAGTTCATGGTAGGCCCTCAGGCCCCAATTTTACATTGTTCCCCCAAACCTTTTGAGATCATTCATAGATTTATTCACCCTCCTTCCCAAAATATGGATAAACCTATCACCTACACAACGGTACGGCAGTTAGTATTTTACAAGGACTACTGACTTACTGTACACACCACGGTTTACCCCTGACTACAGTGACCGACAATGGAACTGAATTTACAAATCAACTATTTTCAGAGTTCATAAGGCTACACAAAATAAATCATCACAGAACTCTAGCTAATTCACCTAATGACAATGGCATCGTAGAAAGATTTCATTCGACTTTATTTATTTTATTTATTTATTTACTTTTATGCACTAAAATTGTACAATGGTTAAACTTAATGCCATAAAGGCATTCTCTGCCAGTCAACCAGCAAGTGGAGCAGAAAAATTTCAATAGGGGGTGCAAATAAATATTTTAAATGGAAATAGGAAACAGTATGATGGGCTAAGCGGAACAAAAATATAATAATTACTAGGAAATAGAAAATATAAATAGATACATATAACATATTTACATAAACATATATTAATAAACACATAATAGACTATACATATACATACATGGCATATATAATTAACAAAATATTTAACTAAGCAAGTAAGTATAACAAAAGTAATTAATAATGTCTGTCTGTAGATAATTTAAATTTCTCTTAGATATTTTGTTGATAACACCGAAAGCTAAGTGTTAAGATAATGGGTCGTCAAAGCACGCTTGAAAGACCACTTAGAAGAGGACCTCCTAACGTTAAGTGGAAGAGAATTCCAGAGCTTAACTGCTTGAATAAAGAAAGATTTATAAAGAAAATCCGTTCGAGAGAAAGGGATGTAAAGAGAAAGATCATTATCAGAACGGAGGGAACGATCATGAGTGCTACACTGAAAGCAGAATTTAGATTTAAGGTAAGTGGGAATATTTGGGTCATTAACAATGGAATATAACATGCGCAGCATCCTAACTTCTCTACGTTTAGCTAAGGGTAGCCATTTAATTTTTGAACGAAAGAACGAAATATGATCAAATTTGCGTAAATTAAAAATAAAACGTATGCAGTTATTAAAGAGAATCTCTAATCTATTGAGTAGGTACTGAGTGAGGTCTGAATAGCATACATCAGCATAATCTATAATAGGAAGCACAAGGGCTTGTATTAATAAGAGTTTTGTACTCACAGGGAGAAAATTTTTGTGTCTATAGAGAGTGTGCAAGATAGCATTAACTTTTCGACAAATTTCAGTTATGTGTGGAGACCAAGAAAGAGATGTGTCTAAAGTAAGACCAAGATTTTTAACAGATGACTGGAAGGGTATTACTAAGTTATTAAAAGTGATGGCAGAAATATTTTCCCAAGCAATTGTGGTCATTCGTCTTGAACTACCAAAGACGATAGCTTGGCACTTAGATGGATTAACAGTCACACCAAACTTAGTGGACCAATCTAGCAAATTCTTTAGATTTAGGTTGAGACTGCCGACAGCACTTTCTAGATTCTCAACATCAGTTTGCGTATATAATTGTAAGTCGTCGGCGTATAAATGGTAAGAGCAACTTAAAAAAGGTACTATGAAATTAATGAAAAATGAAAATAACAGTGGGGAAAGAATACCACCTTGTGGAACACCAGCCTCCTGCAAACGCCAACCAGAGAGCTCACCTTTGACGCGAACGGCCTGATATCTATCCCGAAGGTAAGACGAAAACCAATCTCGCGCAGTCGGGGTAAAACCTAGGTGATCAAGAGCTGCAAGAAGAATATCGTGATCAACGGTGTTAAATGCATTTGAAAAATCAATTAGGACTAATATAAGTAGATTAGATTCTTCCATGGCCGTCCGGATATCATCAACCACTTTTAGGAGTGCAGTAGTAGTACTGTGGCCTGGCCGAAAGCCAGATTGAAATGGACTTAAAATGTCATTTTGAAAGGCATAAGTCGATAACTGCCTGTGTACAACTGCTTCGATGATTTTAGACAGGAATGGAAGAATTGATATAGGCCTAAACTGATTGGGGGTAACAGGATTGGAAACTTTTGGGAGGGGAACAACAAACGCTTTGCGCCAAATAGAAGGGAAAGAACCTGATGATAGAGAGAAATTTATGATATGAGTGACAGGTGGTAATATAAAATCAAAAACCAATACAAGCATTTCTCGACCCATACCATCAAAACCTACAGCTTTCGAGGTTAAATTGGTGAAAATTTTGCGAATATCCTCATCTGTTACCGAAGAAAATTCGAAAACAAGTGAATTCGACTTAGGCAAAGATTTAAGGTAGGAAATAGCACGTCTTTTACAGTCCGAATCAGGGGCCTTTCTGAAAGTAAAATGATCATTAAGATCGTTAGGAGAAACGGATTGGGAATCCTCATTACTAGACTTAACAACGTTAAACTTGCTAAGCAGTTTCCAAACGTCGGCGGGAGAAGAATTATTAATGATATTATGAAAGTAACAGCGCTTTGCATTTCTTACTAATTGATTACAACGATTCCTAGCAAGTTTATACAAATGCCAATTTTCGTTACTACGATGTTTTTTAAAGTAACAAAACGCACGGTCGCGCTTGTTCATAGCAGCTCGCACATCCGCAGAAATCCACGGTGAGGGCGGATGCTTAATTCTAACAGGATGCAGAGGTGCGTGCTTGTTAAAAATATCCAAAATAAGACTGTTTAATGCCTGAACTTTACTATCAGCGCAGGGTGCATTATAGACACTTTCCCAGTTAGTAACAGCTGCATCATTCTGAAGATTATCCACATCAATTGCGGCAAAATTACGGAGGTACACAACCTGCGGTTTCGGTTTAGGTACTTTAATTTTGTAAGAGACATATATAAGATCATGTCGAGAAAACATCGGAGCGAGAAACTGACCATAGCTAGCCGCAAGATCTTTCCGAGATACAATTATGTGATCAATCCAGGAATCTTCAGTATCGATGTTGTGGTGTGTTGGGCATAAAGGCAAAATAGAAAGATTAAAACAATCCAGAACCGTACGAAAATCATTTGACCTACGGGAATCCTTCATCAGATCTGTATTGAAATCCCCCATGATTACCTGATGTTTATATCCTGCACATAAGGGAAGTACATTGGATTCGAAATCAGACAAAAAATCTGCATTAGGTGGACAATACACAACACCAAGAGCAATTTTGGCACCACATAAAGTAATTTCTAATAACAAGAATTCTATACCACCAGAATATTGAGAAGGAGAATTAAGAAGAATTTTAAATTGAACATCGGAACGCAGGTATATAGCTACTCCACCTCCACCCTTTCCGGAGCGATCATTTCGTAAAAGCACGTAACTTTACTCGAAAATCTAAGAATATTACGACTTAAACAAAAAGACACCACAACTATTAACCAAATGCCTTAAGCATTATTAGCATATAACAGTTCAGTACATATTTCACTAAGTGTAGACCCCACGATATCATAAGAGGACACTTTGACCCTAGAGAACCCTTGGATATTGACCTGACTGAACACCTAATGCAACAATACATACTCACCCATAGAGAACAAATGAAAACTATACATGAACTTCCGGGAAGTCCGGGTCGATCCCCGAACGTTGAGCATACACTTTGCGTACGTCTCCGTAATAAAAATCTAAAAAGTATATAAAGTTAAAACTAAAAGCTTAAAGTGTATATTATATAAAAGCTTACTCCATCAGGAATAAATTGAAGTGAAAAAAACTAAAATCGATAAAGGTGTGTGATAATTACGAACATTTAACAAATTTACCGTTAGAATAAATTTAAAATTCAAGAACAACGAAAGCGATTTTAACGACCGTACGTAAGCGCAGACCAGCTGATTGATGTTTAAAACCAACGCACGGGAAAAAAGCAAGTACTCTAAATATAATTTATTAGCTCAGAAATATTTAAAAAAACCATGGATTGCTCTGCTTGCAAACAACTAATTGTTTCTACATCAGACACCCTACAGTGTACCACATGTTTAATGAAATTTCACTATGCATGTTTAAATATCTCTAGTACCTTATTTAAAAAAAACATTAAAGAGTTGAAAACTTCATGGTGTTGTCCGTCTTGCGAGAATATAACTCGTCGTATCAGAAACGAGAATACTCCAATTAGAAATCAGTTTAAAGGTACATCAAACGATTCAACTATGTCTATAGACGAACCATCATCAAACAACCAAACTAATAATAGGAACGAGAACTATACACAAATTGGCCCACATGAAAACACCGATATACTACAAAAAATCAGCCTATTATTAGATAAAAAATTAGAATACAACAAAAAATTAATTCTAGACGAGATAAAAAACACAATACAAAATGAAATTAAACAAACAAGCGAAAAACTCTTTAAAGATATTTATACAAGAACCGACGGAATAATAAATGAACAAACAAACATAAAACAGCATGTAAAATCACTAAACGGAAAAATAGAAAAATTAGAAAAAGAAAATAAAATTCTCCAAGAAGAAATTAAACTAATAAAAAGCACAATAAACGACTTCAATATACAAAGAAACAGAACATATTACCAAGCTAGCAATGAAGAAAACTCCAGAAAATTAGTACTATATGGCTTAACAGAATATGACCGTGAGACAGAAAACCACCTACAATACAGAATAATTAATGTTTTTCAGAATATAATAAATTTAGATCTATCAGGATATATAGAAGACCTAACGAGAATAGGAAGAAAAAGTTCCCGCAGACCCATTGTGATTGAGCTTTTAAGCAAAAAAATCACAAAATATATAATACAAAATGATAAATTTTTCAAAAACACAGGCTTATATATATCCGAATACCACAATGAAAATGCACGCCGGGAAAGAAAAATACTACAAGACCAATTACGCGTAGCTCGACAAAACGGTCAACATGCATATATTAGAAAAAATAAGCTTTACATAGATGGAAAAATAACCCTTACTTACCAAGACACGAAAATGTCATTATCAACACAGCCTCCTCAGCGAGATTCTTCCGTATCACATTGCAACATTAGTATCGATGAAGCTCCATCAGATATCACTCACAACACAAACACACAGCTAAGCCCGCTAATTAATAATTTTCGTCACTAAAAACAATGCTAAAGACCTAAACATCCTTTTCCAAAATATGCAGAGTTTATATAATAAACGAGATACTTTGGCCTGTTTCCTAGAAGAAGTACCCAGCTACCACGCACTGTGCATCACAGAAAGTTGGTTATCTCATGAAAAAATAAAATTAATTAATATAAATGAATACACTGTCGCGTCATCGTTTTGTCGACTAAACTATGCAGGAGGTGGGGTATGTATCTTATTACAAAGCAGTTTAGAATATGAAGAAAGAAATGATATTGTGGACCTGTCAATAGAATATGTGATTGAAATTTGTGCTGTCCAAATTACTAACATAAATGTATTATTGATTGTTATTTATTGGAATGGTAGGCAGACCGATTTATTTTATAGACAATTAAAAAAACTTTTAGAGTTATTAAGAAAAAAATACAATTCAATAATACTATTATCGGTGGGGATTTTAATGTGAATACCTTGCTTGAAAATGTCCAATCGAATACATTATTAAACATAATGCTGGAATATAATTTCACTCAATATATTAAAGAACCAACCCGTGTTACCAAATCGACGTCAAGTTGTTTAGATTTAGTATTTTCTAATTATGATAAATGTAAAATAAATACAAACGTACATGACTATGGTCTTTCAGACCACAAAAGCATTAGTTGTCAATTAAAACATGTTTATAATCTAAAAACAAAACCTATCGTATGGCACTTAAAAAAACGTTTATTTAATAAACACAACATCGATTTTTTTAAGAAGGAATTACAAGAAATAAAATGGGAAACTATTTTAAATAAAAATAAAAACATCAATGAAAACTATAACATATTTAACATCAAATTAACTGAAATCTTAAATAAATGTATACCAAAAACTCCCATTACATTAAAAACAAATAAAAAACACACATGGCTGACTAAAGGCATAAAAATGTCAAGTAAAAATAAAAGACTCCTAAAATCGTTAGTAGTTTACTATAAGCACCCAGCCCTTACCAGATATTATAAACTATACACAAAAATTCTAAAAAAGACTGTTAATACATCAAAACGAAATCAGTATATCAGAGAAATGAATTATTCAGAAAACAAATCAAAAGCAATGTGGAAAATAATTAAGGAACGCACAAATAAAAATATTAAAAAGATAAAAAGTAATATCAAACTAAAAATCCATAATAATTGTTGTATACAATAATTAGGTTCTATCATTCTAGTGTAGGTAGTTAAGTCTTTGCTTGTCATTGTTAACAAATAATGAAAGTTTAAGAAATGGAGGTAGGATTAGATATTGTCACTTGTTGCTACCTAGCACATTAAACATGAATTATAATTAAATACGAAGTTTTATTGAATATAATAATAATATAACCTCAAATCCGAATGAAGTTGCAGATCACTTCAATGAGTACTTCGCATCTGTAGGTAAGATGAGTAGTGGGGATACGGCGCGTAGCCGGCCGCCACTAGCGCGCACGCACAACTCCATGTACCTCATGTTCATGTAAAATAGTTTTATTGAATATAATAGTGGCGACGTAGTGTAAAAGTTAAAATGGAGCGTAAATCAGTGAAATTTAATGAATTCAATTCACAAAGTGATAATTGGGACAATTATATTGAAAGATTAAAATACTGTTTTGAAGCAAATGGAATCGTGTCCGACGCCGTCCAAAAGGCGAATTTTTTTACCGTTTGTGGTGCACAAACGTATGAGACAGTTTTGGCTTTAATTACACCCCGAAAAACAAGTGATGTAACCTTTACGGAAGTTGTTACTATTCTTACCAAACATTATAGCCCAAAACCTAACGAGATATCGGTTTCTTATCAATTTTACAAACGCGACCAGAAAGAAACTGAATCGGTGTCTGAATATATTGCTCAGCTTAGAAAAATTAGTGCAGGCTGTAACTTTACGGATTTAGAGCGGATGCTTCGCGATAGACTTGTATGTGGCATGATTGACAAGAAGTTGCAATATGAATTATTGAAAAAAGATAATTTACGATACTCAGATGTGGTCGATGCCATGCTCTCTTCCGAAAGCGCAGTGAGAGATGTTCGCATAATGCAAAGTGCTTCTAGCATGAATATGCCTGTCAACAGGGAAGTTATAACGGGATCTGCATCATCGTATGAACCAATGGATGTTAATGCAGTGCAATCAAGAAGTAATGTACGATTTTGTTATCGTTGCCGTGACCGTCACGGTGGCGAATGCCGTTTCACAAATGTTGTTTGTAACTTTTGCAAGAAAAAAGGACATATTGAAAAAATTTGCATTGCTAAAAAGAAAAGTCGTACTAGTAAATTACATTATGCCGATGAAAGTGACACACAGCTTAATGGTATTTACAATCTGGATACTACACCCATCCATGTACCGGCCTATAAGATTAAAGTTTTATTGAATAAAGTACCCGTGATGATGGAGGTTGATTCTGGAGCTGCATTTTCTATACTGAATGAACAGACTTGGATGTTGTTACATTCTACCAATAAGTTAAAGGCTATGACGAACAGGCTGTCTACGTGGAACAATTCACCAGTACAAGTGATGGGACAGGCTATAGTTCAAGTACAGTATAAGGACATTAAGCGCAATTTAAGTGTTGTAATAGCAAAGGGTAGTGGACCAAACTTACTGGGACGCAACTGGTTTCAAGCATTAGATATTACACTGAATATTAATACAATTGACATTGACATGACAGTTATTTATGACTTAATTAATAAATATTCTCAAGTTTTCAGGGAAGGACTAGGTACTTACAAGGGAGACCCTGTTGACATACAAGTTATACCAAATGCTTCTCCAAAATTTTTAAAAGCCCGACCTGTACCATATGCATTAAAGGAAAGAATTGAAAAGGAAATTGACAGATTAGTGGGAGAAGGGGTACTTCAACCAATAGCATATTCGGCTTGGGCAACACCCATTGTGCCAATTGTAAAGCGGAACGGAGATATTCGGCTGTGTGGTGATTATCGCAGTACGGTGAATCAGGCGACTGAGTCTGATACTTATCCTATGCCCACTGCAAGTGAAGTCTTTGCAACAGTTGGAGGAGGCCGCTATTACACCACTCTAGATTTGGACAGAGCTTACACACAGGTGGTGGTTACGGACAAAACGGCAAAGCTATTAACGTTAAGTACTTGTAAGGGTCTATATTCTGTACACAGATTAGCATTTGGTGTTAAAGCATGCCTGGGAATCTTTCAAAGACTAATGACAGCACTGTTGGCTGGAATTCCCGGGGTAGCAGTGCTGATCGATGACATTATAATCAGCGGACACACATTTGATGAAATGTCTCAGCGTCTAGACACGGTGCTGCACCGCATTGAAAAATCTGGTATGCGTCTGAATAAAGATAAGTGTAAATTTGCTAAACAAAGAGTCGAATTTCTAGGATTTGTAATTGATGCTAATGGGATTCATCCCGCTCAGAGCAAGATTGAATCTATCATGAACACCCCGGAACCTAAAAATATCCAGCAATTGCAGGCATTTCTGGGTTTGTACAACTTCTATGAGAGATTCATACCTCATAAAGCCACTATACTGGAGCCTCTACATAGGTTGCTTCATCAGATTTGACTCTGGTACATTATGATCTAAAAAGCCGTTGGTACTTACTTGTGATAGTTCAGAATATGGTGTAGGAGCTGTACTATCACATGTCATGGAAAATGGAACAGAACGGCCAATTGCAATGGGCTCCAGAACTTTGCATGTGCATGAGAGACGCTACTCCCAGCTTGATAAAGAAGCCACAGCTATTCTTTTTGGAGTAGTAAAATTTCACAACTATCTAATGGGCAGGAATTTTACTATTGTAACAGATCATAAGCCTTTGTTAGGCATATTTGATCCAAAAAAACCAATGCCTGCAGTTTTGTCACCTCGTTTAACTAGAATTGCGTTGATACTTACCTCACATAATTACAACATAGTTTATAAACCGGGGAAAGAAATTGGTAATGCTGATGGATTAAGTCGATGGCCACAGCCAGTTCTTAATGAGCCAGAGCAGTGTTTGGGTGACATTCTCCTCATGGCTGAGACTCCAGTTGATTTTCCAGTTGATGTAGAGCTTATAGCATCCGCAACAAAAAAGGACCAGACGCTATCGCGTGTCAGCCATTATATCTTAGGAGGATGGCCCACCAGAGTCCAGGACAGCGAGATACGCCCATATTGGTTGCGCCGTGCAGAACTCTCCTTACAAGAAGATTGCATCTTGCTTGGCAGTCGTGTGGTGATACCACCATCGCTTCGTGAGTTAGTTATGAGCGCCTTACATAAGGTACACAGTGGCATGGTACAAACAAAAGCACTAGCTAGAAGCTATATCTGGTGGCCACAATTAAACAAAGATATAGAAATTTTAGTAGCTAATTGTAATAAATGTTTAGAGAACAGACACATGCCACCTAAAACTAATTATGAATGGATCTCGCCTACAAAACCATGGTCCCGGATTAATGTAGACTTCGCAGGGCCGTTCCAAAACAAAACATTTTTAATTGTTGTGGATGCTTATTCCAGATGGCCAGAAGTACTTATTGTTGATAACATGACGTCCAGAGTAGTTATTCAACATTTAAGGAATTTATTCGCAATACATGGATTGTGTGAAACATTGGTCTCTGACAATGGGACCCCATTTGTTTCTAAAGAAATGGAAGACTTTCTGACTGCTAATAAAATTAAACATATTACCACAGCACCCTATCATCCGGCTACTAACGGCCTAGCGGAAAGAATGGTACAAACCGTAAAGGACAAGTTACGTAAAAAGAATGATATGCCTTGGGATATTAAACTACCTAACATGTTACTTGGATTACGGGTAACTCCATGCACAACAACAAACAAGAGTCCAGCTGAACTCTTAATGAAAAGACGGTTACACACCTTACTTGATACTTTGCATCCAGATAGTCATGAGCGAAAGAAAAGAACACAACAAATTGTAAATAACGCACAAAAAAATAATAGAGAAGCAAATACTGGCCACGATGTCATGTATAGGAATTATGCTAGAGGGCCACGATGGCTTCCAGGTACTGTGGTTGGTAAGAAGGGCCCATCAAACTACCAGGTGTGTACTAAAGAGAGTACAGTAATCAATAGACACATTGATCAACTGATTAGAAAAAAACAAGCTGTTGGAACAAAGGGAGCACAAAAAGAGGGAGAAGCGACACAATGCCAACGTGATACTATGGGTTCTAGGGAAATGTCTGACTTAAGGGATAAAATTACTGACGATGACTTAAGAGATGTAAGTGTTGACGTAGACTTGGGAAATGAAATGAATGAGAGAGACTTAATGGAGGAAATATCTGACAGTGACATAAGAGAAGAAATAATTGAAATACCAAGCCAGGATAAATGGGCAGAAATGTTGGGCATACCAACAAATGTCGAGCCTAGTTTTTCTGGTGGTAAGGTCAGAAATAAAATAAGTGCACACCCAAGGTCACCATATGATAGACCAAGTCATTCTAATAATTTCATGGCATAACTTGTTTCTTTTAGATTAGATAAATAACGATAAATAGTGTTTTAGTGTTTTGTTATCTTTTTAGTTACTTTGTTTATTTACTTAGGGGAAAGGTATGTTGTATACAATAATTAGGTTCTATCATTCTAGTGTAGGTAGTTAAGTCTTTGCTTGTCATTGTTAACAAATAATGGAAGTTTAAGAAATGGAGGTAGGATTAGATATTGTCACTTGTTGTTGCTACCTAGCACATTAAACATGAATTATAATTAAATACGAAGTTTTATTGAATATAATAATAATATAACGTCAAATCCGAATGAAGTTGCAGATCACTTCAATGAGTACTTCGCATCTGTAGGTAAGATGAGTAGTGGGGATACGGCGCATAGCCGGCCGCCACTAGCGCGCACGCACAACTCCATGTACCTCAGTCCAGTCGAGCCTTGCAAAATATTCAATATCATTAGAAACTTAAAAAGTAGTTATAGTCACGGCATAGACGAATTACCGCAAAAATTAATAAAATATTGCGCTACAGAATTAACCTTACCTTACTACTTACTAGTTAATCAATCGTTCCAAGAGGGTACCTTCCCAGATATGCTAAAAATATCAGTTATAAAACCTATCCACAAAAAGGCGTCTAAGCTAGACCCACAGAATTATAGGCCTATAGCGCTTTTACCTACCTCATCAAAAATTTTTGAAAAAGTAATGCAAAAACGTTTAAATGCTTACTGTGAAAAATACAAAATATTCCACGACTCCCAGAATGGTTTCCGGAAAAACCACTCCACAACTTTAGCAGTATATAAATATATAAATGAAGCACTTAACATAATTAATGAAAAAAAATATGCTTTAGGGATTTTATTGGATATGACTAAAGCATATGATAAAGTACAGTATAATATCCTATTACAAAAGCTCTACGACATAGGAATTCGCGGCGTACCTTTACAATGGTTCAAATCTTACTTAAGTAACCGTCAGCAATGTGTAACAATTGAAAACTTTGATATCAAAAACAGTAAAATTGATGTCACAAAATCTAAAATGATACAAATAGAAAATTCTATCCCACAGGGAAGTGTACTGGGATGTATCCTATTTTTATTGTATATTAATGACCTACCAAAAATAATTAATGAATATTGTGTACTATTTGCGGACGATATCTCCCTTTTGACATCATGTAAAAATAATATAAATTTAATTCAAAAACTCACTGACATTTTTAATAATTTAAATAACTGGATGAAAAACCAAAACCTTGACATAAATTTTTCAAAGACGAAACTAATTCAATTCAGACCCTATCAAAAAATCCCCCTTGACATTAACTTTAAATATAATAATATAAAAATAGAATGCATTGATATGTTCACATTATTAGGCTTGGACATAGATTCAAATATAAACTGGAAAAATCATATAAAAAAAATTAAAACAAAAATGTCGAGTTTTACTTATGCTGTAAGAGAACTTCGCAAAGCAACGGATCTTAACACCGCATTGTCCGCATATTATGCATATGCAAACTCATGGCTTACATATGGCATTCTACTATGGGGAAATAGTGTGAAAGTACAAGATATATTTATTTCCCAAAAGAAATGTATACGTATTCTCAAGAATATCAAAGACACTGAAAGCTGCAAACCATATTTTAAAAGCCTAAAAATATTAACGTTATCGTCAATGTACATTATGGAAGCAATTAAATTTATAAGAAAATATCCTCAATTTTTTAAAAATCAAATGGACATTCCACAACGCTTCGAAAGTATATTTAAGTATAATTTAGAATTGCCACAATCAAAATTAAGAATGCATAGTTCCGGACCAAATATAATGTGTGTGAAAATGTATAACAAATTACCAAATAAAATTAAATCGGAAGAAAATGACCGTATATTTATAAAACTTGTGAAAAATCTCCTGATAGAAAAATGTTACTACACCGTTAACGACTTCCTTAATGACAATCACATAAATCTTTCATGAAATGGATCGGTCCAGTCCTACATTGCAATACCCTAATAGGGTGTATATGTTCACTATCTACTAATTATTATTGTAATACCAAAAATTGTTTGTAACATATAATGCAATAAATGATTGAGTATTGAGTATTGAGTATTAACTTATTAATGAATTCACAACTGAAAATCGAACAAACTTAATGACCAATAGGAGTAGAAATAGAGAACCTGAAGTCGAATATCAACCTGATCAACAAGTCTTTATTAAGAACCCTATAGCTAGTCGACAGAAGATGGCACCACGCTACACACAAGACACGGTTCTTGCCGACCTCCCTATCCATATATATAACATCTAAAAAGAAGGGACCCATTGCCAAATCTCGACTCAAATGTGTACCTAAAACATAAATATTGTTTCAGGTTTTGACTAATATTATTTGTCCATCTGACGATGGTGTCTGAAATACGACTTGAACATCTTGACAATGGACCTGGACCTCTACCGTTTAAACTTGAACCGACCAAACTTATAACACAATATCACTCTTTTATACAATACATAGAGCTAACCAAGTTAGAAACCCAACTTAATTCAATCTATAGCCAAATCTACAATTTTAAGATACAACTTAATAATTATACCTTGCCTGTGTTCAAACTACAAATAGATTATTTAAACATAAAATTGATTAAAATAACCTCACAACTAAAGAGCTTAGAACCTAACCGTCTAAAAGAGGTCTAATAGACGGACTTGGATTCTTTATCAAAAGCATAACTGGAAACTGGAAATTCTGATGCTGAAAAATATAATAACGCCATTAAAATACTAAAGAGCAACAATGAGAAACTAGCTACTGAAATTAACAGCCACATTAGCCTTAATAAGGAGTGGATGTCGCAATATGGTCAAATACTTACGAGAGTAAGCGAGAGTGGTATCATTAGAAAGGGGAAGCCAACCCCTATCCAACCCACCACTCAGAAATACAAAAATCGTGCCGCCCGTTTCTAATATCAATCCAAGATAAATCTTATGAAGAAAACATACCACTTTGAACATGTTCGAATTCTGATTTTATTTGCTGAGATTCAACATTTTCTTCGCAACCAACATCGATATCCACCTCAATTTTAATAATATCTGTTTCTAACATAACTTCTGAAGTACATTGTTGGAAATCACAGTCTGGATCTTGTTCTAATTTAATTTCCGTAGACATCTTTTTAAATGTTTGTTTTTGAGTTTAGATTAGATTATTACACTATGCACTTTTTATCGACACCTCTATAGTTTTTACTATATATTTTCTTCTTTTGAATCACAAAAACACTGGAAAATGTAATAGCGCGACCAAATTCCAAGCAATCAATTCAAATTATCTATGATTCAAATGTCAATTATTTTTTTTTTTTTTTTATTTATATAATGGCTTTTGCCCTTTGCTTGGGGCAATGGGATTTCGCCAATGTCTACGTAGTGACTAAGACACGTTGGAGTATTGTTGTATGTTGGTGATTATTTAGCAGTGAGCGATTACTACCACTTTTATTGGGATATTTGCCACCTCCTGAAACAACCACATTGATTGGAGACACAAACACAACATAGACATTGTTAGTTATTACAAACACAATACACATTTACAACTACAGATATATAATTACACATATAACTACACTGATATATTATAACTTAATGTCAAAGTAGTCTATATATTTGTTTAAGAGTTGGATAAATGGGGAGTCAATATAACACAGTAAGGATTTGAAATTTATAGGGCGAGGTATAAAGTCAGGTAAAATATCATAAAGAGAGACTGAGTAATTTTGACAACTAAAAAAGATGTGATCCGGAGAACCCTCATCCAAGCCGCATTCGCAAATAGAGTGGTCTCTCACGTGAATTTTATTAAGGAAGACTGGAGTACATGCATGACCTAGTCTTAATCTGCAGATAGTTGATGTAGCTCTTTTGCTGCCTTTACGAAATTTGAAAAACCATGGCTTAGGGCGGATTGTTGGTTGGATAGAACCATAGTATCTACCGGTTTGTAGCCTAGATGTCTGCCAGTCGGAGTTCCAAGTTTCTTTTAAAAGAGATTTTGCATGACACACTAAGTCAAGGGAGTAAGATTTGTAATGTAAAAGAGAACCTGACATTATAGATTCCTTTGCCCATTTATCCGCTTCCTCGTTTCCTTTAATACCGGAATGCCCAGGAATCCAACATAGAGTTATTTCTAAGCCACGGGTTTTAGACTTCCATAGAAGCTCTTTAATAAGAAGGATAACAGGGTGTCTAGTTTTGGATCTAAACTGATTTCCCATAATGGCTTTTAAACAGCTTTTGGAATCAGAGAATATAACTGCCTTAGTAATATTATGAGATTCTGCATATGAGACAGCTTCGTAAATGGCAATTCCTTCCCCTGTGAATACAGTTGTGGTAGGAGGGCTTTTAAATGACAATACAACTTTGTATTTGGGAATCCAGACAGCAGATCCAATATAGTCACCTTTTGATTGCTGAGATGCATCTGTGAACATCAAAAGGCACTCTGAAAACTGCTGGAGCACATACTCATTAAAGGCAGAGTTGGCACTAGGGTCACCTTTTGTAATACCTATATCCAATATGACTGGAGGGGAATAAATCAGAGCCTCAAAATCACATTTGAAGAAGGGATCCATAGAAGCTTGAAATATGGGGAATGTCAAAGACCTCAGCTTACTAAAGCTTTTTACTAAACAAGTGGGTTCTTTATTGATCCAATAACGGGAGGTAGACATTTTATGACTGAGTGTGTCTAGTTTAGAAAACAGTGGATGATTAGAATAATAAGAAATTTTAAACAAGAATCTGTCAGAGATGTATTGCCTACGGAGACCTAATGGGGGATCAGCACACTCAACTTGTAGTGCGTTTTTGGGTGAGGATTTCATCGCTCCTGTTATGATACGTAAGCATTTTGCTTGTAGCAAGTTCAAGTTATTAAGGGGAATTTTATTACAGGGCTCAAAGATAAAAGATCCATAGTCGAGATGACTACGTATTATGGCATCATAGATAAGCTTCTGACAGTAAGGGTGAGAGCCCCACCATACACCTGATAAGGATCTAAGGATATTGACACCTTTTTCCGACTTTTGCAAAACATAGTTAAATTGAGTAGCGCCTGACATCTTAGTGTCAAGGTGCACCCCTAAGAATTTGACAGAGTTACGTATTGGGATTGTTTCATTATTACAAACTAGAGTGGGCATAGGGACATTTCTTTTGCGAGTAAAAACAACGCTACAACTTTTGGAGGCGGAAAGGTGAAGATGATGGTCATCCAGCCAGGCATTGAGATAGTAAAGGGCAGAGTTAAGGGAGGCTGATGCTTCTAAGAGAGAGCTAGACGATTTATAGAGAACTAGATCATCGGCATATTGAAGGAGATTTGCAAAGGGGTTAGTGCATTGGTCGAGGTCGAATGTGTAAAAGTTGAAAAGTAGGGGGCTTAGAACAGAGCCTTGCGGAAGCCCTGACCAAATGTGCAAGGGGGCAATTTGAAGACCTTGATGCCGAATGATAATTTGCCTATCTATGAAGAGATTACAAATGAAATTAATAATCCTCTCGGGGATACTCAGCTGCTGCATCTTGTGCCTGAGTAGCGGAAGATAAACATTATCATAAGCTGATGAGATGTCTAGGAAAACTCCTACAAGATGCTCTTCATTAGAAAAGGCAATTCGTATGTCAGTAGATAGAATGCTTAGGCTGTCAAAGGTACCCTTGCCTTTTCGGAAACCAAATTGTGTACTTGGTAGGATCTGATTATTCTCAACAAGCCATTCAAGTCTGTTTTTAACTAGGTGTTCAAGGATTTTACATAGGGCTGAAGATAGAGCGATAGGCCTGTATGAAGATGGGTTTGCGGGGTCTTTTCCATTTTTAAGGATGGGTATTATTATTTGCCTTTTCCAAGGACTAGGAATTGTTCCAGAAACGAATATAAGGTTCAGTATTGTTAAAAAATGTGATTTAGCAAACGTATTCAAGTTCTTTAGAAAGGAGAATGGGATGCCATCTTCACCTGGGGAAGTGTCTTTAAGTCCATCTAAGGCACATGTTAATTCAGCTAGAGAAAAGGGTAGATTAAATTTGTTTGTATTGCAAACAGGATTACCAGTACAAGGTGAGGTGAACAGGAAATCTCTGTTTGGGACATATGGGGGAGCTAGGGAATCTGCAAAGCAGTTGAGCCAAGCGCTGTGGTCATTGGTCGAGGAAGAGTCTGGAATTAAGGAACCCCTGAACCTTTTAACACTTTTCCACATTTGACTGGAAGAAGTTCTAGGGTTTAGGTTCTCACAGAAGCGTTTCCAGCCACTGCGTTTTTTTTTAAATAGAATTTTTTTACACATAGCTGCAGCTTTTTGATATTTCAAAAAGTTTTCAGAGGTCATGGCTATATTGTAACAATTCTCAGCTTCCTTCCTATTTTTAACAGCGGCAGAGCATTCACTATCCCACCATGGTGGAGATAGCAAGTGTTTTTTAGCCTTTTTTTTCTTTGGAAAAATAGCGTCAGCACTCTCTAATAATATCTGGATAAACTTATTATAGGACCTTTCAACATTGTTAATCGATTCAGAATTTAACCTTCTAATTTTATTATCAACCTCCTCTGCATAGCGGTTCCAATCTACATCAAGCAGCTTATATTTTAAGAGTGGTTCAGGGGCAGGGACAGGAACAACTGAGTTAGGAAAGGAAATCACGATAGGGTAGTGGTCACTACCTAGTGTGTGAGGTAGTGTTCTCCAGTGTAAGATAGAGGCTAGGTTAGGGGAACAAGCTGTTAAATCTACAGCAGAGTTAGGGTTTTGATTTGGGTATACTCTATGGGTAGGAGATCCCGTATTGATAACAGAGACATTAATACTATCAAACAGATCTAAGAGATAAGGGGAGAAAGAATCTGAGTGGTAAGAGCCCCAAGATGTGTGGTGTGTGTTGAAATCTCCTAAGATAATTTTGGGATGAGGAATACAGGAACAAATAGAGGCGAGTTCGGGTAGGAGGTTTTGATTTGGGTGGGGAATGTAAATAGAAAGAAAATTGATATCCATTACTTTAGCAGCAACAGCACCAATGTGTCCACCGTGTACAGGGAGATGTATTTGCGAGAAAGTAAAAGATTTGTTGACAAGGAGACAACTCCCGCCGAACCCATCATCTCTGTCATCCCGGAGACAGGCATAGCCCGAAATTCTGAAACAAGAACTCGGACGCAGCCACGTCTCCGAGATGGCAGCAACGACGGGGTGAAATTTGTTTAAGAGATAAGTCAGGTCTGGTTTTTTCGGTACAATGCTCCTACAATTCCATTGCAGGAGGTGAACTAGATCCATCAGAAGGACGGACTAGATTAGCTAAGTGAACAATTTTGTGAGCAACGTTGGTCGGTATACAGTCATTAAATTTCAGCACAAGATTGCTGAATATGTCAAGGACTAGTTCAATCAGATTATCATTAGGTGAAATAGAGTTAGTGTTAAGTTCATCACTTGGGAGGAGGGCAGAGCCATTTAGCAGAGAGGATTTAGGGGTTGCAGAGATAAGATTGTGGGCCTGTCTATCATAGCCTTTAGTTTGGGCAAGCTTTGGACGGGTTGGGAGGTGAACAGTTTTCTTGTAGGATCTAGGTTGGAGAGACGGTTGTGATGTAGATTGATTCTGGTGGAGTTGTTGGGTGTCATTTACATAGGGGCTTGGGACTGAATAAGGGGTAGTTGTTACCTCAGAGTAAGACCTGCGCACTGGGGGAAACAGCTCAGAGGCCTCTATGTAGGGGATATTTTGTTGAGACATGACAACCTTAATAGACTTTTGTCTAGACTGTTCACTGCATTTTTTATTAATAGCAAAATGATTGCCAGAACAGAATAAACAAGTAGCTGAAGACTCCTCAACATCGCAGCCATCGCCAGTGTGATTTTGGGCGCAGCGGTAGCATCTTGGTTTAGACCTACATTGGGTTTTAATATGTCCAAAGCGACAACAATTGTGGCATTGGATGGTAGGAAGTAAGTATGTTTCTACTACCAAAGAGGTATAGAAGCAGTAGATGTTGGTGGGGAGAACCTGGCCTGCAAATGTAACTACCACAGATTGTGTAGGGACCCATTGAACATTATTTTCTGATAAGACTTTTCTATTGAGCCTACGTGCTTTTACAATTATACCACAGCCTTCAGGAAGCTGAGCCGCTTCAACAAATTCCTGCATCGACCATTCACAAGGGACACCACGGACAAGGCCAAGGCGTGTAACATTGTACGATGGGACAATAGCTAGTAGCTTATTTTGTGTAAGAGCTGCGTTTTTCATGAAACTATTTGCCTGCTCTGCCGATTTGAATTCTATGGCTACTCTATTCCTGCCTACACTCTTGACGCCGCCTTTAATTATACCGCTAATGTTATTACGGGTTAAAAATAGGCCAATTTTAATAGGACGTAGAGTTAAGCCTGATGCTGGGTCTGATTCTGTCCGTGACACATGCACTATAAAAGGGCCTTTGTCATCTGTAGTGTACATATATGGTGATTGTAAGGACGGGTGTGTATATACTGTTGAGATTGATGGAGAAGGGTTTTCCGGGTTAATTATTCTCTTAGGAGTATTAATTGGTTCTGGTTCTTCATTTGACGAACGTTTTGGAGCACTTTTTTCAGCAGGTGACGTAGTGTCGATGGGGGAAAATAAATCTAAAGAATGTTGGATATCGGGTGGGATGCCGGGGGAATGGTCCCCCATATTTACGTTAACAAAGCCCAAAGGGCCACAAATATGTTAGTAATCCAATAACTTACCACCACCGGAAACAAATAACACAAAAATATCCAAATAAATTGCTTAAGACACTGTAAAAACGCGGTTTTAATACACAACAAACTCACTGACACGTGTGTCTATCAACTCCGTAAGCGAAATCCAATGTCAATTATTGTCAATGTTAATTAGTGTTACCAGATACTAGTAACTAGAGATATTTACTTATATTAGATATAATATCGAACTTACTCGATGTTTACAATCGATATATCGAATTGAGTCGATTCTTACCAAGGAAGTTACATTCTACCCGGAATATACACACGCGCTTAAAATCGTTCCGAAAGTACCACGACATAGGTGGAGTGTGTCTTTTTCTACGAAATAAAGCCCCAATCGCCATATATAAGTGCGGTGATGAGTTTGCAAATTACTACTAATTAATTCTACTGATTTAAAAATCAGTTTTTACATTGCATAAGTAATTACGTAATAATTAAAATACGCACATTTTAGAACTCACTATGTTAATTACAATACATTTTATGCTAATGTATTTATCGACGTGTATGAATGAAAGGGATTTAACGATTACCGAATATATAAAAATCTACCATCAGATAGTTTTATATACACTGGCAAATACAAGAAAGGGCCAACATCTACTCTCGTCGTTGTCTCGCTCGAAAGGAAAATATTGAGGTGTATATTAGGAATATATTGTTTGTTCTGTGCTTAGAAGGTTTTTTCCCTCTGTTAAGTAAGAAACAATTGTCAACTTCACCGGTAACGAAATAAAGTACATCTTTATATTTCAAATATTGCTTCGTAACAATTCCAGTTATCGTATACAAGTTCCTTGCCTATTATATATACTTACAATATTAGTCTATGGTTCACTTCTTCCCGTTCAAGGAACTTATATACGATAACTGGAATTATTACGAAGCAATATATGAAAAATAAAATGTACTTTATTTCGTTCTTACTAAAGTTGACATTTGTTTCTTACATAACAGACGGGAAAAACGTTCTGAGCAAGACAACGACATGAGTGGATGTTGTCCCTTTCTTGCAATTGCCAGTGTAAATAAAACTTTAGGATGGTAGATTTTTATATATTCGGTAATCGTTAAATCCCTTTTATTCATACACGTCGATAGATACATTAGCATAAAATGTATTGTAATTAACATAGTGAGTTCTATAATGTGCTTATTTTAATTATTACGTAATTACATAAGCAATGCAAAAACTGTTTCTCAAATTAGTAGAATTACTTAGTAGCAATTTGCAAACTACGCATGGCCGCACTTATATATGGCGATTGGCGCTTTATTTAGCAGAAAGAGACACACTCCAGTATATGTTTTGTGCAATCCACTCATGTCGTGGTACTTTTTTACGTGGAACGATTTTGATGCGCGTGTGAACATTCCGGGTAGAATGTAACTTCCTTGTTTCCGTTATACCTATATACAAAGAGAAAATTAATATAGCCCATTGACGTGTATAATATTACCACTATTATACACGACAATGATATAGCCTATATCCAAAGAGGAAAAAGCAAGGAAGTTACATTCTATCCGGAATGATCACATGCGCTTAAAAATCGTTCCGAAGAGTACCACGATATGGGTGGAGTGTCTCTTTCTACTAAATAAAGCCCAAGGAACTTATATATTATATAGTTTTATTTACACTGGCAATTGCAAGAAAGGGACAACATCCACTCTTGCCATTGTCTTGCTCAGAACGTTTTTCCCCTCTGTTAAGTAAGAAACAAATGTCAACTTTATTTGCAAAGAGATAAAGTATATTTTTATTTTTCAAATATTGCTTCGTAGTAATTCCAAATATATAAGTTCCTTGGGAAAAAGCTATAGAGTATTGTATACTAAATACGTTACATACTCTTTAGTCTCTCTACTCTTCGAAGCTATATCGTTTTGTGGTAACAAATAATTATTGATAATCTTTACGTAGTGCTCTAATTGGTCTGTGATAATCTCAAAGGAATCTAAAGTTTTACGTAGTATAGTATTGTATACTCTGCTAAAATTTTTGAAAATCAATTTTATATGGACAGTAACCGAAAAGTATACAATAATCTATAATACTGTAATCTTACGTAGTATTGTATACTCTTTGCTGTAATCTTTCATTATTTGAGTATTTGTGATTATTAGGTGTAATAAGGAAAATATACAAAAGACGAGATGTCTTCAAAGTGTTAAAAAATGTTTCTAAATTCATTCTAAATTCTTACCTCAACGGTCAGTAACAAGATGTCTACAGAAATTAAAATAGAGCAAGATCCAGATTGCAGTTCCTTTCAGTGTACTTCAGAAGTTATGTTAGAAACAGATGTTATTAAAATTGAGGTGGATATCGATTTTGGTTGCGAAGAAAATGTGGAATCTCAGCAAATAAAATCAGAATTCGAACATGTTCAAAGTGGTATGTCATACTTCTAAACCCAACCCAAAATTTAATCTTATTAAACTTTGAGTTTGGTTTAGAAACGTGCCGCATCAATAGAAGCAGTCTGAAACTTCTAGAATAGTCTTCTGATAAACCGCCGTTAGTTATTTTGCCGGAGAAGCGAAGTTTTTTGTTTAAGAAAAAAAACTCATTTTTAGACTTGGCTCGTAAATATTTGCGGTAAACTTTACCCCACCGTGAGTTTGGTGTTTGTATTTTTGTTGTAAAAAGATATTTATTTATTAAATCTTTATGGATATTTTCGATTTGCGGAAATACGTATTTTTCCCGAAAATTACGAAATATTTGCAAGTTGATTTAATGGTAAAAAATACCTATTGTACTTAGTTACTTTACAGTAGTGATGTTACCTCTGTATTATTATCACCTCTGTGGTCTATATAGTGGTCTGGTGTCGGAGTAGACCACATGAGTCCCGAGTTCGATCCTGGGTCGGGCAATACAAAAATGTGTTTTTTCAGTCTCCTGATAAAAACAACATTGCCCGGGATTGGAAAGGAGGAGGAGGATAGGCTGGCCACATACCACATTATGGGACCAAGTATATTCAGCTAATCGTGAGTGCACTAGTTGTACCTCTGCCTACCCTTTTGGGGACTCGGGCGTGAAGATACTTTAGTTATATTACAATGGAAATAATTCAAAACATCAATATTCCTACTTGTATCCATATTATTATTGTGATGGTGTCAAAATGTTATGTTAAACTATCATAGTTTAGAATTTTATTGGTGGTTTTGTATAAATATCTTCAATGCTTTGTTACATAAAGGCAGCGGCGCTGCACTTCCTGTAGTACCGAAGCTGCCACTAGCTGTCGTTTGCAGCTTCGCTCGTGTTTACTAAGGGAATGAAGTATTCTTCACTTCTTACTAAACATGTGTATGTTTAATATCCCCTCTGCCAGCCAAACAATTGTTTTGTGTGTGGAAAAATTCACAGTATAAGTATGTATGTCGCAGTGAAATTGTCAATAGTTGTTAGATTATAATCTACCTAGGGAGTTTATAATTTGGTTAGGTTAGGTTAGCAGTTAAATTATAATATCACTTAGATTATAATCTAACAGTATTGACAATTTCACTGCGACAACTAAATAAATATATAAATATAAATATTCACAGGACAAATTACACTGACTGATCTAACCCCAAAGTAAGCAAATTATTTGCTTGTGTTATGGGTGTTAGTCAATGATACTAATACATAGAAATACATATATAAATACTTTTACATACATAATAATGACAATAATAATTATCTATTCCTCTGCCAGCTAAACAATTTTTTTTGGCTATATGAAAAAATTCACATTAGTAGTATATCTCTATATCTATACATATAATAAAATCGTAGGAAAGTCAAAACTGTACATTGAAAATTTTTAAAAGAATACTTGGAGTGTGATCTACAATCGGTATCGAAGCCAAAAATATAGTTTTTAGAATTTTTGTCTGTTTGTCTGTATGTCTGTCTGTATGTATGTCCAGGGTATACTCAAAAAGTACTGCATGGATTTACTTCAAATTTTGCATGAATTACTAACAGGTCGGGTCAATATATAGGCTACATATTATCACACTATCATCTACGGGGGAGGAGCTGTGTGGAGTAAACAAAGTCTACGCAGACGAAGTCGCTGGCCACAGCTAGTTGTATAATAAAGTTAAAAGAAAATGATCACAGCTAACCTCTAAGTAAGCATACAAGCTTAGAATACAAGTAATAGTCACCTAACTTAAAAAATTTACTTCAAGAAGCTTTTATTACAGTGTAACTATGCTGTGGATATATCCATCATTGGTGTTAAATAGGTTATAATGTTCATAGTATGAAACAATAAAAATCTGACTGACTGGTAGACAGTAAATCTTTACTTATGTGCAAATATTTTATTTGAGCTACCTAAGTTAATGGCTTTATGATTTAAAGTGTTTCACCATATAAGCCACATGCTTCCTATTAGCTGTACCATGAAGAAATTGCCTGACCTGGGTTACAAACCCAACATCTCACACGTCTTTCCGTTCTACTATAGTCCGGTTCTACTATACCACTAAGATAATAAATTGTTTTATTTATAGATCAGTCCAAAAGATTCCTTGAGGAGGAGAATCAAGGCTTAGATGTGAATGTGAAGTCTAAAAGAACAGCTTTAAGGAATTCCATCGCTGCTGTACCAAAGATACTAACAAAATCTCAAATAAAACCTAATGATATATTTGGTTCTACAAAAATTAGAAAAGATGACGATAGTTTATATAGATGTGATGTTTGTAAAAAAGCTTTTCAACAAAAAAAGATTTTAATGAGGCACTTGTATACTCACAGTGATATAAAACCATACGTATGTAATGTCTGCAACAAAGGTTTCAAATACCCAAGTGATTTGCGTGAACATAAATTTATTCACAGTAAAGAGATAAAACCTTATGTGTGTAATGTTTGCGATAGAAGTTTCTCACGACCAAGTGTATTACGTCGTCATGAATATACTCACACAGGAGAGAAACTAGTTACTTGTGACGTCTGCAGAAAAACATTCAGTCGAAAGAGCTACTTACAAATACATTTAAATAATATACACTATAAAATAAAACCTTATGTGTGTGATGTCTGCAATAAGTGTTTCCCACAATCAGTTAATTTACGTCGACATCAATCTATTCACACTGAGGAGAAGACATTTTCTTGCGGCTTTTGCAAAAAAACATTCACTTCTAAATGTAATTTAAAGAACCATATTAATACACACAACAAAATAAAACCTTATTTGTGTAATCTCTGCAATAAAAAATTCTCATACTTACGTAATTTACATGAACATCAATCTATTCACACTGGAGAGAAGCCATTTTCTTGTGACTTCTGTAAAAAAACATTTAGTTCTAAATACAAGTTAAGGAACCATTTAAATACACACAATAAAATAAAATCTTGTATGTGTAATGTTTGCAACAAAGGTTTCTTACGACCAAGTGATTTGCGTCGACATGAAGCTACTCACACTGGAGAGAAGCCGTTTTCTTGTGGTTTCTGTAAAACCACATTCAGTCGAAAGGCCGGTTTGAAGAGACATTTGAATATTCACAGTGATATAAAACCTCACGTGTGTAACGTTTGCAATAGGGGTTTCTCAGACTCCAGTAGTCTGCGTCGACATAAATCTATTCACACTGAACAAAAATAATTTGTGACTTTTGCAAAAAACGTTTAGTCTGGTCAATAAAAGAAGATAACGAAAAAACGTGGCAAATTTTAAAATGGTGTACCCGAAATTTGTCGTTTGTCGCTGCGTTGATAACGATACATTTTGCCAGCAATGTGTTTCAGTAGTTGGTAGTAGTGAAAATTGAAGACCAACAAATTAAACTTAGAATGGCACCTAAAAACCTCCTAATTTAGACTTTTTCTAAATACAATCCCTGACAGGGTTGCTAGCGTAACGGAACTCCAGAGAACTTAGTTTTACTAAAATGGACGTACATTATTTTACCCACATTAACTTTGACATAACTGCAGTCTTAACTATTATATTGAATGTTACTTTAGATTATAAAAGTTTATTTAAATATAATAAAATTATTGTAACAAAGCCTACTTGTTTAATGATTTTATTTGTTTCAGGACATTCTTAATGTGTTTTAAACAATTATTATGACGAGTTCTGCTGTAAAGTGTAGTTGCTTCTCCAGGTGCCAAGAAAAAACCATTGTGTATACACATGAAATATGTTAATAGTGCTTTGCTATCCATATGATAGGGATGCAATGTCACTAGTATAAGTGTACCGGCTATCTCGCCCACGGCCCGGGCGCGCGCTTGCTCCGGCAGTGTCGCTGTTACGGCAGGAATAGACGAGGCGGCGGCGTCAGACCCGGTGACACGTCACAGAACTACACCTCGCTAGCGCGGTGTAGTGACACGCGGACACGTCACAGAACTACACCTCGCCACCGCGGTGTAGTGACACGCGGACACGTCACAGAACTACACCTCGCCACCGCGGTGTAGTGACACGCGGACACGTCACAGAACTACACCTCGCTACCGCGGTGTAGTGACACGCGGACACGTCACAGAACTACACCTCGCTACTGCGGTGTAGTGACACGCGGACACGTCACAGAACTACACCTCGCTACTGCGGTGTAGTGACACGCGGACACGTCACAGAACTACACCTCGCTAGCGCGGTTTAGTGACACGCGGACACGTCACAGAACTACACCTCGCTACCGTGGTGTAGTGACACGTGGACACGTCACAGAACTACACCTCGCCACCGCGGTGTAGTGACACGCGGACACGTCACAGAACTACACCTCGCCACCGCGGTGTAGTGACACGCGGACACGTCACAGAACTACACCTCGCCACCGCGGTGTAGTGACACGCGGACACGTCACAGAACTACACCTCGCTACCGCGGTGTAGTGACACGCGGACACGTCACAGAACTACACCTCGCTACTGCGGTGTAGTGACACGCGGACACGTCACAGAACTACACCTCGCTACTGCGGTGTAGTGACACGCGGACACGTCACAGAACTACACCTCGCTAGCGCGGTTTAGTGACACGCGGACACGTCACAGAACTACACCTCGCTACCGTGGTGTAGTGACACGTGGACACGTCACAGAACTACACCTCGCCACCGCGGTGTAGTGACACGCGGACACGTCACAGAACTACACCTCGCCACCGCGGTGTAGTGACACGCGGACATGTCACAGAACTACACCTCGCTAGCGCGGTGTAGTGACACGCGGACACGTCACAGAACTACACCTCGCTAGCGCGGTGTAGTGACACGCGGACACGTCACAGAACTACACCTCGCTAGCGCGGTGTAGTGACACGCGGACACGTCACAGAACTACACCTCGCTAGCGCGGTGTAGTGACACGCGGACACGTCACAGAACTACACCTCGCCACCGCGGTGTAGTGACACGCGGACACGTCACAGAACTACACCTCGCCACCGCGGTGTAGTGACACGCGGACACGTCACAGAACTACACCTCGCCACCGCGGTGTAGTGACACGCGGACACGCCACAGAACTACACCTCGCTAGCGCGGTGTAGTGACACGCGGACACGTCACAGAACTACACCTCGCTAGCGCGGTGTAGTGACACGCGGACACGTCACAGAACTACACCTCGCCACCGCGGTGTAGTGACACGCGGACACGTCACAGAACTACACCTCGCTACCGCGGTGTAGTGACACTCGGACACGTCACAGAACTACACCTCGCTACCGCGGTGTAGTGACACGCGGACACGTCACAGAGCTACACCTCGCCACCGCGGTGTAGTGACACGCGGACACGTCACAGAACTACACCTCGCCACCGCGGTGTAGTGACACGCGGACACGTCACAGACCTACACCTCGCTACCGCGGTGTAGTGACACGCGGACACGTCACAGAACTACACCTCGCTAGCGCGGTGTAGTGACACGCGGACACGTCACAGAACTACACCTCGCCACCGCGGTGTAGTGACACGCGGACATGTCACAGAACTACACCTCGCTAGCGCGGTGTAGTGACACGCGGACACGTCACAGAACTACACCTCGCTAGCGCGGTGTAGTGACACGCGGACACGTCACAGAACTACACCTCGCTAGCGCGGTGTAGTGACACGCGGACACGTCACAGAACTACACCTCGCTAGCGCGGTGTAGTGACACGCGGACACGTCACAGAACTACACCTCGCCACCGCGGTGTAGTGACACGCGGACACGTCACAGAACTACACCTCGCCACCGCGGTGTAGTGACACGCGGACACGTCACAGAACTACACCTCGCTACCGCGGTGTAGTGACACGCGGACACGCCACAGAACTACACCTCGCTAGCGCGGTGTAGTGACACGCGGACACGTCACAGAACTACACCTCGCTAGCGCGGTGTAGTGACACGCGGACACGTCACAGAACTACACCTCGCCACCGCGGTGTAGTGACACGCGGACACGTCACAGAACTACACCTCGCCACCGCGGTGTAGTGACACGCGGACACGCCACAGAACTACACCTCGCTAGCGCGGTGTAGTGACACGCGGACACGTCACAGAACTACACCTCGCTAGCGCGGTGTAGTGACACGCGGACACGTCACAGAACTACACCTCGCCACCGCGGTGTAGTGACACGCGGACACGTCACAGAACTACACCTCGCCACCGCGGTGTAGTGACACGCGGACACGTCACAGAACTACACCTCGCCACCGCGGTGTAGTGACACGCGGACACGTCACAGAACTACACCTCACCACCGCGGTGTAGTGACACGCGGACACGTCACAGAACTACACCTCGCTACCGCGGTGTAGTGACACGCGGACACGTCACAGAACTACACCTCGCCACCGCGGTGTAGTGACACGCGGACACGTCACAGAACTACACCTCGCCACCGCGGTGTAGTGACACGCGGACACGTCACAGAGCTACACCTCGCCACCGCGGTGTAGTGACACGCGGACACGTCACAGAACTACACCTCGCCACCGCGGTGTAGTGACACGCGGACACGTCACAGACCTACACCTCGCTACCGCGGTGTAGTGACACGCGGACACGTCACAGAACTACACCTCGCTAGCGCGGTGTAGTGACACGCGGACACGTCACAGAACTACACCTCGCCACCGCGGTGTAGTGACACGCGGACACGTCACAGAACTACACCTCGCCACCGCGGTGTAGTGACACGCGGACACGTCACAGAACTACACCTCGCTAGCGCGGTGTAGTGACACGCGGACACGTCACAGAACTACACCTCGCCACCGCGGTGTAGTGACACGCGGACACGTCACAGAACTACACCTCGCCACCGCGGTGTAGTGACACGCGGACACGTCACAGAACTACACCTCGCTACCGCGGTGTAGTGACACGCGGACACGTCACAGAACTACACCTCGCCACCGCGGTGTAGTGACACGCGGACACGTCACAGAACTACACCTCGCTACCGCGGTGTAGTGACACGCGGACACGTCACAGAGCTACACCTCGCCACCGCGGTGTAGTGACACGCGGACACGTCACAGAACTACATCTCGCCACCGCGGTGTAGTGACACGCGGACACGTCACAGAACTACACCTCGCCACCGCGGTGTAGTGACACGCGGACACGTCACAGAACTACACCTCGCTACCGCGGTGTAGTGACACGCGGACACGTCACAGAACTACACCTCGCTACCGCGGTGTAGTGACACGCGGACACGTCACAGAACTACACCTCGCTACCGCGGTGTAGTGACACACGGACACGCCACAGAACTACACCTCGCTAGCGCGGTGTAGTGACACGCGGACACGTCACAGAACTACACCTCGCTAGCGCGGTGTAGTGACACGCGGACACGTCACAGAACTACACCTCGCCACCGCGGTGTAGTGACACGCGGACACGTCACAGAACTACACCTCGCCACCGCGGTGTAGTGACACGCGGACACGTCACAGAACTACACCTCGCTACCGCGGTGTAGTGACACGCGGACACGTCACAGAACTACACCTCGCCACCGCGGTGTAGTGACACGCGGACACGTCACAGAACTACACCTCGCCACCGCGGTGTAGTGACACGCGGACACGTCACAGAGCTACACCTCGCCACCGCGGTGTAGTGACACGCGGACACGTCACAGAGCTACACCTCGCCACCGCGGTGTAGTGACACGCGGACACGTCACAGAACTACATCTCGCCACCGCGGTGTAGTGACACGCGGACACGTCACAGAACTACACCTCGCTTCACTGAAGGTACCACGGAAGGTACTCCGCTGATGTCGAAAGAAGAGTATGTGCAGGGAACAGAGTGAATGGAGCGTTAGGGAAATTGCTTAGAAGAACAGTATTAAGTCAGGGTGCCGGTCTTGCCTTGCAAAATCCTGTTTATCCCAAAGCTATTGTACGCACGTAACAGTTAGGTACCTATGTCGAAAAAAGCATGAAAGTAGAATCCACGTGGTCGAGATGAGATTACTGCAGAAAGTGTGTGGCGGAACACACACGGACCGGAAAGTGTCGGTGTTGAAAATGCGAAAGCGTAGGTGTATCCGGTTCGGACATGTAGCAAGAAGATAGATAAAAAATTAACAAAACAGATACAATGCGAATGTGGAAGGATTTAGATACCGGGGTGCACCAAAACTTCGCGATCTCTTCGCGACCGGCGTATTTGTATAGAAGTAATGAATGTGGTGGATTAAGCAAGGCAAATCTATGAGGATCGTGACATATGGCAATCAGTTCTCTCTGCCTATACCGCAAAAGATCTAGCGTAAAGATATACGGTCGTTGTTATAAATCATTGACGTCATAAATAGCCTCATCCTTAGATCCTAATTCTACCCTCTTATTCTTCATACATTCAGTAACAAACCTAGGCGGAGACCTCACCTTCTCTTTCTACGTATTGTCTCGAACGACATGTTCTCAAACTTACATAGGATTTAGAAAAGAATACGTGACGAACCTGTCCATCGCAGGATAGGTCTATTTTTCGTCTTTATAAGTAAAAACCCTGTGTTGTATGTTTTTGTGTTGATATTTTTTTCACCAAAGCCCAAAAATGGCCACTCTAACTTACATTAACGTCGTAAAATACTTGTGAGCAGGCTGATTATTTTTAAAGCTTAGGGGCCATGTGAGCTTCTGGGCCCTGATGCTCTGTTCAGCTGCCCCACCGATAGCTACAGAAGCCACCGTGGGCAGTGGTCGTGACGCACATCATGAAATTGCACAGAATTTGCTAGGACATTTTGTCTCATAAGCAGAACGTTACCTTCCAACTCGGAAAACAGTAGCCAGTACTGACATTATTGCGGCAGGATGGTCCAGATTCCCGTGTTGGTCCGGCCTCCCTTTGAAGAATAGATTGGACCGCTCTAGCAGGCAGCTCGTAAGAGGCGACCGATTGTATATGCGAGTAACCACCATCGCAGCTACTAGATGGTAGAGTTCTGCATTCTCTCGCCCGGATCTAGTATCACTGTTTTAGGTTTGGAGGTAAGGTAGGCGATAAATTTATGCATGAGGCTAATGCCTCATGCATAAATTTATCGCCTACCTTACCGTCCCACCTTACGGATAGCAACGCACCAGTAACGTATTTTTTAACTATAGGTGATGGTTTTTCTTTCCACAAGGAGAAAAATCTGTTTGGTTGTCGACCAGCTGGTAAACTCGTGCATGCGGCATTTAGACCCGTCACAAGGAGAGCGGAGCACCTTTTTCATTTTCAGTGTCTATGGCTGTCTTATTCAATGAAGAGAGCTATCTGCTCGTTTCTTATGATATAAATAGACCCCTTTTAAAGAACAGATCTTCTAGGTTTGTGCCTGGCAGTTTGTAACAGGCGAACGACACACCAATGTGTCACTACAATCATGATTAACAGGTAGTACAATTTTACAACCACTCGGATTTTGCCCTTGTTTCGTACCATCCCCATACATAATATGTAATATCAAAGTCATTGTGGTAATATAATATACTTACCACAATTACTTTGTTATTATAATGTTCTGAATTGAAGAGTACTTGCTATAATATAGGTGTGCAGGTTAACTGATAAAAGACGTACAAACTGTGTTGTGAGCATCAACTACCGTGTCCCAAATACGACAGTTAATGCTCATATTATGCAACCAATAACTTATGAATTAACTTCATATTAAAACGCAACGAAATTAGTGTAGTAATATTTGAAAAATATGGTCACTGTGCGGGTGAAGGCGCGCCCTAACTCACATGTGTCGCGGCGGCCTATCGTTGTTTGTAAACGGTCAACTTCAATTTCAAGGCGTGCGTGTAGATTGAGTGAGCACCTTCTAAATTATAAATATTTTACCAACTATTTAGTAAAAGCTCTCAAACAACTGTCAAATTAATCTCCCGATTTGTAAAGAAACATAAAAGATATATCACTATGTGTGCTAACTCAATCCTCACAGAGGACAGATGTGTAAACTCATTACATTCATAGATTGGGGCGGTCCTCTGTGAGGATTGAGTGAGCCCTCATAAATATATATTCACGGGACAAATTACACTTACTGATCTAACCCCAAAGTAAGCAAATTATTTGCTTGGGTTTTGGCGTTAGTCAATGATACTAATACATAGAAATACATATATAAATACTAGAATATATTTAATAAACACCCAAACCCGCAAATACAAACATTTATGCTCATCACACAAATGCTTGACCCCGTCGGGGATGGAACCCGAGTTATATATCTTTTATATGTTTTTTACAAATTGGGAAAATAATTTTACAATTATTTGTAATTTAAATTAGAAGGTGCTCACTCAATCCACACGCGCGCGATTTCGCTGTACATATTTTTATTAATCAGGTAATTTTAGATACAGTAGAGGGTCGATTATCCGAACGATCGCTTATCCGAATTTTCGACTTGCGCGTGACTACCTCCTCCCGCGCCCAAATTTTCTTCAATATTGTACGTAGAATAATTATTGTTTTAAATTTTACACTTGTACTGTTTCACAATCCACTAATTATATATAATATATACTTTCTTATTTAAATAGCCAACCGGTTTCGCATTTTACTACATCATCCCATCATCATATGTACGTAGAATATGTAAAGGCTGCAGTTTGTTTTTAAAATTCCTATTTTTCAATAAAGATATAAATATGAAGGTATGTAAATATGGCTTTCATTCACTCGTAGATAAATATGTATGGCTATATTAATACAGTTCGATTACCCGAAAAAATCGGTTTTTCGAGCACCCATGTCCCCCCATTAGTTCGGATAATTGACGCTCTACTGTACTCATATTTTTTTACATACCGTAAAATGGGGTGAATAGGCACAATTCGAAAATTCAGACTTGTATTTTTTTATAAGTTTCAAGGATTGCATACCACTATCTTTGTATTTTTGATGAGTCTACCAGTCTATTTTTCTATAGAAAATTTTATTTAATAGTTTATCAATGCATTCCCTTGTGGAAAAAATTCTCGGATAAAAGTAGGTTAAATAACTTACAAAGTGAAAGTAACAGTTTATGAATGTTTATTTTTATTTAAAAAGTCGAAAAAAGTCTTACAAAGTCGGAAAAACTCTGAATTTGATATAAAAATTCGGAGTAATTCCAAAATTTTGGACTCTTCCAGAAGAGTTATTCAGTGTTAATAAATCTTTCTGCCGTGCAACGTTTATGGGTACTAAAAGAAATATATTAAAAGTTATTAATACTACGAAAGTGTAATAAAGGGGAAAAAAATATAACTAATACTTCCCCGGTTTTCCGTTTAAGAATTTGAAACTTTCTTCTTTGTTTAAAAAAATGTTACCGTTACTGTCGATCAATCATGAAGTGAGTAAAGTTGGTTGATACGCGTTGTTTATTATAATCGTTAAGTTAAACGACTCGCGCTCGCCGTGACTGTATCGCCTCTGTTTATTAATGCCTTGTCGGCCCTTTTTATATATATCACCAATGTACGTAACCGTACATATTGGCAACCCCAAAAAGATAAACGGACGAGAGAGAGTCGTTAGTTGAGTAAAAATAAAAACAAAATATTTAACAGTAAAAGCAAAGTAAAGTAGTACACTAAGTTAAGAATAAATTAATTAAAATTAAAATTAACGTCATCCTCTTGCTGTCGACTCTGGTGTGGTCGTGGCCGTCCACGGGTAGTCGTGGGCGTGGCCGCTTCTGGCTTCTTCTCGCCCAGACGCTCATCAGGCATGACACTACCATGTTTGCTACTCGTGTCGCCAAGCTCTAGGTCCAAACCTTTTTGTTTTGAAGGTTTGGTCACGGTATGCTGTCTACAGGTGAACCAGCCCCGCTTCTTTACCAGACACACTATGACGGCAACGATGGCGACTGATAATATGGTGTAGCAGAGCGTGTATTGGTGTATGTCGTGCTGGTTAAGAGTTGCAGATAGTTGCAGCACATTTTGTTTTTGTTCTTTAAGTCGGTTTTCAAAGTTTTCTCGGGTTTCATCCTCAGTTTGCAATAAAAGTTGCGGTGTTCGTTGAAAGTTAAAAATGTGATTTATAGATTTTTCGACTAAAGGAATTTTTGTCAGCTGTAAGTCGATTCTTGAGTTGCTATGATATAAGTTATGAGTGTATATACTCATGTCTCTATTCTGCATTACACAACCTTGTTTAAGTGCGACAAGTGCGGATATGTTGATGTGGTAAGACGCTATGTCGCCGCCGCAGACTGTACGAAGTACGCATGAGTCGCAACATACCACCAGCCATGTGTTTGTTGGATGTAGCTCGATCCAGGCCGGTTGGCATTTACTTTTATAAATAGTGCACGGCGGTGTTATCAGGTGGCTTAATAATTTGGCTTCGCATGGCGTCTCTTGGCTTTCTAAATTTTTGATTGGTAAGTTAAGGCT
The DNA here is from genome assembly GCA_036924255.1 of Apodemia mormo. NCBI lineage: Eukaryota > Metazoa > Arthropoda > Insecta > Lepidoptera > Riodinidae > Apodemia > Apodemia mormo. Next base: position 5,871,655 of record JAUPFN010000028.1, read on the forward strand.
GCATACAAAATTGGCTTCATTTCGATGTGTGCAAAGGTTCATGTTATCTTCGTTTAAGCTTATAAAAGTGTTCTTTCTGAAGTTGACAGCAATATATTTGTGTGACACTGATACATATCTGACTGTACCATTTTGCTTCGTTTTTAGCGGCAAAGGGATGGGCCGATAAAGAGTAAACTCTTCGTAGCTAGCTAAAGGGATATGGACTTCGAGCATAAAGTAGTTGTTGGTGACTCGAGCCTTCATATAAAGTAGTTTATAGACGTCCTTTATCTGCTCTTGAACATTGTCTACAGGAAAAGTTAATGTTTTTGGCAGTTTCCCCGAGATTTCGTTTAGCTGCCTAATTAAGTTGACTGGGGTCAGGAGATGCACATCGATGTGGCCTTTATAGAGGTCAACGAGAGCGTTAAAAAGCATCTCCTGGACATTTTTTAAATTGTTTAGTAACAAGTGTGCCGTAAGAGACACAGAACTGAAATAATTAGTTGCCATGATGACTCCAATTTGTGATTGAAGGTTTTCCAATCTTAGGTTTGTATCATTCATAAACTTATTCATAATTTCGAATTGATGTCGAATGTTCCTTTCATTTTTTTTCATGATGTCATTTTCCATCTCAATAATGGTCGTTTGGTTTTTCATTAGCTCTAAAACATATTTTTCATTGTTCTGAATAATTTGAATGTCTTGTTGGTATTTTTCCGCGAATCGCTGATCCAATATTCCAAATAGGCTGTTCGCTACGTACCCCACGCCGTCAATCAAACCGCGTTTCTTGCGATCGGATAAATGTTTGTGGGGGGCAAGAAGTATAGAGTCATAGCATTTCAGTAATTGCCATTCATGAAAAAGTTGTTGTATGGTATTTTCACAATATCTTTGATCCAATTTTTGACACAGATTTTTCACTTCTGTCAAGTAGTCCCCGAGCTCTTGATTAGCTTTCCAGTACGTAGTTAAATTATAATAAGTAAGTAAAATCCATTCATCGTGAATAAGTTGTACTTTCCCAATCGTATCGTAGTAGATTGGGCGCTCGCTATCGAGGTCGGTTATCTGAGCGTTCGGTGTCATATTTTCTGCGACTGTATTGTTAGCGCACTGTAATCCAGTTATCAACGAGAGAATCAGTAATAAAGAAGCAAAGATTGATACGTATCCATTTGATGTCTTCTCTCCTCTTCCTTTGTTTAATTTGATATCCACATAACTCATATAATCAACATATTTGTGTGCAAAGGGGCGAGAGGGCGTGAGCCGTTGCGGTGGTAAGTCTGCCATTAGTTGATAGTTACTTCCCGGTTTGAATCGTAGGCAGCGCACAATTAATTTATTTATTTGAAGTAATTGATTCGTCGTTAAGTAAGTATATAACAATCGCCGTCTGTAGACACTATCAAGTTTCACAGCTGTGTTTTGGTTTCGAGTTATTGTGATAAATCGCATAATTCCTGCAACGACGCGTTTAGCCCAAGTGAATGAACTGCATTGGTTCACTAGGTCAGTGATGATGTTAGCATTTTTATTGTTTTGCAGTAATAAAGTCCGTTTTGGTTTTACTTCGATGTCGGTTAAAAAAAGGCAGGTAATGTTTTCGCTTTCGTACAATCTTGTATGATTTTTTATGATTGATGGGCTATTCCACCACAGGTTAAAATTCAGCAGATTCTGTGGATCTACCCCTCTCGTGGCACAGTCAGCGGGGTTGTTTTTTGTTTCGATGTAAGACCATTGTTGGGCCGGAATCACTTGCTTTATTTTCTGAACTCTATTTTCTACGTATTTCTCCCATTTACTAGTGTCTCCCTGTAGCCAGGCTAAGACCACCTTTGAGTCGCTCCAGGCCCACATTGTTATATCGTGCTCTTTTAGGGATTTCTTAGCTTTTTCCATCAAGCGGGACAACAATAGAGCGCCACACAGTTCTAAACGAGGTAGGGTCATTTTTTGTATCAGAGGTGCGACCCTAGTCTTCGCGACAAGTAAGTTCAACAGAGGTTTTCCGTTTTCATCAATAACACGCGTATATATAACGCACGAATAGGCTTTCTCGCTAGCGTCGCAGAATCCGCATAAATCAAGAGATCGTGCAGTACTTCCGATCCATCTTGTTATTTTTATAGCCTTTAGGTGATGTATTTTTGATCTTAATTTTATCCAGTCGTTTTGAGTTTCAGGCGGTAATTCTTCGTCCCATTCCAATTTTTGTTTCCAGACTTGCTGAAATATCATTTTTGCCGTTATAGTGACTGGAGAAAGCCATCCCAGAGGATCATAAAGTTGAGAAATTTCAGAAAGGAGAGTACGTTTTGTCAATCGTTTTTCCGGTTTATTGTTTAAGTTCCAGTTAAATATGAATGTATCCACGTTAGGATTCCACCCAAGGCCAAGTGTTTTGGTGGAGTTTTCTTGTTTAAAGTCGAAAGTATTTTTTGTGGAAATTTGATCTCTGTTTAGGTGTAGCAGTAATTCCGAGCAGTTACTCGACAATTTTCTTAAATTAAAACCTCCTCCTTTTAGTAATTCTATCAATGTACTTTGTAAGTGTTTGGCGCCCTCTAGTGAGTTATGGCCACTTATTAGGTCGTCGACATAGAATTCATTTTGCAACGTTTTTGCCGCAATTGGAAACTTGTGCTCATCGTGGAGAGCCAACTGTCTGAGCGTTCTCATTGCTAACCACGGTGCACATTTTGTACCGTAAGTGAGAGTACATAAAGTGTAGTCTTTTAGTGGTTCTGCTGGCGAGGACAGCCATATAATTTTTTGAAGTTGCTGTTGTTCTTCTGATATCCAAATGCATTTATACATTTTTTCTATGTCAGCCGTGAAGGCATATTTATATGTCATCCACTTCAAAATTAGGGTTTGAATATCCTTTTGTAAATTCGGTCCCTTTTCCATCAAATCGTTCAAACTTTTTCCGCTTGAAGTTTTGGCGGATGCGTTGAAAACTACTCTCAGTTTAGTAGTAATTGAGTTTTCCCGCAGGACCCCGTGATGTGGTAAATAACACTCTCGATCTTCGTCAGTTGTGGATATTTGAGAGGATAGCTTCATGTGATGTAAATTCGAGTATTCGTTGATAAAATCTTTGTACATATTTGACAGGTTTTCATTTTTTGCTAGGCGCTTTTGCAATTGTAAATATTGTGAGACTGCCATTGGCCTTGATTTTCCAAGTTCGGTTTTATAGTTGGTTTTCATTGGCATTTTCACGATGTATTTCCCGTCAGGACTTCGCGTGGTGGTTTCATTGTAGTATTTTTCGCACTGGTCTTCGGTATCTATGTCATCAATTCCTTGGGTAATATCTTCGTTCTCCCAGTATTTAGACAATTCGGAGAGATCCGTGATAGTTAAGTGGCAGTTAAAAGTTTGTAGTTTTCCGCACAAAATCCAGCCGAGCTGGGTCTGTTGTGCTACTGGCGAGTGGTGATCTCCTTTCAAGACGCCGTCCATAATAATTTCAGCATAAACATCGGCTGAGAAGAGTATGTCAATAGATCCACTAACGTTGTAGTCAGGGTCCCCGAGTTTCAGGTTTTGAAGATGTGGCCAGTTTGACTTCGAAAAGGTACAGTTAGGTATGTTGTTTGTTAGCCTTTTTAGTATTAGAGCTTGAGTGCAGAAAGTATAGTCGTTATGTATTGACTGACACGTGAGTTGGACGCGTCCCTTGCAGTCTCCCGAAACAGAACCTATTCCAGATACTGTGGCATTAAGTTTATCTCGGGGCAGTCGCAGTAGTTGTGTAGCATTTTCTGTTATTAAATTAACTTGCGAGCCCTGGTCCAGAAGGGCTCGAAGAGTAACGAAGGTGCCATCATGTGCTTTTACCTTTATCTTAACCGTAGTGAGTAATACTTCCATGTTTCTTGTAGATAAGTGATGAGAGCCTTGTTGCAATGAGCTTGAAGGTTGATTTTTCAAAGTAGGTTCATACGGCGTTTTCGTCATGTGCAATAATGTATGATGTTTTAAATTGCATTCTTTGCAAGTTTTTGATGAGTTGCAATCCATATTGTTATGACAGTATAAACAGTTTTTGCAGACTTTTAATTTTGCAACAGTGTTATTTCGATCGGAAATGCTCATGTCAATAAACTTAGTACATTGCATAAGTACGTGCTTGCCGTTACATAATGGACAATTTCCAAATGCAGTGAAAAATGTATTTGAGGCATTTCTATTGTCTTTAAATAAGGTTGATTTTTTAGTAAAATAATTTTCATCATAGTTCCGATGATTGTAGTTTTGACGAAACTTGTTTGTTGATTTATTAAAGAGCGTATTGCTTTTTTGTTTTTGGCAACTGCTAGGAAAATTATCTGGGCGATTTTTCATGGTTTCCAGGCTCATGAATTTTCTTTCCAAAAATGATAAAAATTCCGTCAGGTCCGGTATATCTCTGTTGTTTTGCATTTTTTTGAATATTCGTTGTACGTAACGGCATCTAATTTTTGGGACATATAATGCACAATAATTGGACCCCATGTTGTTACATCCACTTCAATGTTAGTTAGCCCATTTAAGCTCTCAGTTATGACGTCATGTAGTTTCTTTAAGTTATGTACGGTGGGGTATTGTATTACGGGTAACTGTTGCATAGTATTTATGAATGATGTAAATTGAAGGCGGCGATTATCATATCGATGAGATAGGATTTCCCAGCACGAATCGTAGTTTTCAGCGCTGATAGCCAGATGTTGTACTAAGCGTTCGGCTTCGCCTCTCAGTTTTGTTTTTAGATGCTGCATTTTTTGCGATTTTGATATAGAAGGATTTTTGTGGATGGTTTCTAAAAACAAATTTTTAAATGAGATCCAGCGTATATAGTTCCCAGAAAAGTCTGGTATATCAATTTTCGGAGAAGCTTGTTGACAGTGAATATTTGACCACATCTTCGTGTTGAGTTGCTTCCGCAAGCTATCGTATTTTTTTTCTATGTTGTCAAATTTCAGTGAATAGTCAGCGTTTAAGCTCGAGGCCTTCAAGGTGTCTTCTAATTCCCATTGTAATCTGTCAATAGGCTCCCATTTACTTCTCAAGGTTGTGATCTTCTAGTTCCCATTTATCAGTTATCTGGTCGATGTTTATTTTTGACATAGCTCTTTCTAACGCTTTAAAGTTACATCTCTGACGACTTACTAGCAGTTGTATTTTTTCGTCAGCTTGATCTTCAAAGATGCCAGATAAATCGAAATCGATGTTTGATTCCAGCTTCTCCTTTTCCTCCCCTTGGCGGTGAGATATCAGCAGGACCATAATGTTAGCTTTGGTCGTTTCGTATAGTTGTTTAGTCTTACCGTAATTATTTGTACTGAAGTAACTGATATCGCTTTTTTCTTGAATTGTACGTGCGAGCGCTTCATTTCTTTCGTGAAACTCTATCCAAAGTTTTTCAAGAGACGAAAGACGTGAGTTTAAGTAGTCCACAGTTTTTCTGCTGGTACTGTCTTTCTTGTAGTTGGTGCACAGCGTTTTGATGTTTTCGAAACACTGTGCTTGTTCTGTAAGTAAATCCATAGTAGTTAGGTGTTGGTTCAGGACACGAAGACAGGCAGTTATCCTTATTCTTCTTTTCTTCAAGCGTTTTTCGTCGCACCTCGCAGTTACGATTGCGTTTGATGAACTCTTGAAGGTCCGTGTCACTCAGTGCGTCGACAACCCGCTGTTACGAAATAGGCACCTTCTCAATTAGCCTGGTGAGACCCGCTTGTGGGAAGCCAGGTAACCGATTTGCTATCGCAACTTAAGGTCGTAAACCCACTGAATGTGATGGCGAAAGAAGGACCGTAATGTTATTTAGTTTAGGTTTTTACCGGCTCGTTGACCAAAATGTACGGACTACCAGTTAGTAACCTGTACACTTAGTTAGTTGTAGTTTGAGAAGGCGATAAATGAAGTGAGTAAAGTTGGTTGATACGCGTTGTTTATTAATGCCTTGTCGGCCCTTTTTATATATATCACCAATGTACGTAACCGTACAATCACAACGTTATTTGCCAATTTTTATTTTATTGTACTTTTATTACATAAATATATTTATAAATTAAGTAAAAATTAAAACAGCTGATCTAATTAGCTTTTGACAGGTTGAGTCAGTGTTGCCAGAGAAAAAGTCAATCTTTCGTCCTTAAGAGCATGTGTAGGCCTAGTAGCATATCAAAGCAGTCAAGAATAACGACGTTAATAAGTCGGCGATTGCTAAACATCTACAGCTGTAGTCAGGCCGTAATCACTAGATGGAATTTCATAGGCCACGCGTATTTTCGACAGAACGCCATATTACATTCCACGGCTAGTGAAAGAAGCCATTGAAATCAAAAAACATCCAAATTTCAACCGGGAAGACGCACGTAGTACGTCCTTGATAAGTTTTCTTGGCACGTATTGATTTTTGAAAAGCTGTATATTTTGGAAACGATGATCGATTTGATCTTTCAAATGGCATTCAACTCAATTTAAATATTGCTTTAGCTAAAAAATCGGTAGGTTCAAAAATTTCGAAGCAATGTCAAAAAAACATTTTCGTCTATGATAGATCCCAAACAAATTTACCGATTTTTATCCAATTAACGGTACGAAACGATGATAAGATTTTGAAGTCAATCGGTATATTAGCCTGAAAGTTATTTCCAAAATATTAAGTAACTTTGCTAAAGAAAACGTAATTTTAATATTTGAAAAGTTGTAACCTTTGAAAATAAGGTTCGGTTTTGATTTTTAAAAGGGCATTCGACGTAATTTTTATAGTATTAAAATATCGTAGAATACCAAAAAATAATTGGTTGAAATATTTCGAAGTTATGTCGAAAAAACACTTTTTTCAAAATTTTCGTCAACGATTACTTCCAAACGAATAAACTGATTTTGAGGCAATTTATGCATTAGATGTATTTTTTTGAGGAATAGTTTTTGTACTCAATCGGTACATTAATCTGGAAGTTATTAAAAAAAAATTGTTTCGTCACAATTTGTTTAGGGTATTTTCAAAATTTCTCAAAATCTCTTAGGCCCATTTGGTACAAAATTTCAGGAAGTATAAGTTGAGCGGAATCCAATCGAATGCCACCAACCGCGTTTCAATCGGTCCAGGCGTTCAAAACTTATGAGTTGTTGACACACACACACACTCACACACACACACACTCACACACACACATACATACAGACATACTGACGTCATCGCGAAAATAGTCGAAAATGGTTCCTAAGCCCACAAAACGCGGACATATGGTGAAAACTCCATTTTTGAAAATCGGAGCAAAATCCTCCTATCTACATACGTAGTGGGAAGTTAAAAAGTACAAGTGTTTTAATAGATTAATATTGTATTAAACTGGAGTGAATGAAAATGAATTAAACAAAATAAAACTACCACGCCAAAGCTTAAACCTAAAAGAGCGATATTTTTTTAGTAAAATGTACCACTAAAGGGCACAGATCGTCGCCTAGTGTAGCTTTGTAGCATTTTTACTCGTTATTTGACCCTCCCGTTGGTCGAGTGGTTAGCGACCCTGACTACGCAATCAACGGGGCTCGGGTTCGATCCCCGACGGGGACAAGCATTTGTGTGATGAGCGTAAATGTTTGTATTTCTGGGTTTAGGTGTTTATTATATATATTCTGGTATTTATATATTATGTATTTCTATGTATTAGTATCGTTGACTAACACCCATAACACAAGCAAATATTTGCTTACTTTGGGGTTAGATCAGTAGGTGTAGTTTGTCCCGTGAATATTTATTTATTATTATTATTTATTTATTTTTATAATAGATGGCGTTAGCAGTAATAAAATTCTAATACAAAATGTATTTTCTATTTTTTTAATGTTTATGAAATAGCATTTTAATGGTAGATAATATATCTAGACATGAATTTAAACCACCACGTCAAAGCCCAAACCTTAAAGTGGGATACTTTTTCAGGAAAATGTACCACAAAAGTGCATAGAAAGTCGCCTAGTGTAGGGCTCGCTTCGCTCGCCATAATTATACTGGCTGTTGCCCAAGACTTCGTCCGCGCGGACTTCGTTTACTCCGCACAGCACCTCCCCCGTAGGTGACAGCTTGATATGTAGCCTATATGTTGACCCGACCTGTTAGTAATAGTCATGCAAAATTTGAAATAAATCCATGTAGTACTTTTTGAGTTTACCCCGGACATACATACAGACAAACAGTCAGACATAAATTCTAAAAACTATATTTTTGGCTTCGATATCGATTGTAGGTCACCCCCAAGTATTCTTTTAAAAAAAATTCAGTACAGTTTTGACTTTCCTACGATTTTATTGTATGTATAGATAATTTTTCATAGTACGGTCAATTACCTTAGTAAAAGACTATCTAATTACAACATTTCATTAAAACCAATAGAGCTGTTTTGGAGAAACAATTCAATAATACATGAATTACTCGTTTGGATGGAAATGGAGTTTTCACCATATGTCCGCGTTTTGTGGGCTTAGGAACCATTTTCGACTATTTTCGCGATGACGTCAGTATGTCTGTATGTATGTGTGTGTGTGAGTGTGTGTGTGTGAGTGTGTGTGTGTGTCAACAACTCATAAGTTTTGAACGCCTGGACCGATTGAAACGCGGTTGGTGGCATTCGATTGGATTCCGCTCAACTTATACTTCCTGAAATTTTGTACCAAATGGGCCTAAGAGATTTTGAGAAATTTTGAAAATACCCTAAACAAATTGTGACGAAACAATTTTTTTTTTTAATAACTTCCAGATTAATGTACCGATTGAGTACAAAAACTATTCCTCAAAAAAATACATCTAATGCATAAATTGCCTCAAAATCAGTTTATTCGTTTGGAAGTAATCGTTGACGAAAATTTTGAAAAAAGTGTTTTTTCGACATAACTTCGAAATATTTCAACCAATTATTTTTTGGTATTCTACGATATTTTAATACTATAAAAATTACGTCGAATGCCCTTTTAAAAATCAAAACCGAACCTTATTTTCAAAGGTTACAACTTTTCAAATATTAAAATTACGTTTTCTTTAGCAAAGTTACTTAATATTTTGGAAATAACTTTCAGGCTAATATACCGATTGGCTTCAAAATCTTATCATCGTTTCTCCTTTAAAAACTGCGCCAAGTACCGTTAATTGGATAAAAATCGGTAAATTTGTTTGGGATCTATCATAGACGAAAATGTTTTTTTGACATTGCTTCGAAATTTTTGAACCTACCGATTTTTTAGCTAAAGCAATATTTAAATTGAGTTGAATGCCATTTGAAAGATCAAATCGATCATCGTTTCCAAAATATACAGCTTTTCAAAAATCAATACGTGCCAAGAAAACTTATCAAGGACGTACTACGTGCGTCTTCCCGGTTGAAATTTGGATGTTTTTTGATTTCAATGGCTTCTTTCACTAGCCGTGGAATGTAATATGGCGTTCTGTCGAAAATACGCGTGGCCTATGAAATTCCATCCAGTGATTACGGCCCGACTACAGCTGTAGATGTTTAGCAATCGCCGACTTATTAACGTCGTTATTCTTGACTGCTTTGATATGCTACTAGGCCTCTGACACATGCTCTTAAGGACGAAAGATTGACTTTTTCTCTGGCAACACTGACTCAACCTGTCAAAAGCTAATTAGATCAGCTGTTTTAATTTTTACTTAATTTATAAATATATTTATGTAATAAAAGTACAATAAAATAAAAATTGGCAAATAACGTTGTGATATAATAGATTTTAATAATAATTATCAAAAATTGAAGAAACAAAGTTTATAATATTGATCGACAGTAACGGTAACCTTTTTTTAAACAAAGAAAGTTTCAAATTCTTAAACGGAAAACCGGGGAAGTATTAGTTATATTTTTTTCCCCTTTATTACACTTTCGTAGTATTAATAACTTTTAATATATTTCTTTTAGTACCCATAAACGTTGCACGGCAGAAAGATTTATTAACACTGAATAACTCTTCTGGAAGAGTCCGAAATTTTGGAATTACTCCGAATTTTTATATCAAATTCAGAGTTTTTCCGACTTTGTAAGACTTTTTTCGACTTTTTAAATAAAAATAAACATTCATAAACTGTTACTTTCACTTTGTAAGTTATTTACCTACTTTTATCCGAGAAATTTTTCCACAAGGGTTAAGAAGAAAATTGACAAAATATAGACTGGTTCTATTTATCCAGTATACGAGGTGAATAGAAACGCTATTCACCCCACACTTCGTGTCTATTCACACCGTGCCTATTAATTAACCTCGCAAAAACACAATCAACTTTTCTTCACAGACCAATTAGAGTTGCTTTTCTTTTTGTCTTTTATTTCATAGACAATCAGGTGTTGCCAATTCACAGAGTAAATAATGGTGTGCAGATAAAAAAAAACACATGGCATTTTTATTCTAATACGACTTGGATCTGTGGACTTCAAAAACTTTGATTTTGTTTCTATTCAGACCGTGATTCCTATTCACGCCGATTTACATATTAGGTATCGGAATCGAATGCCTTCAGCATGTACAATCTTTTGCCAGTCAACCTATATATAACAGTACTGTATACCGAGGTCTGCCGCACACAGCTCTAGAACTACACATGTATCTATACAAATAAATAAAATTGGAGTGTCTGTAATATAAAAATAACTGTTTTTTACTAAATGCATATGGATGTATACATGGTACATACCAAAACAGCATTTTTTACAATTTTTGTCAGTCTGTTCTAGCTAATCTCTGGAACGGCTGAACCGATTTTGACAGGACTTTCACTGAGAGATATTTAATGTGATAAGGAGTAACTTAGACTAGTTTTAATTTCGAAATTTTCCACGCGGACATATTCGCGGGCTCAGCTAATATAATATACTCTTAATCATATGCCTCCACTAGGTGGTAGAATTCTGCAAGTGTAACGTCTCGCCCGGGTTTCGATACCACCGGGTTGGGTAATCTGTTCCTGTCACAATATCGTCAGTGCTTGTCACTGACGTCTTCCAGTTTGTGCAACACCAAGTGCATAAGATTATCGGATACCTTACCCCCTGTAAGGTATCTGATAATCTTATGCACTTGGTGTTACCGTCCTGTCACACGGATGACAATGCACCATTACCATTTTTGGTGTCGAGTATACACGATGGTCGTCTATTTCCATCAAGAGAGCCATCTGCTTGTTTGCGATTCTGTTACATAAATAAATATTTACGGCGTAACTCAGTTTTACTGGTATTTAAGATAGCTTTTGAGGTTACAAATACAATTTTATTAAAACGCACTAACAACGCCCTGAAAGTTTCAGGGCGTTGTTCGTGCGTTTCCAGGGTAAAATTATGAAAATAATGAAACCAGTGGGTTTTATTACATTAATTTTACTATATTTACAGATATAATAATAATTAAGAGTGTATTTCTAATGTGGATAGAACGAAGTACGTCTGCTTCACTAAAACTGGAGTGTAGTCCGGCTGAACTTTACAATGAACACAATACAAACACCTAACAAAGACATTGCTAACATTTGTTAACCAGGTCTCTGTTACGTAAATCATGTAGGCCATGTTAATAAGTAAACTATATACTGTTCATATTGTTAAGTACTTCGGGTTCGTAATTGTAAAAAAACACCACTTATATTAAATCCGTGTATTTAGTATACAAATACACAAGACAAGACAATGTAATACTAAAATACACTTTACACACTAGTAACTCACTGTACCATCACTGAACTACACAATAAAACACTTCTCGCTTCGCACGGGTCGCTTTAAGTATCGCTCTCGATCGCTTGATAAAAACTGCGCTGTATTTGTCAACATATCTCTATTTATAGTCAGGGTAAAGTTCTACCTGGATCCAGAAACATCTAAATGTATCGGGAAACGATGAATCACTTCTTATTGTAATCAACTCATGATAAATAAATGAATCATCAATGACTCATCAATCCTAGTACACGCTACATTCAACCTTATGGTCTATACCACAAACTTCATTATGGTATAGCTTAGATCAACTATTTGTTTGTCAATAGGAGTAGCTATCTCTTTCTTTTATTTCTAGATCTCTCCAGCGTTCCAACTCTACACGTTTCTAGATTATTCGTAACAATATCCTAATATATATTTGAGAACTATAAAAATTGTGATGTACACTCACTAAATTTACAATCTTGCATTTTGGCTCCATAGAATAACTTACTCCTTTATAGAGCAATGTATACGCTTTTACAGTAATCTGATGCTATAAGAGTAGTAACCAGTAAACAAATTAAAAAAATGTAAAAACAAAACTGAAGTAGAAATTAGAAGTGTAGAAAATTTACTTTACAATACCCTTTGTAAAGTAACAGGATAAGAGCTCCTTTATATGAAAATGTATACGCTTTTACAATAAACTTTCCAACCTGGCAGTAATTCTAAAAATATTGACTCGTCAAAAGTGTCTGCAAAGGTTAGTTTGAATAAAATATATTTTGAATTGGAGTTTTTCCACTTCCTTAATAAAACTAAACTTATTATCTACTAGCGACCTGCCCGCGGATTCACCTGCGTAGCTTTTGTTCCCGTGGGAATATCGGAAAAGTTTATATACTAAAAGCTTCCTTCAGAATCAATCTATCTATTAAAAAAACCGCATCAAAATCTGTTGTGTAGTTTTAAAGATTTAAGCATACATAAGGACAGACAGAGAAAGCGACTTTGTTTTATACTATGTAGTGATGATACAAATAAATAAAATTGTTCAAAGGGTCTGTTTGCAATATTAAAATAATCGCTTTCTACTAAATGCATATGGATGTATACACAGTAAATATTATACCATAATAATACTTTTTTTACTGGCAGATAGCTGATGTAATAGGGAGTAACTTAGGCTACATTTTTCGAAATTTTTCCACGGCGACGAAGTCGCGGGCTCAGCTAGTTAATTATTAAATCCAATGGAACATATTCAAAATCTCACTTAATATTAATTATGGGGAGGTGCGGCGAAAACACATGTACTAGTCATGTCTACAGAAAAAATAGTATCTTCACGCCCGTGCCCCGAAAGGGTAAGCAGAGGTACAAGTGCACCCACGATTAGCCGAAGATACTAGGTCCCACAATGTGATAGATGGCCAGCCTATCGCCAACCGGGCACTTTCCAATCCCAGGCAACATTGTTTTTATCAGAAAACTGAAAAACAATATTTTTTGAATTGCCCGACCCAGGAATCGAACCCGGGACCTCATGTGGTCAACTCCGACACCGGACCACTAGACCACAGAGGCGATATGTCTACAGAAAGTTTATTCAAAATCCTTATCTCGATAAGACACCTTGGAAATATCCACAAAACTATCAAGAATTCAATAGCTCTATCAAGATTAAACACTAGAAAAAGTAAGAGCGGAGAGAAAGTTCAATAAATGTTTATCAACTTTCAAACTTCTTATGAAACACGAACGAAGCAGCGAGAGGAAACTAATTATGTAAATTTAAATGCCTTTTTACATTTACTTTTTGGCTAAAAAGTTTTTTGCATAAATCACAGGAAAAATGCTTCTCCCCAGTGTGGACAGTTTCATGACGAAGTAAAGCACTTGAACTCGGGAAACACTTACTGCAGACATTACACACATGTAATTCCATTGTTTTCTGTGGTTTTAAATGGGATTTTTGATCGTTTTTTTTACTTAAGTCGCATGAAAATGCCTTCTCAACGTGATTAGATTCATGGCGACGCAAATAACTTGAAGTTGAGAAACACTTATTGCAGACATTACACATATAAGGCTTTACTCCATTGTGTACATTTAAATGTGTCTTCAAATGGGTCTTTTGACTGAACGCTTTTTCGCATATATCACAAGTAAAAGGCTTCTCTCCAGTGTGAGTAGATTTATGACGATGCAACACAGACGCCTGTGAGAAACCTCTATTGCAGATATTACACACAAAAGGTTTTATTTCTCTGTGGATGTATAAATGAGCCTTTAAGTTTTCCTTATTATTAAACTTTTTTCCACAGAAGTCGCAAAAGAATGACATTTCTCCATTGTGAGTAGATTGATGTCGACGTAAATTAGTTGGTTCTGAGAAACCTTTATTGCAGACACTACAGACGTGGGGTTTTATATTATAGTGTACATTTAAATGATTCTTCAAACGCTGTTTAGAACTAAAAGGTTTTCTACAGAAGTCACAAGTAAATCGCTTCTCCCTAGTGTGAATAAATATATGGCGACGTAATACACTTGGTCGCGAGAAGCCTTTATTGCAAACATTACACACATGAGGTTTTATTTCATAGTGTATATTTAAATGTAATTCTAAACTGCTTTTTTGAGTGAATGTTTCTTTACATAAATCGCAAGTGAATTCCTTCCCTCCAGTGTGAGTCAATTGATGAGAACGCAAATTAGATGACTGCGAGAAACCCCTGTCGCAGACATTACACACGTAAAGCTTTACTCCTTTGTGTATATTTAAATGCTCTGTCAAACTGCATTTTTGACTAAATGTTTTTCTACAAATTTCACAAGAAAATGCTTTTCTTTTAATGTGAGTCAGTTTATGACAGCGCAATTTACGTGCGTGTTTGAAATGTTTGTTGCAAACGTTACATACATATGGTTTTGAAACACTGTGAGCATACAAGTGTCTCCTTAAAATATTCATTTTATTAAAAGTTTTTCCACAAACATCACACATGTATAACCTATCTCTCTTATCACTTTTAGGTCTAATCATTTCATAGTCTAGGCTTTCAGATTGTTTTAATCTCGTTAGTGCAACAACTGGATTCTTCAAAGATGCTATTTCAGTCTTCTCATTCATCACTTCACCGATGTCTTCTATTACCTTTTGGAACCTCTTGAACGAACCTGTAAATAAAAAAATATAGCTTATGTTAGTAGTGTAACAGTATCGAACTCGGCATAGATGCATGAGAATTTGGGTTTGAATCTCCAGGGTCGGGACAATCCTTTATTGTTGAAGTGAAAACTTCTTTAGGCGCGTTGAGCGTTTTGGTAGAGGGTAAAATCCTCGGTTCGCGTCACCGACATGCTAATGATAATAGTATATCTATAGCTATGTTTTGCATATAGTTTTAATTACTCTCAACTTAATAGTTCCGTTTTCACTTCTATCGGCAGTCCCACGACTGCTACTGTTTTTTTAGCTAATAGAGGATGTGGCTTAGGATTAGCTGTAACTTTTTCATTTGTAACATATCAATGTTTATAATTGAAT
Source organism: Apodemia mormo (assembly GCA_036924255.1). Taxonomy (NCBI): domain Eukaryota; kingdom Metazoa; phylum Arthropoda; class Insecta; order Lepidoptera; family Riodinidae; genus Apodemia; species Apodemia mormo. The sequence goes on from JAUPFN010000028.1 coordinate 5,886,907, forward strand.
TTGAAACATTTTTAAGAGGCTATGATTTTTTTTCGCAATTTTCCATTGTTTTTTTTTTTATAGTAGAGGGGGCAAACGAGCAGATGGTGCACCTAGTGGTAAGTGATCAGCGCCGCCCATGGACATCCGCAATACCGGCGGTATTGCAGCTGCATTGCCGGCCTTTTAAGAATGGATAAGCTCGTTTCTTGAAGGTCCCTAAGTCGTATCCATTCGGAAACACCCCCGAGGGTAATTGATTCGTATTTAAAATAACGGGTAATTTATTCGTATTTAAAATTTAAAATAACGTATATGAATGGGGTGCAAATTTAAGTGTCCTTTCGGATAAAACGTCCCTAATGACAATTGAAATTAACCATCATTCGTCAGGTATCAATAAGACAATAAAATAAACTTCAATCAATTTCATTTTAGTTGAGAGTGATAAAACATGAGTGTCTCATCCCCAAGGTGGCCACTGCAACATTCAAAACATTTATCTGATTATAAGTCGAAATCATGATCAGATTCTGATTATTTTTCTAAACATTGTTTACATATACACTCAATTGTCTGGTACGCGATAGCTTTTTGCCATCTACCATCCGGAGTTCGCTAATCGCTACCGTTTAAAATTGTAAAAAATGTTATTTTGGTATATGTATCATGTATACATCCATATGCATTTAGTGAAAAGCGGTTATTTTAATATTACAAACAGACACTCCAATTTTATTTAGTTATATAGATAATATTTCATAACATCATTATAAGTTGGTAACTGAGACGCAGGTAACAAACACAGGATAGTTGTTGTGTTGTAATTTGATACATTTTACTGCAATTAAAACAAAAAGAAAATTGAAAATTCCACCTAAAATACATTGTATATCTTTATCTCGGCCGTAAAATGCGAAGCAACAAACAGGTGAACAGATGCACGCGTGCGAGTTTACTAAATAGACATTCAATCGGTGTACGAGTCTGAAAAGCGAAATGTGAAGTCACCTCCCCGCAGCTCAGGCCGCACCCCGCCACTCGTGAGTCTCAACACACATGTTTAAAAGTTATTCTTTTCATACTTAATTGTAACAAGGCATCGCTGAGGAGTTGATCAGTAATTATAAAATGTTTGTAGTTTTTTGAGTAAATAATACTGGCCACGCTTCATACATCGCTTGCACTTGTAAATTGAATATCTTATAACGAAATTCTTGTCAGAATTGTTGTTTTATTATTTAAAAACAACTTTCATTTATAAGGGTCTCTAAAGAAGTATTAATAAAATAATATTTTGACTTTTTATAAATTCTTGACGTATTGCAATAGGAGTTGTCAGTTTTGTCGTATTTAGATTTATCACAATGTATCTTAACAGTATCAAATGAGGTAAATATAATAAACTATAATAATTACTTTTACTACTTTTTTTTCTAAAAATTATTTTTTTAGACCAATGTTTGATGCTTTCTGATGGACACTTCTATTCAGAGGTGGTCCTCCTTCCTCTACACTCCATGTGTAAAACAAGAACATTCAACATGGCGGAATTGTTTTTTTTTTTGTAATTACATCTAACTGCTATGGAGACTAGCAAAATTTTTTTTTTTATATCATAAGATAGCAAGCAAGCAGATGGCTCTGCTGATGGAAAGAGATGCAATCCATTATGACACCAAAGATGTTAATGGTGCTTTGCTAATTGTGTGGTGGGATAGCATTGCCACTTGCAGAAGTCTACCGACTACCTAACCCTACAACACCGAAATACAACAATGACAAGCATCAACGCTATTATGGCAGGAATAGGTACGGCAGTAGTAACAAATACCTAGGCGAATCGTTGCAGAACTCTATTACCTAGTAGTCACAATGGTAGTGACACGTATAGCCAACTGCTCTTCTTTTACGTGCTGCCTGGCAAAACAGCAGGTCTATTCCTTAAAGAAACCCGCCCTAATACTGGGGATCCTTAATCTTTGATCTATCAGCGTTCCATAAATTAAATATTGTATGTGTAAACCTACCCTCATTTCTCTTATTGCTTTTAGCCTCAAACATACCGTATGTTGTTATTTGAGACTGATTAAGTCTCGTTAACACGACAACAGGATTCTGTAAAGAAGTTATTGTATTCTTCACATCTCCTGCTATATTGATGCTTTCATCGGTTTCCTCTTGGGGTCTCTTGAATTGACCTATAAATAAAACATTTTATTACATTTTGTCTTCCAGCAGTGCTGGATTATTTTGGATTCCAATCCTGCTTTGGGCATTTATATATCATTTAGCAAAAAGAAAGCACGCAGTTTATGCTGCAATCTTATAAAATTACCAATACCTTGGCTCACAATAAATTGACAAGTCAACACATTGAAATCAAAATACAAAACATAAATTCCTGACTTTATCTGATTATTTTGCTAAATATAAATGAAAAAAGTATCAGTTATGTCAGGTATTAAACATTATCTATATATATAAAAATCAATTGCTGTTCGTTAGTTTCGCTAAAACTCGAGAACGGCTGAACCGATTTGGCTACTTTTGGTTTTTAAATCTTTTAAGCTTTGGTTTTTAAGCTTTTTAAACCTTCCCTGGACTTCAATGATTAATTCAATTATTGAAGTCCAGCAGGCTTAGGATAAACACCGCGACATACGTCTCGATCGAGAAAGTGACGTTTGCTCGACTGTTTTTTGTTTGATAAAATGACAGCAAGACATTCAATCGGTAGAAAAAATAACTATCGTCGAGTAATAATGATCATTTTCTCTTCCTTTGAAATATCATTTCTCTTCCTTTGAAATACCATGTCTAATCAAGTGTCAAATGCGTTAGCAAATAGAGAAAGTGACATAAATATCGAGAAAATGGGTCGATAAAATTTTATCGTGTTGCTTATCCTGAGCCTGCTGGGAAGGTTTAAAAAGTGAGAAAATATAGAAAAAAAACAAGAGTAGTTAAAAAGACAGAACAACATTTGCCGGGGCAGCTACTTTTATTAATAAAAATAATAATGATAAAGTGTCGGACCCCTCATAATGTAGGAAATTTCGCACTACAATAATGCGGACTAAGAAGAGCTTATTAAATGTCAATGATGGATATATCCACACCACAGGTTCACCGCCTATAAAAACTTCTTCAAGTGCATTTTATAAGGTTGTCAACTATTACTGAAAAACGTTTAAATACTTCTAAGCCCTGATAGTTATTCTTTTAACTTAATTAAATTTACTATTACAATAATTTTGTCCCACCCCCAAAACCCCATCAGCTGGCGGGGGTAGGGGACACTTGCCTCCAAACAAAAAATTTAAAACCTAATATTTCACACACACAGGTGTATTAATTGAAAAACTCTTCACAAACCGACAATCTTTTTTATAAATCTATACCATACTATGGGGTAAACGCGAAAAAAAAATAACATTCCCTTCTTACATGCCTCCACATGTAACATAGGAATGTTAATTTTTTTTATAATTAAGCTACCCTAGAAAATATTTAAAAAAATTCTACCATTTAAAAAAATGTTACATTCATGCAAATTACCGCTTTCTGGAGTGTGTGGATTGGAGTGGAGGTGTGTGAGTGGATTTACAGAGTGGATGGACGAACGAACAAGACTAGAAGGGTTCCTAGTTTGCTTTGGAACCCTAACAAATTAACATTCATGGGGATATAACAATATAGTAGATAATTTAAATGCAATAAAACTACAATTACTTCCAACCTACTGTATCCCTGGCACCCTAAATTAGATCTTTACCAAACTTATAAGGGATCAAATTGGAAATAAATACTTTTAAACACAAAAATAGTTTGCAAATTCATCTATATATGTTGGAATTATACCTGAATATACATACTTTGATAGGTTTATGCCTGACCAATACAGAAATTGAGAACCTCATATTTTTTAGAAATAGTTGATAATATTTAGATTTTTGTAGTTTTTACAAATCTCACAAATATGAAATAAATTTTTTTACGGTTCCTAATGTTATGATTGACTCCTTATCACTCAGATTTGATTGTAGGTAGTCCAACTGATATTCTTGCGTGCAAGTAATGGTAGTAAGTAATAGCCTGTACCTTTACCACAATAGCTGTAATTTAAATACAGTGGACAATGGTAATTGTATCTCCAAACATTTCCTGTCAGAACTTACAAATAACAATCTGATACAAAAAGCAGTTTAACCGTGAACAACGGATTTCTTCAAGACAACCACATTACAAGAACAAGACAACCAGGACAAGGTACAACTTTAAAATATCAATTGCATAGTAAAATCACTTCATGATGGTCTGAACCCCACTTGAAGAATGGACAGTCTACCATTCGGCTTGTCTCTGTCTTGTTCCTGACCTGGTAAGTCAACTTCTGCATGTGGTATAACTGTCCCACCACATGGATAGCAACTCGCCATTGGTATTTTGACGTCTATAGGAAACAGTTTTCTCTTTCCACCAAGAAAGCTAAATGCTTGTTTGCTAACTGGTGAGATATAAGAATAACAAAAAACTATATATACAAGGATATTAATGATTTAGAATCGTGCCTCATCGACAGGGGGAGGGGAGGGGTGTTTTATTTTATTCCAGAAGCGCGTAGTTTTCTTTTTAAGAAGTGAACTTTTAATCCTGATCCGTGTAATAAGACACCCATATTACAAGTAAGATACATACCACTTTCGACATTTTCTAATTCAGACCTCATTTTTATTGACTTATTATCTTCATCCACTTCCGTTTTAATCACATCAATTTCTTACATAATTTCTGAAGTCCACTGAAAAGAATAACAATCTGAATTTTGCTGTTCTAATTTTCGTAGACATTTTGTTACTGAGCATTTGAGGTTAGATTGAATTTTTATTTTATGGCTTAACTAAGTTACTACTAACTAAAACTAAATAATCCTTTTTTAAATTAAGTAATTGAACATTTACTGCTAAATAAAATAATTAGAATATTTTTTGATGTACCACAAAAGGCAGATTATAATTTATAATCATTATTTTTATAACGATAAATATTATAAATTATAGTCATTGACTATAATTATACTCTTTGACTATTAGTCAAAGAGTATACAATCAGTGTTGCCAATGACAGGTAGTCAAATGAAACATGAGACAGCTCAAAAAGTAACAATTTCATGAGAAAAGTAACATTTCCTTATGTGAAAAACGACACTAATACTATAAAATGACACTTTATTACACAAAAACTAAACAGTTTTCTGTCCCATTAGTTAAGCTTCGAAAGAATCGTAATAATTTTTGTACAAATAATTGATTGGTAATCTTTAAAAAGAAAAACATACGTAAGTAATATGTATTATTTTTTAACTAATTAAGAAATGTATTTCAAAAGCTACAGCTTACCATATATCTAAGGTGCGTAATATTATTGTAAGTCTAGGGGCCGCCGGTGCCACACAGACCTACAATAATATTGCGCAATAATTTTATTGTGCAATAATATTGAATACCCCTTCGTTTCCAGACGTTCAATAAATTCACTCAATAAAATTGACAACCCAGTCTGATCAATATTTTCGTGCGAGTAACTGACGACGAAGTTTTGGTGGCAACCATACTGGTGATTTTGTTAAATAAATCTATACAATTCTGTACACTCAAGTAAAAAATCCCGTTCTTCATCTTTTATTGATTGGTTTTCTTTCGACCAACACTTATATTGATTAGTGAACTGGCCTGAATGTCGAATTTGGGCCGAATTGAGTTACGGCCGAAAGTTAAATTTCGATCGAATTTCGAAATTCGGCGGAATGACGTATTTCGGTCACATGTTCAATTTCGACCGAGTGTCGAATTTCGGCCAGTGGTCGAAATTTTGGTCCATTCTAGTAATGAACTATTAAATTAACAAGATGAATAAAATTACCGCGAAATGACGAAAATTTCTTGCTCGCCATTTTGCTTTTTACGACACGACCATACATTAAACACCGCGAGTCGCGACTGACCGACCACGACCGTTCCAAGCTCTGAAGTAGACATGCGCAAAACGATACTTTGAAATGTAATGCAACATCACACATCACCTTTGAAAAGGTAATATCACCCGCAAACATCACTCATCACATCACTTTAAGGAAATATCATCTCGAGTAGCGTTTAGTGTCTTGAGTTGCATGTGATGTACGCATCGCTTTTTTGTGCGAACGAGTCATTACACTGAGTATATATTTCTTTCCAAACCAGAGTTCCATAATAATTGATAATTAAACTGACTAATAATTTTAGTCTGATTGAAAGTTTATTTATAACATTAAGATTATACTAATCTTAATTACATTTTCAATTCGTGTAGGTACCTGATTTAAAAGTATCATCACGCTGGTACCTATGTGGGGTAAGCAGAATAAACCAAACATCTATAGACTTTCAGTTCTCCACGATTCACCAGTTTCTTGGTTGGCACACCATACCGCCAGATTCCGAGCTGCTACTGAGATTTTAGATTTTCGAGTAAAGTATCTTCTCGCCCGTGTCCCCGAAGGCGTAGGCAGAGGTACAAAAAGTGCACCCACGATTAGCCGAAGATACTTGGTCCCACAAATGTGATAGGTGGCAAGCCTATAGCCAACCGGGCACTTTCCAATTCCGGGCAACTTTGTGTATCAGAAAACTGAAAAAAGCACTTTTTTATGTGCCCGACCCGGGAATCGAACTCGGTACCTCATATAATCAACGCTAACGCTGGACAACTAGATCACAGAGGCGATTTTCGAGTAAATCCTCAATAATACTTTTGCCCGATCGAGACTTCATGGTCGAAGTATGGCCGAGTAGTCTAACCCGTAGATCACGATGCACAAAACAAACGACGCGACGTGCGATACACAGAACAATTAAAATGTCTTAACTCAAACAGTTATTGCATAATACCTAAAGGTACGCATTTTTATTATTAGTAAGATTGTACATCTTACTAATAACAAATATGAACCGAATTGTTAGCACCAAACGTTTCCAATTCAAATAATTCTAACATTCTTAACGTACTCGTATACCCGTCCTCCCAGCTCGAACCAACGATCTCGGTATTATTTGATTTATTTGAGTTATACTGCCTGTTGCATATCTCCCGCACGTTGCGCACCACACTCTTCTCTCGGTAGTATAATATGTGATACGGCCAGAAACGACACTAACCAAACTTTACCGAGTGATGAATGAAGTAATGTGTGATGGTTGCAATGCTAGTGCGATGTGTGATGTTGCATCACATTTCCGAGTGATATTACTTTTGTTATATTACACGCATCACCTACCCATGTCTACTCTGAAGTGAAAAATATTGTGCAATATTAAACCTACACAGTGCAAGAAAAAAAGATTGTACAATAAAAATTAAACCCGCTCAAACTTTCGTTCAATCATTGTGCAATCTTCAATATTAACTCTAAACGGTCAATAATATTGTACAATATTTAATATTGCGCAATATTATTGTAGGTCTAGGGGCCGCCTGATATTATAATATTTCAAATATGTTAGTATCACTAATCTTGAGAAATGGTATTAACCCATCTCTACCTTACATATTCTTTGTCTTTGATCGATATTCGATTGACAGTGACCTCCCTGCAGGCTTAGGATAAGCAACACGATAACATTTTATCGACCTCGTTTTCTCGACTTTTATGTCACTTTCTCGATTCGCTAACGCATTTGACACTTGATTCGACATGATACTTCAAAGGAAGAGAAAATGATCAATTTTACTCGACGGTAGTTATTTTCTCTATCGATCGAAACGTCTTGCTGTCATTTTATCGATTTGTCATTTGACACTTCGTTAAAATTTGGTTAAAATGTTGATAACCTTATCCACTATTTCATATTATTATACTTTAATTATACAATAATTACAAAACTTTTTAATTTCTATTCATTTTATTAAATATAGATTTCGGTCCAGTGTTGGCAGTAGTATGTATGTATGGCAGGCAGGCAGGCAGGCAGGCAGTATGGCATATATGTATTTAATAGTGGTGGCAGTTCCATATTATACCTATTATGTGCTAAATATCTACGGTTAACGGCAAGCCTGCAAAATACAAAGAAAGCACATAGGAAATTTGTGTGATCTTTTTACACAACGGACGGAGCATTCCAATCACAAAAGCGCTTCAATAAACCCAATAACCATGGCTCTCTAAATAATATAGACCCTTGTGAATTTTGAGGTTTAGAGCCACACACCGATCAAGGCATGCCTCTTTAGTTAAAGGTAAGTGAACATAAGAGACTTGTAATTCAGTTTCTAGTAGATATGACAGCCATCCAACTTCATTAACTGTAATAACAGAATATCTTTGTAGTAAATACTAATTTGACTTAGGTGAACTCAATAAAGTTATATTTTTTCAAAAGATATCTGTAGTTTTTCGAGTTTCTTTTTTAAACAGTTAATATGTTACATATACATGTCAAGTGTATGTTAAATTTCAGCTGGATACAAGTAATAATCCTTTTCTTGGTGGTCAACTTTTCACAATACTTACAGCCACATACCAACAAACAACAACAATGTTTACATCATAGAATAATGATGCAAATGTGTTATTCCTCTAAGGCTTGCATTGATTATGTATTTAAGGAGTTTTTACTACCCATTCAAGTTATATTTAGTCAAAAAAAGTATTTGTTTTAATCAGTTGTTTTCAGACCAAGTTCCATGTATGATTAACATACTACTATGATGAATTATTTTCTGTGATATTCATAACTTAAAATATCCAATATGACACATGTAGTTCTCAATTACCTAGGTACCTACATGTGTAAACATTATTATTTTATATTTGTCTACATTTAAAGATAATTTACCATACAGAAAGGCAGTCAGTTCTTGTTATTATTGTTCATTACAATAATATATGTCAATAAAAAATATAATTATTATTTGCAGATAAGACTTCAACTGCAGAAATTTTAATATTACTGAAAAATATCCTAGAAGAACAAATGATGCCCTCATATGGCATAATTGAAATGGATGAAATGCGAAGACTACATAATAGAAGATATTGACGGATCCTATGTATACTGGTGCAACTTGCAAAACAACGGAAACCATTTTCTTGCCTCAAAAGCCTTAAAATTACCTTATATTTGTCCTAATGTAATAAAGTATTTGAAAATTTGTACAAATTTTCAATTTTCAAATACTTCTATTGATTTATATCAAAACTAGGTGTTGCCCGTGACTTTGTTCACGCAGACTTTGTTTACTCCGCACAGCTCCTCCCCCGTAGGTGATAACGTGATAATATGTAGCCTATATGTTGACCTGACCTGTTAGTAATATTCATGCAAAATTTGAAGTAAATCCATGCAGTACTTTTTGAGTTTACCCTGGACATACATTGACTTTCCTACGATTTTATTATATGAAGGTATAGATTACAAGCTACAGAACATTTAATCCGGCCTCCAGTAAAGTTGTGTCATTGCACTTGCACAAGTATACGTAGGACCCTTCAATATGATAATTACAAGTATTTTCTTTTAGAAGTGTTAACTTTGTTACTTTTGTTGTTGTTTTTTAATCAAAGTGATTTTGGTAGTAACAATAATTAGTGGATTATTGGTATAATAAAATACTTTAGTGTTGTATAAGATTTATTTAAAAAAATATATACTCTAGGCAAACCTTCTATCTAAGTATTAAATAATTTTATATAATAAAAATGAAACTTATAGTCATCAATGGCTAATTTTAAGTATAAGTTTAATGACACACTATTCATAGTATTTAATGTTTTAATGCCAAACATAGATTTTACTATATGGAAAAGTCTTGAGAAATAATTTTTATTTTCTTTAATAAAGTTAGAAAATGAATAAATCACACAAAATACAAAATGATTAATTATAAAAAGTGTGTAATATGAAGCAGTCTTGTAAAGAAAATTAAATTTGAGTTTTAAAAAATATACAAACACATCTACTTTACTAAACTAACAATTATTATTAATGTTTGTACTTCTCAGAATAGATAAATAATTTTCACAATTTATCACCTTATGACTTAAATTTATTAACGTGTATCTTTGAATTTTCACTAATATAACAAACTTATAGAAGATTACACACACTATATTAAAGCTATTATATTTTAAATTTAAATGTTTTCTACAATTTAAATATCTCTTGTTATCTCGCATAATTAATCAGTAATGAAAATTCAATATCAAAAATTAGTTTACTATATAGTATGAGTAGTATGGAATTTCACTTGAAAATAAAAAATCAACAAGTAAAATATTTTTTCCTAAGGTAACATTAACTTTCTATTAATTTAAATTTTAAAAATTACACATATTAGGTACATTAAGACTATCATGTTATAAACTTAATTGTTTTCTACAAATTAAAATTTATTTTTCAATCTTGCACAACCATTAAAAACAGCAAGAAAAATATAATATTCAGCATTAACTTATAAATCTTCTTAATCAATAATTTCAAAAAAAGGAATAAATAGAAAGGCTTCTTTATTCTATTTCCATTACTCGCTGTTTAGTCAACCTGTAAACAAATATATCTTATCAAAATGTTGTTATATATGTTTACTTAATATATTTTTTTGTCAGTTAACTCAGGACTTATGACTCCAGTCTTGCATGTTGCATTTTGTGTAGTGTTATATAGATTTGCATTGTAAATTATATAATGGGGTCGAAAAAACAATTGGTTACATTTATAAAAGGGAGTGAAAGAAGCCTACACTATTCTCCAGAGAAAGCTTCTCATATAATCTTGAATTTATGATATTAATTTTGTAAAAAACCACAACTTTTACAATGAAAGAAATATATTAAAATATGTTTAAAATTTGATTCTTTCAGTCTACCTTGTTAGATGATTTGTCACGGAGATATGTATGTAAATAAATACTTACACAGTGTTCCATTGTTTTCCTTTCTTCCTCTAGAAACTATAATGTATGAAGTATTTGTAGAATATATGGTGTTATATTATGCTTTCCCAATATTAAAGACTTTAATCTTTGGTGCTACAAGTCTAGTCCATGAATCCACCATGGCGACAAAGTTAATTTATGCTTATTACTTCTTATCCTGAAAAGAAAATCATAATTATTTTTAATAACCTATATAGGCTTTTAAAAAATATAAGTATAAAGAAGTACACTACTTACGTTTTATTTTGTGTTCCCATTTCACATACCTAACACAATTTAATTTTGTACTAGAATCGAAAGAATGATGATGATTTTAGAGATGTGAGAACCAAACAGTATAAATCAATAATTCCTTGTAATGGTTAGATAATTAATTAATTTATAATTAATTACAAAATACAAATTAGTTAAAGTACAATACTTTTTGACGTAATGTAAATAAACTTTTAATTTTTCGTATAGAGAAAATAATTCTACGAAATCTCGTGCTACTCAGTGTTACCAACTCTATTCAAAATTACAACTACTTACAAAGTTTTCTACAAAATTCAGTAGAAAACTAAATGTAAAATAAAAGGTTAATTTAAAGCTGGTGCTTATTTTGTATTATTTAATGTTACTATTAATAACATATACTCAGGAAAAATAATATATAAAACATATTATAATAATCAAAATATTAATTAATCAATCAAAAATAACAAAAAAATCGAGTGTAGCTCACACTCGTTTTTTCGTTAGAAGTAAATGTAAGAAGACAAAATAAAATAAAATTTATATACTCTTTGAGTAAGTCTTTGAATCAAAGACTTACTCAAAGAGACCGTGGTCCCACAAACTAACTTTTTTGATTAACAACAAGCTGAATATTTGTGAAAAGCTTCATTTTGACGAGACAACCGTCTTTTCTATTTTCGAAAAATCTTGAATCGGGTAACTAATAAAGTTAATGCTGCGAAGACATTGGGTTCGGTAAATAATAAATATTTATTAATAACAATAATTATTTTTCGACTTTAATCGCTTGATTATATTATGAAAACTACGATGAAACTTTTGTCCTACATATTTGATGATTTTTCTGACAATCCCACTTATGAGATTTTTAAATTGATATTAATCAATTTAAAAATAACCTAATTTTCTCACAACAGCTTGTTAATTATTATTGTAATTCAACGGTAACTTTGTCATACACGTAAAGTGGAAAATTTCTTAGTCTGACACTCTAAAGTTTCCTTATTTTATCTATCTTTATTAGTTACCCGATTCGAGATTTTTCAAAGATAGAAAATATGGTTGTCTCGTCAAAACGAAGCTGTTCACAAAAATTCAGTTTGTTCTTGGAGACCACGGTCTAACAGTAAGTCTTAGGTTGGATTGCTTGCATCTGGTTGATTTTTGGAGCTATTAATAGATAACATTATTTGTAACATAAAATACTGTGAATTGTATTCTGTTCTATCTTATTTTCTAGTTGGCATAATACTATATATTTATGTTTGTTTATCGTGATGCATTTTCGTGTCATTGTCAAATCACAACAATTCTATGGAAGTTTCTCATCAAAAAAATTAATCAAAAATGTTGATTGATTAGTCTAAAAGAAGATGTTAATTTACTCAATAATGTTAGAATTATAATTGAAAGGAATAATTATAGTGGAAAAAATAGCTTGTTAATAATAATTGTTACGCACTTTTACGCATAATTAGTTACGCAGTTATACACCCAGAAATAAATACACGCTGGCATCTTAATTGCCCTTTACATTAAAACATCTTATGAATCATAATTCATTGATTCAGTTTTATAGAATAAAAAACTAGTTTTGATGGTCAAAACTAAAAAGAGAGAATAATTCAAAAACCTGTAAAATATCTTTAATTACAATTGTAAATAGGTACGGCTACACTAGGCTTTGGTTATATTTCCTTCGACTCTGACAAAGAAGAGAAATGATGACAGGAAGTTATAAATGTAAACAAAAGCTCATAATGATTAACACAAGTTAAATGCACCAAAGGTGTATCTTAAAAATCAGAATTAGTATAATATCTATGTCTTCAAGTGACAACATTTATTTCTCTATTCAAGTAAACTTTTTGTTTAATTTATCTCTGACGTTTTAAATGTTTATCGTGGCATGCTTAATAACGTCCATCGAGATATTAATAAATGTCAAGCAAACGTCACTTTCTCGATCGATATATATCTCGTGGTGCTTATCCTAAGCCTGCTGGAGTAATAGTCACAGATTACTTAATACTTTTATGGTAATAGTGTTCTGTGCAAGGAAGTTATATTCTACCCGGAATGCTTACACGCGCTTCAAAATCGTTCCGAAGAGTACCACGACATGAGTGGAGTGTGTCTCTTTCTACTAAATAAAGCGCCAATCGCCATATATAAGTGCGGCCATGCGTAGTTTGCAAATTACTACTAAGTAATTCTACTAATTTGAGAAACAGTTTTTGCATTGCATAAGTAATTACGTAATAATTAAAATAAGCACATTTTAGAACTCACTGTGTTAATTACAATACATTTTATGCTAATTTATTTATCAACGTGTATGAATAAAAAGTATTTAATGATTACTGAATATGTAAAAATCTACCATCTAGATAGTTTTATTTATACTGGCAATTGCAAGAAAGGGACAACATCCACTCATGTCGTTGTCTTGCTCAGAACGTTTTTCCCCTCTGTTAAGTAAGAAACAAATGTCAACTTTATGAGTAACGAAATAAAGTACATTTTTATTTTTCAAATATTGTTTTGTAACAATTCCAGTTATAGTATATAAGTTCCTTGGTTCTGTGACAGTGACGCTGACAGGTCATCTCAATATAATGATACGTAGTATCTCTCCATAATCTGTGATATAATGTAAAATATAATGTAAAAATATATATTGTATATATGTACACTTTGATCTAAATATTATACGTAAATAATTTGTGATGGCAGTTGCTTAACGCCCATGCCAAAAAAAAAAAAAAAAAAAAAAAAAAAAAATAATTTGTGTAAATCACAGAGTAACTTATAGACGGTGTAAATATTCATAATTAATGTACTTGAAAAAAGCGCGGGAAACATAAAATTTGGCGGACGTCATTTTTGGTTCTGCGACTTTTTATATTATTATTTAGCGAAACAGAGGATCGATATTAGTTTTATTTGTGTAAATATTTAATTTTATGTAAATATCATTAGTTTTACTATCAGTTTAAAGTAGGTAAGTCTCCTTTTCACTTTTTAAAATGAACAAACCCCCTGACGATCCTGGAGGTGGACCTCTCCAGGTAGCGCACTATGTTACTATAGATGAGAGTAGTGTCGATACAGATACTTCGCTTTCTTCAACTCAAACAACTAACAGGAAAAGATCTCATACATCTAATAAAATATGCAAACACTGCAATAAACGGCGTAAAAAGCGCAACAATGAATTGAAATCTACTGACTGTCAGTGCTCTCACTCTGTTTCTGAAATCTCAGATATAAATAATGCTTCGGGCGCCTCATTTATTACTGGTGATAATAATGTAAATGATAATGTTACAATGAAAGATTTGTCAAACCCCCTAACAAATAGTAAGGAACCCCAAAAACCTAAAGATTATATTAACTACCGCACACAGTATGAATCTACAGACCTTGGACCTTACGTTATTCATGTCCAAAGAGTTATTACATCTCCGACTGATAATGTTACTCTACATCCAGTCTCGTTTGGGCGATTCCTTAAAAATAATACTTTTAAAAATATAATTGATGGTAGCCTCAAGAAAATTGGACGCAACCGATTATCTCTATCATTTTCGGACCACAATGACGCAAACCACTTTATTAATGACCCTAATCTCTCAAATAAAAACTTCAAAGCTTTTATCCCATCATTTAACGTTTCACGAGTAGGCGTAATTAGAGGTGTTCCCTCAGACTGGTCACCTGAGGAAATTGCTAATAATGTTAAGGTTCCCATTGGTTGTGGAAAAATAATAAAGGTTAGAAGAATAAACCGTAAAATAACTATTAATGATAACACTACCTGGAAACCAACAGAGACAGTTGTCGTAACTTTTGATGGACAGACTTTACCGAAACGTGTCTACGTTTGTTATAATGCTCTCCCAGTAGATTTATACATTTACCCTACTATACAATGCTATAAATGCTGTAGGTACGGTCATACTAAAATAACTTGCAGATCCAACCCAAGATGCTTTAAATGTGGAAAGGATCATTGTGGAGACTCTTGTACTAGCGAGGCTGATTTCAATGCTAATTGTTGTTTATGTAAGGGATCTCACTTTGCCACTAGCAAATCATGCCCAGAACATTTAAGACAAAAAAACATTAAAATGTTTATGGCTCAAAATTGTGTCTCTTATGCCGAGGCATCAAAAAATTATCCCCCGGTCTCCAAATCATATGCTGATGCCATCTCAACACCTATTAAAACTGCTCTTCATCCACTTTTGAAAAAAAACTTAGATTTGCAAGAACAATCCCATAGGTCATACAAAAAAACAATATTTCAGAAACCTAAACCCCATACAAAAGTCAGTAAGAGTTATGACTATGATTTCCAAAATTCAGTTATTAATGAATATAATTCCACTAATTCTAGAGAAAATGGTACTTTGTTGACAAAAAATAATAACAATAATCAAGAATCAGCCTCAATAGGCATGATTATATCTTTTATTAAATTTTTATCTCAGTCCGAAGTAATAACACCGTCCAACGCTGCTTTAATGACAGAAAGTTTAATTAATTATTCTAAATTTAATGGTGATCATGGACAGTCAAGCGAAAATTCTTCAATGGAACTCGCAGAGCATCACCAACAAGAAAAGTGAATTAATTCACTTATTAAATAAATATGAGCCATTTTTAGTGGCTCTTTCAGAAACTTGGTTAAGACCAAGTTGTACTTTTAAATTCTCTGGATACACTAGTATCCGAGAAGATAGATCTGATGGTTATGGAGGTGTAGCCATCATGATCAAAAAAGGATATAATTTTTCCATTGTTAATCTTCCTGTACATACTGTAAATATGTCTATATTAGCTGTTAATGTAAATAATATTTGTTTCGTGTCACTTTATATTCCACATCCAAATTTGAATATTTTGACAGAACTTAATAACCTATTAGCCATACTACCTAAACCCTTTATTGTGTTAGGTGATTTTAATTCTCATCATCAAGCCTGGGGTTGTTCCTCCAGTAATTATTATGGTGAAGAACTTTTGAAAGTCATTGAAGAATTAAATTTATGTATTTTAAACAACGGTTCTCCCACTCGTCGCACAAAACCCTCCGAAGGCAAAAGCGCTATAGACCTGTCCATTTGCAGTCCCAATTTAGCACCTTCTTTGACATGGCACACACTCCCATTTACGTTTGGAAGTGATCACTTCCCCATAATAATAAATTTCCCTTCTGCATATCATAAAACTTCACCTAAATCTACATCATATTTCAAATATAATTTGCATAACCCGGATTGGCACAAGTTTAATAATTTGATGGAAGTTGGTGTTAATGTTTTGCCTAACATTTCCTCATATAATGACTCTTCTTGTGCAGAAGCCTTTACTCAATTAATTATAAAATCAGCTGAAAACACTTTTCCCATTAAAAAACAATTAACTAAGAAAATAAATACGCCACCTTGGTGGGACAAAGAGTGCACAGACGCTATTAAGGAAAGGAAAGCTGCTGAAAAATTTTATTGTCAGTATACAACTACAGAAAATTTTAATATTCTCACTAATATTATAAAAACTACTCGTCGATTATTAAAAAAGAAAAAAGCTGAAGGTTGGAAGAAATTCTGCTCTTCCTTATCACCCCAAACAAAACCTTCAAGTGTATGGTTAAACATAAGAAAATTTAGATCTGCATATAAGGTTTCTAATAATAATGAAATGTGTCCATTGTTAATAAATCAGCTGATAGATCATCTTGCTCCACCTACAGTACCAGAATGTATCCTTTCTCTTCCTTCTACTTCTTCTTCAGACAATTTTTCCCCTTTTACGTTATTTGAGCTTAAAGGTATCCTTCAAAATGTTAAAGACTCTACTCCTGGATGGGATAATATTAACTACTCATTTTTAAATAACATGACTGATAAATCTCTATCATACTTATTAAAGGTTATGAACTCCCTTGTTTCTACAGGTAATATACCTCAGACATGGAAGTCACATTCTGTTATCCCTATCCTTAAACCTGATAAAAACCCTTCTGACCCTTTTTCATACAGACCCATTGTGCTTTCATCAGTTATGTTGAAAATTCTAGAGCACCTTGTCAAACTTCGCTTAGAATGGTTTATTGAAAGCAGAAATTTATTAAGTCAAAGTCAGTATGGTTTTAGGAGAGGAAAGAGCACCATAGATAATATTAGCTTACTTATAACTGATATTAGATTAGCTTTTACTCATAACAAATCTGTTTTAGCAGCTTTTTTAGATATATCCGCAGCATATGATAATGTAATTCTATCAATTCTGAAAAATAAGCTAGTGAAATTAAACATACCATTTTATTTAATTAATGTTATTATGAATATTGTATACAATAGAACTATTAATTTAGCAAATGACCCTAATAATTTAAAAAGACAACAATATAAAGGTCTTCCACAAGGTTCTGTTTTAAGTCCAATCCTTTACAACATATACTCATATGATATAGAAACTGTAGCAACTAGCAATGTAAACGTTCTTCAGTATGCTGATGACCTCCTTTTATACTCAACTGACAAATCTATACAGATGGCTTGTGATAATCTTTCCATGTCTATTCTATCCCTACAGACTTGGCTTAATAACAATGGTCTTGATATTTCTGTTTCTAAAAGTTCCATAGTTTTATTTTCTCGCACAAAATTTCCACCCCCTATAAATATTACTTACAAAAATAGTTCAATTCCTGTTAAATCGAAAACAAAATTCTTAGGTATAATACTAGATAATAAACTCCAAGGACTAGATCATTGTGAGTATATAGCAGCAAAGTGTGAACGTAATATCAATTTAATGAGATGTGTTTCTGGGGTTTGGTGGGGTGCACACCCATCTACATTAAAACTTATGTATAATGCATTAATAAGAAGTTTATTGGATTATGGAATGTTTTTACTAGAACCATGTAGTAAGATTGGTCTAAAGAAAATTGACTCTGTTCAAATTAAAGCATTACGAATTGTTCTAGGAGCAATGAAATCCAGCCCTGTTTCTGCCCTACAAGTAGAATGTGCTGAACCTCCATTACATTTACGACGTAAATATCTATCTGACAGGTTTTTCCTTCGCACTTTGGAATCACAAAATCACCCTCTGCTTACAAAGCTCTCTAGTCTTAGTGATTTAATGTCAGATAAGTATTGGAAACACAAAACAATCCCAGCCCTTGTATACAGCTATATGAAATATCACAGCCTTAAGCCTTTTACTTTTACATCCCCTATAAATCCCTTATATAAACACAATTATGAATCATTAACTCTGCAGCCTATTGTAGTAAATTTAGGTATAGATAAACAATCTTTGTATGCCAATCAATATTTTAACAATATTATCAATGAAAAATGGCAAGATTTTCATTTGATTTTTACTGATGCATCCAAAAATAATAGTAATGTTGGAATAGGTGTATACCATAAACAGTACAATATTGTTCAAAAAATCAAATTTCCACCGGAAGCATCTGTATTTACAGGTGAATGTTATGGACTTTATAAAGCTGTAGAATACATACACATTATGAAACTACCCAAGTGTATGATTCTGACTGATTCACTGAGTGCTCTACATTGTTTGCAAAAGTTCCCTTTAAAATCCAAATTTATTCCTCCTATTATTTTAGACTTAAGAAATCTTTTATACAAATGTACTTTTAAATATAATCATATTATTTACTTTGCCTGGGTTCCAAGCCATTGTAATATCACTGGAAATGAGCGAGCTGATCGGTGTGCTAAAGAGGCAGTTCAGTGTGGTGATTTATACCCCTACATTAATTATTGCCATGATCTAGCTGCTCTCCCTAAACTCCATCTTAAGCAGTCATGGCAAAGTGTCTGGGATAGTGGTACATTGGTGAAAGGCAAAACCTATTCCCAATTACAACCATTGATACCCTCTAAACCTTGGTTTTCTGTAGTGAAATTAAATAAGTTGTCAACATCTGTTATCACCAGAATGAGGCTTGGTCACACTAATTCTCCTGAACACCTCTTCAAGCTACACATCAAAGATAGCAATGTTTGTGAGTGTGGCACTGATATTGGAGATCTCAATCATATATTTTTTGCTTGTCCTAAATACAATCATTCATCATTATATAACAATCTATATTCTAATGACATTCCTTTACCTACATCCATTCTAACCCTGTTATTAAATCCTTGTATGTATAATATTCTTTCATTATTCATTCAAGAAAATAATATTAATATTTAAGCGTAGTTAGATACATTTAGTATCTAATACCAAATTAATATTAACCCACTTGTAAATATTATACAAATAACTAAGTATTATCTCTGTATATATTTATTTAAATATTATTGTTGTAAATAATTTATAATTTTAGTATCTATGTTATTTTGATTACTTTCTGATCCTCTATTTTCCTGTCAATCCAAATTCCAAATCCTAGTTTATTGTCTAAAATATTATGTTTCCTCGTTTTACTTGATCATGGCAGTTGCTTAACGCCCATGCCAAAAAAAAAAAAAAAAAAAAAAAAAATTAATGTACTATAGTACACTTGTTTCTTTAGTGATAAATTACGAACTACAAATAATTATTATAAAGGATTGAAATAATTATAAAGTGCATTGAATATAACTCAATCTAACCTCAAATATTCAGTGACAAGATGTCCAAGGAAATTAAAATAGAGAAAGATCCAGATTGTTATTCCTTTCAATGTACTTCAGAAATTATATTGGAAACAGATGTGGTTAAAATAGAAGTGAATGAAGATATTGAATACGAAAATAATGCAGAGACAACAGAAATAAAATTAGAGTTAGAGAATGTCGAAACTGGTATGTCATATAATTTGCATAATATATAGAACACTATGACTATAACCATTTGGTATCTTCGACCAATGTAAAATTAATGAACGGGCCCTAACGAGCCCATTTGAAGACTCTAAAGTGCGCTACGTCGCGCATTTTGTACATAATACACGGTTTGAGAACAGATAAATATAAGCGATCCTTTTTTCTCACGAATGTATTAGATTAGCTATCTCTTTTTATAACAAACATAATATGTACTTACTATTAGCTGTTCAAGTTTAAAGTATGATTGCTTTGACTTGTTATTTTTGACAGTTTGTAAGGGCAAAGCCTGTCCATTTATTTTAATTGGTCGAAGTTTGATATGTACATGTAAACACATGTCGAAGTAGACATAAACTATGGCATTTATGAGCATTATAATGCCAAACAGCAATAATAATACTTATCTTATATGGTTGTAATTTAAGGGTAAAATATTTTACCCTTTGTAAATTACCAAAATAGTTGTCGTAAAAATAATCTAAATGAAAGAGAGACAAAGTGAAGGTATGTGTGAGTAACAACAATAAACACTTGGGTGGTGGAGAGATGATATATTTTTTTTTATGTTATAAGATAGCAAACAAGTAGATGGGTTTCCTGATGGAAAGAGTCAACCATCGCCTATAGACTCCAAAGGTGTTAATGGTGCGTTGCTATCTTCTGGTGAGATCTAATGCTACATGCATAAGTTAACCGGCTACCTTTCCCTCCAAATCAGAACACGACAGCGACAAGCACTGACACTATTGCGGCAGGAATAGGTAAGGCGGTTGTACCAGACCCGGGCGAGACAATGCAGAACTCTACCACCTAGTAGCCACGATGGTAGTGACTCGCATAGCCAATCGGTCACCTTTTACGAGCTGCCTGGCAGAATGGCAGTTGGTCTATTCTTCAAAGGAGCCCAGAACCAACACAGGGGATTTTTTTACAAATTGATCCAACCCAAGATAACAAAATTATTTGCATGGGTTATTGTTGTTAGCCGACTAAAGTAATACATAAAAATACCAATATAAATACTGTAACATATATGAAACACCCAAACTCATTAATACAACTATCTCATATCATCAGCCCAATGTTTGTCCCTGTCGGGAATCAAAACAGAGCCATTTCGATTCATAGTTGATTTCAGTAACCACTCCAATAACAGGGGGTGATACAAAGTTTTCTATATCCCAATTTTTTTTTAATATTGATGTTAGACATCTCTTGGCATGGCTGTTTAAAATAAACTGAGCCGTCATGGGACGCCTGGCAGATGTGAAACATCGGGGTCTCGTAGTTGGTTGCCATGGCGACACGTCGCCACACCGTACACGCTACTAAATATGGACTGTATACTTCTCTGTATACCCTTTCTTAGTACATAATATTATAGCGTGGCGACCTGTCGCCATGGATGCCGCGTCGCCACGCTAATGATCCGGTTTACACCTGAATAGATGTTTCACATCAAAAATGGTAGTAGTCTTTCTTTGTCTTGGGCTTTGTTGTACTTGCAGTATGACTTTACAATAAATATTAATTTATGATTCAGTAGTTACATTCTCATTTCTATGACTGTACAGTTTAGAAATGGAAATTGCTGTGAAAGGAAAAATAGGAGTTAACAAAAATTGGGGGATGCAAGCTACTTGGTATAGATCACGATTTAAGGATAACTGCAGGAGAAACAATATTGCCTGTTAATGTATGTATAATGTAGTAATAGGACAATCATAGCTGACGTTCTCAATTATTGTACTGTTAAGACACAGTGATGATTTAGGTATTTAAATTAACAAAGTACCTCTCTAAAACTTTGATGAAATAGAATCCTTACAATTTATACTTAATAGAAAATTAAGGTAATACCACTTTAAACTTAAGTAAGTGTATTCTACACTTTTTACTTGTGTTTAGTTTGTAACTATAAATTGCCCTGATGATGCTTGTGTAAGCAAAACCGGTTGGAAATAAATAATAATAGCTTTATTGTGAAACAGTACAAAATACAAACATATAAGTGGTAAAATATTACATTGAGTAAGTGTACTTTACACTTACTTGATTTTTATTAGCTCTTGTGTAAAAATCTATTTAAGAACATTAACATGTTAACTGTTATGGGGTCACCGGCGACCTATAAGGAAGGCCAGTATTACAATGTTTGCTGAGCTTGGCGTTACTACGTTTAGGGTGATGTGTGTGGCGCCTAGAAACATTTCTTAGTGCCTGGTTTTCAATTTTCGGGTTCCAAAGTAAACTAGGAATTCTTATAATTTTGCAATGTCTGTCCGTCTGCACGATAGCTCAGAGATCCTTATAACTAGAAAGCTGTAATTTGGCACGATTATATATATATATATATATATATATATATATATATATATATATATATATATATATATATATATATATATATTAGTCACCTCAATAAAGTGCTAACATAAAATCTTGAAAAATATGTTTTTTCAGGGTAGCTCCCCTACGTATGTGTACATGCATGTAAGGTAAGGTGGGGATGTTAATTTTTTTTCTCACATACCCCATTTTGTGGGGTATTGTTGATTTAAAAAATTGAGCCTTAATTGAAAACAAGTTTTCAATTAAGGGACTCAATTGTAAAATATTAAACTTTTAAGTGCTAATTTTTGCAGAGTCAAGTGCATCCCCCTCTGCAGGTTAAAAGGTTGGTTTTGGGGGTAGGAAAAAAATCATGGTATTAGTAAATACAAGGAAATTAAAAGGAAAACTATTACAGCCTAGAAGGCTTTACAAGTTTTTGCATATAGTCGACCAACTTAAAAAATATATTAAATTTTAATGTATTTAATTTAATTTAAATTTTTTGCATATTCAATAATGTTACAGGGGATAATATAATAAGACTTAAAGCAAACTAGAGCATTATGTACAGCGCTGCCAATTGGCAGGTAATTACCCACATTGCAGGTAATTTGACGATGAACAGAGAAGGCGGGTAATTTCGTGGGTATTTGTTGTCTTGAGGGTAAAAGCGGAAATTTTGTTTTGTACAATTTTAGTTTGGATGCTAAGTCAGTGCCTATATTGTTACAATGTAAAAACAATGCATATTGCCTATGGTGAGAGAGTCACCAAGGATTGGAACTATTTTAAATATTTCATATGGGGAGAAAAATAATGCTACTTTGAATGTGTAAATCTGAAGGAAGTAATAATCATATTTCTGGTTCCACTTTTTTTAATACATCAGTCGAAAAACTATTCAGTAGTTTGAGAAATATTAAAATAGACAGCAAAAACTTTCTAAATACCAACAGTATTGTTGCATCATGGGTTAAACGAGAAGGTATTCGAAAATCTGGTAGCATCGTAGCATTTCAACCTAATGCTGACATGCTAAAAACAAAACTGTGGTACATAAATAAGTTAGTTTAGGCAAAAAAAAAAAGGCACAGCTCCTCCCCCGTTGGTGATAGCGTGATAATATGTAGCCTATATGTTGACCCGACCTCTTATTAATATTCATGCACAATTTGAAGTAAATCTATGCAGTACTTTTTGAGTTTACCCCGGACATACATTGACTTTCCTTCGATTTTATTATATGTATATATATATATATATATATATATATATATATATATATATATATATTAATTAGTTATTATTTAAGTATTGAATTGTATGATAATTATTTTGTGCATTTGAAATTTTATAATATTGTTATTAATTAAATAAGATGTCTAGCTTATGAAATTTTCATTTAAAATTTCTTGATATATAATATCTTTTATTAATTAAGAACTGTAAATTCTTACATTATTATTAAAACACATACATTATTTCATATTTCAAGGTCCATTGGAAAGTGCTTCTCTGAATAATCCCAAAAGGGAAGGTAGGTCTTCTGCTGTTGAGCGTAGCCCAATGATCACAGGTACCCGTAGGCAGAAGCGTGAACCGAAAATCATGGGTCCGATGCTAGAGACCTGGCCTGAAGATCATAATTCCAATAGTAGAGGCACTGCAAAGTGTATGGTTTAACCTGTAATGTGAGATCCTTGCATGAGTAGTTAGTCACAGGGCAATTACATTTCTAGGCGAAAAAGTATCTTTACGCCCATATCCCTGAAGAGGTAGGTGGAGGTACAAGTGCACCCACGATTAGCCGAAGATACTTAAGTCCCGTAATGTGAAAGGTGGCAAGCTTATCGCCAACTTGGCTCTTAATCCAATTCTGGTTTGTATCAGAAACCTGAAAAAACTCATTTTTTGAATTACCCAACTCGGGAATCGCACACGGGACATCATGTGGTCAAAACCGACACCAGACCACTAGACCACATTTAATATTTTTTAGCAACATTTTTTAGCATTTGTATTAAAGACTAGGAATTCCCGTAATAGTAATTTTTGTGAATAGAACTGTTATTATATACTGAAAACAACTGAAAGGCTGAACTCTTGCGGTAAAAGGTGTGCATGGACAGATGTTATATATAAAATTCTCATGTCACAATGTTAGTTACGATACTCCTTCGAAATGGCTTGACCGATTTTTGTGAAATTTTATATACATATTCTAAGAATCGGCTGCTACCTATTTTTATACCCCTAAGTGATTAAGGTTATTCATCCCTAGTATTTCTTCTTTATTTTTTGGGCAATTTTTTTTATTACTTTCTATAAAGTGGCATTAAAAAAACATACAACCCTACATTTTTAACCTTCTATCACTAACCCCTATTTTTTAATTGAATAATTTATACTGCAAAACAATGTTTGCCGAGTAAGCTAGTATTAGCATGTTATAATTTTGTAACGTTTGCAGCATTACAAGAGCTGTCTGCTTGTTATTGTATGATTTAAGAACATTCAAAGGAACAATGGTTTTTCTTTCTATCAGGAGAGCCATTGTCTTATTTGTTATCCAATGAATGTAAAGTGTTAACGCTTTATTATGTGTGTAACGTAATTAGTCTGCGTTTTTACAAATCTACTTACACTGGAGAGAAACAGTTTTCTTATGATTTTTGTTTTTTGATACAAACACACACACACATATATACATATATGCAAATATATGCATACACACGCTCGCAAAACACACGCACGCACGCACAGATACTCACAC
This sequence comes from Apodemia mormo, assembly GCA_036924255.1. NCBI lineage: Eukaryota > Metazoa > Arthropoda > Insecta > Lepidoptera > Riodinidae > Apodemia > Apodemia mormo. The sequence continues at coordinate 5,912,077 of JAUPFN010000028.1, forward strand.
GCGCACGACCGAATGCACGCATTAAGACAAATCAGACGCACACAAAACACAGGCACGCATGTACACATGCACGCACACATACACACACACACACACACACACACACACACACACACACACACACGCACGAATACACATGCACGCACGCACTCACACATACACAGACGAACGCACGCACACATTCTTACGCACCCACCCACACGCACTGACTGACTGACTTGAAAGATATGGGTTTGAAACCCAATATGCCATGCTTCTATGCCGAGTCTGGTAATGCAATACCATTAAAATAATAAAATGTTTTATTTATAGGTCAGTTCACGAGATACCACGACGAGGAGGAAGAAGGCATAGATAAATTCATAGATGTGAAGACTAAAGTAACAGCCCCAATGAGTCCTGTCGCTGCACTAACAAGACCAACTGAGTTTCAAATAAAAGATAATAATATATCTAGGCCTAAAAGAGATAAGAGAAATGGTGATAGTTTATTACGATGTGATTTTTGTAAAAAAACGTTTCATCAAAAAAATATTTTAACGAGGCACTTGTATACTCACAGTGATATAAAACCATATGTGTGTAATGTCTGCAACAAAGGTTTCAAATACCCAAGTGGATTGTGGGAACATAAATTTATTCACAGTAATAAAGAGATAAAACCTTATGTGTGTAATGTCTGCGATAGAGGTTTCTCAAGACCAAGTGTATTACGTCAACATCAATATACTCACACCAGAAAGAAACTGTTTACATGTGACTTGTGCAGAAAAACGTTCAGTCGAAAAATTAATTTAAAAAGACATTTAAATACACACTATGCAATAAAACCTTATGTGTGTGATGTCTGCAATAAGTGTTTCTCACAATCAGGTCATTTACGTCTACATCAATATATTCACACTGAAGTGAAGCCGTTTTCTTGTGAATTCTGTAAAAAAACATTTATCTCTAAATATCAGTTAAGATACCATTTAAATACACACAATGAAATAAAACGTTTTAGATGTGATGTCTGCAATAAGTGTTTCTCACGATCAGGTCATTTACGTCAACATCAATATATTCACACTGGAGAGAAGATATTTTCTTGTAATTTTTGTAAAAAAACGTTCAGACGAAAGGGCGATTTAAACAGACATTTAAATATCCACAGTGGTATAAAACCTCACGTGTGTGATGTGTGCAACAAGGGTTTCTCACAATCAAATAGTTTACGTCTACATCAATATATTCACACTGGAGAGAAACCATTTCCTTGTAAATTTTGTAAAAAAACGTTCAGTCGAACAGACGATTTAAAAACACATTTATATATCCACAGCGATATGAAACCTCACATGTGTGATGTCTGCAACAAAGGTTTCTCACGCTCTAGTGATTTGACTCGACATAAATCAATTCACACTAGAGAAAAATAATTTTCTTTTTACTTTTATAAAAATGTTTAGCTGAAATGGCAGTTTAAAAAGCCACTTAAGAGGGAACACTACGGCCATTTCTCCATACAAACATAGTCCCCTGATTCCTCTCTGTATAACGCTAGTAGGACAAAAAAAAATTGCAATAAATTTATGGCTCCAATCGCTATGTTTCTAAGTTTTTCTTTTTTATAAATTATTTTTTTATTTAATACTTTATTGTACACAACAGAACAACAAAAAAATACAGCAAGCGGTTTTTTAAAAAGGTACAAAAGGCGAGCTTATCTCTAGATATTTCTTACAGCCAAACTGGTAAAGTGAAATACTTGCCCATAAATATAAGTCACAGTCTACAATATACTAACAATATTTAAACACATCTATTAATGAAACCTAAAGTACCTCAGCAATATAAAGACAGGTACTATTTATATTTAATTAGTTACTAGCTGACCTGGAAAACGTTCTGCCTTTACTACTCCTATTTTTTTTTCTATATTTTCTCACCTTTTAAACCATCCCTGGACTTCAAAAATTAATTCAAAACCAAAATTAGCCAAATCGGTTCAGTCGTTCTCCAGTTTTAGCGAGACTAACGAACAGCAATTATATAGATTTATTATAATACTAGCTGTTGCCGGCGACTTCGTCCGCGCGGACTTCGTTTACTCCGCAGAGCACCTCCCCCGTGGGTGATAACGTGATAATATGTAGCCTATATGTTGACCCGACCTGTTAGTAATATTCATGCAAATTTGAAGTAAATCCATGCAGTACTTTTTGAGTTTACCCCGAACATACATACAGACAAACAGACAAAAATTCTAAAAACTATATTTTTGGCTTCGGTATCGATTGTAGATCAAGTATTCTTTTAAAAAAATATTCAATGTACAGTTTTGACTTTCCTACGATTTTATTATATGTATAGATTAAATTAATTACTTATTAAAAGTAATATAATTTGATAAAAACCTGAAAACACAGGAACACAGCAAAAGTTTTTATAATGCAAAAATTAATCAAATCGGTCCAGTTTTGAAGAAGGAAACAGGAACTATGAAACTTTGTTTTTGTGTAATTTTCATAGATATTTTTGGTCTAGGCTGCAGTTGTCCCTATCACACTCTTCGGGGGTGAGAGGAATACATGTTTTCTATGTTGTGAAACATTATTTATAATTTAATCGATGTACGAGTACAGTACCCGGCAATAAATATTGCACATCGACCTTTGGAAAGAGACAATCGGCTAATTTCGGCTTCGTAGAGCGTTATCTCTGTCGCACAAAATACAAACAGTCCGGTACCTATTAGGAGCTGTTAAAACAAGTATGATTTGCTTCTTTTGATATTTTTATTCTTTGTATAAAATACACTAATTTTTCTATAAGTGATGGCTTTAGGTTGGGGTAAAATAAAATAAAAAAACATTTTTACATTATGTTTACGTATTTAATTATTTTGGAACATTACAGCTTTAGTGTACATAATAAACACCATTATACCTATTGCTAAAATGAGACATTGCAATAAAAATAATAATAATTCTAATTCTCAATTACTTCCATTTCACTATCTGTGCTCTCAAAGAGGTCAATATCACTGTCACTATCAGCCGTATTTATTACTAATCTATCAGTGTAATTGTCTAAACTGTGTTGAATGCTTCTATATTCATTCTCACATTTGATTGCATGATCGCAAACCTTTTTCCACTCTTCAGCGCCGATCATGTTTACTTTTTCAGTCAATAATGTTTTTACTGTAGTTAAGTTCATACCCACATTTCTAGAGGCTACATAGCCTTTCAGTTGAGACCATATATTTTCAATTGGATTAAAATCCGGATGATATGGTGGCAATCGCAACACAGTGTGCCCATGTTCGGCAAGTATTTTGTCCACAGAAAACTCTGTATACCTCTCCTTGTGCTGACATATAATAGCGTAAATCTGGGTTTTTGTTAATTTTGGATCAACTGGAATTTCATGTCTGTTTAACCAGTTGATCATTTCCCGTTTAATGGTGTTTGAGTTGGGGGGTCTCTCAACATACTTGTTGTGATAGGGTGCGTTGTCGATAACTAGAACAGAATCACTGGGTATATTTGGGATTAATTGGTTAACCAGCCATTTCTCATAGTTATCGTTATTCATTTCATTGTGATAGTCACCTGTAGTGTCCGTGGATTTATACGTTAAAAAAGCACCGGGTACAAAGCCTTTTTCATTTCCCGCATGAACTATTATCAAACGTTGACCTTTTGAAATTGGCTTTTTTACTCCTTTTTTCTTATCGTCACTCCAAGATTTCCCTTTAGTGTGGGATGCATGTATATATGACTCATCCATGTAGACGATATTTTTTCCTGTTTCGCGAAATTTGCGTATTTTATCAAGGTATTCCATTCGTTTGAGACTAACGTCGTGCTTTTCCATTAGAATTTTTCGATTATCTTCCATTTTAGTGAACTGAAATCCCATGTCATGAAGTATTTTTCTCAATGTTTTTTCAGACCCATTGTAATTAATAGCTTCAGATAACTTAGCTTTTAATGATTTTATTGTTGGCAGTTCATTAAATCGTAAGTGAAAATCATACACCATTCTTCGAACAACATCGTAATCAAAATCGTCCATATCCAAACGAAATTGCTTTTTTGGTCTCCCTTTTTTTGGAGTGCTGAACTTAATTTCAGTCGAATGTGTTTCAGTACTGACTTCGTTTAATATATTGTTCAAAGTTCTTCTTGAAATTCCAGTGGCATTTGCAACTCGCTCTTGAATCTTCTTAAAATAACAACTTACATTTTCATCTACTTTTTTTTTAAATCTATCAGCTTCGCTTACAAAGTATTTATAAACATTGTAGATAATTTCACGTGACTGACCTCGTAAAGGTTTCCCTCTTTTTCCGAAAGATGCCATATTACAACTTTAAATTATTTAAATTTGTGGGTGTTATCAACTCTAAATATATATTTTTTTTCGGGACGCGACTGCACTCTATCGTACTTGAACAACGACTGACTAAACGTCACATAGGTAGTGTGGGACAGAGATAACGCTTTACGAAGCCGAAATTATCCGATTGTCTCTTTCCAAAGTTCGATGTGCAATATTTATTGCCGGGTACAGTACCCGGCGATAAATATTGCACATCGACCTTTGGAAAGAGACAATCGGCTAATTTCGGCTTCGTAGAGCGTTATCTCTGTCGCACAAAATACAAACAGTCCGGTACCTATTAGGAGCTGTTAAAAAAAGTATGATTTGCTTCTTTTGATATTTTTATTCTTTGTATAAAATACACTAATTTTTCTATAAGTGATGGCTTTAGGTTGGGGTAAAATAAAATAAAAAAACATTTTTACATTATGTTTACGTATTTAATTATTTTGGAACATTACAGCTTTAGTGTACATAATAAACACCATTATACCTATTGCTAAAATGAGACATTCCAATAAAAATAATAATAATTCTAATTCTCAATTACTTCCATTTCACTATCTGTGCTCTCAAAGAGGTCAATATCACTGTCACTATCAGCCGTATTTATTACTAATCTATCAGTGTAATTGTCTAAACTGTGTTGAATGCTTCTATATTCATTCTCACATTTGATTGCATGATCGCAAACCTTTTTCCACTCTTCAGCGCCGATCATGTTTACTTTTTCAGTCAATAATGTTTTTACTGTAGTTAAGTTCATACCCACATTTCTAGAGGCTACATAGCCTTTCAGTTGAGACCATATATTTTCAATTGGATTAAAATCCGGATGATATGGTGGCAATCGCAACACAGTGTGCCCATGTTCGGCAAGTATTTTGTCCACAGAAAACTCTGTATACCTCTCCTTGTGCTGACATATAATAGCGTAAATCTGGGTTTTTGTTAATTTTGGATCAACTGGAATTTCATGTCTGTTTAACCAGTTGATCATTTCCCGTTTAATGGTGTTTGAGTTGGGGGGTCTCTCAACATACTTGTTGTGATAGGGTGCGTTGTCGATAACTAGAACAGAATCACTGGGTATATTTGGGATTAATTGGTTAACCAGCCATTTCTCATAGTTATCGTTATTCATTTCATTGTGATAGTCACCTGTAGTGTCCGTGGATTTATACGTTAAAAAAGCACCGGGTACAAAGCCTTTTTCATTTCCCGCATGAACTATTATCAAACGTTGACCTTTTGAAATTGGCTTTTTTACTCCTTTTTTCTTATCGTCACTCCAAGATTTCCCTTTAGTGTGGGATGCATGTATATATGACTCATCCATGTAGACGATATTTTTTCCTGTTTCGCGAAATTTGCGTATTTTATCAATGTATTCCATTCGTTTGAGACTAACGTCGTGCTTTTCCATTAGAATTTTTCAGTTCACTAAAATGGAAGATAATCGAAAAATTCTAATGGAAAAGCACGACGTTAGTCTCAAACGAATGGAATACATTGATAAAATACGCAAATTTCGCGAAACAGGAAAAAATATCGTCTACATGGATGAGTCATATATACATGCATCCCACACTAAAGGGAAATCTTGGAGTGACGATAAGAAAAAAGGAGTAAAAAAGCCAATTTCAAAAGGTCAACGTTTGATAATAGTTCATGCGGGAAATGAAAAAGGCTTTGTACCCGGTGCTTTTTTAACGTATAAATCCACGGACACTACAGGTGACTATCACAATGAAATGAATAACGATAACTATGAGAAATGGCTGGTTAACCAATTAATCCCAAATATACCCAGTGATTCTGTTCTAGTTATCGACAACGCACCCTATCACAACAAGTATGTTGAGAGACCCCCCAACTCAAACACCATTAAACGGGAAATGATCAACTGGTTAAACAGACATGAAATTCCAGTTGATCCAAAATTAACAAAACCCAGATTTACGCTATTATATGTCAGCACAAGGAGAGGTATACAGAGTTTTCTGTGGACAAAATACTTTTTTTTTTTTTTTAACGAAGGGGAAATCCTAATGGATACCCCGCCGTTCTTAGAGGGGATGGAAGAACGACGGGGTTATGTCGGACTCTCACCGACTAAAACCCCTCCGGTAGCCATCTAAGGTGCATTAGGGTGGCCACGGGCTCTCCAATGAACACACCGCGACCTCCCTGCACGTCGCCCCCTCGGGCCCTTCCACTGAACAATACCTCCTGTTGGGTACGGTAGCGTGGGGCTACGCCACGCTGCCGTCCGTCCCGGGGTTGACACTGAGTTGGCTTCCCCTTGCAGCCATCTCACAACCCCCACTTCCCCTTTTAGTCGCCTTTTACGACAGGCAGGGGATACCGTAGCCCTATTCGTCGCCCGGAACTACAGGGCCAGTGGACAAAATACTTGCCGAACATGGGCACACTGTGTTGCGATTGCCACCATATCATCCGGATTTTAATCCAATTGAAAATATATGGTCTCAACTGAAAGGCTATGTAGCCTCTAGAAATGTGGGTATGAACTTAACTACAGTAAAAACATTATTGACTGAAAAAGTAAACATGATCGGCGCTGAAGAGTGGAAAAAGGTTTGCGATCATGCAATCAAATGTGAGAATGAATATAGAAGCATTCAACACAGTTTAGACAATTACACTGATAGATTAGTAATAAATACGGCTGATAGTGACAGTGATATTGACCTCTTTGAGAGCACAGATAGTGAAATGGAAGTAATTGAGAATTAGAATTATTATTATTTTTATTGCAATGTCTCATTTTAGCAATAGGTATAATGGTGTTTATTATGTACACTAAAGCTGTAATGTTCCAAAATAATTAAATACGTAAACATAATGTAAAAATGTTTTTTTATTTTATTTTACCCCAACCTAAAGCCATCACTTATAGAAAAATTAGTGTATTTTATACAAAGAATAAAAATATCAAAAGAAGCAAATCATACTTGTTTTAACAGCTCCTAATAGGTACCGGACTGTTTGTATTTTGTGCGACAGAGATAACGCTCTACGAAGCCGAAATTAGCCGATTGTCTCTTTCCAAAGGTCGATGTGCAATATTTATCGCCGGGTACTATACATAGATAAAGTGGCAAAATAATGATTGCGGGAGGGTAGCGATAAAATAGTGGAAATGTAGCGGGAAGGTAGAAAGAATGTAAGTAAGGAGTATTGAAAAGATAGAAGGAAGGTAGGGGGAAGTCAGGGAGGAAGGTGTATTGCTTAAGTTTTCAGTTCTGACGGCACTCCCGCAGTGTAGTCTTATGTAGTTCGTGAGCGAACTAGGTCGGAAGAGCGATCTTATGGACGAACTACACGAACTATTTCGCAGACCCGTCACTCTTTAGTTCGTTCGTTCGACGGCGTGAAATCGAGAGCGCGGTGCGTCGTCTGTATAAGTTCACAGTTCACCATACAACGCGCAATGCGCAGCAATTATTAGTAAGACCAAATATGAAGTTAGTAGTTCGTTTACGACTTTGCGCGCGAAATTGAGCGGTGCGCGCTGATTTGGTGACGATACCCGTATTATAATTTATTGTTAACAGGTAAATACAATTTATAATTGTTTCTTTGGTTTTTGGTGTGGTTTATTAACAAAAATAAGTACTCTATGATGTTACTGTTAAAATAAAACCAAAACCGTTGTGTTTTTTATGATAAGAACATGTCTAAATTTATTTTAAAGTGGGTAAGAACATACCAGTTTTCTGTGCCTTTATTAGTAGATAGATAAATACAAATTAATATGTACTAGATACTAATTCCAAAGATTAAAAGTTGATTATTTTGAAACAGGTTTTGTCATTTATTTTTACCTAATTAAATTGTTGATCAACGCAAGCGAACAAAACAACAAGAAAGTCTTTCGTAAATTGAGGAAGTGGACTAACGAACTAAAAGATCGAACTAAAATGAGCGCTCCCAATCGTGAACTATAATGCGCAAGACTACCACAGTGCCATAGTTTTTTTTTACTTTAGTATAAAAAATGACCAGGCGCCCTTATTGAATGTAATGTCATTAAATTCAGAACAAACTAAGAGCAAAAAGACTTCTATAATAATAATGAGAGTAAAATCTTATGTTAACACATAATATTTTAATCTCATTGTGTGTGTAGATATGTATTTATATTAATTTCCATGCCTGAATTTAATTACGCCTGACTTTTTATTTTAGTGATATGTATTTATATTAATTTCCATGCCTGAATTTAATTACGCCTGACTTTTTATTTTAGTTTGGTTTGAATAATGACGTCCTTTCACGAGGGGCGCTTTGCCACTTTTATACCCGCAGCACTTAATTCTTCATCGTATCGTAATAATATTTATCGTATATCTTTTATCGTCGCTGCGTTGATAGCGATACGTTTTGTCAGCAACGCAAATTACAACAGCTCGTAGTGGTGAATATTTTACTTTCTAACTTTTAAACTTGTCACCTGATTAACACACCTAAAACCCCATAATTTAGACTTTAAATGCAAATCCCAGACTTCGTCGTTAGAGAAACGGAGCTCCTACGACTTTTATACTTTGTTTTGTCCACATTAACTCTGATGTAAGTTCACTCTTGACTATTGTATTGAATGTTAGATTATGCAAGTTTATTTAAATATAATAAATTATTGTAACAAAGCCTACTTGTTCCACTATTTTAATCGTTTCAGGAAGTTGTTAAGACATTTCAAACGATTATGATGATGAGTACCGATGTAAAACATTTTTTTTTTATATCATAAGATAGCAAACAAGCAGATGGGTCTCCTGATGGAAAGAGTCAACCATCGCCTATAGACAACAAAGATGTTAATGGTGCGTTGCTATCTTGTGGCGAGATCTAATGCCACATGCATAAGTTTACCGGCTACCTTACCCTCCAAACCGGAACACGACAGCGACAAGCACTGACGCTATTGCGGCAGGAATAGGTAAGGCGGTGGTACCAGACCCGGGCGAGACAATGCAGAACTCTACCACCTAGTAGCCACGATGGTAGTGACTCGATAGCCAATCGGTCGCCTTTTACGACCTGCCTGGCAGAACGGCAGTTGGCCTATTCTACAAAGGAGGCCGGGACCAACACGGCGGGAAACAAACGGAAAACATATTTTAGTATCACAGGACCACAAACAAGCGTTTCTTCTGAGGGCTAGAGACCATCATCGTCTATATTCATAACAGATGCTAATAGTGCGTTGCCATCCATGTGTCAGGGATGCAATGTCACTTGTACAAGTGTCCCTGCTACCTCGCCCGCGGCCCTGGTGCGCGCCAGCTCCACGGTGTCGCTATTGCGGCAGGAACAGACCCGGCGACACGTCACAGAACTACACCTCGCTACCGCGGTGTAGTGGCACGCGGACACGTCACAGAACTACACCTCGCTACCGCGGCGTAGTGACTCGCGGCCACGTCCGCCGGTGTAGTGACACGCGGACACGTCACAGAACTACACCTCGCTACCGCGGTGTAGTGACACGCGGACACGTCACAGAACTACACCTCGCCACCGCGGTGTAGTGACACGCGGACACGTCACAGAACTACACCTCGCCACCGCGGTGTAGTGGCACGCGGACACGTCACAGAACTACACCTCGCTACCGCGGTGTAGTGGCACGCGGACACGTCACAGAACTACACCTCGCTACCGCGGCGTAGTGACACGCGGACACGTCACAGAACTACACCTCGCCACCGCGGTGTAGTGACACGCGGACACGTCACAGAACTACACCTCGCCACCGCGGTGTAGTGACACGCGGACACGTCACAGAACTACACCTCGCCACCGCGGTGTAGTGACACGCGGACACGTCACAGAACTACACCTCGCCACCGCTGTGTAGTGACACGCGGACACGTCACAGAACTACACCTCGCCACCGCGGTGTAGTGACACGCGGACACGTCACAGAACTACACCTCGCCACCGCGGTGTAGTGACACGCGGACACGTCACAGAACTACACCTCGCCACCGCGGTGTAGTGACACGCGGACACGTCACAGAACTACACCTCGCCACCGCGGTGTAGTGACACGCGGACACGTCACAGAACTACACCTCGCCACCGCGGTGTAGTGACACGCGGACACGTCACAGAACTACACCTCGCCACCGCGGTGTAGTGACACGCGGACACGTCACAGAACTACACCTCGCCACCGCGGTGTAGTGACACGCGGACACGTCACAGAACTACACCTCGCCACCGCGGTGTAGTGACACGCGGACACGTCACAGAACTACACCTCGCCACCGCGGTGTAGTGACACGCGGACACGTCACAGAACTACACCTCGCCACCGCGGTGTAGTGACACGCGGACACGTCACAGAACTACACCTCGCCACCGCGGTGTAGTGACACGCGGACACGTCACAGAACTACACCTCGCTACCGTGGTGTAGTGACACGCGGACACGTCACAGAACTACACCTCGCTACCGCGGTGTAGTGACACGCGGACACGTCACAGAACTACACCTCACTACCGCGGTGTAGTGACACGCGGACACGTCACAGAACTACACCTCACTACCGCGGTGTAGTGACACGCGGACACGTCACAGAACTACACCTCGCTACCGCGGTGTAGTGACACGCGGACACGTCACAGAACTACACCTCGCCACCGCGGTGTAGTGACACGCGGACACGTCACAGAACTACACCTCGCCACCGCGGTGTAGTGACACGCGGACACGTCACAGAACTACACCTCGCCACCGCGGTGTAGTGACACGCGGACACGTCACAGAACTACACCTCGCCACCGCGGTGTAGTGACACGCGGACACGTCACAGAACTACACCTCGCCACCGCGGTGTAGTGACACGCGGACACGTCACAGAACTACACCTCGCCACCGCGGTGTAGTGACACGCGGACACGTCACAGAACTACACCTCGCCACCGCGGTGTAGTGACACGCGGACACGTCACAGAACTACACCTCGCCACCGCGGTGTAGTGACACGCGGACATGTGACAGAACTGCACCTCGCTACCGCGGTGTTGTGACACGAGGACATGTGACAGAACTACACCTCGCTACCGCGGTGTTGTGACACGCGGACAAGTCACAGAACTACACCTCGCCACCGCGGTGTAGTGACACGCGGACACGTCACAGAACTACACCTCGCTACCGCGGTGTAGTGACACGCGGACACGTCACAGAACTACACCTCGCTACCGCGGTGTAGTGACACGCGGACATGTGACAGAACTGCACCTCGCTACCGCGGTGTTGTGACACGAGGACATGTGACAGAACTACACCTCGCTACCGCGGTGTTGTGACACGCGGACAAGTCACAGAACTACACCTCGCCACCGCGGTGTAGTGACACGCGGATACGTCACAGTACTACACCTCGCTATCGCGGTGTAGTGACAAGTGTCGGCTTCATAGTGTCGCTATTGCATCAGGAACAGGCGAGGCCGCAGGTGTACCCAAGTTCTGGTCCAGTTGTGGCAACAGAAACATTTTAAGACTATATTTTTATCTACAACAGTAGGTAGTAGAGTTTAACAAATTCGCGGGGGAAGGTGGAGATTTCCATTCGATGTACGCTTCCCCGTCACTACGTTCTCCTGTTGCTTTACGTCAATTACGTTATCTGTCAATTTAAGTTCTCCTGTCGATTTTCGTTTTCCTATCGCTTTTGTTTCCTCGTTGCAATAGCGTCCCTGTTGTGTTCCGGTTTGGAGGGTACACACATATACCCATTCCTGCTCCAAAAAACCTGCCTGCAAACAGTAGCAGCTGCCGTACAAACGATATGTACTCACCCAGCTCTAGACAAGAAATGTTCGAATACTTTCATTTTGATAAAGCTTATATATTATATAAGCTGTTATATTTCATATATATGCAAATAACCTAAGCAAGTTAATGGAGTATGGCGGATATTACACACATAAGGTTTTATTTTTGTGTACACTTTAAATGTGCCTGTAATCTACATTTGCGAGCAAACGGTTTTTTACAAATATCGCAAGAAAATGGTTTTTCTCCAGTGTGGATAGTTTCATGTTCACGTAAATCACTTGGTCGTGAGTAACCCTTATTGCAGAAATTACACACATGAGGCTTTGTCTTACTATGTACCTTTAAATGTTCGTTAAAATTGTTTTTCCGTTTGAACGTTTTTCCACAGAATTTGCAAGAAAATGGCCTTTCATTAGTGTGAGTGATTTCATGTCTACGCAAAAAACTTAAACTTGTGAAAGCAGCATTGCAGACACTACACACAGGCTTTATTTTTTATGTACATTTAGATGTCTCTTTAAACTATCTTTCCAAGTAAACGTTCTTTTACACAAATTACAAGAGAACTGTTTCTCCCCAGTGTGAACAGATTCATGTTGACGTAAATAATCTCCGCGCGTGAAACCTCTATTGCAGACATTACACACAAAGAGCTTCACTTCATTACCGTGTCCATGTACCATTAAATGCCTCCTTATAATGCCCTTCGAACAAAACGATTTTCTACAGAAGTCGCAAGTAAATGGCTTTTTTTCGTGTGTGTGAATTCATGTCTACGCAAATTACCTAAATGTGTAAAAGCAGCATTGCAGACATTACACACATGAGGCTTTATTTTTTTGTGTATATCTAGATGCAACTTTAAACTACATTTTTGAGTAAATTTTTTTTCACAAATATCATAAGAAAATCGTTTTTCTTCACTGTGAGTAGATTGATGTTGACGCAATTGACCCGGGTGTTTGAAGCCTTTGTTGCAGACATTACGTATAATTTTGTATCACTGTGAGTATGCAAGTGACCCTTTAAAGTGTTCTTTGGTTTAAACGCTATCCCACAAACATCACACCAGTATAACCTACAAGTATTTTCATTGATCGTGTCGTTTTTATTTTCTAAGATATCATTAATCTTTATTCCAGTTTGTCCTAGTCTCGTCTGTTCAATAGCAGGAGTCTTTAGATGCTATTTCATTCTTCACATCACCCACATTATTGACCATGGAACACAGAAAACATTGTTTCATGTTATTGACGCTTTCTTCTGTCAACTCTTGCAAACCTTTAAACTGACCTACTATAAAATATTTCATCTTTGATAAATGTATTATTGTGGTTAAAGAAATTAAAAAATGTGTTCACTCTGCTCTGCTCTTCTAAATCAAAACAAGGATCAATGATTTACAGGGCCGGATTTACCCTTAGTGCTGCTCCGGACACCGTTAAAATGCAACCCCCACTATTAATACTAGCGAATAGCGATCGCCTGTGACCGAAATTCGACCAAAGAATATGATCTTTTTTTTAACAGCTGATTTAGCCAAAAAGAAAATAGTAAGTCTTGTTCTATTTATCACATCTACTATTTTGGTTTTTTTCCTAATGCTGATATTGCTGACCTTATCTGATACTTTTAGACCGAGCATGCTTCTTTCCATTTTACGTTGAGAGATGGCAATTCTTTTTTCGTCTTCTTTTCTTAATGACCACGTCCGACAACCATATGTTAGGCAAGGTAATATCGTGATCACATAAAGTTTTTTCTTAATATTTACATTGATTTATTTATTTTTCATTATTTCCTTCAATCCCCAGTATTTCTTCGAGGCTAAAATTATCCTTCTTTCTATTTCTTTTTCTGTGTTGTTTTCGAACGTTACTAGTTGTCCCAAGTATATATACTCTTTAATATATATCTTCCATTGGTCAGAATCTTGGTTTTCTTCGCGTTCGTTGACAGTCCCACTTTTTGACTCCATTCAGTTCAGTGGCACTTTCTGCGAAAACCACTATGTCGTCCGCGAAACGCCAATGGTTCAGTAGTTCTCCATCTAATCGTATTCCTTTCGTTTCTTCTAGACGTCTAAAAATAGATTCGAGCACTGCTGTGAATAGTTTCGGGGAGAGCGGGTCCCCCTGCCTTACTCCTTTTTGTATGGGGAATTCTGCACCTATACATATATATATATATATATATATATATATATATATATATATATATATATATATATATATATATATATATATATATATATATATATATATATATATATATATATATATATATATAAAATTATCACATTTTTTATTCAGAAAACACAGATTCGGAAAAACGAAAATGTGACAAAATAGATGAATACGGTTATGACAGCCCACAATCGTTACCATGGCCGTCGAAAAAACGCTATACATCAAGTAAAGCAGACCCTTTAAAATTAGATTCTTCGTTAATTTATAAAACGAATGAAAATTTTACAAAAATAAATCCAAATTCTGATATAAAGCAAGGTGTGAATAAGAAATACTAAAAAATGAAAGTGAAGAAGAAATAAAATCTGGAATTAAGTGTGTTCAACGCATTTTTGAAAAAGATCCTGACAAAAGAAATTCTTAGTTAGAAAATTTTTGAATAGGCCAGCTACAATTTTTGCCACCGTGTACGCGCTCGCAAGTTAATATATATATACACATAAACTCGATTAAACTATGTAATAATGATTTAAAGTTAACATAAGGTATAAATACGCTATTTATTATTTTAAAAATGTAAGATGCTGTAATGTAGTAATCGTGCGTAAAAGATAATTTACACCAATCTATTTGTCCTGTTGTCTTTTTAAATTGTAAATTTATTTAACAAAAATATTTTAATTTTCAAACATTGTTTGAAATAATAGAACTAGAAGGCAGGATGGCAGCTGGAAAATAAAAACGAATGCCGAAATTGAACATCTAGTGTCTGAGCCAAATATCATCGGCACTACCAAATCCCATCGACTGCGGTGGCTTGGACATGTCGAACGCATGGTGGAGAATCGGGCTGTCGAAAGAGCGTATATGGGTCGACCTACTGGGCGGAGACCAGTGGTTCGCCCCAGGTACCGCTGGAGTGATGTGGTGGAAGCAGATTTGTGTGATATCCAAGCTAACAATTAGCGGGATATTGTGCAAGATCGTGAGAGATGGAAAGCTCTGGTTTCGGAGGCCAAGACTCACTTCGGGTCTCTGAGCCAGAAAATTTAGTTAGTTATTAAAATAATGCAAAACCTTTTTGAAGCCGTCGAAGAAAAGTAGCGAAAATCCCATTAGTTTCAGTCCTAACTCCAAAGAAGTTTTGCATTATTTCAATTATTTGCGATAAAAATTTGAGGTGCAAGATTAATATGTGATAAAAATAAACAATTATTACCTTATTTGGCTTTTTAATTTCCTAAACAATTAAATGTGGTTTATCTTCCACATTCTTATAAAACGTTCACTAGTTAAAAACATTTAAGACCCGTCAAGACTAGTTTCATTTCTGGATATGGAATGTAATTGTTACTAGTGCTACTTTAATAGCATGACTTTCGTCCGCGTGGATTTTCTAAAATAAAAGTAGCCTAATTTACTCCTTATTACACCAGTGAAAGTCTCGTCAAAATCATTCTAGCGGATAGCGGAGTCTTAGAAATTGGGTCCTTTTTTATCCTTTGGGTATGGAACCCAAATGGAGCAATTACTGTGTAGTTTAACTAAACTTTTACAGCGTTAATGTGGTGTGCTTTAACATAAATACTATATTCGTATCCCAGAAAAGAGCCTGGCGTAATCGATAGTATCGAAATAAAGGTAACTATGGATAGTATTGCTAGTTGTAGTAATCTTGAGTGGCAATAGTATCGATAGTTTTTAATTTGTCAGGTATGTAACTATCAATATTATCAATTAAATACGTTACATACTCTGCTATCAATAGTATTGCTCATAGACTAGTATAGGTACAGTCTGTTTTTTCTTACGTGTCTATTTTAGTAAACAATAACGGCGGACCAGTAACTTAAATTAGTCATAGACAATCAATATGGTTGTGAAAAATCGAAAGATCTATTGAACAAGTATGACAAGCTAAATTGAATGAATGATATTTAATACTATTCATCCATTTTATTATATTACAACGAGCTGTTGCCCGCAACTTCGTTCGCGCGGACTTCGTTTACTCCGCACAGCTCTTCCCTCGTAGGTGACAGCGTGATAATTTTGTTACGAATAATCTAGAAGCGTGTAGAATTGGAGCGCCCGCGCGCTAACTTTCTAGAAATAAAGGAAGGAGATAGCTACTCCTATTGACAAACAAATAGTTCACCTGGGCTATGCCATAATGGACTTTGTGGGATATGGCATAAGGTTGAAAATAGCGTGTACTAGGATTTATGACTCATAACATGTTTACGATAAGAAATGATTCATTGTTTCCCGATACATTTAGATTTTTCTGGATTCAGCTAGGACTTTCCCCTGCCTATAAATACAGAGATGTTGACAAACACAGGGCAGTTTTTATCAAGCGATCGAGAACGATATATCAAGTGAACAGTGCGAAGTGAGAAGTGTTCTATTGTGTAGTGTTATAAGTTCAGTGATAGTACAGCAAGTGACTATTGTGTAAAGTGTATTTTAGTATTACGTTGTGTTGTGTTGTGTAAATACACGGATTTAATATAAGTGGTGTTTTTCTACAATTGCGAACCCGAGTACGTAACAATATGTAGCCAATATGTTGACCCGACCTATTAGTAATATTCATGCAAAATTTAAAGTAGATCCATGCAGTACTTTTTGAGTTTACCCCGGACATACATTGACTTTCCTACGATCTTATTATATGTATATAGATGTATTACAATTTTTATAATCTATATTAATCTATCTATATTAATACTATCCATGTTACATATTATAATATTATAAATGCGAAAGTTTGAATGGATGTTTGTTACTCAATCACGCAAAAGCCACTAAATGGATTTGAATGAAATTTAGCACACATATAGATGATGACCTGAAGCAGCCCTTTTTATCCCGGAAAAATTAAGTACTCTGCGGGATTCACCAAAAACTATTATAATGCAGCAGCTACACGTTGCAGTTATATTGTAAAATAGCGACCTGCCCACGGTTTCACCCACGTAGCTCGGAATCGGGTTTATATAATAAAACCTTCCTCAAGAATTAATCTATCTATTAAAAAAACCGCATCAATATTCTTTGCGTGGTTTTAAAGATTTAAGCATACGTAGGGACATAGGGAAAGACAGAGAAAGCGACTTTGTTTTATACTATGTAGTGATACGAAAGTTTGAATGGATGAATGTTTATTCCTAAATCACGAAATAATTTCTGAACGGATTTGGATGAAATTTGGTACACATGTAGATGAAGATCTAGAATAGCATTAAGTTTTTTTCTCCCGGAAAACTAAGTTCCCACGTGATTCATTATTTTTTTTTATAATGCAGAGAGCTGCGGGCTGCAGTTAGTATGTTATGCGAAAGTGTGTTTGTTTGTCTTTCTTTTAGGTAAGTTAAACTTGCTTGTACTATGCTGTAAAAAAAACTAAAATACTTCTGCTGGTAGATGCCACAGGATTTTTCTTTATCACTAAAGTCATCGAATTTTCTGCTATTTCTGATCTTTATGCCAACGCTAGTATACTCAAGAGAAATTAAAATTTACTAAACCCAAGCCAAGTGAAACAGTTGAGAATGAGATCGAAGTCCTAAAAACAGTCCAAAGTCACCAAAAACCACAAAAAACAGCCGAAAACACAAAAACCATATTCACGCAACAAAGAAGGAAACAGAATGAGTAATTTTTACTTTCACTTTTTAGACCTCAATTTAAAGTGTTTTTACATAACATCAAAATTTTATATTGTGCAAACTTCGTTAATATTGCGTCATTTTTACTTTTATCGTATGTGTCATTGTTACTACTAGCAAAATGGCGGCTATGTGTGTAATTCTAAATAATTTGATTAATTGTATAATATTATATTATAAAAGAATTAAAAATTATAGAATTTAAATAGAAGAACAATTTAAAATAAACAATAATAATTTTTTTTATAAAATAAAAATACGAAATCAATAATCGATTTTTATTTATAAATAGTCGTTCCATTACTAAAATAGTTCAGAAAAATAAGTATAAAATCTAGGAATCTTTGCGGGATGGGAGGAGTATCAATAGATACATACATCCTAAATAAACACCTCAACCTAGAAATACAAACATTTTTGCTCATCATATGCATTTGTCCCTATCAGGAAGCAAATCCAAGCCCCATTTATAATAACTACTCAATGCCTGCATAGCTTCTAGAGTAGCCATTCGTATATTGCGTAAATATCCGAATATAACTATAATAATATATATAATAATTAAAAAATATAAAAATAATAGATATCCGATTTACTTTTTGAATTAAAAATTCTAGACTAACAAGTCATATTTTTTTCAAAGTATTAACTTACACCCGATTCATTTTGCATTCTAGACTACTTAAATTAAACAATTCCCGCACCAGTGCATAGCAGTATCCAAGGCCTCTTAAAAATATACGCTGTACACTATTGAACTCAACCCAAGCAACTTATAAATCACTTTTTCTGACCGTGATCCACCGGAACTGTCCTGATACGCGCGCGTGCGTAACGGTCCGTGCTTTAGCGAAAAAAATACAAAAATGGCCCTAGCGTCAAGCGGATAACTCAAATAGATTTAATAAACACCCAAACCCAGAAATACAAACATCAATGCTCATCACTTAAATATTTGTCCCTGTCGAGAATTGAACCCGAGCCTCATTAATGCGTAGTCAGGTTTGCTAGCCACACAGGTCATCAGTAGCAACAAAAGGAGTTAGCCGTTAATACGATACTGATCTCCAAAGAAGCTGTTAATCCTTCTCTTAAGAATATCTATATCTAAGTCCCTTGGAAAAATCGTATGAAGGAATTAGTTTCCAGTTTTACTGTGTGTGGAAAGTGAACAGTGATAGATGGCCAACTATGGCGTTTAGCACGAAGGCGGAAAATGGAAGTTTTTCAGAACATCCCAATGATATACCAGTAGAATGCGCATAAAGAACCAACGTCTCTGAGAAGACTGAGCGGCTCTAAGCTGTTGGTGAGTACGACATAGTCGGTTAGTTGAATAGGCCTCCACGCAATTTTGCAAATTGGAGTGTTTGATATTGAGGGGTTCTCACCCAGATATTTGAACATTATTTCATTTGGGGCCGAACTTGTACGTTATAAAATTGCATAATGTATCTGGAACTTAAATCACTTTGCACAATTGAACTATCGCTAGAACATTTACAAGGTGGTAGAGATCTGCATTGTCTCGGCCGGATCTGGTACCACTGACTTACCTATTCCTATTGCAATAACGTCAGTACTTGTCACTGTCGTGTTCCGGTTTGAAGGGTAAGATAGCCGGTAAACTTTTGCACGTAGCATTAGACCTCACCTCAAGATAGCATCTTACCACTAACATCTTTGTCGTTGACGCCATGGCCTGTATCTTCTGAGGGATGAATTATACCAGGTTTTGACTATCTCATTCTGAGACTCGCTTCAGAGACGTCTTAACTTCCAACACAAGCATGTTTCGACTCTCGGTACTCATCCACCTTGGCCGTGAATTAACAGTACGATCTAAATATAATGCACTTTCCGTAATGTCATCAGCGTAACAATAAATACAGGATGAACAGGTTTGGAAATAGCACAGTCTTGAGGAATCGTATACCATATGCGACAACCATAATGCATAAAATCGTATTGTTTTCCGTTAATGAGCTGCCACTCTTCCAGGTAATGTGGGTGTGCAGCACAGACATGTTTTATTGTAAATATTAATGTAAATAGATAGTAAGGCAGGATAGAACGTATATTTCGTTTAGTTCGTAAGTTTTCTATAATAAATAATGTTCATTTTCGTCTTTTATTCGCCCTAAGACCTACATACAGCTTTGTTGTATAGAAATAATAAAGCTTTATGTAGCTATGATCGTTGCCTATTAGGCATATTACGAATAAAGCGAGTTCCACGCAGTTGACGACATTACGAGTCGACTCTTGCGAGATAATATTTATATGCGGGAACTCGCAATCACGAAAACCCCGAAAAGTGCAAAGTTCTTTGTTAAAATGAATGTTTATCAATTGTAAATAGTATGTACAATGTAAGTATTAGCCTTAGGCATATGTTTAGACACTTTTCGGTAATATAAAGATAGTTAACAGGATAGTACGACCTGAAAAGGCGTACAACTCTGTAATTGTAAGAGTTTCCGAGGTCCTGTAAAAACGTATTATGTATATAACACTCTTATTTGTTATTATATAAGTTTATTTGTGATAAATCTTTGTATATAGATAAGAAATAACACATTGTAATCAGATTTCGGTAGGTCTTAGGGCATTATGTACTTTGTTTTGCACATATTTGTAAAAAGATAGTACCGTTGCACTCGCTAGAGAGCCACACTAGGTAATTAGAGGTAGGAGAAGCTACCTAAGATAAAATTATTAAGATTAGATTACGAAAAGTAGGATTTTAACAAATCCCAGACATTGTGGCGCCACACTTGGCGCCGGCTTGGTGGGGCGTCGAAGAAGTACCAGATCTACAGTCCGCTGGCTCCCCCGGCTGTAGTGCACAGTGGGAGCTGTTTATTTATAATTTGATGTCGAGGGAAAGCAGCTCTTGTTTAACATTTTTCTATGTTAGGCTTATTTAGGCGGATATATTTAGGCGGTTAGGCGGACCCCACCTATCACATCTCATTGTAGATATTTTGTGTCGGACAAAATATCTACAATGAGATGTGATAGGCGGGGTCCGCCCCCCCTCGCCCCTCATCAAGAATAAAGTTTCTTGCAAAAAGAGTTGACAGCAAATCAGTCCTCTTCCCTATATACGTGATTAAAAATAATAAATAAAGAAACAAATTATCGCTGGATATGGCGCATGGAAATTATGATGAGTATGATTCACATCACATTAAACGTTGAATTCAATTCTTGCATAAAATTCACTTTCACAAAATACGGTAAAAACAGCTGAAAAATGTATTATCACAAAGAAAAAGCGCTTAGCACAGGCACCTCCAGCGGAAGTACTAGTGCTGGGCGCTTTTTCTCAGTCACTGATGACGATGCTGGTTTTAGACACAATAACATTGCATAATTGTTTTATTGCATCTGTATTGAAATAAATGAAATGAAATAATGAAAACTTATTTGATATACCAATAAAAAGTACTTAAATAAACTATTCTAAGTATACTAAAAATACCTACTTAGGGGTTTTAGGGGGATTTTATAAGGAATTTAGGGGGAAAATTCTACAGGGGTTGGCAAGTGGCAAAACTAGCTAACTATTAAATAAATATTAATCTAGTATCTACGTAGTACTCTAATTGGTCTGTGGTATCTACGTAGTACTCTAATTGGTCTGTGATAGTCAGTGATAGTTAATACTGATTAACACAATTAATTTTTTGTCTCTAATTAATGTACCTACGTTAATAATTTGCCGTAGTGTTACGTGTCTAAATAAATAGTAAATAAATCTTAAGGATTGCAAGAGGTATCATTTTGTGGAACTTGTGGATTGTGGTACATATAATAAAAATTCTATCTAACCTCAAAGGTTCAGTAACTAAATGTCCACGAAAATTAAAATAGAGCAAGATGCGGATTGTTATTCTTTTCAATGCACTTCGGAAATTATATTGGAAACAGATGTGATTAAAACAGAAGCGGATGAAAACAATGGATACGAAGATAATGTGGAGTCTACAGAAGTGAAATCTGAATTAGAAAATGTCGAAACTGGTATGTCATTTGATTTACTTACTACATATTATTCTAAAACCGTTTAGCCAACCATTTGGTGTGTATAAGTAAATAAGTATTGCTGAATCAAATGTACACATTGAACTACAGTAGAAACTCAATTAAGCGGACTAATTAATGTCGTAATACAATGGGATAATCGAAAATCCAGTTAACGAAATATATTAAGAAAATGTGCACATTTATTATATATACGTCTCCTACACGTACACATTATCACATCATTATCATTACATGAAGTTATTATGTGCGATTTTTATTAACAGGTACGGCATTTGTTCGGACGTATATCTTAAATATTATTAACATAATCACAAAATGACTACTAATAAGTTCACAAAGGATACACACTACTTTCAGGAAAACATTTTGACCAACCGGTTCCTAGGCCCCTTTGAATCATTGCTATTCTGCCAGGCAATTCATGAAAGGCAAAAAAATTAGTCAAATGTTTCACTACCATCGGGACTACTAGGTGGTAGAGTAGCAGAAAGTCTCATCCAGGTTTGGTACCACTGTCTTACTTCTTCCTGTTGCAATAGCATTACTACTTGTCACTGTCATTCCGTTTTGAATAAGGTAGCTGATAAACTTAAGCATGTGCCTGCTACACGCATAGCGGTGCTCCATAACATCCCTGGTGTCTGTAGACGGTAGTTGTTTCTTTCTATCAAAACAGCAATCTGCTTATGTGCTGTTCTAAAATTAAATGTTTAATTTGATATAAAACATTTGTTAATTTTTGTCTTATCATGTTGAATTTACAATTCTTTTGTAACGTTAGAGAAAAAACTATTTACAACATTGATATTGTTTCATCCATGTATAAGATCGTTTTCGGGCTTTATTTGGCTACACAACTTTTACATAATTATTCATAATTAATTAAATTTCTACAAGATATTCATTAAAACAACCGAGCGCTGAAAACTGGTCGTTGTCAATTTAGCAGAAACTAGTAGTCATATTGAGTGAATGCAGAGCCCTCATTGGTCTAAATGGATTCACCTCTGTTTGATAAATAAATAAATAAATATTCACGGGACAAATTACACTTATTGATCTAACCCCAAAGTAAGCAAATTATTTGCTTGTGTTATGGGTATTAGTCAACGATATTAACACATAGAAATACATATATAAATACTAGAATATATTCAATAAACACCCAAACCCAGAAATACAAACATTTATACTCATCACATAAATGCTTGTCCCCGTTGGGGATCCAACCCGAGCCCCATCAATTGCGTAGTTAGAGTCGCTAATCACTCGACCAACAGGGTGTTCAATATCAATAAAAATCAAATGTTGGATTTGTCTTTATTAGATAAAATTGTTACATTTCATTTACATTTTTTTAAAACTTTATATTATTTTTATTCTTGTTTGCTCAAAGTCGTAATATGTAATTTTTCTTCAGCTTTCACGTCATACCAAAAAGTCAAATATTTTATATAATGGATTTACCTCTGTTTGAAGTTAAGCAACAGAAATCTTTGTTACGGGAATTTCACGAGAAATCCTTCAGATAGAAATATACTTCAATATAACACATTAGCATACTATAACTTATTTAAGAATTTTTAATAATTAATTTGCTTTTGTAACTAAAGGTACAGTTTAAGTGTAGATTACTACTCAAACAAATTCCTAGTTCCTAAATTAAAATATAGACTATTATTGAAGATATTTTATTCAGTGGTAACGCTAGTTGCAGCTGGATTCCCATAGTAATTTATCTAATTAAAAAAACAAATTGAAACAATAACATCTTCCTAGAGCAAACCAAAAGTTCTTTTCAGAGTCCCTGTATTTTGTTAAATATATAACAAAATACATAATTATCATCAAAAGTATTTTGTGAATGGGGTTAAAAGTGATGCCTATAAAAATATGCTACAATTTAGCTAAAACGGTAACATTTTATGATTTTGCAGCTAATTATAATATTAAGTTTTAATATAATTATGAAGTTACTGAAGGTTTGTATACTCTGGCAAAATCAATAAATAATAAGAAAATTAAATTTACACACAAACATGTATTAAATATTGGGTTTATTTGATGCAAAAAAATTCATAATATATTATTTACTTTTACCCACTGTTTTCTTCCTTCATTTTCCACCACAACACTGATTTCTTAAGTTTTAACAGTTTATGACTTTGAACTATTTGTGACATAAATATCAAACCATTTATAAAAATCTGCGTATATCTTTCTACAATTTACAAGCTAACTGTAAGTTTAATCAACAAAACTAAACAAAACATTCTGTGATCTTATTCGAGTGCTGAAAACGCCAATAGGCATCTAAAAATTTACATATCAGGTGCGGCAGACGCCGATTGGCGCTCCTTTAAAAAGACGGCCGCATCTGGGAAGAAATCGTAGTTTCGAACGGCACAATGAATGGTTTAAGGTAGCAGGTAAACTTATGCATGTGGCATTAAACCTCACCTCGGTGCAAGATAGCAACGCACCATTAACAACTTTGGTGTCTTTGGGTCGATGGCCGACTCTTTCCATCAAGAGACCCATCTGCTCATTTGCTATTTTATGAGTGAGGTACCAGACATTAGTTAAAGTTCGTTGCTAAACGGTCTTGGCGATCGTTGTATCTCGGAAACAGCCGAGGAGCTGAACTCCTGCGGTAAACATGGGCGAGTGTGGACAGATGATCAATATTATCAAGTTTGCAGCATTACAAGAGCTATCTGCTTGTTTGATATTGTATGATTTAAGAATATTCAAAGGAGCGATGGTTTCTCTTTCTATCATGAGAGCCACCTTCTTGTTATCCCATAATTGGAAAGAAGTAACGCCTTATAATGTGTGTAATGTAACTAGTGTGCATTATTACAAATCTACTCACACTGGAGAGAAACAGCTTTCTTGTGATTTTTGTATTTTGATACACGCACACACACACACACACACACACACACACACACACACACACACACACACACACACGCACATACACGTACACACACGCACGAGTGCACTCGTGCACTGTAACAAATCAGACGCAAACAAAATAGGCACGCACGCACACATATACGCTTACACACTCACGCATGCACTGACTGAGTGGACTGACTAACTTGCTTGACCTAGGTTTCAAATCCAATGTCCCATGCTTCTACGCCGAGTCCAGTACTGCTATACTATTAAAATAATGAAATGTTTTATTTATAGGTCGGTTCACCAGATTTCACAATGAGGAGGAAGATGAAGTGGTGGATGTGAAGACTAAAGAAACAGCCCCAATGAGTCCTGTCGCTGTACTAACGAGACCAACTGAATCTCCAATAATAGATAATGATATATCTAGACCTAAAAAAGATAAGAGAAATGGTGATAGTTTATTAAGATGTTATTTTTGTAACAAAACATTTCAACAAACAAAGATTTTAACGAGACACATGTATACCCACAGTGATATAAAACCATACGTATGTAATGTCTGCAACAAAGGTTTCAAATACCCGAGTAAATTGCGTGAACATAAATTTATTCACAGTAAAGAGATAAGACCTTATGTGTGTGATGTCTGCGATAGAGGTTTCGATCGACCAAGTAAATTATGTCAACATCAATCTACTCACACCGGAGAAAATATAGTTTCTTGCGATATCTGTAAAAAAACGTTCAGTCGAAAAAGCTATTTGCAAACTCATTTAAATGATGTACACTATGCAATAAAAGCTTACGTGTGTGATGTCTGCGATAAGTGTTTCTCACGATCAAATCATTTACTTCACCATCAATATATTCACACTGGAGAGAAGGTATTTTCTTGCGACATTTGTAAAAAGACGTTCAGTCGAAAGGGCAGTTTAAAGATTCATTTAAATATCCACAGTGGTATTAAACCTTACGTGTGTGATATCTGCAACAAGGGTTTCACACACCCTAGTGGTTTGCGTCAACATAAATCTATTCACACTAAAGAAAAATAATTTTCTTATTACTTTCAAATGGCTCTTCTGGTGAAGAAGAAACCATCGTTTATCGACATCAAAGATGTTAATAGCAACACATGGATAGCAACGACACATTGTTGCTATCCATGTGGCGGAAAGGCAATCCCACATACATAAGTTTACCGGCTACCTTACCCTCCTAACTGGAACACGACAATGCGAAGCCATAACGCTATTGCGGCAGGAATAGGTTAGGCGGTGGTACCAAATAGCCGGGCGAGACTCTAGCACCTAGTAGTCACCATTGTAGTAGATGATAGATCACACGTATAACCAATCGGTCGCCTTTAACGACCTGCCTGGCAGAACGGCAGTTGGTCTATTCTTCAAAGGAGCTTGGACCAACCCGCGGGTAACGTACCATACTTAATCAACATTGATTTCTGAGTTGGTTTTGGTACTGAGAGCACATGATTGTTTTGCTCTTGACACAAGTCCCATAAGTACCAATGCTGTGTACATACATGGGGCACACTAAAAGTTTTGCACTTCTAACTAATCTGAACTAATTGAATTTCGAATGTTATAATTTTAAAAAGTTGCAACCTTCTTAGTTATAAAAAAAAAAAACAATTGACGGGAAATGATTTGTCAATTGTTTTTTTATCACACATCAAAGTTCTACTTACGCAACGAAAATGGAATTAAGTCGAAAAGATTTTAGAGCGATGATTTTTTATGGTTTTAAAAGTTCTCTTTCTCCGCAAGACTATGCCGCTCGTCTTCAAAATGCTTTTGGTAGAGAAGCACCTTGTTTGAACACCGTGAGGCAATCGTTTGCTGAATTTGAGAGGGGTCGAGTTTCTTTACATGACGAATTTCGTGAAGGGCGGCCTTCAACTGCCGCCAACGAAAATAATGTGGCTACTGTTAAGCGGTTAATTGACGAAAACCCCCGGATTACCTATGAGACAATTTGAGGACTATTGGGGATTGGTATGAGCCAAATTCAGAAAATTTTACACGAAGAATTGAAAGTTCGGAAACTTTGTTGTCATTGGATCCCTCATGAACTGACAGCGTAGCAGAAGCGGGCTCGCGTGGAATGGTGCTCACAGATTCTACTGAAGTACGACCACGGACATTCTAATGCTGTTTATGACATTGTCACAGGAGAAGAAACATGGATTTATTGTTTTGAACCCGAAAAAAACAGCAATCTTGTGAATGGTTGTTTGAAAATGACAACAGGCCAACAAAACTGAGACAGACGAGAAACGATGGTAAAAAAATGATCGCGTTTTTTTTCTCAGCTACAGGTCCCATCTGTACAATTCCACTTGAAGATCAAAAGAGTGTTAATGCCGAGTGGTATACTACCATTTGTTTACCCAGGGTGTTAGAAAAAGTTCGCGAAAGACGACCCAAAAGCCGCATTCTCCTACACGATGATAACGCTTCTTCACACACGGCCTAGAAAACGAAGTCATTTTTAGTCTCCGAAAAAGTACATCTCATCACTCACCCTGCGCATATCGCCGACATAGCACCCTGTGATTTCTCTATTTTCCCCAAAATCAAAAATTTGATGAGAGGTTTTACTTTTACCAACTCCGAAGAGGCAGTGATAGCGTTCAATCAGCACGTAGAAAACATGCCTTCAGATCTGTGGTCCTCCTGTTTTAAAAAATGTTTCGATCGCATGAAAAAATGTTTAAAATATAAAGGAGATTATTTTGAAAAGCAATAAACATAATATTTTGGTTGTAACATGTTATTTTTTTAAGTTACGCAAAACTTATAGTGTGACCTACGTATTGTTACGTACTTCGGGTTCGTAATTGTAAGAAAACGCCACTTATATTAAACCTTGTATTTAGAATACAAATACACACAACACAACACAATATAATACTCAAATACTCTGATTAAAACTAGTCACTCACTGTACTATCACTAAACTTAACCGACTACACAATAAAATACTTCTCGCTTCGCACGGGTCGCTTCAAGTATCGCTCTCGATCGCTTTATAAAAACTGCCTTGTATTTGTCAACACAACTCTATTTATACCCGAGGTAAAGTTCGACAATAATCGCGAGGTTCGGCAATCATCTCGTTGTTAATACAGCAATAATAAGTTGTTTACAATAAACAACTTATGATAAACAAACCAGTCCCAGTACACGTTTTTTTCAACCTTATGCCTTATACCACAAAATCCATTATGGTATAGCAATTCCGATACCGGCCAACTATTTGTTTATTAATAGGAGTAGCTATCTCTTTTTTTATTTCTAGATCCCTCCAGCATTTCTTCACGTTTCTAGATTATTCAACAAGTGAGAACAATATCAACAACAAGTGAGACACTGAGTGTGCTCCATAGGTTTAAAAATAGGTCAATGGCGATGTGTTCAGATTTAGATTTTGACAAAAATGGTGCCCGGATATTTAATATGTTCAGTGTTATTTAAAATGGGTCAGTAATAAACGTCACAAATATTAACAACGTCTCTGTTATGGGGTGTGTATTGTTTTAATGTTAAAGTAAGCGGGAGCACTAGAGATTAAACCAAAAAGTTGGCGTTGTTGGCAAAACGTGTCGCTGTCAACGCAGGAATTATAACAAATATAGAATAAATAATGTTAGCAAGGATTTTCATTCAAGTCACCGGGCGCCTAGCCATTTTTGAAGCGAAAAGTTTTTGGCGCGTTTGGCATTTTTTGAGATAGGAAAAAACCATTGAACTCGCGACACTGTGACGTAACCGACATCTCTTTATGCAAGTATATATAAATATATTTGTGTATATATGTACATAGATAAAGTGCCAAAAGAATGGTAGCGGGAGAGTAGTTATAAGATAGTGGAAATGTAGCGGGAAGGTAGAAGGAAGGTAGGGGGAAGTCAGGGAGGAAGGTGTATTGTTCAAGTTTTCAGTTCTGTCGTCCTACAGTGATACAGTTTTTTTACTTTAGTATAAAAAATGACCAGGCGCCCATACCGCATGTAACGTCATTATTCAGAACAAACTAAAAGAAAAATCACCAGGTCTTCTGAAACCACATTGAGATCTTATGTTAACACATACACGCGCAAGCGTTTTTGTGTGTGCATATTTATATTAATTTCCACCCCTGACTTTCAGAAGACCTGATTTTTTAGTTTGGTTTGGATAATGACGTCACTTTCAGGGCGCCTTGTCACTTTTACCCTCGCACCACTTAATTTGGTTGCTAATAATATTTATCGTATATCTGTTATCGTCGCTGCATTGATAGCGACACAATAGTATAATGTAAAAATGTTAATGTGAAAGCCCTGATGATGCTTTAATAGGAAAAACCGGTTGGCTGTAAGTTTAAAAGTGATTGTGTGATAAATAAAATTTAAATTACATTTGTGAAACAGTACAAGTGCTTATATTATATAATCAATTTTACTTTCTAACTTTTAAACTTGTCACCTGAGTAACACACCTAAAACCTCATAATTTCGACTTTCTAAATGTAAATCCCAGACTACGTAGTTAGCGAAACGGAGCTCCTGAAACTTTAGTTTTAGTAAAACGGTCATTCTTTATTTTGTCCACGTAACTGCACTCTTGAATATTGTATTGAACGTATACCTACTTAATTTTTTTTTAATATAATAAATTATTGTAACAAAACTTACTTGTTTCACTATTTTAATCGTTTCAGGAAGTTGTTAAGGCATCTTAAACAATTATGATGATGATCGCCGCTGTAAAATATATTTTATTATCACAGGATCACAAACAAACAAATGGTTCTTCTGATGGCAAGAGATCACCAACGTCTATACACATAAAATATGTTAACTGTACACTGCCATTAATGTGGTGGAGATGCAATGTCACTTGTCCAAGTGTCCGGCTACCTCCCTCTCGGCCCTGGCGCGCGTCAACTCTAAAATGTAGCTATTGTGGCAGGAACAGGCGAGCGGCGGCGCCAGA
Source organism: Apodemia mormo (assembly GCA_036924255.1). Lineage (NCBI taxonomy): Eukaryota > Metazoa > Arthropoda > Insecta > Lepidoptera > Riodinidae > Apodemia > Apodemia mormo. The sequence continues at coordinate 5,942,099 of JAUPFN010000028.1, forward strand.
CCCGGCGACACGTCACAGAACTACACCTCGCCACCGCGGTGTAGTGACACGCGGACACGACACAGAACTACACCTCGCCACCGCGGTGTAGTGACACGCGGACACGTCACAGAACTACACCTCGCCACCGCGGTGTAGTGACACGCGGACACGTCACAGAACTACACCTCGCCACCGCGGTGTAGTGACACGCGGACACGTCACAGAACTACACCTCGCCACCGCGGTGTACCGACACGCGGACACGTCACAGAACTACACCTCGCCACCGCGGTGTAGTGACACGCGGACACGTCACAGAACTACACCTCGCCACTGCGGTGTAGTGACACGCGGACACGTCACAGAACTACACCTCGCTACCGCGGTGTAGTGACACGCGGACACGTCACAGAACTACACCTCGCTACCGCGGTGTAGTGACACGCGGACACGTCACAGAACTACTACACCTCGCTACCGCGGTGTAGTGACACGCGGACACGTCACAGAACTACACCTCGCTAACGCGGTGTAGTGACACGCGGACACGTCACAGTTGTGTAGTTCTGTGACGTGTCCGCGTGTCACTACACCGCTTTTCATGGAGATTTTTCGGACCTACGTGATAGTAGTTGAGCCATGTCGCCGTCTTTTTATGGTCTAGCCAGTGCCCTTGTGGAAAAATTTCTCGGATAAAAGTAGGTAAATAACTTACAAAGTGAAAGTAACAGTTTATGAATGTTTATTTTTATTTAAAAAGTCGAAAAAAGTCTTACAAAGTCGGAAAAACTCGGAGTAATTCCAAAATTTCGGACTCTTCCAGAAGAGTTATTCAGTGTTAATAAATCTTGCAACGTTTATGGGTACTAAAAGAAATATATTAAAAGTTAGGAGAAAAAAATATAACTAATACTTCCCCGGTTTTCCGTTTGTCCGCGCAGATGAGAAATGAAACACCGCCTTATACTTTCAAACCAATAATTTAATTTAACTCCGATTGCTTATATGTGTGTGCGAGGAAACAAGGCTTGCGTGGTGTAAATACAATCAGCGCCATCTATTTACGCTGCCACGAACTAAGTCAATATTTTTACTTGAACATCCCGCTCACCAAAGAACTACGTTCTTTCACAAAATACAAAATTAGACAAACATTCAGTATGATGCATGACTCAATATAAATAAAAAAAAACTGTAAATCTAAATATAATCAAATAATACGTATTATTTGATTATATTTAGATTTACAGTAATTCATTGTAGGTTCTTACATATAAGAGAAAACTTTTGAGTTGTGTTATTTAAGATTTTTATTTATTTTTCTTACCTTGCTCAAGCATGGTGAGCGGGTCTTGTCGTTGATTAATTATAGGATAAGAGCTATTTGGCAATTCTTTTCTTTCCAAAATGTTATAATGTCATACAGAAATAAGTTTTTTTTTATTTATATTGAGTCATGCATCATACTGAATGTTTGTCTAATTTTGTATTTTGTGAAAGAACGTAGTTCTTTGGTGAGCGGGATGTTCAAGTAAAAATATTGACTTAGTTCGTGGCAGCGTAAATAGATGGCGCTGATTGTATTTACATCACGCAAGCCTTGTTTCCTCGCACACACATATAAGCAATCGGAGTTAAATTAAATTATTGGTTTGAAAGTATAAGGCGGTGTTTCATTTCTCATCTGCGCGGACAAACGGAAAACCGGGGAAGTATTAGTTATATTTTTTTCCCCTAACTTTTAATATATTTCTTTTAGTACCCATAAACGTTGCAAGATTTATTAACACTGAATAACTCTTCTGGAAGAGTCCGAAATTTTGGAATTACTCCGAGTTTTTCCGACTTTGTAAGACTTTTTTCGACTTTTTAAATAAAAATAAACATTCATAAACTGTTACTTTCACTTTGTAAGTTATTTACCTACTTTTATCCGAGAAATTTTTCCACAAGGGTGGTGTTCAAAATTTACTAATTGAATTCATTGGTACGAGTGCGAGGTTTGAACCCGGACCTTCCGCTTGTAAAGCAAGCGCTCGACCACCAAACTACCACGACTAAAATAAATAGATAAATATAAAATCTTAGAACTCAATTAAATCAGTAATCATAACTACTTGATTACAGTAATCAAACTAACAACTACATCGTGTAGTTAGATTACTGTAGTTAAGTTACATGTGATCATAATGACATATAGTTAACTACTTTCAATCGTAGTTAGTAATCAGAGTGCTAAGTGTGAGTTTATCTTTTCGCATTCGATCGTGAGCGCGTTTAGAGTTTACTAGGAATTTGTATGTGATTTGTACAGCGCCACCTCGTGGTAAACTAGTTTCTCACGTTTACCACTAGGCAGCGCTGTACAAATCACATACAAATTCCTAGTAAACTCGAAACGCGCTCACGATCGAATGCGAAAAGAAAAACTCACATTTAGCACTCTGATTTAAAAATAGTAGTTAACTACGCCCTACACTGATTACATGTGTCGATTTGACGAAAAAGAAAATGATTCTCCTGATAAAAATATATTCCATCGCCTATTTACGTAACATAAAATGTACACAGCCGAATTGAGTACTGGTACTTACCTCCTTTTGAAAAAGTCGGCTGACAACATGTTTATATACATACATACATACATATCTTCACGCCAGATCTCTTACGGGGTAGGCAGAGAGAACCGAGTGCCATACATCACGATCCTTGCAGGCTTGTCTCGCTTCCTCCACATTCATCACTCTCTTCATACACACACGCCCGTTGCGAAGACTCTTGACACCACCTTCGGACAGTACTCGATCAATCTGATCGTGGTATGTCAGTCTTGGTCTTCCCCGGTACCTACATCCTTCCACATTCGCGTAGTATATCTGTTTTGTCATCCTTTCATCTACCATTCTTTCTACATGTCCGAACCAACGGAGCATGCCCTTTCTCATTTTTACACCGACACATTCTTTCAAACCTAACCTCTCTCTCACTTCGACGTTACGAACCCGGTCCGCGAGTGTCACACCACATATTTTTCTTAGCGACCTAATCTTGACCGCGTTGATTCTACTTTCATGCCCTTTCTGACATACCCAACTCTCACTTCCATACAATAGCGTTGGGATAAGTACCATATATGACATAGATTTTAAGATAGAAGGCTAGATGCAATAAACTTATTAATATCTAGAACGCTTCGCGTTAAATATATAGACTAAAGCCTATTTGTTACAGGATTATAAACAAATAAAAATTATAGATTATAAAAAAATAAACAAAGAAACGGTTCTTTTGATGTAAAAAATTACCATCGCCTATAGATACCAAAATAGTTTTAAATGCATTGCCCTTGCTACTCATGTAGCGAAATACCAAGCCGGGTGAGACAAGTTCTGCCGCCGCCTTACCAAGTACTGTGGCAATAGCGTTGATGCTTGTCACTGTCATGTTCCGATGTGGAGGGTAAGGTAGCTGATAAACCGCTGCGTGTCGCATTACCATCTCACCACACGAATGCGTACCTATCCGTCAACTTTTATAGCCTCTCTACACAATGGGCAATGAAGGTCGACGGCATGCACGTTAGTGTAGAGGGCATATCTAAATCTAGCGTAGAGGGCCATCATCGGGTATGATAGAGCGCAATCGTCATCAAAAGAATGATGGCTCATGATTGCGTGCGCGTCCACACAATCGCCGATTAATCAGTACATAGTGGTTGTATACTCTTTGGTCGTCTCTGGTATATTCTAGACGGTGTAGACATTAAGTAAATGATTATAAGAGCTAAGTAAAGATATTTCTGCAGCCGCGATCACCTCGCTATCCATTTTCGATAGACGTCATAACATACCAGTAGACAGTAGAGTTCACGATTGTGTGGAGGGTTACCCGATCATAGCGGCGATGCTGGACGATCATTTGATGGACCATCATGGCCCTATGCAAGAGGAGCCGTTAAAATTAATTACTTCATCGATGTTATGAAATGGAAGAGGTAGTTTAGTTTATAGGTATAAATACCTATTTATACTTTTACATCGTGTTAATGTTTTACTCATCTATACATATAATAAAATCGTAGGAAAGTCAAAACTGTACATTGAATATTTTTTAAAAGAATACTTGGGGCGTGATCTACAATCGATATTGAAGCCAAAAATATAGTTTTTAGAATTTTTGTCTGTTTGTCTGTATGTATGCCCGGGGTAAACTCAGAAAGTACTGCATGGATTTACTTCAAATTTTGTATGAATATTACTAACAAGTCGGGTCAACATATAGGCTACATATTATCAAGCTATCACTTACGGGGGAGAGGCAGTGCGGAGTAAACGAACTCCGCGTGGACGAAGTTGCGGGCAACAGCTAGTACCTAATATATCCAATCTATTGTTTTTGTTTCGTAATATAGCTAACAAGCAGATCGTTCTTCTGGTGAAAAGATACCACAGCCTACAGAAACCAAGACAATAATGGTGCGTTGTTACCTATGTGGCTAGACGATAATGTCACATGCATAAGTTTACCGGCTACCTTACCCACCCATACGGAACACAAGAACAAATAAATAAGAAGTGATACGATCAACCGCCGTACTTACTGTATGTAGACTTACTTTATACTGTATTTCTGTCTTTATATTCTATGACCTACGGTCCGGTAAACTCACACAAGTGGCATTGCATCCCCGCCACACGAATGGCAACGCATTATGTTAATAGTCTCTTAATCTTTGATGTGTGTAGACGAAGATTGTCACTTGTTATCGGAACGGAACCCATTCATATCATAATTATTTTGTTATTATCATTTAAACTGCAGTTACAACGTCCTGAAACGAATAAAATAGTGAAACGAATAGGCTTTGTTACAATTATTTATTATATTTAAATAAACTTGTATAATCTAAGCCGCTGTTCAATACCTCCGTTATTTATATTGTTTAAAATATTCAATATCCGTTCCACTGAAACTAGTAGAGCGCGGTCCCCGGAGCGAAATTTTTTTCCTTAATAACAAGCTGAGTTTTGTGAACAGCTTCGTTTTAACGAGACGCATGCTTTCTATCTTCGAAAAATTTCGAATCGGGTATCTATATGACAAAAAAGAAAACTAAAAAAGGAAGTTTTCCTTTTAATCTAAATGAAAAAAAAGAAAAATTTAGAGTGTCGAACTAAGAAAAGTTTCTATTTTATGTGTAGGACAAATTTGACTTATAATAATAATAAGTAACAAGCCGTTGTGAGAAAATTTTAAATTGAAAAATTCAAAACGAAGCCGCTCACAAAAATTCTGCTTGTTATTCACAAAAAAAATGTTTGTTCCTGGGACCACTGTCTACAAAATATCTGAGCTTCGTCTCGCTAGCGACGCAGTCAGGGATTTGCATTTAGAAAAAGTCAAAATTATGGGTTTTTACATGCTAATCAGGTGACAAGTTTAAAAGTTAGATAGTCTAAAATGTTCACCACTACGAGCTGTTGAAATTTGCGTTGCTGACAAAACGTATCGCTATCGACGCAGCGACGATAACAGAGTGCTAAGTGTGAGTTTTTCTTTTCGCATTCAATCGTGAGCGCGTTTGGGGTTTACTAGGAATTTGTATGTGATTTGTACAGCGCCACCTAGTGATAAGCGTGAGAAACCAGTTTACCACTAGGTGGCGCTGTACAAATCACATACAAATTCCTAGTAAACTCGAAACGCGCTCACGATCGAATGCGAAAAGAAAAACTCACACTTAGCACTCTGATATACCATAAATTAAGCGCTGCGAGTATAAAAGAGACAAGGCGTCTAGTGAAAGCATTCTTTATTCAGACCGAACGAATTTGCATTGCTAGCGAGACGGGGGTCCCTAGCCCTCGCAATAACTTTAAAATTAAAACAATACACAATCTATGTTTCAGAGATAACATTTGTGGCGTTTGTTCTTGACCCATTTTAAATAATACTAAATAATAATTAGTCGCTCAGCGGAAAAGTGGCCTAATCCACAAATTTACGGTAAGAGTTATTATATTATATAGACCACTTTTTCTTTGACAGTAATAATAAAATTATTATGGAATAAGAACTCTTAAGGATTGTCCCCCGTGCGGGCGGCCCTGTGTTGAGCTCGCTCGAGTCGTACCACTGGCATGTACTATGACAGTGGAACGACAAGCGCGGCCGTCACTGTGCTGCAGCTCGTGTCAGCTGGCGACTGTGTGACGTCACTGTCACGTGACCGCCGACCGCCAGTGTCACTTCTGACACGGCTCGCCGGCGCCCGGGCACCGCACTACTTGCAGTCCACACAGTGCTCCACAGTATCGTGCTCTGGTTGGAGGGTAAGGTAGCCGGTAAATTTATGCATGTGGCATTACGATCCCGCCACACGGATAGACACGCATCATTAACTTCTTTGGTGTCCATAGGCGATGGTTTCTCTTTCCATCAGGAGAGCCATCTGCTTGTTTGTTGTAATACTGTGATATAATAAATAGCTTACCACCCTTTTAATGCCCTTTAAACATGAGCGAAGCCGCTAGAGACTTACTTATTTATAACTTACACACACACATAAATATCTCCACGCCAAATCTCTTACCGGGTAGACAGAGACAACCAAATGCCATACATCACAATCCTTGCAAGCTTACATTACTATCTACATACAAACACGCCGGTTGCTAAGATCTTGACACCACCTTCGAACAGTACTCGATCAATCTTACCGATACTTTCTAGTCTTTCCTAAGTCTATCCTAACACTCGTGGGTTCGTAATGGTGATGTGAGAGAGATTCACTTCAACATTACAAACCCAGTGTGGGAGTGTTGCGTCACATATTTTTTGTAGGGATATCATCTCAACTGCATTTATTCTACTTTCATACACTTTATGACATACCAACTCCCACCTATATATACAACAGTGTTGGGATAAGCACATAACTATTCACAGCAAGATAGGCACCCTGACTTAATTCACTCTGTTCCCTCTTCTTTCAACTCTTCCATCCCTTCCATCCTTCCCTACTAACGGCACAACTAATATATACAAAATAACTATAACTTAAGCTTTTAAGTTGCCTTTTCAGCTATATATTTTAACAGAATTTACAAGAATTTTTTTTTAACTAAACATTTTTACAAGTCACAATTTTTCTTTAGTGTGAATAATTTCATGTTTACGCAAATTACTAGAGCATGTGAAACCTCTACTGCAGACATTACACACATGAGGTTTTATATCACTGTGGATATTTAAATGCCTCTTTAAATCGCTCTTTCGACTGAACACCTTTTTACAGAAGTCACAAGAAAATGGCTTCTCTCCGGTGTGAATAGATTGATGTTGACGTAAGTGATATGTACGTGAGAAACACTTATTGCAGACATTACACTCGTAAGGTTTTATTTCATAGTGTACATTATTTAAATGTGTTTGTAAGTGGCTCTTTCGACTGAATGTTTTTCTACACAAGTCACAGGTAAACACTTTCTCTTTAGTATGAGTATATTCATGTTGACGTAATTCACTTGATTGTAAGAAACCTTTATAGCAGATATTACACATATAAGACTTACACTCTTTACCGTGAGTAAATTTATGTTCACACAACATACTTGGGTATTTGAAATCTTTGTTGCAGACATTACATAAGTATGATTTTATATCACTGTGAGTATACAAGTGCTTCGTTAAAATCGCCTTTTGACAAAAAGCTTTTTTACAAACATCACACCTATATAAACTATTACAATTTCTTTTATCTTCTTTAAGCCCAAATATATCATTAGCTATTATTTGAGATTCTGTTAGTCTCGGTTGTATAATGGGATTCTTTGAAGGTGTTATTTTAGTCTTCACATCCATCACTTTATGTATGCCATCTTCATCTCGGAATCTCGTGCACAGGCCTATAAATAAAAAAAATATTATTGTAATGGTATAGCAGAACATGACTCATCATAAAAGCATGAGACATTGGATTTGATACCCTCCTCGCCAAATTCTTGATCGTACATCATAGTGACCTTTTAATCCTAAAACCATGAACTTATGTAGGTAGTCCAAATAAAGTGTATGCACGTATGGTTTATTGTATATTACTTTGTAACATAAAAGCTGTAGTTGTCCAGCATAATAATGTGGATTAAGAAGGAGGTTTTTTAATGTTTCCTAGTGGTTACGAAAATTTAACCTATTTAACACCCACGACGGATACATCTGCACCGCAAGCTCACCTACCAAATCTTCTCTAAGACATTTTAGAAGTTAGTCAATTAATACTCATGAACTTATAAATATAGTTAGTTGTGATAGTCATGAATGTAGCGAAGGGGGATAGGGAGGGGCAGCTATTTATTATATAATTTGTTAACTTCCTTACTATCTACTAAATATAATAAAGTGAAAATATAGTCTTTTTAAGTTTCAGTTTTGGCCGGAACTGGAATAGAAACTGAAGTTTTGATTGGCTGAAAACTAGTTTTGGTCGGTCACTATATATATCTGATTGATTTATAATTGATTATTATTATTCTAATATAAAAAAAGGGGAATAATTATCCAGGCATATAAATAATATATGAATTGTAAAGCGCAAATCGAATTACGTACCATACAATCAATTTGATCATTCATATAATTTTTTTTTGTAAATTACAACTTTTTTCCTCCTTTTATTGACATGGATTTACGAGAGTAACTTATTTAATGTTTAAACGAACCATAGAAGGTTGAATGTACTTTGTCTTTGCCTTATTGCCATAAAGAAAAAAAAATTGTTGTATTTTCTGTATTGACAGCTGACATTGTCACGGGCTGTCAAATTTTCACGTATCAACTGGGTCTTTAAAAAGAAAATGGCTACTATAGGTTGCATCGTGTGAGCGGTCTTATCATTATAAAACCCATAATATGCCATATGCTTGCCTTCGCAACTTCGGCTTTTTGGTCCAGCCTCAGCTGCTGTGGCTCACAAGCTCCATCTGCACTTTCGCGTTTTCTTAAAACACTCTAGGGGTAGGGCAAACAAGACCACGTGCAAGTTAGGGTGCCCTAATTTGGATCTGTCATTAATTTAATTAGGTAACTTGTTCTGAAAACAAAAAAATACTACAGCTAATTAAAGATATTGATGCAATATTATTTTATTTATACAAAACCACCAATAAAATTATCACAACAGTAATATAACTACTGTAAGGTAACTACAATAATTTTTATGCCATTAAATGAACTTGGAATTATTTTGTAATTATCGGAAAAAACAAAATTTTCATAAATTTTTTCTAAAAACACATGGCTCAAAATCACCAAGGTGGTAAATTCAGGTTGGAGTAAAAAAATAATAAAATTTATTTTTTTATTTAAAATAATCTTCCATAGATTATTCAAATCACCTTATTTCACCAGTACTTCAAACATTTTTTTCTTAATTTATTGATTGAACGGGAATGCGTCCTAACTCATTATCTGCTGACACCAACACTTAAATACATATTTAATATTTTTTTAAATATTTCAATAGTACTTTTTAACCTAGTTGAAATTACAATAAAATGATATTTAAATGTCTCTTGGTTGTTACATTATTTTTTTCGAAAATTTAACTGAAAGTCTGTCCGACAGTTTGTGCATCATTCCGGGAATGCGTATAATTTTTTAAAATATATATTTTCCGAAAAAAGGAACTGCCTTTGCTACTGGATAACTTTATAAAGCACTCGAGTGTGAATAGATGCCTCACATATTTTTTATTTAAATTTGATGATTTTAAGTGCTGAGCGTAGTTTTGTTTGGAATTTTCGCACGGTACATCAATTCAGTCATTTCAGGAACACCAATAACTGTAAAAAAAAAACAAAAGTAATTGATTTTAATAAAATATTTCTTAGAGAATTTTGTGATCTCTTTCTACATTGAAGTATCTTCACACCCGTATCCCCGATGGGGTAGGCAGAGGTACAAGTGCACCTACGATTAGCCGATTTTATCAAATTTTTTATATATATTTAGCCATGTTTATCAGAAAACTAAAAAAACAATTTATTAAGTGCCTGATCTGGGAATCGAACCAGGGATCTCATGTGGTCAATGCATAGGCTGTATCACTATAATACAGAGGCGATATTGAAGTCAACGAAATTCCCTTTTTGTGACTATCGTTGATTTTTTCCCAATTTCAGTTGAAAACATAATTCCGGGAACGTTCCCGGACATGACATACATTCCCGGAACGGCATTCGTGGATACTTAATAAAAAATGCTTGTTTTGTTAACAAATTCGGAAAAAAAACTTCTGTTGTATTACTTAATGAAGTTATAGCAAGTAATTGATGCTACATTACTCCAATAATTATTTATTAAACATAAAAAAATTATAATTTACATATTATGTTGGCTCTTATAAAATAAGATCCACCCAAAGAGCAATGGAGAGAAGAGCATGGTGAAAATCAGGAAAACAGATAAGATTAGACATTCAAAAATAAAAGACAAAACCAAAGTCACAGATGCTCTTAAGCTGAAATGGGGATGGGCTGGACACATAGCCCGCCTACAGGACAAAAGATGGACCTACAATGTGACAACCTGGCATAGACCAGGTGGGAAAAGAAATGTTGGTAGCACGCATAAGAGATGGGCAGATGATATAGAGGAAGTTGCTGGCAAAAACTGGCTAGATATAAGGAAAAGAGCTGAATGGAAAGATTTGGTGGAAGCCTTCATCCAAAAAGGGATCCATGAAATATAGTTAGTCTATAAGATATAAAATGTAATTTTCAATGGTATGTGGAAATAAAAAAGGCTTATTATTATATTACATAATTATGTTGGCATGAATACTTACTTTAATAATCCAATTTGTATAAATTGTGTGGTCAAACATAGCAAATGGACTTTTTACAACATTTGACAGATATTTGGAGGATGTTTTAAGTACCTATAGACTTTGGTAATTTTCAAGGTTTTATGTATTGTCATTTCAGGAATGCTATTTTCTGCAATTTTTTTTTTATTTAATTGTAAATTTTCAGCATTGCCCATTTAAGTATTGAATTAAAATCAAGTTAGTCAAGAATACAAAATAACAAAATTTACGAGCTGGTTAATCTTAAGATTGTATATTTTTCGTAAAAAGATAAAGAAATTTTAATCTTGAGGAAAAAGTTTAATCTTAAGGAAGACATACCACTTTGAATATGTTCGAATTCTGATTTTATTTGCTGAGATTCCACATTTTCTTGGCAATCAAAATCGATATCCACCTCAATTTTAATAACATCTGTTTCTAACTTAACTTCTGAACTGCATTGGAAGGAACTACAATCTGGGTCTTGCTCTATTTTAATTTCCGTAGACATCTTGTTATTGAACGTTGAGGTTATATTGAATTTATAAATATTTTGAAGACATCTCCAGTCTTTTGTATATTTTCCACAATCCACTTATTAATCGCAAATTTAATAAATATTTGATGAACAGTCACAGTATTATTGTATAATTTTCGGTTATTGACTAAATAAAATTGATGTTTCAGAAATTTTAAATTCCTTATGCTGGGGCCACACTAACGGGAAATGCCATTAATTATCGCGTTAAAGGACGTTAACCGTAGATGTAGCCACGACTTAACGCAATAATTTGACAACGGCATTTACATTGTCGTTTGACATTAGGCGATAACTCAAGTGGCGGTACATCAAAGAGAATAACGCGAGAATTAATGCGATAAAGCGGTCACACTACGCCAGTCAGTGTGCGTCGGGAGCTCGACGGGATCGCACGTATTTTGTGTTTGCAATACATACTATGGAGTGGAGTAACGAGAAAGTAATTGCGTTTCTGGAGCTTCTGCAAACAGAACCATGTTTGTGGGATCCAAAACTGAAAAGTTACAAGAATAAATTCAAACAATAAAAATTTACACTCATAAAATACAGAGCTCGGTCAACGTCCATCTTTGAAGTCCGTTAAGTAAATTTTACGCCGTTTTATCGCCAAACGTTAAATCACGTTGGCCGTATTAAGTGTAGCCACCTACTTTAGCGCGTTAAAAATTATCGCGATAATTACCGTGATAATGGGCATTGGACGTTGGCCGCTAATGTGGCCCCAGCATTAGAGATTACCAGTACTCTAATTGGTCTGTGGCATTGACATGTATAATCATATTACTTTATAATTTGTGTGTATAATATATTATACATGTCAATGGTCTGTGGAGATTACCAATAATTACTGTGATAATTACTTATTACCAAGGAACTTATATACGATAACTGGAATTACTACGAAGCAATATTTGAAAAATAAAAATGTACTTTATTTCGTTCGTAATAAAGTTGACATTTGTTTCTTACACAACAGACGGGAAAAACGGTCTGAGCAAGACAACGACATGAGTGGATGTTGTCCCTTTCTAGCAATTGCTAGTGTAAATAAAACTTTCGGATGGTAGATTTTTATATATTCGTTAATCGTTAAATCCCTTTTATTCATACACGTCGATAGATACATTTGCATAAAATGTATTGTAATTAACATAGTGAGTTCTAAAATGTACTGATTTTAATAATTACGTAATTACTTATGCAATGCAAAAACTCTCAAATTAGTAGAATTATTTAGTGGTAATTTGTAAACTACGCATGGCCACACTTATATATGGCGATTGACGCTTTATTTAGTAGAGAAAGAGACACACTCCACTCATGTCGTGGTACTCTTCAGAACGATTTTGAAGCGCGTGCAAGCATTCCGGGTAGAATGTAACTTCCTTGCTTATTACAAGATAGGTACTTTTTTGAATATACTCCTACCCTTAGAGTAATAACGCTTAGAGTGATAATTGCATTCAACGTTTCGTTCATATTTTAAGCCAAAACCGTATTAGTCTTGGGTAGTTCGCGAGCGACCTAGGTGGGAAGAGCGCTCCTTTAGGTGAACTATGCGAACTAGTTCATTGAAAATCCCGCTCTTGGTTCTTTTTATATTTCTGTTAGCGTCCACTTTACTAGACAGTGGCACTATGTGACCAACCGAGCTATTTACTTTTACTGTGCGCGCCTTGATATTTCGATAATCGATATCGATACTAAACAACTTCAAATCCCCATGGTTGAAATTTTATCAAATCATATGAAATCATAACAATCGTCAACTGAAGTATTGCTGGCTTTTTATCAAACAGAATATTAATACCATTTATGTCTTATTTTACGGTAAGTTTAATTAAAATTAAAAATTTTCTCTTCTATTCCCATTTATTGTTACAAATAATTGAATATTATTATTATATATAACGTTAGTTATGACTAATTATTAATATAAATCATTTTATTTTTTCGTTTTTATTTCGATAAAAGATTTTATGTGCCATAACAAAAAAGTCAACTTTAATCGTGAAAATTCATACTTTTTAAGTATTTTAATATAATTACACATTATAACCACGAACTAGCCTAGCTGTTGACTAATCATTAATATAAATTATTTTATTTTTCATTATTTAAATAAAAAATCTCGTATTACATAAATGGACGTGTAAAATGTTCATGTAGTACTTTGTATTTTTTAAATAACAATAAACAAAACTTACAATAATCATAACTATATTTTTTTCTTTATTTATTGTTCTTAATAAATTATTTAAAAAAAGAACTAAAGAACTAATAGAACGAACTAGTTCATCCTTGGATTTTGAACTAAATTGAGCGCTCTCTGTAGTGACCGGTTAGGCCCAAGCCTAAACCGTATCGATGTGTGCATGTGTGTAGCTTGCTATAATTTACTGATCTGTGGTGTGCATGACCTTCGTCACCCTTCGTATATACTAGTCTATGGTCAAATGCCTTAAAAGGTTGTGTGGTCGGTGCCTTAGACAAATCACAGAACACTCCAAGGGCATCCTGCGAATTCTCCCAGGCTTCATAAACGTTTTTGAGTAATTCGACACCAGCACCTATGTAATGGTTGAGCGACCCTTCGTAAAACCGAATTGTTTATTATGAAATAATCCAAATTTATCAAAATGTCTAAGCATTTGGTCTAGTATAATTTTTTCAAATATTTTACTTAGGGTTGGCAAAACCGAGATAGGCCGAAAATTGGAGGGATCACATTTAGAGCCAGACTTGAAAATTGCAATAACTTTGCTGAATTTGATTAAGTCAGGAAAAACACCATGTGTTACGAACAATTAAGTATTACAGCTAAATATGGTGCTATAACATTTATTACTTTAGCAATGATTCTAACAGAATGTCCCCATAAATCTAAGATTTTTTTCGGTTCCAATGTTTTAAAGGCATTTAAGATATCTTTGGTATCAATGAATGAAGATTCAAAAGTTTTATCGCAATTTGTTACACATTGCTTCAGTAATGATTCAGCAGTACTAACTGATGAACTGAGGTTTTGAGTTGTTAAGACCGCAGCATTGGAGAAAAAATTTTCAAACTCTGTTGCAATCTCCAAATCTCCCTCTATGTTGATTCCATCAGATTTCAATTGAAAGACATTATTGAAATTTTTGGTTTTACCAGTTTCACTATTAATAAATAATATTCCAAGTAGCTTTTATTTTGTTTGTGGATTGTTTAGTAATATTTTTTACGTGAAGGGCTTTTGCTGTATTACATGCCCTTTTAAAAATTTTAGAATACTTTTTTACATTTCTTCAAATTCCACACTGTCGTTATAAGATTTTTCATAATATAGGCCAAATAAATGTTTTCTACTTTTAAAAATTCCCACTGTTGCCCATTCACTAAAACCTCTTCGGTTACTCAATGATAATATTTTTGGAGTGAATAATCTACTATATGCTGCGTCAATTAAACAATGAACCATATAAATCATTCGGGTTATCATGATAGGGCAGCTTTGGCAATTTTTCAGTTAAGTTAGCCTTAAAACATTCTAATCGGCTAATATTCATTGGAACAAAAACTATTTCTTTTCTTTGAGGTTTGTTTGTCACTTTTGGGAACTTAACTAATTGGCCACTATGGTCAAAATCTAGTACATATATAATTGAACTACTAGTGGGAGCTATAGTTGTAAATACATTATCTCAACGCAACTCGCGTAGAGTGAGGTAGGTGTTCGTTTCTCTTGAAGATGCTTCGGTTTCGAAGTGAAACGTGCGTTGAGTACGTACATGAATTGTGTGCTTTTGTGATTGGTGCCGGCGTGGTCGTGGTTGTAAAAGTGTGATGGATGTGGGCGAATAAGTGTGCCGCTGGGGGTCTTGTAACGTGTAAATCCCGTTACCTAATAATTCGTTATAATTTTCGGAAAAAATAACCTTTGCATTTAGTATAGTCAATTGAGACTGTTAAAATTTTGAGTCATCCTGAACACATTGTTCCATGGCATTGATACAATTTACGTGTGGCATAAAAAAACCTTTTGTCAATGTCATAGCGTAAAATTCTGGCACTGGGCTTTTCTGTCTTCTTCCTTCCAAAGAAGCTTCTCTGTATGGAACCTTTACTTACACCGAATGTTTCTACTATGATTTACTTCCCCTTGCCACAAATGATCTCCAGTCCTCTTGGGAAAGGTTATGGCATCAATCTAAGATAGTGAAAGGCAAATATTATGCTGACGTTCAAGAATCAATTCCCTCAAAACCTTGGTTCTTCAAATATCGTTCAGCCTCAAAGCATGCTACATCTGTTCTCTGTAGATTAAGACTTGGACATGTTTGTTCTCCTGTTTTTTTACATAAACTTAGGATTAAGGACACTTCTGTCTGTGAATGTGGGTTAGATGAAGGATCAGTTGATCATATATTTTTCAGTTGCCCTAATAACTCTTCTTCACTCCATGATTCTCTTCCGGATGACCTTCCTCGTCCTGTCAACCTAAAATATTTATTGTCACTTGTGTTTAGTCCTGTCGCTAAATTGTTACTTAACTTTATTGATTCTAACAACATTTGTTTGTAGTATTTAGATTTTTGTTGTTCTTGTTTTAAGTACCGTATATTTTTGTGTTGTTTTTGTTAAACTTTTATTAGAAGAAGCCTACGATCCAAAAAGAAGCCTCCTTAATTCCATTTCTAGAATGGTTAACACGTGTGACTTCCTAAGTTTACTCGACACTGGCAGAATTCTCTGATAATTGCCATTCGTATAAAGAAGAAGAAGAAGGGCTTTTCTGTCAAAATGTAATTCAGCTAAGTTTGTCTAAAATTTTCAAATCTTTTAAAAATAGATAATGGGCTTAGTTTCGCCTAAATTAAGTCTGAAAATTTGTAGACGGCACGGCAAGATGCCTGCCGTATAAATTTAATATATTTGCAAGAGTTTGCTAATTCATCAAAAATGTGATATTTTTTCATACACGTGTTCAACACCTATCTGGAAATATACTTGGGAAAGGAGAAAGGGGACGTTAAGGATCGCCTAGAATGAGTGCCCCCGATTTTACCGAGCCCGATCGGAGAGATGTCCATGGACGCCATCTGACGCATGTCCAATTTTCCGAAGGCCTAGGATCTTCCCGTCGCGCAGAAAGGTTTGCCGATTCCCGATACGAACTCATTTTTTTATGTGACAATTTTGGTGAAGCAGTGTATGACTATGAAATTTGAACTCTCTTACCATATTTCTAGTTCGTAACCTATTATGAAATGCGACTCTAACTTAGTGACCAAATATATGCCATCCATCCAAGTCCGCCTCTCTCATTTCATTTTGCTTTTCAGATCCTGAACTTATTTTTTTTTGATAAGTGATTACCCAATCAGCCGCCTCTCTCATTCCATTTTGCTTTTCAGATCCTGAACTTATTTTTTTTTTATCATTGATTGCTCTATCAAACCCGCCTCACGATTAAAAGTCCCACTCCCCTTTGCTATCTGACTATATAGAGGGAGTCTGTGTGACGCTCCTGGGTGTGGCGCTCGTTACTCATAAATAACACCTAGAATCCGCCAGGTACCAAACCATCGTACCCGTCACACAGACCATTATTACTGTTACGAATAATCTAGAAGCGTGTGGAATTGGGGCGCGCGCGCGCTAATATTCTAGAAATAAAAGAAAGAGATAGCTACTCCTATTGACAAACAAATAGTTGACCGGGGCTATGCCATAATGGACTTTGTGGGATATGGCATAAGGTTGAAAGTAGCGTGTCCTACGATTTATGACTCATAACATGTTTACGATAAGAAGTGATTCATTGTTTCCCGATACATTTAGATTTTTCTGGATTCAGCTAGGGCTTTCCCCTGCCTATAAATACAGAGATGTTGACAAACACAAGGCAGTTTTTATCAAGCGATCGAGAGCGATACATCAAGTGAACAGTGCGAAGTGAGAAGTGTTTTATTGAGTAGTGTTCTAAGTTCAGTGATAGTACAGCAAGTGACTTTTGTGTAAAGGGTATTTTAGTATAACGTTGTGATGTGTTGTGTAAATACACGGATTTAATATAAGTGGTGTTTTCCTACAATTGCGAATCCGAGTACGTAACAACTGGTGTCGGAAGTGAAATTGAGAAATGCCACTGATTCCGAAGGAAGGTGTTACCACCAGGTCTCAGGCGGAGACACAGAGGGTGTCAGAGGACACTGAGATGCGTGCAGGTGAGGAACCCGTAAGTGTTGCCAGCACATCGTTAGCATCGAGCTCAGCCCCTGCTGATCTTTCTGTCATACTGGCAGCTATTCAGCAACAGCGACAGGAACAGCAACAGCAACAACAAAAACTGCAAGAACAACTTCAGCAACAACAGCAGCTACAGGAACAGCAACAACAAACGCTACGGGAACAGATCAAGGAACATTTATCTGGGTTTGACGATAAATTGACGGTTATCCTGGCGCAACAAGACCAGCTTAAAAGCGATGTGGGCCTCGTCAAGCGTGACATGAAGGGTGTTGAGAAGAGGGTTGATCACTTAGAGGCCAGCTGCGACAAAATAAGTGAAAACGTGGACCAACTGGAAAGAGAGGTCATGAAAATGAAGATCACGGGAGTTAAGTCGGGTGCTGCCATTACAAGCTGCTCTCACCAGGTGGGTCCTCGGGTAAAGGTACCCACTTATGACGGTCTTACGTCATGGAGTGCGTACCGGACTCAATTTGAAATAGCGGCGAAGGCCAGTGGTTGGACGGACGAACATTGCCTTACAGCCCTGAGCACGGCGTTACGGGGACAGGCGCTCTCTGTGTTGGATGCAATGCCTAAAGAGTATCAGTTCGCTGATTTGATGGAGGCATTGGAAGCTCGCTACGGTGAGCGTCACTTGGAGCATGTGTTCCGTGCCCAATTAAAGGACCGTGTACAGAGAAGCGGCGAGGGACTTCAACAATGGGCCGTGGAAATTGAGAAGCTTGTAAGGAAGGCGTAACACAGTTAATAACACCATCGTCCAGGCGTTTATTGATGGAATTAGAGATCTGGAAGTGCGTGCTGCTGTTCGCCTTCAGCACCACGTGACAATGAAGGAGGCTTTGGCTCATGCGCTGGAGGTAGAAGCTGTTCGCCACGAACCTCGAGCACATAAAGTACGTGAGGTTTCAGAAGTTGTGGCTCAAACAAAGGAAGTGGAACCTAGAAGACTGGGCCCCATGTGTTATGCCTGCGGGAAACGTGGGCACATTAGAGTCAACTGCCCCACCAAACCAACGGGTGCAGTTAATTGGCGACAGCAAGCGATCGGAAGCTCAGCAGCTGAAGAGAGCAGGCAGGTCAACCAGCCTGTTCATCCAGCCCAGGGAAACGAGTAACAGCCAGGATCAAGGGGCGGGTGCTGGCTGATCGAAAAACAGCCCCAAAAGTTGTCATATCCCAGGTGTGCGACGGCAACAGTTTATCCATTAAGGGACTGATTAATGGCAAGAACTGCAGCTTAACGCTGGACACTGGAGCTACACGAACTGTGGTGCGACCAGAAGTAGCTAACAATGGCAACCTGAGATTGAGGAATTTTGGGAAAAGCAAGCTTCTGTCTGTCACAGGTCAGCCAATACCCGTCTTCGGTGAAGCATCTGTAGTGATGCAAATAGGCGACGAGTATTACACTCACGACGTCGTAGTGGCCGATATTATGGATGACTGTGCGCTTGGTTTAGACTTCATGAAGAAGAATGCCTGCAAGATTGATGGCAAAACAGGAGTTTTCGTATGTGGGCTAGTAGAAATTTTCATGGATGGGGGATCAAAAGGAAAGGTAACAGTGGCTAGAAGAACCATCTTACCTTCAAGATCGAAGACATTGGTACGTGTGAAGTTACCAACCAGTTACAAGGGCCTGGGTAATAGGAGTGTGTTAATTGAAGACAATGGAGCAATTCCACACTGTATTACAGGCCGGAGTTTGGTTTGTGACAAGGGCTTGGCAGCGGTGCAGGTAGTCAACTTGAGTGACAGTGATGTGGTGCTTAAAGCAGGTGATGTTGTAGGACAAAGTAATGAAGTTATAACGTTAAGAAACTGACATCGACAGGAAGTACAGCATCAAGAGACGTACCACAGGAACTTAAGGATTTGGTGAACAAGTGCAGCTACCTTACCGCGTCACAACGACAGCAGGCTAAGGATCTACTTTCGCGTTATGCCAACATTTTCTCTAAGACTGATAGAGATATAGGCAGAACATCTATAGTCAAACATAAGATTGACACTGGAAACGCGCAGCCTATAAAGCAGAAAGCTAGACGTGTCCCAATAGCCAAAGAAAAGGAGGTACAGGAGATGATAGATGAAATGAAAAGGAACGGAGTTATAGAGCAATCTTCTAGTCCATGGTGCTCTCCTGTAGTGTTGGTTAAGAAGAAAGATGGGTCTACACGTTTCTGCATCGACTATCGTCGGCTCAATGAAGTCACCAAAAAGGACAGTTACCCATTACCTCGGATAGATGACACTTTAGACACTCTGGCAGGCATGTCTTGGTTCTCAACTTTAGATTTAAAATCTGGGTACTGGCAAGTTGAACTTAGCCCTAATGATAAAGAGAAGACAGCATTCTCCACAGGACAAGGATTATGGCAATTTAAAGTGATGCCGTTTGGATTATGCAATGCGCCGGCGACTTTTGAAAGATTAATGGTATGTGTTCTAGCAGGACTTGTAGGCGATGCCTGCTTAGTGTATTTAGATGACGTAATAGTCATAGGAAAAGATTTTCAACATCATATGTACCAACTAGAAAGGATTTTTAATAAAATACAAGCTGCAGGGCTAAAGTTGAACCCAAAGAAGTGTCACTTATTTCAAAAGGAAGTCAACTATCTGGGTCACGTGATATCACAAAACGGCGTACAGACAGATCCTGAAAAGGTTAGTGCAGTACAGAAGTGGCCAACACCCAGAGACAAGACCGAAGTTCGTTTCATTTTTAGGACTATGCTCTTACTACAGACGTTTTGTGAAGGGATTTGCTGAAATAGCAAAACCGCTGCATAGACTCACTGAAGAAAAGAAGAGTTTCGATTGGAATGACATGTGTCAACAAGCTTTCGATGAACTTAAGAAGCGGTTGTGTGAGTCACCAATTTTGGGCTATCCTGATCGGAAAGGGCAGTTCATCGTAGACACAGATGCAAGTAACACTGCCATTGGTGGTATATTATCACAGAAGCAAGGCGATCAAGAAGTTGTGATAGCTTACTTCAGCAAATCATTATCGCGGCCGGAACGAAACTATTGTGTTACAAGAAGAGAACTATTGGCAGTAGTGAAGACTCTTCGACACTTCAAGAAGTATCTGATTGGGCGACCCTTCAAGCTGCGTACCGACCATGCTGCTTTGAAGTGGTTGTTACAATTCAAGGACCCGGAAGGCCAAGTGGCTCGCTGGATTGAGCAATTGCAAGAGTTTGACTTTAACATAGAACACCGCAGTGGAAGGTCTCACTCGAATGCAGATGCGTTATCACGACGACCTTGTGCGGAAGATTGTAAACATTGTGTAAGGATGGAGACGAAGGAAAGGGTTCAAGTACTGCGAGCTAAGCCTACGGATGACAGGTGGGAAACTGATGAGATGCGTGAAGCCCAGTACGAAGATAGAGATTTGCGGCCTCTAATAGATTGGAAGAAGCAAGACACGGGAAAGCCCGAATGGCAGGAGCTGGCTCCCTTCAGCGCTATTACGAAAAGTTATTGCGCGCAGTGGGAAAGCCTTATGTTGCAAAACGGCTTACTGTACCGCAAATGGGAAAAACCTTCAGGAAGAGAACATCATCTACAGTTGGTCGTACCAAGAAAACATATCAAGGACGTACTACGTGAGCTGCATGATGGGGTTTCTGGGGGACATCTTGGAGTACGACGAACATTAATAAAGGTACGAGAGCGTTTTTACTGGTTGAATTGCCGAGAAGATGTCGAGAATTGGTGCCGAAAATGTACGTCATGCTCAGCAGTGAAAGGTCCGCAGGTTAGAAGCCGAGGCAACCTTAGACTATACAACGTGGGAGCCCCCTGGGAAAGGATAGCGATTGACGTGGCTGGGCCATTTCCTAAGACAGATAACGGAAACAAGTATTTTATGGTCGTGATGGATTACTTCACGAAATGGCCGGAGGTGTTCGCAATCCCTAATCAGGAAGCCACGACGGTTGCTGAGAAATTAGTCAATGAGGTGATATGCAGATTTGGCGTTCCGCTGGAGATTCATTCCGATCAAGGCAGAAACTTTGAATCTAATGTATTCCAGGAAATGTGTAAATTATTAGGAGTGTACAAAACAAGAACTACACCTTATCACCCGCAATCTGATGGAATGGTCGAACGATTTAACCAAACTTTGGAAAGACACCTAGCCAAGCTGGTAGAAGATCACCAAAAGGACTGGGATAAATACATACCTCTGTTCTTACTGGCTTACCGAACAGCGGAACACGAAAGCATAAAAGTGACGCCAGCCTATGCCAACTTCGGCAGACAGTTACGTATACCAGTAGACTTAATGACTGGAGGCCCGCCACCGAATGCAGAGACCCAATTAAGTATACCGGAACATGTTGAAGACATTCGTGAGATATTACGCGATATACACTCGTTAATAAGTGAAAACGCATTGGAATCAAGTCAGCGGATGAAGACCAGATACGACCGAAACGCCAATCATCGAGGTTTTCAGGAAGGATCTCTTGTTTGGCTACATAATCCGGTTCGACGAAAAGGAAAATCACCTAAGTTACAGCGACGTTGGGATGGGCCATACAAAGTAATCACACGGATCAATGACGTAACCTACCGAGTGCAGAAGCAACCAAGAGGGACCATGAAGATTGTTCATGTTGATCGATTAGCCATCTATGATGGAAGTAATGATGTGCGGGACGAACATAACTAAGAGGGGGATAGTGTTACGAATAATCTAGAAGCGTGTGGAATTGGGGCGCGCGCGCGCTAATATTCTAGAAATAAAAGAAAGAGATAGCTACTCCTATTGACAAACAAATAGTTGACCGGGGCTATGCCATAATAGACTTTGTGGGATATGGCATAAGGTTGAAAGTAGCGTGTACTAGGATTTATGACTCATAACATGTTTACGATAAGAAGTGATTCATTGTTTCCCGATACATTTAGATTTTTCTGGATTCAGCTAGGGCTATCCCCTGCCTATAAATACAGAGATGTTGACAAACACAAGGCAGTTTTTATCAAGCGATCGAGAGCGATACATCAAGTGAACAGTGCGAAGTGAGAAGTGTTTTATTGAGTAGTGTTCTAAGTTCAGTGATAGTACAGCAAGTGACTTTTGTGTAAAGGGTATTTTAGTATAACGTTGTGTTGTGTTGTGTAAATACACGGATTTAATATAAGTGGTGTTTTCCTACAATTGCGAACCCGAGTACGTAACATTACCTTCCTTATATAAATACAGTGACACCTCGTCCTGGCATAATAAAACAACTATTAATTTTTTAAATATTTGTATTAAGGATTCGCTTAGCTAATTTATATTTTTAATACATTTAGCACTTTTCATAATAAATATTTATAATACAATTTGGCTTCGCTTTCCAAAAAAAATATTTGTATTACATTTGGCTTCGCGAACCGTGACATGAAATTTATATATATTTGTCGCTTTGCCTAAATAAATATTTTGTAATTCAGTCTTCGTTTGATCGGAACCATTGCTGAGTCTTATCCATTTATTAAACCGACGTCTCTCTTTTCGGTACCATCACGGAGGATACAATTCGGTACCATCACGGCAATAGTTCGCGGATAATAGCAAATTTAATTAATTTCACCTTTTTTATTGACAGTATATTTCAAGTTTATGCTCTTAGTATTAAAATTATTGCTAGAGGTCGAATCTATTGTCTCAATTACTAATTTAAATTATTTAAATTAAGCTGTGAGATATCAAGTTCCACAGTTAAAGTTATTTTGCTTGAATTACTTGACTGCTCAATAAAAGCAGTTGTGTTAGCCAAGTACTTGGCTGTATTAAAAAAATGATAATATAGCGAGCTTACTATTTGTTTATTTATTTATTTATTTAATACTTTATTGTACACAATTAAAAGAGAAGTAGTACATAGAGAATTATTAAAAACAGACTGTACAATGGGCGAGCTTATCCCTAAAAAAGAGATTTCTTCCAGCTGACCCGAATAAGAGTAAACACAATAATTAATGAGATGTTAAAATAGTGTACAATAATCATAAAACTAGATACATATGAATATAACAGTCTTGATACATTAAATTTATCCACATATTATTTAAAAGTGAACAACAATCGATGCAAATGAAAGAAAAAATAAAAAATAAAATAAAAAATAAAAGTACTATGTAGACCCAGCAAGAAAATGTTCTCTTAGACTCTTTTTGAAAATTGGAAGAGATTGACTTATACGAATCTTGGGCGGTAGTGAGTTCCATAACCTGACAGCTTGAACATGGAAAGAATTTGATAAAAATTTTGAACTGTGTGGGGGACATTTTAAAAGGGCAGTAACACTTAATCTACAAGGTGATCCAGGTGGATGCAAGAAAGAAAACCCATCACGCAGATAGCTTGGTGCATTAGGATTAAACAGAATATTAAAAAGAAGACAAAGAATATGAGTGTTCCTACGCAGCCGTATTGGAAGCCATTTAAGTTGAGCTCTAAAGTTAGAGACATGGTCATACTTCCGTAAACCAAAAATAAATCTGATACAGAGATTCTGCAGCCTCTCTAATTTGTTCACCAGTTCTTCAGTAGCATCAATAAAACAAACATCCGCATAATCTATGATAGGTAGTATGAGACTCTGCATTAGTAATATCTTTGTTTTAAAAGGCAAATAATTTTGTAAGTGTTTTAGAGAGTGCAGAGCAAAGTGAACTTTTTTACTTATGCTGTTAATATGCAAATCCCATGATAAATCGTTTGAAATTGTTACACCCAAGTAACTGACCGAGTTTGATATTGGAATAACTGTGTTATCATAAACAACCTGAGGAAGGTTTATGTTACCAAGGATTTTGCACATATACCTACTGCCTACAATTAAAACCTTGGACTTCGATGGATTGACAGTAAGCCCAAAAGCTGTTGCCCAAGCGTGAATCCTTTCAAGATCCAAATTTATCGAGTCAATAGCCTTGGCCACATCCATGACACTGAAGTGACGATAGATTTGCAAATCGTCTGCATATAAATGAAAGCTAGAAGAGATAACTTCAGTAATTTTATTTATAAAAGTAGAAAAGAGAAGGGGAGAAAGCACTCCTCCTTGAGGGACACCTGCCAGTAGATTAGCCCAATCTGAGGATAACTCATCCACTTGAATACGCTGAGAACGACCCCGGAGATAGCTGTTAAACCAGTTAGCCGCATCGTTAGAAATGTTTAGTGATTTGAGGATAGCGATAAGAACCTCAAAGTCCACTGAATTAAAAGCGCTACTGAAGTCAAGAAGCACAACAATAGTTAATTGTTTAATATCCATAGCTTAACGAATATCGTCAGTTACCTTTACCAGTGCCGTGACAGTGCTGTGTCCAGGCGGGAAGCCCGACTGGTACGGGTTAAGTAGGCTATTTACTCGCAAATGATCAGCCAGTTGAGAGTGAACAATGTGCTCGAGCACTTTGGATAAGTACGGAAGAATTGAAATTGGACGATAATGGGAAGTAGATATAGGATTATGAACTTTGGGAATAGGGATTACAAATGCTTTTTTCCACTGCGATGGAAAAGTACTTGACGATAAAGAAAAATTAAAAATGTGAGTAAGGATAGAAAGTATTTCAGGAAGAACAAGATGAAACATTCTAGAACTAAGCTGGTCGCTTCCTATTGCGGAAGAACTAATTGAAAGCATGTGCTTCTTGACCTCAGTTTCACTAACTGGTTTGAAATCAAACAATGGACACGTCGGACGAGTACTAGAAGAAATGTCAGACAGAGTAATCGTTTTATCTGGACCATGCAGCGAAATCGGCAGTGCTGTGAAGCTGGCGTTTAATAAGTTTGGATCTAAGGAATTATAATTATGAGAAGTAGAAGATTTTCCAATGCCAAGAGAATTTAAGAACGGCCAAATTTTATTTGAATCAGTGGCTGTAATTGTGTCATGAATGTAGCGGCGTTTGGCAACACGGCATAAACGATTACACTGATTACGCAATGATTTATAGGTAGACAAACTAAGCTCTGAAGGAAATTTTTTATACAGACGATTTGCTTTATCCCGTTTAGCCGTTAAACGTTTTAAGTCCTCAGTAATCCACGGTGCAGGTTTATGTTTAATACGTAGTTTTTTTACCGGTGCATAAAGGTCAAAAATTTTTAAAATAATAGAGTTGAGCTGCTCAACCTTCGAATCTAGATCAAACGCATTGACAATTGCGGTCCAGTCGATGTTTTTAAAAGCGTTTTTTAGAGATTCCAAATTGATATTGTTATAACACCGACGAAAAGCATAGTTTATTTTACGTTTTGACGGAATTATTTTGTAGGAGAGGAAGATGAGGTCGTGGTATGAGAACGATGAAGGAAATTGTCCAAAGGTACTAACGTATTCTGGATGCGACACTATGATAAGATCAAGAAGAGATGGGTTTGTATTAGGAAAATGATGAGTGGCAGATAAAGAAAGGGAGCACAAGTTTACTGAATGGAGGAGAGACGTTAATTTTTGGGCTCGTGCATCGTTTTTAATTAGGCACGTGTTAAAGTCACCAAGTTTTTTTGTTTGTCTTAAAATAATAAGAAAGATAATAAATATCTTTTGTCATAGAGTACTTCGTTTTAATAAATGAATTACAGTCAATAAACTGAAATTTATTGTCATAAAATGACATTGTTTGTAATTTTATATTACATTTTTATCTAATTTTATTTTCAGTCTGTGGCAAACTGTTATTATAAGGCAATGCAAATAAATAAATTTTTTCAACATCCAACAAGGATAGTTGATCAAAATACTTCTTTATACAATGTAAATTAGTATTGCCTCTTCTTCCTATATAAATGATTAATACAGTGTTTTTACTGTACTTGTTTAAAATAACCTTTTCTGTTATTTGAGAAAATTGGCATTAGGCATACAAAAGTTGGTTACGGGTGATCCAAATTGCCTAGATAATATAAATACATACAAACGCGCGTTAAATAATATGTCAATAATCTAAATCATGTTATGATTTTGATTTTCAGAAGACCTGATTTTTTGCTTTAGGAAAGTTTGTTTTGAATAATGTCGTTACTTGTAGTAAGAGCGCCTGACACACACTGTTGTCTTAGGCGCCTAGTCATTTTGTATAGGTACAGTGCAAGTGGCACCGCAGGAGTGCCGTCACAAGTGAAAACTTGGACAATACACCTTCCTTCCTAACTTCCCTCTATCCTCCATATACCTTCCTCTATCCTCCATATACCTTCATTCTACATTTCCGCTACTCTCTCGCTATCAGGTTTTTTGCCACTATCTGTGTAGATTCATACACAATATAACATTTGTATATACTGACATACAGAGGCATGGGCATACCCAGTGCCCATGCCTCTGTATGTCAGTACCCAGTGCAGGGGGGGGGGAGCAGGGGGGGGCAGCTACCCCTCTTTTATAACCCCTCTACCATCAACTGTTGTAGAAAAAATTCTTATTCTGCAATAGAATATATTACGTGGATTATGTATTTGCCCTTCCATGACCCAGAACCTGGGTAAGCCCATGTACACAGGTGTCAATTAAATCACAGTGTCGGGACTTCTGGTTTTTTACCATCTCCAAAAAATCCCAATGCACCAAAAAAAGTTACCACTTCAAAAATGGCTTGGCGCCGACTTGTATGAAAATGCTACCAGTATTCTTCTTCTTCTTCTTCTCGTGGGCGGGTCTCCGCAACTCGACGACTAGCGCCTTTTTTGCGTGTGGTTAGGATGGTTCTACTCTTGCCATCCCAACTCCTCCAGGAAGCCCAGCAACCCCTTGATGTGGGAGAAAGCTTCGGGGAGCGACCTCGGGGATCCGAGATACTTGACCCGGTAATTCGCCACGCCTTCACAATCGATGATGATGTGGGCAGCCGTTTCTTCTGTCTGCATGCAAGCTCTGCACAGAGGACTGTCTGTAACACCCATGTTAAACATGTGTTTGTTAAATGGGCCGTGCCCTGTAATAGCGCCAGTTATTACACGTAGCTGTTTTTTGTTTAATTTAAGTAACCTGTGCGATAGCTGCGGGTTCATTTTGTCGAATACTTGTTTCGATTGCCCACAGTCGATTCGCTCAGCCCAGTATTTATTGTGCATGTCGGTCGTGCGTTGACGTAGACTCACGTACAGCCAACGGGCCGGCAAGGGGGCAGCGGGTTCCGCTCCCAACACGGCCATATCAGACGCCCGCCGGGCTAACTCATCGGCTGCATCGTTCCCTCGTGAGTCACTATGTCCTTTAATCCACTGTAATGTGACGTTGTTATACGTACCTATGTTATTTAGGGAAGTATGACATTCGTCAATAAAGCTTGAAGTAATTTTATTGCTTTGGAGAGCCATAAGGACCGCCTTGCTGTCTGTCAGGATCTTAATTGATTCATTGATTACCTGTCTAGCTGCGATCGCCTGTGTAGCTAAGATTATTCCAGTGCTTTCGGCCTGGAAGATAGAATTGTATATGCCGAGTGGCCAGGCAATCTTAATGTTCAGGTCTTCAGAGAAGACACCCGTACCTGAGCCTGAACCTGTCTTTGAGCCGTCTGTAAAGATCTTGAGGTCTCTGGTATTGAGTCCCTCCTTACCTTCATCAGAGAGCTGTATTTTGTACTTCTTATCGAAGACAAATTTGACGGGTATCGAGTCGTTTGGAGCCGTGACAAGCGGTAGGTATTCGAGCACCTGTTTAAAGATACTTGCATGAGAGCCTTCCTGTACCTGCCCAGCTTGACTCCAGGCCCGCAGCGACTGTAAACGAACCGCCGAGGCTGCTGCTGTCTGCTGTATAAACAGGTGAAGAGGTGGTATGCAAAGCATCGTCTCTAGTGCTGCCGTTGGGGTAGTCCTCATGCAACCTGTAATGGCTACACATGCTAACCTTTGGAAGCTTTGTAATTTGTTGATCGCCGTTTGAAGTGTGGTTCGTGGCCACCAGACTACTGCACCATAACACACTAACGGCCTAATCACTGCTGTATATAGCCACAGCATAATTTTTGGTGAGAGACCCCATCTCTTACCAATTAATCTGCGGCATTGCCAAATGATGATACTTGCCTTGTCTAGCTTATGTTCAGTATGTTTAGACCAGTTTAGTTTACTGTCCAGTATGACTCCTAAGTATTTGACCTGGGTCGATAGCTGAAGTTCAGTGTTTCCTAACCTGGGTAGTCTGTAGTTTCCTAAGGTACGTTTTTTGGTGAACATAACCAGTTCTGTCTTACTTGGGTTGACTGTGAGTCCAAACGAACTACACCATCTCTCTATAATGCGGAGTGCGTTTTGTGTGAGGTCGCAGACTGTGTCGGCGAACTTACCTTCGGTTAAAACTGCTAGGTCATCCGCATAACCCACCGTATAGAAATGATTTTCATTTAGTATTTTAATAAGCGTATTGATAACCAGGTTCCAAAAGAGAGGTGACAGTACACCACCCTGAGGACAGCCACGACTTACAATGGCTTTTTGGTTGTCTAGTTTGCCAAAACTGACCGTTCTTTTACGTAGCATGTTGTCGATCCAACCTATGAGTGTTTTGTTAACACCATGGTTTGAGAGTACCATGCTTATGCTGGAAAAGTTGGTTTTGTCAAAGGCTCCTTCCACATCTATGAAAGTGCCTAAACACATACCTTTGTTTTGGAGTGATTGTTCAATCTTAGATACAACAAGGTGCAAGGCCGACTCCGTAGATTTGCCAGGGGTGTATGCATGTTGCTGGCAATGTAGTGGTGTACCAGTATTGATTGTATATTTGCTGCAGTTCCCGCATTGACAGCGACACGTTTTGCCAGCAACGATAACTTCAACAGTTCTTAGTGAAGAACATTTTGGGACACTTAATTTTTTACCGTGGTTCCTGATTAGCACCTAAAAGGCTAACAAATTTTGGCTAGTTCTAAATACGACTCTGACTTTGCATTGTTATCAAGACGGCGCTAATCTCTGGTCCTCCCACTTACTTTAATGTTAAAACAATACGCCCCGTAACAGAGACGTTGTTAACATCTGTGAAGTTTATTACTGACCCATTTTAAATATCACTTAACATATTAAATATCCGGGCATCATTTTTGTCAAAATAGAAACCTGAACACATTGCCACTGACCTATTTTAAAACCTATGGAGCACACTCAGTGTCTCACTTGTTGTTAATATGTACACACCATTGGCACTTATGTGACTTGTGTCAAGAGCAAAACAATCATGTGCTCTCAGTACAAGAACCAACTCAGAAATCAATGTTTATCAAGTGTGGTCCGTTACCCGTGTGTTGGTCCGAGCTCCTTTGAAGAATAGACCAACTGCTTTTCTGCCAGGCAGGTCGTTAAAGGCGACCGATTGGTTATATGTGTGATCTATCATCTACTACAATCGTGACTGCTAGGTGGTAGAGTTCCACAAAGTCTCGCCCGGGTATTTGGTGTCACCGCCTAACCTATTCCTGCTGCAATAGCATTATGGCTTCGCATAGTCCTGTTGCGGTTAGGAGGGTAAGGTAGTCGATAAACTCCTGTATGTGGCATTGCTATCCCGCCACACAGACAGCAATGCAACATTAACATCTTTGGTGTCAACAAGCAATGGTTTCTTCTTTCATCAGGAGAGCCATCTGATTGTTTGTTATAATATAAAGAAAATTTATAAATAACTTATTAATATTTTATAATCTTTACGAAACATGTGCGAACCCGAGACACAACATTAATAATTAAGTATAAGTGATTTTTATTCTTTAGTGTGAATAGATTTATGTCGACGCAAATTATTGGAGTCCGAGAAACCCTTGTTGCAGACATAACACACGTGAGGTTTTATACCACTGTGGATGTTTAAATGTCTCTTTACATAGCCCTTTTGACTGAATGTTTTTTTACAAAATTTGCAAGAAAATATCTTCTCTCCAGTGTGAGTGGACTGGTGTTGACGTAAATTGTTTGATCGTGAGAAACACTTATTGCAGACATCACACACATAGGGTCTTATTTCATAGTGTATATTTAAATGTGTTTTTAAATCACTTTTCTTTTTAAATGTTTTTCTGCACAAGTCACATGTAAACGGTTTCACACCAGTATGAGTATATTGATGTTGACGTAATTCGTTTGGTCTTGAAAAACCTCTATTGCAGACATTACACACATAAAGTTTTATCTCTTTACTGTGAATAAATTTATGTCGACGCAA
This sequence comes from Apodemia mormo, assembly GCA_036924255.1. Classification (NCBI taxonomy): domain Eukaryota; kingdom Metazoa; phylum Arthropoda; class Insecta; order Lepidoptera; family Riodinidae; genus Apodemia; species Apodemia mormo. Next base: position 5,972,910 of record JAUPFN010000028.1, read on the forward strand.
TTTACTCGGGTATTTGAAACCTTTGCTGCAGACATTACATGCGTATGGTTTTATATCACTGTGAGTATACAAGTGCCTCGTTAAAATCTTTTTTTGAGGAAACGTTTTTTTACAAAAATCACATCTAAATAAACTATCTCCATTTCTCTTATCTCTATTAGGTATAGATATATCATTAGGTTTTATTGGTGACTCAGTTGGTCTTGTTAGTACAGAGACAGGACTCATTGGGGCTGTTACTTTAATCTTCACATCCACGACTTCATCTATGCCTTCATCCTCCTCATCGTGATATGTTGTAAACCGACCTATAAATAAAACATTTCATTATTTTAAAAGGAAATTTTAGACGCATTTGGGTTTGTAACCCAGGTCAGGCAACTCATTCAGTCAGTATATGCTTGCGTACCTGTGTTTTGTGTACGTCTGATTTGTCTTAGTGCGTGCATGCGTTTGCATGTATGTGCGTGTTTATATATATATATATATATATATATATATATATATATATATATATATATATATATATATATATATATACACACACACATATAGCCTAAAACTTTGATTGATACAAATTGTATAAAATTGACCAATTTTTCTACTTCTCAGCAACATGGAAACCATTTTTTATATTTTTCATAATACAGTGTTACATAACAACTTCCATTTCTAATCTGTATTAAGTACCAAAGGAATGAGAATCTAACTGTTAATTTCAGCTACACCACAAACTATACTCCATTTACAGTCAAGAACATGTTGGCACAACTACGATTGGCACAACAACAGAACTAGGCAGTTTAAACAAGTAAAATTTCTGTAATAACAACAAAAATTTAAACACACAAACAGTAAAATACCAACTGTCCACCATTCAACCCTTTAGTATGTGTTACACACAATTTTTCTTCTACATTTGTCTGAACAAAAGCATTAGGGCAGAGTAGGTATAAGTGTAATAATATGAAGAATAGTAAGTGTTGTTTAGCTTATAATGCTAAGAAATTAATAAACTAGTTTGGGGATAATTCAAAGTGTATGTTGAGTCCAATAATATTTACTTATTCATACCACAGCGTCAGTTCTAAGGTTTAAAATAATATATGAGTGGAGCATAAGACATACCACTTTCATCATTTTCTAGTTCAGACTTAATTTCTGTTGACTCCACATTATCTTCATCCACTTCCGTTTTAATCACATCAGTTTTCAATATAACTTCTGAAGTAGATTGAAAAGAATAACAATCTGAATCTTGCTCTATTTTAATTTTTGTGGACATTTTGTTACTGAACTTTTGAGTGTATTAATCAGTATTAATTTATTTTTTGCTTTGAGGTTAGAATGTCTGTGGTTAGAATAGATAGAATTTTGGGTTTTATGTACATGTAGTAGATCATGAACATATGAACATAAATACTAAATACCAGAGATAAATACGTTACATACTCTTTGGATATGATTTATGAACAACCAGGCGGGGTACACTTAGAAATAATGTCACGAAAATTTAAATAAGAGCCATCTCTGAAATGTTGATCATTACAAAATATTTGCCAGTCGGTAAAACAGTCACATTTTGTTTAACTTTATTAGTATAGATGGCGTCAACACAAATAAGCCTAATAATGTTACCAACGTCATAAAGTTGTGAAAATAATTGGAATCTATATATGTCTATCATATTAATTTAAAGCCGAGAAAACGCTATTTAAGTTTTGTTTCTGCAAATATTATACTAAATAAACGCTTTTATACTTAATTAACACCTACAAAGTTATATATATCGTTTCAAAAATAGAGATATCATAATTTCAACAACTTGTGTAGGGTAACTAAAATTTAAAGCTGGTATCATTTTTCGTTAGTTATATGGACGCAACTTTAAATTTGTTACAACGTTTTTCGGATTCGGAACTCGATGTGCTTTCCTAATTTCCTCGTACTTGTTAAGTTTTTGTTTTGCGTTATTGTTAAGTTTTGTGTTAAGTTTACTTTTTGTTACTGTTTTTATTGTTATAAATTGTTTTTATTAAATATGTCACGTATGCGCCGAAATTGTGTATTTGGATGTCGTACGTTTGGTAAGTTTATTTCATTAATTTATCTAGTTTTAAACCAATTAATAGGTCTCTGTATCTTTGTTACAAGCTTTTTCTACTCTTCGTATGATCTATGAATATTAAAGTGTTCGCTGACGTATAACTTTGAGCCGTCAATCCTGGAAGTAAACATTTTGAAAAATAATGCTTAAGTTTGCAAAACATACATTCAGTGCTACATATTTTGGCTATTAGGTGGTAGAGATCTGCATTGTCTCGCCCGGGTATGGTACCACCGCCTTATATATTCTTGCAGCAATAGCTTCAGTGTTTGTCACTACCGTGTTTCAGTTTGGAGGGTAAGGTAGCCAGTAAACTTATACATGTGGCATTAGACCTCACCACAAGATGTTAGCATCATTTGACTCTTTCCACTAGGAGACCCAACTGCTTGTTTGATATAATAAGATATAAGAAAATATTACCATTAAATTGTCATTCCTAGCAGTAAATATTTTTTATATAAATGACTATCATGTGTCCACAAATTGCACACATTCAATAATTCGAATATGTAAATTAGTTAAAATTATTTCTAGAGATTTGTAATAAAAGTGTTTATCATATGTAGTTGAGATAGTTATTATTGATTTGGTAAAATATTTAAATATTGTTTCACAACATCAAAATTGACACAATGTTTTTTTATGTTGTAGGTGTCATTGTTCACCGATTTCCTCATCCTATTCGAAATCCCACCCTGTTTAGTGAATGGATTAATATTGTTGGCAATCATCTAACAGAAACAGATCCAATGCGAATTTATAATAACAAACGAGTTTGTGACCGTCACTTTGAAGCACAATGTAAAACTTCAGGTCATCACTTAATCCGGACAGCTAAGCCATCTATAAATCTGGGAGGTAAGAGCTTGTTGATTTCACGTGAGATATGAGCTAGGTGGTGATCCTTAATGAAAAATTTTAATAACTTTATTATAATGAATGAACTTACTAAGATTAATAACTTAATAAGACTCATTTGAGGCATGAGAGTGTGAACAGCCAAAGTCATTAGATTTTTCTGATCTTTAAAGATTTCCCCAAAAAAACATTAAAACTTTTCCCAACTTGGTGAGTTTGGGACCTAGTACCACATAATCTTTGCCACAATTGCTAATCCTGAACCATGAGGCACATATTTTTTTATTTATATGAAGATATGTAAGCATTCTCGTGTTACCGTTCTTCATAAAAAATAGAAAGCTGGGAAGCTGTAGCAAAAGTTGCTCATAAATGATTGAATAATTTGATGAATTGATTTAAAACATATAATTATTTACTTATTTTATGTTACAATATTTCAACATTTTTATACTAATTTTGATAATTTTTTAATGAGTTTCTATAGAGATATGATTTTAATTAATTAAACTAAGAAGTCTTGATTTATCAATAATATTTAGCTCATACTGGAAAATCGGACACACACTGGGAAACTCTAGCGAAACAAACTCTTTTCATATATCTGTTGTACTTGTCCGTATAGTTTTTTCTGTAATACAAATCTATTTACATCAGCAGAATTATCCTAGAAAAATATTCCATATGATATAATACTATGAAAGTAACATACATAATCAGCCGCTTCAATTTTCTTATTGTGAGTGAATTTATCTAATTTAATAAAAAATTTTGTTACAATTTTGTTAAAATTCTGTTACAGAAATCATAAAATCTATGGTCACAGTGATAGAAGAAGAACATAGCTATTCAATTCCTCGTGAATTTGCTTCCAACCAATGTTTAACCAATGCAACACCATTGGAGAGCACAAAATTTGACAATAATACATTGTCTGAAGCGATTACCCATTCAGTACTGCCTAGTGATGTTGTTCAGATAGAACCCTCTACTTCTAAGGCCTACAGAAACACAGGTAAATGATAGCTATACATTAGTTTTAAGAGTCACTAACATCATGGCTACTAGGTGGTAGCGTTATGCATTGTCTCGCCTGGATCTGGTACCACAGCCTTACCTATTCTTGCCACAATAGTGTCAGTGCTGTCACTATCGTGTTTGTCTGGGTCTATATACTATCTAGTATTTAATATTATCTAATTATGATGGGTATTGTTTATTTAATAGTAATTGTTCTAATAATTATTTAATTTAGATAAGATTGAAATTTGTTTATTATTTATTGAATTATGATTGCTATAATATAATTCTAATTTGAATTGACATGTTTTTGTTACTTTGTTTAAAGTTGGTATATAATGAACTAGTATTATAACTTATATATTACGATGTACAAATTGTGTCTTCATGTAATTTAAATGTTATCAATGATTTAATAACCAATGTTCAAAAATAAATAAAAATATTTTGACTTGACGTGACTTGACTTGGGTCTGGTACCACCGACTCACCTATTCCTGCCACAATAGCTTCAGTGCATATCACTGTCATGTTCCTGTTTGGAGGGTATCTTATAATATATAAAGAAATCTAAACCTTAGGGTATTAAACAAATTATTAGTAAACAAATTATTTGTTTGTTATATGGGTGCTAATCAATTATGCTCATAAGTATGCATATACACTCATATTTATACATACATAAATACCGAAGATATATTTAATAAACACCCAAACACACCAACACAAATATCTATGCTTATCACACAAATGTTTATCCCTGTTCTGTTGGTAATTAAACCTGAGCCTCATTAATTATGTATCAGGTTTGAAAACAGTTTAACCAATGGGGCACCCAGGTTTTGTTTTCAGTCATTAGCTGTAATTGTTAAACTGGTAGTGTGTTAATAAAATTATTATTCTAATCGGAAATTGTACTAGTTAGAATTTGCCAAACTAATATATATCCTCTGGAGTTTAAACTTTTATAGTTTATAAAAAGTTTAGTTTTATAAAAAAATTATATAAAAGTTTTATGAAAAAATAAAAAGTTTAGTTTTATAAAAAGTTTATAATTTTGATATTTAAAAAAAAGCAGTGCAGTAATCCATTTTTCCTTCTCATTCATATTATCTTATTTGACAGTAGGCTTATCATAAAGTCAACAAATTTCAAGTGCCAAGAGTCATGCAATGTCTCACACGGTTTTGGTACAATTGCTTGTTTTTTTTTTTTTACTCACGGGACAAATTACACTTACTGATCTAACCCCAAAGTAAGCAAATTATTTGCTTGTGTTATGGGTGTCAGTCAGCGATACTAATACATAGAAATACATATATAAATACTTTTACATACATAATAAACACCCAAACCCGGAAATACAAACATTTATGCTCATCACACAAATGCGTGTCCCCGTCGGGGATTGAACCCGAGCCCCGTTGATTGTGTAGTCAGGGTCTCTAACCACTCGACCAACGGGGCGGTTTACTTTTTTGTCGCAGTGAGTGAGATAGCTAGTAAACTTATGCATGTGACAATAGATATTATATGGATAGCCATACATCTTAAAATCTTTGGCGTCTATAGGTGATGGTTATCTGTTACCACTAGGCAGTTGCTCTCTGCTTGTTTGCTGTACTATGATATTAAATATAAAAAGTAAAGACTTTTTTATATTTACCTATTGAAATAATATTACCAATACATGTTTGTTAATTTCAGGGAATGGAACTGATACAAAAAGAAAATTAAGAATTTTAAAAAATGAAGTTTGTAGACTCAGAGCTAAAAAAAATATGTTTAAGGATCGTCTTAAGAATGCAGAGAAACTATCAGTATCTCATGCTTTACAAAAAGTAATTCAAGAGATGAATGAGCCTGCAAGAATTTTTACAAAAATACAATTCACACAAACGAAGAAGAAAAGCAAAGGAAGGAGGTATACTTTGGACGAAAAAATATTAGCACTATCTCTTTACAAAAGAAGTCCCAGAAGTTATAAACTTCTTGCAAAATATTTTACTTTGCCATCTAAGAAAACTTTAAAATTATTGTTGGCAAAAATTAATCTTCATTGTGGAATTAATAATCTTGTTTTTAATGAGTTAAAGCAATCTGTTTCGAAACTGAGTTTAGAAGATCGATTTTGTACGCTAATCTTTGATGAGATGGCATTATCGCCACAAATCCATTATAATGTCAAAAAAGATGATTTAATTGGGTTTGAAAATGATGGACACGAAAAATCGTCAAAGATTGCAGATCATGTTCTAGTTCTAATGGTTAAAGGTATTAAGGCGAATTTTAAACAGCCTATTGCTTATTATTTTTGTCAAAATATGAAAACTATTAAATTAAAAGGTATAATTATAGAAAATATTAAAAAAATCTTAGACACAGGTTTGCATATAATAGCTACAGTGTGTGATCAAAGCACACTGAATGTCAGTGCTATAAATTCATTAGTAAACGAAACTAAAGCTAAATATCTAAGGCAGGGAAAAGAATGGCGAGAAAATATGTTTATTGTAAATAATAAAAAAATTATTCCTTTATATGATGTCCCACACCTTTTAAAAGGTTTGCGTAATAATCTTCTCAACAAAGACATGCAGTATTATGATGAAAAATCTGATACAATTAAATTAGTCAAGTGGGATTATTTCAAAAATATATATGAAGCTGACAAATTATGTGGAGAGCTGCGATTTTTATATAAAATCACAGATGAACATATATATGAATCAAAAATAAAAAAAATGAAAGTTAAACATGCTGCTCAGGTATTTAGCCATAGTTTTGCTGTAGCTACAGAGCACATTTCAGGAAAGGGCAATGCACCTGAAGAATGTCGGCAAATTATACCTTTTATTTTAATGATTGACAAACTTTTTGACTCATTAAATAGCTCAACATTTAGTATTTCACATGGAAAAATTCACAAGTGTGCAGTTAAAAGACACTCTCCTCATCATAAACTATGGCTAGAAGCTCTAAAAATGCTGAAGAGTATTAAATTTTTGCAAAAAAAAGTTAATGGAGATGTGATTGAAAAATGTGTACCAAGTGTTACAAATTTTATAAAAACAATTGAAGGGTTTCAGGCAATTTGGAGTTTGCTACAAGGAAAATATTCTTTTGACTCCATGCTTACACGAAACTTTCACCAAGATCCAATCGAAAACTTTTTTGGTAACATTAGAAGTTTGGGTTTTCGAAACAATAACCTTAATTGTGTTGGTTTTGAGGGTGCTTTTAAAACAGTACTTTTAAATAATTTTAATACACCACATTCTATAGGGTCTAACTGCGAGCAAGACTCAAGCAATTGTTTAAATTCATTAAAATCGCTACTTTGTACAAGTGGTGACCCAAATGATGCACCCCAATCCCAACATAATATTATAGTAGAAGATCCATTAAAAGTAATTGTTGAATCACATGGACAAGATGACGAAGGAACATACCAAAGAAGTTATGTTTGCGGTTGGGTCTTGAGTAAATGTTTACAGAATATAGTGAAATCGTGCAAAAAATGTCGAAACAGCCTATGTGGGTCACCTACTGACACTAATAATATATTTATTAGAGCGAAAGAATATACCAAGAACAAACACTGGCTTTGTTACCCTTCAAAAACTTTAGAGAAATATTTCAAAGATGTACAAAATGTAACAATTTCTTACTTACAAAGTGATTGTGAAAATCCAAATCTAAAAGAAAGAATTAAATTATTCTTAGATTGTTTTAATGAAATTTCTTTCATGGAATGTAACACACACGGGGATACATTAAAAAAATACTTTATAGACATTACCATTAATCTAATCATATTTAGTTGGTGTAGATCCGTCAACAGGATTCTAGCTGGTAAAATAGTTTATGATGGGACAGAGGATAAAATTAAAAAGGCTGCTCAAGAATATTATAATAGGCACAAAAATAGAAAATAATAAATATGTTTTAAAATATTTTGTGTTTAATTTTTTACTGACCCCTTCTATGTAGTTTGCTTTGAATTTAAAATCGACAGTTTAATAAGTAATAGAATATTTCTTTTGTCATTTTAAATTCAAAGCTATACACTTATTTCATATTTTTAATAATTAAAAGTATTTATAATTATAAATACTACGTTTTATTAATTAATATTGGGATTTCGTTCTTAAACAATTCAATTAGAGTTGTAATGTATGCAGACATGATTAAAAAAGTATTTATTTGCAACTCTATTTGAATTGTTAAGAACGAAATCCCAAAAATTATATTCTTGAAGTGGATTGGGGAGCGTTCGCTAAAAGGTCAATGGCATTTTGACGATTAATTTCATCCAACATTCACCAGAGGCGCCACTTTCCATACTTGACGATTTCATGATAGTGTTGTCACTCTAATTAAATATAAAATTCCCATTCTCTATGTATTATATATTCCCATTCTCTATATATTAAATATAAAATTCCCATTCTCTATGATGAACAACAGTGTTGAGTGTTGCCAGTCAAAGAGTATGTAACGTATTTATTGCCAGTGACAGATCACAGACCAATTAGAGTACTACGGTGACAGATAGTCCAATATAACACGAGACAGTTCAAAAAGTAATATTTTCAGGAGAAAAGTAACATTTCTTTATTTTATGTGGAAAATGACACTAATACTATAATATGACAATTTATTATACAAAAACTAAAAAAAAAATTAAGAGTTTTGGGCCATTATTTAAACTTTGAAAGAATGGTAATAGTTTTTGTATACATAAGTAATGGACTGGTAATCCTAAATAAGAAAAACATATAATTAATAATGTGTAAGTTATATAACAACTACCTAATTTAGAAATGTATTTCAATAGCAATAACTTACCATATCTCTAACTAAAGATTTAGAACAATTAATACTAAAATAAACATATTTCAGTTGCAAACGCAACTTTTTTGTTGAATTATGGATTTCCTAAATACTTACTTATTAAGTTAAAACTGGTTAAAACTATTGAAATACAACATTTACCTACTTACAAAGAATAAATCAAAAGTCCTAAAAGTAACGTAAAAGTAACATCTTGAGTCTTCTAACATGGAAGTAACATGAGAGGGTCAAAAGTGACGTAAAATATTACAAAAGTAACATTCTGGCAACGTTGATGAACATAAACTAGTACCTATATATTATGCTTTAGATATGTACCATTGACGTGTATAATATTACCACATTGTGGTAATATTATACACGAACACTTGTTTAGTTACAGTATCTGCAAGCGTACGAGCGAATATTGCCCATAGACATTTGCAACACAATAGGTTATTTGCTAATGCGATGCTGGCATCTGAAAATTTAATGAACCTCCTCTTAAAAATTCCAATATCAAAGCTGGTCGGAAAAACTGAGTGAGGTAAGCTGCTGATCCAGAGTTTGTTTGCATAAAGAAGGTACAAGCAGATTAAACTGAATATAATCTGTCACTGCGGCGTAAGCCAAATTCGGTAAAAGAATACGGCAAAACTAATGACTTACCTACGTATTTCCGCGTTTTCCAAAATTCAACTTCTTAAAGGTTAAAATAGGGAATGAATGTTTTATATGATCTCACAGGCCAAACCCTTAGGGCTAGAAACTTAAAATTTCACAAACGTATTCCTTTTATGACGTAGGGATCCACTTAGGAATGATTTTTCAAAACTCAACTCTGATGGGGATTTAAAAGGTTTATAAAATTTGTACGAAATTTTTTATTCCTTAGACATATTTGCATGAATTGACAAAAATTTAAAAAAAGTGTTTATCGGGGCGAGCGAAGCGAGCCCTACACTAGGCCACTTTCTATGCACTTTTGTTGTATCTGTTACTAAAAAAGTATCGCACTTTGAGGTTTGAGCTTTGACATGGTAGTTTAAATTCATGTCTAGATATGTTCTACCATTAAAATGCCATTTTATAAACATTAAGAAAAAAATAGAAAATACACGTATTAGAATTTTATTACTACTAACGCCATCTATTACGAAACTAACGAATTAAAACGCTAACGAGTTAAAATGCTACTTTGGCGTGGTAGATTTAATTCATTTAATTCATTTTCATTCACTCCATTTTAATACAATATTAATCTATTTATACACTTGTACTTTTTAACTTCCTGCCAAGTAATACCTATGTGGATAAGGAAGTTCCTGATTTTGCTCCGATTTTCAAAAATCGGATTTTCACCAGATGTCCGCGTTTTGAGGTCCTTGGAACATTTTTCGACTATTTTCGCGATGATGTCAGTGTGTCTGTATGTATGTATGTATGTGTGTTCGTGTGTGTGTGTGTGTGTGTGTGTATGTATATCTGTATGTAAACATCTTACAACTTTTGAACGGCTGGACCGATCGAAACGCGGTTGATGGCATTCGAGTGGATTCCACTCAACTAAGACTTCCTGAAAATTTGAACCAAATGGGCCTAAGGGATTTTGATAACATTTTGAAAAAACCAAAAAAGAAATTTTGGCGAAACAGTTTTTTTTTTTTTAGTATAACTTCCAGATTAATGTACTGACTGAGTACAAAAAGTAATCAGATATATACTTAAAAAAATTAAGTCTAATGCATAAATTGCATCAAATCCGTTTATCTGTTTGGAAGTAATCGTTGACGAAAATATTGAAAAAAGTCTTTTTTCGACATAACTTCGAAATATTTCAACCAATAATTTTTTAGTATTCTACAATATTTTAATAATAAAAAAAATACGTCAAACGCCGTTTTAAAAATCAAAATCGAATCTTATTTTCAAAAGTTACAGCTTTTCAAACATTAAAATTACGTTGTTTTTAGCAAATTTACTTAATGTTTTTGAAATAAATTTCAGACTAATATACCGATTGACTTCAAAATCTGATCAGCTTTTCTCCTTTTAAAACTTCGTCAAGTACCGTTAATTGGATAAAATTCAGTCACTTTGTTTTGGATTGGGATTTGGGCAAAAATGTTTTTTGACATTGCTTCGAAATTTTTGATCCTACCAATTATTTAGCTACAAATTTAGTTAGATAAGCAATAGTTAAATTGAGTTGATTGCCATTTGAATTTGACCATTTGAAATTTGATTAATTTGATCATCGTTTCCAAAATATACAGTTTTTCAAAAACGTTGTTTTTATTAGAAAATTGAAAAACAAAACATATTTATGATTTGTCTGACTTGGGAATCGAATCCCGAGGGTTTCTCTGAGAGAAAAATTCGAAAATTTTATTCGTTGAGTTTCTACCGCCAATACTTCGTGCCTGTCGATCGATCGATCTTATCTTAGCAAAATGTTTAAAATGTGTTTTTCTTTATAAGATCAACTTTAATTTTTAATACCAATTTTTCCTTAAAAACTCTTTTGCAAGAAAGCAACCATAAATCAAAATTGATTTCTATCAATATAAGGGTTTAAGAGCGAAGTGGTGGCGCGAGATGGATCTTGAGTTGCTACATATTATAGGTAGACCGCAAAATATGGTGTAAAATTGTAGTAGCTTTAGTATTTTTATATTTGTTCTGTGTAGATAACGTTGATAATAATAAAAATCGTGTTTTTAATAAATCAAGAATATTTTAAAGAAATTTTCTTGTAAGTCCTAAAAAAAAATTGCTTTAGAAACATATTTTTCATTTTGGTTTTATTTTCCTGCGCCCTTCTAGACTAAAGCCTGACGACGCCTTTGATAGGAATATAATGTTTGGGTAAAAATACGCTGGCTTTTTTAGGTTAGATACTTATAAATGAAGTCCATACATTAAAAAATGTAATTCTCATAAAAATACTTTCCTAACAAAATTACTAGGTAGTATAACTTTGCGGGCCCTTACAAAGCTCTGCTTTTTGCTAGTTATATAATAACTTCGAAATTTTTTAACCAATTATTTTTCGACTTTCTACAATATTTTAATTAAATTTACGCTGTTTGCAGGAAACTTACTTCGTATTTTTAAAATAACTTTCAGGCTAATATACCGATTTATTTTAAAATCTGATCAGCTCTTTTGCTTAAAAGACTGCGTCAAATACCGTAAATCAGTTTAAAGTCGGTTGATTCGTTCGGGATTTATCAATGACGAAAATTTTTGAAAAAAGCTTTTTTTACATGTTTTCGACATTTTTAACGAAATAAAACAATTTAGAGCTAAAAAATTGCGTTCAATGTTATTCGGAAGATCAAACTGAAATCAAACAAAATCATTTTGAAAAAATAAACATCTTTTCAAATACTGAATAACTAAATAACATTTTAAAAAAAACTTTGGATTTTGAAGTTTTCGAACTCAAAACTTTATGCTTAGGCATAGTTTTTTTTTCTTTGAACTTAAAATACTTCAATTTAGCGGGAAGTTTCAGGTGACCTGTAGGGTCAACCAGCTCACAGATTTTTTTAATATAGTTACATTAGTTGGTTACATAGGTGTGTTACATACATAGCAATCCTAATAGATACGTATATTTAATTTGAAGTATAGTTCAGTACATATAATATTATTGCCAAAGGTAATTTTCGATTAGATATTTTCTGTTAATTATAAATTTTGTTATAATAACGTTAGTTTGTTCGATAGGTGTGTTACTAATAGGTATTTTTAGTTTGGGGTATAGTTAGTTATGATATTAGGTATAGAAAATTTAAAAGTTATAGGAAGTTCAGGTCTTACGTTTTTTACTTACATTTTAATAACAAAAATGTCGCATATAAATAATTAAGTAGAATATGTAAATATCATTTTTTAAAGTACTAGCGGCCCATCTGGCAATGTAGAGATTTTTAATAAAGTAGCTATAAAGAAAGGTTAAATAAGTTCTAAATTAATTATGCGCGAGCAAAGCCACAGGTAACAGCTAGTGTGCAAATAAAACAACTCGTACATATAAACAGTCATTTAAAATTTATACGAGACTAGCTGCAGATCTTTGCATTAGGATAAAAGTATTCTATGTGCTATTCCAGGTCATCTTATTTCCGAGTCCAAATCCAAATTGGTTTAGCCATTTTTTACGTGATTGATTATCAAACATCCAAACATACAAACTTTAACATTTATAATATGTATAGTATAATACATCCGCAATCAAAAACAACATTTTATTAAAATTAAATTATTAAATTAAAAAAAAAAACATTCTTATTGCAACCTGTTATTTCCACGAAAGCGTTATCAACAACACGTGTAAACAGAACAAAATTCGATGCTGCTTATGATTTCCTATTGTTATATTAAAAGTTTCGTAATATATCTCCAAAGTTCATCGTAAGAATCACAGTTATGTTCATACAGGAACAATCAACGACTAGAATATTGTTATTTTATATTCGTACAAATAGAATAAAAAGAATCACCTAACTTGGTCCCCAAAATAAGTAATCAATATAATCAAACATTTTAAAATCGTCAAATTGATTTCCTCTTCTCTTTTGGCAGTTGGTTAACAACTATAAAAGGTATTCAAAATTATTAATAAAAAAAATTAAACTTCTTAATAAAAAAATTAACTTATTAATGAAAAAAAATCGACTCCACTCTTAATAACAGGATCAATTTGTATTAGTCGACTAAATTAAAAGGAGGTGGTAATGCATTGTTCTTTTGCTGAAAAAGTGACCACTGAAATTTTGTCGTATTATATTTGGAGCGTCGAGTAAATTTTTAAGACAAATAATATGAAAATCATACATTATACCCTATATTTAGTCACATAAACAACAAAAATAAATTGATAATCTCTTATCCTTACCGAAAATTCAATATGTTATATTTTTGAACGGGCTGAAGAGTTAGCACATTTGGACTTTTCTACTCCCCTCTCCTATCTCAGATTAGTCTTGGGTAGTTCGCGAGCGACCTAGGTGGGAAGAGCGCTCCTTTAGGTGAACTATGCGAACTAGTTCATTGAAAATCCCGCTCTTAGTTCTTTTTATATTTTTGTTAGAGTTCACTTTACTAGACAATGGCACTATGTGACCAACCGAGTTATTTACTTTTACTGTGCGCACCTTGATATTTCGATAATCGATATCGATACTAAACAACTTCAAATCCCCATGGTTGAAATTTTATCAAATCATATGAAATCATAACAATCGTCAACTGAAGTATTGCTGGCTAATTATCAAACAGAATACTAATACCATTTATGTCTTATTTTACGGTAAGTTTAATTAAAATTAAAAAATTTCTCTTCTATTCCCATTTATTGTTACAAATAATTGATTATTATTGTTATATATCACGTTAATTATGACTAATTATTAATATAAATCATTTTAATTTTTCGTTTTTATTTCGATAAAAAATTTTATGTGCCATAACAAAAAAGTCAACTTTAATTGTAAAAATTTATTCTTTTTAGGTATTCTAATATAATTACACATTATACTAGGAACTAGCCTAGCTGTTGACTAATCATTAATATAAATTATTTTATTTTTCATTATTTAAATAAAAAATCTCATATTACATAAATGGACGTATAAAATTTTCATGTAATACTTTGTATTTTTTAAATAGCAATAAACAAAACTTGCAATAATCATAACTATATTTTTTTCTTTATTTATTGTTCTTAATAAATTATTTCAAAAAAAGAACTAATGAACTAAAAGAACGAACTAGTTCATCCTTGAATTATGAACTAAATTGAACGCTCTCTGTAGTGACCGGTTAGGCCCAAGCCTATCTCAGATAAAGAATACCTATTCTTTTATAGTACTCTTTATCTGAGTGTACTATCAATTATTACTGTCAAATGTCAAACTTAAAATCGATTTGTATCGATACGCCGTACCGATATGAGTCAGAACTCGATGTATGTAACGTTTCTTATCGACATACGATATTTTTACAAGGTATTATAAGAGGTGTATATTTTCGGAATAAAAAGATTTCAATGCTATTTCGGTATTTGATAATAATATTAAAAATTTACTATTTTCATTCAGCGGCATTTTGACTACAGTTTTATGACTATGAACAATAATTATTGGATGTGCTGCAAGTTAATACCATTGCGGATATCTGAAGATGTATATTTTGTTAAATAAAGTAAACGTTCAAAGATCACTGAAGTCACAATCACTGACATGTAACGTGGGGCTAATTTATTTCATTTTATTTTAAATTGACCTTTCCGATGTGATTAGTCAAAGAACTTAGCATAAAATTACCAACCAGATTTTTGTGACAATTTAATTTCATGTTGATTTTTTTTTTTAATTTTGTAAAGTCAGTTTCAATTTTTAAACTATTTACTGGAAAACTATTAGCTTTTGTACAGCTGTAAAGATATTTGTTAAATTCGTATAACAATTGTATCTCGTTTAGAAAAGAATTAGAACTTTGATTACTCCAACGCATATTTTTTACGGCCTTGTTAAATGGATCATCAAATTGGTGGGATTGTTTTTGCTTTTAGCTTTCACTATCCACTGAGACCTAAGATCACTGAGAGCATCTGCCTATATAGAATATTTGATGCTACTTATATGAATATTTGATATTAATATATTGTTGGCACATATCTATATTAATGATTGAATTATATAATATTATAAATGCGAAAGTTTGGATGTTTGGATGGATGGATGGATGTTTATTACTCAATTACGCAAAAACTACTGAACCAATTTGAATGAAATTTAGCACACAGGTAGAAGATGACCTGGAATAGCACATAGACTATCCCGGAAAATTGGATGTCCCGCAGGATTCGCCATAAACTTTTATATTGCAGCGGGCTGTACGTGGTAGCTAGTATTTTTTAAACAGAAAAAACAATTAAATAGGACACTACGTGTAGCTCATAAACACAATAGTAATGCAATGTATAATGCTAATGAAACTAATTTATGATAATTATTACTAATGAAACTAATATGTAATCTATGATCATTAAATATACTTGTATATATAATCAACAATAAAATAATGCATCAACACAAAATTATTCGATATACCATCGAATAATTCGCATAGCATTGTATCGATACAATACGACGTCGATTCGTGTCGCCCATCTCTGACTAAAACTTAAATTCCATTCTTAGGTGCCCCATAGACCCACAATAATATTGCGCAATGCTTTTATTGTGCAATAATATAGAATACCGCCTTGATCCCAAACGTTCAAAAAATTCAATCAATAAAATTGACAAACTAGTCTCATCAATATTTTCGTGCGGGCAACATAGCTGACGACGAAGTTTTGCGGCAACCATGCTTGTGATTTTGTGAAATAAATCTCTATATAATTCTATACACTCAAATAAAAACTCCCGTTCTTTATAAGCCTACACAGTGCAGGAAAAATATTGCGCAATAAAAATTAAACCCGCTCAAACTTTCGTTCAATCATTGTGCAATCTTCAATATTAACTCTAAACTTTCAATAATATTGCGCAATATTATTGTAGGTCTATGGGGCACCTTAAATAGAGATGGGTTAATACCGATATTTCTCAAGATTTTGTGATATATTTACTTTGAAATATTATAATACCTATCTTAACTAATATATCAGTATTAACTAATATTTCACTGTAATTTGGACCTTAAAGCAACACTAATAAGATCTGATACTGATACTGCAGGAAAATATCTTAACCATGGGCGTACCAAGGGGGGAGGGAGGCAGCTGCCCCCCTCTGGATTTTTTCACCTCTCTACTATCTACTGTTGAAGATAAAAATATAATAACATAAAAATATAGTCTTAAAATGTTACGGTTGCCCCCCTGGACCAGAATCTGGGTCTTAAAATGTTACGGTTGCCCCCTCCCCCTGGCCCAGAACCTGGAACGCCTATGATCTTAACTAATATACCAGTATTAACTAATATTTCACTGTAATTTGGACCTTAAAGCAACAGCAATAAGATCTGATACTGATACTGTAGGAAATACGTCTCATTCGTAGAGCGGCGCGGCGTATCGTGAAAATATTTGAATATTTTCACGAATCCGACGGGCGCCTATCTAGTGAATCCGAGCAATTCCGAATAATATTATCCGATTCATTTTGAATAGCCGTTACAGAGATTAGGCGAATATGAAATATTAGCATATTACAATTCGCCGGATTACTAATCCACGTATCCTTTCAATATTACTATCATAGTGAATACTCATATATGAGTCACACCATTATTCTTGAATATTTAAATATGGCTGCCGGATTGCTTACATAATTTTGTGCTAGTTTCATTTTGATTTATTTAAATTGTTTTCGTGATATTTACGGAAAGCTAACAACTATCTTCCACGTTTACAAGTTATACAAATGAGTTTTAACTATTTTGTTTGTTTCTGTGTCTTTTAATCGTTGAATTTTGGACCTCATAATTTTACTATAATTTTGTTTGTAATTTGACAAAATAAATCTATTCTACAACGTAAAGATTTTTGTTTTAATTACATAATATGTCATATTGTCATAGTCTTAGTAAAAAATTAGAAATGGACGTACAAGAGGGTTCCGTTAAATAGTTTATGCTTGATTTGTAGATGGCGCCGAAGTTCTCTTAACAACGTTAAAGATTCCGGTCTTTAAAGCATACTTGTCTGTGCTGCAGCATTGCCAGAATGTTGCTTTTGTAACATTTTGCGTTACTTTTGACTCTCTCGTGTTACTTCCATGTTACATGACTCAAAATATTACTTTTAGGACCGAATAAAATATTTAATTATTTTCCAGCAAATAAAATTGGTGAGATCGAAAATGAGGTTTTTAGAAACTGATTAGTTATCTTTAATTAGACATATGAATAACCAATCAAATATTTGATCAAAAATTAGAACGATTCTTTCGAAGCTTGACTAATGGGCAAAGAGTATGTAATGTAGTGCTAATGAGACAAAAAAACTTTACTCTAATTTTCGTGTAATTAAATGTAATATTATAGTACTAGTGTCATTTTTCCTTATAAAATATTACTTTTCTTGTGAAAATGTTACTTTTTGAGCTGTCTCATGTTATATTTAACTATCTGTCACTGGAAACACTGTTGTGCTGAACTATGTTAGTGCTCATACCTACTTTTTAGATGGATGACGCCATTTTATGATTTCACTTTCATAAGTCATATATAACTTAATTCAATAAACTAAAATTTGGAATTTGGATTGACAGGAAAATAGAGGATCAGGAACAAATCAAAATAACATAGATACTAAAATTATGAATTATTTACAACAATAATATTTAAATATATTTATATAATATTTACAAAGATAATACTTAGTCATTTGTATAATATTTACAAGTGGGTTAATATTAAAAATGTTTTCTCGTTTTACTTGATCATGGCAGTTGCTTAACGCCCATGCCAAAAAAAAAAACTTAATTCAACCCAAGGAACTTATATATGATAACTGGAATTGTTACGGAGCAATGTTTGAAAAATAAAAATGTACTTTATTTCGTTACTTATAAAGTTGACATTTGTTTCTTACTTAACAGAGGGGAAAAACGTTCTGAGCAAGACAACGACATGAGTGGATGTTGTCCCTTTCTTACAATTGCCAGTGTTAAAATAAAACTGCTGATGGTAGATTTTATATATTCGGTAATCGTTAAATCCTTTTTATTCATATACGTCGATAAATAGATTAGCATAAAATGTATTGTAATTAACATAGTGAGTTCCAAAATGTGCTTATTTTAATTATTACGTAATTACTTATGCAATGCAAAAACTGTTTCTCAAATTAGTAGAATGATTTAGTACTAATTTGCAAACTAAGCATGGCCGCACTTATATATGGTGATTGGCGCCTTATTTAGTAGAAAGAGACACACTCCACTCATGTCGTGGTACTCTTCGGAACGATTTTGAAGCGCGTGTAAGCATTCCGGGTAGAATATAACTTCCTTGATTCAACCTAATTCCAAAGACTAAATAGTATACAATACTTTAATTCGTCTGACTGTATCTGTATTCTGTTGGTCGGAGTATATTATCATAAGTGTTCTGTGCACGGCCGTAAATCCTCGTGAAACGAAACGTTTCCATAGCCGCCATATTTTTTGATGATGTATGACATTTGTTCTTTGTTGTGATTGGCTGATGTCGTTGAAGCTAATATTTGACGTTTGTCGAATTTAATTTGACATTACAAGTACCAGGTAGTTTATTGTTTGAGTAATTCGTTAAACTTATCCTTTTATCCTCATCTTTATTTGTATTATTTAGAGCATTTTTGTCTCTTTGTGCAGTTATTTAGTTTCTTTCAAAATGTATTACATAATATGTTGTGTGTATAAATGTCTGGGAAAGGACGCTATTGTACACCATTTTCTGGGCAACGAGAAGACTTACTACGTCGTTAAAGTGTCTCTAAACCGTGGTGATTTGAATAAATTATTGCCAGAGCAGTTCTCAAAGATTTTTACTTGTCAGAAGCACTTTGAGAAGAGGTTCATTACGCCTACATCTTATCTCATTGGCAAAACATATCCGACTTTGTTTACGGCTGATTTTGAGCAGAATAACATCCCGGGAAAATGCTGGTAAGTTCATTAATATACACATAAAGTAAACCCAACTGTTTGTTAACAATGCTTTATGTGCACAGTTGTATTTTCTTACAAATTCTGCTTTTTTATTAAAGCAAAAATTTGTTTGAATGAATTTGTGGATGTTTGTCACCACGCAGAAACAGTTGAACGAATTAGAAAATACGACACACAGATTTATTGGATTAACATATTTTTCACCTTACTGCGCTAGAGAAGGGTAATTATTTTCCACATTAAACAACATAAATATAGGCAAAGTCCAGGGCAGATGCATGTACATTTTACATATATCTATTATAGTTTGTCTGAAATTGAAACACCTATTAACAAAATTGTTTTATTTTTATAATAAGAAATTGTGGTAACAGACAATAAAACAATAAGAAAGTATATAAGTGAAATTGACATTTTCACACATTTACTTAGTTTGTAACATTGTTTGTAACATTTGAATGATGTTTAGTTTATGAGTTATGACCACTGTCTATTCGATCAAGTTTAACACTTGCTTTTACCATGTTGCAGAAAACTTAAATCCCCTGATAGATGATAGTTATTCGCAGCAAAAAACAATTTGACCATACATGTGCCAAGGCAGAAAGGACTCCTCTGAAAGGTTTGTTTATTTTTAATTGCTTTAAATTTATGGCAGATTAGTCTAAATATATTAGTTAGATTGTAGAGTCAGTACTGAAAATAAGGTTTATCTTTCTTCATATATCATTTTAAAATAATAAGTTTAAATAATTTAAAAAAGATTGTAATTAAATTATATTAACTGATTTTTAAAATTTTAAGTTTTATGTGTACAGATTTCCTGTATCCCTCACTATGAGACTACTGTAAAGTATGTAGATTCCACAATGTTTCTACTGCATGTTTGTTCCAACCACACATTGTAAAATTTACTAATCGATGGCACTAGTTTTTTAGATCACTGTATCATATTGCGTTTCTCATTTTCATATATCAAATTTGTATTAAAATGAAAAACCGTTTACTGCCTTGAGCCAATGATCGTAAGTAACTGACCTATGAGTTCACGAAATCATCACAAGGGTTCTGAATATTGTTAAACATCAATACCATTGAATTATACACACACACACACACACACACAGTAGTGTGTAATTCAATTATAAGATAGCAAACAATTAGTTGGCTCTTGTGATGGAGAATGAGAGATGGAGAAGAAACACCATTGCCTATAGACAACAAAGATGTTAATGATGCATTGCTATTTGTGTGGAAAGGGGTTGTTTTTTTATATCATAAGATAGCAAACAAGCAGATGGGTCTCCTGATGAGAGTCATCAACTACCGCCTATAGACACCAAAAAAGTTAATGGTGCGTTGCTATCTTATTTATTTATTTAATTATACTTTATTGTACACTTACATAAGTAAAATTGTACAAAAGGCGTACTTAATTCAGGCTAACAGAAATAGTAGTGTGTAGGTACAAAGAAAATATAGATATATAAAATTTAAATAAGAATACATATTTAAATAATTATATAAGTAATAATACATAAATACTACTTTGGATAAAACATATACATATAATATACTTATACTTAAACGGATATACTAATATAATATTAAGCAATAACATAGACTACATAAAGAAATAATATAAAATAAATACATACATACTATAATATACTTAACAATACTTAAAATGAAAACATTATGTATTAAATAATTATCATAATTTTTCAACAGCCAATTTATCTATACTAACATTATAAAGCTGTAGCGTTTGTTTGTTTGTTTGGTGTACGCGTTAATCTAAATATATATATATATATATATATATATATATATATATATATATATATATATATATATATATATATATATATATATATATAATGTTAGCAACATTCACGAAGAAAGCTTTAGGCTAGCTTTTTTAGCTTGTGGCGAGGTCTAATGCCACATGCATAAGTTTACCGGCTACCTTACCCTCCAAACCGGAACATGCAATGCATGCAATGTAGAACTCTACCACCTAGTAGTCACGATGGCAGTGACCTGCATAGCCAATCGGTTGCCTTTTACGACCTGCCTGGCCTAACGGCAGTTGGTCTATTCTTCAAAGAAGCCCGGAACCAACACGAAGAAAATTGTTAATGCCACTTGTTTATGTTTACTGGCTACCTCACCCTTCATATCGAAATACAGCTGTGTAAAAGAACTGATGCTGTTGTGGGCAGGAATAGGTAAGGTGTTAGTACCAAAAGCAGCCGAGACAATCAGAACTCTACCACCTAATAGCCACAATAGTAGTGATTCGCATAGACATTCGTTTGCCTGTACCGAATTGCTTGGCAGAACACAAAATGGTCTATTCTTTGAAGGAGCCTGAAGCAACACAAAATATATGTTTGAATAATGGTTCTGAATTAGAAATCTGAATGTAAAATTCAATAGAACATTTTTTTATTCATCAGAACATGTAGTTTATTTGTAAAGAAAATTTTACTATCTCTTTCTGTGATTTATAATTTATTGGAATGCTATTTCAGAAATCATCACTTATGGCTACAAGGAGTTCCAGATTTTACCAGATCCCACAAATCAGTGAACTAGTTTTGGTTCAGGTATTTTTTTTTACTCTTTTAGAGTTCCCAAGTAAAATAGAAATCTGTCTACCTAGTTTAGCTACGTCCCTTTATCAGTCTAGCATAGACATCCTCAGTCCTAGAAAGTATCCTTAGTACTTTAATTTTGTGTGAATATACATATTAATCACAGCAACAAAGTGGTAACACAAAATCTTGGAAAAATTTTTTTAAGTCCTTCCACATAAAAGTGAGGCTTTTAATTTTTTCTCGTGTACTCCATAGTGTGGGGTATCATTGATTTTTAAAAATATTAATAGGTTTGTAAAGACAATTATTCGATTAAGGGACTCATTTGTGAAATTTTAAGCTTTCTAGTGCTAATTTTGTTTAGAATCAAGTGTCCTCTTCCCCTTTGTCAGCTAAATGGTTTATTTTTGGATTTTTGGAAAAAAATAATGGTAGTAGTGAATATAATGAAATTAAAAGAAAAAACTTTTCATGACTTAGAAGGCTTCACAAGTTTATGAGTTATAGTTGACCAACTTAAAAAAGTATTTGCAGATTTTTTTTAGGCGGTAAACCTGTTGTGTAGATATATCTGTCACTGACGTTAATAAGGGATTTGGCAAGAAGATATTTGGTATGAATATACCTATTAATCACAGCAACAAAGTGGTAACACAAAATCTTGAAAAAATTTTTTAAGTCCTTCCACATAAAAGTGAGGCTTTTAATTTTTTCTCGTGTACTCCATAGTGTGGGGTATCATTGATTTTTTAAAGAATTAGTAGGTTTGTAAAGACAATTATTCGATTAAGGGACTCATTTGTGAAATTTTAAGCTTTCAAGTGCTAATTTTGTTTAGAATCAAGTGTCCTCTTCCCCTTTGTCAGCTAAATGGTTTATTTTTGGAATTTTGAAAAAAAATAATGGTAGTAGTGAATATAATGAAATTAAAAGAAAAATCTTATCATGGCTTAGAAGGCTTCACAAGTTTATGAGTTATAGTTGACCAACTTAAAAAAGTACTTGCAGATTTTTTTTAGGCGGTAAACCTGTTGTGTAGATATATCTGTCACTGACGTTAATAAGGGATTTGGCAAGAAGATGTGTTGTGGTTGTTGCTTAAACTTGAAATAAATTTTATAACTTTTTTGTAAATATTATCTAATTTATTAATTTTTAAGGAAACATAGAGTCTACATGTTCAATGGGTCCTGCTCCTAGTCCATTAAATTATCAGCCACTATAGGTTGGCTGGTAAAAAAAGTTGTAGCAATGTTGTTATTCTATACAAGCAATATTTATTTGTTCAGGAAAACGACTCTTAGCGATTCGACGCAAGTTTTCCCAAAGTCGGTGTTAATCCCTACTTGTTTTTACGAGTTAATTACGATCTAAACGTCATGGACCCAATCACCCAGCCATAATTAAATAAATTGAACTGACCTTAAGGTCAGTCATCCAAGCACTTTTAAAATCTACGTAGCATTTTTAATCAATGATCATTAACATTATTTTTTTTGTTTTATGATTAAAAGTAACCATACTGAAAAGGAAGAGGTTTTTTAATAAATTGAAAATATTGACACCCGAATGTCAATTGTTATTATATAATGAGTATAAGAAGTCAAAAAGGCAAGCAAACTTTAATAAACGAGTTAAAAAGGGAAAAACACAAGAGAAAGAAAAACACATGGCAAGATTCAACTATAGCCTATAGACGTCAAAGATGTTAATGGTGTGTTGCTATCTTTTGGTGAGGTATAGTGCCACATACATAATTTTACCTACTTTACTCTCCAAATTGAACCACGATAGTAACGAGCACAGACGCTATTGTGGCAGAAATAGGTATAGCAGTGGTACCAGATCCGGCCGAGACAATACAGAACTCTACCACTTAGAAGCCACGATGGTAGTGACTCGCATAGCCAGTCGGTTTGTCGGTCGCATTTTACAACCTGCCTGGCAGGACGCCAGTTGGTCTATTTTTCAAAGGAACCCAGAACAACACGGGGGAACTGTTGTTAATGCATGGATTAGATTGATTATATAAAGATTTTATTTATTTTCAGGTTAATAACTGTGAATGTTTTGTGCCAAACAGTAACTGTGACTTCGTTATATACGGCCAAGTTCTGTAAGTAAAATAAACATCTAGTTGTTTTATGATTGAAATATACTCCAGGCAGGTTAAATATTAAAAAGGGCGAGTTGGATTCGCACAGAAAGGGTTTCATACCATTATCTATAAAAAATGGCAAAAGAAACACGTTTGTTGTATTTAAGGGGACCACTAAATATTTATTTTATTTTAATTTGATTATTTAATTTTAAAGTGAATATATAAAGAAGGTTCTGTGAATATTTTATGCGTCTACCAGTTGTAGTTATTGGAATCGAGGAAAAATTGCAAAAAATGTGTAAGAGTCGTTTAAAATATTTATTTTATGCTATTTTTAGTATTTGTTATAATAGCTGCAACAGAAATACATCATCTGTAAAAAAATTCAGCTGTCTAATTATAAAGCTTCACGAGATACAACCTTGTGACAGACGGACAGACAGATAGACGAACGGACAGCGGAGTCTTAATAGTAGGGTCCCGTTTTACCCCTTGGGTACGGAACCCTAAATATTAAGCCCATATTAATAAAGAACCTCTATCTTTGTATGTCTGTTTGTCTAAGCATAATCCTATCAATTGATGAATCAATATCGATGCAAGTTTTCTTTAGCTGAAAGCAACATTGTTTGGGATTCTTCCCTTATATAATATATATTGGAAATCTAACCATTTGTTTTAAAGTTAGATATCTTTTTGTGAAGTTAAGGGCTTTTGATGGTGAGGTTAAATAGATTCCTTATTTATACAATTTGCAGTGTTAAGCCTACCTCTATTATGTAGTAGCATTTTTAATTGTTTTAGTATCTGTGAACAAATTTTTACATCAGTTTACAGTTAGTTGTATATCAAATATAGTTTTTTGTTACCCTCTGGTTACCTTATTACATTATGCCTTCAGAATTTTCATCGTAATGTAATAGATAATTAATCTTTTCCAGCTCACTGCATTGATGGGAGAGCAGTCAGCAAGACATTGAAAGTTACTGCTGATAATGTTTTGTTCCTTGACAAATTATTTGAAAGTTTTAATGGAGCAGGTTTGAATATAAAAATATGAAAGCTTTTACGAACATCAAAGATGAAGGTATCTCCCCGTCATGCATACTGGAAAGAAGCAATAATAAAATTAAAATAAATGAAATTTATCGATAAAGATGGAAAACTTAAGTCAGTGCCTTCTATTGTTAATTTAATTGCAACCATAAAAATTTATTGATGCTGTAGTAGATATTTAAAAGTGAAGAGATAAAAATTATGAGACCATGATATTTTAACTCCGATTTGATGGAAAATTTCTTTGATCAATTTAGGGCTTATAATTTTAGAAATAATCACCCAAACTGCCACAGCTTCAAGAGTAAATTTAAATCATTAATGATCTTGCTATCATTGATGATTTAAATTCATAAAATTTTACAGTGACACATTTAATTGTGAGGATGATCCGTCTGACCAAGTAATAAATTTAAATTATTGTTAGATGATACACATCAATATGTGGAGCCGGATCATGCTAGTCCACAAAATATAGATGTAATTATAGAAAAGGTCCGGTGAGAACATATCAATATTCATTCCCGGACTTACACTGCTGGATGGGTTGTTCGGCTTATACCTAACAAATTTAAACTTTATTTATTTATTCACATTTACAACTATTTTTACTGTTTGCCCTAATACAATAGTGTAGTCCTCACAATATCACAAAATCGTATGTCATTATAAAAAATTGAAAAGTTGTTCTGAAAATTCGTCATTGTATACAAAAAACAGAATTTTACTGCAATTGATTTACCAATAAAAAATATTATAAACATTAAAAGAAAATTATAAAAAATTGTCAAAAAAAATAATAATACATAAAAAATCATAAGGAAAATCAAATTTGAAATCAATTTCTACCATACAAATTATATATTTTTTTTAAAATTGTCAAAATAAATATAATTTAAGAAAATTAATCACAAGGAAAAATAAAATTGGGAAACAAATATTATAACACAAAAAAGTGATTGAGTAAGGAACTTAATATTAAAAAAAAATAGAAATAAAAATAAAATCTAAAATTAACTGTTTGGTAATTCAACGCCACGACACCCTAGTCGCCATAACGTTACTTGTTCGAACTGGCCCAGAGAACACAAAAATAAGTCTATGCTGTCACTTACCAAGTTAAGCACCTGTAACGAGCGTGTCAGAGGTGATTTATTTTGCAAATTTGTCCTTCCATAAGGTACCTTGAACAAAGGTGGTTTTCGTCTCCGATTGACAAACTCAACAAACAAAATTGTTGACAAACTCAATTGTTATCCTTGTTCCCAAAGTCTCACCACAAAGGAATTAGGTTCCTTAGAAATACACAAACTGCCCATCCGAAAGTGCTATTAAAACTCTTAAAATACTACCTTTACATTTTTTTACATATTGTCGTTACGCGTATTTGTAGAAAAATCAACATTTGTTTAAAACAAATGCTGAAGTATTAGGGAACCTTTAGGGGAACTCGTATTTTAGAAACAGTGAGAAGCTACACATGCTAAGCCAAAGACTAAATATAAAAAAATGCATATTGTATGGCAATTAATATATACAATCATATTCCTGATAGTCTAAAATCATTACCTATAAATAAATTTTGCAAAAAATGGTTCGATTTACTATTAAATAAAACATACTATGATATTAGAGAATTTTTAGCTGATAAGATTATAAATAAATGTTAATAAATAGAAATAGTTTGTACAATTTACCTTAAAATTTAAATATAATGAAAATTGAATAGCAAATTTTGTAAAATGGTATTTTTTTTGTAAATTGTAAGACTTTGGATTGAGCATAAGATGACATAAGTAAATTGTAAAAATAACTTTTTGTTGTGAAATAATTCTTGGAAATTTGTAATACATAAATTATTGTAATACATGAAATAGAAAAAAAAACAAGCCCACTGTGTTTCTTCCGCCGGATCCTCTCAGTGTGTGGCCGCGTTCCTATCCGGTAGTAATTATAAGGAAATCGACCTAAATTCAAATGCTTGCACACTATATTAGGGGTCGTTCAAGTATTACTTAAGCAGATTTTTACAATTATTGACTTCCCCTCCCTCATGTCAGTAAAAGTAAGCAAATCACTTACCCCCTCCCCCTTGCTGACGTAAACATTTGTAAATTTATTTTTTAATCTGATCCTCAGTTTTGTGATTGATTTATGAGTATTTTTTAAGTTTAAATTTAGATAATGGGGTTAGGTAGGTAAGATAAAAGAATTTAACGTAAACATTTAACGTAGCAAGCAGTAAATATGTAGAAAAATCGAACAGTAAAAAAAATTTGCTGACGTAATCACCATCTAGACAATCCCCCTTGCCATCAAAATAAGCAAATGGTAGACCCCCTGCCCCCCCCCCCCCACTAGTGCTTACGTAATACTTGAATGGCCCCTTATGGTAGAACATGATTGTAATTTATTTTATTTTTAATAACTTGTGACACCCATATTCTTGCAAATAAATATATTTCATTTCATTTTTCAATCAATTTTGGTGCAGTTGTTAAGGAAACAAATGAATACGTCGAAATAAACGCCACACGAAAATAAATATCATGTAATATATAATATTTTGTAATATCGCAAATTACATTCTTCTTTCCAAGTATTCATTTGATTTTATCGACTGTACTGAATATCAGAATAAAGTTGAAAAGCATTTTATCGGGGTCACAATTAGGTTTACTATTATTAATTTGTGTAACACCATTAATAAAATTATAAATGGCACATACATTGCTAGGTTAGGTAATAGAGTTTTGCCTGCGATGCAAAAAAGGCTCTTTGAAGTACAAGACAACGCTAAAAAATAAATCATTTAATATACAATATTGTGTTTCATTAAATTTTATTTTAAAAATAAATGCTTTAATAAATTATTTCGTGTTTTATTATTAAAGAAACCATTCATAAGAATAAAAAGGCCTTGGATATGCATACGCGCATACTTTAAAGAAGGCATAATATAGAGCATTCTGTGCCGTCACGCCGTCCGTTTCAAAGAAAAAAAAACACAACTGTCATGTATCATCAGCGGGCTAAGGTCTAAGACTTTTGTTCTACAGATGGCAGTCTGTAACACAAATTATAAAGTATTATGTACTAGTACAGATAGGACAGCTAGTTGTCGTAGCGAGTTTGGAGGGCAAGCTTTTTTCCGCTTGGTGGCGCCTATGAGCCGGCGCGCTCTCAAATCGCGTTTGGGTTGATAAAATCAAGTTAAATGTTTTATTCTATCAAGTAATTTTTAAAATATGAAACTAAAATTAATTTACATTTCATTTATTTTGTTGTTTGTATATAGTTCACAATCTATTTTAATTAAACAATAAAATATTTCATTTTTGAATGAAATAGGTACACTACTAATGTTTTATTTAGGGGTAACAATAATTAAAAATTGGTTTTTGCCCCAAAGAAGATAAGGCTTTCTTATTGTTTCTTCTTGATATAAAATATTCTTATTCCCAACTATTCTAAATTACTTACGCTTAAAAATAATTTTATTTCTTAATAGTGTTATCCTTTATTACTAATCATGTATTATTAAAAATGTATTATTTGTTAGGTCTACAGAAATCCTCCAGTAAATTGTTAATCGTATACGAATTACATTACTGTCTTTCATATATTTTATGCACCTATATTGTATACACATTGAGATGTGCGTAAATGTTGATATTTTTGTAGTATGTAATATATTTTGCGAATAGCAATGCTTAAATAAACACTGATGTACATATTATTATATCATTATCTGCGGTGTAACACTCACGGATCACGTTTGTAATACTAAGTTAAGAGGAACAGAGAGGATATGATTGGAAGACAGAATCGGTGTGATAATGAGAAAAGATATGCTTCATTGACTCGGACATGGTGAAAGAATGACAGATGAATGATAAAAAAAACAGATATAAAATGCAAATTTGAATGAATTTAAGCATCGGGGAAGACAAAGGCAGGAGCACCATGATCCAATTGGTGGGATGCTATCCAAAGCTGGTGTTAAGCGTTTCTGAAACCGACGTATTTACATGAAGAGAGTTATGAATGTGGAGAAAGCAGGGCAAGTCTGTCTGGATCGTAATATAGGACACTCCAATCTCACTGTATACCACGTACTGTGTATTTGTGTGTATGACATCTAACTTTGACTTTAATAGTTTCCTCATTTAGTATTTCAGGTGATGTACAAACTTCAAAGCTATCTTCATAAAGAAAATTTATCCATCTGAAGTATAATCTCAAACAATTACTAGGAGGTGGTTTAGTATCCGAAATGTGGGAGATTTTTACATTAGCGTTATCTTATGCATGCGGAAGTATATCCTACAAGTCGGATAATCAGGCTCCATTAACATATTTGTCTATAAGCAATGGTTGCTTCTATCAGATGAACTTTCTGCTTGTTTGCTATCAAATCTATAATATAAAAATAAGTCGGGTTTTCTTTCCTGACGCTATAACTTCAGAACGCATGAACGATTTCCACGATTTTGCATTCGTTGGAAAGATCTCGAGATCCGTGAGGTTTATAGCAAAGAAAATTTAAAAGCAAAGCAAAGCAAAGCCATCTGGTGGCGAAACGGAGTTCGCCGGGTTTGCTAGTTTGGTATAATAAAAATAAGTCGGGTTTTCCTTCCTGACGCTATAACTCCAGAACGTACGAACCGATGTCCACGGTTTTCTATTCGTTGGAAAGGTCTCAGGCTCTGTGAGGTTTATAGCAAAGAAAATTTAAAAGCAAAGCAAAGCAAAGCCATCTGGTGGCGAAACGGAGTTCGCCGGGTTTGCTAGTTTGGTATAAAAAATTGTTACCCGTATATCATATCACAAGCATAAGCAATCCACACGATTGCTAGAGAGTCAGTCGCCAGTGTCATAATTTTTTAATATATAAGGGTTTAATTTCACAGCTAATTAACTACCTTCTTTAGCACAGTCACTCTCATGTCGGACTGTACAGTCATGCTAAACTTGCTATACGGACGTTGTTTAGATCATCTACTTAAGATGTAAAGGCCTGAATGATGATAGAACAATGCAGTGAATTAACGCAAGTTGCATTACTTTATGCCACGTTGGTGACAACGCCATATAAATATTATGTTTTGAGAACCATCTGCTTTTTAATTGTATAAATAGATATAAAAAAGTCACTATTAACCGTCGCTGAGGGATGCCTGATGAACCATCGCAAACCTAGATAACAATCTTTAAAGTTATTAGACAGTTAGGATTCATTGATTTGTATGAATGAAAAGTTAATTATTTAATCTGGATAGTTTTGCAATTAAATTTAGAACACAAGTCGATCTTTATTTGGATCAACTTGCAGATTACTAAGTACTTTACGAGCAAAGCAAAATATACGATTTAATTCAAAATGGGGCTTAAGAATATATAAAATTGCAAAATAGACGTCTCTTTGCTTGGCACGTCACTCAATGTATACTTTCTCAATGCCAAAAGCTTACAAAACAAATTGTTGTGAAATGACAATATGCGTGTTCAGTGAAACTTTAACTCAGAAATCTAAGCTAATCAGAAACCTGAGCTAAGATTCCACCAGGACACTTTTTCGAAATTTAAAAACATTTCAATGCTGCCATTTCACTATATATGTCACGGTGACATTGAATAATTCCATCACTGCTTCTCTAGGTCCAGCCTGAAATCGTCTACGCTCGGATGCTTAAAATAAAATGCTGTTGATTCTTATTATTTAACTTAAAATTCTGACTTAGAAGTTACGTTTGACACATCCAGTAGCGCCACCAAGCGGAAATTGTGTGTGCCCTCCAAACTCTTAAAATTCTTAAAAATGTTCTAGCTGTCAACCCCGTGGTCTGTACCATAGATAAATATGTGTATTACTATATGTATAGATAGGCAACTTTCTAAATCTATAATGGCTTACTACTGGCGTCATCTATCTTATAGCCTGAGAACTATTTTGTTTCGGCAGCTGAATATAGGTACCTACTTTTTTATTAAAATTTTAATAGTAAATAGGAATTTATCAAACACTATACAGCGTGCCATTCAAACAAAATGTAACTCTGACAAGTCCTTTTGCAACTTCGTTTGATTGCCACGCTGTATAATGTTATATATTCAGAATAAAAACATTCATAATTTAAGCCTTTATTAACTCACAATAAATAGCACAATATATTAGTTTTGTGTCACGATTAAGCAATCCGGAGAATAAAAGTTCAAACTCAACGAAAATAACACTAATACACACAAAACAAACTGAATTTCAATAATAAAATGCGCACGAGTATCAACATTTAACACCATAACGACGCCATTTGTAATTGTGTGGTTTTTTGTTTGATAGATTGGCCAAACTTTGTTATTTTGAAAAATAAGCGTATTTACCACAAAACAATATATGTTTATAGTTCAGATAGTCAAAAATTATAATGTAATGTGATATCTTATTTAAAAATATATATTTAAGACATTAAAAGGTTATTTTTAATATTCGTATGTAGTGGCAAAAACCTTGAATCCAGATCTTAAGTCTTTTGAAATAAAATCTTTTTCAGTACGTGTCCTAGATGACGCTATTTTCAATACAATTATCAAATATTTTATAGTACTAAATTACCATAGCATGGTCTGTACGTAGTACTCTAATTGGTCTGTGGTTCTGTGATATTATTATCATTTATCAGTTTTACAGTGAAGTGTGAACTGTGAGTATTTTTTAACTTTTGGTTCTACCGTTGTGTTTAATTAGTCAATTGAGCAAAATCAATCATGACTAAATGTTGCATCAGAGGATGTTATTCAAATTCTCGAAAAAATTACGCAGGATTGTCATTTTTTAGGTGTCTTGGTTTTTTCAATATTCATGTTTATCTTTAATTTTAATTGCGTTTTGTATCTATAAGGGATGCATATTGCGTTTTCCGCTATTTAATAAATTAATGCATTCAAACTACTAACTACAGCTATGTAATGGAAAAATTAAATATTTGGAATGCTTACATAAAGTCGTAGTGCCCTATCTATGTATTTTAAGTTTTATCGATATACCTATTCATAAATTCAATTGAGACGAAAGTTATTGATAGTCTCGTTATTTTAAATAGGTACAATTAATGACATTATGTCGTTATACGTAGGTCACACTATAAGTTTTACGTAACTTAAAAAACAACATGTTATAACCAAAATAATGTGTTTATTGCTTTACAAAATAATCTTTTTTACATTGTAAACATTTGTTCATGTGATCGAATCATTTTTTAAAACAGGAGGACCACAGATCTGAAAGCATGTTTTCTACATGCTGATTGAACGCTATCACTGCTATCATCTTCGGAGTTGATAAAAGTAAAACTTCTCATCAAATCTTTGATTTTGGGGAAAATACAGAAATCACAGGGTGCTAGCTCGGGGCTATACGCAGGATGAGTGAAGAGATGTACATTTTCGGAAGCTAAAAATGACTGCTTTGTTGGCCATGTGTGAAGAAGCGTTATCATGGTGTAGGAGAATGCGGCTTTTGTGTCATCCTTAGTGAACTTTTTCTAACACCCTGGGTAAACAAATGGTAGAATACCACTCGGAATTAACACTCTTGATCTTCAAGTGGAATGGTACAGATGGGACCCATAGCTGAGAATAAAAATGCGATCATTTTATTACCAACGTTTCTCGCCTGTCTCGCTTTTGTTAGCCTGTTCTCATTTTCAAACACCCATTCACAAAGTTGCTGTTTTTTTCAGGTTCAAAACAATAAATCCACATTTCATCACCTGTGACAATGTCATAAACAGCATTAGAATGTCCGTGTTCGTACATCAGTAGCATCTGTGAGCACCATTCCACACGAGCCCGCTTCTGCTCCGCTGTAATTTCATGAGGGATCGAATGACAACAAAGTTTCCGAACTTTCAATTCATTGTGTAAAATTTTCTGAATTTGGCTCATACCAATCCCCAATAGTCCTCGAATTGTCTTGTAGGTAATCCGGGGGTTTTCTTCAATTAATGGCTTGACATTAGCCACATTATTTTTGTTGACGGCAGTTGAAGGCCGCCCTTCACGAAATACGTCATGTAAAGAATCTCTATCTCTCTCAAATTCAGCAACCCATCATCTCATGGTGCTCAAACAAGGTGCTTCTCTCCCAAAAGCATTTTGAAGACGAGCGGCATAGTCTTGCGGAGAAAGAGTACTTTTAAATTCATAAAAAATCATCGTTCCGTGCGTAGAACTTTGATGTGTAATAAAAACAAATGACAAATCATTTTCCGCTAATTGTTTCATTTTTATTACTAAGAAGGTTTCAACATTTTAAAAATATAACATTTGAAATTCAAAAAGTTTCGATTAGCTAGAAGTGCAAAACTTTTAGTGTGCCCCATGTATTAAATCACAGAGTTCTAGGTTCGGTGGCATTTGTTATAGTAAAAATATCAACAACAGTTTCAATATTCAACTAATTTGATATTCATTTTATATCGATGAACAATAAATAGTAGGTAAGGTGAGTGTTTTACAGATTTCCAAAAACTGAAGCCCTTAAAAAGATATGGACGGATAACATAGGTGCTGAGAACATAGAACCAGTAGCAGTATTAAGAATTTGCTCCAAGCATTTTGAGGCAAACTGTGTTAATAGAACATTGGATGTGGTGCGCTTGAAAGAGGATGTGGTACCTACACTTTTTCCCGTGAGTATTTATCTATATATATAATAAAGTCGTAGGAAAGTCAATGTATGTCTGGGGTAAACTCAAAAAGTACTGCATGGATTTACTTCAAATTTTGCATGAATATTACTAACAAGTTGGGTCAACATATAGGCTACATATTATCACGCTATCACTTACAGGGCAGGAGCTGTGCGGAGTAAACGAAGTCCGTGTGAATGAAGTCGCGGGCAACAGCTAGTTTTTCAAATAAAGTAGTTACACATTTACGTCAAATAATAATGATTAATTATATAACTAAAATACTGTACAATAACTTTTTCATAAAAATTTATCCTCGAATCAAATACACAATAACAATTTTGTAATTTTCATTTCTGCCACCTGGCCATATATTACTAAAATAGTAAATACTCTTAGTTAATGTACTGTCGAATATAGTGTCGGTAATGTAGTTAATGTAATGTAGTAACTTACTTCTTTAGAAATGAATTACCAATTACAAATTAGAATATTAAATATAATTATAAAGTGCATATAATACAAATTTAATCTAACCTCAAAATTTCAGAGCTCAGTAACAACTAACAAGATGTCAATGAAAATTAAAATAGAGGAAGATCTAGATTGTTATTCCTTTCCATCTACCTCAGAATTTATATTGGAAACTAATGTGGTCAAAATAGAAGTAAATGAAGATATTAAATACAAAGATAATGTGGAGTCAACAGAAATAAAATTAGAAAATGTCGAAAGTGGTAAGTCATATGTCTATTATAAAAAATAAAATAAACCTCACAATCACTTACTTTTTGATATAAGTAAAAACATATATGTGCCAAACATACATATTGAAATAGATCCAAACTAGGACATTTTATGGGCATTATGACGCTAATCAGTACAAATTATTAGTACTGATTATATGCAGAAAATAAACAAAAAACTAAAAATGTGATTATATAAAGTGTATACAGGCTATAAATACAATCCATACTAATATTATAAATGCGAAAGTAACTCTGTCTGTCTGTCTGTTACGCTTTCACGGCTAAACCGCTGAACCGATTTGGATAAAATTTGGTACAAATATAGTTTGAGACCCGAGAAAGTACATAGGATAGTTCTTATCCCGGAAATCCCACGGGAACGGGAACTATGCAAGTTTTTATTTTAGAAATTTTTCCACGCGAAGTCGCGGCCACAGCTAGTCTTATCTAAATGTTCCTTAACATGTCCACAGAAATTAAAACCGAGCAAGATCCAGATAGTAGTTCCTTTCAGTGCACTTCAGAAGTTATATTAGAAACAGATATAATTAAAATAGAGGTGGATAATGATTATGATGGCAAAGAAAATGCAAAGTCAATGCAAATAAAATCAGAATTTGAACACGTTCAAAGTGGTATGTTTATTGTCTTCCTTTATTCAGAGTAGCTTCCTCGTATTAAAACTTTAATGCTTTATGACTATTTGATAAATATATTTAAATGAGTGTTTTAATAAATTAAATAAATTCACCCCCAAGGGTGGTTTGGGCCGATAAGTTTGTATGTAAATTATCTCTATTTCTCTACTCATCTCTGTACATATCACTCACTGGATGATCAAATAAACTTCAATGTCAAAATTATTACCCTAGCTAAAAGTTCTTTAAAACAATTAGGTAGGTATTATCCTAAAAAATTGTGAAAGTTGTGTAATTTACCTATTGTTACTGGTATAACTTTAAACCTCAGTAGAAAACTTTGTGTAACTTACAAAGACTAGTCTGACTACATATTAGGTGTCTGTGGACCGTAACATTCAGAGTGCTGAGTGTGAGTTTTTTTTTCGCATTCGATCGTGAGCGCGTTTGGAGTTTACTAGGAATTTGTATGAGATTTGTACAGCGCCACCTAGTGGTAAACGTGAGAAACCAGTTTACCACTAGGTGGCGCTGTATAAATCACATACAAATTCCTAGTAAACTCGAAACGCGCTCACGATCGAATGCGAAAAGAAAAACTCACACTTAGCACTCTGAAGGTCAAATACCATTGTTAGACTGATCACTATAGATTGGAACAGGTAGTACAATTTGCAGGGATTGGGAAACATTTTTAAACAATCAATTTTTTTCCACATGTTAGGTAACATTATTTTAAATGAATTTATTTAGCTATATTACACAGCTAATAAATATATTTTATGCAGTAGTGTTTTTATTAACACTGAATTTTATTGTGTAATATGTCGCTTTGTCATTTTTAGGGTTCCATACCTAAAAGTTGGAATCATACTGTGCCCCTATTCACATTTCAGAACCTCAATTGAAGGGAAGGGTTTAGGACTCCTACACACATAAACACCATACAACATCACATTGTGCTATAACACGACACATATGTGTAATTAATGTGTAAGAATCCTAATCATTATGATTCAATTAAAGTTTTGTTACGTGAATAGGGCTTCTGTACTGTTTACAGAATAGTAAATCTAAACTAATTGTAAAGTAATTTTTTATTTGTTTCAATGTAACTTTAAAACTACTCGACTGATTTTCAAAATTCTTTCTCTTTTAGAAGGCTACATTATTCAGGAGTGATATAGGCTACTGTTTTAACTGAGTAGGTATTGGGAAGTAATGATTTTCGGTCACACAAACGAAGTCGCGAGTAACTGCTAGTGAAAAAGCAGAGTAACTTGTCATATGTCACCTCTCCATAGAATTTGTTCATTTACCCCTGTATTGTTCCGGGCTCCTTTCGTGAAATATTACAACTGGCTCACTGCTAGACTCGGGAAAGGTGAGAAAAGCCAGATACGTGTCACTAACAGTGTAGTAAAGGTCTGCGACAACTCACTCAAGTATCGGTTGGTGCTTGTAACTGACATTCCAGTTTAGAGTATAAGTTTACCTTATCCTCCAACCTGGTAAACTTATATTTATGGCAATCCGTCCTTTCTACAAATTTAACAACACACCATTAACATCTCTGATATGCAATAGTTTTTTCTTACCATCAGGAAAATATAACAGCTTGTATTTCAGACCCTCTATAATAATAATAATAATAATAATAATCATTTAATTCAGGCAACATGGCCCATATTATAAATACCTTATAGACTAACATACATATTAATATAATATACTTAAAAACTACACTTTGCCACGTATTGACGGCGACGTAACACGCACTTCATTCCGGAGTCTCCCCCGGAACCTTCGGTAGACTACACCAGTCGGCCAGAATTCCCCCACCTCAAAGGTCGACAGGAGATGCGTCGGTACTCTCACCACAAAAGAACTAAAGTTGACCTTGTGGCGAGACTGCAGACGCTCGACCCTCAAGTGGAGAGACGTCTTCTTACTGATATAGTCCACGACGTCCTCGACATTCATGGACCAGTGCAGACGAGATATGTACAAGGGCGTTGCGGGGACCTCGCTCCGCAGACGCAGCTCGGGTACATATGGCGCGGTGCCGCGATTGTTGCGGGCGGTGGGCTTCTTCTTTCTTCTTCTCTCCACTAGTGTGAAGCCCTCCTCATCGCACCTCCTGCTCTCATCCTTGCCAGGTCGACAAGACTCCACCTTACTCTTTGTGACCTTACGGCTCTCCTTAGTCTTCGTAGCCTTGCGGCTGTCATTGTCCCCATTTTTATTCACCTGCGGGGGAGGTGCGGGGCGACCAGCAACAGTCGCAAAGTTTTGCTGAGTCGCCTGTGGACTTGGCGTCGGCGCAACCGGGAGGGGAAGTCGGGCGGGGGCGGCAGCGGCGGTGTTCGTTGCTCCATCGGATTTTGCTGACGGGCTAAACGTGACCGCTTGCGCGCCTCGGCGACGGGTGACGTACGCGGCATCAGGTGACCTACATATTGAATTAACACTTTTTAAATGCGATAATTCAATTCGTAGATCATTGATGGTAGACTCTGACGCCTGCAGTCTACCCTTAACTACGGTCAGCTCTTCCTTGAGGAACCTGATGTCCTTCAGTAGGCAGACGACGTCGACGTGGTCCAGCGTCACGGGCGGCAGCTTGTGTAACTCTTTCGCCACAAAAGCCGGCACCTCATCCGGATCCGTCTGCTTCAGCAGGGAGATGATATCCTGCACGCTACTTTCCGTACCATCTCTTCTTCGCGATGGCATGCTTGCGCTCTGGCCGAGCGTCTCATACAGCAGCTGCTTGCCCTTGCAAATCTCCTCACTGGTAAAGGAAGACTTGCAGATCTGCATGATGCTGACCTCGTCCATGGTGTCGATGGCATGCTGGATAAACGCCAGCAACTCGTTGGCCACGAGTGCCATGGTCACGTGCAGCGGCAATGTGCCGCGCGATTTGCGATAATATTAATTAATTAATATTTGCTGCGTGTGTAACGCGGAGCACGACCGGTCGTTAGCTTGTACACATATTAAAAACTAATTGTCGAATTTCGGTGTTACTAAATTGAGGAGACAAAAGGAATAATTAGGTCAGTAAGTAAATAATCAGAAATTTATGCATTCAACATTTTAAATAAATCATCAGCCCTGGATTTACACTAGTAACGTTCGGGGTTTGTGCCCAGGGCATTAAATTCAGAGTTTGAGAAAAAAATTTTTCGCATTATTAGAAAAACTTTTGAATTTATATTAAACTAAATGTGAATTATATTAAAACATAACATAGCTGTTTATGGACAGTTGTGAACACTAGCCAGCATGTGAGCTTCCAGCTCATTTACACGTTTTATGAGAAACAGCACTATTTAAATATATTAAATATTATTATTAAATAAATATTATTAATAATGGGATGACATTTTAACGGTGTCCTTGCCAGCACTACGAATAAGTCCGGCCGTGTAAATCATTGACCCTTGCCTTGATTTAGAAGAACAGAGTAGAACGTACGTAAAGTTTTAAATTTCTTTAATCACAAAAATACATTTATTAAAGATAAATGTTTTATTTGCAGGTCAGTTTAATGAAGCGGTAGATGTGAAGACTGAACGAGCATCTCCAAAGAGTCCTCTTATTGAACAAGCGAGACTAGGACAGTCTGGAATAAAAACTAATGATATGTTGGAGCATAAAAATGACACGAGAAATAAAAATAGGTTATACTGTTGTGGTGTTTGCGGGATAGCGTTTAAACAAATGAAAACTTTAGAGGGACACTTGCATACTCACAGTGACACAAAATTATATGTATGTAATGTCTGCAACAAAGGCTTCAAATACCCAAGTCAATTGTGTCAACATAAATCTATTCACAGTGAAGAAAAACCATTTTCTTGTGATATGTGTGAAAAAAAGTTCGCTCAAAAATATGGTTTGAAGAAGCATTTAGATACACACAAAAAATTAAAGCCTCATATGTGTAATGTCTGCAATGCTGCTTTCACACGCTTAGGTAATTTGCGTAGACATGAATTCATACACACAAAAGAGAAGCCGTTTTCTTGCGACTTCTGTAGAAAAACGTTTAAATGGAAGAGCAGTTTCAAAAGACATTTAATAGTACACAGTAAAATAAAGCCTCACGTGTGTAATGTCTGCAATTCCTCTTTCATAAGTTTAGGTAATTTGCGAAGACATAGAAGCGCTCACACTGAAGAGAGGCCATTTTCATGCGATGTCTGTAGAAAAGCGTTTAAATGGAAAAACAATTTAAAGGATCATTTAAAGTTACACAGTAAGATACAGCCTTACGTGTGTAGTGTCTGCAATAAGGGTTACTCACGACCAAGTGATTTACGTGAACATGAAACTATGCACACTGGAGAAATCCATTTCTTGTGATGAAAATGTAGATTACAGACTTCATTTGTTTAAGTTATTTGCGTAGATTTGAAGTCACTCCCACTATAGAGAAATCATTTCCTTGAAACAGCTCTAGAAAACATTTAAATGGAAGAGCAATTTAAGGTCATTTAAAGGTACGCAGTAAAATAAATCCTTATAGTAGGGGAGCCTATGATGCTAAAAGGGTAGTTACTGCAGGTCGTAGGCACCTATTGGTATCTTCACGCCCGTATCCCCAAAGGGGTAGGCAGAGGTACAACAAGTGCACCCATGATTAGCCGAAGATACTTGGTCCAACAAATGTGATAAGTGGCAAGCCTATCGCCAACCGGGCACTTTCCGATCCCGGGCAACTTTGCATTTTATCAGAAAACTGAAAAACACTTTTTTTTTAAGTGCTTGACTCGGGACCTCATGTGGTCGACGCCAACACTGGACCACTAGACCACGGAGGCGATTGCTAGACCACAGAGGCGATTTACCTATTGGATTTTGTAGATTAAGTTATGGGAATGATAAAAGGTTATATAATGTATTCATTTCAATGCTGGAGCAAAATACTACAGATAAAAAATATGTTTAAAAAAACTGACATGGAAACGTGTCAGATTAATGTATGATGGGTTAAGCTACCTGAAATTTAGAAAATCTGATGATTCAAATGTAGCGTAAGGGAGTGGGAGGGTCACAAAGTTGCAAAGAAAACGTTGTTTTGACATTCTCGAGTGCGTATTAATTTTCTTTTATTATAGAGGAAATTATGTAAAAATGACGAAAAAATATATATAATCTGATGATTTGCACAAGCCAAAGTTATTGGAATTTTGTTTTCGTTTTTTTGCTCTAGCCACCCGCCTCTATATAAAAGTCTTATATTTGGTGGAGAATATCAACAGTATGTGAGGTTACGCCCCTTGACGCGCTCGAGTAAATGCAAAAATTCCCTTTCACTCTGAAGAGAGTGGTAGAGTTCTGTATTGGCTCGACCGGGTCAGGTACCACCGCCTTACCTATTCCTGCCGCAATAGCGCCAGTGCTTGTCACTGTCGTGTTCCGGTTTGGATAATAAGGTAGCGGGTAAACTTATGAATGTGGCATTAGACCTCGCCACAAGATAGCAACGCACCATTAACAACTTTGGTTTCTATAGGCGATGGTTGACTCTTTCCATCAGGAGACCCATCTGCTTGTTTGTTATACTATAAAAAAACCTTTTTCTGTGACTTTTGTAAAAAAATGTTTCCTCGAAAATGTAGTTTAGGCAGGCATTTAAATACACACTGTGGAATATAACAATTGTGTAATGTTTGCAATAAGTTATTTATTTATTTGTATTTCACAGTTTACAAGACGTTAAATTTAAAATAATATATCATTATGGCCCTGTCGGGTGTAGCACTGGCAAGAGAGAAAGGAAGAATATGCTTATATAACTTATTTGTCGTTATAATAAATGTAATTATAAGAAATTATTAACTAGAATTTAATTAGATTTATTATTTACATTATTTTTTTTATAGAAATTTATCACTCAAATATCCATTTATATCGTAATAGCATGTAGCGGCTCAAAAACAATCACAAACGCTACAAGAAAAAATAATAAAAAATGGACAAAAATCAATAACAAATGGAAAAAATGAAATTCAAAATAAAATCCTGAATCGCGATATCACAATTATTTATCTTGTAACACTATATACAAATTTCAACGTTTCTCAAATGGACTTTGGTCCCCAGGCAGTACACCTTGCCTGGCTGGGAAGATCTTCCTTTTCCCCTTACTTGTCCTTGTGTGACGTCATCAACCTCCACAGTTATGACGTCACCTGCCAAGAAGGCCTGCTGGTTCCATCACTCTGACCCTTCAGCGGTAGCGACCAGCGGCGCCACAAGCATTTATTTATTATTAGAGTTTTTAAGGTTATAACAAATTTATTAAATTTCGATTAATTGTTTATTAGTTCCGGTAATCTATTATAATTTTTTATTGACATTACGTAAGTACTCGAAGAGTGAAGTTTTAAATGGGAAGTTGGCAAATTTAATCTATTTCCATGTAATTTTTTGTCTGTCTGTTTGTCTTCTCTTTTTGTGTACCAATCCTGATGGTTTCGTACAAATTTGCACATTCCTAAAATATAAATGAATGATAGCGTCAGTATTTTGTGTTGTTAGAAATAAGACTTACAACTGACGGCGTGATCTCTATTCGCTAAAACTCTAATTAGTTTTTTTTGAACAGTGAAAAGTGTTGTCGCATTTGTGCTGTTACTCCGTATAGTAGAGGAGACAGTGGGAGATCGTCTTTCACCGATCTGATAACCAGATGAGACGTAAATTTTATCAAATATTATTTATAAACAAATATGCCTGTAATTACTTGCCTATCCAAAAGTGCTAATTAAATTAACTTAAATCGTTTTTTTTTTTCATCACTTTCATACTTTTGATAACCAAATAAAATTTATTTCACTGATAATTTTTAACACACAGAATATACCTAGGTAGGCTTGCCTACTCATTTCTGTGCATGGCTACCTGGCAAGCAGGTGTGAACAGGTAAGTCATTATAGGTGACTCCATCGATCTGCTAACTTATCGAAATTTATATCAAATTTTAGAT
This sequence comes from Apodemia mormo, assembly GCA_036924255.1. Lineage (NCBI taxonomy): Eukaryota > Metazoa > Arthropoda > Insecta > Lepidoptera > Riodinidae > Apodemia > Apodemia mormo. The sequence continues at coordinate 6,015,253 of JAUPFN010000028.1, forward strand.
TATTTTATTACAAAATCAGTCACCTAAATTTGCCTGCAAAAAATCGTACTCAAAGTACTGTTGCCAAGCTAAAAACTTGCCATGAGCACTTTTGGATAGACAAGTAATTATAGGCATATTTGTATATGTCTCATCCGGTTATCAGATCGGTGAAGGACGATCTCCCACCGGCTCTTAGACCAGTAGTATGATTCCGTAACTGAGCCACGCATATAGCCACGTATATGTGTAATAAGTGGTAAGGGCAGTTGGAAATCAGTGTTTTCTATATCTCGTAAAGTATACATAAATTTTAATAATTTTGATTTGATTATATTTATATGTGATTTCCAATTTATATTTGTGTCTATTGGTAACCCTAAAAGAGTTATCCTAGCCTTAGTGGTTAGCAACAACATGAATCCACTCACACTTGATAGAAATCATTTTCTTTTGACTTCTGGGGGACAATGAATAGTCCGAAAAGCAAGCTAAGTATTGAATTAAAAACACGTCTAAATAAAACAGTATATTAATAATAATATTATACTATAATGCTTTCACGTAATATTGAGTATTTTATTACATAAATATTGACGAAGCTATTAAATTTAGACGTAATATGAAAAGTGATGAACTTGATGATATGTTTTCTAAATCACAAAAAAAGTGTGGGGTTTATTGTACGTTAATAAAAATAAAATATTTTATAATACCGAATAGCCAGGGGTATTTGACTTAACGTATTTCAGAGTGATTTACATTCCTGATCATCAAGATATCCGAAACGCTTGTCTAAGGCGGCCCCTAGACCTACAATAATATTGCGCAATACTTTTATTGTGCAATAATATTGAATACCCCCTTGCTTCCAAACGTTCAATAAATTCACTCAATGAAATTGACAAACCAGTCTGATCAATATTTTCGTGCGCGTAACGTGTCTGACGACGAAGATTTGGCGGCAACTATGTTGGTGATTTTGTTAAATAAATCTGTACATTCTATACACTCAAGTAAAAACTCCCGTTCTTCATCTTTTATTAATTGGTTTTGTTTCGATCAACACTTATATTGTTTAGTGAATTGTCCTGAATGTCGAATTTCGGCCGAATGTTAAGTTTTGGCCGAAAGTTGAATTTCGATCGAATGCCGAGTTTTGGCCGAATGTTGAAATTCCAAGCCCGACCGACCGACCGATCAAGTGTCGACTTTCGGCCAGTGGTTGAAATTTTGGCCCATTCTAGTAATGAACTATTAGATTAACAAGATGAATAAAACTACCGCGAAATGACGAAAAATTCTTGCTCGCCATTTTGCTGAAATTTACGACACGACCATACATTAAACACCGCGACTGACCGACCGCGACCGCTCCAAGCTCTGAAGTGAAAAATATTGTGCAATATTAAACCTACACAGTGCAAGAAAAAAATATTGCACAATAAAAATTAAACCCGCTCAAACTTTCGTTCAATCTTTGTGCAATCTTCAATATTAACCCTCAACGGTCAATAATATTGCACAATACGTAATATTGCGCAATATTGTTGTAGGTCTAGGGGGCACCTTAAACACTTACTGACATTTCTACAGTACCACTTCACATTTTAGAAGTCTGCTTTCCCTATTCAGACTATTAAGCTGTAGAATTCATTACCTTTGGACATCTGAGAAGCAAATTAAGCAAAACTGTGTTTAAAATCTTTAAAACGATTGTATATGAAGTCTTGTACGCCCTAAAAACTTAAATTAGTTAATGTAGTTATTATTTTTTGGCATAATTTAGTAGTTTTCCGTAATATTGACTTTGAAGTTGTACCTCGTCACTATTGTCTTTTTATTTATTGTAATTTATCCACCTGAGAGCGATATAAGATGAGGTATAGGTATGAGATAGTTATACATGTTTATTGTTTCCTTGTTTTGTACGATACAGAGTATTATTTTTATGTGGAAATTCTGAAGTATAAACGTGATATTGTAGTCAACTCCTTAACAAATGATGTTAATATCAACCTCGCGGTGGCAATTTTATGAGAAGAATTCGCGCCCGCGATTTTTGGCGCGGCGCGAACGGCGAACCGTCTAGCGTCTGAAACAAATGTATAGCATATGTATATATATATACGTAGTATCTCTCCCTAATCTGTGCATATAACTAAACATGCCACGCGGCGTGGCGACTAGACTTGTGTAACTCCGGAGTGATTAACTCAAAAAGATATAATCTTTATAAAGGAGTGAATATATCAGTAATTCCGTAGTATTCAAACTAACTCTCCAAAGAGTATGTAATGTAGTGCTAACTCTCTATATCTTTATATCATAGAGTGATTGTGTTTCATCTAAGCGGAATAGAATGAAAGGAATGATATGTTTATCAGGGAGTAGAAAGAGAGGAAACCATCATTCGGAATAAAGAATGTTGTAGCATCGATCTACATACTGTACACACAAAATTATACCTTAAAATAATGGGATTAAGATTTTTTAATATTGTTCAAATACGGATAATAATAAACAGCCATGAGAATTATTTTGTTTGTACTTTGTTTTAAAAACGCATGCATAATAAAAAATAAGCGCAATTGTTTTTAAATAATTTAATAAAATAATATCGATTCTGTTCGATATACCATAAATACATCATTTATTTTAACTGTTTATCTTGTCATTATATCGCACCGGTTAAACCCTTAAGACTAGAAACTTGAAATCTTTAATATATCGGCGAATATACCTACTTCTCATTTTAAAAACATTAAAAGTCGGTTAAATGTAATTTACATAATTCTTTCACACGCAGTGGAAGCCGCGGTCAATCCTTAGTATCAAATAAAACAAGCGTAATTGCTTTTTAAATAATTTAGTAACAGAATACCAAACAGAATCCATAAATATATATCGTTTATTTCAACTGTTTATCTTGTGCTTAAATCTGTAAATCATTTCATTTCCTTATATTATCATTAAATCTAAATATGTCACCAATCCTAATCACTCTGATTTCTACTGAGTTATAAGGAGTTGAAGATATAAATGAGTGATATATATCCGTAACACTGAAAGATACATATAACTCTCTTCTGTTCTCGGATATATTTTGCGCAAGTCTAGTGGCGACTGGCGGCGGGGTGATACGAATTTTCGCCGTCGCCGCCGGTTCGCGTGGCCGGCCGGTTAACCAGAAGTAAGGCGTTACGTTACGTTTTTTTGCGCACCGTTCAGTTCGAGATTGTGTATAAAATTGTATACTCAGATTACTCGTAATATAAAATAGTTCATTCTTTATATTTTATCGGAATGATATAAATAATATGAATAAATATTTATATATGGTTATTTTTAAAGATTCTTTCATTCACCTTCTTTTTACATAATCTACACAATACTAGTTCTTGAAGAGTGAACTCCAGTCGTACGTCAGAGGTGACCCGCACTTTTCTTGTTTGTCAATGTCGTTGCACTGGATATTATTGTAGCAGTAAAAGTTATATTTACCCGTTAAAGTTACCTCATGTTATTGCACAAGGAAAGCTACAGGCGATGTGGTTTAACCAGAACTGGGCGGGTCGTTGCAGAACTCGGCCAGTAGTGAACTTTGACGAGATAGAAAATGGAAAGAGATAAAGCATTGCCTATATACAACAAAGATGGTTTCTGATGCATTGCTAGCCAAATAGCAACATGATAATGCTTAACAAGAGTAGGTTCGCCGGCTACCTAAACTACAACACGGTAGTGACAAGCATAGATGCTATTAAGTCAAAATAGAATCGTGTCATGAAACCGGGAATAGACGCAGAACTCTGCTGCTGCTTTATATAGCGGCAGCAATAGCGTCAATGCTTGTAACTGTCGTGTTCTAGTGTGGAGGGTAAGGTAAGGTAGCCGACAAAACTTATGAGTGTAGCATTACCATCCGCCACGCGGAGAGCAACATACCATTAACACATTTAGGTGTGTACAGGCAATGGTTATCTCTGCCAGAAGAGCCAAGTGATGGTTTGTTATAATTTAAGAAAACGAGGGCAATTTTCAGTAAAGTTACTGGGACATTTGAGTTGTCTGCGCGGATCTCAGCAGTAGTGTCAGCCGTGAAGAGGTCGGCGACTGCAGACACCGCGAACACCATCCGAGTGAGATATACTCATCTGTGACATCATGTGATATAATTGCTTGGTGGTCTTTATATTCAGAGTAGCTCTCGTCAGTAGAGCAGATTACCTGTGCAGTATAAGCAAGATGATGCAAGGTCACATGAAGCTCCTGTGTGATCTCAGCGCAGCGGTAACACCGGAGCTTAGATATTTACACTGATTTTTAACATGACCAAAGCGGCAGCACTGGATGGTTGAGAAAATACCATTCGCCACTGACAGGATATACTAGTATCCAAATAAAAATATGGGAGAAAAGAACTTGTCCGGAGAACGTTAAGACTTCTAATTGGGTAGGAAACCATTCGACTCTCATTTATATGCCAATCTATGTAATCTATGGGCTTTGATAATATTGTTACGTACTTCGGGTTCGTAATTGTAAGAAAACGCCACTTATAAACCGTGTATTCACAATACAAATACACAACACAACACAATGTAATACTTAAATACTCTGAATAACACTAGTCACTCACTGTACTATCACTAAATTCAACTGACTACACAATAAAACACTCGCTTCGCACTTGTCACTTCAAGTATCGCTCTCGATCGCTTTATAAAAACTGGCCTGTATTTGTCGACACATCTCTATTTATACCCAGGGTAAAGTTCTAAAACAATCGCGAATATTCCGCAATCAGCTCGTAAATAGTAGACAATTATTGTAATCAAGTTATGATAAACAAGTTATGACTCATAAATCCTAGTACACGCTACTTTCAACCTTACGCCGTATACCACAAAGTCCATTATGGCATAGGTTAGGTCAACTATTTGTTTGTCAATAGGAGTAGCTAGCTCTTTCTTTTATTTCTAGATCTCTCCAGCGTTCCAACTCTACACGTTTCTAGATTATTCGTAACACTACCCGCCTCTTAGTTATGTTCGTCCCGAACATCATTACTTCCATTATAGACGGCTAATCGATCAACATGAACAATCTTCATGTTCCCTCGTGGCTGCTTCTGCACTCGATAGTTTACGTCATTGATACGTGTGATTAATTTGTATGGCCCATCCCAACGTCGTTGTAGCTTAGGTGATTTTCCTTTTCGTCGAACCGGATTATGTAACCAAACAAGAGATCCTTCCTGAAAACCACGATGATTGGCGTTTCGGTCGTATCTGGTCTTCATCCGCTGACTTGATTCTAATGCAGTTTATATCGCGTAACCTCTCACGAATGTCTTCAACATATACCGGTATACTTATTTGGGTTTCCGTATTTGGCGGCGGGCCTAGAGTCATTAAATCTGCTGATATACGTAACTGTCTGCCGAAGTTAGCATAGGCTGGCGTTACTTTTATGCTTTCGTGTTCCGCTGTTCGATAAGCCAGTAAAAACAGAGGTATGTATTTATCCCAGTCCTTTTGGTGATCTTCTGCCAGCTTGGCTAAGTGTCTTTCCAAAGTTTGGCTAAACCGTTCAACCATTCCATCAGATTGCAGGTGATAAGGTGTAGTTCTTGTTTTGTACACTCCTAATAATTTTCATATTTCCTCGAATACTTTAGATTCGAAGTTTCCGCCTTGGTCTAAATGAATCTCCAGCGGAACACCAAATCTGCATATAACCTCATTCACTAATTTCTCAGCAACCGTCGTGGCTTCCTGATTAGGAATTGCGAACACCTCCGGTCATTTCGTGAAGTAATCCATCACGACCATAAAATACTTGTTTCCATTATTTGTCTTAGGAAAAGGCCCAGCCACGTCATTAATTGCTATCCTTTCCCAGGGGGCTCCCACGTTGTATAATCTAAGGTTGCCTCGACTTTTAACCTGCGGACCTTTCACTGCTGAGCATGATGTACATTTTCGGCACCAATTCTCGACATCTTCACGGCAGTTTAACCAATAAAAACGCTCTTGCACCATTATCAATGTTCGTCGTACTCAAGATGTCCCCAAGAACCCCCATCATGTAACCACGTAGTACGTCCTTGATTAGTTTTCTTGGCACTACCAACTATAGATGATGTTCTCTTCCTGATGGTTTTTCCCATTTACGGTATAGTAAACCGTTTTGCAACACAAGGCTTTCCCACTGCGTCCAATAACTTTTCGTAATGGCACTGAAAGGAGCCAGCTCCTGCCATTCCGGTTTTCTCGTGTCTTGCTTCATCTAATCTATTAGAGGCCGCAAATCTCTATCTTCATACTGGGCCTTACGCATCTCATCAGTTTCCCACCTGTCATCCAGGGCCGGATTTAAAGTCAATGCCGCTCCTGGGCACCGGAAAAAAGTCCGCCCTATTACTAGAATTTTACTTAAGGGGGAAATACGTGTAGAAAGACTTTTTTATTAATTTTTTTAAGGTATGAAAACTAATGTTATATATTGAAACTATCAGGTTATTTCATGCATATATTTAAATATATTATCATTTTGGTTTTTTGGGTCATATCATTTGGGTCATATCATGATCGCCCCGTTGGTCGAGTGGTTAGCGGCCCTGACTACGCAATCGACGAGGCTCGGGTTCGATCCCCGACGGGGACAAGCATTTGTGTGATGAGCATAAATGTTTGTATTTCCGGGTTTGGGTGTTTATTATATATATACTAGTATTTATATATGTATTTCTATGTATTAGTATCGTTGACTAACGCCCATCCCTTGTGGAAAAAATTTCTCGGATAAAAGTAGGTAAATAACTTACAAAGTGAAAGTAACAGTTTATGAATGTTTATTTTTATTTAAAAAGTCGAAAAAAGTCTTACAAAGTCGGAAAAACTCGGAGTAATTCCAAAATTTCGGACTCTTCCAGAAGAGTTATTCAGTGTTAATAAATCTTGCAACGTTTATGGGTACTAAAAGAAATATATTAAAAGTTATTAATACTACGAAAGTGTAATAAAGGGGGAAAAAATATAACTAATACTTACCCGGTTTTCCGTTTAAGAATTTGAAACTTTCTTCTTTGTTTAAAAAAAGGTTACCGTTACTGTCGATCAATATTATAAACTTTGTTTCTTCAATTTTTGATAATTATTATTAAAATCTATTATATCACAACGTTATTTGCCAATTTTTATTTTATTGTACTTTTATTACATAAATATATTTATAAATTAAGTAAAAATTAAAACAGATGATCTAATTAGCTTTTGACAGGTTGAGTCAGTGTTGCCAGAGAAAAAGTCAATCTTTCGTCCTTAAAGCCTCCTCTACACTACTCGCGAAGTTCCTCGGCGAAGTACTCGGCCGAAGTTGACTGAAGTCCGCGGTGCTACACTACACACTCGTTCAACTTCGCGAGGAGCGCATTCGTGTAGCGTTACCGGTACCCTGCGGACGTTTATTATAATGGACGCTCAAGTAGCAGCTGCCGTAGCAATGTGCTCTCTAGCGTATTATAACTACGTGCATACTTATCTCACGAAGAAGACTAAAAAGAAAAGAAGAAAAAGAAGATGGTGGATGATCGCAATGCATCGGAACAGAACTAGGTAGGTAATATTTATTTAAATAATTAGGATTTCTAATAAGTTAAAGTACATTACATGGCAAGTTAATTAACTGTATTTTTTTTTTACAGACGTACTATGGAACAACAATTTCTTGAACTCATACAAGAACCATCAGGAGAATTTGAAAATTTCCACCGAATGTCATTGGACGATTTTAATTTATTACTTTCTAAAGTCGAACCCTTAATCGCTAAACGAGACACTCATTTAAGAGAAGCCATACCTGCTAAGATTCGATTATCAATCACCTTGAGGTTTTTGGCAAGTGGTGACAGCTATAGATCTATGCACTATTTATTTAAAATTTCAAGCCAGTTGATTTCAAAAATTGTAGTCGAAGTCTGTGAAGCTTTGAACGAGGAACTCAAGGATGAAATAAAGGTAAAATTTTAATATTTATGACATATATTTATTAAAAGTTTAGGTATGTACAATTACAAAAATATCAGTGAGAATAAGAATAAGAATAATTTCATACATTACGAGTCATTATATGCCTGATATATTAAATCACTCTGATGTGTATTATCTTCTGGACAATCAGATTGAGTTTGGGTCTCTGGTATATGCAAAATATATTGAACATCGTTAGATTGATCTGATTGAGGCTGCTTATAGCGTTGATAAACTGATTGACTTTGGGTGTCTGGTGCAATAATTTCATCACTTATAACACGTATCTTTGAAGAGCGTTGATGAGCAGTGATTTCGCTTGGTTGTTGGAAGAATGTCGGTTGACATTCACTGGACTCATTAGATAATGTTATATATGTATCAGGTGGCTCTGAAAACGATGAGTGTGGTCTAGGAGATAATGTTGTAACATTATAATGAACTGCATTATTCGCAGATAAAGGACGCTTTCTAGAAGATAGTGATGTAGTTAACGGACTATAATATGGCGTAGACTTAGGTGTAGAAGTACGAAACGATTCACCTGATGGAGATCTTTCAAAACGTGATTTCCGAAATAGAGCATGTATATCGAACATTATATCGTCCCTTTCATGTTCAGGTAACCTCTTCAGTTTTTTGGCAATTAGTTTGCCGAATACGTCGCACTCGTCCTCAACTGCGCTGCTATCCTTTGAAGGATTATTTATCACTTTATTTAAGTTATTGAAGGCTTCTGTCATCTGCCTACTGGCAACTTGCAATTCCGGTGGGTTGTCACGCCGTCGGATGGTGTGTCTATTTTTTGGGGGCTCTGGTTCTTTTGGAGTTGGAGAAGCAATTGGTACATCCTCTGAAGCGTTGGTTGATTCTTCCTGAATCGAATCAGTTCCATGATCCTGAAATAAAAATAGCAAAGGTTTAAATGTATATATCACGACCTATTTAATAATAAATCTTTATTTAATCCAATCCAAATTTGTGAGTGTATATGGGTTCTGTATACTATATGCATTTGAGTGCGCGTATATGCAGGAGTACTGTATGTGTATGTAGGAGTGTGAGTGTATGTCTCTGTATTTTATGAAAAATACATGAGTGCTACAATTAATCGGCTTTTTAATTATTTATATACAATTTGAGTGTCAGCTTTTAATGAAATTGACCGTGTCTTTTTACATATTATTTGATGATAATATTTTTTATATAATATACTTTTTATTTACAGATGCCGTGCAATGAGCAGCAGTGGTTGGAAGTTGAAAACGGATTCAAGGAGAATTTTCCACATGCCCTTGGCGCAATGGATGGAAAGCATATTGTTATACAATGTCCGGTTAACTCTGGTTCTGAGTACTTTAATTATAAAAAGACGTTTAGTTTAGTACTTTTAGCTTTAGTCGACAGTAACTATAACATTATGTATGCTGACATTGGTAGTCAAGGTAGGATCAGTGATGGAGGTGTACTTAAAAATTCTTCGTTATGGCAAAAAATTGCATCTAACGGGCTTAATCTTCCTAAGCCAAGTCCATTATCCGGAACGGATCATGTCGAAATTCCCTACGTTTTTTTGACAGATGGAGCATTTGCTTTACATAATAATATAATGAAACCATATCCTGGCAACCATGATATCAATTCACCGAAAAGGATTTTCAATATGCGCTTGTCAAAATCTCGAGTAGTAGTTGAGAATGAATGTGTTTGGTATTTTAGCATCCAGGTTTAGAATATTCAGAAAGCCAATTGATTTGGATATTCATAATATCCCAATTATTACAATGACATGTCTCTTATTGCATAACTTTCTCAGAAAAAGTAATAAATCATCCCTTATATATATGCCTCCTGGTACTGTAGATATGTATGATGATAATGGAGTTTTAATTCAACCCGGGTCTTGGCGGGCAGACTTTGATAATAACTGTGCTTTGAGAGATATTACACAAGTACCACGCAGATCACCATTATCTGCCGTTCAGATAAGGGATTACTTTACAAATTATTTTCAATGTTTATAAATAAACACAACGAATGTAGGGTCATTTCGCCTGTTCGTTACCACATTAACTACATACTTTTTATATTAAAACTAATGCAGAGACATTATTATGTTCTCCTTAAAGCAAGCAACTGCACTAAATGGACGCAAACTGGCGAATCGACCTTACTGTAATCTGTACTTTAGTAATAATAAAACAAGTTATTGATAATAAAAAACTTACCGTGGTTATTGTTTGTTTACATTTATACACGGACCCCAAAAAGCTGTTCATGAAATCAAAGGCGAACCAAACTGGACGATAAACATCATCTGCGCCGGCACCACTTTTTAAGGAAGCTTCCATTTTTCTGTAGTAGCCCCTGTATGTCGCAAAAAGTGAATCCTTTTTTTTCTTCAATTCTTCAACTGGTATTTCCAAAACGTCCCGAATACGCACCCAAGCATCATTTACTTTTTTCTTGTCCTTATGACCTTTCCCACTGGGGTCCCAAATAAAAGGCTCTGCTTGAAGTGTTTCAAGGAACAACATAGTTTGCTCCTGTGATCACTGTATGCCGCTCATAATAGTGTCTCACACGCACATCAACGAAAAAATCTATCAAACACACGTGCGTTCACAACGGCGTCTTGACGCGTACTGAAGTCGGCCGAGTAGTGTATAGAGGTACTAAGAGCATGTGTCAGAGGCCTAGTAGCATATCAAAGCAGTCAAGAATAACGACGTTAATAAGTCGGCGATTGCTAAACATCTACAGCTGTAGTCGGGCCGTAATCACTGGATGGAATTTCATAGGCCACGCGTATTTTCGACAGAACGCTATATTACATTCCACGGCTAGTGAAAGAAGCCATTGAAATCAAAAAACATCCAAATTTCAACCGGGAAGACGCACGTAGTACGTCCTTGATAAGTTTTCTTGGCACGTATTGATTTTTGAAAAGCTGTATATTTTGGAAACGATGATCGATTTGATCTTTCAAATGGCATTCAACTCAATTTAAATATTGCTTTAGCTAAAAAATCGGTAGGTTCAAAAATTTCGAAGCAATGTCAAAAAAACATTTTCGTCTATGATAGATCCCAAACAAATTTACCGATTTTTATCCAATTAACGGTACTTGGCGCAGTTTTTAAAGGAGAAACGATGATAAGATTTTGAAGTCAATCGGTATATTAGCCTGAAAGTTATTTCCAAAATATTAAGTAACTTTGCTAAAGAAAACGTAATTTTAATATTTGAAAAGTTGTAACCTTTGAAAATAAGGTTCGGTTTTGATTTTTAAAAGGGCATTCGACGTAATTTTTATAGTATTAAAATATCGTAGAATACCAAAAAATAATTGGTTGAAATATTTCGAAGTTATGTCGAAAAAACACTTTTTTCAAAATTTTCGTCAACGATTACTTCCAAACGAATAAACTGATTTTGAGGCAATTTATGCATTAGATGTATTTTTTTGAGGAATAGTTTTTGTACTCAATCGGTACATTAATCTGGAAGTTATTAAAAAAAAAATTGTTTCGTCACAATTTGTTTAGGGTATTTTCAAAATTTCTCAAAATCTCTTAGGCCCATTTAGTACAAAATTTCAGGAAGTATAAGTTGAGCGGAATCTAATCGAATGCCACCAACCGCGTTTCAATCGGTCCAGGCGTTCAAAACTTATGAGTTGTTGACACACACACACTAACACACACTCACACACACACACATACATACAGACATACTGACGTCATCGCGAAAATAGTCGAAAATGGTTCCTAAGCCCACAAAACGCGGACATATGGTGAAAACTCCATTTTTGAAAATCGGAGCAAAATCAGTAACCTTCCTATCTACATACGTAGTGGGAAGTTAAAAAGTACAAGTGTTTTAATAGATTAATATTGTATTAAACTGGAGTAAATGAAAATGAATTAAACAAAATAAAACTACCACGCCAAAGCTTAAACCTAAAAGTGCGATATTTTTTTAGTAAAATGTACCACTAAAGGGCACAGATCGTCGCCTAGTGTAGCTTTGTAGCATTTTTACTCGTTATTTGACCCTCCCGTTGGTCGAGTGGTTAGCGACCCTGACTACGCAATCAACGGGGCTCGGGTTCGATTCCCGACGGGGACAAGCATTTGTGTGATGAGCGTAAATGTTTGTATTTCTGGGTTTAGGTGTTTATTATATATATTCTGGTATTTATATATTATGTATTTCTATGTATTAGTATCGTTGACTAACACCCATAACACAAGCAAATATTTGCTTACTTTGGGGTTAGATCAGTAAGTGTAGTTTGTCCCGTGAATATTTATTTATTATTATTATTTATTTATTTTTATAATAGATGGCGTTAGCAGTAATAAAATTCTAATACAAAATGTATTTTCTAATTTTTTAATGTTTATGAAATAGCATTTTAATGGTAGATAATATATCTAGACATGAATTTAAACCACCACGTCAAAGCCCAAACCTTAAAGTGGGATACTTTTTCAGGAAAATGTACCACAAAAGTGCATAGAAAGTCGCCTAGTGTAGGGCTCGCTTCGCTCGCCATAATTATACTGGCTGTTGCCCAAGACTTCGTCCGCGCGGACTTCGTTTACTCCGCACAGCACCTCCCCCGTAGGTGACAGCTTGATAATATGTAGCCTATATGTTGACCCGACCTGTTAGTAATAGTCATGCAAAATTTGAAATAAATCCATGTAGTACTTTTTGAGTTTACCCCGGACATAGGAGTAGTGTAGAGGAGGCTTTAAGGACGAAAGATTGACTTTTTCTCTGGCAACACTGACTCAACCTGTCAAAAGCTAATTAGATCATCTGTTTTAATTTTTACTTAATTTATAAATATATTTATGTAATAAAAGTACAATAAAATAAAAATTGGCAAATAACGTTGTGATATAATAGATTTTAATAATAATTATCAAAAATTGAAGAAACAAAGTTTATAATATTGATCGACAGTAACGGTAACCTTTTTTTAAACAAAGAAGAAAGTTTCAAATTCTTAAACGGAAAACCGGGTAAGTATTAGTTATATTTTTTCCCCTTTATTACACTTTCGTAGTATTAATAACTTTTAATATATTTCTTTTAGTACCCATAAACGTTGCAAGATTTATTAACACTGAATAACTCTTCTGGAAGAGTCCGAAATTTTGGAATTACTCCGAGTTTTTCCGACTTTGTAAGACTTTTTTCGACTTTTTAAATAAAAATAAACATTCATAAACTGTTACTTTCACTTTGTAAGTTATTTACCTACTTTTATCCGAGAAATTTTTCCACAAGGGATAACACAAGCAAATAATTTGCTTACTTTGGGGTTAGATCAGTAAGTGTAATTTGTCCCTTGAATTATATTATATATATTATATATTATTTTGATAATATCTTAAAAAGCACCCCACGCTTTTTTTTAAATAAAATATTTTTTTTATTCACATTATTATTAATTTATATTTACCTATTGAAATTTTTAACACTATTCTAAATTTATTTTCTATTTTTTAGTTTGATTTTCTATAAAAAGCGTGTTTTGAGTTTTTTTAAACTATTATTTATTTTTTACTTTGGTTTATTTATAAAGGCGTGATTTTTTAGTTTTTTTAAATTATTATTTGTTTTGTAGAATTAAAATTCTCCTTAGTATTCGAAAATTTGTCAATATTAGAGAAATCGGCTAAAGATAATTATTGTAAATTAAAATTAACATCAAGTCCTATCTTATCGACTGTAGAGAAAAATTATAAAAAATTAAAATTAAGTTTCTTCCCAAGCAGCAATCAAGCATGTTTAATATCCATAAAGCAGCTCATATAGAACTTAAAGTACTATTGCAGCCGTACAATGGTGTAAAAAGATGCTTTTATCGGTATAAGAGACCTTTATGAGTTTATATACAGCCTAATGCTGTACAAGGCCTTTCTTAGAGTTCCGCGTAAGCTTTAGGCGTTATATCTGAATATTAATACACTACTGTACAGCTTTAAGCAATTTGTAACTCATTAGGCTGATTTTAATCCTTAAAGCTGTACATTAGCTGTATTTTGTTTAGCACGGGAATTAATTACAGCTTTAAGTGTTATTATAGTATCACTCAACGCTTGTTTCTGTAAAATGAGATATGCAATCACCGTTCTACAGCTAATATTTAAGGTAATTACCTTATCGACTATAGATGAAAATTATATAAATTAACAGAAATCATATTTTTCAAATTGAAAAATGGAATAATTTTATCAAATTAGTGTATTGTCATCGGTCCTCGATAAATCTACAAAGTTTGAACGAAATCTGGCCTTTTAAAGTGGGTCAAAATCGCGCCCAAAGAAGTCGGTTACAAACATACAAACATACATACAAGTGAAGCTAATAAAAAGCGTGTAAAAAATATACGATTTTTCGTTTAAACTAAAATTAATTGGTCAAATCGATAAATTATAACATTTTTTTTAACTGATTGATTGTTAAAGTTGATGTTTTAAGAAATGTAAAAAATAATTCCGAAATTTTTTCAATTTTTCAAAAATAAATAATAATTAAATTTCTTTAATTCCAGAAAATAGAAAAATCGATTATTATTTGAAATCTCCAAGGAAACAAATTGATTAAATCATTTTGATTATTAATTTTTACTATAAAAATGCCAAAATTATAATTCATAAATAATAAATGAATTATCAATTAAACAAAAAATTATAAATTAATAGAGTTAATTAATTATATTGGGGAATCTCGATAAGACTAAAAAAAAATTTTATCACTTTCAAAATTTTGCCGCCCTAAAACATTTGCCGCCCTGGGCACTCGCCCCGACTGCCCCTAGTGTAAATTCACCGCTGCTGTCATCCGTAGGCTTAGCTCGCAATACTTGAATCCTTTCCTTTGTTTCCGTCTTCACACAATGTTTACAAACATCCGTACATGGTCTTCCTGATAGTGCATCTGTATTTGCGAGAGACTTTCCACTACGGTGTACTGTGTTCCTTAGGTTACCATTGCAAGCTACTTCTGTTCGCCCTGCCGTTCGTGTAGCTCCAGTGTCCCGCGTTGAGCTGCAGTTCTTGCCATTAATCAATCCCTTAATGGATAAACTGTTGCTTTCGTTCACCTGACGTACGACAGCTTTTGGGGTTGTTTCTCGTTCAGCCAGCACCTGCCGGTTGATCCTGGCTGTTACTCGTTTCCCTGCTGGTTCAACAGGCTGTTTAACCTGCCTGATCTCCTCAGCTGCTGAATTTCTTACCGCTTGCTGTCGCCAATTCACTGAAAGAGTAGACATAGGTTTGGCTGGGTAGCTAACTCTAACGTGCCCACGTTCACCACAGGCGTAGCACATGGGGCCCAGTCTACTAGGTTTCACAACTTTTGTTTGAGCCACAACTTCAGTAACCTCGCGTACCTTATATGCTCGAGGTTCGTAGCGAACAGCTCCCTCCTCCAGCGCAAGAGCCAAAGCCTCCTTCATGGTCCCGTGGTGCTAAAGGCGAACAGCAGCGCGCACTTCCAGGTCTCGAATCCCATCAATAAACGCCTGGACGATAGTGTTGTTCTGTGTTAGCGTCGGCCGAAGGATACGCTTTCCTCACGAGTTTCTCAATTTCTACAGCCCATTGTTGAAGTCCTTCGCCGCTATTCTGTACCCGGTCTTTTAATTGGGCATGGAAAACATGCTCTAAGTGACATTCACCGTAGCGAGCTTCCAGTGCCTCCGTCAAATCGGCGAACTGATACTGCTTAGGCATTGCGTCCAAGACGGAGAGCTCCTGTCCCCGCAATACCGTATTCAGAGCTGTTAGGCAATGTTCATCTGTCCAACCACTAGCCTTCGCTGCTATTTCAAACTGAGACCGGTATGCACTCTATGACGCTAGACCGTCATAAGTGGCCTCCAAGTGGTCAACCCTCTTCTCAACACACTTCATGTCGCGCTTGACGAGATCCACATCGCTTTTTAACTGGTCTTGCTGTGCCAAGATAACTGACAATTTATCATCAAAGTCAGATAAAGCTCCTTCAAGTTCCTTGAGATGTTGCTGTTGCTCGTGTAGTTGTTCCCGTAGTTTTTTTTTAGTTGTTGTTGTTCCTGTACTTTTAGTTGTTTCTGTTCCTGAAACTGTTGATGCTGCTGAAGTTGATGAAGTTGTTCTTGTAGTTTTTGTTGTTGCTGTTGCTGTTCCTGTGGCTGTTGCTGAATAGCTGCCAGTATGACAGATCAGTAGGCGCTCCGCTCGACGATAGTGACGTGCTGGCAACACTTGCAGGTTCATCACCAGCAAGCATTTCAGTGTTCTCTGACACCCTCTGTGTCTCAGCTTGAGACCTGGTAACAACACCTTCCTTCGAAATAAGTGGCATTTCATAATTTCAGTTCCGACACCAGTTGTTACGTACTTCGGGTTCGTAATTGTAAAAAACGCCACTTATATTTAACCGGGTATTTACAATACAAATACTCACAACACAACACAATGTAATACTTAAATACGCTGAATAACACTAGTAACTCACTGTACTATCACTAAATTTAACCTACTAGAAGATGACATACAATATTTAAAGTTGTGTTTAAAGTAGGTATTTGAAGTGCTGCCTCCAGATATAATACAGCTTCATGGATGCAACAAACTTATTTTTTGTGGTTTGTGGATATTCAAGGAAATTCGGCGTCTACTGCTGTCTTAAATTGAACAATAACTCCTCTCATTTCTTATCATCTTGCGCAATATTTTGTACGTTGACATAATATACTGGTCAAATTTAATTGACCTAGTAGAGGAGGATCCAGTAACATGATCGGGTTCTGTTCGTGAGATATGAACTGTATAAGCAGCTTTATCAAAATGAAAGTACCCGAACATTTCTTATCTAGAGATGAGTGAGTACATATCGTTTGTACGGCAGCTGCTACCTTGTCAGGTCGAGGCAGGTTTGGTGGAGTAAGAATGGGTATGTGTGTACCTTCCAAACCGAAACACAATAGGAACGCTATTGCTACGAGGAAACGAAAAGCGACAGGAGAAGGTAAAGTGACAGGAAAACGTAAAGCGACAGGAAACGTAAAGTGAAAGGGAAACGTAAAGCGACAGGAGAACGTAAAGTGACAGGAGAACGTAAAGTGACAGGAGAACGTAAAGTGACAGGAAAACGTAAAGTGATAGGAGAACGTAAAGTGACAGGAGAACGTAAAGCGACAGGAGAACGTAAAATGCCAGGGAAACGTAAAGTGACAGGGAAACGTAAAGCGAATGGAAAACGCCACCTCGTCCGGATTTGACGCCACCGCCTCACCTGTACCTGCCACAATAGCGACAGCGTGGAGCTGACACGTGTCACTACACCGCGGTAGCGAGGTGTAGTTCTGTGATGTGTCCGCATGTCACTACACCGCGATAGCGAGGTGTAGGTCTGTGATGTGTCCGCGTGTCACTACACCGCGATAGCGAGGTGTAGTTCTGTGACGTGTCCGCGTGTCACTACACCGCGGTAGCGAGGTGTAGTTCTGTGACGTGTCCGCGTGTCACTACACCACGGTAGCGAGGTGTAGTTCTGTGACGTGTCCGCGTGTCACTAAACCGCGCTAGCGAGGTGTAGTTCTGTGACGTGTCCGCGTGTCACTACACCGCGGTGGCGAGGTGTAGTTCTGTGACGTGTCCGCGTGTCACTACACCGCAGTAGCGAGGTGTAGTTCTGTGACGTGTCCGCGTGTCACTACACCACGGTAGCGAGGTGTAGTTCTGTGACGTGTCCGCGTGTCACTAAACCGCGCTAGCGAGGTGTAGTTCTGTGACGTGTCCGCGTGTCACTACACCGCGGTAGCGAGGTGTAGTTCTGTGACGTGTCCGCGTGTCACTACACCGCGCTAGCGAGGTGTAGTTCTGTGACGTGTCCGCGTGTCACTACACCGCGGTAGCGAGGTGTAGTTTGCGGTCTTGTGATATTAAAAAGTATTTTACAGCGGAACTCATCAATATACTCGTTTAAAATACACTAGCAAAAAGCAGAGCTTTGTAAGGGCTCGCAAAGTTATACTAACTAGTAGTATTGTTAGGAAAGTATTTTTATGTGTCACATCTTTTAATGTATGAACTTTATTTATAATTATCTAATCTAAAAAACCCAGCATATTTTTACCTAAACATTATATTCGCATCAAAGGCGTCGCCAGGTTTTGGTCTAGGTGGTCGCAGGAAAATAAAACCAAAATAAAAAACATGTTTCTAAGACTAAACTTTTTTAATACTTACAAGAAAAATTCTTTAAAATTTTCTAATTCTTTTTGAAATAACTTTCAGGCTAATATACCGATTGACTAAGTAAGTTTGCTAAAAACAACATAATTTTAATATTTGAAAAGCTGTAAATTTGAAAATAAGATTCGATTATGATTTTTAAAACGGCATTCGGCGTAATTTTTTAGTACTTAAATATTGTAGAATACTAAAAAATTATTGGTTGAAATATGTCGAAAAAACACTTTTTCAAAATTTTCGTCAATGATTACTTCAAAACAGATAAACCGATTTGATGCAATTTATGCATTAGACGTAATTTTTTTAAGAATAGAGCTGATTAGTTTTCGTACTCAATCGGTACATTAATCTGGAAATTATATTAAAAAAAAATCTGTTTCGCCAAAAATTTTTTTGGGTTTTTTTCAAAATTATATCAAAATCCTTTGGGCCCATTCGGTTCAAATTAAAAAAAAAAAAAAAGTACAAGTGTATTAATAGATTAATATTGTATTAAAATATAGTGAATGTAAATGAATTAAATGAAATAAATCTACCACGCCAAAGCAGCATTTTAGCACTAACGTGCTAACTAACGCATTTTAACATTTTAACTCGTTCAATGTTAGAATTTTAACTCTTTACTTTTATAATAGATGGCGTCAGAAGTAATAAAATTTGAATACAACATGAATCTTCAATTTTTTATTGTGCATAAAATTGTATTTTAAAGGTAGATCATATCTAGACATGAATTTAAACTACCACGTCAAAGCTCAAACCTCAAAGTGCGATACTTTTTCAGTAAATGATACCACAAAAGTGCATAGAAAGTGGCCTAGTGTATATGTGTGTTAGTGTAAATGATACCACAAAAGTGCATAGAAAGTGGCCTAGTGTATATGTGTGTATATAATAGTCTCTGGTCCTCCCGCTTCTTTTAATATTAAAACAATACGCCCCGTAACAGAGATGTTGTTAACATTTGTGACGTTTATTACTGACCCATTTTAAATAACACTGAATATATTAAATATCCGGATGTCATTTTTGTCCAAAATCTAAACCTGAACACATTGCCGTTGACATATTTTTTAAACCTATAAAGCACACTCAGTGTCTCACTCGTTGTTAATATTTACACAGCATTGGCACTCATGTGACTTGTTTCAAGAGCAAAACAATCAATTAAATCAAAACAACAAACAATCGGTACAAAAACCAACTCAGAAATAAATGTTTATCGAGATCAAGTGTTGTCCGTTACCCGAGTATTGGTCCGAGCTCCTTTAACAACAGACCAACTGCCGTTCTGCCAGGCAGGGGGCCTATTGCCTATCTTTGACATTTATAGTGATCAACTGACATTTGATGAACACTCAAAATTGGTTGGCAACTGACAACAGTGAAATTGGTATTGCTATCGCTTTTAGTGGCGGTGACTTTCGTCGCTTTCCAGCGTCGTCCAGTGGTTTAACTTGTCACGCACTATTTTATCGATATTATGCTTCTAAATAAAAAAGCTAGATAAACGCAAATGCCTATAAGGGTTTATTATGGTCCTTTGTTTTGGTCGGTTTGTATTCTTCAGACTAATGTCAATTGTCAAATGTCATAACAATAAACAAATAACAATAACCTCAAAATAAGTTTAGACT
This sequence comes from Apodemia mormo, assembly GCA_036924255.1. NCBI lineage: Eukaryota > Metazoa > Arthropoda > Insecta > Lepidoptera > Riodinidae > Apodemia > Apodemia mormo. Next base: position 6,035,173 of record JAUPFN010000028.1, read on the forward strand.
AACAAAATTAACTATTCAGCTTTAAAATTTCTTTGTTGATCCCACTTTCTCCACTTTTATGTTTGTATATAGATTCATGTACATAGTATTAACTCCTAATCCATAATGTTGTAGTTGTGTAAGTTTACTAATCTTTGTGTTGGTTTTGTTTTAGATTCCTCAACTTGTAACTGATATAGTCACCGGACAACTCTTTTTATGTGACTCTCCCATGACTGACTTGATATTGGCAGAATCTGTACTAACTGGATAGCCACCAAACCAATATAATAATAATAAGTTTAGAATGCTCTCTTGAAGCAAATTAATAGTTAAAAGAAATTAAATTGTCGGTCGAATTTGCCAAAAGATACCGAAATGTTACAGTCACTTCTCCGGAGGCTTTCTATCCAGCCAGACTCAATGACAGAGAGCAAGTTGAGTAATAACTTAGTAGTTTAGATCTATTGATTGTCATTGCATTGTATTACTTACCTTTTACATAAAAGTAGAATATAACATCTGCATATAAACAGTAACAAATATGATATAATTGAAAAACATGAATAATCTGGTATAAATCTAGCCAAGAGTTAAATAGCAGAACCCCTAACTTGCAGATATTATATTCATTGATTATAATAGTTTTTAGATTACTGTTAGGACTAAGGTATGATATTGGTATTATTGAAGTTAACAGGTAGTAATGTAAATTTAATATTTAATCAAATGAAAGTGTCTAAAGTGTGCTAAATTTTCTACAACTAGACTTGTATGATCCTATCCAATAGCTAGAGCTTTGAGAGGTAATAAAAAAAACATACAAATTTAATTTTTTTATTACTTCCCTATTGTCAATATGACAAAATAATTAGACAGTCCGATTATCTTTATTTTATAAAAAGAGTTGAGAAAAACATAAAACCTCATACTGCATGTTAGTAATAAGTGCATAGTTGCACCTCTGACTCGCCCAATGTTTGTGTTGTGTTGTAGCTTACAAAGTTTTTAACCAAAAGTTTTTCTGTTTAAGGTAATCTTCAGAAATTGAATTATGTGCAAACAGAGACAAATGCAACGATAAAGATATGTATAGTGCATCATCAGGGTAACAAATCAATACAATAACCTCAATAATTTATATAAGGTATTGATTTGTTACTATCATCAGTAAAAGCGTTAAAATGTGAAACTGGTTGGTGTAAATGAATAAAAACTAAATAAAACAGTACTAATTGTTATAAAATAATATCAATACAAATCATCATGGAGTTTTACCAAGTGCCAATGCTGTTCAGTGTTCAAAGTATAAAGAAATGTGTTTTAAGAGCCTACTTAGGAATAAATGTGCTGAGCTCATGAAACAGATTATTTGCACATTGTGCACATAAGGAATGTTGAAAAAGATAATTTAAAAGTGTTAAATTGAGAATAATGGTAAATGAAAATATTCATATCTTCATTCAGCATTGTGTGGTTATACTGTATATATGTTATATTTAGTACATTAGATAGATGTATAAAGCTCATCACACATGGTTAATATACTATAATATTTGATCTTAAAATACCCTAATATAATATATCTTAATGTATATTTCATAATATCGCTCACCATACAAATCCACCATCACACACAACTAAGATAATATATATTTTACCTTTAGTATCTTAAGATACCGAACGATATGGAAATATATATTTCATATCTTAAGATACAAAACATAAAATAAATGATGTTTTTATTTCGGGATGTAGGTGATCGCAGTGCGTCATCTATACATATAATAAAATTGTAGGAAAGTCAAAACTGTACATTTAATATTTTTTTAAAAGAATACTTGGGGCGTGATCTACAATCGATATCGAAGCCAAAAATATAGTTTTTAGAATTTTTGTCTGTTTGTCTGTATGTATGTCCAGGGTAAATTCAAAAAGTACTGCATGGATTTCCTTCAAGTTATGCATGAATATTACTAATAGGTCGGGTCAACATATAGGCTACATATTATCACGCTATCATCCAAGGGGTAGGTGCAGTGCAGAGTAAACGAAGTCCGCACGGACAAAGTCGTGGGCAACAGCTAGTAATCTATATATTAATATAATAAATGCAAAACTTTGTTACTCTATCACGATGGATGGATGGATGTTTGTTACTCTATCACGCAAAAACTACGATACGAATTTGAATGTAATTTGGCACACAGGTAGATTATAACTTGGAATAGCACATAGGCTACTTTTATCCTGAAAAAACTAGGTGATCCCGCGGGATTCGCCAAAAACTTTTAAAATGCAACGGGCTGCACGCTGCAGCTAGTAATATTACAAATGCGAAAGTTGGGATGTTAATGTGGGGTGCATCTAGTATTATAATAGTTACTACTTTAAGCAGTGCGGGGTGCTCCCGGCTTCGTGCCGCATCCAGGCAAGAGGGAGAGGGGGGAAAACTACACATGAAAGCTATTGCCTTTTATGTCAAGCTAGGGGTCCGCCCTTGAACAATTGACATGTCTTTGATGGTTTTTCATTCAAAGTTAACTTTGTTAGGAATGTGTTACTGCAATTTTCATTTTACATTCTTTTACATTTGAAGAGCTGTCTAACAAATCAAGAAGTAAGACCGTATCACTCATAGTTAATCAGCTGTATATAGAACTCCTACAAAGAATATGTGAGGCAACGAGGCAGGCTCATGATAAAATGAACAAATTTTAATATTATTGTATCTTAGCCATGTGTGATACCTTAAGATACTGTATACTTTTATATTAGGGTATCTCAAGATAAAATATTATAGTATCTTAACCGTGTGTGATGAGCGTAACAGTTATAATTGAACTAATTCCTACGTTAAAATAAAGTTGTTTGCATAGCATAAGACAAGTTTCTCTTTTTATATTATAGGATAACAAACAAGTAAATGGCTCTTGGAAGAATTAATCGCCCAGACACCAAAGATGTTAATGGTGTATTACTATCTGTGTGGTCATATAATAAAATAAATTTATATGTATAGTTTCTTTTATTACTATTGTACCTAAGTATTTGTTTTAATATTACCTAATCTAACACAGATTTTCTTTTTTAAACTAAGGGGGGAAAAAAGGAAAATAAATTTAAAATTGAAGAATTAGAAAAAATAAAGAATTTGCCAGATGATAACTGCCTTTTTATATCAAAAGATAGCAAACAAGCAAAGGCTCCCCTCATTGAGAGTCTACCATTGCCTATAGACACTAAAGATGATAATGGTGCGTTGCTATCCTTGTGGTGGGGTCTTATACATGTATAACTTTACCAGCTATTTCATTGTCCAAAAGAAACAGTGATAAGCAATGACATTATAGCGGCAGGAATAAGTAAGGCTGTAATACCAATGCAATGCAAAACAATACAAAACTCTGCCATATATTAGCCAAAATTTTCAATTTATAAATTAATATAGGCTATGCTTTATTAGACAGAAAAAAAACCCATATCTTCAACTAATATATTCAATTTGCATAAAAGTATGCTAGATCAGTAATGTACCAAATTATTCCTGCACAATAATTTCAAATTTTGAAGTTAAAGATTTTGTCAGTTGAAACTGTCTGAATTTATCATTTATAATCACAGTATGTGTTATGGTTTAAATATGTCCAAATATACATAAAACCTACTAAGCCAGTAAAGCTACATAATAAGTAAACTAGCTACGCTGTCTTGCTAAGTGCATAAGTAGCATTCACATTATATTTAAAAGCTGGAAAATATTTTGTATAATGTATTCTAAGTGTAGAAGTTTATTATTATTGAATAAAATTAAATCTTATGACTGGTTATTTTTCAGCTAAAAAAATTTTACATCTTGTTATAATTATTACAAAACTGTAAAGTTTTTTTAGTAGGTACAAGGTAAAAATAAAACTGCAAGTTAATGCATTTTTATTTTTACCTTTTCACATAGTCTTTATTCAAAAAAAAAAAAAAACAATTATATTAAATCTTTTGTCCTTCTCATATGTGGTTCCCTGTTAGTGCCTTGCCTCAAGTTATATAGATCTGTCAGGGCGCTGTTTTGGATCACTTAGTATTGCTGGTAGCAATTCACAATGTGATAGGTACTGCAACTCTTGTATTGCAACAGTTGTGTTTGATGTTTTGGCTAAGGCATATAGAGCAACATAGGTATGTATTAGGATATTATTTAGTAGTGTTATTGGGTTAGAATTTACTCTGCTTGTTAAATACTACCAATTCACTCTCTGCACTCTTATACACTTTTCAGTAGTTAGGACCCACCAGCAAACATCAACATAGAACTTTTGTGACTAAGAAGTTGTAGCTGATTAATGAAATATTAAATCTGAAATCAAATAAAATATTTAAAATGGTATATGCAAGCATCACTGCATCAACATGCTATAGTTAATAGTGTAATGGTTAATCCTCAGACCATTTTTGTTGGCCTGAGTGTTAATCATTAAAAATTGTAAGTATATGGTACGGTAGGTACTTTAAGCTTTAACACAATGATAATTTTTTCTAAAAGAAGCTCTCTTCATGTTCAGAATTAATAATAGCTAGATATAGGAGTTCAATAGTACCTACATAAAAGAACACTAAGTTCTAATTTATTGATAGAGTCATAAGTTCATAAAGGCAACAAAATTAATAATTAAATTTATTTAGATAAATTGCTTTTTGATTTGATTACTCTTGTAAGTAATATGTAAGTATACATACTATTTATATAATTGCACTTACTCTAGCACAATTACTTTTCAAATCAAGGGGATTAGAACAATTAATAAGAATTTGCCAGATAATAATTAGCAGAATCCTCCATAAAATAAGCTCATTTCTTTCACTAATAAAATCACTAATAAAATTAGTTGGCAAATTTAGCATTTACAAATTCAGTATTGGTTGTGATCACATAGAAAAGAAAGTCATATCTTCATCTATGGTTAAAGATCTTAAAAATGTGATATAACAAACCACATATTTCCATAATTATCAAAAACTCTTGTACAATCCCTTTTTGAAAATAAAGTTCCAACTTATAACTATTCTAGAAGGGTTTGCCAGGTGATAATTACTTCAATTTAGCATCTACCAAATCAGTTTCGGTTATCATTTATTAGGTCCATAATAGAAGCTCATTTCTTTCATTAATAAAATCACTTTGCAAGCTTAAAGATGCTAAAGCCTCTACTACTCTCTTACAAGTCGATTTTTTCTTCGGCACAAACAGAATACTGCATAAAACATTATTGTTACCATGTGAAATTTTATGTATTAGTCTTAGATATGTAATTCTAATTTTATTGCAGTATTGTGTTATGACTTATGTATCCTACATTATTTATTATTTAACTATAATAACCTTCTAAAAATGGTATTAACAAACTATATATTGTCAATAGTACATTTTCTGTACCTTTCAAACGTCGCCGGTTAATAGTGTTAAACACTATTTTGATCATTAAAAACTACTCTAGACTAGTTGCTTTCAAAACATAAAAGTGATCAACGATTTGACGTCATTCGTTGGTCACTAAGCATACGCAATACTAATTGTCAAACTACCCATACTAAAAGTGTCGTTCCAGTGCACGATAGTGACTTGGGACGACACCAAGTACTTGTGACGTCATTTTCGTTGATCACCCATGTTAGTCAATACGAAATAAGGGAACTGACAGCTAATTGATGTCAACTTTGCACAGTGATTATCACTTTGATTGTCAGTTCAAGATAGGCAATAGGCCCCCAGGTCGTAAAAATCGAACTAATAGTTATACATGTGATCTATCATCTACTAAAATCGTGACTGCTAGGTGGTACAGTTCCATAAAGTCTCGCCCGGATATTTGGTACCACCGCCTAACCTATTCCTGTCGCAATAGCGTTATGGCTGCACATTGTCGTGTTCCGGTTAGGAGGTAAGGTAGCCAATAAACTTCTGTATGTGGCATTGCCATCCCGCCTCATAGATAGCAACGCAACGTTGACATCTTTGGTATCCATAGGCGATGGTTTTTTCTTCCATCAGGAGAGCAACCTGATTGTTTGTTATCTTCTTATATATAAAATTCTCGTGTCACAATGTTCGTTCCCATACTCCTTCGAAACGGCTTGACCGATTTTGATGAAATTTCGTATGCATATTCAGTGGGTCTGAGAATCAGCCAATATCTATTTTTCATCCCCCTAAATTTATTTATTTATTTATTTACATAAAATCCACAGCTAATATTTATAAACTTACTCTACTTATGATGTACACTAAGAGCCAATAACGGATTTACATTTTTTTTAAATAGACTTTATACATTTTTTTATGAATCAACATTGAAAATATATACAACCCTTAATTTTCAACCCTCTGCGATCAACCCCTATTTTTTAATTCAATATTTTATGTGGCAAAACAACGTTTGCCGGGTCAGCTAGTATAATATAAAGAAAAGTTAGAAACAATTTATCAACATTTTAAAACCCTTACGAAACACGCGCGAACCCGCGACATTATTAATTAAGTACAATTGACTTTTCTTCGTTATTGTGAATAGATTTGTGGTTACGCAAATTACTGGCATCGCCTCTGTGGTCTAGTGGTCCAGCGTTGGCGTTGACCACATGAGGTCCCGGGTTCGATTCCTGGGTCGGGCACTTTAAAAAAAAGTGTTTTTTTCAGTTTTCTGAGAAACACAAAGTTGCCCGGGATTGGAAAGTGCCCGGTTGGCGATAGGCTTGCCACCTATCACATTTGTGGGACCAAGTATCTTCGGCTAATCGTGGGTGCACTTGTTGTACCTCTGCCTACCCCTTCCGGGATATGGGCGTGAAGATGCAAATTACTGGAGTTTGATAAACCCTTATTAATTAATTAAGTGGCTTTTGAAACTGCCTTTTCGGTTAAACATTTTTACAAAAGTAATAATAAAATTAGTTTTCTTTAGTGTGAATAGATTTATGTCGACGCAAACTACGAGAGTCTGAGAAACCTTTGTTGCAAACATCGCACACGTGAGGTTTTATATCACTGTCGATATTTAAATGTCGCTTTAGATTGTTATTTCGACTGAATGTTTTTTTACAGAAGTGATGAGAAAATGGCTTCTCTCCAGTGTGAATATATTGATGTTGACGTAAACGAACTGATTGTGAGAAACACTTATTGCAGACATCTCACATATAAGGTTTTTTTTTTTATTGCATAGTGTACATTTTTAAATGTCTTTGCAAATAGCGTTTTTGACTAAACATTTTTTTACAGACGTCACAAGAAACCATCTTCTCTCCGGTGTGAGTATATTGATGTTGACGTAAACTACTTGCACCTGAGAAACCCTTATTGCAAACATTGCACACATAAGGTTTTATTCCATAGTGAATATTTAAATGTGTTTGTAAATTACTTTTTTTTCTAATTGTTTTTCTGCACAAGTCACAAGTAAACATTTTCTCTCTGTTGTGAGTATGTTCATGTTGACGTAATACACTTGAGTGTGAGAAACACTTATCGCAGATATTACACACATAAGGTTTTATTCCATAGTGTTTATTTAAATGTGCTTGTAAGCATCTCTTTCGCCTGAATGTTTTTCTACACAAGTCACAAGTATACGGTTTTTCTCCAGTGTGAATATATTGATGATCACGTAATCCACTTGATCGTGAGAAACCTCTATCGCAGACATTACACACATAAGGTTTTATTCCATAGTGTGTCTTTAAATGTGCTGGTAAGTAGCTCTTTCGACTGAATGTTTTTCTACACAAGTCACAAGTAAACGGTTTCTCTTCAGTGTGAGTATATTTATGTCGACGTAATCCATTTGATTGTGAGAAACCTCTATCGCAGACATCACACACATAAGGTTTTATCTCTTTACTGTGAATAAATTTATGTAGATGCAATCCACTCGGGTGTTTGAAACCTTTGTTGCAGACATTACATACGTATAGTTTTATATTAATGTGAGTATACAAGTGCCTCATTAAAATCTTTTTTTGATGAAATATTTTTTTACAACAATCACATCTTAATAAACTATCTCCATTTCTCTTATCTCTTTTAGGCCTAGATATATCATTAGCTTTTATTGGAGACTCAGTTGGTCTCGTTAGTGCAGCGACAGGGCTTATTGGGGCTGTTACTTCAGTCTTCACATCCACCACTTCATCTACGCCTTCTTCCTCCTCGTCGTGGTATCTCGTGAACCGACCTATAAATAAAACGTTTCATTATTTTAAGTATGTTAGTGTCAGTAGATTTGTAATAAACGCAGACTATACTATTTCCATTTCTTTATTTTTTTTAGACGAAAGTTCTAATTTGTAGTGTTACTTATTTAAATCATGTACTACACATTCTCTTCCAAATGGTAAGTGTTGAACTACAAAGCTATTCCCCTCCAAGCAATATCGAGATAAAGTTGAAAAAGACAATATCTTGCTCTCGGTCTATCTGGTCGCGGCGAAATACGCTTATACTCGTGGCCTCTCAATCCGCGTTTTTTTTTTATATCATAAGATAGCAAACAAGCAAATGGGTCTCCTGATAGAAAGAGTCAACGATGTTAATGGTTAATTAATCATACCAAAGATGTTAATGGTGCGTTGCTATCTTATGGCGAGGTCTAATGCCACATGTATTTCAAATTTCGCGCCGCCGCCGTCGCCGGTTCGCGTGGCCGGGCAGTAAGATGGTGAAAAAGGCGATGAAAGATTAAAGTAGTCGCGGGTCTGCTTTAATCGACACTTAACCATTTACAATAAATTGGAATTGTGATTGAATTAAATGGTATTACGTACAGAACAAGACAAAATATCATTAAATTTATATTTCTGTGGCCACTGTGCGTATTTAATTATCTCGCAGTACGTTTTTCTAAATGACAAGAACAGGTGAACAGCAACACAAAAATATTACATAGGCTCACAATGTAAAAAGTACCAATCTTACCCATAGAAATACTATCTTTGCAGTAATCATGGTTGTTGCGCTTTGTTTTGCAATAATTGTGCTCAATAAAGGGGGCGAAATTTTCTGTAACAAAATATACATTTAGGTATTTGATTTAAAAAACAGCAGTCAGAGTCAATACTTCAAACTATAAAAACAAAGATAACTTTGAATTCCAGGCAAACAATATCATGGAGAATGTTCCAGTTGTCCGGATTAATGCCTGTATCACCTTAAAATTTAAAGTTCCATTCTCACCAGCTCAATGTCTAGAAATCCATTTTTTAGGTACTTTCTGCCTCACTCTACTCCTTTGTGTGGTCAATTACCGGCGAAGGTGTTTCCGAACGGATACGATTTGGGAACCTTCAAGAAAATAATTTACTCATTTTTAAAAGGCCGGCAACGCAACAGTAAGACCTCTGGCATTGCGAGTGTTCATGGAAGGCGGGTAATCACTTTAAGTTACATTTTTATTGTTTACTAGCTGTTTCCAGCGACTTCGTCCATGCGGACTTCGTTTACTCCGCACAGCACCTGGCCGCTAGGTGATAGCGTAATAATATGTAGCCTATATGTTGACCTGACCTGTTAGTAATATTCATGCAAAATTTGAAGTAAATCCATGCCGTACTTTTTGAGTTTACCCCGGACATACATACAGACAAACAGACAAAAATTCTAAAAACTATATTTTTGGCTTCGATATCGATTGTAGATCACGCCCCAAGTATTCTTTTAAAAAATATTCAATGTATAGTTTTGACTTTCCTACAATTTTATTATATGTATAGATAGATCAATATTTTGAAGTGTTCCAAATAAAGTTTTCAACTTATATTCAAAACCTAAAAAATATTTAGTGTGATGACTCAATTTTATTGCCGTGAGCGCAACCTTAAAATGAGACCTTTTTTTAGCGTTAAATAAAAATTATGAGTGATGGATATAGAGTCCTGAATGTAGGAAGTTTTATTTGTATATTCATTCTTCAAGAATTCTGTTTTTTAATTTCTTAAGTATGAAAAGTTTCTGCGATATCGGCGAAAAACAATATATCTTTTTTCCTTCTTTAATTGCTTATAGCTTTTGCAATTTTTGTTGAGCAAATAAACACTTCCCATACATTCCCGGATCGAATGAGCTATTGCACGGTTTTTAGGAGCAGTATCTCTATTTTTCACCACTTTCAACTTATTGCTTAGAGTTAGACTGTATTATCCTTGCAAACTAATGGCCGACAATAATCTAAGCTATTTTGGCAGCTTGTCAGCATGAGTTTGGCCGTAGCTACAAATCTAAGGGGACTCTCACCCACCAACACGTGAGAAATACGTTATACAATCTATTGCTTTTTGAATCCAACCAATGTGCGTTTCGGTTGACAATAGCAATATGTAATATAGCCCTTGTTACCAAACCAAATATATATTCATTTAATTAACACCCAGCTTAATAAATATGTGAAAACACACACAAGATAAATCTTTAAAATTTCTTATTAAATAAACATCCACCTCAAGCTATTGCAATTATCAGCAGAACATTTATGAATAATTTGTTTAGCTACCTACACAATGTTTTGTACAAACACAAGCTGACTTTCAAGATAGGAAAGGTGACTTATCACTTTGTTTACATTTTAATTCAGGGTTTGTTTCTGTTGTCTCCACAATTTCTTTGTCGTGTCTATTCACTTCTATGTGTACTTCAGAACTTATGTTGGAAAATGTAATTAATCATTTTTTAATATAAGTTCTGAGTACATTCAAAGGGATACCAACGTTTACAACATGTAATTTAAATGAATATTTTCCAAGATATTACAGATTTAAAATGCAGAGGCATAGCGGTTCCGGATTTATGGGCCTGTAGCGAGCGGTATGTTCTGTTAGACTGGAATCTTTTCAGACTATTTTCACGATAATGTGTGTGTGCATGTGTGTGTGCATGTGTGTGTGTGTGTGTGTCTAATTTAATTTATTTTTAATAACATGTGACACCCATATTCTTGCAAATAAATATTTTTTCATTTCATTTTCAGCCTTATATTATCTGACCATGGAATTGCTTGGAATACACAAAAAGTAATTGATTCAATTTTAAAGTGTAAACAAAAAACTTTCGGTTTGAAACAAGATGACATTGGACAACACAAAAATTAAAAAGTGTGTAACTGCTTCACATACTTAAACTTTAGTGAAGTTTTTACAGACTCAACCAATTTTAAAAATCTTTCACTCTTATAAAGCTGCATTATCCAAGAGTGGATCCAAAAAATGGATAACCAAGAAATACAAACATCTATGCTCATCACACAAATGTTTGTCCCTGCCGGAATCGAATCCAGCCCCATCAATTTGTAGTTAGATTTGTTAACTACTCGACCCTTGGGCGGTCAAGTTGATGCACTAAATTAATAATATGTTATATAACATAAACAACAATATAAATAAAGACATTATTTTAAAATAAATTTTTAAACATCCTACATATATCGTCGTTTGGCATTCATTATTGAGAATGTGAAGTTAAGTAACTTTTCAGGAGAGATATACAACCGAATTGTATCTAATGTTTGCAATAATATAAACTGTAAAAACCAAAGTTATTTAACTGTTTCTTAAGCAACAGAATATGATAATCTTAATATTATTAACAATAGTCTAACTGTAAATTAGATACAATTCGGTTTTATATCTCTCTTGAAAAGTGACCCAATTTCACTTTTGCAGTAATGAATGCCGAACGACGACATATAGAATGTAAAGGGGGCCCACATTAGTCATTTGAATTCCCTAATGTTGGCCGTGATTTAAAATGTTTATTATTTCAATATAATATACAGGGTGTCCCAAAAATGACACGTCACAGTGACACTGGAGGTAGACAAGCACAAGAGGCATCGAACCAGCCCAACATGACCTCAGTAAAAGTTGCTTGGTTTTCGAGATATTGCAAATTTAAACTTTTTCTAAATTTTCACGTTTTTTAACGTATTCATTGCTAGTATTAAGTTAGATAGCCCTCATGTTTGGATGTTTTTGTTTGTACTCTACCACGAATAGTTAGTTAAGATGATAGAAGTGTTATTTTGTCGATAACTAAGGTTAAATGTGGAAAAATACTAGATTGAACTTGAAATAAATTAACAGCAAAAAATTACTTCCAACTTTGACCACTTGCCGTGAAAAAAAATACAAGAAACTAAATGAGTAAATCATTTCAAAAATTTGCATGTCTTATGCCAATTCCAAAATGGTATGACACATGTATCTTATTTCAATAATGTAGGATTTTTATTGCCCCATTAAAACTAGGCACCCCGCAAGCTACCGCTAGCAGGTAAAAATTAATGCCGTACGCTACGATAAGGCTTTTTTATTTGTCAAATAAATGAGAGCGAAAGAGAGGGTTAATTTATCACCCTTTTGACGGTTATTGTAAGCAAATAGCTTTGACTCTGACGCACGTGTCGTTACTTTATCATCTTTCCAAAGAAAGGAATGGATAGAAGTCATGTCATTTTCATTTACATGTAAGCACATGGTCCTGCACTGCAAATCAAATCAGTCAACATGACAATTCGTTACCTTACGTTTCGTGCGATAACCGTGTTTTCTGCGCTTGTTTTGTTTCGTGTTTTTGTGTTTCTTCACTTAAATTGAAATGGCTTTTCTCTGAACTCTGATTTCTGTTTTGAACGACAACTTGACGCTCTACTGGACACTGATGTTGCTCTGCGGAGCTGTCTTATTAACGATGGCAAATCGTGGTTTCCAGTACGCTCACCGTGACTACTCGGACATGCACTTTATTTACGGCGAAACTAGGCAGATTTCCAATTGAGGCAACGTTTCATACAACGCAACATTGGCTGCAATATTATACTCCAAACGATATTCAAACCGTAATCCGACGACTTACGAAGTGATTTTAAGAGTTGTGAACGCTTATCGCGAACTAGAACGAGAACTAGAACGAGTCACTCAGAAGGAAGATCTCGAACTGTTGACGATGACGTGGTCTTAGATCAAGTACGAGAGGAGCCAGGAACTTCACTGCGAATTATTGAACGCTGCACTGGTGTACCCAAATCTTCGGCACAACGAATTTTAAAACGTCACAAATACCATCCCTACCATATCCAGCGTATCCAAGAGTTACGGCGACGTGTATTCGACGCAGCCCGGACCATATCGGAAATCAGTTTACGAAAACTGAACCGTAATTTTATTAGATGGTGTCTTATAAAATTACGGTTACTTATGCATAAGAGTCTAAGGAAGACAGTTTGAGCATTTACTCTGAACTAATAAAATAAACTAATGAAAATTAAATAAGGATTTTTTTTGTCATTGAACTGTTATCCAACCATTAGCTTGGCTCCTAGTTTTAACGGGGTATTAAAAAATCCTACATTATTGAAATAAGATACATGTGTCATACCATTTTGGAATTGGCATAAGACATGCAAATTTTTGAAATGATTTGCTCATTTAGTTACTTGTATTTTTTTTTCACGGCAAGTGGTCAAAGTTGGAAGTAATTTTTTGCTGTTAATTTATTTCAAGTTCAATCCAGTATTTTTCCACATTTAACCTTAGTTATCAACAAAATAACACTTCTATCATCTTAACTAACTATTCGTGGTAGAGTACAAATAAAAACATCCAAACATGAGGGCTATCTAACTTAATACTAGCAATGAATACGTTAAAAAACGTGAAAATTTAGAAAAAGTTTAAATTTGCAATATCTCGAAAACCAAGCAACTTTTACTGAGGTCATGTTGGGCTGGTTCGATGCCTCTTGTGCTTGTCTACCTCCAGTGTCACTGTGACGTGTCATTTTTGGGACACCCTGTATATATATAGAAAACGGGAAAATGTCACAACTAAATGGAACAGTAAGAAGGTATACACTTTAAATTATATTTGAAAGAATATATAATAATAGATGTAAAGGTGGCCGGACTTTGGTCATTAAAAACAGATTCAAAACACTCTTAAAAAACAAATTATTAAACAAAAATATAACTGTAGGATCTTGAAATTCTGTAGAGTTATAAATTCGTGACTTTTGGCCAATGTGGTCTGGGGGCCGACTATAGTCTTGTATCAAAATGAGTGCCTAATCTCGGTCACTGATATTTCGTAATAACTAATGGAAATATTCATCAAAATTGCAAGGGAAAGTGTTTATTTTTCTGCAAAAAAGAAGTAAAAGCTATTGGGAGTTTATTTATGATCAAAACACAATCCCTTGTATGGTCTCCTCTAACATTTTTAGCTAAATCGGACACAATACAACTCTGTGTGACTACTCGTTGACTTCTACATGCTAAAACATTGGAGTATATGACACAAATTAGTTAAATTGTGTGTTAATACACACTTATATGAGTAGTCATGATTCACAAGACAAATTTAAACCTTTATGGTATTTAAACTTAAGTATCAGCATAAACATATTAGGAGGCCGACAATAGGAGATGGCCAACTTTAGGGCACATTACCCTACCCTACTAATGTAATATATGAAAAACTTTTTAATAAATGGACTTCAATGTGTTGAAAAACAATAAATGTGGAAAGGCAATAAATTGTTGATTTACATTAGCATATTCTGAATTAGGCCAAAGTATAACTGAATGTCCAAAACTGTCCAAAACCTATAAGTATTCACAGACAATATTGTATTGTGTAATTATATAGCCTTCTACTTGGATTTAAAACAAATAGTTTCAAACTGACAATATTTTTTAACTTCTTTTTCTTATTACAGTGTTACATAACAACTTCCATTTCTAATCTGTATTAAGTACCACAGGAATAAGAATCTAACTGTTAATTTCAGCTACACCACAAACTATACTCCATTTACAGTCAAGAACATGTCGGCACAGTTACAATCTACTAGGAAGTCTAAATAAGTAAAATTTCTGTAATAACCTATGTTCTGTTATATCATTTAAGTCTATAGATGTTTAACAACAAAAATTTTAAACGTACATATAGTGAATGCTCCATTAAAAAAAAATATCGACTATCCATCACCCAACCCTTTAGTGATGTGTTACATACAATTTTTCTTCTACATTTTCTTAAACAAAAGCATGCCAGAGTAGGTATAAGTATAATAAGTAGTAACAGTCCTGTTAAGCATTATAATGCTTACAAATTAAAAAATTAGTTTAGATCATTCAATGTGTATTTGAATTCAATCATATTTATTTACTTATTCACACCACACGGTCAATTGTAAGGTTTAAGAATGCTATATGTTATGTAAATCATAGGAAATGCATACTTACCACTTTCTATATTTTCTAATTCAGACTTCAATTCTGTCGACTCCACATTATCATCATCCACTTCTGTTTTAATCACATCAGTCTCCAATATAATTTCTGAAGTGCACTGAAAAGAATAACAATCTGGATCTTGCTCTATTTTAATTTTCGTGGACATTTTGTAGCTGAACCTTTGAGGTTAGGATGAATTTTCATTTTATGCGCAATATATGTATACACTAAATCCTTTGTTAAAACCTGTAATACTAAAGGTGCAAATAACATTCATTTTATCATATAAAAACAGCAAACTATATATTATAATTTCGTAGAAAGAGAAACTACTATGCACTACTGTGCACAGACCAATTCCCTAGAGTAATAGTGTTCTGTGGACCAATTAGAGTACTACTACCATTGCCATTGGGTGATAATTCCTATGTTCATTAGTGGGTACCATAGATTAGTCTAGTATATAATACTAGCTGTACCCGCGACTTCGTTCGCGTTTGGCCATCATGGCAGAGTAATTATTAGGAACTGACCACAGTATTTCTCGTATTAAGCAATACTTTGGACGGCGAAGCACTTTTATCAAAGGAGAAATATTACGAAAGGATTTTTTAGTGTGGATTTAAAAACACGTTGACTTTGATAACGACCTTTGTGCCTTGTAGGGATTTAGGCAGTGTTTAACTGAAGTCAACTCGCCTTTTATTTTCTACAGTCATGCTTACAGTTTTATTTGTATGCCATTATATACTCATTCCATATGACTATATTTGACTAAAAATCATTTTTGCAAAACCTATTTTTTATAGAAAGAAAGATTACACATCGGTGAAGCAAATGTCTTCATCTGTATTATCATTTTTAAACATGGCTGGGGCTATCCTTCCACCGGATGAAAGTGTCGCAACTAAAATACGCCACTGCCAGGGCAATCATAATCAGCCAAGAGGCTGCGAATTTAATTCTTATTTGTAAAAAAATGTTTTAGTGTACCTTGAACTGAGTCCGAAAAAACTTCCACTCAGAGTTGTTTACGGTGTTATCCTTACTCCATTGACAGCTGTTCGCTGCTTAACGACTGCACGGTTTAGTTTATATTTGTTAAATTACGTGCAACGTTTGTCACGTCATAGCCGGTTTCAGATCGAAAGGCTCGGTCAATATTCCTTCAGGAGTTACCGCGTACGAAAAAATTAAAAAAAATGTGGTTAAACATAACTTTGAGATTTTTCAACCAGTTAATTTTGGCCCAATACAACGTTTTTTATCTTGCTAAAACTGCGGTTAATGGTGTTTGAAAGATTAAAATCGATAAAATCGCGATCAAAAGTTACAGCATTAAAACTTCAAAATAGACTGTTTTGGTTTCAACCTTAGATATTATTATCATAACAACTTTAAGATTTTTTGAGGGCAAAAGATTGAAGGTGAAAGTATAGGCTTATACCTAGGTTCTTAATGGGCAACGATGATTATTTAAGCCAATTTTAAAATCCATGGTGTATGTCTGATAATTAACAATATCTGACTGCTTTGCAGTAGGCTAAATTTGACTACAGACCTATTAGTCAGGGCGAAATAAATAGTATTTGCTTCCAGTAAACGTTATAACTGCAATGTTATTATTATTAAGCATAATATCTTGACCGTGGAGGAGGACGTGTGGAGGTTAGGAACATTTTGTTTAAAACAATTAAAATACGGCTTTTTGCAATTTTTTGCCAATTTTTCGTAAAATATGCGTGGAATCGACATGTTTTTTTATTATCAATAGGGAAGCGCTTGACACCGATCTCGCCTGATAGTAAGCTAAGATGCGGCCTAAGATAGAACGCGCTTCCCTAGAAGTTCCCTAGAGTTTGAAGAGTTCAAAAAATCTAGTTTGTAAAAATGATACTTAGGAAATTAATTTTTGAAAAATATACATCATATTTTTTAAAATTGATGATCGATTTTGATCTTTCGAATGGCATTGAACGCAATTGTTTGACTCAAAATTGTTTTAATCGATAGGTTAAAAATGTCGAAGAAATGTAAAAAAACATTTTTTAATTTTTTAAAACTTTTTTTTATATTAAATTATACTTTTTTTTATATTATATAAAAAAAAATCCAGTATTTGGCGCAGTTTTTTAGAGGGAAAACCTAATTCGATTTGTATATCAAACGGTATATTAACCTGAAAGTTATTTAAACAATATGTAATAAGTTTACAGTAAACAACGTAATTTTAATATTTGAAAAGCTGTACCTTTTGAAAATTTGACTCGCTTTTGATATTTGAAATTCAATGTAGTTTTTTTAGTAAGTACCAAAATATTGCAGAAGATTAAAAATGATTAGTTAAAAAAATTCGAAGTTATGTCGAAAAAAATAACTCCCTAACGGATAAATAAATTTTGATGCAATTTATGCATTGGACGCAGTTTTTTGAGAAGTAAAGCTGATTAAATTTTGTACTATATCGGTTCATTAATCTGGAAATTGTATTAAAAAATACTGTTTCGCCAAAAACCTTTGTGAAGTTTTCCAAAATTTCTCAATATCTCCTTGACTGAATTAGTTAAAATTTTCAGGAAGTCTAAGTTAAGTGGAATCCAATCGAATCCCATTAATCACGTTTCGATCGGTCAAGCCGTTCAAAATTAATGAGATGTTTACATACACACATACACACTCACGCACACGCACACACACACATACATACATATGTCATCGTGAAAATAGTCGGAAAAGGTTCCTAGGTCCTCAAAACGTGAAGATCTGGTGAACACTCGATTTTCGAAAATCGAGGCAAAATCAGTAACTTCGTTATCTTCGTAGCTACGTAGCGGGAAGTTAAAAATGTTTACCTAATTAGAAAGATGAAAAGTTATTTATTCAGGTTTATTTTTTGAATAATTTTTATTTAAGGCAATCTTCGTGCGGGAAGTTAAAAATAAATTAATTAACACATGGCTTTGTAGTTTGTTATTAATAAAAAACAAAATAGCCTTTGACTAAGAAGCTATTCTTGTTCATTGAAAACAATTTGCAATAAAAAAACTTGTTGTACTTTTCTTAAATTTATTATTATTTTAATTCTCTAAAAATATTTTTAATGTAAATTTGTATCATTTTCAATAAGCAAGATAAGCAGTCAAGGGTTTTTTTATTATAATAACAAACTACTCTGCCTCGTGGTCTAGGGACAGCCTATTCGGCTCAGATCATGAGGTCCCGGGTTCGATCCCCGGGTCGGTCAAAGATGTTATTGAGATATTTTCGAGGATTTTCACGAAAATCTAAAATCTCAGTAGCAACACGGAAACTGGCGGAGTGCTATATATATTACCACTGTCGTGCCTCGGATGAGCACGTAAAACTTTCGGTTCCAGTTATCGCTAAAAATAGTCGATTGAATATGCGGCGATGAGGATTACCATTTATCTCACCAACCGACAAACCGGTGAATCGCGGTGAACCGGAAAGTCTATAGACGGTCGGTTTACTCTGCCTACGTCGCAAGGAAATCGGGCGTGATGATACTTTAATAAAAAACAACAACGCCACGTATTTTTTTCTCATATTTTTGATTTTTAATTCTTACAAATAAAGGAAAGTCCTTTGATTGAATTTGTTTTGATGAAGTTATATGTGTGTAAAGTTTTTCTGTAAGATGTTGATCTTATTCTGGATTGAACTTTTAAGTACATGTTCGTATATTCTACTTAACAATTTTTTTAAAGTATTTTGGAGGCAGACTTTAGTCAGTATACCAAGTTGCTTAGGCACTTCAACATCTAACACTTTGCAGAATTTTCATTCATTTTAAAAGACTGATTGATGTATCTAATTTTGAAATATTTACCGTGTTGTCTAGTGGTCCGGTGTCATCGTTGACCATATAAGGTCCCGGGTCCGATTCCCGGGACAGGCAAAACAAAATTTGCTTTTTTAGTTTTCTGATAAAACAACGTTGCCCGGGATTGCCTTGCCACATATCACATTGTGTGAGAGTATTTTCGGCTAATAGTAGGTACACTTCTTGTACCTCTGCCTACGTATTCCAGGATATGGGCGTGTAGATAGTTTTTTATCCTTTTTTACATTATGTAATGTAAAATCAAAATAGTGAATTTTCGCAATAGCCTAGCCTTACGTTAAATTTTATAAAGAACAAATTCTATTAGTATACTCAATTTCAATTAGATGAATATTTTCTGAGATATTAGCAAAAACCTGAAAATTGACCTGTTATATTTTCAAATGTATTATAATTATTCTTATATAAATAAATAAAATGTTTATTAAATACTAATTTTTAAGTTAGTAAAATTGCATTTATAACATTTAATAAAAAAGTATACATTCTAGAACTGATTCTCTCGGGTTATATCCATTATACAAACACTATAAAATGATGACAGTTACATTGAGCCGTGCGTTCAAAGATTTTGTATACACTCCGGGTGTCACGTTCAACTGGACTTACCACCCGAAACCGTTGAAACTTGTGATGTGTGTAACTTCTAAATTATAAAACTCATGAACATGAAATTTTTAAGGGATAATCTTTATAGTACTTACTTTTGAACAAAATAATAATAAAGGATTTCGGATGACAGGTTAATGAATTAAAGCTAAATATACGTTTTTATTTTCATCCCCTATCCCACGGGAACCATACTGAATTTTGGGATAAAAAATATCCTATAACCTTCTTCGGAGTATGAACTCTAATCATGTTAAATTTCATTTGAATCCGTCCAGTAGATTCGGCGTGATGCGCGGCCTTGATACAGACAGACAGACAGACAGACAGACAGACAAAAATTAAAAAAATTACATTTTTCGCTTCAGTATCGATTAAAGAGTATCTTCCAAAAAAATTTTTAAAATATCTTTAATGTACAGAAATCGACCTCTTACATTTTTATTATATGTATAGATTATGCTTTATAGACCGGAAACTTCAACATCGCTAAAACTTTTAACGATGTTGAAGTCAAGGAACTTATACACTATAACTGGAATTGTTACGAAGCAATATTTGTAAAATAAATGTGTACTTTATTTCGTAACGAATAAAGTTGACATTTGTTTCTTACATAACAGAGGGGGAAAACGTTCTGAGCAAGACAACGACAAGAGTGGATGTTGTCCCTTTCTTGCAATTGCCAGTGTAAATAAAACGATCTAGATGGTAGATTTTTACATATTCGGTAATTGTTAAATCCTTTTTATTCATACATGTCGATAAATAAATTAGCATAAAATGTATTGTAATTAACATAGTAAGTTCCAAAATGTGCTTATTTTAATTATTACGTAAATACTTATGCAATGCAAAAACTGTTTCTCAAATTAGTAGAATTACTTAGTAGTACTTTGCAAACTACGCATGGCCACACTTAGATATGGCGATTGGCGCTTTATTTAGTAGAAAGAGACACACTCCACTCACGTCGTGGTACTCTTCGGAACGATTTTGAAGCGTGTGTAAGCGTTCCGGGTAGAATGTAACTTCCTTGGTTGAAGTTTTAACCAAGGAACTTATATACGATAACTGGAATTACTACGAAGCAATATTTGAAAAATAAAAATGTACTTTATTTCGTTACTCATAAAGTTGACATTTGTTTCTTACTTAACAGAGGGGAAAAACGTTCTGAGCAAGACAACGACATGAGTGGATGTTGTCCCTTTCTTGCAATTGCCAGTGTAAATAAAACTTTCGGATGGTAGATTTTTAAACATTCGTTAATCGTTAAATCCCTTTTATTCATACACGTCGATAGATACATTAGAATAAAATGTATTGTAATTAACATATTGAGTTCTAAAATGTACTTATTTTAATTATTACGTAATTACTTATGCAATGCAAAAACTGTTTCGCAAATTAGTAGAATTACTTAGTAGTAATTTGCAAACTATGCATGGCCACACTTATATATGGCAATTGGCGGTTTATTTAGTAGAAAGAGACACACTCCACCCATGTCGTGGGACTCTTCGGAACGATATTGAAGCACGTGTAAGCATTCCGGGTAGAATATAACTTCCTTGGTTTTAACTTAAAAGGACGTCAGCGCCATCTATAAATCAAGCATAAACTATGTAACGGAAGTATCTTATCATATCTATTTCTTAACTTTTTACTAGATCTCTGACATATTATGAAAATAAAACAAAAAACTTTACGCCGTAGAATAGATTTATTTTATCAAATTATAGCAAAATTATGAGGTTTAATCACTGAAAACTGATTCGACACTACTAAACGCAGAGTACTTATTGATTCAACGTTTAAGAGACACAGAAACAACCAAAATCGTTAAAACTCATTTGTATAACTTGTAGACGCGGAAGATAGTTGTTAACTTGCCGTAAATATCACGAAAACAATGCAAATAAATCAAAATGAAACTAGCACAAAACTATATAAACAATCTGGCAGCCATATTTAAGAATGGAATTTAAGTTTTAGTTAGAGATGGTGACCTGAATCGATATCGTATTATATCGATACCATGCTATGCGAATTATACGATATGTCAACATTTTGTATTGATGCATATTTTTATTGTTGATTATATATACAAGAATAATTAATGATCATAGATTATATAATATTAATTTCATTAGAAATAATTATCATAAATTAGTTTCATTAGCGTTATATATTGCATTATAGTTGTGTTTGTGAGCTACACGTAGTGTCTGATTTAATTGTTTTTTGTTTGTAAAATATAAATGCCACCAATATGATATCAAATATTAATTTAAGTGGCATTAAATGTATACAAATTAATAAAATTGGAATGTCTGTTTGTAATATTAAAATAACCGCTTTTTACTAAAGGCATATGGATGTATACACGATACATATACCAAAACAGCATTTTTTACAATTTTTGTCTGTCTGATTTTGACAGGACTTTCACTGGCATATAGCTGATGTGACAGGGATTATTTTAGGCTACTTTTTCGAAATTTTTCACGCGGACGAAGTCGCGAGCTCAGCTAGTATTCTATAAAGGGACAGGCTTCAGTGGATGCAAAACGATCTCATCAATTTGATGAACCATTTAAAACGACCATAAATATACGTTGGAGTAATCAAAGTTCAAATTCTTTTGAACAAGTAAATATAATTAATACGAGATACTATTGTTAAACGAATGTAACAAATATCTTTACAGCAGTTTAATATATAATAAGCTTATGCTAAGTTCATTGGCATATTACATCGGAGAGGTCAAAATAAAATAAAACAAATTAGCCCCACGTTGCATGTCAGTGATTGTGACTTCAGTGATCTCTGAACGCTTACTTTATTTGACAGGATCTACACCTTAAGACATCTGCAATTGTATTAACTTGCAACCCGTTAGTTATATTGTTCTGTGCTTGCAACGCATCCACAAGATATTGTTTATAGTCATAAAAGTGTAGTCAAAATGCCGTTGAATGAAAATAGTGACTTTTGATATTATTATTAAATATCGAAATAGCATTGAAATCTTTTTATTCCAGATACCTTTCATATTTTACCTCATAAAAAATATCGTTTTGTGTCGATACGAATCGTTACATACATCGAATTATGACTCATCGATACAGTGTATCGATTAAAATCGATTTTGAATTTGACATGTGATAGAAATGATTATAGCAGACATTTCAATTTCGACTAGAGATTAGTTTCGTACGAAGTTTGGTGTATGTGGCTCAGGTGGAGCCACCATTAAGTTTTGTAAAAGGTCTAAATGTACTAACATTCCACCCCGTGGTAGGTACTATCTATAGTAATAGTTAATACCAAGGAACTTATATACGATAACTGGAATTACTACGAAGCAATATTTGAAAAATAAAAATGTACTTTATTTCGTTCCAAATAAAGTTGACATATGTTTCTTACATAACAGAGGGGAAAAACGTTCTGAGCAAGACAACGACATGAGTGGATGTTGTCCCTTTCTTGCAATTGCCAGTGTAAATAAAACTTTCGGATAGTAGATTTTTATATATTCGTTAATCGTTAAATCCCTTTTATTCATACACGTCGATAGATACATTAGCATAATTAAATAATAATTGTATTGTAATTAACGTAGTGAGTCCTAAAATGTGCTTATTTTAATTATTACGTAATTACTTATGCACATAGAATAATAACGCATAGAAACCTAGTCGACCCGCGCTATATTAAGCCATTTCAAAGAAGCCTGAAAAGGCCTCTTATGCTCGCCGGCCGCTCAGACATGTGACACGTGCCATACAGAGTACAGCTCTCGCAATTTCAAAAAATGTGAGTTACTGTGTGGAGAAAGTATGTCACCGTGCTTCACAATAGCGTATTTAGGGCTTGAAGATCACATTTCACACATAAAAACTACTTGGCATCGGATATTTTTGTATAAATTCCAAACAAATAAATCGTAAATATCTAAGTTGAACGATATTCAAAATGTTGCCAGCCAAAGAGGAAAATATTCTACCACGTATTTGTTTTTACCTATTTTCATTATAATTAATAACGTGTGTATTACTATTTTATGTGCGATATTACATAGCTTGGACTTCGCTTTTGCATAAAAACTATTTTTTAAGTATTGGGACTTACCATTATACTGGCACAAATATTACAAAACCGTTTGTCAAACCAATATTACAAAGCTTATATTCGTGTATAATGAGGACTTTTAGAAGGCAAAAAAAATGTTCCAACTAGCATTCTAGATGCCACAGTGATACCAGAAAAATACTGTTACTGCTAAAAAGACATTTTTTTTTTAATTTTTCTTATGAAATAATATGCCATGGTACAGCATTATTTCATGTTTTCCTAAGTGTCAAGTAGTTTTATTGGCGATATTTTCGAGTTTTATCGACGAAATAATGTAGAATAACGTGCCCTAAAATCGGTCTGCGCCAAATGTTGGCCTCCTAATATGTTTATGCTGATAATTAAGTTTTAATTCTACATAACTTGAAATTTATATTGCGAATGAAGATATTGCTCATACACGACTTAATTAATTTGTGCCGTATACTCCACTGCATATAGTATAGCACGTAGAAGCCAAAGAGTCGCCATAAAGAGCTGCATTGTTTCCGATTCAGCTAAAAACGTTAGAGGAGATTACGCACAGGGATTACGTTTTTCTATATTCTAAGATCTGAATCAAAACAGTTGCGCACGATAGGTGGTGCTCAAGTAGTGCACAGAGCCAATAGTAGCTTGACTCAATATAGTAGTCAGAAATATTATGTTTAGCTTAAAACATTTTAACTTTTTAAACTGATTTAAATAAATAATTTGATTAATAAGCATACCTATGCTATTACTTTTTACCTCAAAGTGCTTGTAAATATTGTTCCGCTTGCCCACCCATCTGCTGACGTTCAAGCTAGTTTAGCTTTCACTAAATATATACATATACACACATACACGCACACAGACGTACACATAAAGACACACAAGCATTCGCCAAGCAATGTACAAATTTGTAATAACATTTGACCGCCCCGTTGGTCGAGTGCTTAGCGGCCCTGACTACGCAATCGACGGGGCTCGGGTTCGATCCTCGACGGGGACAAGCATTTGCGTGATGAGCATAATGTTTGTATTTCCGGGTTTGGGTGTTTATTAAATATA
This sequence comes from Apodemia mormo, assembly GCA_036924255.1. Taxonomy (NCBI): domain Eukaryota; kingdom Metazoa; phylum Arthropoda; class Insecta; order Lepidoptera; family Riodinidae; genus Apodemia; species Apodemia mormo. The sequence continues at coordinate 6,060,073 of JAUPFN010000028.1, forward strand.
TTCCAGTATTTATATATGTATTTCTATGTATTAGTATCGTTGACTAACACCCATTACACAAGCAAATAATTTGCTTACTTTGGAGTTTGATCAGTAAGTGTTATTTGTCCCGTGAATATTATATTATTATTATTGTACAATTATATTTTAGAAGATATATTTCAATAATTTTTTTAAAATTTTTTTTTAAAGAATTACTTCAATAAATGTTTTTATAACTTCAATAATGTAAACTTGTATTGGCCATATTTTTATTTACGGTTGGTGCTGGTTGTTTACCGCTGTTTGATTACTGATATATACAAAAAAAATATCTTGACTCTTTAACATTTCCGTGTAATTCTACTCATTTTACCTCACCGGGATAAAAAATGTAAGTTTTAAGTTTTTTATATGTCTAATAATACTATTGGAAAGAAAGACAATCTTTATTTTAATGTAGTGAAAATATTTTAAATTACAAATGAAAGCACAAAAACTAAAAAAAAATATAAGGTTAAATAGCTTTGGAATATCATCTTGAGAACATCTAGAATATTTCTTGACATTTAAAATATTATACGTAACCGAATAAAAGTATAAGTTTCAAGTTTATACTAAATGACTATTAATGTTATAATATGAAAGACTATTTATAAGGTAGACCTAATTTAAATACCGTTTTGGGAAAAATATTTATTTGCTTGCAACATTATTCACGCAATAATGTGTCTTTGTGTGCGTGTCAACGCAAGTAATTACACTAAGGGTGACGAAGGTTATGCACACATCGATACGGTTTTGGCTTAAAATATGAACGAAACGTTGAATGCAATTATCGCTCTAAGCGTTATTACTCTATGCTTATGCAATGCAAAAACTGTTTCTGAAATTAGTAGAATAACTTAGTAGTAATTTGCAAGCTACGCATGGCCACACTTATATATGGCGATTGGCGCTTTATTTAGTAGAAAGAGACATACTCCACTCATGTCGTGGTACTCTTCGGAACAATTTTGAAGCGCGTGTAAGCATTCCGGGTAGAATGTAACTTCCTTGGTTAATACACATATTTATCTATGGTAGGTACTCTAATTGGTCTGTGAGTGCCACAGACTACTTAGAGATGCAAGCATCAGACGGCAATCTCTCAAACTAAGAAACTAGCCAATAGGAACGCTCACATATACATTTTGACAAGTAGTTTTTTTTCATATGCTCTTATCACAAAAGGCAAATATCTCCCCACATAATGCCTTTGTATATATTTTGCTTATACCTATCCCCTTTTTCGTTTTTTTTCTTTTGTGTAAGGGATAACAAAAATAAAAGACGAATAAAGTGTTTAGGACTTCTTTTATTTTTAATTTAGTTTTATATTTATTAAATGCTTTAAGTTACATTTGAGGTAAGACTGTGTTTAATCGTGAAACATCGGTACTCCTTAAAATCTTGTTTATGATATTGCACCAATTACACATTATCAAACGCAAGGATAACTCAATAAAATATTCAAAAAATAAAATTTCTGAGTAAAATGCACTCTAAAAAGTCAAACAAACACTTGGACTAGGTAATTTTGGTCTAGTGGTCCAACGTTGGCGTTGACCACATGAGGTCCCTGGTTTGATTCCCGGGTCGGGCACTTTAAAAAAAAGTATTTTTTCAGTTTTTTGAGAAACACAAAGTTGCCCGGGATTTGAAAGTGCCTGGTTGGCGATAAGCTTGCCACCTATCACATTTGTGGGACCAAGTATCTTCGGCTAAACGTGGGTGCACTTGTACCTCTGCCTACCACTTCGGGGATATGGGCGTGAAGATACTCATTTATTTGTCTGGGGTGGTTCCTGCATTTGTTTGACTGTTCTACTATGTCTCCAAATACTTTGATAGCATGCACTCACTGATGGGTAAGTCAGTTTTTTTTTATTTTAATGTTTTGTATTCCTTATAAATAAACTATATAATTATTTACGGAAATCTTGTTTAAATTTTCTTTATCACATGTTAATTTTTTTCTACATTGGCGGTAGTTTATTATTTTTTTTTTAAATTCAATCCAGCAGTGAAGGCACGTGCGTGAAGATTATTAATTAGTCTTACTTGGGCTTTCCGCAGTAAGAATATTTTTTGAGCGCAAAAATCAGAAGAATTAAGTGAAATATTTTCATCAAGATTTTCACCTGATTTATTTATGAAAAAGTATTTAACTTTAATACTTGGTCACCTGATTCTTCTTCACAAATAAAACTTTCTAAATGGAACTTAATAATACTAGTGATTAACAATGATTTAAGGGTGCTTTTAAACGTGTGGCAAATGTGATTGTTATTTCTAAAGTTATACGCCCGTACTGGAACAAAAAAGTATTCAATCGACTCAGAGTTGAAGTACCAAGTGCTTTTATATTTTTTCACTTAAGAAATTGCCACAGTAACGAAAACTTTTAAGAGAAGTTAACCAATTTTTTAAAGAGAGCACGGATGTCTTCTTTCTCCTAATATCAACGAATTTCATATTATTTTATCTTAACATTGCTTCAAAATGTGTGATGTTTTGAGTTTTCAGTCACTGCTTGGCGTACTCTTCCATCCTTTGATTGCATAAACTGGCACGATTTACTGAATCAAAAATATCATTAAAAAATTATACGACTTCTGATGTGTTTTTAGTATTAGTATATAGTATTATACAGAACTCTGCATCTGCATATTGAGCTGTAATAATAACAAAGATATTGTAAACAAACTAAGTAGTGCTCGAAGTGTTCAAAACTTTAATGTGAAAGTACCTACAAAACTGAACAGTGTAAGCTAATGTAGCTGCTACTGTTTCACTGAATACTCTAGTACAATTGTTCACCTGAAAAAAAAAAACAAATGCTTATTACTCATTACAACAGTACTAAAAAAACAACAATCATAAAAACAATATTTTGTTTGACGCCCGGTTATATGGTACCACCGCCTTATCTATTTCTGCATCAATAGCGTCATTGCTTGTAATTGTCATGTTACAGTCTAAATGGTAAGGTAACCGGTAGACTTACGCATGTGACATTGCCATCCCGCCACCCGGATAGAAACGGTTTTTTTCATTTTTGGTATCTACAGGTAACGGTTTCTCTTTCTAACAGTAGAGCCATATGTTTGTTCGCTATCTTCACTACATAGTGTTAAACAAAGTCGCTTTCCGCTGTCTGTCCGTATGTATACATAGATCTTTAAAACTACGCAACGGATTTTGATGCGGTTTTTTTAACAGAGTGATTCAAGATGAAGGTTTATATGTATAATAATATAGTAGGGAAATACTGTTATAAATATATTTAGCAAAATAACGTTTGCCGGGTCCGCTAGTTAATATAAAAAAGTCAAATTAAAAATATTTACAATACTGTTTAATATACGAGTATAAACAATTATTCCATTACAAATGTAAAAAAATATGTGTGTATATATGTGTATATTTGGATGGATTTAAATGTTTCATGTAAAAGAAGATTATATCTAGATTTTGCAGATATTTTACCTGATGGAAAGAGATCACCACCTATAGACAGGTCATTTTCAATGTAATGTGCATACAAGGGTTGTTGTTGTGTCGGTCTCTGGTTCGCTAGGATAAGTATCACATTTTTGGGACCAAGTATCTTCGGCTAATCGTGGGTGCACTTGTTGTACCTCTGCCTACCCCTTCGGGGATACGGGTGTGAATATATTCAACAATTCGTAAGAAAAGTACTGATGAATTAATTTAAATAAATTTAAAGCTTATAAAATGAAGTATTAAATAGTTTGGTTCGTTTAGACTTCAGACTACTCTTATGTATAACGGCGTGGTCGCAGCTACCTGCGGCGCGAACTGTGACGGGAATCGCGGTGCGGCGAGCGATGTGCGATGAAAACAAATGAAGTATGGCACAGCTGCCGGCGACGAGCATTGTGGCGCGGAAACAAGCAAGCGGCGCGCGACCGTGACGCGCGGTGTGATGAGCGAATGACACAAATGTACTAGTTAGTAACGAGGCGGCCACAGCTCACCCCAGTGCGACTGGCGTAATCGGGGGACGTATTTGACATCATGCGACTTTAACTAAATATTTTGTTTTTAGCGCGTGGAATTTGAAATTATAAATTATAATATTGAACAATTTTAAAAATTCAAAATATATCCACTACCGACGCCACCTTAGTCATAACTAGCCGCGCGACCCGCCGCATTGGAATTCGCGTCGCAGTTCTCACCGCAGCTCAGGCAGCTGTGGCAAGGCTGTAAGAAAATAACCAATGATTAGACTAATATAAAAATGTGGATTTCATTAACTTTTGTTATATCATAAGAAAGCAAACAAGAAAATGGGTCTCCTGATGGAAAGAATCAACTATTGCCTATAGACACCAAAAATGTTAATGGTGCGTGAAATCTTGTGGTGAGTTGTAATGCCACTTGCATAAATTCATCGGCTACCTTACCCTCCAAACCGAAACACAACAGTGACAAACACTCACTCTGTTGAGGCGGGAATAGAAAAGACGGTGGAACCAGACCCAGGCGAGACAATACAGAACTCTACCACCTAATAACCACGGCGGTAATGACTCGCATAGCCAATCGATCGCCTCTTACGACCTGCCTGGCAGAACAGCAGTTGACCTATTCTTCATAAGAGCCCGGACCAGCAAGGAGGAAACATATACATGTCTTTGCGTTACGGTGTTTTGGAATTAAATATATTAAAATTCTCAAAATTGCAAGATATAAGTTTTCATTTGTTTTAAAAGATTTCATTTTAATTAGAACCAAGAGAGGAAGGAATATTGCAGTGGTTGATTTGTTTAACCTATACACATTCAAATATCGTATGTCTGAGAATGACAAATTGTTATAAATAATAATGAAATTTTATTTGTTTTAAGATTGATTTAAATTTCATTAAAATATAATATGTGTTGAATATAATTGATATTTTATATTTGTGGTTATTTTTAAGCAAGTAAATAAACCCTTTTCTTATACAATACGTGAAAATCCTTTGAGAAAACGATACTTTTTAATTTTTATAAAATAATAAACTATATTATTTTATACAAGAAGCATCAACGCCATTTTAGCAAGAATTGGTGAGGGGGTGGTGCAAAAATCCAGACAAACGTTGCTGAACTCCCCCGTGTTGGTCCGAGTCCTATTTGAATAGAATAGACCAACAGCCGTTCTGCCAAGCAGGTCGAAAAAGACAACCGATTGGCTATAAGTGTCACTACCATCGTGATTACTAGGTGGTAGATTTCTCGCCGATGTTACCACCGCCTCACCAATAGTGCCAATGCTTCTCATTCCGATTTGGAGGGTAAGGTAACCGGTAGACTTATGCATGTGGCGTTGCCAACCCACCATACCGATGGCAACGCACCATTAACAACTTTAGTGTCTATAGGCAATCTCTTCTCTTTCCTTCAGGAAAGCCATCTGCTTGTTGGCTATTTTATGATATAAGAAACCTGCTCAAACAAACAGGATAGTTTTTATTCTAGAAACCACGCTCCTCCCCCTTCCGCCTTAAACCCCATGTTAGTTCGGGTTCCTTTTGAAGAATAGACCAGTTACCGTTCTGCCAGGCAGTTCGTAATTGGCAAACGATTGGTATGCGAATCACTACCATCGTGAATATGGTACGATATAAAAAACAATCTTGGTGTAATTTACAGATGAAGGGCAGCTGGTTAAGAAGCTTTTATAAAGATAACTTCTTAATTAAAGGGGGGATAAATAGACATAATATATTCCCGCCAAATAACTAAGAAATTGTTTTTTCTTTGTAAAACAGTATGAATGACATTTAGTACTTGAATACGACGCAAGAGAATTGACATGATAATATTTCACCTATTTTTTATGAGATAGCAAACAAGCAGTTGGGTCTACTGATGGAAAAGAATCAACCGTCGTCTATAGACACCAAAGATATTAATGGTGCACTGCTATCTTGTCGCGAGGTCTATTACCACATTTACCTTACCCTGTAAACCGCAACACGACAGTGACAAGCACGACTACCATTGAGGCAGGAATAGGTAAGGCGCTGGTACCAGACCCGGGCAAGACAATGCAGACGCGTGTCACGCGTGTGCAGTGTATGCGTGTCACTACCATCGTGGCTACCACCTAGTAGTCACGATGGTAGTAATACGCGTAGCTAATCGGTTGCATTTTACTACCTGCCTGGCAGAACGACAGTTGGCCTATTCTTCAAAGGAGCCCGGACTAACATGGGGAATTTTTATAACCAAATTACATATTACCTTCCATCCCCTTAATTTTATCAGGAATGATGTGTTCATTATTTACTTTATAAAGCAATCTCATTTGTGTGTAACGGCAATCGGTCTTGTGAACTTCAACAATATCATTCCATTTAGATATGCACCAGCCAAATTTGATATACTTTGTTAAAAAGTTGTTTCTTAAACCTCTTAAAAGGTGAGGCGGATCATAAATAACACTCGCTGTATTACTATTTATAATAGTAACATCATCTAAAACAACAATTATCACATTATTAAAATGTATACCATGCCACTCACACCTTACACAAAATGACAATATTTTAATGAAGAATATATTTTCCGTGCTAGTAGTGCTAAAGGATTCTATGTCGGGACCCTTTTTAGGGTGTTGAAGTAAACTACATATATATTAATCACGGCAACAAAGTGGTAATTTCAAATGTTGAAAATATTTTTTTAAGATAGCTTCTACACACGTATCTAAATTGTAGATTTTTTTTTCTCGAGTACCCCATAGTGTACCTACTTACCTATTTGGGGTATCCTTGGATGGGTCTTAATTATTTTTTTAAAGTGTTTGTGAAAACAATTTTTCGATCAAGGGAGTTGTTTGTGAAATATTAAGCTTTCAAGTGCTAATTTTTGTTAGAGTCAAATGTCACTTACGAGTGGTGATCCCTCTGTTAGGTAAACGGTTGGTTTTGGGGCAGGGAAAAAATTAAATTAAATTAAAATGAAAACTATTATGGCTTAGAAGGCTTTACAAGTTTATGAGTGATAGACGACAAATTACACAAATTGATTTAACCCCAAAGTAAGCAATTTATTTGCTTATTGTATAAGTGTCAGACAATGATACTATTACATTGAGATAAATACATAAACACTCCAATATATTTAATAAACACTCGAACCCAGAAATGCAAACATCTATGCTCATCACATAAAAGTTTGTCCCCTCCCACCGGTCGGGGGGTCAAACTCGAGCCCCAGTGATACATAGTCAGGTTCGCTAACTTCTCGACCAACGGTGTAAATAATAAATGTAAATTTGTTAAATTCAATTTAAATTTAAAATGGCATTGTAATTATAAAAAAATATGTAAATAGCCTCTGCAAAATCGCCTCAGTTGTCTAATAGTTCGGTGTTTATGTTGACCACATGAGGTCTGAGGTTTGATTCCAGGGTCGGGCAAATTCAAATAATGTTTTTTTCATTTTTCTGATAAAAACATCGTTGCCCGGAATTTCATAAGTGCCCGGTTCGCAATAGACTTGCCACCAATCACATTGTGGGTCTGAGTATCTTCGGCTATTCGAGGGTTCACTGGTTGTACCTCTGCCTACCCTTATCGTTGATACGGGCGTGAAGATTCTTTTTTCTATACATTAAAAAAATGATTACCTCTTGTTTTAAAGATTCAACAATATAGGAGTTAATCCCTGCTTCAACATTTAATATAGATATATTTTTTAAGTATATTTTGAAGGAAGGATAAATATTTTGTACAAGAATTTACAGCAATTTGAAATTTGTTGCATAATAGAAAGTGCAATTATTTTTTCATCATCTGTAAACGCCTTCTTTTGGCCTTTTTAGTGCACTGACTAATTTGCAACCATGTGGTTTTTGGTCAATGGATTCATTCCATTTGTTAATTTTTCAAATATTTTCTCTTTTGAAAACTTTAATGCTCTTCGTGCTTTGTGGCAAAAATTTAACTGCTTTCGGTATCTGACATACTCCTTGTAAAGCCGAGCATAGTTTTGTGATAGTGACATATTATTTTTATTGATATGTTGCCTCCTCACTGACGAGTTTGGTGTAAATTGAAAAGCGATTTCTGTAAAAATAAGTTCAGGATAAATCTATATCTATATCTGTCTATCTAAACATTATATATATATATATATATATATATATATATATATATATATATATATATATATATATATATATATATATATATATATATATATATATATATATATATATATATATAAATCAATTGCCGTTCGTTAGTCTCGCTAAAAGTCGAGAACAGCTAAACCGATTTGGCTTATTTTGGTTTTTAATTAATTGTTGAAGTCCAGAGAAGGTTTAAAAGGTGAGAAAATATAGAAAAAATAAGAGTAGTTAAAAAGGCAGAACAACGTTTGCTGGGTCAGCTAGTAAATAATAATTAAAGAGATCCGCGCATTAAAGTAGTTTTAATGCATTGATATGAAAACCAAAGATACACAATCAACGTCCCAAAAACGTCCTCCAAAAATGAACGCACAATTTCAAATTGTGCGCTCATTTTAAATAGAATCGCGTCGATCGCGACACTGTCAATTTTATTTCTTTTTGTACGTTGCTTTGTAAAAACAACTATAAACCTTGCGCTTAAGGTTGGATATGCAAAGACGTATGTTTTTCTGTTATATCTATAACTATTTAAATGAAATTAGGGACACTTTTGAGTGTCAATTTTGTTCGGGACTGTGCAGCTTGAGTTGGTCTCGCTAAAACTCTATTTTTTAAAGAAAAAAAATTCTAAATTTTTTTCTTTAAAAAAGCAAAACAACGTTTGTCGGGTCAGCTAGTATTATATAAAAATCGATTGCTGTTCGTTAGTCTCGCTAAAACTCGAGAACGGCAGAACTGATTTGGCTAATTTTGGTTTTGAATTAATTGTTGAAATCCAGGGAAGGTTTAACAGGTGAGAAAATATAGAAAAAAGTGTAAGTAGTTAAAAAGGCAGAACAACGTTTGCCGGGTCAGCTAGCAGTTATTAAATTTAAGTAACAAAATACAGATAACGTTCTTATAACAAATAAATTTTACCTATAGAACTGTGTTCATTTACAGAAGACGCAGGTAAATTAGACGGCGATTGCGGTAGAACAATATCTGAAAAGAAAAATTTGACAATGCAATTATTTAGAAAATTAAATCATATTTTATTAAATAACAGATGTTTCTGTTAAAAACATATGTTAGTTTTTATATATGTATGTATGTGTATCCAACCTACACAAATGACATGGTTCCCTTAATTCCCCGTGTTGGTTCCAGGCTCCTTTAAAGAATAGACCAACTGCCGTTCTGCCAGGCAGGTCGTAAAAGGCGACCGATTGGCTATGCAAGTCTCTACCATTGTGACTACTAGGTGGTAGAGTTTTGCATTGTCTCGCCCGAGTACCGCCAGTAGTAGCCCACCGCCTTACCTATTCCTGCCACAATAGCGTCAGTGCTTGTCACTGTCGTGTTCCGGTTTGGAGGGTAAGGTAGCCGGTAAACTTATGCATGTGGCATTAGACCTCGCCACAGATAGCAACACACCATTAGCATCTTTGATGTCTATAGGCGATGGGTTGGTTGGGTCAGAAAAGCCGTCTATTTCTTGTATAGTATTTGTACCCTTTCTTGATGACACATCTGGATAGATTTTGATGAAATATTGTACCTATATTGGCAAATTTTGTATGGAAGACAATTTTATTGACATGGACTTCCTTAGAAAATTGTTACATGAAAATCATAAAATTTACTGTTGATTACATTGTTATTCTATTTTTATTTTATCATCATTGATTTGATCATAAATGATGACAGACGAAACTACAAACTTCACTTTAAGTCTCAGAATCGATAAATGATAACATTGTAACATAGAAAAATATAAATGAATCACTTATCACTGTAACAATATTAAAAAATAAAATATTTTTCAACAACATAAGCATTGAAAATGTAGAATATACTAACATTAAGGAATAATAATTGGTGAATATTATAATTGAATTTCTTTGTAATAAACTGGATGGATAAATTTGTTTGTGTTATGAAGATCAAGAGATAAAGGAAACATAATTTTTTCCGTATTAACATATCATGGCTATATCTGGTCTATTTTACAGTATGGAATGTTTATTTTTGGTATTTCAGTAGAATTCACGAATCTAAAGAAAGTCCAATAGGAATTTGACCGACTCGTTGGTCGAGTGATTAGCGAAACTAACCATGAATTGATGGGGCTCAGGTTCGATTTCCGATGGGGACAAGCATTTGTGTGATGAGCATATAAATGTTTGTATTTCTGGGTTTGGGTGTTTATTAAATATATTTCAGTATTTATATACGTATTATACTAGTACATAGTACTAATATCGTTGACTAACACCCGTAACACAAGCAAATAATTTGCTTATTTTGGGGTGGGATCAGTAAGTGTAATTTGTCCCGTAAATATTTATTTTTTTAAAGTATCTTCACGCCCATATCCCCGAAGAGTTAGGCAGAGGTACAACAAGTGCACCCACGATTAGCCGAAGATACTTGGTCCCACAAATGTGATAGGTGGCAAACCTATCGCCAACCGGGCACTTTACAATCCCGGGCAACTTTGTGTTTCTCAGAAAACTGAAAAAACACTTTTTTTGTGCCCGACCCGGGAATCGAACCCGGGACCTCATGTGATCAACGCCAAAACTGGATTTATTTTTTTATTTTTTCAATTAAAATGCTAATCAGCTATCTCACTGGTAAAAAATATTTTTAATAACCACTTATAGCAGCGTTTCTTAACCTTTTCAGCCTACGGACCCCTAGGAAAATCAAGCACAATTTCAGGTACCCCTTTAATAGAAAACATTGGGATTTATTTATATTAATTCATATGTTCATAGATAAGGTGGCGGACCCCCATACATATACCCTACCCTAGGGATCCGCGGACCACAGGTTAAACACTGACTTATAGAATTGACTAAGAGTTTTTAAACTTTTCAGGTATCGATTTCTCAAATATTTTTGCTATTTCTGTTAAAATTGTTATTAGTCTGTAATATTTACATCTGTCCCTTGAGTAATGGTTCTCTTCTCTTAAGTAGATGACATATCTTAACAAAAAATATCAATTAATAAAAAATTCATTATCTACTTTTCTTTGTAAGCAATGGCATTAGATACACACAAACATCATGTTATGTATATTGATAATAATCAATATACACAATCATATATATGTTTATATCATACATTCCTGACAGTCTTCTTTTACATAATTTTACCTTTTGAAAGCCTTTTAAACATTGTAAACCTATAGTTTCACGGCATAAATCCCCAAATATTACATGGAATTTGTGCCAGATTGCCAATTTTATCTAAAAGAAAAGGAATATAAAAAAAATCAGTCTAAATCCATTTAACTATGAGTGAGTAATTTCTTTTTCTTTACTTTCACTATTAATAGGTGAGCCCAAGAGGCGCATTTGGGATTTATTTATTTATGGGCACGTCAGATTAACATAGTGGGGTACCTCCCATACTGTTGAGGCTCTCCACCAAATAAAATCCCTTTATATAGAGGGGGGTAACTAGGGCAGAAGAAAAATAAAATTAAGATGATTTCGGCTTATGGAAATTGTCAGATTATATTTTTTCGTTATTTTTACATGATTTCCTCCATCATAAAAGAAAATTTGGATACACTCAAGAATCTTAAAAACAACTTGTTGTTTTTAAGGTTTTTCCAGTTTCCCAAGTACGGGGCGAGTGCTATAACACAAAAACACTCGAGAATCTCAAGACAATGTTTTCTTTGCAACTTTGTGACACTCCCACTCTCTTATGATAAACTTAAATCGTCAGATTTTTTAAATTTTAGCTGGCAATTAATCCACCTTACCCTATTCTGATGCACTTCAGAGTTTTCATGTCACTAATTTTTTTAAACATTTTTTTATCTGTAGATTTTTTCCCCACAATTGAAAGGAAAAACATTATAGAACCTTTATTTTATCTATATTTTAATCTACGAAATCCAATGAGTCCTTATGACGCTCGAGTAACGCCATTTAGCAGGTTGGGCTCCCCTACTATTATATAATATCAATAAAACTCACCAGTATCAGCTCTCATACGTTTCTCTGCAACTGCATCTTGAACTTTACAGTATGTGTGATCCAAGTATTTTCGTTGTTGAGTATAATAATGCTCTTTAGTGATATTTTCTTTTTCTGAAATTGTATAAAAGTTTATCTCATTATTACAATATCTACACACACAAATTATTACACTGTATTTGTACATATATATGTGTGTTTATGGCTCCATGACAATTTTATAGTTATTCTATACTTTCCATCCTCGGCCTTGGTAAAATTCCATAGGATGCTCAAAAAAGTGAAACTGGCTGAGTGATATGTAAAAAATAAATTTATAAAGTGAAGTTAATGTACAAGTGATAATTTAATAGCGTAATAAATTTATAGTTTCTTGATATACAAATAGGCTAAATTCACCTATACAAATTAATAAAATTGGAGTGTCTGTTAGTAATATTAGAAAAACCATTTGCTACTAAACGCATATGAATGTATATACGGTACATATGCTAAAATAACATTTTTTTTAAATTTTTGTCTGTCTGTTTGTTTCGGGAATTCTCTGAAACCGCTGGACCTATTTTGATGGAACTTTCACTGGCATATAGCTGATGTAATAAAGAGTAATTTAGGCTTATTTTTATTTTAGAAATTTTCCAAAAAAAACAAATACAAAAACAACAACAAAGTCACGGGCAAGCTAGTATGCTATAAAAATACAGTTATTATAAGATTAAGGCTGTGCAGCACAGATTGTAAAAATTAACAAGTGATTTTTGGTACAACTAGACATTAGAGTATAGAATAACACCATAATATAATTTAATAGATGAGGCAATGTAAAGCTAAATAATTCCACCACTTCGTAGTTTGAGTGGTTAGCGAACCTAACTACGAATCGATGGGGCTCGGATTTGATTCCCGACAGGGACAGACATTTGTGTAATGAGCATATATGTTCGTATGTCCAAGTTTGGGTATTTATTATTATACATTTTTTTTAACAGTATTTATACATGTATTAGTATCGTTGACTAACACCCATAATACAAGCAAATAATTTTCTTACGTTGGGGTTAGATCGATTGGTGTAATTTGTCTGGCAATTTTATTATATTATTATTATGTAGAGCCATACAAATAAATTATTGTAATAATGTGCAAGTATATCCACCATGGCTCTGGAAATTCTATGAACTGGAAATAGACCATGGCTTCCTACCAGGCTTCTTATAAAAAACCTTAAGCTTAGAGAATAAGGTTAAAATAAACTTTAAACAGATATTTTTAATTTTAAAAATATAGACGAATTCTTAAATAGATGCTCCTTAAATACATGTTTATGATAACCACATTTAAAAAATAATATTAATCAAGAAAGTAGAACTTAGAGAATAAAGGTTGTAATCACTTTGAAAAGATAGAAGCCTTTTTGAATAGGTGTTCCTTATATATATATATTTACAGTGTAAGCTATTATAAAGACTATTAAAACGCCATCCTCACGTGATTTTTTTGCAGTTCCGGGAATGCCTCTCGTAATTTCTTCTTCAGAAAACAATGTAGGATGTACATCTGCACGAAGACGAAAACGGAAAGAAGTTGATTGAAAGAATTTTCCTTCAAAATGCTTTCTGCACACAAATTGCTTTTGAAAATCCTTCCCACACTTTAAGCCTCGCAATCTCTCACAATGTACATTAACGACTTTTGGAGTCCTATCTCCGCACTTGCAAATTTGTGAAACGTGATGTCCTTTCGCCTGCTTAGACAACCCAATACACAACACTGATTGTAGATAATGCCAATTTACAATATGAAGATATTACTAATTTAAATGCTGTTTAAGATAAACAGCATTTAAATTAAAACTGTAAAAGATAAGTTACGGAAATTAACAACGCAAAACTTTAGTCGATCAACATTTAAATAAACAAAACAGTAATGACGTGAGCGGTGAGAATGACTTGACAGCTATCATTCTTTGTCAAAATCAAAAGACAGTACTGTCATATCAAAGGCCAAAATTGTCACGTTCGATATGTGTACCATAGACAAGGCTAGTACTCCTTATAAGTGGACTACCGGCCGCGGTGAGTGCATTGAAATTTGAAAACAGTTGCCTTTATAATCTAACCCACAGAACATCGGCTCAGTGAATTTGGCCCCACTTTTTTTGATTTTCAGATTTTTGATATTTTTAATTATTTGTTCGTCGTTCGTTCTTTAAAGTTCGATTGTAAAAATTGTTTGTTCGTCTTTTATTTATTTATAATTAATTAAACAAATGATCACCCTTAAGTTGGCCCCCCTTACTAGATATCTTTATTTTTATCACTTAAATTAATTAATTTTGATTAATTATCGTTTGTTCGACGACTATTGGTGATTGTTCGATCATAAAAACAATTAAATTCCCAATTATTATTTATTTTATATCTAATATGCAAACCATTACCTCACGCCTACATTGCGCATGCGCCAGCAGTCTAATGGCGACTGAGCGATGCGTAGTGCATGTCATGTAAAAAAATGACATTATAAATAATGCTCCATTTCGAATATCATCAAATTATACGATTTGAATGAAGTATTTATTCAACAGTGTGAGTACCTCGATTAAATATAAAGGTATTTAATTCTTATTAGGAAATATTGTAGGTAGTTCCGATAGTGGTAAATTTAACACGATACATAAAAAAAAAATCTGCACATTTTTTGAGGTTAACTAATAGTACATCTAATATATACATCTTTAACAGAATTATAAATAGGCCTATCATTTTAGCAAAGAAACAAATTAAAAACAGTTGTATGATATACACACCCACACACATATGTACATATATAAGAAATTCATATTTAATTAGAGTAATTACTCTTTTTGTTTACTCAACAAACAGCTTTATGTGGCTTTATGAGTTAAGTACATATATTGGACGTAATGCATGTAAATGGACTATATAGACATTAGATGTTTTTCGATGATTATTAATAAGTACATAATTTATTAATAATGATTCTTTTACAACTAAACATTCGAAATGGAGCATTATTTATAATGTCATTTTTTTACATGACATGCACTACGCATCGCTCAGTCGCCATTAGACTGCTGGCGCATGCGCAATGTAGGCGTGAGGTAATGGTTTGCATATTAGATATAAAATAAATAATAATTGGGAATTTAATTGTTTTTATGATCGAACAATCACCAATAGTCGTCGAACAAACGATAATTAATCAAAATTAATTAATCTAAGTGATAAAAATAAAGATATCTAGTAAGGGGGGCCAACTTAAGGGTGATCGTTTGTTTAATTAATTATAAATAAATAAAAGACGAACAAACAATTTTTACAATCGAACGTTAAAGAACGAACGACGAACAAATAATTAAAAATATCAAAAATCTGAAAATCAAAAAAAGTGGGGCCAAATTCACTGAGCCCAGAACATCTACTACTACCGCAGAAGAAAACTAACTTCATACAAATTTTTGGAGACTGAAAAAGCTAGCGCCATCTCTGTGTGGCCCCCAATTATTAGTTTGGTTCTGGAATGGCTGGCGGGGTCCTTGACCCTTTTAAATTATTATACTTTCTTATATAAATGGTTAAAATGAAACAAAAAATAGATTTATTAAGGATATTTTATTATCTTTAAAATAAATCAAAATTAAAAATATGGTTAAATCAGTTATTACAAAGTATATAAAGTAATATTCCTAAAATAAGTAAAACTAAAGTCCTATCTGTTTTTTAAAAATTATTTTGTTGTTAATTCTAAGCATTTACATTATTTTAGAACAAGGTGTGCCGCCGACTATTGTCCGCGTGTATATATATCTGAGTTCTATGTATTTTGGATAAAGTCTTTTTGGATAAATCTTTTTCAGAAACAAAAGAATCTTAAATTACTCTTTACAAAATTAGCCAGTAGAAGCGTGACAAAATTGGTTTAGCCATTGTGGAAAATAATTGAGACAAACAAGCAACAAGTATTACAAGCTAAACAATTTTTAAAATTAAGTGGCTAACATGGAAATATTCATTTGCACTTAGTAAATTAAAAATCTAAATTTTATTTCTTTGAATGGACACACTATAAGTTCTATTAAAACCATAACACAAAGCATGAGAATAAGTTGACAATTGGTTAAAGAAATATTGACCACAAATTTCTTGAAAATTTTACAGAATCGAGTTATGAATATAAACTATGGATTTATTGTGTTTTTAATCCAACTGGTTTCAGCTATTTAGATTGTCTTCAGGAGTTACAATTTGGGAAAATTATTACAATTTACAATGTAACATGCAAGTAGTTTTGAAATATTTATCAAGTTTAGGATTGATATTGTTGTTTAAAACGTTATGTGCAATTTTTTCATATTTCATTAGTTAGCAAACAAGCAGATGGGTCTCCTGATGGAAAGAGTCAACCATCGCCTATACACACCTAAGATGTTAATGGTGCATTGCTATCTTGTGGCGAGGTCTTATGCTACATGCATAAGTTTACCGGCTATCTTACCCTCCAAACCGAAACACGACAGCGACAAGCACTGACGCTATTGCGGCAAGAATAGGTAAGGCAGTGGTACCAGACCCAGGCAAGACAATACAAAACTCTACCACCTAGTAGCCACAATGGTAGTGACTCGCATAGCCAATCGGTCGCCTTTTACGACCTGCCCGGCAGAATGGCAGCTGGTCTATTCTTCAGAGGAGCCCGGAACTTTTATTATTATTTTCATTTATAACTTTTATTAGTTTCATTTATTTGTGTATCCTGATATCGTATGTGTAATTGATCTGGATTTTGACAAGACATGCATTTGGTATTACCAACTCATCACATGGATAGCAACACACCAGTAACATTTTTGGTGTCTATAGGAAATGGTATATCTCCACCAGAAGAGCCATCTGCTTGTAGGCTATAATATAAAAAAGTAATAAGCGATTTTATTCTAACATACAGTACAGTTACAATAAAGTTTACTCAAGAAAAATCTCAACTCATAGTACATTGTTTCTTAATTGCTAAAATAACTTAATTTCTTTGTATTATATTTTATAAAGTATAATTTGCTGATCCTAACATACAGTTCAGTTACAATAAGGTTAACACTAGGCATATTTATATTTTTCGTACATAATTTTTGTTTGCAACGACTTGTATATACAAGTACCTTACTTTCTACTTACTTACTATCAAAAGAACAGTTTTTTCCGTGTAATCTTGTTTAATCAAAACAATATTAAATTGGGGACAAATTTAACGTAGAGAACGTTATTACTTGTATTGTAATTTTTTGCTATAAGCTCCCTGCGTTGATCCAGGCCCACTTTAAATAGACCATCTGTCATTCTGCTAGCAGTTCATAAAAGGAACGTTTAACAAATATGTCACTTCAGTAATGTCTCGCGTGTGTTTGATCACCACCTTAGTCCAGATTACCTCCTTGCCACAACAGTGACAATTAGCTTAAATACTTGTCATTGTCAAATTCTCGTTAAGAGAGTAACGTAGCCGGTAAAACCATCCCGCCACACGGAAGGCAATGCACATTTATAAATTATACCGTTAGTATTAGTAGTAAACGCGACAAATGTTACTATTCATCAAGAGAACTATCGGCATATTTAATGTCTTATGATATAAACAGTGACTAGAGCTGACGTTATTGGGACAGGAATAGGTAAGATGATGGTTCTAGACCATGGTGAGAAAATGCAGATTTTTACCACCTAGTAGCCACGATGGTAGTGACTTGCACAGCTAATCATTCGCCTGGCACTGGCTACGTACTATCTGGCAGAATGACAGTTGGTCTATTCATCAAAGGGAGGCTGGATCTACAGGGAAGAGTGTTTATTGCACATAAGATTAAACTTTACATTTACAAATAAAAAAAGAGTTGAGACATCTCAAACTAAAACTTTTGTAAGCAAAACATAAATGTCATTAAGAGCGCACACACGGATTAAGAAGATACTATAGTTAATTTCACATGGCACGTGTTGTAGTAATTATATGATTAAATAAAAACAGATGTTTGTTTCATTCTTAGCATTTGTTTCAGAATATAGCATAATTTACACTATTCAATCTTTATACCAGAAATAATTTCAATTGATTTTATGCGTCTTTTGCACTTAAGCGCACACGCCCTACTATCATCGTGACCCAATCGCCGGGATTTGACGCTACTGCCTTATCAATTTCCGTCGTAACAGTCAGTGCTAGTCAAAATCGTGCAACGGTTTGGCGTAAGGTAGCCTGTATATATGTGTATTGTGGTATTACCATCTTACCACGACAGCAAATCATTAACATCTTAGGTGTCTATAGACGACGGTTGTCTTTTTCCATCAGGAGAGCCATTGGATTGCCATTTTATGATATAAAAAATAGTTTACAAAAAACTTTGATCACACAGGCTGTAGATACAACCAGTCCTTATACAGGTTGACTGGTAACAGACTGTACATATTAAAGACATGACATTTAAAGGTCGTCCATAACCAATAAAACATAATAAAAAATAATATTGCTTAACTACATAGTATTACCTCAATAATATTAGTATAGTAATATTCAAAAAGTATGGTTAGGGCACGAACGACAGCGACTCGCCAACGAATTTAGTTACTAGTTCGACAAATCGCAGTTTGTCAACAATGAACTACATGTGTTTAAGTAACATGACAACATTGCGTGAGTGTTGTTAATAAACATTTTTATTTGATAATTAGGTCAAAATTTTAATAAATATTATTTTTACTCATATTTTTTTCAATTAACCTATGTGTTTTTCCAATTAACCTATCAGTATAACCTATGTGTATAATTCTTTATCATCAACCATAATATTTTATACTAAGACCATTCAAAATTATTGTACTAAATTCACAAATGTTGTGATAACAGTAAATAAATGCCATTACACCTACATGCCTTAAGAGGTAAGCTAAGGTGCAACTGAACAACCTATGTGTGACAACTTATCGACAAATAGGGTACATATCCAATCCCAAACAAGTCTTTTTTAGAAAACTAAAAATTTAGTTAAAAAATTTGCTTAATCTGGAATTGGAATTGAAAATTGGATTTGGATAGAAAAAGTAATATTAAGAAAATGTTTAAGTAACATTAGCATCTCCTTAATACAAACACACACAAATAAATTTTATTTTTGCATAATGATATCCATTTTTCTTCTCAATGCTGCAGTAGAAGCTTCTGAAGCGTAATCACGATTTTTTACGGTACAAAATCTCTTTATCACAATGTAGAAAGTACTTAATATTAAATAATTAATGTTTGATTCTTTGTGATCCACACATCGGTCAAGAAAATCAAAATTTATTGTTTTTTAATAATTTTGTAGCTAAACTTCTCATTTTTTTTTGCATGCTTCTTTTTCTAATAAAATATTTATTACACACACATAATTTCAAATCTTTTAAAGCATACTTTAATAATTTTCTTAAATCGTTTTGCTCTTTGAACTCAATAAATAAATGTTGATTATCATGTATGTCACACAAAACAAGCCTTTTCACAGTCATTACATTTAATTGTATTATTTTTGAAGATAAATCCACAGACATACGCACAGGCTTGTATTTGCCCTTCACTTATTATCGATTTATTATTACAATTAATTTCATAACTGTAATATTTCTAACACAAATTTTCTCGCCTCATTTGTGCGTATATCTGTGACTGGAGTTAATAAAGCTTTAAAATTATCCAATACAGGCTTACTTTTGAAGGTCCGGCCAAATGTTAGAGGCTATTCAGAATCGGTAGTATGTTCGATTTATGTAATAAAAAATAAATCAAAACTTCCTTTTTATCCGACGCAAATAACAAAGGGCGTAGATATAATTTCAATTATACAAAATTAGAACTATTCGTACAAGTATTGTACAGCTCCGAAATATACGAAACACCTCTATTACAATTATTTTTGTGTTATAGCACTCACCTCGTGCTTGGAAAAACTTGAAAAACTTTAAAAACAACAAAGAAAAATATCAACACGCGAGATTTCAAATCCCGCGTGTCGATATTTTTCTTTGTTGTTTTTAAAGTTTTTTAATCTCTATTAGAATGCCTGAAATAGTTTTTACCGTGCTAAAAGACCCAAAACTTCTTAAAAAATGGTATTCCGTTGTAAAAAGAGATCCAGGCTATAAGACATTGCACTGTAAAGATCATTTCGATGCACTTACCAACATAACTATACCTACTATTTTAAAACTGCAATACAATTAATTACTTGCTTTCAATTACACCGGATGCATGGACGTACCCAGGTTCTGGACCAGACGGGGAGCAACCATAACATTTTGAGACTATATTTTTAACTAATTATATTTTTTTTATGATAGTAGAGAGGTAAACAAATTCCAAGAGGGGGCAGCTGCCCCTCCCTGCCCCCCCTCCCTCGGTACGCCCATGCCGGATGAGCGAATAAACTTTATCTCTAAGGAATATGGAGAAGGACCCCAAAATCAACAATATTTAGACAGGAGATGTCTTGACAAATGCAGTTATTGTGGTAGTCAATCACATACTCAATCGTTTGCTACATATGAACGGTCTGGTAGAACGACAGATGGTCAATTTTTAAAGGGAGTCTGGACCAACACGGGGTATTTTTTTTATATCACAAGATAGCAAACAAGCAGATGGCTCTCCTGATGGAACGAGAAGCCTCGCCACCAAAAACGTTAATAGTCCGTTGCTATCCGTATGGCAAGATATCAATACTACAAGCATCTTACCTCCAAAGCTATCTTACCCTCCAAACCGGAACACAACGATTAAAACTATTGCGGCAGGAATAGATAAGGCAGTAGTATCAAATGCCCAGGCGAGTCGTTGCAGAACTCTACCACCTAATAGTCACGATGGTGACATGATAGTGACAAGACTGACGCTATTGCGGCAGTAATAAAGCTCTACCACTTAGTAGCCACGAGGGTAGTGATTCGCATAGCCAATCGGTCGCCTTTTACGACCTGCCTGGTAAAACAGCAGTTGGTCTATTCTTCAAAGGAGCCCGGGTCAACACAGGAAAAATGCTATATATCTATACATGTAATAAAATCTTAGGAAAGTCAATGTATGTCCGGGGTAAACTCAAAAAGTACTGCATGGATTTACTTCAAATTTTGCATGAATATTACTGACAGGTCGGGTCAACATATAGGCTACATGTTATCACGCTATCACATACGGGGGAGGAGCTGTGCGGAGTAAACGAAGTCCGCGCGAACGAAGTCGCGGGCAACAGCTAGTTAGTAATATGACTAGACAAGTTATACGAATAACTAACATAACAGTAATTTACTTGTGTTATTGGTGTTAGTTAACGACATTAATACGTAGAAATACATATGTTAATACTGAAACATACATAATACACACCCAAACTCAGAAATACGAACATACTAGCTGCAGCGTGCAGCCCGCTGCATTGTAAAAATTTTTAGTGAATACCGCGGGATCACTTTTCTTTGCCGGGAAAAAAATAGCCTATGTGTTATTCTGGGTCTTCAGCTATCTACATACCAAATTTCATCGTAACCGGTACAGTAGTATTTGCGTGAAAGAGTAACAAACATCCATACATACATAAAAACTTTCACATTTATAATATTAGTAGGATATGCTCGTCACACAAATGATTATCCCTATCGGGAATCAAACCTGAGCACCATCGATTCGTAGTTAGGTTCGCTAGCTGCTTGACTCACGACAGGGTGGTTATATTATAATGAAAAGCGCATGTCAGATAACAGATTATTAAAAGAAGGATAATTTTAAGTCTCAACCAGTTTCCGAGAGTACTGTATTTCCGAAACTGGTTTAGAATCGGTTTTTTAGAATCGGAAAGAAATATGCGGTTGGCATCGCCGTAGCTCCGTCTAATCGTAAATAGTGTCGGCTAGCGCGCGGTGTGCTCGCCACAACGTGTGATTTTTTATAATCATTAGAAATAATTTTTTGCTTATAAAATATACATTGTCTTAAAGTATATATATTTAAGACTAGCTGTCACCCGCGACTTCGTTCGCGCGGACTGCGTTTACTCCGCACAGCTTCTCCCTCGTAGGTGATAGCGTGATAATATGTAGCCTATATGTTGACCCGACCTGTTAGTAATATTCATACAAAATTTGAAGTAAATCCATGCAGTACTTTTTGAGTTTACCCCGGACATATATTGACTTTCCTACGATTTTATTATATGTATAGATTATTGGAACAAAATCAGCTAGATATTATCATTAGCACCGAAGTTAAGATTTATAAATTGAAAACGAGTCAAAGTGCCCAAAATGCGTAACCTCGTTCCGTCACAGTGACATCACATGCACTAGCGTCAATTTTTCACAGCAGGAACGACAAAAAATATTATTTAATGACTTCGTAAATCATTGTCCGATTTGAATAATTCGAAAAGATATATCATTCTTATCTCATAAAGAATAACGTGGACGCATTTTTATTGCATTTGAAATAAAATTACTGATCCTCATTAAAACGTACTTTCAATTCAATGTTCAGTTCCTAATTATTTTTGTGTTATAGCACTCACCCCGTGCTTGTGAAACTGGAAAAATCTTAAAAACAACAAAGAAAAGTCCCGCGTGTCGATATTTTTCTTCGTTGTTTTTAAGGTTTAGTTCCTAATTTTAAAATATGGCCGAACCTTTAAAAATAACCCTGTATAGCCTTATTCCCGTCTAATTCACAATAATACTAAAAACAGCAGTTTTTAAAGCTGCAATAAACTGACCAGCTGTGGGATACGAATTTGATCCGCAGTTAGCCCTAATGCAAACAAATAAATTCTCAAGCAGGTCCTGTTGTATCCTCCTTGTTGCTAAACTTTTTATAAATTTATGTTTGCTTGTTAAATTTCTCCACACTCTCTCCAGAGCAGCTAAGGACTAAATCCAACCATCTTGAGAGGGGGGTATACGTCTGCATCCCAGGAATTTAATTTTTTTGAAAAACATCTCATTACTTTAAAATAGTCCAGACGTCCAGTACTATTCTCAAATTTTGTAGATAGTTGTTTCCCTCTTCTCATACCTGGTGTCGATCCATTAACACTGTCAAATAATTTATCTTTTTTCGATATAATATTTGCTGTGGTAATAGCTTCAGCTGGCAGTTCCCCTGAAAATAAACAGAAAATATTTGAGATTTTTAATTCCTAGAGTTATTAATGTCAATATTGCCAGTGTTTGCCCGGGCTCCTTCTGAAGAATAGACCAGCCACCGTCCTACTAGGCAGTTCGTACGAGGCGAACGATTGAATATGCGAGCCACTACCATAGTGGCAACTATGTGGTAGAGATCTGTACTGTCTCCACCGTGTCTGTGTATCATCACTTCTTCAACTACTTCAGCCTTACCTATTCCTGTCACAACAGCGTCAGTTCTTATCACTGTACCACGTTCCAGTTTGAAGGATAAGGTAGTCGGCAAACTTATACATGTGGCATTAAAATTCTGGCACAAGGATAGCAACGCATCATTAACATATTTGGTTTCACACCATAAACATAGGCGATGATTGTCCCTTTCCATTGCTATATTATCTATACATATAATAAAATCGTAGGAAAGTCAAAACTGTACATTGAATATTTTTTTAAAAGAATACTTGGGGCGTGATCTACAATCGATATCGCAGCTAAAAATATAGTTTTTAGAATTTTGTCTGTTTGTCTGTATGTATGTCCGGGGTAAACTCAAAAAGTACTGCATGAATATTACTAACAGGTCGGGTCAACATACAGGCTACATAATATTATCACGCTATCGCCTACGGGGGAGGAGCTGTGCGGAGTAAAAGAAGTCCGTGCGGACGAAGTCGCGGACAACAGTTAGTGATATATAATCCAATATAATCGCATTTCTATCCGGTAGTAATTATTAGAAGGTCGAGTCGTCAAAGTGCCTATAAAGGTTTACTTAAATATATTTTTTTTTACTTTGATATTGTGTGTACCAATGTGATCTATTCATGCCGCAATAAGGTCAATGCTTGTCACTGTCGTAGTCTAGTTTGGAGGGTAGCAAGCAAACATTACACTGGATAGCAACAAACCATTAACATCGCTGACGTCTATACTTGATGGTTATCTTGAGCTTGGAGGAGTAGCAGTAATACACACATTCACAAACATGCATCTATATTGGTTGTTCTACTAGAATTTAAAATCATAAAAAGATTCTTAATCTTAGATAATTTAAGTACAAAGAGATTTTATGTAAAATGAATTCAAATAAAACATTTGAGTAGTTGAATAAACCCCAAATATGTGATTTGGTCAAGATATAGGTGTGACGCCAATAATTCAGATACATGCAACCATCCGCATGGGAACATTTCTAAAATAAAAACCCCATATAGCTCCCGTTTCCGTGGGATTTCCAGGATAAAAACTATCTTACGTCCTTTCCCGGATCTCAAACTATCTTTGTACCAATTTCCTTCAAATCGATTCAGTGATTTAGGCGTGAAGAAGAGAGACAGGCAGAGAGAGTTACTTTCGCATTTATAATATTGTATGGATGTTTTTGGCCCCTTTTAAAAAATAGACTATATACCTGACTGAATGATCCTGTGTTACTTATTCTTATTGCATGAACATCGTTTTTAATTTTAATCACACCAGAATTGTAGAAGGTAAAGTAGTTGGTAAATTTTATAATTGTGGAAATTTATTTACATTGCTGTCGCTAAGATTGAAATGCACCCCTAGAATCTTGACTTTGTTTGAAAAGCATTTGTCGAGTGACAAGAGAACCTATGATATAAAACTAACTAACCCCATAGATTATAGGACTGGAGTTCAATTCCCTACAGGACCAAACATTTGTGTGATGATCATAGATGTATGTTTCCTGGGTTTGGGTGTTTATTATGTATGTTACAGTATTTATATATGTATTTCTACGTGTTTGTGTCGTTGACTTACAGCCAAAACAAAATCAAATAACTTGCTTACTATTGTCCAGCGATATATGTAATTTGTCCAGTAATTTTTATTCTTTATTTTTTTTTATTATTATCTGTTTGAAAACAAAAAAAGAAGAGAATATCTACTTTTTGCCATTCCGTTATAAAACGGGCTAGTCATCAAAAACTTCTGGTAGTAGCCACATTGGTAGTAACAGAAAGACAGGTTTAATTTTTAGTAAGAAAAAAAAATTGAATAAACTTCGAATAACTGGATGACGATGATCAGAGAGTGTAGATTGAGAGAGTAAATTTACATGTAGTATGGCATAGGTAGACTTGTATTACGTCCTTGAAATTGACTCCTGATCCTTAACACCATTCTTAGACATTACCAATCCATTTTAATGATATGTAGTTCAGTTAGCGCATTAATATTTCCACCTGTGCCAACTCTTAAAGTTAACAATATAATATGTTTATTTTCCATAAATTATGAGAAATATTTTTTACCTGGATGGCAATCAAAACAATGTTCATTTAATAAAAAAAAGTTAAACGTGTACCTTGTGATATCTTTGCATACATTCCAGCTGCAACTGCATCCTCAGAACTTGAGCTGCCAGTTTCATTTTCATTTTTTGTTTGGTGTTTGAATTTAAATGTTCTTGTTTTAAGCGTGGAGCAAAACCAAAGTTTAGATTACTGTTGTCTTACTCATAAAATTGTTTTATGTGACTCCATTTAGCAACACCTTTAACAGGCAAATGAATTATTTATCCTAATATTTGCAATAGTTGTAAGTAATAGTGTTTGTTAAGAAGATAAAAAGTTAAGTATCTTCACGCCCATATCCCCGAAGGGGTAGGCAGAGGTAAAACAAGTGCACCCACGATTAGCCGAAGATACTTGGTCCCACAAATGTGATAGGTGGCAAGCCTATCGCCAACCGGGCACTTTCCAATCCCGGGCAACTTTGTGTTTCTCAGAAAACTGAAATAACACTTTTTTTTAGTGCCCGACCCGGGAATCGAACCCGGGACCACACGTGGTCAACGCCAACGCTGGACCACTAGACCACAGAGGCGACAACTTAAGAAGATAATATTAATTAATAACAGTTGACTTAAGTAAGACAATTGCTGTGAATATTGAGTAACCTAATTTTGTTTTCAGACGAAAACATTGATTTCTTGTATGCCCGAACTCTTGCTTTTTCAATCAATAAAAATTATTTAAACACAATTAAATCAATAAAATAAATACCATAATACCCATATCCTGGAAGAGGTAGACATAATTGTAAATAGCGCACTCGCGATAAGCAAACAATATTGAATCCCATGGTATGACAGGTAGGTAATGAATAGATAAATCAGGCACATATTTAAATCTTCCTAGAATGAATAAATAATGTCAGCTGCCAGGCAGTTTTACACGCCTTGCAAATTGCAAACGCCTTACCTATTCTGCCACAATAGCGTCAATGCTTGTTATTGTCGTGTTCCGATTTGGAGGGTAAGGTAGCCGACAAACTTATGCATGCAGCATTAAGACTCCTCCACAAGGATAGCAACCTAAAATAATGTGAAAATCTAATGTCACTAATGTAAACTAACTATAAAAGATACCTAAAAATAATGCATTTTGATAAGTTGATTTTGTTTGAAATTAAAACTCTTTTCTATTGGAAAGAGATAGCTACCAAAAAATTAGTACAGTAAAAACGTTTTTTTGTTAATTAATTCAGTGTATCGTCAATATTGAGAGTATGCAAAAATAATTTATGATTAATCTATACATCTATACAAATAAATAAAATTGGAATGTCTGTTTGTAATATTAAAGTAACTGGTTTTAACTAAATGCATATGGAATACACGTTACACTTACCAAAAGAACACTTTTTACGATTTTCGTCTGTCTGTCTGTTTGTTCCGGCTAATCTCTGGAACGGCTGAACCGATTTTGACGGGACTTTCACTGATAGATAGCTGATGTAATAAGGAGTAGCTTAGGCTACTTTTTTTAAATTCCACGCGGACGAAGTCGCGGGTCCAGCTAGTGTTTAAATGTTAATTAAAAATAATATAAAAAATCAAGAATTTGAAGATATGTATCTGGATCTGGCGTGAAGATATGTATGTATGTATGTACTTACGTATGTAAGAATTTTATTACTGCACAACTGTAAACGTGTCTAGCTCCCTTGTCACATATCTGTATGAGTGAGTTGACTGTCCAGTTAAACTTTTAATGACTTTTGTGTGCTATTTCAGTGCTTGTCATGGCGTCATAGCGTTATAGCCATATATAGTTAAGAAACTCGGTTCAAACCAGGTATTCATTAGACACTTTCGAATTTGACATAAAAACAATGAGAATTAAGAGGCAAATGTTAAATCAACTCACCTTATCACATATTGTATCTGAGACTGCAAATGTGAATAACCTTTTTCCAAAATTATACATAAATGGGGATTTTTAAAATGTTCAGTGCATATCTTTCTGTGCTCAGAATATAATTTTTAATGGAGTTTAGGCGAAGACCATAATTCATTAGGGAAACAGTATTTTTCCCATCATTTACACCTGTAATTATAATAAAAAATATTTAGTTTTTGTATTCAGAAAATGCTAAGTACAAACATCCATTCCCATCAACTTAACATTAATACCTAATTATAAATAGATATCAAAAGAAAGAGATGCTCATTTCTTAGCTTTATAGCAACTCAAAAAGTGCATATTTGAAGCTTATATACAAAAGTGAGCCTCAAGCCAAGCAAAACATATTGTTTAAATGTAAGAAAGGGTACGCCTGACTTGGGAATTTTTTGACCCTATATACATCCCTTTTGTGATATTTTTGGGCTGAAAGGGATGAAGGACATCAACTCTTGTCACGGTTACTTTGCTCTGTAGTCATTTCTCGCAGAGCTAGGAGATGAAACTATAGACTATTACAAAGGCTTGTGAGACTTGGAATAATTTTGACAATAAAATCAGCTCTGAATAAGATAACTTTTTAATGAGTAATGAACCCTTACGTAGAGTAACTTTTCTCACAATTTCTTTAGGACTTCTATATACCTTACCTACACAAAATGACACTTTTTGATTTCCACCACAGATCTACAATTAATTCATGACACCAGATAAAAAAATAGCCTTAATAATGTAGGACTAATTCGACAGTTTTCATTTTGTTTCTTGATTCTTGATGTTTAGCTTCCATGATTTTTATCTAAATTTTTTGTCATAACCTAACCTAAACATATAGTTTACTTACTAGTACCAAATTTCATTTTTTCTACAAAAAAAATTATTATTTATTATAAAATAATAATAGAGAATTATAATATAACAATAAATATTTATAAATTAAGATAATCTTCTTAATCTAGAACCCTGAAAATGCAAAATTAAACTTCAATGCATATAACTTCAAACTCGTATAAAAAAAACTACTCATCTCAGGGTGAGGGTGTGTTGTTTAAAAGGGGCAACTATTCCCTATAAAAACAACCCTAATCTACCCCAAATTTTGTAAATTATAAAACATGTTGTCAAGAAAAATTATAAGCAAAATATTTATGAATTTCTACAACTTTAATTTTTTTTATAAAATGCCTCAAATAATGATTAAGATTTCATATTACACAATATATTTATTACAAAATAATTTAAGATTCATATTTCAAGTGTTTTTAAGTTTTTGCATACATTTTGACGTTTGGGTAGTTTATATATATGTTACAGGGGGACATTGACTCTCCCCTCCCCACAATACCTAGTTCGTGCGGCCCGTTGACCGTTTCTAATGCAATCTCTGATACAAAATGATGGTCCGGAGGTGACATAACCTCAAAACCTTGATCATGTATATCTCAGCAACCATTGGTTTCCGCAGGGGGGGGGGGGGGCAGGGGCATTAGTAAACCTTCCCTCCTGCGCCCCTCAACCTTTAAATTAGGACACGAATTTCAAACGCCAACCCCTTTAAAGCCACTCCTCGCCAAAAAATCGCTTAACTATGAGTAATCTTTCAACTAACACTTTCTACCACATCAGCAGCACAAATAAACGTACCCAATACACGAACTTAGCACTTAGTACGTGTATTGTAAAGTTTTTTGATATTAAGAATATATTACCTACCGAACGAAGTTCGTTGCTCCAGGCTTAGGAAAACGATGTAAAGTGATACTGAGATTATCACGAGGCGAACTCCCACACTTCAATCATTTTCTACGGTAATATTTGCTATTAAGAACAAATTATAATTTTGTCAATAACTTGTTTTACAGTCCTAGTCGATGTCTCACAAATAACATTCGGATTTATCCAAAACACAAATACGGCGGAGCGGGATGCTCAATTCAACGTATTTTATGCAGGAAAATATCAGAACACAAGAAGTTTATTAGATATTAGCTAAATAAACTTATTACAAGAAAAAGTTTGCGTGCGAAAGCAACAAAAAACAAGAACTTGTGATATAAGGGTTGCCGCTATAAAAATTAGATTTCCCATATTGTATGGGTCTGACTAAGTTTTATTTAATATACACAATATTAATATAAATGTCTTAGTCAATGAAAACCAGATGTAGGTTAATTATTTCATTTGAAGATTCAAAGTTTTGAGAAAAAACATACATACCTAGTGTTTTTGTGGTTGTGCCCATAAAAAATAAACCCGGGCTTAAACCGATTGAACCAATAGTTTGAAACCTTAAAACGGTTCAAAACTGATTAAAACCATTTCTTACTAGGTTTAAAATAATTGAAAACTATGTTTTTTAATAATGATATATAACATAATTTTTTTTGGTACCCTCGAACGTGGAATCACACAGAATATATGATATAGACTGTGTTAAGATTGTTTCATGTTATTTTGGGAAACATATATATAAAGTATCTTCACGCCCGTATCCCTGAAGAGGTAAGCAGAGATACCACATATGCACCCACGATTAGCCAAAGATACTTGGTCCCACAAATGTGATAGGTGGCAAGCCTATCGCCATCCGGGCATTTTCCAATCCCGGGCAACTTTATGTTTATTACAAAACTGAAAAAGCACTTTAAGCTCTAAGCACTCTAAGCTCTTTAAGTTGCTCGACATGGAAATCGAACCCGGGACCTCACGTGGTTAACGCCAACGCCGAACCACTAGACCACAGAGGCAACATTCTCTTATATCAACATATATATACATATAATCTTTCAGATGTATCTCAACAGATTTCTCTTTTGAAAGCATCTTCAGGATGAAACATACATAACAACAAATATGTTACATCCTTAAGTTGATTGAAAAGTTGAGTAATATATAAAAATATATATGTTTTGAAGTGAAATAATAATACAAGTGTAATGATAATAGTGTCTTATAATCGTTGTTTTACATCTATAGTTGCACCCCTTAGTAGTAGTTTTCACCGTGTTGATCCCGGGCTCCTATGAAGAATAGGCCAACTGCTGTTCTGCCAGGCAGGTCGTAAAAGGCGACCGATTAGCTATACAAGTCACTATCATCGTGACTACTAGGTGTTAGAGTTCGGCATTGTCTCG
Organism: Apodemia mormo; assembly: GCA_036924255.1. NCBI lineage: Eukaryota > Metazoa > Arthropoda > Insecta > Lepidoptera > Riodinidae > Apodemia > Apodemia mormo. Next base: position 6,090,798 of record JAUPFN010000028.1, read on the forward strand.
CCCAGGTCTAGTACCACCGCCATACCTATTTCTGCCGCAATAGCGTCAGTTCTTGTCACTGTCGTGTTCCGGTTTGGAGGGTAAGGTAGCCGGTAAACTTATGCATGTGGCATTAGACCTCGCCACAAGATAGCAACGCTCCATTAACACCTTTGCTGTCTATAGGCGATGGTTGACTCTTTGCATCAGGAGACCCATCTGCTCGTTTACTATCGCCAATTGGCGGGTAATTACCCGCATTGCGGGTAATTTGACGATGAACTGAGAAGGTGGGTAATTTTACGGGCATTTATTGTCTTGAGAGTAAACGCGGATATTTTGTATTGTACATAATTTTAGTTTGAATGCCAAGTCAATGCTTGTATTTTTACAATGTTAAAACAATATTATACATATATATATATATATATATATATATATATATATATATATATATATACTCTTCCGGGATACGGGCGTGAAGATACTTTATATATATGTTTCCCAAAATAACATGAAACAATCTTAACACAGTCTATATCATATATTCTGTGTGATTCCACGTTCGAGGGTACCAAAAAAAATTATGTTATATATCATTATTAAAAAACATAGTTTTCAATTATTTTAAACCTAGTAAGAAATGGTTTTAATCAGTTTATTATATATATATATATATATATATATATATATATATATATATATATATATATATATATATATATATATATATATATATATATATATATATATATATATATATATATATATATATATATATATATTAAGTATGACGATCTTATTATATCTATTAGATACATGATGTAGTTGGTAAGTGTCTTTTTTTATTTTTGTTTAAAGATCTAGCGATAATAAGCTTAATTTAGTTGCGCGAAGTCATTTGTTTTGATCATGTATAGTATTTTTTTTAAACGAGTACTTTTTGGTAAAACTAACTAACTTGAGTTGAGATACGCTTTGGGTCTGTCGACACGCAACCTGACATATCATTGGTTGATGGTAGGCTCACTTGTTTATAACTAGTGTACTTACGATTAGCCAACTTTATACCTTTTCGAAGAAAAAGATAATAATAAGCGTACCTATATATTTGTCATACGATTTTTTACAATTAGCTGTATTCTACAAAATACCAAATTTTTAAGATTAGATTACCGTATAAAAAGGAAGTTAACTTGCTAAACTTGCAACCCCAAAGGATTATACTCATTACAAGGAACTTATATATGATATCTGGAATTACTACGAAGCAATATTTGAAAAATAAAAATGTACTTTATTTCGTTAGCAATAAAGTTGACATTTGCTTCTTACTTAACAGAGGGGAAAAACGTTCTGAGCGAGACAACGACATGAGTGGATGTTATCCCTTTCTTGCAATTGCCAGTGTAAATAAAACTTTCGGATGGTAGATTTTTTATATATCCGGTAACCATTAAATCCCTTTTATTCATACACGTCGATAAATACATTAGCATAAAATGTATTATAATTAACATAGTGAGTTCCAAAATGTGCTTATTTTAATTATTACGTAATTACTTATTCAATGCATAAACTGTTTCTCAAATTAGTAGAATTACTTAGAAGTAATTTGCAAACTAAGCATGGCCGCACTTATATATGGCGATTGGCGCTTTATTTAGTAGAAAGAGACACACTCCACTCATGTCGTGGTACTCTTCGGAACGATTTTGAAGTACATGTGGACCTTCCAGATAGAATATAACTTCCTTGACTCATTATATTCGACTGTATTTTATACTTATATAGATTATACTCGACTGTATTGCTAGACTGCAATATATTATTACAAATCATCAATTTTACATCAAACGTTTTTAAATAGTTTATAATGTATTTATGTTATTTAGTATAAATAATAAAAGAAATATATGAAAAATATAAAGTGATTGTTATTTTTTCCTATGGTATCAATGAAACTGTGTTGGAATGAGATAGGAATGTATATGTTATCCGTACAACTTTGGCCCCCACGTAGGATCTCGACTGTCATTGGTTGTTGATAGGGCCTGGTACAGACCGCCATCTGGGGAATATTTGGTTTAAACCGTATGCAAAGTTCGAAGGAAAATGTTAGTTCTTAATTTGTTTTTCTCGGTTGATATGTTGGTAAGGCAAACGATTAATATTCATACAGCCAGACGCGTAAGGTTTGACCGTATACCTCGCTCTTTTACTTATTTCAGTTTTTATTTATTTTTAATTAATGGATAATCACGTAAATAAAACAACAATTTTAAATACTTAAATTTATTTATTATTTTTTAAACAATGACCTATTCCCAACTTGCGGATGGAACTGAAAAACATAAATAGCATTAAAATGAAAAGGAAATGTGTCGGTTTTGATTGGATCGGATGGGATTAGGCGGGATCTGGTATGATAATTGAGAATTAGGCGGGGCTGTGGTGAAATCGAAAACGATCGGATAGGTGAATAAGTAGGAAAGTGGGTTTTGTCGGGTTAGACTGAATAATAAAGGGTGAGATTGAGGATTAAGTTGGATTAAAAGAAATTGGTTGATATATGATCTGACATTAGTTGGATGTGGTGGGATCGAATGAGATCGATTACGCAGAATCTTGTGAGATTGGGCGGGTTTAGGTGGGGTCTAGTCGGATTGGTGAGACCTGATGTGAATGGACTAGAATTGATGGGATCTGGCGAAATTTTTAAATTTGCATTAACATTACTCAATTTACATTACTTAATTTTTAAATTTGCATACTCATGATTTCGATTCGTACAATATTAGTCTTTTATAATTTTTTTATTTATTACATTGCACCAATTCAAAATAAAAGTCAAACATTCCTCCAGTACAATATCTTTGTACAATTCGTAGGTCACAAAAACAAATGAATATTACAAAAATATTTAAATTTGTTTAATTTCACGTCTTGTAATAATAACATGAATGGAATGCTCAAAATATTCATTTGTGATTCTAATAATAAAGCCAAAACATCGAACTGCATATTCGGATGGGTAAGACAACTTACTTTATTGTAATAATTTTAATATTCTTTTTGTTTTATATACGAGTTTGTTTGAACTTGGTAACTAATTTTTTCTGCCATGATCACAATTTACTTCATGTAACATTTTTCGTGTTACCCATCCATATGCCCTGGAATGCACATTAACGCATCTTTTTGCTCTGAATTCAAGAAATTGTCATCGATATACATATATTTGGTATATAATTAACTGACTATTTAGTAGTTGGTGTCATTCTCAATTAAATAATTTTTACAATAATAATAATTTCAAACGAAAATTGATACAGTTTATTGGTTTTAATACATGGATTTAAATGCGTTTATAAAAGTATAAATCTGAATTAAAATATCTCTGGTCTCATTATTTTAAATTTCTTTTGTGATTCCCATACCCTTTGCAAAATATCCACACTGCTGTCCCAATTTATTTATGTGTTACACGGCATAGAATATTTTAGTTATTATAGATGGTATAATATTACAAACAAGATACAATTTCCGCCATTTGTTGATGGCATTCAAGTTTACACTATTTGTATACTAATTAAAAATTATTAATTACTGATGAACATAAAACTATACATTAAACATAATAGGTGAAAATTGAATAGTAAATAAATACAAGTGAACTAGAATTAATGTTAAAAAAACATATCTTTACATAAGCCGACACATTTTTAAATTTTCATGCTACTAATATATAATTCGATACAAAACAAATTTACTTCCTGCGATTACTTACAATAATGCTAGTTTAAACGTTTTAATGAAATATTTTTATACACCTTGCTTGTCAACTGTGAATTTCTTCGATAGTTTTTTTTTAAATATTTTAAGTAGCTACGCTTTAACATTTGCTGTACTTTGTTACAAATTTTATTTTTCCCAGTATTTTTATATTCTACTAGCAGCTTCGCTGAGCATAAATACATTGATGATTCAAAGAAATTATGTGACCAATCATTTACGCTCTTAGTACCAAAACTAACTCAAAACTCAGTGTTTATCATGTTCAGTCAAGTATCCTCGAGTTATAACGGGACACACAGAGACAAACAAACGGACAGAAAATACAAAATGTTACAATTAATGTCGGAGAGTCTCAGAGCGAACATTTATCATGAAATTTAATTTATATAGTAATATATACAAACGATATATCTACAAACAGACATTACAAATATATATAGTGAAAGAGATAGATAATAATGTGATCTTCGATTTTTTTCATCCTATTTTGCTAAGTGTAAGTGCAAATACCATTAATTGGATCAAAATCGGTCAATTAGTTTGTGATTTATCAATGACTAAAATTTTTGAAAGAAATGGTTTTTCACATTCTTCGAAATTTTTCAACCTATCGATTATTTAGCTAAAGCCATATTTTAAATCTCAAAAATTGAGTTGAATGTCATTCGAAAGATCAAAATCAATTATCGTTTCCAAAATATACAGCTTTTTAAAAATCTATATACGGCCATTTTTAACACAATATATACACGATAATATAATTATGTATACGGCTTAGACGTTTGAACTGAAAAAATCTATGCCTACAGTTTTTACTTTATGAGCTTAAAATGCCTTAATTTAGCGGGAAGTTTCAGGGATGACCCGCAGGGTTAACCGTTTACACATTTTTTTAAACTAGTTTTTAGGTAATTGTACATTCAATCAGACATTTAAAAACTTTTTATAAAACCAAATTTTTATACGGATTCCTTTGAAAATAGTATACGATTTCTGAAACAAATTATTTTTGCGATTCTGCTTTAAATTTGGAAACTAAATATAAATCTTATACTATTTCTATGAACCTTCAATTTTAATTTGTATTTATTATTTGAAAAAGTTTACATTTTACATCTATATGTAGTAGTTTCAAAGTTTTAAATGCTTCTAAATATCTAAATGCACTAAACTAATAGGAACATATTGTTGCGAATATTCAGATACAGACAGATATATAAAAATTATAGTCTGTTATTTGCGCAATCACGTGTTTTCACTATGTATTAATTTTCATCAAGATTCGGCAAGCCAATCATAACTTATAACGAGACATACAGACAAGATAAGATAAGCAAAACTAATAAAAATAATAGAGCTCAATATGTGCATAATTAAGCGTTTATTTACTTATTTAATAATTTATTGTACACAAAGGGGTAAAATAACATTTTGATTCAAAAAAAAATCTACAAAAAACGAGTTTATCAGAGGTAAGAGATTTCTTCAGCAAATCCAAAACAGTGAGAATGCGTGAAAGACATGTAGAAGACAAGTGTATAGACATTAGTTTAGAAATATACAGTAGGAATACAAATATAAAAAGTTATTTTAATTTATTTAATTCTATACGTTACAAATTACAATGCCTTTTTATACTAAAAATTAAACAGATAAATAGAATTCTTATAAAGGTTTTATTTACCTGTAATAAAGGTTAATAATGAATGACTGCTCCTAATATAAAACGGAAGTGAATTCCAAAGTTTCAAGGAATTAATAGCGAAAGAATTACTTATTATAGAATTACCGCCCCGTTAGTCGAGTGGTTAGTGGCCCTGACTACGCAATCGACGGGGCTCGGGTTCGATCCCCGACGGGGACAAGCATTTATGTGATGAGCATATATGTTTGTATTTTCGGGTTTGGGTGTTTATTAAATATATTCTAGTATTATCTAGTAAAGAATTAATAAAAAAGTATTTTCAGGCAAGTTACCCTAACGAGGTAGGCAAATGTACAACTAGGTCAACAACAATAGTTCCTTATACGTGAAGACTGGGTCCCGCAATGTGATAGGTGGCAAGCCTATTACATTGTGGGACCAAGAGGCACTTTCTAATCCCGGGCAACGTTGTTTTCATCAGAAACCTGAAATGTCACATTTTTGAATTGCCCGACCCGAGAATCAAATCTGGGACCTCATGTGTCAACACGACACCGCACCACTAGACCACAGAGACGATAAAATTCAACACACTTAAGAGGGACAATTTGAGTTGAAATCATATAAAAAGTTCACGAAGAAGTATTCTTACTGTATACCAATTTTCACAAAGATAAGATACATATTGACAGACAAAAATGTTCAAAATTGTAAAATTTATGTAAGCAAGTCATAAAACAAATAATTATTAAATATTCGTGACTGTGAATGAGTGTGAGTGTATGCCTTACAAAAATTGACTAAATAAATTTTAATGTACAGACACACACTAAGATTTATACAGTAGTATTCATTTCAAAATTTATGATATTTTTTTTAATAAAACAGCTTGTTGCTACTATTTTGCTGTCATTCTTAATTGCAAGTTACTACTAGCAACATTAGCTATGTCAAATAATTCGTCGAAGAAAGAGACTACTTGTGCCATGTTCTCCAGTGTTTCTCATATCGGTTTCATCTGGATACAAGGCTGGAAATAAAAAATAAAACATTACAGTCTAGTAGGAGTGTATATTTTCAATGGAGAATATTATGTTGTGTTTAAAAATACTAAAAAAAATTTTTTTTCACCTATTGCTGATCTCTGTCACGTTCCGGTACAGGAAGCTTTTTTTTTATCATAGGATTTCAAAAAAACCCTCCTGATGAAAAGAGACAACCAACGCCTATAGACACCAAAGATGTTAATTGTGCGTTATTATCCTTGCAAACTTGTTATTATTTAGTGCCATATGTATAAGTTTACTGGCTAAGTTACTCTCATAATCTGAACACAACAGTGATACGCACTGACGCTATTGTGGCAGGAATAAGTAAGGCGGTGGTGGCCGACCCAGACAAGACAATGCAGAACTCAACCACCTAGTGACTACTATGTTAGTGTCTCTCGTAACCAATCGTTCGCCTCTTACGAATTTAAATTTACACATACACCTGATTAATCTTTACGTATTAAGAGTGGCTTAGGCAGTTTTTAAATTACCAACGATAGACTATAATATGTGTACCATCGTGTCTACTAGATGATAGAGTTCCGCAATGTCTCGACCGGGTATGTATTCTCACCACCTTTTCTATCCCTGCTGCAATAGCGTCAATGCTTGTCATTGTCATATTTCGGTTTGGATGGTAAGGTAACCGGTAGATTTATGCATGCGGTATTATCATCTCGCCACACAGATAGTAACGAACCAGTAACGCATTTAGTGTCTATAGGCTATGCTAGGCTATCTTTTTCAATCAGGTAAACCATCTGCTTGTTTGCTATCTATACAGGTACCTTCTAGGGAAGCGAATTCCATCTTAGGCCGCATCTTAGCCTACCACAGGCGAGATCATGATCAAGCTCTTCCCTATCTATAAAAAAACGTAAACTCATATAGGTACAGGCTATCTATAAAAAAAGGCTATAAATATAGTCTATGTGACTTTTTATATGCTAAGATATATATAGATTTTTATCTGGTCCTTTGCATTTGGCTCTAGTTAATCTCCTGCCCTTTTGATTTTATGTGATTTGAGTAGAAAGTTTTACTTGTCACAAAATCTTTCTTTTTTTTCAAGGGATTTGTTTTTTTGTTACCTAATTATAGGATTTTTCTTTACTAAATACTACAGCTCTCTAAGTACAAGCTCTATAGTTTATATATTCCCTATACAGGCGTCGACATCGCGGTATTATAGCTTGCACACCTGAGATTAAGTCTCTTTTTTCTCTAATTTTAAGAAATTGTACAAGACGAACCAAAAATTACTTGTAGATTTACATATTCTAATATTTCGAATGTTTAATGAAATCCTGCATTTATAATTACCTAAGATGTTTATATCCGTATCGCTGTCTGTTATCGTTTGGACTGCTATTTTCATAATTTCAATATCTGAAAACAAATTGTTATAATTTAATTTTGTGACAAATGTTTTTTTTTTAAATAAGGTAAAGTTTTAATTCAAAATATTTTTTTTTATTATATTCGGGTTTGGGCTCCTTTGGAGAATAGACCAACTGCTGTTCTGCCAGGCAAGTCGTAAAAGGCGACTGATTGGCTATACATGGCACAACCATAGTGACTATTAGGAGGTAGAGTTCCACAATGTCTCATCCGGACATGGTACCACCGCCTTACCTATTCCTGTCGCAATAGCGTCATTGTTTGTCTGTCATGTGTTGTCATGAAGCAGACTAATGTATGTGAATTGCGATGATAGCAACGCACTGTTAACATCTTTGGTGTCTACAGGCGATGGTTTCTCTTTCCATCGAGAGAGTCATCTGCTTGTTTGCTATCTAATTAAATTTAAAAAATATCATCCTTTTGCTATTTTCCCATAACAACAAGGAGAAAACATCTAAAAAAGTTATTTAAAAAATTAAACCGACTTCAATATATCAGGTACACCATATATCAAAAACGACTGAACCAAATTGGATGAAACTATGACTATTCCCTTAGTAGGAATATACTTAATTTAAATCAAAAAGGATACTTAATTTAAATCAAGGACAAACATATATATATGTACATACAAAATTTAGCACACATGCTTGGAAATCTGAATACATCATCATACCTACTTAAATATTATCCAATTTCATCAATATTACATATATACAGGTTAAACTAATAAACTCATTTTTTTAATCTTAGCTACAGATATATGTGTAATAAACTAAGTAATGACACACTACCTATTTGTATATGTAATATAATATAATAATATTCACGGGACAAATTACACTTACTGATCTAACCCCAAAGTAAGCAAATTATTTTGCTTGTGTAATGGTTGTTAGTCAACGATACCAATACATAAAAATACATATATAAATACTGGAATATATTTAATAAACACCCAAACCTGGAAATACAAACATTTTTGCTCATCACGCAAATGCTTGTCCCCGAACCCGAGCCCCGCCGATTGCGCAGTCAGGGCCGCTAACCATTCGACCAACGGGGCGGTATATTTAATAATATCAGTCGATTAGTTAGTGACATTTACTAAGCAATAAATGGGGCTCAGTTTCAATTCCCAACGGGTCAAGCATTTGGTTGATAAACATAGATTTTTTTCTGATTTTATGTGTTTATTTTTTACAATCATTTATTGCATTAAATATTTTTTTTTTTTTTTTTTTTATAAGATAGCAAACAAGCAGATGGGTCTCCTAATGGAAAGAGTCAACCATCGCCTATAGACACCAAAGATGTTAATGGTGCGTTGCTATCTTGTGGCGAGGTCTAATGCCACATGCATAAGTCCACCGGCTACCCTACCCTCCAAACCGGAACACGACAGCGACAAACGCTGACGCTATTGCGGCAGGAATAGGTAAGACGGTGGTACCAGATCCGGGCGAGACAATGCAGAACTCTACCACCTAGTAGGCACGATGGTAGTGACTCTATAGCCAATCTAAAAAAAAAAATTTTGTATACTAAGCTCTCCTAACCCCCTAACCGTTGGTCGAGTGGTTAGCGGCCCTGACTACGCAATCGTCGGGGCTCGAGTTCGATCCCCGACGGAGACAAGCATTTGCGTGATGAGCATAAATGTTTGTATTTCCGGGTTTGGGTGTTTATTAAATATATTCCAGTATTTATATATGTATTTCTATGTATTAGTATCGTTGACTAACACCCATTACACAAGCAAATAATTTGCTTACTTTGGGGTTAGATCAGTAAGTGTAATTTGTCCCGTGAATATTATTATTATATTATTATTATAAATTTTAATTGTTTACATGTTTGGCCTCATGGCATTGAATAGGTATAAAATAAATAATTAAATCTATATAAAAACAACACCAACCTTCATGATTAATTTAAGTACAATTTCCATTTTTTCATAAATTTAATTATTATTTATTTATTATTTTTAAAATTATTTATTTTATTTTATTATACTTATTCCAGTAGGTATTTAAATAATATGTATTTCTACGAATTAGTATTGTTGACGAACAATCATATTATTGCAAACAAATACTTTCTTTACTTTAGGGTTGATAAATTCGTGTAATTTGTCCACCCATATTATTATTTATTATAAGTAGTTTAACATACAAATAACAATAAAATTGTACTTACTACAGTCTGATGCATTTGTGATATTGTTCAGTCTTCACTGAATATGCCTAGCGTATGAATGAAGAACTTCCTTGAATAGGTGTACCATAGTCCATAGACCAATGCATGTTGTAATCTCAATATCTGAAAAATATGATTTGCTGTTTTAGATCATTTTAATTACATTTTATAAGTAGCTGTTCCTCACGACTTCGTTTTTGGGACTCAAAATCATTACTTCTTTTAACTCAGTTGGGTGAAAAAGTACCTTTTGTCACTCTTGTAGTGTAGCTTTCTAATATGTATTAAAAAAGTTTTCAAGGTCAGTCTAGTAGTTTATGAGTTAATTCATTTCAAACATAAAAAATAGAAATGTCTTCTCTTTATGATATTATTTGTATAGATTTAATACAGATTTAATTAAATTGAAACATATTTGATAATCATGGTTTTAGACTCACTAAAGTACAAAAAATACATTATTTTTGCACCAGTTTTGTAGCTTTAAGAATTAAGAATTTTCTATATCCCTAGCTCCGCGGCTATTGACCTAAGAGCAAAGTGACCTCTACAAAAGTTGATGTACCTCACCCCCTCCATCCTATGGTGGAAGAAAAAACAGGCTTTATATAGGGTCGAAATTTTTCGTTGTTTGCCTAAGTCCCAGACGCCTTTGTAATGGATTTGGGTTTTTACCCCCCAGCTTCGCGGCTATTGACCTAAGAGCAAAGTGACCTCGACAAAAGTTGATGTCCCTCACCCCCTCCATCCAATGGTGCAATAAAAAAGGGGGGTTGTATAGGGTTGAAATTTTCCATCGAAATTTTTCTAAGTCCTGCGTCCCCTTTCCTACTCAAGACCGTAGTTTTTGATTTTACCCCCTAGCTCCGCGGCTATTGACCTAAGAGCAAAGTGACCTCTACAAAACTTGATGTACCTCACCCCCTCCATCCTATGGTGGAAGAAAAAACAGGCCTTATATAGGGTCGAAATTTTTCGTTGAAATTTGCCTAAGTCCCAGACGCCTTTGTAATGGATTTCGGTTTTTACCCCCCAGCTTCGCGGCTATTGACCTAAGAGCAAAGTGACCTCGACAAAAGTTAATGTCCCTCACCCCCTCCATCCAATGGTGCAACAAAAAAGGGGTGTTATAAAGGGTTGAAATTTTCCATCGAAATTTTTCTAAGTCCTGCGTCCCCTTTCCAACTCAAGACCGTAGTTTTTGATTTTACTCCCTAGCTCCGCGACTATTGACCTAAGAGCAAAGTGACCTCTACAAAAGTTGATGTACCTCACCCCCTCCATCCTATGGTGGAAGAAAAAACAGGCCTTATATAGGGTCGAAATTTTTCATTGAAATTTGCCTAAGTCCCAGACGTCTTTGTAATGGATTTCGGTTTTTACCCCCCAGCTTCGCGGCTATTGACCTAAGAGCCAAGTGACCTCGACAAAAGTTGATGTCCCTTACCTCCTCCATCCAATGGTGCAATAAAAAAGGGGGGTTATATAGGGTTAAAATTTTCCATCGAAATTTTTCTGTCCTGCGTCCCCTTTCCTACACACTGACCAACTTCCTAGTTCCTTACAGGGCACATATCAATATTATTCTCTTAGGAGTTACAGGGATTTTTATGAAAATTAATGTCCTGTCGTAAACTGTTGCTTGTGGGTACACAAAACTTGAGAACTTTGAGAATTCACAATATTTTTAACTGATAGCAAGAAGCGAAAATACACCACACCACACAAATACCGAAACACTCCAAAAACAACTTGAAAATGAAAAATAATCACCATTCAACACAAACATATTAAACACAACGGCCATTTTGTTTATTCAATTTCGACATTTCGACAGACAATTACCTATCCGTTCCGTCAATCGTCACGCATATGGCAGTTGTCAAAGTCGTTACGCCATATCAAACGTCTGTGTGAAACTTTGCAGTGTCATTCTATACGGTTTATTTTTTTTCTATATGAAATGACCTGGCGTGGTAGATATGAACATATGAACATAAATACTAAATACTAGAGATAAATACGTTACACACTGTTATCTATGTACGTTACATTACTCTTTGGATATGAACAACAGTGTTGAGTGTTGCCAGTCAAAGAGTATGTAATGTATTTATTGCCAGTGACAGATCACAGACCAATTAGAGTACTACGGTGACAGATAATTTCATATAACACGAGACAGCTCAAAAAGTAATATTTTCACGAGAAAAGTAACATTTCTTTATTGTATGTGGAAAATGACACTAATACTATAATATGACAATTTATTATACAAAAACTAAAAAAAATTAAGAGATTTGGGCCATTATTTAAACTTTGAAAGAATGGTAATAGTTTTTGTATACATAAGTAATGGACTGGTAATCCTAAAAGAGAAAAACATATAATTAATAATGTGTAAGTTATATAACAACTGCCTAATTTAGAAATGTATTTCAATAGCTATAACTTACCATATATCTAACTAAAGATTTAGAACAATTAATACTAAAATAAACATATTTCAGTTGCAAACACAACTTTTTTGTTGAATTATGGATTTCCTAAGTTAACTAATTAAGTTAATTAATTTCCTAACTTATTAAGTCAAAACTGGTTAAAACTATATAAATACAACATTTACCTACTTACAAAGAATAAATCAGACGTCCTAAAAGTAACGTAAAAGTAATATCTTGAATCTTCTAACATTGGAGTAACATGAGAGGGTCAAAAGTAACGTAAAATGTTACAAAAGTAACATTCTGGCAACGTTGATGAACATAAACTAGTACCTATATGTTATGCTTTAGATATGTACCATTGACGTATATAATATTACCACATTGTGGTAATATTATACACGTCAATGGTATGTACCATTGATATAAAAAACCCAAGATACACAGTCCCGAACAAAACTGACACTCAAAACTGTCGTTAATTAATTTAAAAGGTTTATAGTTATGGCAAAAACGAGTTTTTGCATATTCAACCTTAAGCGCAAGACTTATAGTTGTTTTTAAAAAGCATTGTATAAAAAGCAATAACATTTTTGACTGAAGTTAGTCTGTAGGACAAGGCATCAGTGGAGTCGAATATATTTTTCATGCGTTGACTTAGGTAGTATTTTAAGGGGTTTGTAAAATTTATATTTAAAAAAATCTGATCGAAAATCTGTTTTTGCGTAGATCATTTATATAATAATAAAACAAATAATGAACGTTAACGTAATTTATATTTCAAATATTGTAGGTTATTGGTTCTATTAAACAGAACCTAAACATATCGGAAAACTAAGGGTGTACAGCCATGTACTATTTGATGCTTGATACTGATACATTTAGTTTGCATATTCTAATAGGTTTAAAAAATACTTAAATAGGAAATTTACTGCAATTGTGACTTTGACTACGTTATTAAGTTCATAGATTCCTATTAGATAACACAGATGACTTTTCTTCAGACTTTTTATATTATGTATAGACAGCATCGTAGCAAACGCATTAATTTCCTAGAAATAAGTTTAGCTTTTCTTAAAATTCTTTTTTTGAATTTGATTTCAGTTTTTCTGTTTTTTTTTTTGTACTATTATGTAAACGAACACTTGTTTAGTTACAGTATCTGCAAGCATACGAGCGAATATTGCCCATAGACATTTGCAACACAATAGGTTATTTGCTAATGCGATGCTGGCTTCTGAAAATTTAATGAACCTCCTCTTAAAAATTCCAATATCAAAGCCGGTCGGAAAAACTGAGTGAGGTAAGCTGCTGATCCAGAGTTTGTTTGCATAAAGAAGGTACAAGCAGATTAAACTGAATATAATCTGTCACTGCAGCGTAAGCCAAATTCGGTAAAAGAATACGGCAAAACTAATGACTTACCTACGTATTTCCGCGTTTTCCAAAATTCAACTTCTTAGAGGGTAAAATAGGGAATGAATGTCTTATATAATCTCACAGGCCAAACCCTTAGGGCTAGAAACTTAAAATTTCACAAAAGTATTCCTCTTATGACGTAGGGATCCACTTAGGAATGATTTTTCAAAACTCAATTCTGATGGGGATTTAAAAGGTTTATAAAATTTGTACGAATTTTTTTATTCCTTAGACATATTTGCATGAATTGACAAAAATTTAAAAAAAGTGTTTTTCGGGGCGAGCGAAGCGAGCCCTACACTAGGCCACTTTCTATGCACTTTTATGGTATCTGTTACTAAAAAAGTATCACACTTTGAGGTTTGAGCTTTGACATGGTAGTTTAAATTCATGTCTAGATATGTTCTACCATTAAAAAAAAAATAGAAAATACATGTATTAGAATTTTATTACTACTAACGCCATCTATTACGAAACTAACGAATTAAAACGCTAACGAGTTAAAATGCTACTTTGGTGTGGTAGATTTAATTCATTTAATTCATTTTCATTCACTCCATTTTAATACAATATTAATCTATTAATACACTTGTACTTTTTAACTTCCTGCCAAGTAATACCTATGTGGATAAGGAAGTTCCTGATTTTGCTCCGATTTTCAAAAATCGGATTTTCACCAGATGTCCGCGTTTTGAGGTTCTTGGAACATTTTTCGACTATTTTCGCGATGATGTCAGTGTGTCTGTACGTATATATGTGTGTGTGTTCGTGTGTGTGTGTGTATGTATATCTGTATGTAAACATCTTATAACTTTTGAATGGCTGGACCGATCGAAACGCGGTTGATGGCATTCGATTGGCTTCCACTCAACTAAGACTTCCTGAAAATTTGGACCAAATGGGCCTAAGGGATTTTGATAACATTTTGAAAAAACTAAAAAAGAAATTTTGGCGAAACATTTTTTTTTAGTATAACTTCCAGATTAATGTACTGACTGAGTACAAAAAGTATTCAGCTATATTCTTAAAAAAATTAAGTCTAATGCATAAATTGCATCAAATCCGTTTATCTGTTTAGAAGTAATCGTAGACGAAAATATTGAAAAAAGGCTTTTTTCGACATAACTTCGAAATATTTCAACCAATAATTTTTTAGTATTCTACAATATTTTAATAATAAAAAAATACGTCCAACGCCGTTTTAAAAATCAAAATCGAATCTTATTTTCAAAAGTTACAGCTTTTCAAACATTAAAATTTCGTTGTTTTTAGCAAATTTACTTAATGTTTTTGAAATAACTTTCAGGCTAATATACCGACTGACTTCAAAATCTGATCAGCTTTTCTCCTTTTAAAACTTCGTCAAGTACCGTTAATTGGATAAAAATCAGTCACTTTGTTTGGGATCTATGACGAAAATTTTCGAAAAAAATGTTTTTTGACATTGCTTAGAAATTTTTGAACCTACCAATTATTTAGCTACAAATTTAGTTAGACAAGCAATAGTTAAATTGAGTTGATTGCCATTTGAATTTGGCCATTTGAAATTTGATTAATTTGATCATCGTTTCCAAAATATACAGTTTTTCAAAAACGTTGTTTTTATTAGAAAATTGAAAAACAGAACACATTTATGATTTGTCTGACTTGGGAATCGAATCCCGAGGGTTTCTCTGAGAGAAAAATTCGAAAATTTTATTCGTTGAGTTTCTACCGCCAATACTTCATGCCTGTAGATCGATCGATCTTATCTTATCTTAGAAAAATGTTTAAAATGAAAACACATTTCATTATCTTCTTTTTAAGATCAACTTTCATTTTTAATACCCATTTTTCCTTAAAAACTCTTTTGCAAGAAAGCAACCATAAATAAAAATTGATTTCTATCAATATAAGGCTTTAAGAGCGAAGTGGTGGTGCGAGATGGATCTTGAGTTGCTACATATTATAGGTAGACCGTACGATATAGGTAGACCACAAAATATGGTGTAAAATTGTAGTAGCTTTAGTATCTTTATATTTGTTCTGTGTAGATAACGTTGATAATAATAAAAATCGTGTTTTTAATAAATCAAGAATATTTTAAAGAATTTTTCTTGTAAGTACTAAAAAAAAAATTGTCTTAGAAACATGTTTTTCATTTTGGTTTTATTTTCCTGCGCCCTTCTAGACTAAAGCCTGACGACGCCTTTGATAGGAATATAATGTTTGGGTAAAAATACGCAGGCTTTTTAGGTTAGATACTTATAAATGAAGTCCATACATTAAAAAATGTAATTCTCATAAAAATACTTTCCTAACAATATTACTAGGTAGTATAACTTTGCGAGCCCTTACAAAGCTCTGCTTTTTGCTAGTTATATAATAACTTCGAAATTTATTAACCAATAATTTTTCGACTTTCTACAATATTTTAATTAAATTTACGCTGTTTGCAGGAAACTTACTTCGTATTTTTAAAATAACTTTCAGGCTAATATACCGATTTATTTTAAAATCTGATCAGCTCTTCCGCTTAAAAGACTGCGTCAAATACCGTAAATCAGATTAAAGTCGGTTGATTCGTTCGGGATTTATCAATGACGAAAATTTTTGGAAAAAGCTTTTTTACATGTTTTCGACATTTTTAACGAAATAAAACAATTTAGAGCTAAAAAATTGCGTTCAATGTTATTCGGAAGATCAAACTGAAATCAAACAAAATCATTTTGAAAAAATAAACATCTTTTCAAATACTGAATAACTAAATAACATTGTACGGTGGTTTGGTTCCGTACAGAGTAAAATACAAGTTAAGTTCAATATTATGTTTATTGAAAGCTTAACTTATACTAAAATGGTTTAATGGTAAAAATGGTTGAATGGTATGGTTAGGTGAGCACGCGAACCGATTGGCGGCTTGACGCGAACTGTTTAAAATATATAAATTATAATAACGCGTGGCGACATATACGCTGACAATGCCAAACGTGATGTACGGCACTGTCGACAAGCTGTTGCCCGTACATGCTGCCACCGCGAGAGAAGAAGAATGATGGTGAAAATGATACAAAAAATAAATGGTTGAATATTTAGTGAGTGACGTGAGACAAGGTGATAAACAAAATTTGCTTATTCTAATGGCACTCAAGCGTCTCTATCACAATAATCACTAAAATTATGCTTATGCACTACGGGAGAAGTGGACTGGTCTTTCACTTTACCACTACACTTAACACTAGATTGCCCATGGTCAACTACACTTACACACTGGTCACTAACACTGTACACAAACGCTGCGTTCGCCAGACCCCGCGGCTCAGGGCGCGGTGGGTCCCGCCTGGCAGGCGCTGGCGCTGCGCCAGCTGATGCTGGCACGCTGGAGTCTCGGCGGTGGCTGAGGCGTGAGCACCACCGCCGCGTGGCGTACGCGGCTGACCCGGCCACCAGCACACCCGCCACCACGTATATCGCGACGTAATGGTGAACGTCGTGATAAGATATACCACTCTTTAGACCACTCTCTGAACGCATTTGTTTTATCTTAACGCCTATATCGTCTAGATCGTGATCGTAACCACCCGCTACTGACGCTGGCTCCGAAATCAGCGGCACGGACGTTCTGTTCTGGTTAAAAATGTGGTTGATGGGTAGAATGTCTATTGCTGGTATATCTGTCTTGATGGTTAAAGTATTATTATGCTGTCTCTGAGCATAAATGGTTATGTCGTTTCCTTTCAGTATACAGTCTGGACCCAGCTTCATGATACCGCTACTATTTAGATTTTTGGAAAACATTTGTTCATCACAGATGATGCGCACTGGACAAGAGTCGCAGCAAAAGAAAAAGTAAGTGTTCACATCATTTAACTGAGACCACCAGTCTTGACACCTTATAGTTTTGGTTCTGCACCGCTTCGTCTCCGTGTCTTTGGAGCACAAGATGTCATCATGACTCATATGTGAGATTGGTTTCTGTAGAAGACAAAGTTGTATTTCTAAATCTAATTGAATACACTTATGCAATTCTAATTGCGATATGGTTATGAATGAGTCTCTTCGTATGTTGATCGCTATGTAATCTGAAACTGGAACTAGGGTGACCATGGTTTTGTCAATTCGTCTTGGGATAGGATAAATTTTATATACTTGGAAATTATCTCTACTCACTAGTGGTATTCTAATTTCAAAAATAAAATAATCTTTCATCATCTTGGCTCTAACCTTAAGTAAATGGTAAATTTTGGTAAATTCTGTGTGAGGATTTTCAATTGGTAACCTTAATTCATTAGACAATTTCCCTGAAATAAGATTTAACTCCTCTAAAAGCTGGTCCGGTTTCAAAAGATGAATGTTGAATTTCCCAAAATACACTTCCGAAACTGTATCTAGTAACACATCCTGCATATTCTTCAAATTAGACTGCAAGCTGTTAGCTGCCATGGAGCATAACAAAAACTCATTGGTCGCTTCCACGTCTTTCAGTTGACTTTTAACATCGTAGGTGGTATTTTCTAATTGGTTAATGTAGTGTGTAAATATCTTATGTTGTTTATCAATAGAGCCTTGCATCCTCTTCAATACATTATATTCTGCCTCTACTACAGATGTCTGGTTTTTCCATAGAGCAGCAAGATGGTTTTGGTTTTCTCTAATTAAACCAATGTCCTTAATATACTGTTCAGCGAATTGGTCATCGAGTACACCGAATAGAGCGTGTGCAACATTACCCACAACATTGATAAGGCCGCGTCTGCGCCGCGCGTGCCCGTGTGGGAACTGCTGCGTCGACAAAATGCTATTATAATGCATTAACTCTGTATAGCTGTGCCGTAATTGTATTAAAATGGATTCGCAATGGATTTTAACTTGTGATTGTTTGCAGAGATTTTCCATATGATCTATATATTATATATTATTCGGCTGGTTATGCTCGGCATTTTGAAGTATTTGGTTACTGTCTCCTTCTTCACTGGTATTTTTAATTGGTAAAAGGGATAACTTAACTATTGGTCGTTTCATAACGCCATTCTTAGTTTTTACAGAGACTACTCTAGTTAGCCCATCTTGCCCCGGATGTAGCTGCACGACTCGACCGAGAGCCCACTTACCCGGTGGCAGATTAGCGTCGTGTATAATAACAATATCTCCTTCATTTAAATTTGGTTGTGAACGTTGCCACTTAGACCTAGTGTTCAGCTGTGTAAGGTACTCAGTTCTCCATCTCTTCCACACGTCTTGGTAAATTTTCTGTACTAACTGCCATCTGGTTCTCAGATCGTGTTCAGACTCAACAATGGTCAATGTTGGTCCACTGCCTAGAAAATGGGATGGAGTAAGGAAATCCAGATCTTCTACGTCTTCGCTTAGTGGGCACAGAGGTCTTCTAGTTGAGCTAACAGAGTGGAGAACTCCTCGTACGTAAGTTTTTGTTCTCCTATGACTCGCTTCAGATGGTATTTCAAACTCTTTACTGCCGCCTCCCACAGACCACCTGCACTAGGCCAAGATGGTGCGTTGAAATGCCACTCTATCGACATGTCTGCTATTTCCGAATAAAACTGGTCGTTTAGAATAGATTTTAAATTAACGAACTCTTCCTGTAAAACTCTATTTGCCTTTATGAAATTTGTCCCGTTGTCGCTGTAAATGTGACTAGGCGATCCTCTCCTGGCAGAAAGTCTTTTAAGGGCTGCTAAAAATGCTGATGCGGTGAGATCGGAGACCAACTCCAAGTGTACGGCCTTGGTCACCATACACACGAAGACGGCGATGTATCCTTTGGTACATCTCACCCCTCTACCCTTTGCCGCCTTAACATCAACAAAACCTGTGAAATCAACCCCTGTGTGGTAGAATGGGCGACTCCTGTTGACTCTGGCTGGTGGTAAATCTCCCATCAACTGGTCGTGTTTCAGGGGGGCGTGCCTTCTGCACAGCACACATCTTCGAAGTCTCTTCTTGACAGCGCTATTTCCTCCTATAATCCAATATTCTTGACGCAACCACGCTAAGGATAATCGTGCACCCCCATGGAAGGTCATTTTATGTGCCTGGTCAATAATCATACTGGTAAGTAGATGGTCATGTGGTAATATACACGGATGTTTCATCCTATCTTCTATTTTGGCGTTGGTCAATCGCCCACCAACCCTTAAAAGTCCTTGGTCATCAATAAATGGTTTTAATTTTAATAAACTACTCTTAGGGTTAGGTTGGTTATGATTTTTAATACATTGTATATCTTCTAAAAATTCAATTTGCTGTACATATTTTATGATTAAGTTTTTAGCTTTTCTTATTTCTAATATACTTAAGTATTTTTGTTTATTATTTTTAGACTTAGATGTAAATCGCAACACCCACGCAAGCACTCTTGAAGCTCGCGTAAAATCGCTGTATTTGCTAATTATATTTTCAATAACTTTGTTTTCATATGTAATTGCAACATTTATATTTAATAATGGTTTTTTCAACTCTTCGTTGGTTGAATAAAATGAATTGGTTAATTTTGACTCCTCGAAAGATTTTAGCCAGTGGGGTCCCGTCCACCACATGGAATGGTTAATCAGCTGTTCCGTGGTGATGCCTCTACTTGCGCAGTCTGCTGGGTTGTCCTTGGTTGAGACATAATGCCAGCTGCTTGGTGGCATGATGTTCGTCACCTGCTTCACCCTATTCGCCACGAACGATTTCCATTTACTTGAGTCGCCGTTGAGCCAACCTAACACCGCCGTTGAGTCGGACCAACCGTAGATTTTGATTTTATAATCCGATAGGCAATTACAGGTGATCTTTATGACCTTGGTAAGTAGAACAGCTGCACATAATTCTAATCTTGGTAATGATACAAGTTTCTTTACAGGTACGAGACGAGACTTCGCTGCCACTAGTATTACAGAAGAGTGGTTGTTAGTGATATTATTCACTCTGCAATATACAACACAAGCGTAGGCATTTTGTGACGAATCACAAAACCCATGTAATTCGATAGTATCGTTCTTTGAAGACTGTAACCACCTTGGTATGGAAATTTGGTTAATTTTGGTGATGTCAGCTTCTATGTTTTTCCATCTTGTGTTGATGTCAGCTGGCAACCTATCGTCCCAATGTTAACAAAAGGTTTAGAAGCCAAACTTCTTGGAAAAGTAATTTCAACTTGGTGGTCACTGGTGAAAGCCATCCAAGCGGATCGAATATTTTTGATATATTCGAGAGTAAACTTCTTTTGGTAAGCTTAAGCACTGGTTCAGATTTCAATTGAAATGTAAAATAATCTTGTTCTGAATGCCACTTAAGTCCTAATGTCTTGGTTGATTTCTGGTATTTAAAAACATACGCTTGGTCTTCACGTGGTGACTGATTATCCGGTAATACTTCCGGTTTGTTAGATGACCACTTCCTTAAATTAAATCCACCTGACTTTAGAAGATTAATGAGATCAGAAATTAGCTTTTTTGCGGATTCCAGGTCATGCTGTCCATGGAGAAGGTCATCCATATAGAACTTGGTAGCTAGAGCTTCTGCTGTTTCCGGATAGTGGTGACCTTCATCCTTAGCCAGACGTTTCAATGTCATCATGGCTAGGAATGGTGCTGCCTTGGTGCCGTATGTGACAGTGGTAAGTTGATATTCTTCCAATGGTTGCTGTTCTGAATCCCTCCACATGGTCTTCTGGGTCATCTTCATGGATATTTATAAAACGAAACATTTTCTCTATATCAGCTGTAAAAGCTATTTGGTATTGCCTCCACTTAAGGACCACCACACAGTGGCGCTTAATTCTTGGTAGGCCTAAAAGCTGAGCAGCATTTTCCGTAATAAGAGACGACTCTGCACACGGGTCTATAAGGGCTCGCATGGTACGGTGACAGCCATCCACAGACCTAATATTAATTTTAGCTGTCGCTAATAATTTGGGCATTGTTTCTTGTGGTGCATTCGTAACACATATCTTCGATTTTCTGGAAGGCTGCTCGATGTTGGTGTTGCTAGAAGTTGAGGGAGCAAAAGTAACGAGGGCATTATGCAATAAAGTGTTATGTGGCTGGTTACAAAAACGGCATGTTTTTTCCGAAAAACATTGATTGTCGTAATGGTTAATTAAGCAATTTTTACATAACTTATTTGTTTCAATAATTTTTAGTCTATTCAGCGGCGACGATTCTAGAAATTGTTTGCATTTAAACAATTCATGGCAACAGTTTTTACAGAGCATGCATTTCTGTTGTGTTGCAATATGCATTGGTTTCGTATTAAAATGGTTTATTACAGCTGGCCTTGGTTTGAAGTTTCTGTTCATAAAATTATGCAAATGGTTATTTGAATGCTTTTCAACCCATGATTTTTGGTATTGGTTTTGGTGAACTGGAGATGAACCTGGCTTATTAAAATCTTGCTTACGACGAGAGCTTTCTAACGATATAAATTTAATTTCTAAAAACTTCAAAAATTCGGACAAATTGGGCAATTCTTTTGGGTTCTTAAGCGACTCTATGTAATCGTGATGAGTTTCGGTATCTAACTTTTGGCACAAAATGTAAACAATTAATGGGTCCCAGTTGGAAATATCGATACCCATTGCTTTTATAGAGTTAAGACACTCGTTGGTGGTGTCATGTAATCTTTTGATGACTGCTGCCGATTGTTGCTGAATGGTAGGCATAGCTAATAATAACTGTATGTGGGAATTAAATATTAACCTGGTATTATTGTAACGTTGGTTTAAGATGTCCCAACATACTTCGTAATTTTCGAAATTAATACGTAAATGGTGAACTAATTTTTCAGCCTCTCCACGGAGCTTGCTTTTCAAAAACTGCATTTTTTGGGCATTTGGTAGAGACTTATTATGATGTATGGTTTCGGAGAACAAATCTTTAAAACATATCCAATCCTGGTAATTTCCGCTGAAAGTGGGTATTTCCATTTGTGTTGTTGAACGTTCCCTATATGATGATGACCACATCTGTCTGTTCACTGCCTTCTTCATGGTGTTGTACTTCCTCTCCATCTCAGCGAAGGCTGTCTCATATTCCTCATTGTCTAGCAGCCCTTCGCTGTCGATGTCCCAGTGAAGAGAATCGATGACCGACCATCTGGATTGGATAGTCTTTAAAATATCTTCAAACTCCCAGCGTTCGGAGCAGCTCTCAAGGTCGACGGCCTCTATGGTTCGAGAAAGCGCCTTGAAGTTGCTCTTCTGTTTACGGAGCATTTCTTCTACCCTACTAGAGTTACTTTGGTTTGACAGTTTTGGCGCAGAAAAACTAAAAGATGTACCCTCCTGGGCGGGAGAAGAAATATCGCGCCTATCTGAGCCCTGCGATAATGGTGTGGCTGGTCTCAGTAATGGTTTGCTGGGTTCGCTTATTACGTAATTAGAAATCATGTTCCTAACTTCCTGGTAAAAATCTTTTGTCCGCTGGTAATGGTTTTCAGTAAAATAGCGGTGGTTAAAATCTTCGAACTCGGCGCAGAGCCTGGTATGGTTGGCCTGGAATTCATTCCAGTACGAGTCCAAAATATTAAGGCGTTTTTCGATATAGGCGGGCGTCTTACGTTCGGGCCCGTCCTTCTTGAAATTAACACACAGCGTGTTAATCGCAGACATGATTTGGTTCTGGGTGGTTAATAGAGCCTCCATGGTTGCGGGCATTTTAATGGTTAATAGAGTGGTAAAAAGGAAAGATCTTACTTGAAGACTGACACGTGGTGACCTGGTTTGTCCTCAGAAGTCGTCCCTGGTGGTAGTCGCTGGTAGCGTCGCTAGTCTGGTGAACTGGTTACACTTCACACACAAACACTTTGGTCAAAATTAGAACTCTGGTTCGGTTCTGGTCAATTGGTTACACGACACACGCGACTTAATTGGTTAAAACTGGTTAAAACGCAACTGACACGTTTCACAGCGCGCCGGTCTCTCCTTACGTCAAGGAACGAAAGACCACGTTGCTCACACGTGGGACTATAATGGTTAGGTAACTGGTTTAGGAATTCTAAGGATCTCAATGGTTTTATATCTTTAAAATGGATAAATCACTACTTGGTCACTGGTTTGAAAAGGCTGAAGATCACAATGGTTATGAATCTTTCAAATGGTTAAATTTATTGGTCACTGGTTCGATAAAAGGCTGAAGGACCACAATGTACGGTGGTTTGGTTCCGTACAGAGTAAAATACAAGTTAAGTTCAATATTATGTTTATTGAAAGCTTAACTTATACTTAAATGGTTTAATGGTAAAAATGGTTGAATGGTATGGTTAGGTGAGCACGCGAATCGATTGGCGGCTTGACGCGAACTGTTTAAAATATATAAATTATAATAACGCGTGGCGACATATACGCTGACAATGCCAAACGTGATGTACGGCACTGTCGACAAGCTGTTGCCCGTACAAACATTTTAAAAAAAACTTTGGATTTTGAAGACTTCGAACCCAAAACTCTATGCTTAGGCATAGTTTTTTCTTTGAACTTAAAATATCTCAATTTAGCGGGAAGTTTCAGGTGACCTGTAGGGTCAACCAGCTCACAGATTTTTTAATATAGTTACATTAGTTGGTTACATAGGTGTGTTACATACATAGCAATCCTAATAGATACGTATATTTAATTTGAAGTATAGTTTAGTACATATAATATTATTGCCAAAGGTAATTTTAGATTAGATATTTTCTGTTAATTATAATTTTTTGTTATAATTACGTTAGTTTGTTCGATAGGTGTGTTACTAATAGGTATTTTTAGTTTGGGGTATAGTTAGTTATGATATTAGGTATAGAAAATTAAAAAGTTATAGGAAGTTCAGGTCTTACGTTTTTTACTTAAATTTTAATAACAAAAATGTCGCATATAAATAATTAAGTAGAATATGTAAATATCATTTTTTAAGGTACTAGCGGCCCATCTGGCAATGTAGAGATTTTTAATAAAGTAGCTATAAAGAAAGGTTAAATAAGTTCTAAATTAATTATGCGCGAGCAAAGCCACAGGTAACAGCTAGTGTGCAAATAAAACAACTCGTACATATAAACAGTCATTTAAAATTTATACGAGACTAGCTGCAGATCTTTGCATTAGGATAAAAGTATTCCATGTGCTATTCCAGGTCATCTTATTTCCGAGTCCAAATCCAAATTGGTTTAGCCATTTTTTACGTGATTGATTATCAAACATCCAAACATACAAACTTTAACATTTATAATATGTATAGTTATAATATATCCGCAATCAAAAACAACATTTTATTAAAATTAAATTATTAAATTAAAAAAAAAAAAACATTCTTATTGCAACCTGTTATTTCCACGAAAGCGTTATCAACAACACGTGTAAACAGAACAAAATTCGATGCTGCTTATGATTTCCTATTGTTATATTAAAAGTTTCGTAATATATCTCCAAAGTTCATCGTAAGAATCACAGTTATGTTCATACAGGAACAATCAACGACTAGAATATTGTTATTTTATATTCGTACAAATAGAATAAAAAGAATCACCTAACTTGGTCCCCAAAATAAGTAATCAATATAATCAAACATTTTAAAATCGTCAAATTGATTTCCTCTTCTCTTTTGGCAGTTGGTTAACAACTATAAAAGGTATTCAAAATTATTAATAAAAAAAATTAAACTTCTTAATAAAAAAATTAACTTATTAATGAAAAAAAATCGACTCCACTCTTAATAACAGGATCAATTTGTATTAGTCGACTAAATTAAAAGGAGGTGGTAATGCATTGTTCTTTTGCTGAAAAAGTGACCACTGAAATTTTGTCGTATTATATTTGGAGCGTCGAGTAAATTTTTAAGACAAATAATATGAAAATCATACATTATACCCTATATTTAGTCACATAAACAACAAAAATAAATTGATAATCTCTTATCCTTACCGAAAATTCAATATGTTATATTTTTGAACGGGCTGAAGAGTTAGCACATTTGGACTTTTCTACTCCCCTCTCCTATCTCAGATTAGTCTTGGGTAGTTCGCGAGCGACCTAGGTGGGAAGAGCGCTCCTTTAGGTGAACTATGCGAACTAGTTCATTGAAAATCCCGCTCTTAGTTCTTTTTATATTTTTGTTAGAGTTCACTTTACTAGACAATGGCACTATGTGACCAACCGAGTTATTTACTTTTACTGTGCGCACCTTGATATTTCGATAATCGATATCGATACTAAACAACTTCAAATCCCCATGGTTGAAATTTTATCAAATCATATGAAATCATAACAATCGTCAACTGAAGTATTGCTGGCTAATTATCAAACAGAATACTAATACCATTTATGTCTTATTTTACGGTAAGTTTAATTAAAATTAAAAAATTTCTCTTCTATTCCCATTTATTGTTACAAATAATTGATTATTATTGTTATATATCACGTTAATTATGACTAATTATTAATATAAATCATTTTAATTTTTCGTTTTTATTTCGATAAAAAATTTTATGTGCCATAACAAAAAAGTCAACTTTAATTGTAAAAATTCATTCTTTTTAGGTATTCTAATATAATTACACATTATACTAGGAACTAGCCTAGCTGTTGACTAATCATTAATATAAATTATTTTATTTTTCATTATTTAAATAAAAAATCTCATATTACATAAATGGACGTATAAAATTTTCATGTAATACTTTGTATTTTTTAAATAGCAATAAACAAAACTTGCAATAATCATAACTATATTTTTTTCTTTATTTATTGTTCTTAATAAATTATTTCAAAAAAAGAACTAATGAACTAAAAGAACGAACTAGTTCATCCTTGAATTATGAACTAAATTGAACGCTCTCTGTAGTGACCGGTTAGGCCCAAGCCTATCTCAGATAAAGAATACCTATTCTTTTATAGTACTCTTTATCTGAGTGTACTATCAATTATTACTGTCAAATGTCAAACTTAAAATCGATTTGTATCGATACGCCGTACCGATACGAGTCAGAACTCGATGTATGTAACGTTTCTTATCGACATACGATATTTTTACAAGGTATTATAAGAGGTGTATATTTTCGGAATAAAAAGATTTCAATGCTATTTCGGTATTTGATAATAATATTAAAAAATTACTATTTTCATTCAGCGGCATTTTGACTACAGTTTTATGACTATGAACAATAATTATTGGATGTGCTGCAAGTTAATACCATTGCGGATATCTGAAGATGTATATTTTGTTAAATAAAGTAAACGTTCAAAGATCACTGAAGTCACAATCACTGACATGTAACGTGGGGCTAATTTATTTCATTTTATTTTAAATTGACCTTTCCGATGTGATTAGTCAAAGAACTTAGCATAAAATTACCAACCAGATTTTTGTGACAATTTAATTTCATGTTGATTTTTTTTTTTAAATTTGTAAAGTCAGTTTCAATTTTTAAACTATTTACTGGAAAACTATTAGCTTTTGTACAGCTGTAAAGATATTTGTTAAATTCGTATAACAATTGTATTTCGTTTAGAAAAGAATTAGAACTTTGATTACTCCAACGCATATTTTTTATGGCCTTGTTAAATGGATCATCAAATTGGTGGGATTGTTTTTGCTTTTAGCTTTCACTATCCACTGAGACCTAAGATCACTGAGAGCATCTGCCTATATAGAATATTTGATGCTACTTATATGAATATTTGATATTATTATATTGGTGGCACATATCTATATTAATGATTGAATTATATAATATTATAAATGCGAAAGTTTGGATGTTTGGATGGATGGATGGATGTTTATTACTCAATTACGCAAAAACTACTGAACCAATTTGAATGAAATTTAGCACACAGGTAGAAGATGACCTGGAATAGCACATAGACTATCCCGGAAAATTGGATGTCCCACAGGATTCGCCATAAACTTTTATATTGCAGCGGGCTGTACGTGGTAGCTAGTATTTTTTAAACAGAAAAAACAATTAAATAGGACACTACGTGTAGCTCATAAACACAATAGTAATGCAATGTATAATGCTAATGAAACTAATTTATGATAATTATTACTAATGAAACTAATATGTAATCTATGATCATTAAATATACTTGTATATATAATCAACAATAAAATAATGCATCAACACAAAATTATTCGATATACCATCGAATAATTCGCATAGCATTGTATCGATACAATACGACGTCGATTCGTGTCGCCCATCTCTGACTAAAACTTAAATTCCATTCTTAGGTGCCCCATAGACCCACAATAATATTGCGCAATGCTTTTATTGTGCAATAATATAGAATACCGCCTTGATCCCAAACGTTCAACAAATTCAATCAATAAAATTGACAAACTAGTCTCATCAATATTTTCGTGCGGGCAACATAGCTGACGACGAAGTTTTGCGGCAACCATGCTTGTGATTTTGTGAAATAAATCTCTATATAATTCTATACACTCAAATAAAAACTCCCGTTCTTTATAAGCCTACACAGTGCAGGAAAAATATTGCGCAATAAAAATTAAACCCGCTCAAACTTTCGTTCAATCATTGTGCAATCTTCAATATTAACTCTAAACTTTCAATAATATTGCGCAATATTATTGTAGGTCTATGGGGCACCTTAAATAGAGATGGGTTAATACCGATATTTCTCAAGATTTTGTGATATATTTACTTTGAAATATTATAATACCTATCTTAACTAATATATCAGTATTAACTAATATTTCACTGTAATTTGGACCTTAAAGCAACACTAATAAGATCTGATACTGATACTGCAGGAAAATATCTTAACCATGGGCGTACCAAGGGGGGAGGGAGGCAGCTGCCCCCCTCTGGATTTTTTCACCTCTCTACTATCTACTGTTGTAGATAAAAATATAATAACATAAAAATATAGTCTTAAAATGTTACGGTTGCCCCCCTGGACCAGAATCTGGGTCTTAAAATGTTACGGTTGCCCCCTCCCCCTGGCCCAGAATCTGGAACGCCTATGATCTTAACTAATATATCAGTATTAACTAATATTTCACTGTAATTTGGACCTTAAAGCAACAGCAATAAGATCTGATACTGATACTGTAGGAAATACGTCTCATTCGTAGTGCGGCGCGGCGTATCGTGAAAATATTTGAATATTTTCACGAATCCGACGGGCGCCTATCTAGTGAATCCGAGCAATTCCGAATAATATTATCCGATTCATTTTGAATAGCCGTTACAGAGATTAGGCGAATATGAAATATTAGCATATTACAATTCGCCGGATTACTAATCCACGTATCCTTTCAATATTACTATCATAGTGAATACTCATATATGAGTCACACCATTATTCTTGAATATTTAAATATGGCTGCCGGATTGCTTACATAATTTTGTGCTAGTTTCATTTTGATTTATTTAAATTGTTTTCGTGATACTTACGGAAAGCTAACAACTATCTTCCACGTTTACAAGTTATACAAATGAGTTTTAACTATTTTGTTTGTTTCTGTGTCTTTTAATCGTTGAATTTTAGACCTCATAATTTTACTATAATTTTGTTTGTAATTTGACAAAATAAATCTATTCTACAACGTAAAGATTTTTGTTTTAATTACATAATATGTCATATTGTCATAGTCTTAGTAAAAAATTAGAAATGGACGTACAAGAGGGTTCCGTTAAATAGTTTATGCTTGATTTGTAGATGGCGCCGAAGTTCTCTTAACAACGTTAAAGATTCCGGTCTTTAAAGCATACTTGTCTGTGCTGCAGCATTGCCAGAATGTTGCTTTTGTAACATTTTGCGTTACTTTTGACTCTCTCGTGTTACTTCCATGTTACATGACTCAAAATATTACTTTTAGGACCGAATAAAATATTTAAATATTTTCCAGCAAATAAAATTGGTGAGATCGAAAATGAGGTTTTTAGAAACTGATTAGTTATCTTTAATTAGACATATGAATAACCAATCAAATATTTGATCAAAAATTAGAACGATTCTTTCGAAGCTTGACTAATGGGCAAAGAGTATGTAATGTAGTGCTAATGAGACAAAAAAACTTTACTCTAATTTTCGTGTAATTAAATGTAATATTATAGTACTAGTGTCATTTTTCCTTATAAAATATTACTTTTCTTGTGAAAATGTTACTTTTTGAGCTGTCTCATGTTATATTTAACTATCTGTCACTGGAAACACTGTTGTGCTGAACTATGTTAGTGCTCATACCTACTTTTTAGATGGATGACGCCATTTTATGATTTCACTTTCATAAGTCATATATAACTTAATTCAATAAACTAAAATTTGGAATTTGGATTGACAGGAAAATAGAGGATCAGGAACAAATCAAAATAACATAGATACTAAAATTATGAATTATTTACAACAATAATATTTAAATATATTTATATAATATTTACAAAGATAATACTTAGTCATTTGTATAATATTTACAAGAGGGTTAATATTAAAAATGTTTTCTCGTTTTACTTGATCATGGCAGTTGCTTAACACCCATGCCAAAAAAAAAAAACTTAATTCAACCCAAGGAACTTATATATGATAACTGGAATTGTTACGGAGCAATGTTTGAAAAATAAAAATGTACTTTATTTCGTTACTTATAAAGTTGACATTTGTTTCTTACTTAACAGAGGGGAAAAACGTTCTGAGCAAGACAACGACATGAGTGGATGTTGTCCCTTTCTTACAATTGCCAGTGTTAAAATAAAACTGCTGATGGTAGATTTTATATATTCGGTAATCGTTAAATCCTTTTTATTCATATACGTTGATAAATAGATTAGCATAAAATGTATTGTAATTAACATAGTGAGTTCCAAAATGTGCTTATTTTAATTATTACGTAATTACTTTTGCAATGCAAAAACTGTTTCTCAAATTAGTAGAATGATTTAGTAGTAATTTGCAAACTAAGCATGGCCGCACTTATATATGGTGATTGGCGCCTTATTTAGTAGAAAGAGACACACTCCACTCATGTCGTGGTACTCTTCGGAACGATTTTGAAGCGCGTGTAAGCATTCCGGGCAGGGATTTAAAACGTTATCAAATAACAGAACAAATTTTTCGATACATACCGTTATTATTATAGCGATACCTCAGTAACAAAATTATTTTAGAACATTATGTGTATCGCTACCAAAATAACAGAACGAAATTATGAGCGGTAAATAACGTTATAAATATTGATATTTATGCGACATTGCCGCGTTTCATGCTGTTTCGTGATTGGTCGTTCATACTACCATGACTGCGAGTTGGCAACAAGGTACCTACGCAAAAATTTACAAGTTTGACGTAATGAAACATCGCGATTTACGATTTAGGAGACACGCATTAAAAATATTTACAAGCGGTACGCATGGTTTTCAAATAATTATTTTTAAAGGATTCCAACCTACATATAATTAGAAAACAATTTTAACTTTTAATACATATTATTATACCTACATAAGACAATGTGTCTTTATGAAACATGTTTTTTTCTCCCGTGGGTTTTTATGTAATAAGAAATGTTACTAGGTATCTTAAGTTTTCTTTAAAATGCAAATTATTAACGTAATTTCCCCGTGTTGGTTCCGGGCTCCTTTGTAGAATAGACGAACTGCCGTATTCCCAGGCAGGTCGTAAAAGGCGAGCGATTGGCTATGCGAGTCACTACTACCGTGGTAGAATTCCGGATTGTCTCACCCGGGTCTGATACCACCGCCTTACCTATTCCTGCCGCAATAGCGTCAGTGCTTGTCACTGTTGTCTTCCCGTTTAGAGGGTAAGGCAGCCGGTAAATTTATGTTTGTGGCATTAGACCTCGCCACAAGACAGCAACGCACCATTAACATCTTTGGTGTATATAGGCGATGTTGACTCTTTTCATCAGGAGACTCATCTCCTTGTTTGCCATCTTAAGATATAAAAAATAAAAAAATGATTTTTTTCAAACAAATGTGTTAATTATTAACTAGCTTTCGCCCGCTTAGTATTAGTAGTAAGTAGCCTACCTATGTCCTTCCCCAGAATTAAGCCTATCCATTTGTAATATCTTCACAAACAGCTTTGCAGATTAACCGTGACCATGAATCATACATTTACAAAGAAACACAAATAGACGGACAAGTAGACGTCACTTTAATTTTCATTATGTAATGTGAGAATTCTGTAAGGTTAGTATGCATATTATTGAATTTATTGAAGAGCGTGGCTTATAGCAGCAACAAAATATAAAAATCTGTAAAATATAATTCCTGAAATTTTCCGCTAAATTATTTAAGCATAGATTTTTGTTTGTCTTTTATTATAATTTTTGAATTAAAGCTGTTAAGCACGATGATCAATTTTTTGAACTGTAAAATGTTTTATTAGTCACAAAATTTATTAATTAAAAAATATCGATGTAGGGTCACTGCGTCGGTAACGAGACCGCCTCCAGTACGCGACCACTTGAGGGGCTAGGTTTCTCTAATTAAAGATAATAGCATTTTGACATAAATACGTTTTTGAATTTGCCTTCGTAGAGGGGACAGTTCAAAAAACTGATGATAAAAAAATTGGGGAATACAGTTTGATGTTATTGCTACATAACTATCACCAACATCCAAAATATATAAAAACCTTAAAAACAACAAAGAAAAACATCGACACGCGGGGTTTGAACCTGCAACCATCTCCCTAAAGCCCGGACGCTCTTCCACTGAGCTAGTGTCGACAAGCTCGAGGCGGCGAAATTCTTCTTTGATATATGATCGAATACGTCGATTGTACTGATCGCTAGGTATACATACTTATAACGAGTTAAATGAGTTCATCGTTACAGATGAAATTCATATTTATAATTTTGATCAGTACTTTCGTATTTCTACATATTTTTGTGTTATAGCACTCACCCCGTGCTTGGGAAACTGGAAAAACCTTAAAAACAACAAAACCGGCTAGGAGTGCATTAAAGATGCACATTAGTAGGTATATAGAGGAGGGAGGTGTTTAACTACCATATTTGTGATTTTATCCGGCCCCGGGGCCTTTTTATTGTCGATTTTTGTATTCTTCGGTTTTCGTAAGTAATAAGTGGTACCTTACGGTGGTAGCGCCACCCTACGCTCTACTTCGCTATCCAAATGATGGACGGACGTGGTCTAGGTTCGTAGGCGGATTTGATGGGGAACACTGTGATTGGAACGATGAATGAAAAATGTGACCATCGCAAGATATTACCCGTGACGTCGTCGTATTCACGTAAAAGATGCACGGCTGTGTCCTCAACACAGCCACAACCCGTTTTTTTTCAGGAGAAAACAATGATTAGTAAGCATTAAATATTCATTGAATACTTATGTAAAAAGGAAATCATAAATTTAAATCTATCGGGCTTAACCCAAATCTAGAAAATAGTGCCTGAGTCGGGTGATGACCCAATGGTGTGTTTATGTCTCACGTAGTGCTGCAAAAATACCACGCCGGGCGGCGAACAAAGTTACCTTTTGATACCTTACACTAATGTTACACTCAAACAAGAAGCGTTATTACTTCAATTATAGAGCAATGTTTGTTCGAATGTTGTAGTCAAATCATTTTTTAGCTTATATTTTTTTAAAATCCAGTGGTCGCAAACTGAAGTACATAAATATCTAATACGCTAGAAAGTGGCCGGGTGGTCGCATTCTGACACTTAAAGCTACATAATATTTTGCTTGTTATAATCTCAATGATGCTTTTATGATTGTATAATTTAAAATCTGATGTTGTAGAAGCATAAAGATGCATGTCATCAGTTTACGACCAAATGTTTTCTTGATAGAACTTTTTTCAATTCACTCACTAAAATAGGTGGTCGGAAACCCACCCTGGTCGAAAATTATGATGTTAGTTTGCAACCGCCCTGATTTAGTACGAAAGAAAGTAAATTAAAATAAGTAAATAAATAAAATATTGCTTTCTTTATATGATGGCAGCCCCACAAGATAAAAGAAACACAAAATGAAAAATACCAGTTTTCTTAGGACTACCTTAAGGTAAATTTACTCGGCGAGGAAAATGACGTTATCAAAATATTGCTTAACTCTTATGTTGTCAACCACAACCAAATTAGTAAAGAAATATTAAGAAAATACGGTCACCGTGCGTGTAATAGCGTTGTTATCATCTGCGCGGTGACTACTGACAAATGAGTCTAGTCACGAGTTGGGAAAATCACTGTTTGTAAATAATGAACTTCGATGGTGCCTATAAAAGAGAACTTGAATAAACATGTTTTGTATCTATGCGCGGGCGACGGTATAAGTATAAACATGTCATTGGATAATTGGCTCAACGTTTAAGTACCTAATTTTTTTTACATATTCGGTATTAAAATTGAGTACTGAATACCCTCTTTTAGTATGTAGATTTTATCAGCCAGTTTCTATTCAAAATAATTTACAGATGTGAAACGAAAAAACAAGTTGATGTTAGTCTAGATGATTAGTGTTCAAAATGAATATTTGTTTTTTATATCATAAGATAGCAAACAGGCTGATGGCTCTCCTGATGGTATGAGAAACCATCGCCTATACTCTAGACATCAAAAATGTTAACGGTGCATTGCCCTCAGTGTGGATGTGTTTGGTGGTGTGGCCACCTTACCCTCCAAACCGGAACAAGACAAAAAACTTGAGAAGTGTCAAAGGACACCCGGATGGAACGAAGTTCCTTTTATTATTATTTACAAAAAACCTGTATACACTCAACAAAAATAATCGTCGCGTCACCACATTGTTCAATGCGAAATAGAAATGAAAATATCTGGCTTGCTTTCTATAAGAGAGAGAGAGAGAGAGACAGAGAAACATCCGCACGCCGCACAGCTTACAATACCTTACTATTGCAAAAAGTGTCGTGACAACTTTTCGTAAGAATTTTTTCCGTCTAGCCCCCTTTCACAACGCGCGATAAGGAACTTCGTTCCAATAACAAACAAGTGGTAGATTTCTGCGTTGTCTCGTCCGGGTATTTGGTACCACTGCCTTACCTATTTGTGTCAACGCACCGTTAACATTTTTGATGTCTATAGGCGATGGTTTTTCTTTGCATCAGGATGGCTCTCCTGATGGAAAGAGAAACCATCGCCTATAGACATCAAAAATGTTAACGGTGCGTTGCCATCCGTGTGGCGGGTTTACAATGCCACATGCACAAGTCTACCGGCTACCTTACCCTCCAAACCGAAACAAGACAATGACAAATAGGTGGTAGATTTCTGCTTTATCTCGCCCACGTATTTGGTACAACCGCCTTACCTATTTGTGTCGCAATAGAGTCAATGCTTATCATCATCATGTTCCGGTATGAACGGTAAGGTAGCCGGTAAACTTATGCACGTGGCCTTAGACCTCGTTACAAGATAGCAACGCATCATTAAGATCTTTGGTGTCTATAGGTGATGATTGACTCTTTCCATCAGAAGACCCGTCTGCTTGTTTTTTATCAAGATATAAAAAAAATGACATTATTGCGGCAGGAATAGCTAATGCGATGGTATCAAATACACTGGCGAGACGTTGCGGAACTCTACTACCAAGTAGTTATGATGGTAGTGACACCGGGTGAAGTAGGGGATAAAAGTTTGTATGAAACTTTATATTCCTTGGACATACTTGCATAAAATTTCGTATGAATTGAGTAAAATTATCTGTCTGTTTAAGACAAGAAAAAGTGTTATTTGTTATATGTACCGTGTATATACATCCATATGCATTTAGTTAAACGCGGTTATTTTAATGTTACAAACAGACACTGCAATTTTATATATTTGTATAAATTACTTTAGTATGTTCGATAGGTATGTTACCAATAGTTATTTTTATTTTTCGTGTTTTACTTAAATTTTGATAATAAAATATATTTTAATAAATAACTAATATGAACATGTTAATATTATTTTTATACAATATTAGCGGCCCACCCGACTATGTCGAGATTTTTAATAAAGTAGCTTATAAAGAAAGGTTAAATAAGTTGTCTTGTAAGAAAGGTTAAATAATGTTGTTTGAGAGGACATTCTTTCTATTTGGTTTCATATAATTATGGTGATGATTTGATCTAGAATTCCAGAAATACAGGAGGTTGGAAGTCGATGCAGTTTAACTGTGATTAAATTATTATTAGTGAGAGTTTACGTCTACCCCGCGTTGGTCCCGGGCTCCTTTGAAGAATAGGCCAACTGCCAGGTAGGTCGTAAGAGGCGACTGATCGGATTTACGAGTCACTACCATCGTGGCTACTAGGTGGTAGAGTTCTGCATTGTCTCGCCCGGGTCTGGTACCACCGCCTTACCTATTCCTGCCGCAATAGCGTTAGTGCTTGTCACTGTCGTGTTCCGGTTTGGAGGGTAAGGTAGTCGGTAAACTTATGCATGTGGCATTAGACCTCGCCACGAGATAGCAACGCACCATTAACTACCTTTGGTGTCTATAAGCGATAGTTGACTCTTTCCATCAGGAGACCCATCTGCTTGTTTGCTATCTAATGACATAAAAAAAAGTTCTAAAGTAAATATACGCGAGCGAAGCCGTGGGTAACAGCTAGTCTCGCTATGAAAGGTAGGTACTTTCCTGTTTATAATTACGAAACTTCACACTAAATATAAATGTAATATTAATTATTTAAAAATTTGAAAAACAGTATTTTAAAAATAATAGTACCAAAAACTGGTACATTCAACAAAATCTTTCAAACTCTGATGAAAACCTCTAATTTTAAATCTAACTTGTCCGATATGTGAAATACAAGAAACAACAAGCGGAGCACAAATGAGTGAATCATAATACCATATACCATAACGAATTTTTTTGGATATAACAGAACGTAATGAATAACGTTATTAAATAGTAACAAATTCTGTATCATTATTGGATAGCGCTATGCTTGGAAATATCGTTATGTCTTGCCTTGAGCAATAACGATATCACATAATACCGGTATTTCAATCCTTGATTCCGGGTAGAATATAACTTCCTTGATTCAACCTAATTCCAAAGACTAAATAGTATACAATACTTTAATTCGTCTGACTGTATCTGTATTCTGTTGGTCGGAGTATATTATCATAAGTGTTCTGTGATATTATTATCATTTATCAGTTTTACAGTGAAGTGTGAACTGTGAGTATTTTTTAACTTTTGGTTCTACCGTTGTGTTTAATTAGTCAATTGAGCAAAATCAATCATGACTAAATGTTGCATCAGAGGATGTTATTCAAATTCTCGAAAAAATTACGCAGGATTGTCATTTTTTAGGTGTCTTGGTTTTTTCAATATTCATGTTTATCTTTAATTTTAATTGCGTTTTATATCTATAAGGGATGCATATTGCGTTTTCCGCTATTTAATAAATTAATGCATTCAAACTACTAACTACAGCTATGTAATGGAAAAATTAAATATTTGGAATGCTTACATAAAGTCGTAGTGCCCTATCTATGTATTTTAAGTTTTATCGATATACCTATTCATAAACTCAATTGAGACGAAAGTTATTGATAGTCTCGTTATTTTAAATACAATTAATGACATTATGTCGTTATACGTAGGTCACACTATAAGTTTTACGTAACTTAAAAAACAACATGTTATAACCAAAATAATGTGTTTATTGCTTTACAAAATAATCTTTTTTACATTGTAAACATTTGTTCATGTGATCGAATCATTTTTTAAAACAGGAGGACCACAGATCTGAAAGCATGATTTCTACATGCTGATTGAACGCTATCACTGCTATCATCTTCGGAGTTGGTAAAAGTAAAACCTTTCATCAAATCTTTGATTTTGGGGAAAATACAGAAATCACAGGGTGCTAGCTCGGGGCTATACGCAGGATGAGTGACGAGATGTACATTTTTGGAAGCTAAAAATGACTTTGTTTTGTTGGCCATGTGTGAAGAAGCGTTATCATGGTGTAGGAGAATGCGGCTTTTGTGTCATCCTTAGTGAACTTTTTCTAACACCCGGGGTAAACAAATGGTAGAATACCACTCGGCATTAACACTCTTGATCTTCAAGTGGAATTGTACAGATGGGACCTGTAGCTGAGAATAAAAATGCGATCATTTTATTACCAAAGTTTCTCGCCTGTCTCACTTTTGTTAGCCTGTTCTCATTTTCAAACACCCATTCACAAAGTTGCTGTTTTTTTCGGGTTCAAAACAATAAATCCACATTTCATCACCTGTGACAATGTCATAAACAGCATTAGAATGTCCGTGGTCGTACATCAGTAGCATCTGTGAGCACCATTCCACACGAGCCCGCTTCTGCTCCGCTGTCAGTTCATGAGGGATCGAATGACAACAAAGTTTCCGAACTTTCAATTCATTGTGTAAAATTTTCTGAATTTGGCTCATACCAATCCCCAATAGTCTTCGAATTGTCTTGTAGGTAATCCGGGGGTTTTCTCCAATTAATCGCTTGACATTAGCCACATTATTTTTGTTGACGGCATTTGAAGGCCGCCCTTCACGAAATACGTCATGTAAAGAATCTCTATCTCTCTCAAATTCAGCAACCCATCATCTCATGGTGCTCAAACAAGGTGCTTCTCTCCCAAAAGCATTTTGAAGACGAGCGGCATAGTCTTGTGGAGAAAGAGAACTTTTAAATTCATAAAAAATCATCGTTCCGTACGTAGAACTTTGATGTGTGATAAAAACAAATGACAAATCATTTTCCGCTAATTGTTTCATTTTTATTACTAAGAAGGTTTCAACATTTTAAAAATATAACATTCGAAATTCAAAAAGTTTCGATTAGCTAGAAGTGCAAAACTTTTAGTGTGCCCCATGTATTAAATCACAGAGTTCTAGGTTTGGTGGCATTTGTTATAGTAAAAATATCAACAACAGTTTCAATACTCAACTAATTTGATATTCATTTTATATCGATGAACAATAAATAGTAGGTAAGGTGAGTGTTTTACAGATTTCCAAAAACTGAAGCCCTTAAAAAGATATGGACGGATAACATAGGTGCTGAGAACATAGAACCAGTAGCAGTATTAAGAATTTGCTCCAAGCATTTTGAGGCAAATTGTGTTAATAGAACATTGGATGTGGTGCGCTTGAAAGAGGATGTGGTACCTACACTTTTTCCCGTGAGTATTTATCTATATATATAATAAAGTCGTAGGAAAGTCAATGTATGTCCGGGGTAAACTCAAAAAGTACTGCATGGATTTACTTCAAATTTTGCATGAATATTACTAACAAGTTGGGTCAACATATAGGGTAAATATTATCATGCTATCACTGGGAGGAACTGTGCGGAGTAAACGAACTCCGTGAGAATGAAGTCGCGGGCAACAGCTAGTTTTGCAAATAAAGTAGTTACACATTTATGTCAAATAATAACGATTAATTATATAACTAAAATACTATACAATAACTTTTTCATAAAAATTTATCCTCGAATCAAATAGACAATAACAATTTTCTAATTTTCATTTCTGCCACCTGGCCATATATTACTAAAATAGTAAATACTCTTAGTTAATGTACTGTCGAATGCAGTATCGGTAATGTAGTGAATGTAATGTAGTAACTTACTTCTTTAGAAATGAATTACCAATTACGAATTAGAATATTAAATATAATTATAAAGTGCATATAATACAAATTTAATCTAACCTCAAAATTTCAGAGCTCAGTAACAACTAACAAGATGTCAATGAAAATTAAAATAGAGGAAGATTTAGATTCTTATTCCTTTCCATCTACCTCAGAATTTATATTGGAAACTAATGTGGTCAAAATAGAAGTAAATGAAGATATTAAATACAAAGATAATGTAGAGTCAACAGAAATAAAATTAGAAAATGTCGAAAGTGGTAAGTCATATGTCTATTATAAAAAATAAAATAAACCTCACAATAACTTACTATTTGATATAAGTAAAAACATATAATATGTGCCAAACATACATTTTTTTTTTTTATATTATAAGATAGCAAACAAGCAGATGGGTCACCTGATGGAGTCAACCATCGCCTATAGACACCAAAGATGTTAATGGTGCGTTGCTATCTTGTGGCGAGGTCTAATGCCACATGCATAAGTTTACCGGCTACCTTACCCTCCAAACTGGAACACGACAGCGACAAGCACTGACGCTATTGCGGCAGGAATAGATAAGGCGGTGGTACCAGACCCGGGCGAGACAATGCAGAACTCTACCGCCTAGTAGCCACAATGGTAGTGACTCGATAGCCAATCGGTCGCCTTTTACGACCTGCCTAGCAGAACGGCAGTTGGTCTATTCTACAATGGAGGCCGGGACCAACACGGCGAAATAGATCCAAACTAGGGCATTTTATGGGCATTATGATGCTAATCAGTACAAATTATTAGTACTGATTATATGCAGAAAATAAACAAAAAACTAAAAATGTGTCTATATAAAGTGTATACAGGCTATAAATACAATCTTATCTAAATGTTCCTTAACATGTCCACAGAAATTAAAACCGAGCAAGATCCAGATAATAGTTCCTTTCAGTGTACTTCAGAAGTTATATTAGAAACAGATATAATTAAAATAGAGGTGGATAATGATTATGATGGCAAAGAAAATGCAGAGTCAATGCAAATAAAATCAGAATTTGAACATGTTCAAAGTGGTATGTTTATTGTCTTCCTTTATTCAGAGTAGCTTCCTCGTATTAAAATTTTAATGCTTTATGACTATTTGATAAATATATTTAAATGAGTGTTTTAATAAATTAAATAAATTTACCCCCAAGGGTGGTTTGGGCCGATAAGTTTGTATGCAAATTATCTCTCTATTTCTCTACTCATCTCTGTACATATCACTCACCTGGATGATCAAATAAACTTCAATGTCAAAATTATTACCCTAGCTAAAAGTTCTTTAAAACAATTAGGTAGGTATTATCCTAAAAAATTGTGAAAGTTGTGTAATTTACCTATTGTTACTGGTATAACTTTAAACCTCAGTAGAAAACTTTGTGTAACTTACAAAGACTAGTCTGACTACATATTAGGTGTCTGTGGACCGTAACATTCAGAGTGCTGAGTGTGAGTTTTTTTTTTCGCATTCGATCGTGAGCGCGTTTGGAGTTTACTAGGAATTTGTATGAGATTTGTACAGCGTCACCTAGTGGTAAACGTGAGAAACCAGTTTACCACTAGGTGGCGCTGTATAAATCACATACAAATTCCTAGTAAACTCGAAACGCGCTCACGATCGAATGCGAAAAGAAAAACTCACACTTAGCACTCTGAAGGTCAAATACCATTGTTAGACTGATCACTATAGATTGGAACAGGTAGTACAATTTGCAGGGATTGGGAAACATTTTTAAACAATCAATTTTTTTCCACATGTTAGGTAACATTATTTTAAATGAATTTATTTAGCTATATTACACAGCTAATAAATATATTTTATGCAGTAGTGTTTTTATTAACACTGAATTTTATTGTGTAATATGTCGCTTTGTCATTTTTAGGGTTCCATACCTAAAGGTTGGAATCATACTGTGCCCCTATTCACATTTCAGAACCTCAATTGAAGGGAAGGGTTTAGGACTCCTACACACATAAACACCATACAACATCACATTGTGCTATAACACGACACATATGTGTAATTAATGTGTAAGAATCCTAATCATTATGATTCCATTAAAGTTTTGTTACGTGAATAGGGCTTCTGTACTGTTTACAGCATAGTAAATCTAAACTAATTTTAAGTGTAAAGATTTAATTTTTTTATTTATTTCAATGTAACTTTAAAACTACTTGACTGATTTTCAAAATTCTTTCTCTTTTAGAAGGCTACATTATTCAGGAGTGATATAGGCTACTGTTTTAACTGAGTAGGTAATGGGAAGTAATGATTTTCGGTCATACAAACGAAGTCGCGAGTAACTGCTAGTGAAAAACAAGCAGAGTAAGGTGTCATATGTCACCTCTCCATAGAATTTGTTCATTTACCCCTGTATTGTTCCGGGCTCCTTTCGTGAAATATTACAACTGGCTCACTGCTAGACTCGGGAAAGGTGAGAAAAGCCAGATACGTGTCACTAACAGTGTAGTAAAGGTCTGCGACAACTCACTCAAGTATCGGTTGGTGCTTGTAACTGACATTCCAGTTTAGAGTATAAGTTTACCTTATCCTCCAACCTGGTAAACTTATATTTATGGCAATCCGTCCTTTCTACAAATTTAACAACACACCATTAACATCTCTGATATGCAATAGTTTTTTCTTACCATCAGGAAAATATATCAGCTTGTATTTCAGACCCTCTATAATAATAATAATAATAATAATAATAATCATTTAATTCAGGCAACATGGCCCATATTATAAATACCTTATAGACTAACATACATATTAATATAATATACTTAAAAACTACACTTTGCCACGTATTGACGGCGACGTAACACGCACTTCATTCCGGAGTCTCCCCCGGAACCTTCGGTAGACTACACCAGTCGGCCAGAATTCCCCCACCTCAAAGGTCGACAGGAGATGCGTCGGTACTCTCACCACAAAAGAACTAAAGTTGACCTTGTGGCGAGACTGCAGACGCTCGACCCTCAAGTGGAGAGACGTCTTCTTACTGATATAGTCCACGACGTCCTCGACATTCATGGACCAGTGCAGACGAGATATGTACAAGGGCGTTGTGGGGACCTCGCTCCGCAGACGCAGCTCGGGTACATATGGCGCGATGCCGCGATTGTTGCGGGCGGTGGGCTTCTTCTTTCTTCTTCTCTCCACTAGTGTGAAGCCCTCCTCATCGCACCTCCTGCTCTCATCCTTGCCAGGTCGACAAGACTCCACCTTACTCTTTGTGACCTTACGGCTCTCCTTAGTCTTCGTAGCCTTGCGGCTGTCATTGTCCCCATTTTTATTCACCTGCGGGGGAGGTGCAGGGCGACCAGCAACAGTCGCAAAGTTTTGCTGAGTCGCCTGTGGACTTGGCGTCGGCGCAACCGGGAGGGGAAGTCGGGCGGGGGCGGCAGCGGCGGTGTTCGTTGTTCCATCGGATTTTGCTGACGGGCTAAACGTGACCGCTTGCGCGCCTCGGCGACGGGTGACGTACGCGGCATCAGGTGACCTACATATTGAATTAACACTTTTTAAATGCGATAATTCAATTCGTAGATCATTGATGGTAGACTCTGACGCCTGCAGTCTACCCTTAACTACGGTCAGCTCTTCCTTGAGGAACCTGATGTCCTTCAGTAGGCAGACGACGTCGACGTGGTCCAGCGTCACGGGCGGCAGCTTGTGTAACTCTTTCGCCACAAAAGCCGGCACCTCATCCGGATCCGTCTGCTTCAGCAGGGAGATGATATCCTGCACGCTACTTTCCGTACCATCTCTTCTTCGCGATGGCATGCTTGCGCTCTGGCCGAGCGTCTCATACAGCAGCTGCTTGCCCTTGCAAATCTCCTCACTGGTAAAGGAAGACTTGCAGATCTGCATGATGCTGACCTCGTCCATGGTGTCGATGGCATGCTGGATAAACGCCAGCAACTCGTTGGCCACGAGTGCCATGGTCACGTGCAGCGGCAATGTGCCGCGCGATTTGCGATAATATTAATTAATTAATATTTGCTGCGTGTGTAACGCGGAGCACGACCGGTCGTTAGCTTGTACACATATTAAAAACTAATTGTCGAATTTCGGTGTTACTAAATTGAGGAGACAAAAGGAATAATTAGGTCAGTAAGTAAATAATCAGAAATTTATGCATTCAACATTTTAAATAAATCATCAGCCCTGGATTTACACTAGTAACGTTCGGGGTTTGTGCCCAGGGCATTAAATTCAGAGTTTGAGAAAAAAATTTTTCGCATTATTAGAAAAACTTTTGAATTTATATTAAACTAAATGTGAATTATATTAAAACATAACATAGCTGTTTATGGACAGTTGTGAACACTAGCCAGCATGTGAGCTTCCAGCTCATTTACACGTTTTATGAGAAACAGCACTATTTAAATATATTAAATATTATTATTAAATAAATATTATTAATAATGGGATGACATTTTAACGGTGTCCTTGCCAGCACTACGAATAAGTCCGGCCGTGTAAATCATTGACCCTTGCCTTGATTTAGAAGAACAGAGTAGAATGTACGTAAAGTTTTTAATTTCTTAAATCACAAAAATACATTTATTAAAGATAAATGTTTTATTTGCAGGTCAGTTTAATGAAGCGGTAGATGTGAAGACTGAACGAGCATCTCCAAAGAGTCCTTTTATTGAACAAACGAGACTAGGACAGTCTGGAATAAAAACTAATGATATGTTGGAGCATAAAAATGACACGAGAAATA
Source organism: Apodemia mormo (assembly GCA_036924255.1). NCBI lineage: Eukaryota > Metazoa > Arthropoda > Insecta > Lepidoptera > Riodinidae > Apodemia > Apodemia mormo. The sequence continues at coordinate 6,135,048 of JAUPFN010000028.1, forward strand.
AAAATAGGTTATACTGTTGTGGTGTTTGCGGGATAGCGTTTAAACAAATGAAAACTTTAGAGGGACACTTGCATACTCACAGTGACACAAAATTATATGTATGTAATGTCTGCAACAAAGGCTTCAAATATCCGAGTCAATTGTGTCAACATAAATCTATTCACAGTGAAGAAAAACCATTTTCTTGTGATATGTGTGAAAAAAAGTTCGCTCAAAAATATGGTTTGAAGAAGCATTTAGATACACACAAAAAATTAAAGCCTCATATGTGTAATGTCTGCAATGCTGCTTTCACACGCTTAGGTAATTTGCGTAGACATGAATTCATACACACAAAAGAGAAGCCGTTTTCTTGCGACTTCTGTAGAAAAACGTTTAAATGGAAGAGCAGTTTCAAAAGACATTTAATAGTACACAGTAAAATAAAGCCTCACGTGTGTAATGTCTGCAATTCCTCTTTCATAAGTTTAGGTAATTTGCGTAGACATAGAAGCGCTCACACTGAAGAGAGGCCATTTTCATGCGATGTCTGTAGAAAAGCGTTTAAATGGAAAAACAATTTAAAGGATCATTTAAAGTTACACAGTAAGATACAGCCTTACGTATGTAGTGTCTGCAATAAGGGTTACTCACGACCAAGTGATTTACGTGAACATGAAACTATGCACACTGGAGAAATCCATTTCTTGTGATGAAAATGTAGATTACAGACTTCATTTGTTTAAGTTATTTGCGTAGATTTGAAGTCACTCCCACTATAGAGAAATCATTTCCTTGAAACAGCTCTAGAAAACATTTAAATGGAAGAGCAATTTAAGGTCATTTAAAGGTACGCAGTAAAATAAATCCTTATAGTAGGGGAGCCCATGATGCTAAAAGGGTAGTTACTGCAGGTCGTAGGCACCTATTGGTATCTTCACGCCCGTATCCCCTAAAGGGTAGGCAGAGGTACAACAAGTGCACCCACGATTAGCCGAAGATACTTGGTCCAACAAATGTGATAGGTGGCAAGCCTATCGCCAACCGGGCACTTTCCGATCCCGGCCAACTTTGCATTATATCAGAAAACTGAAAAACACTTTTTTTTTAAGTGCTTGACCCGGGACCTCATGTGGTCGACGCCAACGCTGGACCACTAGACCACAGAGGCGATTGCTAGACCACAAAGGCGATTTACCTATTGGATTTTGTAGATTAAGTTATGGGAATAATAAAAGGTTATATAATGTGTTCATTTCAATGGTGGAGCAAAATACTACAGATAAAAAATATGTTTAAAAAAACTGACATGGAAACGTGTCAGATTAATGTATGATGGGATTGGGATGGTATTTTCTAAATTTCAGGTAGCTTAACCTGAAATTTAGAAAATCTGACGATTCAAATGTAGCGTAAGGGAGTGGGAGGGTCACAAAGTTGCAAAGAAAACGTTGTTTTGACATTCTCGAGTGCGTATTAATTTTCTTTTATTATAGAGGAAATGATGTAAAAATGACGAAAAAAATATATATAATCTGATGATTTCCACAAGCCGAAGTTATTGGAATTTTGTTTTCGTTTTTTTGCTCTAGCCACCCGCCTCTATATAAAGGTCTTATAATTGGTGGAGAATATCAACAGTATGTGAGGTTACGTCCCCTGACGCGCTCGAGTAAATGCAAAAATTCCCTTTCACTCTGAAGAGAGTGGTAGAGTTCTGCATTGGCTCGACCGGGTCAGGTACCACCGCCTTACCTATTCCTGCCGCAATAGCGTCAATGCTTGTCACTGTCGTGATCCGGTTTGGAGGGTAAGGTAGCCGGTAAACTTATGCATGTGGCATTAGACCTCGCCACAAGATAGCAACGCACCATTAACAACTTTGGTGTCTATAGGCGATGGTTGACTCTTTCCATCAGGAGACCCATCTGCTTGTTTGTTATACTATAAAAAAAAACCTTTTTCTGTGACTTTTGTAAAAAAATGTTTCCTCGAAAATGTAGTTTAGGCAGGCATTTAAATACACACTGTGGAATATAACAATTGTGAAATGTTTGCAATAAGTTATTTATTTATTTGCATTTCACAGTTTACAAGACGTTAAATTTAAAATAATATATCATTATGGCCCTGTCGGGTGTAGCACTGGCAAGAGAGAAAGGAAGAAGATACTTATATAACTTATTTGTCGTTATAATAAATGTAATTATAAGAAATTATTAACTGGAATTTAATTAGATTTACTATTTACATTATTTTTTTATAGAAATTTATGACTCAAATATTCATTTATATCGTAATAGCATGTAGCGGCTCAAAAACAATCACAAACGCTACAAGAAAAAATAATAAAAAATGGAAAAAAATCAATAACAAATGGAAAAAATGAAATTCAAAATAAAATCCTGAATCGCGATATCACAATTATTTATCTTGTAACACTATATACAAATTTCAACGTTTCTCAAATGGACTTTGGTCCCCAGGCAGTACACCTTGCCTGGCTGGGAAGATCTTCCTTTTCCCCTTACTTGTCCTTGTGTGACGTCATCAACCTCCACAGCTATGACGTCACCTGCCAAGAAGGTGGCCTGCTGGTTCCATCACTCTGACCCTTCAGCGGTAGCGACCAGCGGCGCCACAAGCATTTATTTATTATTAGAGTTTTTAACGTTATAACAAATTTATTAAATTTCGATTAATTTTTTATTAGTTCCGGTAATCTATTATAATTTTTTATTGACATTACGTAAGGACTCGAAGAGTGAAGTTTTAAATGGGAAGTTGGCAAATTTAATCTATTTCCATGTAATTTTTTGTCTGTCTGTTTGTCTTCTCTTTTTGTGTACCAATCCTGATGGTTTCGTACAAATTTGCACATTCCTAAAATATAAATGAATGATAGCGTCAGTATTTTGTGTTGTTAGAAATAAGACTTACAACTGACGGCGTGATCTCTATTCGCTAAAACTCTAATTAGTTTTTTTTGAACAGTGAAAAGTGTTGTCGCATTTGTGCTGTTACTCCGTATAGTAGAGGAGACAGTGGGAGATCGTCTTTCACCGATCTGATAACCAGATGAGACGTAAATTTTATCAAATATTATTTATAAACAAATATGCCTGTAATTACTTGCCTATCCAAAAGTGCTCATGGCTATATTTAATTAAATTAACTTAAATCGTTTTTTTTCATCACTTTCATACTTTTGATAACCATATAAAATTTATTTCACTGATAATTTTTAACACACATAATATACCTAGGTAGGCTTGCCTACTCATTTCTGTGCATGGCTACCTGGCAAGCAGGTGTGAACAGGTAAGTCATTATAGGTGACTCCATCGATCTAAAATTTGATAGTTATATCAAATTTTAGATTATTGTATTACAAAATCAGTCACCTAAATTTTCCTGCAAAAAATCGTACTCAAAGTACTGTTGCCAAGCTAAAAACTTGCCATGAGCACTTTTGGATAGACAAGTAATTATAGGCATATTTATTTATAAATAATATTTGATAAACTATATGTCTCATCCGGTTATCAGATCGGTGAAGGACGATCTCCCACCGGCTCTTAGACCAGTAGTATGATTCCGTAACTGAGCCACGCATATAGCCACGTATATGTATACCACGTAATAAGTGGTAACGGCAGTTGAAAATCAGTGTTTTTCTATATCACGTAAAGTATACATAAATTTTGACAATTTTGATTTTTGATTATATTTATATGTGATTTCCAATTTATATTTGTGTCTATTGGTAACCCTAAAAGAGTTATCCTAGCCTTAGTGGTTAGCAACAACATGAATCCACTCACACTTGATAGAAATCATTTTCTTTTGACTTCTGGGGGACAATGAATAATCCGAAAAGCAAGCTAAGTATTGAATTAAAAACACGTCTAAATAAAACAGTATGTTAATAATAATATTATACTATAATGCTTTCACGTAAAATTGAGTATTTTATTACATAAATATTGACGAAGCTATTAAATTTAGACGTAATATGAAAAGTGATGAACTAGATGATATGTTTTCTAAATCACAAAAAAAGTGTGGGGTTTATTGTACGTTAATAAAAATAAAATATTTTATAATACCGAATAGCCAGGGGTATTTGACTAACGTATTTCAGAGTGATTTACATTCCTGATCATCAAGATATCCGAAACGCTTGTCTAAGGCGGCCCCTAGACCTACAATAATATTGCGCAATACTTTTATTGTGCAATAATATTGAATACCCCCTTGCTTCCAAACGTTCAATAAATTCACTCAATGAAATTGATAAACCAGTCTGATCAATATTTTCGTGCGCGTAACGTGTCTGACGACGAAGATTTGGCGGCAACTATGTTGGTGATTTTGTTAAATAAATCTGTACATTCCATACACTCAAGTAAAAACTCCCGTTCTTCATCTTTTATTAATTGGTTTTGTTTCGATCAACACTTATATTGTTTAGTGAATTGTCCTGAATGTCGAATTTCGGCCGAATGTTAAGTTTTGGCCGAAAGTTGAATTTCGATCGAATGCCGAGTTTTGGCCGAATGTTGAAATTCCAAGCCCGACCGACCGACCGACCAAGTGTCGACTTTCGGCCAGTGGTGGAAATTTTGGCCCATTCTAGTAATGAACTATTAGATTAACAAGATGAATAAAACTACCGCGAAATGACGAAAAATTCTTGCTCGCCATTTTGCTGAAATTTACGACACGACCATACATTAAACACCGCGACTGACCGACCGCGACCGATCCAAGCTCTGAAGTGAAAAATATTGTGCAATATTAAACCTACACAGTGCAAGAAAAAAATATTGCACAATAAAAATTAAACCCGCTCAAACTTTCGTTCAATCTTTGTGCAATCTTCAATATTAACCCTCAACGGTCAATAATATTGCACAATACGTAATATTGCGCAATATTATTGTAGGTCTAGGGGGCACCTTAAACACTTACTGACATTTGACCGCCCCGTTGGTCGAGTGGTTAGCGATCCTGACTACGCGATCGACGGGGCTCGGGTTCGATCCCCGACGGGGACAAGCATTTGTGTGATGAACATAAATGTTTGTATTTCCGGGTTTGGGTGTATGTATATTAAATATATTCTTGTATTTATATATGTATTTCTATGTATTAGTATCGTTGACTAACACCCATAACACAAGCAAATAATTTGCTTACTTTGGGGTTAGATCAGTTAGTGTAATTTGTCCCTTGAATATTTATTTATTTATTTATTTCTACAGTACCACATCACATTTTGGAAGTCTGCTTTCCCTATTCAGACTATTAAGCTGTAGAATTCATTACCTTTGGACATCTGAGAAGCAAATTAAGCAAAACTGTGTTTAAAATCTTTAAAACGATTGTATATGAAGTCTTGTATGCCCTAAAAACTTAAATTAGTTAATGTAGTTATTATTTTTTGGCATAATTTAGTAGTTTTCCGTAATATTGACTTTGAAGTTGTACCTCGTCACTATTGTCTTTTTATTTATTGTAATTTATCCACCTGAGAGCGATATAAGATGAGCTATAGGTATGAGATAGTTATACATGTTTATTGTTTCCTTGTTTTGTACGATACAGAGTATTATTTTTATGTGGAAATTCTGAAGTATAAACGTGATATTGTAGTCAACTCCTTAACAAATGATGTTAATATCAACCTCGCGGTGGCAATTTTATGAGAAGAACCAAGCGTTACGGCCTGGCCACGGGGAATTCGCGCCCGCGATTTTTGGCGCGGCGCGAACGGCGAACCGTCTAGCGTCTGAAACAAATGTATAGCATATGTATATATATATACGTAGTATCTCTCCCTAATCTGTGCATATAACTAAACATGCCACGCGGCGTGGCGACTAGACTTGTGTAACTCCGGAGTGATTAACTCAAAAAGATATAATCTTTATAAAGGAGTGAATATATCAGTAATTCCGTAGTATTCAAACTAACTCTCCAAAGAGTATGTAATGTAGTGCTAACTCTCTATATCTTTATATCATAGAGTGATTGTGTTTCATCTAAGCGGAATAGAATGAAAGGAATGATATGTTTATCAGGGAGTAGAAAGAGAGGAAACCATCATTCGAAATAAAGAATGTTGTAGCATCGATCTACATACTGTACACACAAAATTATACCTTAAAATAATGGGATTAAGATTTTTTAATATTGTTCAAATACGGATAATAATAAACAGCCATGAGAATTATTTTGTTTGTACTTTGTTTTAAAAACGCATGCATAATAAAAAATAAGCGCAATTGTTTTTAAATAATTTAATAAAATAATATCGATTCTGTTCGATATACCATAAATACATCATTTATTTTAACTGTTTATCTTGTCATTATATCGCACCGGTTAAATCCTTAAGACTAGAAACTTGAAATCTTTAATATATCGGCGAATATACCTACTTCTCATTTTAAAAACATTAAAAGTCGGTTAAATGTAATTTACATAATTCTTTCACACGCAGAGGAAGCCGCGGTCAATCCTTAGTATCAAATAAAACAAGCGTAATTGCTTTTTAAATAATTTAGTAACAGAATACCAAACAGAATCCATAAATATATATCGTTTATTTCAACTGTTTATCTTGTGCTTAAATCTGTAAATCATTTCATTTCCTTATATTATGTCACCAATCCCAATCACTCTGATTTCTACTGAGTTATAAGGAGTTGAAGATATAAATGAGTGATATATATCCGTAACTCTGAAAGATACATATCACTCTCTTCTGTTCTCGGATATATTTTGCGCAAGTCTAGTGGCGACTGGCGGCGGGGTGATCGACGAATTTTCGCCGCCGCCGCCGGTTCGCGTGGCCGGCCGGTTAACCAGAAGTAAGGCGTTACGTTCTTTGCGCACCATTCAGTTCGAGATTGTGTATAAAATTGTATACTCAGATTACTAGTAATATAAAATAGTTCATTCTTTACATTTTATCGGAATGATATAAATAATATGAATAAATATTTATATATGGTTATTTTTAAATATTCTTTCATTCACCCTCTTTTTACATAATCTACACAACACTAGTTCTTGAAGAGTGAACTCCAGTCGTACGTCAGAGGTGACCCGCACTTTTCTTGTTTGTCAATGTCATTGCACTGGATATTATTGCAGCAGTAAAAGTTATATTTACCCGTTAAAGTTAGCTCATGTTATTGCACAAGGAAAGCTTCAGGCGATGTGGTTTAACCAGAACTGGGCGGGTCGTTGCAGAACTCTCGGCCAGTAGTGAACTTTGACGAAATAGAAAATGGAAAGAGATAAAGCATTGCCTATATACAACAAAGATGGTTTCTGATGCATTGCTAGCCAAATAGCAACATGATAATGCTTAACAAGAGTAGGTTCGCCGGCTACCTAAACTACAACACGGTAGTGACAAGCATAGATGCTATTAAGTCAAAATAGAATCGTGTCATGAAACCGGGAATAGACGCAGAACTCTGCTGCTGCTTTATATAGCGGCAGCAATAGCGTCAATGCTTGTAACTGTCGTGTTCTAGTGTGGAGGGTAAGGTAAGGTAGCCGACAAAACTTATGAGTGTAGCATTACCATCCGCCACGCGGAGAGCAACATACCATTAACACATTTAGGTGTGTACAGCGATGGTTGTCGCTGCCAGAAGAGCCAACTGATGGTTTGTTATAATTTAAGAAAACGAGGGCAGTTTTCAGTAAAGTTACTGGGACATTTGAGTTGTCTGCGCGGATCTCAGCAGTAGTGTCAGCCGTGAAGAGGTCGGCGGCTGCAGACACCGCGAACACCATCCGAGTGAGATATACTCATCTGTGACATCATGTGATATAATTGCTTGGTGGTCTTTATATTCAGAGTAGCTCTCGTCAGTAGAGCAGATTACCTGTGCAGTATAAGCAAGATGATGCAAGGTCACATGAAGCTCCTGTGTGATCTCAGCGCAGCGGTAACACCGGGGCTTAGATATTTACACTGATTTTTAACATGACCAAAGCGGCAGCACTGGATGGTTGAGAAAATACCATTCGCCACTGACAGGATATACTAGTATCCAAATAAAAATATGGGAGAAAAGAACTTGTCCGGAGAACGTTAAGACTTCTAATTGGGTAGGAAACCATTCGACTCTCATTTATATGCCAATCTATGTAATCTATGGGCTTTGATAATATTGTTACGTACTTCGGGTTCGTAATTGTAAGAAAACGCCACTTATAAACCGTGTATTCACAATACAAATACACAACACAACACAATGTAATACTTAAATACTCTGAATAACACTAGTCACTCACTGTACTATCACTAAATTCAACTGACTACACAATAAAACACTCGCTTCGCACTTGTCACTTCAAGTATCGCTCTCGATCGCTTTATAAAAACTGGCCTGTATTTGTCGACACATCTCTATTTATACCCAGGGTAAAGTTCTAAAACAATCGCGAATATTCCGCAATCAGCTCGTAAATAGTAGACAATTATTGTAATCAAGTTATGATAAACAAGTTATGACTCATAAATCCTAGTACACGCTACTTTCAACCTTACGCCGTATACCACAAAGTCCATTATGGCATAGGTTAGGTCAACTATTTGTTTGTCAATAGGAGTAGCTATCTCTTTCTTTTATTTCTAGATCTCTCCAGCGTTCCAACTCTACACGTTTCTAGATTATTCGAAACACTACCCGCCTCTTAGTTATGTTCGTCCCGAACATCATTACTTCCATTATAGATGGCTAATCGATCAACATGAACAATCTTCATGGTCCCTCTTGGTTGCTTCTGCACTCGGTAGGTTACGTCATTGATACGTGTGATTAATTTGTATGGCCCATCCCAACGTCGTTGTAGCTTAGGTGATTTTCCTTTTCGTCGAACCGGATTATGTAACCAAACAAGAGATCCTTCCTGAAAACCACGATGATTGGCGTTTCGGTCGTATCTGGTCTTCATCCGCTGACTTGATTCTAATGCAGTTTATATCGCGTAACCTCTCACGAATGTCTTCAACATATACCGGTATACTTATTTGGGTCTCCGTATTTGGCGGCGGGCCTAGAGTCATTAAATCTGCTGATATACGTAACTGTCTGCCGAAGTTAGCATAGGCTGGCGTTACTTTTATGCTTTCGTGTTCCGCTGTTCGATAAGCCAGTAAAAACAGAGATATGTATTTATCCCAGTCCTTTTGGTGATCTTCTACCAGCTTGGCTAAGTGTCTTTCCAAAGTTTGGCTAAACCGTTCAACCATTCCATCAGATTGCAGGTGATAAGGTGTAGTTCTTGTTTTGTACACTCCTAATAATTTTCATATTTCCTCGAATACTTTAGATTCGAAGTTTCCGCCTTGGTCTAAATGAATCTCCAGCGGAACACCAAATCTGCATATAACCTCATTCACTAATTTCTCAGCAACCGTCGTGGCTTCCTGATTAGGAATTGCGAACACCTCCGGTCATTTCGTGAAGTAATCCATCACGACCATAAAATACTTGTTTCCATTATTTGTCTTAGGAAATGGCCCAGCCACGTCATTAATCGCTATCCTTTCCCAGGGGGCTCCCACGTTGTATAATCTAAGGTTGCCTCGACTTTTAACCTGCGGACCTTTCACTGCTGAGCATGATGTACATTTTCGGCACCAATTCTCGACATCTTCACGGCAGTTTAACCAATAAAAACGCTCTTGCACCATTATCAATGTTCGTCGTACTCAAGATGTCCCCAAGAACCCCCATCATGTAACCACGTAGTACGTCCTTGATTAGTTTTCTTGGCACTACCAACTATAGATGATGTTCTCTTCCTGATGGTTTTTCCCATTTACGGTATAGTAAACCGTTTTGCAACACAAGGCTTTCCCACTGCGTCCAATAACTTTTCGTAATGGCACTGAAAGGAGCCAGCTCCTGCCATTCCGGTTTTCTCGTGTCTTGCTTCATCTAATCTATTATAGGCCGCAAATCTCTATCTTCATACTGGGCCTTACGCATCTCATCAGTTTCCCACCTGTCATCCAGGGCCGGATTTAAAGTCAATGCCGCTCCTGGGCACCGGAAAAAAGTCCGCCCTATTACTAGAATTTTACTTAAGGGGGAAATACGTGTAGAAAGACTTTTTTATTAATTTTTTTAAGGTATGAAAACTAATGTTATATATTGAAACTATCAGGTTATTTCATGCATATATTTAAATATATTATCATTTTGGTTTTTTGGGTCAAGCAAATAATTTGCTTACTTTGGGGTTAGATCAGTAAGTGTAATTTGTCCCTTGAATTATATTATATATATTATATATTATTTTGATAATATCTTAAAAAGCACCCCACGCTTTTTTTTTAAATAAAATATTTTTTTTTATTCACATTATTATTAATTTATATTTACCTATTGAAATTTTTAACACTATTCTTAATTTAAATTTATTTTCTATTTTTTAGTTTGATTTTCTATAAAAAGCGTGTTTTGAGTTTTTTTAAACTATTATTTATTTTTTACTTTGGTTTATTTATAAAAGCGTGATTTTTTAGTTTTTTTAAATTATTATTTGTTTTGTAGAATTAAAATTCTCCTTAGTATTCGAAAATTTGTCAATATTAGAGAAATCGGCTAACGATAATTATTGTAAATTAAAATTAACATCAAGTCCTATCTTATCGACTGTAGAGAAAAATTATAAAAAATTAAAATTAAGTTTCTTCCCAAGCAGCAATCAAGCATGTTTAATATCCATAAAGCAGCTCATATAGAACTTAAAGTACTATTGCAGCCGTACAATGGTGTAAAAAGATGCTTTTATCGGTATAAGAGACCTTTATGAGTTTATATACAGCCTAATGCTGTACAAGGCCTTTCTTAGAGTTCCGCGTAAGCTTTAGGCGTTATATCTGAATATTAATACACTACTGTACAGCTTTAAGCAATTTGTAACTCATTAGGCTGATTTTAATCCTTAAAGCTGTACATTAGCTGTATTTTGTTTAGCACGGGAATTAATTACAGCTTTAAGTGTTATTATAGTATCACTCAACGCTTGTTTCTGTAAAATGAGATATGCAATCACCGTTCTACAGCTAATATTTAAGGTAATTACCTTATCGACTATAGATGAAAATTATATAAATTAACAGAAATCATATTTTTCAAATTGAAAAATGGAATAATTTTATCAAATTAGTGTATTGTCATCGGTCCTCGATAAATCTACAAAGTTTGAACGAAATCTGGCCTTTTAAAGTGGGTCAAAATCGCGCCCAAAGAAGTCGGTTACAAACATACAAACATACATACAAGTGAAGCTAATAAAAAGCGTGTAAAAAATATACGATTTTTCGTTTAAACTAAAATTAATTGGTCAAATCGATAAATTATAACATTTTTTTTAACTGATTGATTGTTAAAGTTGATGTTTTAAGAAATGTAAAAAATAATTCCGAAATTTTTTCAATTTTTCAAAAATAAATAATAATTAAATTTTTTTAATTCCAGAAAATAGAAAAATCGATTATTATTTAAAATCTCTAAGGAAACAAATTGATTAAATCATTTTGATTATTAATTTTTACTATAAAAATGCCAAAATTATAATTCATAAATAATAAATGAATTATCAATTAAACAAAAAATTATAAATTAATAGAGTTAATTAATTATATTGGGGAATCTCGATAAGACTAAAAAAAATTTTATCACTTTCAAAATTTTGCCGCCCTAAAACATTTGCCGCCCTGGGCACTTGCCCCGACTGCCCCTAGTGTAAATCCACCGCTGCTGTCATCCGTAGGCTTAGCTCGCAATACTTGAATCCTTTCCTTTGTTTCCGTCTTCACACAATGTTTACAAACATCCGTACATGGTCTTCCTGATAGTGCATCTGTATTTGCGAGAGACTTTCCACTACGGTGTACTGTGTTCCTTAGGTTACCATTGCAAGCTACTTCTGTTCGCCCTGCCGTTCGTGTAGCTCCAGTGTCCCGCGTTGAGCTGCAGTTCTTGCCATTAATCATAAATGGATAAACTGTTGCTTTCGTTCACCTGACGTACGACAGCTTTTGGGGTTGTTTCTCGTTCAGCCAGCACCTGCCGGTTGATCCTGGCTGTTACTCGTTTCCCTGCTGGTTCAACAGGCTGTTTAACCTGCCTGATCTCCTCAGCTGCTGAATTTCTTACCGCTTGCTGTCGCCAATTCACTGAAAGAGTAGACATAGGTTTGGCTGGGTAGCTAACTCTAACGTGCCCACGTTCACCACAGGCGTAGCACATGGGGCCCAGTCTACTAGGTTTCACAACTTTTGTTTGAGCCACAACTTCTGTAACCTCGCGTACCTTATATGCTCGAGGTTCGTAGCGAACAGCTCCCTCCTCCAGCGCAAGAGCCAAAGCCTCCTTCATGGTCCCGTGGTGCTAAAGGCGAACAGCAGCGCGCACTTCCAGGTCTCGAATCCCATCAATAAACGCCTGGACGATAGTGTTGTTCTGTGTTAGCGTCGGCCGAAGGATACGCTTTCCTCACGAGTTTCTCAATTTCTACAGCCCATTGTTGAAGTCCTTCGCCGCTATTCTGTACCCGGTCTTTTAATTGGGCATGGAAAACATGCTCTAAGTGACATTCACCGTAGCGAGCTTCCAGTGCCTCCGTCAAATCGGCGAACTGATACTGCTTAGGCATTGCGTCCAAGACGGAGTGCTCCTGTCCCCGCAATACCGTATTCAGAGCTGTTAGGCAATGTTCATCTGTCCAACCACTAGCCTTCGCTGCTATTTCAAACTGAGACCGGTATGCACTCTATGACGCTAGACCGTCATAAGTGGCCTCCAAGTGGTCAACCCTCTACTCAACACACTTCATGTCGCGCTTGACGAGGTCCACATCGCTTTTTAACTGGTCTTGCTGTGCCAAGATAACTGACAATTTATCATCAAAGTCAGATAAAGCTCCTTCAAGTTCCTTGAGATGTTGCTGTTGCTCGTGTAGTTGTTCCCGTAGTTTTTTTTTAGTTGTTGTTGTTCCTGTACTTTTAGTTGTTTCTGTTCCTGAAACTGTTGATGCTGCTGAAGTTGATGAAGTTGTTCTTGTAGTTTTTGTTGTTGCTGTTGCTGTTCCTGTGGCTGTTGCTGAATAGCTGCCAGTATGACAGATCAGTAGGCGCTCCGCTCGACGATAGTGACGTACTGGCAACACTTGCAGGTTCATCACCAGCAAGCATTTCAGTGTTCTCTGACACCCTCTGTGTCTCAGCTTGAGACCTGGTAACAACACCTTCCTTCGAAATAAGTGGCATTTCACAATTTCAGTTCCGACACCAGTTGTTACGTACTTCGGGTTCGTAATTGTAAAAAACGCCACTTATATTAAACCGGGTATTTACAATACAAATACTCACAACGCAACACAATGTAATACTTAAATACGCTGAATAACACTAGTAACTCACTGTACTATCACTAAATTTAACCTACTAGAAGATGACATACAATATTTAAAGTTGTGTTTAAAGTAGGTATTTGAAGTGCTGCCTCCAGATATAATACAGCTTCATGGATGCAACAAACTTATTTTTTGTGGTTTGTGGATATTCAAGGAAATTCGGCGTCTACTGCTGTCTTAAATTGAACAATAACTCCTCTCATTTCTTATCATCTTGCGCAATATTTTGTACGTTGACATAATATACTGGTCAAATTTAATTGACCTAGTAGAGGAGGATCCAGTAACATGATCGGGTTCTGTTCGTGAGATATGAACTGTATAAGCAGCTTTATCAAAATGAAGGTACCCGAACATTTCTTATCTAGAGATGAGTGAGTACATATCGTTTGTACGGCAGCTGCTACCTTGTCAGGTCGAGGCAGGTTTGGTGGAGTAAGAATGGGTATGTGTGTACCTTCCAAACCGAAACACAATCGGAACGCTATTGCTACGAGGAAACGAAAAGCGACAGGAGAAGGTAAAGTGACAGGAAAACGTAAAGCGACAGGAAACGTAAAGTGAAAGGGAAACGTAAAGCGACAGGAGAACGTAAAGTGACAGGAGAACGTAAAGTGACAGGAGAACGTAAAGTGACAGGAAAACGTAAAGTGATAGGAGAACGTAAAGTGACAGGAGAACGTAAAGCGACAGGAGAACGTAAAATGCCAGGGAAACGTAAAGTGACAGGGAAACGTAAAGCGAATGGAAAACGCCACCTCGTCCGGATTTGACGCCACCGCCTCACCTGTACCTGCCACAATAGCGACAGCGTGGAGCTGACACGTGTCACTACACCGCGATAGCGAGGTGTAGTTCTGTGACGTGTCCGCGTGTCACTACACCGCGGTAGCGAGGTGTAGTTCTGTGACGTGTCCGCGTGTCACTAAACCGCGCTAGCGAGGTGTAGCTCTGTGATGTTTCCGCGTGTCACTACACCGCGGTGGCGAGGTGTAGTTCTGTGACGTGTCCGCGTGTCACTACACCGCAGTAGCGAGGTGTAGTTCTGTGACGTGTCCGCGTGTCACTACACCGCGGTAGCGAGGTGTAGCTCTGTGATGTGTCCGCGTGTCACTACACCGCGATAGCGAGGTGTAGTTCTGTGACGTGTCCGCGTGTCACTACACCGCGGTAGCGAGGTGTAGCTCTGTGATGTGTCCGCGTGTCACTACACCGCGATAGCGAGGTGTAGTTCTGTGACGTGTCCGCGTGTCACTAAACCGCGCTAGCGAGGTGTAGCTCTGTGATGTTTCCGCGTGTTTCTACACCGCGGTGGCGAGGTGTAGTTCTGTGACGTGTCCGCGTGTCACTACACCGCAGTAGCGAGGTGTAGTTCTGTGACGTGTCCGCGTGTCACTACACCACGGTAGCGAGGTGTAGTTCTGTGACGTGTCCGCGTGTCACTACACCGCGGTAGTGAGATGTAGTTCTGTGACGTGTCCGCGTGTCACTACACCGCGGTAGCGAGGTGTAGTTCTGTGACGTGTCCGCGTGTCACTACACCGCGGTAGCGAGGTGTAGTTCTGTGACGTGTCCGCGTGTCACTACACCGCGCTAGCGAGGTGTAGTTCTGTGACGTGTCCGCGTGTCACTACACCGCGCTAGCGAGGTGTAGTTCTGTGACGTGTCCGCGTGTCACTACACCGCGGTAGCGAGGTGTAGTTTGCGGTCTTGTGATATTAAAAAGTATTTTACAGCGGAACTCATCAATATACTCGTTTAAAATACACTAGCAAAAAGCAGAGCTTTGTAAGGGCTCGCAAAGTTATACTAACTAGTAGTATTGTTAGGAAAGTATTTTTATGTGTCACATCTTTTAATGTATGAACTTTATTTATAATTATCTAATCTAAAAAACCCAGCATATTTTTACCTAAACATTATATTCGCATCAAAGGCGTCGCCAGGTTTTGGTCTAGGTGGTCGCAGGAAAATAAAACCAAAATAAAAAACATGTTTCTAAGACTAAACTTTTTTAATACTTACAAGAAAAATTCTTTAAAATTTTCTAATTCTTTTTGAAATAACTTTCAGGCTAATATACCGATTGACTAAGTAAGTTTGCTAAAAACAACATAATTTTAATATTTGAAAAGCTGTAAATTTGAAAATAAGATTCGATTATGATTTTTAAAACGGCATTCGGCGTAATTTTTTAGTACTTAAATATTGTAGAATACTAAAAAATTATTGGTTGAAATATGTCGAAAAAACACTTTTTCAAAATTTTCGTCAATGATTACTTCAAAACAGATAAACCGATTTGATGCAATTTATGCATTAGACGTAATTTTTTTTTTTTTTTTTTAAGAATAGAGCTGATTAGTTTTCGTACTCAATCGGTACATTAATCTGGAAATTATATTAAAAAAAAAAAAAAAAAAATCTGTTTCGCCAAAAATTTTTTTGGGTTTTTTTTCAAAATTATATCAAAATCCTTTGGGCCCATTCGGTTCAAATTAAAAAAAAAAAAAAAGTACAAGTGTATTAATAGATTAATATTGTATTAAAATATAGTGAATGTAAATGAATTAAATGAAATAAATCTACCACGCCAAAGCAGCATTTTAGCACTAACGTGCTAACTAACGCATTTTAACATTTTAACTCGTTCATTGTTAGCATTTTAACTCTTTACTTTTATAATAGATGGCGTCAGAAGTAATAAAATTTGAATACAACATGAATCTTCAATTTTTTATTGTGCATAAAATTGTATTTTAAAGGTAGATCATATCTAGACATGAATTTAAACTACCACGTCAAAGCTCAAACCTCAAAGTGCGATACTTTTTCAGTAAATGATACCACAAAAGTGCATAGAAAGTGGCCTAGTGTATATGTGTGTATATAATAGTCTCTGGTCCTCCCGCTTCTTTTAATATTAAAACAATACGCCCCGTAACAGAGATGTTGTTAACATTTGTGACGTTTATTACTGACCCATTTTAAATAACACTGAATATATTAAATATCCGGACGTCATTTTTGTCCAAAATCTAAACCTGAACACATTGCCGTTGACATATTTTTTAAACCTATAAAGCACACTCAGTGTCTCACTCGTTGTTAATATTTACACAGCATTGGCACTCATGTGACTTGTTTCAAGAGCAAAACAATCAATTAAATCAAAACAACAAACAATCGGTACAAAAACCAACTCAGAAATAAATGTTTATCGAGATCAAGTGTTGTCCGTTACCCGAGTATTGGTCCGAGCTCCTTTAACAACAGACCAACTGCCGTTCTGCCAGGCAGAGGGCCTATTGCCTATCTTTGACATTTATAGTGATCAACTGACATTTGATGAACACTCAAAATTGGTTGGCAACTGACAACAGTGAAAATTGGTATTGCGATCGCTTTTAGTGGCGGTGACTTTCGTCGCTTTCCAGCGTCGTCCAGTGGTTTAACTTGTCACGCACTATTTTATCGATATTATGCTTCTAAATAAAAAAGCTAGATAAACGCAAATGCCTATAAGGGTTTATTATGGTCCTTTGTTTTGGTCGGTTTGTATTCTTCAGACTAATGTCAATTGTCAAATGTCATAACAGAAAAAGCGCGGGAAACATAAAATTTGGCGGACGTCATTTTTGGTTCTGCGACTTTTTATATTATTATTTAGCGAAACAGAGGATCGATATTAGTTTTATTTGTGTAAATATTTAATTTTATGTAAATATCATTAGTTTTACTATCAGTTTAAAGTAGGTAAGTCTCCTTTTCACTTTTTAAAATGAACAAACCCCCTGACGATCCTGGAGGTGGACCTCTCCAGGTAGCGCACTATGTTACTATAGATGAGAGTAGTGTCGATACAGATACTTCGCTTTCTTCAACTCAAACAACTAACAGGAAAAGATCTCATACATCTAATAAAATATGCAAACACTGCAATAAACGGCGCAAAAAGCGCAACAATGAATTGAAATCTACTGACTGTCAGTGCTCTCACTCTGTTTCTGAAATCTCAGATATAAATAATGCTTCGGGCGCCTCATTTATTACTGGTGATAATAATGTAAATGATAATGTTACAATGAAAGATTGGTCAAACCCCCTAACAAATAGTAAGGAACCCCAAAAACCTAAAGATTATATTAACTACCGCACACAGTATGAATCTACAGACCTTGGACCTTACGTTATTCATGTCCAAAGAGTTATTACATCTCCGACTGATAATGTTACTCTACATCCAGTCTCGTTTGGGCGATTCCTTAAAAATAATACTTTTAAAAATATAATTGATGGTAGCCTCAAGAAAATTGGACGCAACCGATTATCTCTATCATTTTCGGACCACAATGACGCAAACCACTTTATTAATGACCCTAATCTCTCAAATAAAAACTTCAAAGCTTTTATCCCATCATTTAACGTTTCACGAGTAGGCGTAATTAGAGGTGTTCCCTCAGACTGGTCACCTGAGGAAATTGCTAATAATGTTAAGGTTCCCATTGGTTGTGGAAAAATAATAAAGGTTAGAAGAATAAACCGTAAAATAACTATTAATGATAACACTACCTGGAAACCAACAGAGACAGTTGTCGTAACTTTTGATGGACAGACTTTACCGAAACGTGTCTACGTTTGTTATAATGCTCTCCCAGTAGATTTATACATTTACCCTACTATACAATGCTATAAATGCTGTAGGTACGGTCATACTAAAATAACTTGCAGATCCAACCCAAGATGCTTTAAATGTGGAAAGGATCATTGTGGAGACTCTTGTACTAGTGAGGCTGATTTCAATGTTAATTGTTGTTTATGTAAGGGATCTCACTTTGCCACTAGCAAATCATGCCCAGAACATTTAAGACAAAAAAACATTAAAATGTTTATGGCTCAAAACTGTGTCTCTTATGCCGAGGCATCAAAAAATTATCCCCCGGTCTCCAAATCATATGCTGATGCCATCTCAACACCTATTAAAACTGCTCTTCATCCACTTTTGAAAAAAAATTTAGATTCGCAAGAACAATCCCATAGGTCATACAAAAAAACAATATTTCAGAAACCTAAACCCCATACAAAAGTCAGTAAGAGTTATGACTATGATTTCCAAAATTCAGTTATTAATGAATATAATTCCACTAATTCTAGAGAAAATGGTACTTTGTTGACAAAAAATAATAACAATAATCAAGAATCAGCCTCAATAGGCATGATTATATCTTTTATTAAATTTTTATCTCAGTCCGAAGTAATAACACCGTCCAACGCTGCTTTAATGACAGAAAGTTTAATTAATTATTCTAAATTTAATGGTGATCATGGACAGTCAAGCCAAAATTCTTCAATGGAACTCGCAGAGCATCACCAACAAGAAAAGTGAATTAATTCACTTATTAAATAAATATGAGCCATTTTTAGTGGCTCTTTCAGAAACTTGGTTAAGACCAAGTTGTACTTTTAAATTCTCTGGATACACTAGTATCCGAGAAGATAGATCTGATGGTTATGGAGGTGTAGCCATCATGATCAAAAAAGGATATAATTTTTCCATTGTTAATCTTCCTGTACATACTGTAAATATGTCTATATTAGCTGTTAATGTAAATAATATTTGTTTCGTGTCACTTTATATTCCACATCCAAATTTGAATATTTTGACAGAACTTAATAACCTATTATCCATACTACCTAAACCCTTTATTGTGTTAGGTGATTTTAATTCTCATCATCAAGCCTGGGGTTGTTCCTCCAGTAATTATTATGGTGAAGAACTTTTGAAAGTCATTGAAGAATTAAATTTATGTATTTTAAACAACGGTTCTCCCACTCGTCGCACAAAACCCTCCGAAGGCAAAAGCGCTATAGACCTGTCCATTTGCAGTCCCAATTTAGCACCTTCTTTGACATGGTACACACTCCCATTTACGTTTGGAAGTGATCACTTCCCCATAATAATAAATTTCCCTTCTGCATATCATAAAACTTCACCTAAATCTACATCATATTTCAAATATAATTTGCATAACCCGGATTGGCACAAGTTTAATAATTTGATGGAAGTTGGTGTTAATGTTTTGCCTAACATTTCCTCATATAATGACTCTTCTTGTGCAGAAGCCTTTACTCAATTAATTATAAAATCAGCTGAAAACACTTTTCCCATTAAAAAACAATTAACTAAGAAAATAAATACGCCACCTTGGTGGGACAAAGAGTGCTCAGACGCTATTAAGGAAAGGAAAGCTGCTGAAAAATTTTATTGTCAGTATACAACTACAGAAAATTTTAATATTCTCACTAATATTATAAAAACTACTCGTCGATTATTAAAAAAGAAAAAAGCTGAAGGTTGGAAGAAATTCTGCTCTTCCTTATCACCCCAAACAAAACCTTCAAGTGTATGGTTAAACATAAGAAAATTTAGATCTGCATATAAGGTTTCTAATAATAATGAAATGTGTCCATTGTTAATAAATCAGCTGATAGATCATCTTGCTCCACCTACAGTACCAGAATGTATCCTTTCTCTTCCTTCTACTTCTTCTTCAGACAATTTTTCCCCTTTTACATTATTTGAGCTTAAAGGTATCCTTCAAAATGTTAAAGACTCTACTCCTGGATGGGATAATATTAACTACTCATTTTTAAATAACATGACTGATAAATCTCTATCATACTTATTAAAGGTTATGAACTCCCTTGTTTCTACAGGTAATATACCTCAGACATGGAAGTCACATTCTGTTATCCCTATCCTTAAACCTGATAAAAACCCTTCTGACCCTTTTTCATACAGACCCATTGTGCTTTCATCAGTTATGTTGAAAATTCTAGAGCACCTTGTCAAACTTCGCTTAGAATGGTTTATTGAAAGCAGAAATTTATTAAGTCAAAGTCAGTATGGTTTTAGGAGAGGAAAGAGCACCATAGATAATATTAGCTTACTTATAACTGATATTAGATTAGCTTTTACTCATAACAAATCTGTTGTAGCAGCTTTTTTAGATATATCCTCAGCATATGATAATGTAATTCTATCAATTCTGAAAAATAAGCTAGTGAAATTAAACATACCATTTTATTTAATTAATGTTATTATGAATATTGTATACAATAGAACTATTAATTTAGCAAATGACCCTAATAATTTAAAAAGACAACAATATAAAGGTCTTCCACAAGGTTCTGTTTTAAGTCCAATCCTTTACAACATATACTCATATGATATAGAAACTGTAGCAACTAGCAATGTAAATGTTCTTCAGTATGCTGATGACCTCCTTTTATACTCAACTGACAAATCTATACAGATGGCTTGTGATAATCTTTCCATGTCTATTCTATCCCTACAGACTTGGCTTAATAACAATGGTCTTGATATTTCTGTTTCTAAAAGTTCCATAGTTTTATTTTCTCGCTCAAAATTTCCACCCCCTATAAATATTACTTACAAAAATAGTTCAATTCCTGTTAAATCGAAAACAAAATTCTTAGGTATAATACTAGATAATAAACTCCAAGGACTAGATCATTGTGAGTATATAGCAGCAAAGTGTGAACGTAATATCAATTTAATGAGATGTGTTTCTGGGGTTTGGTGGGGTGCACACCCATCTACATTAAAACTTATGTATAATGCATTAATAAGAAGTTTATTGGATTATGGAATGTTTTTACTAGAACCATGTAGTAAGATTGGTCTAAAGAAAATTGACTCTGTTCAAATTAAAGCATTACGAATTGTTCTAGGAGCAATGAAATCCAGCCCTGTTTCTGCCCTACAAGTAGAATGTGCTGAACCTCCATTACATTTACGACGTAAATATCTATCTGACAGGTTTTTCCTTCGCACTTTGGAATCACAAAATCACCCTCTGCTTACAAAGCTCTCTAGTCTTAGTGATTTAATGTCAGATAAGTATTGGAAACACAAAACAATCCCAGCCCTTGTATACAGCTATATGAAATATCACAGCCTTAAGCCTTTTACTTTTACATCCCCTATAAATCCCTTATATAAACACAATTATGAATCATTAACTCTGCAGCCTGTTGTAGTAAATTTAGGTATAGATAAACAATCTTTGTATGCCAATCAATATTTTAACAATATTATCAATGAAAAATGGCAAGATTTTCATTTGATTTTTACTGATGCATCCAAAAATAATAGTAATGTTGGAATAGGTGTATACCATAAACAATACAATATTGTTCAAAAAATCAAATTTCCACCGGAAGCATCTGTATTTACAGGTGAATGTTATGGACTTTATAAAGCTGTAGAATACATACACATTATGAAACTACCCAAGTGTATGATTCTGACTGATTCACTGAGTGCTCTACATTGTTTGCAAAAGTTCCCTTTAAAATCCAAATTTATTCCTCCTATTATTTTAGACTTAAGAAATCTTTTATACAAATGTACTTTTAAATATAATCATATTATTTACTTTGCCTGGGTTCCAAGCCATTGTAATATCACTGGAAATGAGCGAGCTGATCGGTGTGCTAAAGAGGCAGTTCAGTGTGGTGATTTATACCCCTACATTAATTATTGCCATGATCTAGCTGCTCTCCCTAAACTCCATCTTAAGCAGTCATGGCAAAGTGTCTGGGATAGTGGTACATTGGTGAAAGGCAAAACCTATTCCCAATTACAACCATTGATACCTTCTAAACCTTGGTTTTCTGTAGTGAAATTAAATAAGTTGTCAACATCTGTTATCACCAGAATGAGGCTTGGTCACACTAATTCTCCTGAACACCTCTTCAAGCTACACATCAAAGATAGCAATGTTTGTGAGTGTGGCACTGATATTGGAGATCTCAATCATATATTTTTTGCTTGTCCTAAATACAATCATTCATCATTATATAACAATCTATATTCTAATGACATTCCTTTACCTACATCCATTCTAACCCTGTTATTAAACCCTTGTATGTATAATATTCTTTCATTATTCATTCAAGAAAATAATATTAATATTTAAGCGTAGTTAGATACATTTAGTATCTAATACCAAATTAATATTAACCCACTTGTAAATATTATACAAATAACTAAGTATTATCTCTGTATATATTTATTTAAATATTATTGTTGTAAATAATTTATAATTTTAGTATCTATGTTATTTTGATTACTTTCTGATCCTCTATTTTCCTGTCAATCCAAATTCCAAATCCTAGTTTATTGTCTAAAATATGTTTCCTCGTTTTACTTGATCATGGCAGTTGCTTAACGCCCATGCCAAAAAGAAAAAAAAAAAAAAAAATGTCATAACAATAAACAAATAACAATAACCTCAAAATAAGTTTAGACTAACAAAATTAACTATTCAGCTTTAAAATTTCTTTGTTGATCCCACTTTCTCCACTTTTATGTTTGTATATAGATTCATGTACATAGTATTAACTCCTAATCCATAATGTTGTAGTTGTGTAAGTTTACTAATCTTTGTGTTGGTTTTGTTTTAGATTCCTCAACTTGTAACTGATATAGTCACCGGACAACTCTTTTTATGTGACTCTCCCATGACTGACTTGATATTGGCAGAATCTGTACTAACTGGATAGCCACCAAACCAATATAATAATAATAAGTTTAGAATGCTCTCTTGAAGCAAATTAATAGTTAAAAGAAATTAAATTGTCGGTCGAATTTGCCAAAAGATACCGAAATGTTACAGTCACTTCTCCGGAGGCTTTCTATCCAGCCAGACTCAATGACAGAGAGCAAGTTGAGTAATAACTTAGTAGTTTAGATCTATTGATTGTCATTGCATTGTATTACTTACCTTTTACATAAAAGTAGAATATAACATCTGCATATAAACAGTAACAAATATGATATAATTGAAAAACATGAATAATCTGGTATAAATCTAGCCAAGAGTTAAATAGCAGAACCCCTAACTTGCAGATATTATATTCATTGATTATAATAGTTTTTAGATTACTGTTAGGACTAAGGTATGATATTGGTATTATTGAAGTTAACAGGTAGTAATGTAAATTTAATATTTAATCAAATGAAAGTGTCTAAAGTGTGCTAAATTTTCTACAACTAGACATGTATGATCCTATCCAATAGCTAGAGCTTTGAGAGGTAATAAAAAAAACATACAAATTTAATTTTTTTATTACTTCCCTATTGTCAATATGACAAAATAATTAGACAGTCCGATTATCTTTATTTTATAAAAAGAGTTGAGAAAAACATAAAACCTCATACTGCATGTTAGTAATAAGTGCATAGTTGCACCTCTGACTCGCCCAATGTTTGTGTTGTGTTGTAGCTTACAAAGTTTTTAACCAAAAGTTTTTCTGTTTAAGGTAATCTTCAGAAATTGAATTATGTGCAAACAGAGACAAATGCAACAATAAAGATATGTATAGTGCATCATCAGGGTAACAAATCAATACAATAACCTCAATAATTTAAATAAGGTATTGATTTGTTACTATCATCAGTAAAAGCGTTAAAATGTGAAACTGGTTGGTGTAAATGAATAAAAACTAAATAAAACAGTACTAATTATTATAAAATAATATCAATACAAATCATCATGGAGTTTTACCAAGTGCCAATGCTGTTCAGTGTTCAAAGTATTTATAAAGAAATGTGTTTTAAGAGCCTACTTAGGAATAAATGTGCTGAGCTCATGAAACAGATTATTTGCACATTGTGCACATAAGGAATGTTGAAAAAGATAATTTAAAAGTGTTAAATTGAGAATAATGGTAAATGAAAATATTCATATCTTCATTCAGCATTGTGTGGTTATACTGTATATATGTTATATTTAGTACATTAGATAGATGTATAAAGCTCATCACACATGGTTAATATACTATAATATTTGATCTTAAAATACCCTAATATAATATCTTATTGTATATTTCATAATATCGCTCACCATACAAATCCACCATCACACACAACTAAGATAATATATATTTTACCTTTAGTATCTTAAGATACCGAACGATATGGAAATATATATTTCATATCTTAAGATACAAAACATAAAATAAATGATGTTTTTATTTCGGGATGTAGGTGATCGCAGTGCCTCATCTATACATATAATAAAATTGTAGGAAAGTCAAAACTGTACATTTAATATTTTTTTAAAAGAATACTTGGGGCGTGATCTACAATCGATATCGAAGCCAAAAATATAGTTTTTAGAATTTTTGTCTGTTTGTCTGTATGTATGTCCAGGGTAAATTCAAAAAGTACTGCATGGATTTCCTTCAAGTTATGCATGAATATTACTAATAGGTCGGGTCAACATATAGGCTACATATTATCACGCTATCATCCAAGGGGTAGGTGCAGTGCAGAGTAAACGAAGTCCGCACGGACAAAGTCGTGGGCAACAGCTAGTAATCTATATATTAATATAATAAATGCAAAACTTTGTTACTCTATCACGATGGATGGATGGATGTTTGTTACTCTATCACGCAAAAACTACGATACGAATTTGAATGTAATTTGGCACACAGGTAGATTATAACTTGGAATAGCACATAGGCTACTTTTATCCTGAAAAAACTAGGTGATCCCGCGGGATTCGCCAAAAACTTTTAAAATGCAACGGGCTGCACGCTGCAGCTAGTAATATTACAAATGCGAAAGTTGGGATGTTAATGTGGGGTGCATCTAGTATTATAATAGTTACTACTTTAAGCAGTGCGGGGTGCTCCCGGCTTCGTGCCGCATCCAGGCAAGAGGGAGAGGGGGGAAAACTACACATGAAAGCTATTGCCTTTTATGTCAAGCTAGGGGTCCGCCCTTGAACAATTGACATGTCTTTGATGGTTTTTCATTCAAAGTTAACTTTGTTAGGAATGTGTTACTGCAATTTTCATTTTACATTCTTTTACATTTGAAGAGCTGTCTAACAAATCAAGAAGTAAGACCGTATCACTCATAGTTAATCAGCTGTATATAGAACTCCTACAAAGAATATGTGAGGCAACGAGGCAGACTCATGATAAAATGAACAAATTTTAATATTATTGTATCTTAGCCATGTGTGATACCTTAAGATACTGTATACTTTTATATTAGGGTATCTCAAGATAAAATATTATAGTATCTTAACCGTGTGTGATGAGCGTAACAGTTATAATTGAACTAATTCCTACGTTAAAATAAAGTTGTTTGCATAGCATAAGACAAGTTTCTCTTTTTATATTATAGGATAACAAACAAGTAAATGGCTCTTGGAAGAATTAATCGCCCAGACACCAAAGATGTTAATGGTGTATTACTATCTGTGTGGTCATATAATAAAATAAATTTATATGAATAGATTGTTTCTTTTATTACTATTGTACCTAAGTATTTGTTTTAATATTACCTAATCTAACACAGATTTTCTTTTTTAAACTAAGGGGGGAAAAAAGGAAAATAAATTTAAAATTGAAGAATTAGAAAAAATAAAGAATTTGCCAGATGATAACTGCCTTTTTATATCAAAAGATAGCAAACAAGCAAAGGCTCCCCTCATTGAGAGTCTACCATTGCCTGTAGACACTAAAGATGATAATGGTGCGTTGCTATCCTTGTGGTGGGGTCTTATACATGTATAACTTTACCAGCTATTTCATTGTCCAAAAGAAACAGTGATAAGCAATGACATTATAGCGGCAGGAATAAGTAAGGCTGTAATACCAATGCAATGCAAAACAATACAAAACTCTGCCATATATTAGCCAAAATTTTCAATTTATAAATTAATATAGGCTATGCTTTATTAGACAGAAAAAAAACCCATATCTTCAACTAATATATTCAATTTGCATAAAAGTATGCTAGATCAGTAATGTACCAAATTATTCCTGCACAATAATTTCAAATTTTGAAGTTAAAGATTTTGTCAGTTGAAACTGTCTGAATTTATCATTTATAATCACAGTATGTGTTATGGTTTAAATATGTCCAAATATACATAAAACCTACTAAGCCAGTAAAGCTACATAATAAGTAAACTAGCTACGCTGTCTTGCTAAGTGCATAAGTAGCATTCACATTATATTTAAAAGCTGGAAAATATTTTGTATAATGTATTCTAAGTGTAGAAGTTTATTATTATTGAATAAAATTAAATCTTATGACTGGTTATTTTTCAGCTAAAAAAATTTTACATCTTGTTATAATTA
The DNA here is from genome assembly GCA_036924255.1 of Apodemia mormo. Classification (NCBI taxonomy): domain Eukaryota; kingdom Metazoa; phylum Arthropoda; class Insecta; order Lepidoptera; family Riodinidae; genus Apodemia; species Apodemia mormo. The sequence goes on from JAUPFN010000028.1 coordinate 6,161,679, forward strand.
TTACAAAACTGTAAAGTTTTTTTAGTAGGTACAAGGTAAAAATAAAACTGCAAGTTAATGCATTTTTATTTTTACCTTTTCACATAGTCTTTATTCAAAAAAAAAAAAAAACAATTATATTAAATCTTTTGTCCTTCTCATATGTGGTTCCCTGTTAGTGCCTTGCCTCAAGTTATATAGATCTGTCAGGGCGCTGTTTTGGATCACTTAGTATTGCTGGTAGCAATTCACAATGTGATAGGTACTGCAACTCTTGTATTGCAACAGTTGTGTTTGATGTTTTGGCTAAGGCATATAGAGCAACATAGGTATGTATTAGGATATTATTTAGTAGTGTTATTGGGTTAGAATTTACTCTGCTTGTTAAATACTACCAATTCACTCTCTGCACTCTTATACACTTTTCAGTAGTTAGGACCCACCAGCAAACATCAACATAGAACTTTTGTGACTAAGAAGTTGTAGCTGATTAATGAAATATTAAATCTGAAATCAAATAAAATATTTAAAATGGTATATGCAAGCATCACTGCATCAACATGCTATAGTTAATAGTGTAATGGTTAATCCTCAGACCATTTTTGTTGGCCTGAGTGTTAATCATTAAAAATTGTAAGTATATGGTACGGTAGGTACTTTAAGCTTTAACACAATGATAATTTTTTCTAAAAGAAGCTCTCTTCATGTTCAGAATTAATAATAGCTAGATATAGGAGTTCAATAGTACCTACATAAAAGAACACTAAGTTCTAATTTATTGATAGAGTCATAAGTTCATAAAGGCAACAAAATTAATAATTAAATTTATTTAGATAAATTGCTTTTTGATTTGATTACTCTTGTAAGTAATATGTAAGTATACATACTATTTATATAATTGCACTTACTCTAGCACAATTACTTTTCAAATCAAGGGGATTAGAACAATTAATAAGAATTTGCCAGATAATAATTAGCAGAATCCTCCATAAAATAAGCTCATTTCTTTCACTAATAAAATCACTAATAAAATTAGTTGGCAAATTTAGCATTTACAAATTCAGTATTGGTTGTGATCACATAGAAAAGAAAGTCATATCTTCATCTATGGTTAAAGATCTTAAAAATGTGATATAACAAACCACATATTTCCATAATTATCAAAAACTCTTGTACAATCCCTTTTTGAAAATAAAGTTCCAACTTATAACTATTCTAGAAGGGTTTGCCAGGTGATAATTACTTCAATTTAGCATCTACCAAATCAGTTTCGGTTATCATTTATTAGGTCCATAATAGAAGCTCATTTCTTTCATTAATAAAATCACTTTGCAAGCTTAAAGATGCTAAAGCCTCTACTACTCTCTTACAAGTCGATTTTTTCTTCGGCACAAACAGAATACTGCATAAAACATTATTGTTACCATGTGAAATTTTATGTATTAGTCTTAGATATGTAATTCTAATTTTATTGCAGTATTGTGTTATGACTTATGTATCCTACATTATTTATTATTTAACTATAATAACCTTCTAAAAATGGTATTAACAAACTATATATTGTCAATAGTACATTTTCTGTACCTTTCAAACGTCGCCGGTTAATAGTGTTAAACACTATTTTGATCATTAAAAACTACTCTAGACTAGTTGCTTTCAAAACATAAAAGTGATCAACGATTTGACGTCATTCGTTGGTCACTAAGCATACGCAATACTAATTGTCAAACTACCCATACTAAAAGTGTCGTTCCAGTGCACGATAGTGACTTGGGACGACACCAAGTACTTGTGACGTCATTTTCGTTGATCACCCATGTTAGTCAATACGAAATAAGGGAACTGACAGCTAATTGATGTCAACTTTGCACAGTGATTATCACTTTGATTGTCAGTTCAAGATAGGCAATAGGCCCCCAGGTCGTAAAAATCGAACTAATAGTTATACATGTGATCTATCATCTACTAAAATCGTGACTGCTAGGTGGTACAGTTCCATAAAGTCTCGCCCGGATATTTGGTACCACCGCCTAACCTATTCCTGTCGCAATAGCGTTATGGCTGCACATTGTCGTGTTCCGGTTAGGAGGTAAGGTAGCCAATAAACTTCTGTATGTGGCATTGCCATCCCGCCTCATAGATAGCAACGCAACGTTGACATCTTTGGTATCCATAGGCGATGGTTTTTTCTTCCATCAGGAGAGCAACCTGATTGTTTGTTATCTTCTTATATATAAAATTCTCGTGTCACAATGTTCGTTCCCATACTCCTTCGAAACGGCTTGACCGATTTTGATGAAATTTCGTATGCATATTCAGTGGGTCTGAGAATCAGCCAATATCTATTTTTCATCCCCCTAAATTTATTTATTTATTTATTTACATAAAATCCACAGCTAATATTTATAAACTTACTCTACTTATGATGTACACTAAGAGCCAATAACGGATTTACATTTTTTTTAAATAGACTTTATACATTTTTTTATGAATCAACATTGAAAATATATACAACCCTTAATTTTCAACCCTCTGCGATCAACCCCTATTTTTTAATTCAATATTTTATGTGGCAAAACAACGTTTGCCGGGTCAGCTAGTATAATATAAAGAAAAGTTAGAAACAATTTATCAACATTTTAAAACCCTTACGAAACACGCGCGAACCCGCGACATTATTAATTAAGTACAATTGACTTTTCTTCGTTATTGTGAATAGATTTGTGGTTACGCAAATTACTGGCATCGCCTCTGTGGTCTAGTGGTCCAGCGTTGGCGTTGACCACATGAGGTCCCGGGTTCGATTCCTGGGTCGGGCACTTTAAAAAAAAGTGTTTTTTTCAGTTTTCTGAGAAACACAAAGTTGCCCGGGATTGGAAAGTGCCCGGTTGGCGATAGGCTTGCCACCTATCACATTTGTGGGACCAAGTATCTTCGGCTAATCGTGGGTGCACTTGTTGTACCTCTGCCTACCCCTTCCGGGATATGGGCGTGAAGATGCAAATTACTGGAGTTTGATAAACCCTTATTAATTAATTAAGTGGCTTTTGAAACTGCCTTTTCGGTTAAACATTTTTACAAAAGTAATAATAAAATTAGTTTTCTTTAGTGTGAATAGATTTATGTCGACGCAAACTACGAGAGTCTGAGAAACCTTTGTTGCAAACATCGCACACGTGAGGTTTTATATCACTGTCGATATTTAAATGTCGCTTTAGATTGTTATTTCGACTGAATGTTTTTTTACAGAAGTGATGAGAAAATGGCTTCTCTCCAGTGTGAATATATTGATGTTGACGTAAACGAACTGATTGTGAGAAACACTTATTGCAGACATCTCACATATAAGGTTTTTTTTTTTATTGCATAGTGTACATTTTTAAATGTCTTTGCAAATAGCGTTTTTGACTAAACATTTTTTTACAGACGTCACAAGAAACCATCTTCTCTCCGGTGTGAGTATATTGATGTTGACGTAAACTACTTGCACCTGAGAAACCCTTATTGCAAACATTGCACACATAAGGTTTTATTCCATAGTGAATATTTAAATGTGTTTGTAAATTACTTTTTTTTCTAATTGTTTTTCTGCACAAGTCACAAGTAAACATTTTCTCTCTGTTGTGAGTATGTTCATGTTGACGTAATACACTTGAGTGTGAGAAACACTTATCGCAGATATTACACACATAAGGTTTTATTCCATAGTGTTTATTTAAATGTGCTTGTAAGCATCTCTTTCGCCTGAATGTTTTTCTACACAAGTCACAAGTATACGGTTTTTCTCCAGTGTGAATATATTGATGATCACGTAATCCACTTGATCGTGAGAAACCTCTATCGCAGACATTACACACATAAGGTTTTATTCCATAGTGTGTCTTTAAATGTGCTGGTAAGTAGCTCTTTCGACTGAATGTTTTTCTACACAAGTCACAAGTAAACGGTTTCTCTTCAGTGTGAGTATATTTATGTCGACGTAATCCATTTGATTGTGAGAAACCTCTATCGCAGACATCACACACATAAGGTTTTATCTCTTTACTGTGAATAAATTTATGTAGATGCAATCCACTCGGGTGTTTGAAACCTTTGTTGCAGACATTACATACGTATAGTTTTATATTAATGTGAGTATACAAGTGCCTCATTAAAATCTTTTTTTGATGAAATATTTTTTTACAACAATCACATCTTAATAAACTATCTCCATTTCTCTTATCTCTTTTAGGCCTAGATATATCATTAGCTTTTATTGGAGACTCAGTTGGTCTCGTTAGTGCAGCGACAGGGCTTATTGGGGCTGTTACTTCAGTCTTCACATCCACCACTTCATCTACGCCTTCTTCCTCCTCGTCGTGGTATCTCGTGAACCGACCTATAAATAAAACGTTTCATTATTTTAAGTATGTTAGTGTCAGTAGATTTGTAATAAACGCAGACTATACTATTTCCATTTCTTTATTTTTTTTAGACGAAAGTTCTAATTTGTAGTGTTACTTATTTAAATCATGTACTACACATTCTCTTCCAAATGGTAAGTGTTGAACTACAAAGCTATTCCCCTCCAAGCAATATCGAGATAAAGTTGAAAAAGACAATATCTTGCTCTCGGTCTATCTGGTCGCGGCGAAATACGCTTATACTCGTGGCCTCTCAATCCGCGTTTTTTTTTTATATCATAAGATAGCAAACAAGCAAATGGGTCTCCTGATAGAAAGAGTCAACGATGTTAATGGTTAATTAATCATACCAAAGATGTTAATGGTGCGTTGCTATCTTATGGCGAGGTCTAATGCCACATGTATTTCAAATTTCGCGCCGCCGCCGTCGCCGGTTCGCGTGGCCGGGCAGTAAGATGGTGAAAAAGGCGATGAAAGATTAAAGTAGTCGCGGGTCTGCTTTAATCGACACTTAACCATTTACAATAAATTGGAATTGTGATTGAATTAAATGGTATTACGTACAGAACAAGACAAAATATCATTAAATTTATATTTCTGTGGCCACTGTGCGTATTTAATTATCTCGCAGTACGTTTTTCTAAATGACAAGAACAGGTGAACAGCAACACAAAAATATTACATAGGCTCACAATGTAAAAAGTACCAATCTTACCCATAGAAATACTATCTTTGCAGTAATCATGGTTGTTGCGCTTTGTTTTGCAATAATTGTGCTCAATAAAGGGGGCGAAATTTTCTGTAACAAAATATACATTTAGGTATTTGATTTAAAAAACAGCAGTCAGAGTCAATACTTCAAACTATAAAAACAAAGATAACTTTGAATTCCAGGCAAACAATATCATGGAGAATGTTCCAGTTGTCCGGATTAATGCCTGTATCACCTTAAAATTTAAAGTTCCATTCTCACCAGCTCAATGTCTAGAAATCCATTTTTTAGGTACTTTCTGCCTCACTCTACTCCTTTGTGTGGTCAATTACCGGCGAAGGTGTTTCCGAACGGATACGATTTGGGAACCTTCAAGAAAATAATTTACTCATTTTTAAAAGGCCGGCAACGCAACAGTAAGACCTCTGGCATTGCGAGTGTTCATGGAAGGCGGGTAATCACTTTAAGTTACATTTTTATTGTTTACTAGCTGTTTCCAGCGACTTCGTCCATGCGGACTTCGTTTACTCCGCACAGCACCTGGCCGCTAGGTGATAGCGTAATAATATGTAGCCTATATGTTGACCTGACCTGTTAGTAATATTCATGCAAAATTTGAAGTAAATCCATGCCGTACTTTTTGAGTTTACCCCGGACATACATACAGACAAACAGACAAAAATTCTAAAAACTATATTTTTGGCTTCGATATCGATTGTAGATCACGCCCCAAGTATTCTTTTAAAAAATATTCAATGTATAGTTTTGACTTTCCTACAATTTTATTATATGTATAGATAGATCAATATTTTGAAGTGTTCCAAATAAAGTTTTCAACTTATATTCAAAACCTAAAAAATATTTAGTGTGATGACTCAATTTTATTGCCGTGAGCGCAACCTTAAAATGAGACCTTTTTTTAGCGTTAAATAAAAATTATGAGTGATGGATATAGAGTCCTGAATGTAGGAAGTTTTATTTGTATATTCATTCTTCAAGAATTCTGTTTTTTAATTTCTTAAGTATGAAAAGTTTCTGCGATATCGGCGAAAAACAATATATCTTTTTTCCTTCTTTAATTGCTTATAGCTTTTGCAATTTTTGTTGAGCAAATAAACACTTCCCATACATTCCCGGATCGAATGAGCTATTGCACGGTTTTTAGGAGCAGTATCTCTATTTTTCACCACTTTCAACTTATTGCTTAGAGTTAGACTGTATTATCCTTGCAAACTAATGGCCGACAATAATCTAAGCTATTTTGGCAGCTTGTCAGCATGAGTTTGGCCGTAGCTACAAATCTAAGGGGACTCTCACCCACCAACACGTGAGAAATACGTTATACAATCTATTGCTTTTTGAATCCAACCAATGTGCGTTTCGGTTGACAATAGCAATATGTAATATAGCCCTTGTTACCAAACCAAATATATATTCATTTAATTAACACCCAGCTTAATAAATATGTGAAAACACACACAAGATAAATCTTTAAAATTTCTTATTAAATAAACATCCACCTCAAGCTATTGCAATTATCAGCAGAACATTTATGAATAATTTGTTTAGCTACCTACACAATGTTTTGTACAAACACAAGCTGACTTTCAAGATAGGAAAGGTGACTTATCACTTTGTTTACATTTTAATTCAGGGTTTGTTTCTGTTGTCTCCACAATTTCTTTGTCGTGTCTATTCACTTCTATGTGTACTTCAGAACTTATGTTGGAAAATGTAATTAATCATTTTTTAATATAAGTTCTGAGTACATTCAAAGGGATACCAACGTTTACAACATGTAATTTAAATGAATATTTTCCAAGATATTACAGATTTAAAATGCAGAGGCATAGCGGTTCCGGATTTATGGGCCTGTAGCGAGCGGTATGTTCTGTTAGACTGGAATCTTTTCAGACTATTTTCACGATAATGTGTGTGTGCATGTGTGTGTGCATGTGTGTGTGTGTGTGTGTCTAATTTAATTTATTTTTAATAACATGTGACACCCATATTCTTGCAAATAAATATTTTTTCATTTCATTTTCAGCCTTATATTATCTGACCATGGAATTGCTTGGAATACACAAAAAGTAATTGATTCAATTTTAAAGTGTAAACAAAAAACTTTCGGTTTGAAACAAGATGACATTGGACAACACAAAAATTAAAAAGTGTGTAACTGCTTCACATACTTAAACTTTAGTGAAGTTTTTACAGACTCAACCAATTTTAAAAATCTTTCACTCTTATAAAGCTGCATTATCCAAGAGTGGATCCAAAAAATGGATAACCAAGAAATACAAACATCTATGCTCATCACACAAATGTTTGTCCCTGCCGGAATCGAATCCAGCCCCATCAATTTGTAGTTAGATTTGTTAACTACTCGACCCTTGGGCGGTCAAGTTGATGCACTAAATTAATAATATGTTATATAACATAAACAACAATATAAATAAAGACATTATTTTAAAATAAATTTTTAAACATCCTACATATATCGTCGTTTGGCATTCATTATTGAGAATGTGAAGTTAAGTAACTTTTCAGGAGAGATATACAACCGAATTGTATCTAATGTTTGCAATAATATAAACTGTAAAAACCAAAGTTATTTAACTGTTTCTTAAGCAACAGAATATGATAATCTTAATATTATTAACAATAGTCTAACTGTAAATTAGATACAATTCGGTTTTATATCTCTCTTGAAAAGTGACCCAATTTCACTTTTGCAGTAATGAATGCCGAACGACGACATATAGAATGTAAAGGGGGCCCACATTAGTCATTTGAATTCCCTAATGTTGGCCGTGATTTAAAATGTTTATTATTTCAATATAATATACAGGGTGTCCCAAAAATGACACGTCACAGTGACACTGGAGGTAGACAAGCACAAGAGGCATCGAACCAGCCCAACATGACCTCAGTAAAAGTTGCTTGGTTTTCGAGATATTGCAAATTTAAACTTTTTCTAAATTTTCACGTTTTTTAACGTATTCATTGCTAGTATTAAGTTAGATAGCCCTCATGTTTGGATGTTTTTGTTTGTACTCTACCACGAATAGTTAGTTAAGATGATAGAAGTGTTATTTTGTCGATAACTAAGGTTAAATGTGGAAAAATACTAGATTGAACTTGAAATAAATTAACAGCAAAAAATTACTTCCAACTTTGACCACTTGCCGTGAAAAAAAATACAAGAAACTAAATGAGTAAATCATTTCAAAAATTTGCATGTCTTATGCCAATTCCAAAATGGTATGACACATGTATCTTATTTCAATAATGTAGGATTTTTATTGCCCCATTAAAACTAGGCACCCCGCAAGCTACCGCTAGCAGGTAAAAATTAATGCCGTACGCTACGATAAGGCTTTTTTATTTGTCAAATAAATGAGAGCGAAAGAGAGGGTTAATTTATCACCCTTTTGACGGTTATTGTAAGCAAATAGCTTTGACTCTGACGCACGTGTCGTTACTTTATCATCTTTCCAAAGAAAGGAATGGATAGAAGTCATGTCATTTTCATTTACATGTAAGCACATGGTCCTGCACTGCAAATCAAATCAGTCAACATGACAATTCGTTACCTTACGTTTCGTGCGATAACCGTGTTTTCTGCGCTTGTTTTGTTTCGTGTTTTTGTGTTTCTTCACTTAAATTGAAATGGCTTTTCTCTGAACTCTGATTTCTGTTTTGAACGACAACTTGACGCTCTACTGGACACTGATGTTGCTCTGCGGAGCTGTCTTATTAACGATGGCAAATCGTGGTTTCCAGTACGCTCACCGTGACTACTCGGACATGCACTTTATTTACGGCGAAACTAGGCAGATTTCCAATTGAGGCAACGTTTCATACAACGCAACATTGGCTGCAATATTATACTCCAAACGATATTCAAACCGTAATCCGACGACTTACGAAGTGATTTTAAGAGTTGTGAACGCTTATCGCGAACTAGAACGAGAACTAGAACGAGTCACTCAGAAGGAAGATCTCGAACTGTTGACGATGACGTGGTCTTAGATCAAGTACGAGAGGAGCCAGGAACTTCACTGCGAATTATTGAACGCTGCACTGGTGTACCCAAATCTTCGGCACAACGAATTTTAAAACGTCACAAATACCATCCCTACCATATCCAGCGTATCCAAGAGTTACGGCGACGTGTATTCGACGCAGCCCGGACCATATCGGAAATCAGTTTACGAAAACTGAACCGTAATTTTATTAGATGGTGTCTTATAAAATTACGGTTACTTATGCATAAGAGTCTAAGGAAGACAGTTTGAGCATTTACTCTGAACTAATAAAATAAACTAATGAAAATTAAATAAGGATTTTTTTTGTCATTGAACTGTTATCCAACCATTAGCTTGGCTCCTAGTTTTAACGGGGTATTAAAAAATCCTACATTATTGAAATAAGATACATGTGTCATACCATTTTGGAATTGGCATAAGACATGCAAATTTTTGAAATGATTTGCTCATTTAGTTACTTGTATTTTTTTTTCACGGCAAGTGGTCAAAGTTGGAAGTAATTTTTTGCTGTTAATTTATTTCAAGTTCAATCCAGTATTTTTCCACATTTAACCTTAGTTATCAACAAAATAACACTTCTATCATCTTAACTAACTATTCGTGGTAGAGTACAAATAAAAACATCCAAACATGAGGGCTATCTAACTTAATACTAGCAATGAATACGTTAAAAAACGTGAAAATTTAGAAAAAGTTTAAATTTGCAATATCTCGAAAACCAAGCAACTTTTACTGAGGTCATGTTGGGCTGGTTCGATGCCTCTTGTGCTTGTCTACCTCCAGTGTCACTGTGACGTGTCATTTTTGGGACACCCTGTATATATATAGAAAACGGGAAAATGTCACAACTAAATGGAACAGTAAGAAGGTATACACTTTAAATTATATTTGAAAGAATATATAATAATAGATGTAAAGGTGGCCGGACTTTGGTCATTAAAAACAGATTCAAAACACTCTTAAAAAACAAATTATTAAACAAAAATATAACTGTAGGATCTTGAAATTCTGTAGAGTTATAAATTCGTGACTTTTGGCCAATGTGGTCTGGGGGCCGACTATAGTCTTGTATCAAAATGAGTGCCTAATCTCGGTCACTGATATTTCGTAATAACTAATGGAAATATTCATCAAAATTGCAAGGGAAAGTGTTTATTTTTCTGCAAAAAAGAAGTAAAAGCTATTGGGAGTTTATTTATGATCAAAACACAATCCCTTGTATGGTCTCCTCTAACATTTTTAGCTAAATCGGACACAATACAACTCTGTGTGACTACTCGTTGACTTCTACATGCTAAAACATTGGAGTATATGACACAAATTAGTTAAATTGTGTGTTAATACACACTTATATGAGTAGTCATGATTCACAAGACAAATTTAAACCTTTATGGTATTTAAACTTAAGTATCAGCATAAACATATTAGGAGGCCGACAATAGGAGATGGCCAACTTTAGGGCACATTACCCTACCCTACTAATGTAATATATGAAAAACTTTTTAATAAATGGACTTCAATGTGTTGAAAAACAATAAATGTGGAAAGGCAATAAATTGTTGATTTACATTAGCATATTCTGAATTAGGCCAAAGTATAACTGAATGTCCAAAACTGTCCAAAACCTATAAGTATTCACAGACAATATTGTATTGTGTAATTATATAGCCTTCTACTTGGATTTAAAACAAATAGTTTCAAACTGACAATATTTTTTAACTTCTTTTTCTTATTACAGTGTTACATAACAACTTCCATTTCTAATCTGTATTAAGTACCACAGGAATAAGAATCTAACTGTTAATTTCAGCTACACCACAAACTATACTCCATTTACAGTCAAGAACATGTCGGCACAGTTACAATCTACTAGGAAGTCTAAATAAGTAAAATTTCTGTAATAACCTATGTTCTGTTATATCATTTAAGTCTATAGATGTTTAACAACAAAAATTTTAAACGTACATATAGTGAATGCTCCATTAAAAAAAAATATCGACTATCCATCACCCAACCCTTTAGTGATGTGTTACATACAATTTTTCTTCTACATTTTCTTAAACAAAAGCATGCCAGAGTAGGTATAAGTATAATAAGTAGTAACAGTCCTGTTAAGCATTATAATGCTTACAAATTAAAAAATTAGTTTAGATCATTCAATGTGTATTTGAATTCAATCATATTTATTTACTTATTCACACCACACGGTCAATTGTAAGGTTTAAGAATGCTATATGTTATGTAAATCATAGGAAATGCATACTTACCACTTTCTATATTTTCTAATTCAGACTTCAATTCTGTCGACTCCACATTATCATCATCCACTTCTGTTTTAATCACATCAGTCTCCAATATAATTTCTGAAGTGCACTGAAAAGAATAACAATCTGGATCTTGCTCTATTTTAATTTTCGTGGACATTTTGTAGCTGAACCTTTGAGGTTAGGATGAATTTTCATTTTATGCGCAATATATGTATACACTAAATCCTTTGTTAAAACCTGTAATACTAAAGGTGCAAATAACATTCATTTTATCATATAAAAACAGCAAACTATATATTATAATTTCGTAGAAAGAGAAACTACTATGCACTACTGTGCACAGACCAATTCCCTAGAGTAATAGTGTTCTGTGGACCAATTAGAGTACTACTACCATTGCCATTGGGTGATAATTCCTATGTTCATTAGTGGGTACCATAGATTAGTCTAGTATATAATACTAGCTGTACCCGCGACTTCGTTCGCGTTTGGCCATCATGGCAGAGTAATTATTAGGAACTGACCACAGTATTTCTCGTATTAAGCAATACTTTGGACGGCGAAGCACTTTTATCAAAGGAGAAATATTACGAAAGGATTTTTTAGTGTGGATTTAAAAACACGTTGACTTTGATAACGACCTTTGTGCCTTGTAGGGATTTAGGCAGTGTTTAACTGAAGTCAACTCGCCTTTTATTTTCTACAGTCATGCTTACAGTTTTATTTGTATGCCATTATATACTCATTCCATATGACTATATTTGACTAAAAATCATTTTTGCAAAACCTATTTTTTATAGAAAGAAAGATTACACATCGGTGAAGCAAATGTCTTCATCTGTATTATCATTTTTAAACATGGCTGGGGCTATCCTTCCACCGGATGAAAGTGTCGCAACTAAAATACGCCACTGCCAGGGCAATCATAATCAGCCAAGAGGCTGCGAATTTAATTCTTATTTGTAAAAAAATGTTTTAGTGTACCTTGAACTGAGTCCGAAAAAACTTCCACTCAGAGTTGTTTACGGTGTTATCCTTACTCCATTGACAGCTGTTCGCTGCTTAACGACTGCACGGTTTAGTTTATATTTGTTAAATTACGTGCAACGTTTGTCACGTCATAGCCGGTTTCAGATCGAAAGGCTCGGTCAATATTCCTTCAGGAGTTACCGCGTACGAAAAAATTAAAAAAAATGTGGTTAAACATAACTTTGAGATTTTTCAACCAGTTAATTTTGGCCCAATACAACGTTTTTTATCTTGCTAAAACTGCGGTTAATGGTGTTTGAAAGATTAAAATCGATAAAATCGCGATCAAAAGTTACAGCATTAAAACTTCAAAATAGACTGTTTTGGTTTCAACCTTAGATATTATTATCATAACAACTTTAAGATTTTTTGAGGGCAAAAGATTGAAGGTGAAAGTATAGGCTTATACCTAGGTTCTTAATGGGCAACGATGATTATTTAAGCCAATTTTAAAATCCATGGTGTATGTCTGATAATTAACAATATCTGACTGCTTTGCAGTAGGCTAAATTTGACTACAGACCTATTAGTCAGGGCGAAATAAATAGTATTTGCTTCCAGTAAACGTTATAACTGCAATGTTATTATTATTAAGCATAATATCTTGACCGTGGAGGAGGACGTGTGGAGGTTAGGAACATTTTGTTTAAAACAATTAAAATACGGCTTTTTGCAATTTTTTGCCAATTTTTCGTAAAATATGCGTGGAATCGACATGTTTTTTTATTATCAATAGGGAAGCGCTTGACACCGATCTCGCCTGATAGTAAGCTAAGATGCGGCCTAAGATAGAACGCGCTTCCCTAGAAGTTCCCTAGAGTTTGAAGAGTTCAAAAAATCTAGTTTGTAAAAATGATACTTAGGAAATTAATTTTTGAAAAATATACATCATATTTTTTAAAATTGATGATCGATTTTGATCTTTCGAATGGCATTGAACGCAATTGTTTGACTCAAAATTGTTTTAATCGATAGGTTAAAAATGTCGAAGAAATGTAAAAAAACATTTTTTAATTTTTTAAAACTTTTTTTTATATTAAATTATACTTTTTTTTATATTATATAAAAAAAAATCCAGTATTTGGCGCAGTTTTTTAGAGGGAAAACCTAATTCGATTTGTATATCAAACGGTATATTAACCTGAAAGTTATTTAAACAATATGTAATAAGTTTACAGTAAACAACGTAATTTTAATATTTGAAAAGCTGTACCTTTTGAAAATTTGACTCGCTTTTGATATTTGAAATTCAATGTAGTTTTTTTAGTAAGTACCAAAATATTGCAGAAGATTAAAAATGATTAGTTAAAAAAATTCGAAGTTATGTCGAAAAAAATAACTCCCTAACGGATAAATAAATTTTGATGCAATTTATGCATTGGACGCAGTTTTTTGAGAAGTAAAGCTGATTAAATTTTGTACTATATCGGTTCATTAATCTGGAAATTGTATTAAAAAATACTGTTTCGCCAAAAACCTTTGTGAAGTTTTCCAAAATTTCTCAATATCTCCTTGACTGAATTAGTTAAAATTTTCAGGAAGTCTAAGTTAAGTGGAATCCAATCGAATCCCATTAATCACGTTTCGATCGGTCAAGCCGTTCAAAATTAATGAGATGTTTACATACACACATACACACTCACGCACACGCACACACACACATACATACATATGTCATCGTGAAAATAGTCGGAAAAGGTTCCTAGGTCCTCAAAACGTGAAGATCTGGTGAACACTCGATTTTCGAAAATCGAGGCAAAATCAGTAACTTCGTTATCTTCGTAGCTACGTAGCGGGAAGTTAAAAATGTTTACCTAATTAGAAAGATGAAAAGTTATTTATTCAGGTTTATTTTTTGAATAATTTTTATTTAAGGCAATCTTCGTGCGGGAAGTTAAAAATAAATTAATTAACACATGGCTTTGTAGTTTGTTATTAATAAAAAACAAAATAGCCTTTGACTAAGAAGCTATTCTTGTTCATTGAAAACAATTTGCAATAAAAAAACTTGTTGTACTTTTCTTAAATTTATTATTATTTTAATTCTCTAAAAATATTTTTAATGTAAATTTGTATCATTTTCAATAAGCAAGATAAGCAGTCAAGGGTTTTTTTATTATAATAACAAACTACTCTGCCTCGTGGTCTAGGGACAGCCTATTCGGCTCAGATCATGAGGTCCCGGGTTCGATCCCCGGGTCGGTCAAAGATGTTATTGAGATATTTTCGAGGATTTTCACGAAAATCTAAAATCTCAGTAGCAACACGGAAACTGGCGGAGTGCTATATATATTACCACTGTCGTGCCTCGGATGAGCACGTAAAACTTTCGGTTCCAGTTATCGCTAAAAATAGTCGATTGAATATGCGGCGATGAGGATTACCATTTATCTCACCAACCGACAAACCGGTGAATCGCGGTGAACCGGAAAGTCTATAGACGGTCGGTTTACTCTGCCTACGTCGCAAGGAAATCGGGCGTGATGATACTTTAATAAAAAACAACAACGCCACGTATTTTTTTCTCATATTTTTGATTTTTAATTCTTACAAATAAAGGAAAGTCCTTTGATTGAATTTGTTTTGATGAAGTTATATGTGTGTAAAGTTTTTCTGTAAGATGTTGATCTTATTCTGGATTGAACTTTTAAGTACATGTTCGTATATTCTACTTAACAATTTTTTTAAAGTATTTTGGAGGCAGACTTTAGTCAGTATACCAAGTTGCTTAGGCACTTCAACATCTAACACTTTGCAGAATTTTCATTCATTTTAAAAGACTGATTGATGTATCTAATTTTGAAATATTTACCGTGTTGTCTAGTGGTCCGGTGTCATCGTTGACCATATAAGGTCCCGGGTCCGATTCCCGGGACAGGCAAAACAAAATTTGCTTTTTTAGTTTTCTGATAAAACAACGTTGCCCGGGATTGCCTTGCCACATATCACATTGTGTGAGAGTATTTTCGGCTAATAGTAGGTACACTTCTTGTACCTCTGCCTACGTATTCCAGGATATGGGCGTGTAGATAGTTTTTTATCCTTTTTTACATTATGTAATGTAAAATCAAAATAGTGAATTTTCGCAATAGCCTAGCCTTACGTTAAATTTTATAAAGAACAAATTCTATTAGTATACTCAATTTCAATTAGATGAATATTTTCTGAGATATTAGCAAAAACCTGAAAATTGACCTGTTATATTTTCAAATGTATTATAATTATTCTTATATAAATAAATAAAATGTTTATTAAATACTAATTTTTAAGTTAGTAAAATTGCATTTATAACATTTAATAAAAAAGTATACATTCTAGAACTGATTCTCTCGGGTTATATCCATTATACAAACACTATAAAATGATGACAGTTACATTGAGCCGTGCGTTCAAAGATTTTGTATACACTCCGGGTGTCACGTTCAACTGGACTTACCACCCGAAACCGTTGAAACTTGTGATGTGTGTAACTTCTAAATTATAAAACTCATGAACATGAAATTTTTAAGGGATAATCTTTATAGTACTTACTTTTGAACAAAATAATAATAAAGGATTTCGGATGACAGGTTAATGAATTAAAGCTAAATATACGTTTTTATTTTCATCCCCTATCCCACGGGAACCATACTGAATTTTGGGATAAAAAATATCCTATAACCTTCTTCGGAGTATGAACTCTAATCATGTTAAATTTCATTTGAATCCGTCCAGTAGATTCGGCGTGATGCGCGGCCTTGATACAGACAGACAGACAGACAGACAGACAGACAAAAATTAAAAAAATTACATTTTTCGCTTCAGTATCGATTAAAGAGTATCTTCCAAAAAAATTTTTAAAATATCTTTAATGTACAGAAATCGACCTCTTACATTTTTATTATATGTATAGATTATGCTTTATAGACCGGAAACTTCAACATCGCTAAAACTTTTAACGATGTTGAAGTCAAGGAACTTATACACTATAACTGGAATTGTTACGAAGCAATATTTGTAAAATAAATGTGTACTTTATTTCGTAACGAATAAAGTTGACATTTGTTTCTTACATAACAGAGGGGGAAAACGTTCTGAGCAAGACAACGACAAGAGTGGATGTTGTCCCTTTCTTGCAATTGCCAGTGTAAATAAAACGATCTAGATGGTAGATTTTTACATATTCGGTAATTGTTAAATCCTTTTTATTCATACATGTCGATAAATAAATTAGCATAAAATGTATTGTAATTAACATAGTAAGTTCCAAAATGTGCTTATTTTAATTATTACGTAAATACTTATGCAATGCAAAAACTGTTTCTCAAATTAGTAGAATTACTTAGTAGTACTTTGCAAACTACGCATGGCCACACTTAGATATGGCGATTGGCGCTTTATTTAGTAGAAAGAGACACACTCCACTCACGTCGTGGTACTCTTCGGAACGATTTTGAAGCGTGTGTAAGCGTTCCGGGTAGAATGTAACTTCCTTGGTTGAAGTTTTAACCAAGGAACTTATATACGATAACTGGAATTACTACGAAGCAATATTTGAAAAATAAAAATGTACTTTATTTCGTTACTCATAAAGTTGACATTTGTTTCTTACTTAACAGAGGGGAAAAACGTTCTGAGCAAGACAACGACATGAGTGGATGTTGTCCCTTTCTTGCAATTGCCAGTGTAAATAAAACTTTCGGATGGTAGATTTTTAAACATTCGTTAATCGTTAAATCCCTTTTATTCATACACGTCGATAGATACATTAGAATAAAATGTATTGTAATTAACATATTGAGTTCTAAAATGTACTTATTTTAATTATTACGTAATTACTTATGCAATGCAAAAACTGTTTCGCAAATTAGTAGAATTACTTAGTAGTAATTTGCAAACTATGCATGGCCACACTTATATATGGCAATTGGCGGTTTATTTAGTAGAAAGAGACACACTCCACCCATGTCGTGGGACTCTTCGGAACGATATTGAAGCACGTGTAAGCATTCCGGGTAGAATATAACTTCCTTGGTTTTAACTTAAAAGGACGTCAGCGCCATCTATAAATCAAGCATAAACTATGTAACGGAAGTATCTTATCATATCTATTTCTTAACTTTTTACTAGATCTCTGACATATTATGAAAATAAAACAAAAAACTTTACGCCGTAGAATAGATTTATTTTATCAAATTATAGCAAAATTATGAGGTTTAATCACTGAAAACTGATTCGACACTACTAAACGCAGAGTACTTATTGATTCAACGTTTAAGAGACACAGAAACAACCAAAATCGTTAAAACTCATTTGTATAACTTGTAGACGCGGAAGATAGTTGTTAACTTGCCGTAAATATCACGAAAACAATGCAAATAAATCAAAATGAAACTAGCACAAAACTATATAAACAATCTGGCAGCCATATTTAAGAATGGAATTTAAGTTTTAGTTAGAGATGGTGACCTGAATCGATATCGTATTATATCGATACCATGCTATGCGAATTATACGATATGTCAACATTTTGTATTGATGCATATTTTTATTGTTGATTATATATACAAGAATAATTAATGATCATAGATTATATAATATTAATTTCATTAGAAATAATTATCATAAATTAGTTTCATTAGCGTTATATATTGCATTATAGTTGTGTTTGTGAGCTACACGTAGTGTCTGATTTAATTGTTTTTTGTTTGTAAAATATAAATGCCACCAATATGATATCAAATATTAATTTAAGTGGCATTAAATGTATACAAATTAATAAAATTGGAATGTCTGTTTGTAATATTAAAATAACCGCTTTTTACTAAAGGCATATGGATGTATACACGATACATATACCAAAACAGCATTTTTTACAATTTTTGTCTGTCTGATTTTGACAGGACTTTCACTGGCATATAGCTGATGTGACAGGGATTATTTTAGGCTACTTTTTCGAAATTTTTCACGCGGACGAAGTCGCGAGCTCAGCTAGTATTCTATAAAGGGACAGGCTTCAGTGGATGCAAAACGATCTCATCAATTTGATGAACCATTTAAAACGACCATAAATATACGTTGGAGTAATCAAAGTTCAAATTCTTTTGAACAAGTAAATATAATTAATACGAGATACTATTGTTAAACGAATGTAACAAATATCTTTACAGCAGTTTAATATATAATAAGCTTATGCTAAGTTCATTGGCATATTACATCGGAGAGGTCAAAATAAAATAAAACAAATTAGCCCCACGTTGCATGTCAGTGATTGTGACTTCAGTGATCTCTGAACGCTTACTTTATTTGACAGGATCTACACCTTAAGACATCTGCAATTGTATTAACTTGCAACCCGTTAGTTATATTGTTCTGTGCTTGCAACGCATCCACAAGATATTGTTTATAGTCATAAAAGTGTAGTCAAAATGCCGTTGAATGAAAATAGTGACTTTTGATATTATTATTAAATATCGAAATAGCATTGAAATCTTTTTATTCCAGATACCTTTCATATTTTACCTCATAAAAAATATCGTTTTGTGTCGATACGAATCGTTACATACATCGAATTATGACTCATCGATACAGTGTATCGATTAAAATCGATTTTGAATTTGACATGTGATAGAAATGATTATAGCAGACATTTCAATTTCGACTAGAGATTAGTTTCGTACGAAGTTTGGTGTATGTGGCTCAGGTGGAGCCACCATTAAGTTTTGTAAAAGGTCTAAATGTACTAACATTCCACCCCGTGGTAGGTACTATCTATAGTAATAGTTAATACCAAGGAACTTATATACGATAACTGGAATTACTACGAAGCAATATTTGAAAAATAAAAATGTACTTTATTTCGTTCCAAATAAAGTTGACATATGTTTCTTACATAACAGAGGGGAAAAACGTTCTGAGCAAGACAACGACATGAGTGGATGTTGTCCCTTTCTTGCAATTGCCAGTGTAAATAAAACTTTCGGATAGTAGATTTTTATATATTCGTTAATCGTTAAATCCCTTTTATTCATACACGTCGATAGATACATTAGCATAATTAAATAATAATTGTATTGTAATTAACGTAGTGAGTCCTAAAATGTGCTTATTTTAATTATTACGTAATTACTTATGCACATAGAATAATAACGCATAGAAACCTAGTCGACCCGCGCTATATTAAGCCATTTCAAAGAAGCCTGAAAAGGCCTCTTATGCTCGCCGGCCGCTCAGACATGTGACACGTGCCATACAGAGTACAGCTCTCGCAATTTCAAAAAATGTGAGTTACTGTGTGGAGAAAGTATGTCACCGTGCTTCACAATAGCGTATTTAGGGCTTGAAGATCACATTTCACACATAAAAACTACTTGGCATCGGATATTTTTGTATAAATTCCAAACAAATAAATCGTAAATATCTAAGTTGAACGATATTCAAAATGTTGCCAGCCAAAGAGGAAAATATTCTACCACGTATTTGTTTTTACCTATTTTCATTATAATTAATAACGTGTGTATTACTATTTTATGTGCGATATTACATAGCTTGGACTTCGCTTTTGCATAAAAACTATTTTTTAAGTATTGGGACTTACCATTATACTGGCACAAATATTACAAAACCGTTTGTCAAACCAATATTACAAAGCTTATATTCGTGTATAATGAGGACTTTTAGAAGGCAAAAAAAATGTTCCAACTAGCATTCTAGATGCCACAGTGATACCAGAAAAATACTGTTACTGCTAAAAAGACATTTTTTTTTTAATTTTTCTTATGAAATAATATGCCATGGTACAGCATTATTTCATGTTTTCCTAAGTGTCAAGTAGTTTTATTGGCGATATTTTCGAGTTTTATCGACGAAATAATGTAGAATAACGTGCCCTAAAATCGGTCTGCGCCAAATGTTGGCCTCCTAATATGTTTATGCTGATAATTAAGTTTTAATTCTACATAACTTGAAATTTATATTGCGAATGAAGATATTGCTCATACACGACTTAATTAATTTGTGCCGTATACTCCACTGCATATAGTATAGCACGTAGAAGCCAAAGAGTCGCCATAAAGAGCTGCATTGTTTCCGATTCAGCTAAAAACGTTAGAGGAGATTACGCACAGGGATTACGTTTTTCTATATTCTAAGATCTGAATCAAAACAGTTGCGCACGATAGGTGGTGCTCAAGTAGTGCACAGAGCCAATAGTAGCTTGACTCAATATAGTAGTCAGAAATATTATGTTTAGCTTAAAACATTTTAACTTTTTAAACTGATTTAAATAAATAATTTGATTAATAAGCATACCTATGCTATTACTTTTTACCTCAAAGTGCTTGTAAATATTGTTCCGCTTGCCCACCCATCTGCTGACGTTCAAGCTAGTTTAGCTTTCACTAAATATATACATATACACACATACACGCACACAGACGTACACATAAAGACACACAAGCATTCGCCAAGCAATGTACAAATTTGTAATAACATTTGACCGCCCCGTTGGTCGAGTGCTTAGCGGCCCTGACTACGCAATCGACGGGGCTCGGGTTCGATCCTCGACGGGGACAAGCATTTGCGTGATGAGCATAATGTTTGTATTTCCGGGTTTGGGTGTTTATTAAATATATTCCAGTATTTATATATGTATTTCTATGTATTAGTATCGTTGACTAACACCCATTACACAAGCAAATAATTTGCTTACTTTGGAGTTTGATCAGTAAGTGTTATTTGTCCCGTGAATATTATATTATTATTATTGTACAATTATATTTTAGAAGATATATTTCAATAATTTTTTTAAAATTTTTTTTTAAAGAATTACTTCAATAAATGTTTTTATAACTTCAATAATGTAAACTTGTATTGGCCATATTTTTATTTACGGTTGGTGCTGGTTGTTTACCGCTGTTTGATTACTGATATATACAAAAAAAATATCTTGACTCTTTAACATTTCCGTGTAATTCTACTCATTTTACCTCACCGGGATAAAAAATGTAAGTTTTAAGTTTTTTATATGTCTAATAATACTATTGGAAAGAAAGACAATCTTTATTTTAATGTAGTGAAAATATTTTAAATTACAAATGAAAGCACAAAAACTAAAAAAAAATATAAGGTTAAATAGCTTTGGAATATCATCTTGAGAACATCTAGAATATTTCTTGACATTTAAAATATTATACGTAACCGAATAAAAGTATAAGTTTCAAGTTTATACTAAATGACTATTAATGTTATAATATGAAAGACTATTTATAAGGTAGACCTAATTTAAATACCGTTTTGGGAAAAATATTTATTTGCTTGCAACATTATTCACGCAATAATGTGTCTTTGTGTGCGTGTCAACGCAAGTAATTACACTAAGGGTGACGAAGGTTATGCACACATCGATACGGTTTTGGCTTAAAATATGAACGAAACGTTGAATGCAATTATCGCTCTAAGCGTTATTACTCTATGCTTATGCAATGCAAAAACTGTTTCTGAAATTAGTAGAATAACTTAGTAGTAATTTGCAAGCTACGCATGGCCACACTTATATATGGCGATTGGCGCTTTATTTAGTAGAAAGAGACATACTCCACTCATGTCGTGGTACTCTTCGGAACAATTTTGAAGCGCGTGTAAGCATTCCGGGTAGAATGTAACTTCCTTGGTTAATACACATATTTATCTATGGTAGGTACTCTAATTGGTCTGTGAGTGCCACAGACTACTTAGAGATGCAAGCATCAGACGGCAATCTCTCAAACTAAGAAACTAGCCAATAGGAACGCTCACATATACATTTTGACAAGTAGTTTTTTTTCATATGCTCTTATCACAAAAGGCAAATATCTCCCCACATAATGCCTTTGTATATATTTTGCTTATACCTATCCCCTTTTTCGTTTTTTTTCTTTTGTGTAAGGGATAACAAAAATAAAAGACGAATAAAGTGTTTAGGACTTCTTTTATTTTTAATTTAGTTTTATATTTATTAAATGCTTTAAGTTACATTTGAGGTAAGACTGTGTTTAATCGTGAAACATCGGTACTCCTTAAAATCTTGTTTATGATATTGCACCAATTACACATTATCAAACGCAAGGATAACTCAATAAAATATTCAAAAAATAAAATTTCTGAGTAAAATGCACTCTAAAAAGTCAAACAAACACTTGGACTAGGTAATTTTGGTCTAGTGGTCCAACGTTGGCGTTGACCACATGAGGTCCCTGGTTTGATTCCCGGGTCGGGCACTTTAAAAAAAAGTATTTTTTCAGTTTTTTGAGAAACACAAAGTTGCCCGGGATTTGAAAGTGCCTGGTTGGCGATAAGCTTGCCACCTATCACATTTGTGGGACCAAGTATCTTCGGCTAAACGTGGGTGCACTTGTACCTCTGCCTACCACTTCGGGGATATGGGCGTGAAGATACTCATTTATTTGTCTGGGGTGGTTCCTGCATTTGTTTGACTGTTCTACTATGTCTCCAAATACTTTGATAGCATGCACTCACTGATGGGTAAGTCAGTTTTTTTTTATTTTAATGTTTTGTATTCCTTATAAATAAACTATATAATTATTTACGGAAATCTTGTTTAAATTTTCTTTATCACATGTTAATTTTTTTCTACATTGGCGGTAGTTTATTATTTTTTTTTTAAATTCAATCCAGCAGTGAAGGCACGTGCGTGAAGATTATTAATTAGTCTTACTTGGGCTTTCCGCAGTAAGAATATTTTTTGAGCGCAAAAATCAGAAGAATTAAGTGAAATATTTTCATCAAGATTTTCACCTGATTTATTTATGAAAAAGTATTTAACTTTAATACTTGGTCACCTGATTCTTCTTCACAAATAAAACTTTCTAAATGGAACTTAATAATACTAGTGATTAACAATGATTTAAGGGTGCTTTTAAACGTGTGGCAAATGTGATTGTTATTTCTAAAGTTATACGCCCGTACTGGAACAAAAAAGTATTCAATCGACTCAGAGTTGAAGTACCAAGTGCTTTTATATTTTTTCACTTAAGAAATTGCCACAGTAACGAAAACTTTTAAGAGAAGTTAACCAATTTTTTAAAGAGAGCACGGATGTCTTCTTTCTCCTAATATCAACGAATTTCATATTATTTTATCTTAACATTGCTTCAAAATGTGTGATGTTTTGAGTTTTCAGTCACTGCTTGGCGTACTCTTCCATCCTTTGATTGCATAAACTGGCACGATTTACTGAATCAAAAATATCATTAAAAAATTATACGACTTCTGATGTGTTTTTAGTATTAGTATATAGTATTATACAGAACTCTGCATCTGCATATTGAGCTGTAATAATAACAAAGATATTGTAAACAAACTAAGTAGTGCTCGAAGTGTTCAAAACTTTAATGTGAAAGTACCTACAAAACTGAACAGTGTAAGCTAATGTAGCTGCTACTGTTTCACTGAATACTCTAGTACAATTGTTCACCTGAAAAAAAAAAACAAATGCTTATTACTCATTACAACAGTACTAAAAAAACAACAATCATAAAAACAATATTTTGTTTGACGCCCGGTTATATGGTACCACCGCCTTATCTATTTCTGCATCAATAGCGTCATTGCTTGTAATTGTCATGTTACAGTCTAAATGGTAAGGTAACCGGTAGACTTACGCATGTGACATTGCCATCCCGCCACCCGGATAGAAACGGTTTTTTTCATTTTTGGTATCTACAGGTAACGGTTTCTCTTTCTAACAGTAGAGCCATATGTTTGTTCGCTATCTTCACTACATAGTGTTAAACAAAGTCGCTTTCCGCTGTCTGTCCGTATGTATACATAGATCTTTAAAACTACGCAACGGATTTTGATGCGGTTTTTTTAACAGAGTGATTCAAGATGAAGGTTTATATGTATAATAATATAGTAGGGAAATACTGTTATAAATATATTTAGCAAAATAACGTTTGCCGGGTCCGCTAGTTAATATAAAAAAGTCAAATTAAAAATATTTACAATACTGTTTAATATACGAGTATAAACAATTATTCCATTACAAATGTAAAAAAATATGTGTGTATATATGTGTATATTTGGATGGATTTAAATGTTTCATGTAAAAGAAGATTATATCTAGATTTTGCAGATATTTTACCTGATGGAAAGAGATCACCACCTATAGACAGGTCATTTTCAATGTAATGTGCATACAAGGGTTGTTGTTGTGTCGGTCTCTGGTTCGCTAGGATAAGTATCACATTTTTGGGACCAAGTATCTTCGGCTAATCGTGGGTGCACTTGTTGTACCTCTGCCTACCCCTTCGGGGATACGGGTGTGAATATATTCAACAATTCGTAAGAAAAGTACTGATGAATTAATTTAAATAAATTTAAAGCTTATAAAATGAAGTATTAAATAGTTTGGTTCGTTTAGACTTCAGACTACTCTTATGTATAACGGCGTGGTCGCAGCTACCTGCGGCGCGAACTGTGACGGGAATCGCGGTGCGGCGAGCGATGTGCGATGAAAACAAATGAAGTATGGCACAGCTGCCGGCGACGAGCATTGTGGCGCGGAAACAAGCAAGCGGCGCGCGACCGTGACGCGCGGTGTGATGAGCGAATGACACAAATGTACTAGTTAGTAACGAGGCGGCCACAGCTCACCCCAGTGCGACTGGCGTAATCGGGGGACGTATTTGACATCATGCGACTTTAACTAAATATTTTGTTTTTAGCGCGTGGAATTTGAAATTATAAATTATAATATTGAACAATTTTAAAAATTCAAAATATATCCACTACCGACGCCACCTTAGTCATAACTAGCCGCGCGACCCGCCGCATTGGAATTCGCGTCGCAGTTCTCACCGCAGCTCAGGCAGCTGTGGCAAGGCTGTAAGAAAATAACCAATGATTAGACTAATATAAAAATGTGGATTTCATTAACTTTTGTTATATCATAAGAAAGCAAACAAGAAAATGGGTCTCCTGATGGAAAGAATCAACTATTGCCTATAGACACCAAAAATGTTAATGGTGCGTGAAATCTTGTGGTGAGTTGTAATGCCACTTGCATAAATTCATCGGCTACCTTACCCTCCAAACCGAAACACAACAGTGACAAACACTCACTCTGTTGAGGCGGGAATAGAAAAGACGGTGGAACCAGACCCAGGCGAGACAATACAGAACTCTACCACCTAATAACCACGGCGGTAATGACTCGCATAGCCAATCGATCGCCTCTTACGACCTGCCTGGCAGAACAGCAGTTGACCTATTCTTCATAAGAGCCCGGACCAGCAAGGAGGAAACATATACATGTCTTTGCGTTACGGTGTTTTGGAATTAAATATATTAAAATTCTCAAAATTGCAAGATATAAGTTTTCATTTGTTTTAAAAGATTTCATTTTAATTAGAACCAAGAGAGGAAGGAATATTGCAGTGGTTGATTTGTTTAACCTATACACATTCAAATATCGTATGTCTGAGAATGACAAATTGTTATAAATAATAATGAAATTTTATTTGTTTTAAGATTGATTTAAATTTCATTAAAATATAATATGTGTTGAATATAATTGATATTTTATATTTGTGGTTATTTTTAAGCAAGTAAATAAACCCTTTTCTTATACAATACGTGAAAATCCTTTGAGAAAACGATACTTTTTAATTTTTATAAAATAATAAACTATATTATTTTATACAAGAAGCATCAACGCCATTTTAGCAAGAATTGGTGAGGGGGTGGTGCAAAAATCCAGACAAACGTTGCTGAACTCCCCCGTGTTGGTCCGAGTCCTATTTGAATAGAATAGACCAACAGCCGTTCTGCCAAGCAGGTCGAAAAAGACAACCGATTGGCTATAAGTGTCACTACCATCGTGATTACTAGGTGGTAGATTTCTCGCCGATGTTACCACCGCCTCACCAATAGTGCCAATGCTTCTCATTCCGATTTGGAGGGTAAGGTAACCGGTAGACTTATGCATGTGGCGTTGCCAACCCACCATACCGATGGCAACGCACCATTAACAACTTTAGTGTCTATAGGCAATCTCTTCTCTTTCCTTCAGGAAAGCCATCTGCTTGTTGGCTATTTTATGATATAAGAAACCTGCTCAAACAAACAGGATAGTTTTTATTCTAGAAACCACGCTCCTCCCCCTTCCGCCTTAAACCCCATGTTAGTTCGGGTTCCTTTTGAAGAATAGACCAGTTACCGTTCTGCCAGGCAGTTCGTAATTGGCAAACGATTGGTATGCGAATCACTACCATCGTGAATATGGTACGATATAAAAAACAATCTTGGTGTAATTTACAGATGAAGGGCAGCTGGTTAAGAAGCTTTTATAAAGATAACTTCTTAATTAAAGGGGGGATAAATAGACATAATATATTCCCGCCAAATAACTAAGAAATTGTTTTTTCTTTGTAAAACAGTATGAATGACATTTAGTACTTGAATACGACGCAAGAGAATTGACATGATAATATTTCACCTATTTTTTATGAGATAGCAAACAAGCAGTTGGGTCTACTGATGGAAAAGAATCAACCGTCGTCTATAGACACCAAAGATATTAATGGTGCACTGCTATCTTGTCGCGAGGTCTATTACCACATTTACCTTACCCTGTAAACCGCAACACGACAGTGACAAGCACGACTACCATTGAGGCAGGAATAGGTAAGGCGCTGGTACCAGACCCGGGCAAGACAATGCAGACGCGTGTCACGCGTGTGCAGTGTATGCGTGTCACTACCATCGTGGCTACCACCTAGTAGTCACGATGGTAGTAATACGCGTAGCTAATCGGTTGCATTTTACTACCTGCCTGGCAGAACGACAGTTGGCCTATTCTTCAAAGGAGCCCGGACTAACATGGGGAATTTTTATAACCAAATTACATATTACCTTCCATCCCCTTAATTTTATCAGGAATGATGTGTTCATTATTTACTTTATAAAGCAATCTCATTTGTGTGTAACGGCAATCGGTCTTGTGAACTTCAACAATATCATTCCATTTAGATATGCACCAGCCAAATTTGATATACTTTGTTAAAAAGTTGTTTCTTAAACCTCTTAAAAGGTGAGGCGGATCATAAATAACACTCGCTGTATTACTATTTATAATAGTAACATCATCTAAAACAACAATTATCACATTATTAAAATGTATACCATGCCACTCACACCTTACACAAAATGACAATATTTTAATGAAGAATATATTTTCCGTGCTAGTAGTGCTAAAGGATTCTATGTCGGGACCCTTTTTAGGGTGTTGAAGTAAACTACATATATATTAATCACGGCAACAAAGTGGTAATTTCAAATGTTGAAAATATTTTTTTAAGATAGCTTCTACACACGTATCTAAATTGTAGATTTTTTTTTCTCGAGTACCCCATAGTGTACCTACTTACCTATTTGGGGTATCCTTGGATGGGTCTTAATTATTTTTTTAAAGTGTTTGTGAAAACAATTTTTCGATCAAGGGAGTTGTTTGTGAAATATTAAGCTTTCAAGTGCTAATTTTTGTTAGAGTCAAATGTCACTTACGAGTGGTGATCCCTCTGTTAGGTAAACGGTTGGTTTTGGGGCAGGGAAAAAATTAAATTAAATTAAAATGAAAACTATTATGGCTTAGAAGGCTTTACAAGTTTATGAGTGATAGACGACAAATTACACAAATTGATTTAACCCCAAAGTAAGCAATTTATTTGCTTATTGTATAAGTGTCAGACAATGATACTATTACATTGAGATAAATACATAAACACTCCAATATATTTAATAAACACTCGAACCCAGAAATGCAAACATCTATGCTCATCACATAAAAGTTTGTCCCCTCCCACCGGTCGGGGGGTCAAACTCGAGCCCCAGTGATACATAGTCAGGTTCGCTAACTTCTCGACCAACGGTGTAAATAATAAATGTAAATTTGTTAAATTCAATTTAAATTTAAAATGGCATTGTAATTATAAAAAAATATGTAAATAGCCTCTGCAAAATCGCCTCAGTTGTCTAATAGTTCGGTGTTTATGTTGACCACATGAGGTCTGAGGTTTGATTCCAGGGTCGGGCAAATTCAAATAATGTTTTTTTCATTTTTCTGATAAAAACATCGTTGCCCGGAATTTCATAAGTGCCCGGTTCGCAATAGACTTGCCACCAATCACATTGTGGGTCTGAGTATCTTCGGCTATTCGAGGGTTCACTGGTTGTACCTCTGCCTACCCTTATCGTTGATACGGGCGTGAAGATTCTTTTTTCTATACATTAAAAAAATGATTACCTCTTGTTTTAAAGATTCAACAATATAGGAGTTAATCCCTGCTTCAACATTTAATATAGATATATTTTTTAAGTATATTTTGAAGGAAGGATAAATATTTTGTACAAGAATTTACAGCAATTTGAAATTTGTTGCATAATAGAAAGTGCAATTATTTTTTCATCATCTGTAAACGCCTTCTTTTGGCCTTTTTAGTGCACTGACTAATTTGCAACCATGTGGTTTTTGGTCAATGGATTCATTCCATTTGTTAATTTTTCAAATATTTTCTCTTTTGAAAACTTTAATGCTCTTCGTGCTTTGTGGCAAAAATTTAACTGCTTTCGGTATCTGACATACTCCTTGTAAAGCCGAGCATAGTTTTGTGATAGTGACATATTATTTTTATTGATATGTTGCCTCCTCACTGACGAGTTTGGTGTAAATTGAAAAGCGATTTCTGTAAAAATAAGTTCAGGATAAATCTATATCTATATCTGTCTATCTAAACATTATATATATATATATATATATATATATATATATATATATATATATATATATATATATATATATATATATATATATATATATATATATATATATATATATATATATAAATCAATTGCCGTTCGTTAGTCTCGCTAAAAGTCGAGAACAGCTAAACCGATTTGGCTTATTTTGGTTTTTAATTAATTGTTGAAGTCCAGAGAAGGTTTAAAAGGTGAGAAAATATAGAAAAAATAAGAGTAGTTAAAAAGGCAGAACAACGTTTGCTGGGTCAGCTAGTAAATAATAATTAAAGAGATCCGCGCATTAAAGTAGTTTTAATGCATTGATATGAAAACCAAAGATACACAATCAACGTCCCAAAAACGTCCTCCAAAAATGAACGCACAATTTCAAATTGTGCGCTCATTTTAAATAGAATCGCGTCGATCGCGACACTGTCAATTTTATTTCTTTTTGTACGTTGCTTTGTAAAAACAACTATAAACCTTGCGCTTAAGGTTGGATATGCAAAGACGTATGTTTTTCTGTTATATCTATAACTATTTAAATGAAATTAGGGACACTTTTGAGTGTCAATTTTGTTCGGGACTGTGCAGCTTGAGTTGGTCTCGCTAAAACTCTATTTTTTAAAGAAAAAAAATTCTAAATTTTTTTCTTTAAAAAAGCAAAACAACGTTTGTCGGGTCAGCTAGTATTATATAAAAATCGATTGCTGTTCGTTAGTCTCGCTAAAACTCGAGAACGGCAGAACTGATTTGGCTAATTTTGGTTTTGAATTAATTGTTGAAATCCAGGGAAGGTTTAACAGGTGAGAAAATATAGAAAAAAGTGTAAGTAGTTAAAAAGGCAGAACAACGTTTGCCGGGTCAGCTAGCAGTTATTAAATTTAAGTAACAAAATACAGATAACGTTCTTATAACAAATAAATTTTACCTATAGAACTGTGTTCATTTACAGAAGACGCAGGTAAATTAGACGGCGATTGCGGTAGAACAATATCTGAAAAGAAAAATTTGACAATGCAATTATTTAGAAAATTAAATCATATTTTATTAAATAACAGATGTTTCTGTTAAAAACATATGTTAGTTTTTATATATGTATGTATGTGTATCCAACCTACACAAATGACATGGTTCCCTTAATTCCCCGTGTTGGTTCCAGGCTCCTTTAAAGAATAGACCAACTGCCGTTCTGCCAGGCAGGTCGTAAAAGGCGACCGATTGGCTATGCAAGTCTCTACCATTGTGACTACTAGGTGGTAGAGTTTTGCATTGTCTCGCCCGAGTACCGCCAGTAGTAGCCCACCGCCTTACCTATTCCTGCCACAATAGCGTCAGTGCTTGTCACTGTCGTGTTCCGGTTTGGAGGGTAAGGTAGCCGGTAAACTTATGCATGTGGCATTAGACCTCGCCACAGATAGCAACACACCATTAGCATCTTTGATGTCTATAGGCGATGGGTTGGTTGGGTCAGAAAAGCCGTCTATTTCTTGTATAGTATTTGTACCCTTTCTTGATGACACATCTGGATAGATTTTGATGAAATATTGTACCTATATTGGCAAATTTTGTATGGAAGACAATTTTATTGACATGGACTTCCTTAGAAAATTGTTACATGAAAATCATAAAATTTACTGTTGATTACATTGTTATTCTATTTTTATTTTATCATCATTGATTTGATCATAAATGATGACAGACGAAACTACAAACTTCACTTTAAGTCTCAGAATCGATAAATGATAACATTGTAACATAGAAAAATATAAATGAATCACTTATCACTGTAACAATATTAAAAAATAAAATATTTTTCAACAACATAAGCATTGAAAATGTAGAATATACTAACATTAAGGAATAATAATTGGTGAATATTATAATTGAATTTCTTTGTAATAAACTGGATGGATAAATTTGTTTGTGTTATGAAGATCAAGAGATAAAGGAAACATAATTTTTTCCGTATTAACATATCATGGCTATATCTGGTCTATTTTACAGTATGGAATGTTTATTTTTGGTATTTCAGTAGAATTCACGAATCTAAAGAAAGTCCAATAGGAATTTGACCGACTCGTTGGTCGAGTGATTAGCGAAACTAACCATGAATTGATGGGGCTCAGGTTCGATTTCCGATGGGGACAAGCATTTGTGTGATGAGCATATAAATGTTTGTATTTCTGGGTTTGGGTGTTTATTAAATATATTTCAGTATTTATATACGTATTATACTAGTACATAGTACTAATATCGTTGACTAACACCCGTAACACAAGCAAATAATTTGCTTATTTTGGGGTGGGATCAGTAAGTGTAATTTGTCCCGTAAATATTTATTTTTTTAAAGTATCTTCACGCCCATATCCCCGAAGAGTTAGGCAGAGGTACAACAAGTGCACCCACGATTAGCCGAAGATACTTGGTCCCACAAATGTGATAGGTGGCAAACCTATCGCCAACCGGGCACTTTACAATCCCGGGCAACTTTGTGTTTCTCAGAAAACTGAAAAAACACTTTTTTTGTGCCCGACCCGGGAATCGAACCCGGGACCTCATGTGATCAACGCCAAAACTGGATTTATTTTTTTATTTTTTCAATTAAAATGCTAATCAGCTATCTCACTGGTAAAAAATATTTTTAATAACCACTTATAGCAGCGTTTCTTAACCTTTTCAGCCTACGGACCCCTAGGAAAATCAAGCACAATTTCAGGTACCCCTTTAATAGAAAACATTGGGATTTATTTATATTAATTCATATGTTCATAGATAAGGTGGCGGACCCCCATACATATACCCTACCCTAGGGATCCGCGGACCACAGGTTAAACACTGACTTATAGAATTGACTAAGAGTTTTTAAACTTTTCAGGTATCGATTTCTCAAATATTTTTGCTATTTCTGTTAAAATTGTTATTAGTCTGTAATATTTACATCTGTCCCTTGAGTAATGGTTCTCTTCTCTTAAGTAGATGACATATCTTAACAAAAAATATCAATTAATAAAAAATTCATTATCTACTTTTCTTTGTAAGCAATGGCATTAGATACACACAAACATCATGTTATGTATATTGATAATAATCAATATACACAATCATATATATGTTTATATCATACATTCCTGACAGTCTTCTTTTACATAATTTTACCTTTTGAAAGCCTTTTAAACATTGTAAACCTATAGTTTCACGGCATAAATCCCCAAATATTACATGGAATTTGTGCCAGATTGCCAATTTTATCTAAAAGAAAAGGAATATAAAAAAAATCAGTCTAAATCCATTTAACTATGAGTGAGTAATTTCTTTTTCTTTACTTTCACTATTAATAGGTGAGCCCAAGAGGCGCATTTGGGATTTATTTATTTATGGGCACGTCAGATTAACATAGTGGGGTACCTCCCATACTGTTGAGGCTCTCCACCAAATAAAATCCCTTTATATAGAGGGGGGTAACTAGGGCAGAAGAAAAATAAAATTAAGATGATTTCGGCTTATGGAAATTGTCAGATTATATTTTTTCGTTATTTTTACATGATTTCCTCCATCATAAAAGAAAATTTGGATACACTCAAGAATCTTAAAAACAACTTGTTGTTTTTAAGGTTTTTCCAGTTTCCCAAGTACGGGGCGAGTGCTATAACACAAAAACACTCGAGAATCTCAAGACAATGTTTTCTTTGCAACTTTGTGACACTCCCACTCTCTTATGATAAACTTAAATCGTCAGATTTTTTAAATTTTAGCTGGCAATTAATCCACCTTACCCTATTCTGATGCACTTCAGAGTTTTCATGTCACTAATTTTTTTAAACATTTTTTTATCTGTAGATTTTTTCCCCACAATTGAAAGGAAAAACATTATAGAACCTTTATTTTATCTATATTTTAATCTACGAAATCCAATGAGTCCTTATGACGCTCGAGTAACGCCATTTAGCAGGTTGGGCTCCCCTACTATTATATAATATCAATAAAACTCACCAGTATCAGCTCTCATACGTTTCTCTGCAACTGCATCTTGAACTTTACAGTATGTGTGATCCAAGTATTTTCGTTGTTGAGTATAATAATGCTCTTTAGTGATATTTTCTTTTTCTGAAATTGTATAAAAGTTTATCTCATTATTACAATATCTACACACACAAATTATTACACTGTATTTGTACATATATATGTGTGTTTATGGCTCCATGACAATTTTATAGTTATTCTATACTTTCCATCCTCGGCCTTGGTAAAATTCCATAGGATGCTCAAAAAAGTGAAACTGGCTGAGTGATATGTAAAAAATAAATTTATAAAGTGAAGTTAATGTACAAGTGATAATTTAATAGCGTAATAAATTTATAGTTTCTTGATATACAAATAGGCTAAATTCACCTATACAAATTAATAAAATTGGAGTGTCTGTTAGTAATATTAGAAAAACCATTTGCTACTAAACGCATATGAATGTATATACGGTACATATGCTAAAATAACATTTTTTTTAAATTTTTGTCTGTCTGTTTGTTTCGGGAATTCTCTGAAACCGCTGGACCTATTTTGATGGAACTTTCACTGGCATATAGCTGATGTAATAAAGAGTAATTTAGGCTTATTTTTATTTTAGAAATTTTCCAAAAAAAACAAATACAAAAACAACAACAAAGTCACGGGCAAGCTAGTATGCTATAAAAATACAGTTATTATAAGATTAAGGCTGTGCAGCACAGATTGTAAAAATTAACAAGTGATTTTTGGTACAACTAGACATTAGAGTATAGAATAACACCATAATATAATTTAATAGATGAGGCAATGTAAAGCTAAATAATTCCACCACTTCGTAGTTTGAGTGGTTAGCGAACCTAACTACGAATCGATGGGGCTCGGATTTGATTCCCGACAGGGACAGACATTTGTGTAATGAGCATATATGTTCGTATGTCCAAGTTTGGGTATTTATTATTATACATTTTTTTTAACAGTATTTATACATGTATTAGTATCGTTGACTAACACCCATAATACAAGCAAATAATTTTCTTACGTTGGGGTTAGATCGATTGGTGTAATTTGTCTGGCAATTTTATTATATTATTATTATGTAGAGCCATACAAATAAATTATTGTAATAATGTGCAAGTATATCCACCATGGCTCTGGAAATTCTATGAACTGGAAATAGACCATGGCTTCCTACCAGGCTTCTTATAAAAAACCTTAAGCTTAGAGAATAAGGTTAAAATAAACTTTAAACAGATATTTTTAATTTTAAAAATATAGACGAATTCTTAAATAGATGCTCCTTAAATACATGTTTATGATAACCACATTTAAAAAATAATATTAATCAAGAAAGTAGAACTTAGAGAATAAAGGTTGTAATCACTTTGAAAAGATAGAAGCCTTTTTGAATAGGTGTTCCTTATATATATATATTTACAGTGTAAGCTATTATAAAGACTATTAAAACGCCATCCTCACGTGATTTTTTTGCAGTTCCGGGAATGCCTCTCGTAATTTCTTCTTCAGAAAACAATGTAGGATGTACATCTGCACGAAGACGAAAACGGAAAGAAGTTGATTGAAAGAATTTTCCTTCAAAATGCTTTCTGCACACAAATTGCTTTTGAAAATCCTTCCCACACTTTAAGCCTCGCAATCTCTCACAATGTACATTAACGACTTTTGGAGTCCTATCTCCGCACTTGCAAATTTGTGAAACGTGATGTCCTTTCGCCTGCTTAGACAACCCAATACACAACACTGATTGTAGATAATGCCAATTTACAATATGAAGATATTACTAATTTAAATGCTGTTTAAGATAAACAGCATTTAAATTAAAACTGTAAAAGATAAGTTACGGAAATTAACAACGCAAAACTTTAGTCGATCAACATTTAAATAAACAAAACAGTAATGACGTGAGCGGTGAGAATGACTTGACAGCTATCATTCTTTGTCAAAATCAAAAGACAGTACTGTCATATCAAAGGCCAAAATTGTCACGTTCGATATGTGTACCATAGACAAGGCTAGTACTCCTTATAAGTGGACTACCGGCCGCGGTGAGTGCATTGAAATTTGAAAACAGTTGCCTTTATAATCTAACCCACAGAACATCGGCTCAGTGAATTTGGCCCCACTTTTTTTGATTTTCAGATTTTTGATATTTTTAATTATTTGTTCGTCGTTCGTTCTTTAAAGTTCGATTGTAAAAATTGTTTGTTCGTCTTTTATTTATTTATAATTAATTAAACAAATGATCACCCTTAAGTTGGCCCCCCTTACTAGATATCTTTATTTTTATCACTTAAATTAATTAATTTTGATTAATTATCGTTTGTTCGACGACTATTGGTGATTGTTCGATCATAAAAACAATTAAATTCCCAATTATTATTTATTTTATATCTAATATGCAAACCATTACCTCACGCCTACATTGCGCATGCGCCAGCAGTCTAATGGCGACTGAGCGATGCGTAGTGCATGTCATGTAAAAAAATGACATTATAAATAATGCTCCATTTCGAATATCATCAAATTATACGATTTGAATGAAGTATTTATTCAACAGTGTGAGTACCTCGATTAAATATAAAGGTATTTAATTCTTATTAGGAAATATTGTAGGTAGTTCCGATAGTGGTAAATTTAACACGATACATAAAAAAAAAATCTGCACATTTTTTGAGGTTAACTAATAGTACATCTAATATATACATCTTTAACAGAATTATAAATAGGCCTATC
The DNA here is from genome assembly GCA_036924255.1 of Apodemia mormo. NCBI lineage: Eukaryota > Metazoa > Arthropoda > Insecta > Lepidoptera > Riodinidae > Apodemia > Apodemia mormo. The sequence goes on from JAUPFN010000028.1 coordinate 6,197,653, forward strand.
ATTTTAGCAAAGAAACAAATTAAAAACAGTTGTATGATATACACACCCACACACATATGTACATATATAAGAAATTCATATTTAATTAGAGTAATTACTCTTTTTGTTTACTCAACAAACAGCTTTATGTGGCTTTATGAGTTAAGTACATATATTGGACGTAATGCATGTAAATGGACTATATAGACATTAGATGTTTTTCGATGATTATTAATAAGTACATAATTTATTAATAATGATTCTTTTACAACTAAACATTCGAAATGGAGCATTATTTATAATGTCATTTTTTTACATGACATGCACTACGCATCGCTCAGTCGCCATTAGACTGCTGGCGCATGCGCAATGTAGGCGTGAGGTAATGGTTTGCATATTAGATATAAAATAAATAATAATTGGGAATTTAATTGTTTTTATGATCGAACAATCACCAATAGTCGTCGAACAAACGATAATTAATCAAAATTAATTAATCTAAGTGATAAAAATAAAGATATCTAGTAAGGGGGGCCAACTTAAGGGTGATCGTTTGTTTAATTAATTATAAATAAATAAAAGACGAACAAACAATTTTTACAATCGAACGTTAAAGAACGAACGACGAACAAATAATTAAAAATATCAAAAATCTGAAAATCAAAAAAAGTGGGGCCAAATTCACTGAGCCCAGAACATCTACTACTACCGCAGAAGAAAACTAACTTCATACAAATTTTTGGAGACTGAAAAAGCTAGCGCCATCTCTGTGTGGCCCCCAATTATTAGTTTGGTTCTGGAATGGCTGGCGGGGTCCTTGACCCTTTTAAATTATTATACTTTCTTATATAAATGGTTAAAATGAAACAAAAAATAGATTTATTAAGGATATTTTATTATCTTTAAAATAAATCAAAATTAAAAATATGGTTAAATCAGTTATTACAAAGTATATAAAGTAATATTCCTAAAATAAGTAAAACTAAAGTCCTATCTGTTTTTTAAAAATTATTTTGTTGTTAATTCTAAGCATTTACATTATTTTAGAACAAGGTGTGCCGCCGACTATTGTCCGCGTGTATATATATCTGAGTTCTATGTATTTTGGATAAAGTCTTTTTGGATAAATCTTTTTCAGAAACAAAAGAATCTTAAATTACTCTTTACAAAATTAGCCAGTAGAAGCGTGACAAAATTGGTTTAGCCATTGTGGAAAATAATTGAGACAAACAAGCAACAAGTATTACAAGCTAAACAATTTTTAAAATTAAGTGGCTAACATGGAAATATTCATTTGCACTTAGTAAATTAAAAATCTAAATTTTATTTCTTTGAATGGACACACTATAAGTTCTATTAAAACCATAACACAAAGCATGAGAATAAGTTGACAATTGGTTAAAGAAATATTGACCACAAATTTCTTGAAAATTTTACAGAATCGAGTTATGAATATAAACTATGGATTTATTGTGTTTTTAATCCAACTGGTTTCAGCTATTTAGATTGTCTTCAGGAGTTACAATTTGGGAAAATTATTACAATTTACAATGTAACATGCAAGTAGTTTTGAAATATTTATCAAGTTTAGGATTGATATTGTTGTTTAAAACGTTATGTGCAATTTTTTCATATTTCATTAGTTAGCAAACAAGCAGATGGGTCTCCTGATGGAAAGAGTCAACCATCGCCTATACACACCTAAGATGTTAATGGTGCATTGCTATCTTGTGGCGAGGTCTTATGCTACATGCATAAGTTTACCGGCTATCTTACCCTCCAAACCGAAACACGACAGCGACAAGCACTGACGCTATTGCGGCAAGAATAGGTAAGGCAGTGGTACCAGACCCAGGCAAGACAATACAAAACTCTACCACCTAGTAGCCACAATGGTAGTGACTCGCATAGCCAATCGGTCGCCTTTTACGACCTGCCCGGCAGAATGGCAGCTGGTCTATTCTTCAGAGGAGCCCGGAACTTTTATTATTATTTTCATTTATAACTTTTATTAGTTTCATTTATTTGTGTATCCTGATATCGTATGTGTAATTGATCTGGATTTTGACAAGACATGCATTTGGTATTACCAACTCATCACATGGATAGCAACACACCAGTAACATTTTTGGTGTCTATAGGAAATGGTATATCTCCACCAGAAGAGCCATCTGCTTGTAGGCTATAATATAAAAAAGTAATAAGCGATTTTATTCTAACATACAGTACAGTTACAATAAAGTTTACTCAAGAAAAATCTCAACTCATAGTACATTGTTTCTTAATTGCTAAAATAACTTAATTTCTTTGTATTATATTTTATAAAGTATAATTTGCTGATCCTAACATACAGTTCAGTTACAATAAGGTTAACACTAGGCATATTTATATTTTTCGTACATAATTTTTGTTTGCAACGACTTGTATATACAAGTACCTTACTTTCTACTTACTTACTATCAAAAGAACAGTTTTTTCCGTGTAATCTTGTTTAATCAAAACAATATTAAATTGGGGACAAATTTAACGTAGAGAACGTTATTACTTGTATTGTAATTTTTTGCTATAAGCTCCCTGCGTTGATCCAGGCCCACTTTAAATAGACCATCTGTCATTCTGCTAGCAGTTCATAAAAGGAACGTTTAACAAATATGTCACTTCAGTAATGTCTCGCGTGTGTTTGATCACCACCTTAGTCCAGATTACCTCCTTGCCACAACAGTGACAATTAGCTTAAATACTTGTCATTGTCAAATTCTCGTTAAGAGAGTAACGTAGCCGGTAAAACCATCCCGCCACACGGAAGGCAATGCACATTTATAAATTATACCGTTAGTATTAGTAGTAAACGCGACAAATGTTACTATTCATCAAGAGAACTATCGGCATATTTAATGTCTTATGATATAAACAGTGACTAGAGCTGACGTTATTGGGACAGGAATAGGTAAGATGATGGTTCTAGACCATGGTGAGAAAATGCAGATTTTTACCACCTAGTAGCCACGATGGTAGTGACTTGCACAGCTAATCATTCGCCTGGCACTGGCTACGTACTATCTGGCAGAATGACAGTTGGTCTATTCATCAAAGGGAGGCTGGATCTACAGGGAAGAGTGTTTATTGCACATAAGATTAAACTTTACATTTACAAATAAAAAAAGAGTTGAGACATCTCAAACTAAAACTTTTGTAAGCAAAACATAAATGTCATTAAGAGCGCACACACGGATTAAGAAGATACTATAGTTAATTTCACATGGCACGTGTTGTAGTAATTATATGATTAAATAAAAACAGATGTTTGTTTCATTCTTAGCATTTGTTTCAGAATATAGCATAATTTACACTATTCAATCTTTATACCAGAAATAATTTCAATTGATTTTATGCGTCTTTTGCACTTAAGCGCACACGCCCTACTATCATCGTGACCCAATCGCCGGGATTTGACGCTACTGCCTTATCAATTTCCGTCGTAACAGTCAGTGCTAGTCAAAATCGTGCAACGGTTTGGCGTAAGGTAGCCTGTATATATGTGTATTGTGGTATTACCATCTTACCACGACAGCAAATCATTAACATCTTAGGTGTCTATAGACGACGGTTGTCTTTTTCCATCAGGAGAGCCATTGGATTGCCATTTTATGATATAAAAAATAGTTTACAAAAAACTTTGATCACACAGGCTGTAGATACAACCAGTCCTTATACAGGTTGACTGGTAACAGACTGTACATATTAAAGACATGACATTTAAAGGTCGTCCATAACCAATAAAACATAATAAAAAATAATATTGCTTAACTACATAGTATTACCTCAATAATATTAGTATAGTAATATTCAAAAAGTATGGTTAGGGCACGAACGACAGCGACTCGCCAACGAATTTAGTTACTAGTTCGACAAATCGCAGTTTGTCAACAATGAACTACATGTGTTTAAGTAACATGACAACATTGCGTGAGTGTTGTTAATAAACATTTTTATTTGATAATTAGGTCAAAATTTTAATAAATATTATTTTTACTCATATTTTTTTCAATTAACCTATGTGTTTTTCCAATTAACCTATCAGTATAACCTATGTGTATAATTCTTTATCATCAACCATAATATTTTATACTAAGACCATTCAAAATTATTGTACTAAATTCACAAATGTTGTGATAACAGTAAATAAATGCCATTACACCTACATGCCTTAAGAGGTAAGCTAAGGTGCAACTGAACAACCTATGTGTGACAACTTATCGACAAATAGGGTACATATCCAATCCCAAACAAGTCTTTTTTAGAAAACTAAAAATTTAGTTAAAAAATTTGCTTAATCTGGAATTGGAATTGAAAATTGGATTTGGATAGAAAAAGTAATATTAAGAAAATGTTTAAGTAACATTAGCATCTCCTTAATACAAACACACACAAATAAATTTTATTTTTGCATAATGATATCCATTTTTCTTCTCAATGCTGCAGTAGAAGCTTCTGAAGCGTAATCACGATTTTTTACGGTACAAAATCTCTTTATCACAATGTAGAAAGTACTTAATATTAAATAATTAATGTTTGATTCTTTGTGATCCACACATCGGTCAAGAAAATCAAAATTTATTGTTTTTTAATAATTTTGTAGCTAAACTTCTCATTTTTTTTTGCATGCTTCTTTTTCTAATAAAATATTTATTACACACACATAATTTCAAATCTTTTAAAGCATACTTTAATAATTTTCTTAAATCGTTTTGCTCTTTGAACTCAATAAATAAATGTTGATTATCATGTATGTCACACAAAACAAGCCTTTTCACAGTCATTACATTTAATTGTATTATTTTTGAAGATAAATCCACAGACATACGCACAGGCTTGTATTTGCCCTTCACTTATTATCGATTTATTATTACAATTAATTTCATAACTGTAATATTTCTAACACAAATTTTCTCGCCTCATTTGTGCGTATATCTGTGACTGGAGTTAATAAAGCTTTAAAATTATCCAATACAGGCTTACTTTTGAAGGTCCGGCCAAATGTTAGAGGCTATTCAGAATCGGTAGTATGTTCGATTTATGTAATAAAAAATAAATCAAAACTTCCTTTTTATCCGACGCAAATAACAAAGGGCGTAGATATAATTTCAATTATACAAAATTAGAACTATTCGTACAAGTATTGTACAGCTCCGAAATATACGAAACACCTCTATTACAATTATTTTTGTGTTATAGCACTCACCTCGTGCTTGGAAAAACTTGAAAAACTTTAAAAACAACAAAGAAAAATATCAACACGCGAGATTTCAAATCCCGCGTGTCGATATTTTTCTTTGTTGTTTTTAAAGTTTTTTAATCTCTATTAGAATGCCTGAAATAGTTTTTACCGTGCTAAAAGACCCAAAACTTCTTAAAAAATGGTATTCCGTTGTAAAAAGAGATCCAGGCTATAAGACATTGCACTGTAAAGATCATTTCGATGCACTTACCAACATAACTATACCTACTATTTTAAAACTGCAATACAATTAATTACTTGCTTTCAATTACACCGGATGCATGGACGTACCCAGGTTCTGGACCAGACGGGGAGCAACCATAACATTTTGAGACTATATTTTTAACTAATTATATTTTTTTTATGATAGTAGAGAGGTAAACAAATTCCAAGAGGGGGCAGCTGCCCCTCCCTGCCCCCCCTCCCTCGGTACGCCCATGCCGGATGAGCGAATAAACTTTATCTCTAAGGAATATGGAGAAGGACCCCAAAATCAACAATATTTAGACAGGAGATGTCTTGACAAATGCAGTTATTGTGGTAGTCAATCACATACTCAATCGTTTGCTACATATGAACGGTCTGGTAGAACGACAGATGGTCAATTTTTAAAGGGAGTCTGGACCAACACGGGGTATTTTTTTTATATCACAAGATAGCAAACAAGCAGATGGCTCTCCTGATGGAACGAGAAGCCTCGCCACCAAAAACGTTAATAGTCCGTTGCTATCCGTATGGCAAGATATCAATACTACAAGCATCTTACCTCCAAAGCTATCTTACCCTCCAAACCGGAACACAACGATTAAAACTATTGCGGCAGGAATAGATAAGGCAGTAGTATCAAATGCCCAGGCGAGTCGTTGCAGAACTCTACCACCTAATAGTCACGATGGTGACATGATAGTGACAAGACTGACGCTATTGCGGCAGTAATAAAGCTCTACCACTTAGTAGCCACGAGGGTAGTGATTCGCATAGCCAATCGGTCGCCTTTTACGACCTGCCTGGTAAAACAGCAGTTGGTCTATTCTTCAAAGGAGCCCGGGTCAACACAGGAAAAATGCTATATATCTATACATGTAATAAAATCTTAGGAAAGTCAATGTATGTCCGGGGTAAACTCAAAAAGTACTGCATGGATTTACTTCAAATTTTGCATGAATATTACTGACAGGTCGGGTCAACATATAGGCTACATGTTATCACGCTATCACATACGGGGGAGGAGCTGTGCGGAGTAAACGAAGTCCGCGCGAACGAAGTCGCGGGCAACAGCTAGTTAGTAATATGACTAGACAAGTTATACGAATAACTAACATAACAGTAATTTACTTGTGTTATTGGTGTTAGTTAACGACATTAATACGTAGAAATACATATGTTAATACTGAAACATACATAATACACACCCAAACTCAGAAATACGAACATACTAGCTGCAGCGTGCAGCCCGCTGCATTGTAAAAATTTTTAGTGAATACCGCGGGATCACTTTTCTTTGCCGGGAAAAAAATAGCCTATGTGTTATTCTGGGTCTTCAGCTATCTACATACCAAATTTCATCGTAACCGGTACAGTAGTATTTGCGTGAAAGAGTAACAAACATCCATACATACATAAAAACTTTCACATTTATAATATTAGTAGGATATGCTCGTCACACAAATGATTATCCCTATCGGGAATCAAACCTGAGCACCATCGATTCGTAGTTAGGTTCGCTAGCTGCTTGACTCACGACAGGGTGGTTATATTATAATGAAAAGCGCATGTCAGATAACAGATTATTAAAAGAAGGATAATTTTAAGTCTCAACCAGTTTCCGAGAGTACTGTATTTCCGAAACTGGTTTAGAATCGGTTTTTTAGAATCGGAAAGAAATATGCGGTTGGCATCGCCGTAGCTCCGTCTAATCGTAAATAGTGTCGGCTAGCGCGCGGTGTGCTCGCCACAACGTGTGATTTTTTATAATCATTAGAAATAATTTTTTGCTTATAAAATATACATTGTCTTAAAGTATATATATTTAAGACTAGCTGTCACCCGCGACTTCGTTCGCGCGGACTGCGTTTACTCCGCACAGCTTCTCCCTCGTAGGTGATAGCGTGATAATATGTAGCCTATATGTTGACCCGACCTGTTAGTAATATTCATACAAAATTTGAAGTAAATCCATGCAGTACTTTTTGAGTTTACCCCGGACATATATTGACTTTCCTACGATTTTATTATATGTATAGATTATTGGAACAAAATCAGCTAGATATTATCATTAGCACCGAAGTTAAGATTTATAAATTGAAAACGAGTCAAAGTGCCCAAAATGCGTAACCTCGTTCCGTCACAGTGACATCACATGCACTAGCGTCAATTTTTCACAGCAGGAACGACAAAAAATATTATTTAATGACTTCGTAAATCATTGTCCGATTTGAATAATTCGAAAAGATATATCATTCTTATCTCATAAAGAATAACGTGGACGCATTTTTATTGCATTTGAAATAAAATTACTGATCCTCATTAAAACGTACTTTCAATTCAATGTTCAGTTCCTAATTATTTTTGTGTTATAGCACTCACCCCGTGCTTGTGAAACTGGAAAAATCTTAAAAACAACAAAGAAAAGTCCCGCGTGTCGATATTTTTCTTCGTTGTTTTTAAGGTTTAGTTCCTAATTTTAAAATATGGCCGAACCTTTAAAAATAACCCTGTATAGCCTTATTCCCGTCTAATTCACAATAATACTAAAAACAGCAGTTTTTAAAGCTGCAATAAACTGACCAGCTGTGGGATACGAATTTGATCCGCAGTTAGCCCTAATGCAAACAAATAAATTCTCAAGCAGGTCCTGTTGTATCCTCCTTGTTGCTAAACTTTTTATAAATTTATGTTTGCTTGTTAAATTTCTCCACACTCTCTCCAGAGCAGCTAAGGACTAAATCCAACCATCTTGAGAGGGGGGTATACGTCTGCATCCCAGGAATTTAATTTTTTTGAAAAACATCTCATTACTTTAAAATAGTCCAGACGTCCAGTACTATTCTCAAATTTTGTAGATAGTTGTTTCCCTCTTCTCATACCTGGTGTCGATCCATTAACACTGTCAAATAATTTATCTTTTTTCGATATAATATTTGCTGTGGTAATAGCTTCAGCTGGCAGTTCCCCTGAAAATAAACAGAAAATATTTGAGATTTTTAATTCCTAGAGTTATTAATGTCAATATTGCCAGTGTTTGCCCGGGCTCCTTCTGAAGAATAGACCAGCCACCGTCCTACTAGGCAGTTCGTACGAGGCGAACGATTGAATATGCGAGCCACTACCATAGTGGCAACTATGTGGTAGAGATCTGTACTGTCTCCACCGTGTCTGTGTATCATCACTTCTTCAACTACTTCAGCCTTACCTATTCCTGTCACAACAGCGTCAGTTCTTATCACTGTACCACGTTCCAGTTTGAAGGATAAGGTAGTCGGCAAACTTATACATGTGGCATTAAAATTCTGGCACAAGGATAGCAACGCATCATTAACATATTTGGTTTCACACCATAAACATAGGCGATGATTGTCCCTTTCCATTGCTATATTATCTATACATATAATAAAATCGTAGGAAAGTCAAAACTGTACATTGAATATTTTTTTAAAAGAATACTTGGGGCGTGATCTACAATCGATATCGCAGCTAAAAATATAGTTTTTAGAATTTTGTCTGTTTGTCTGTATGTATGTCCGGGGTAAACTCAAAAAGTACTGCATGAATATTACTAACAGGTCGGGTCAACATACAGGCTACATAATATTATCACGCTATCGCCTACGGGGGAGGAGCTGTGCGGAGTAAAAGAAGTCCGTGCGGACGAAGTCGCGGACAACAGTTAGTGATATATAATCCAATATAATCGCATTTCTATCCGGTAGTAATTATTAGAAGGTCGAGTCGTCAAAGTGCCTATAAAGGTTTACTTAAATATATTTTTTTTTACTTTGATATTGTGTGTACCAATGTGATCTATTCATGCCGCAATAAGGTCAATGCTTGTCACTGTCGTAGTCTAGTTTGGAGGGTAGCAAGCAAACATTACACTGGATAGCAACAAACCATTAACATCGCTGACGTCTATACTTGATGGTTATCTTGAGCTTGGAGGAGTAGCAGTAATACACACATTCACAAACATGCATCTATATTGGTTGTTCTACTAGAATTTAAAATCATAAAAAGATTCTTAATCTTAGATAATTTAAGTACAAAGAGATTTTATGTAAAATGAATTCAAATAAAACATTTGAGTAGTTGAATAAACCCCAAATATGTGATTTGGTCAAGATATAGGTGTGACGCCAATAATTCAGATACATGCAACCATCCGCATGGGAACATTTCTAAAATAAAAACCCCATATAGCTCCCGTTTCCGTGGGATTTCCAGGATAAAAACTATCTTACGTCCTTTCCCGGATCTCAAACTATCTTTGTACCAATTTCCTTCAAATCGATTCAGTGATTTAGGCGTGAAGAAGAGAGACAGGCAGAGAGAGTTACTTTCGCATTTATAATATTGTATGGATGTTTTTGGCCCCTTTTAAAAAATAGACTATATACCTGACTGAATGATCCTGTGTTACTTATTCTTATTGCATGAACATCGTTTTTAATTTTAATCACACCAGAATTGTAGAAGGTAAAGTAGTTGGTAAATTTTATAATTGTGGAAATTTATTTACATTGCTGTCGCTAAGATTGAAATGCACCCCTAGAATCTTGACTTTGTTTGAAAAGCATTTGTCGAGTGACAAGAGAACCTATGATATAAAACTAACTAACCCCATAGATTATAGGACTGGAGTTCAATTCCCTACAGGACCAAACATTTGTGTGATGATCATAGATGTATGTTTCCTGGGTTTGGGTGTTTATTATGTATGTTACAGTATTTATATATGTATTTCTACGTGTTTGTGTCGTTGACTTACAGCCAAAACAAAATCAAATAACTTGCTTACTATTGTCCAGCGATATATGTAATTTGTCCAGTAATTTTTATTCTTTATTTTTTTTTATTATTATCTGTTTGAAAACAAAAAAAGAAGAGAATATCTACTTTTTGCCATTCCGTTATAAAACGGGCTAGTCATCAAAAACTTCTGGTAGTAGCCACATTGGTAGTAACAGAAAGACAGGTTTAATTTTTAGTAAGAAAAAAAAATTGAATAAACTTCGAATAACTGGATGACGATGATCAGAGAGTGTAGATTGAGAGAGTAAATTTACATGTAGTATGGCATAGGTAGACTTGTATTACGTCCTTGAAATTGACTCCTGATCCTTAACACCATTCTTAGACATTACCAATCCATTTTAATGATATGTAGTTCAGTTAGCGCATTAATATTTCCACCTGTGCCAACTCTTAAAGTTAACAATATAATATGTTTATTTTCCATAAATTATGAGAAATATTTTTTACCTGGATGGCAATCAAAACAATGTTCATTTAATAAAAAAAAGTTAAACGTGTACCTTGTGATATCTTTGCATACATTCCAGCTGCAACTGCATCCTCAGAACTTGAGCTGCCAGTTTCATTTTCATTTTTTGTTTGGTGTTTGAATTTAAATGTTCTTGTTTTAAGCGTGGAGCAAAACCAAAGTTTAGATTACTGTTGTCTTACTCATAAAATTGTTTTATGTGACTCCATTTAGCAACACCTTTAACAGGCAAATGAATTATTTATCCTAATATTTGCAATAGTTGTAAGTAATAGTGTTTGTTAAGAAGATAAAAAGTTAAGTATCTTCACGCCCATATCCCCGAAGGGGTAGGCAGAGGTAAAACAAGTGCACCCACGATTAGCCGAAGATACTTGGTCCCACAAATGTGATAGGTGGCAAGCCTATCGCCAACCGGGCACTTTCCAATCCCGGGCAACTTTGTGTTTCTCAGAAAACTGAAATAACACTTTTTTTTAGTGCCCGACCCGGGAATCGAACCCGGGACCACACGTGGTCAACGCCAACGCTGGACCACTAGACCACAGAGGCGACAACTTAAGAAGATAATATTAATTAATAACAGTTGACTTAAGTAAGACAATTGCTGTGAATATTGAGTAACCTAATTTTGTTTTCAGACGAAAACATTGATTTCTTGTATGCCCGAACTCTTGCTTTTTCAATCAATAAAAATTATTTAAACACAATTAAATCAATAAAATAAATACCATAATACCCATATCCTGGAAGAGGTAGACATAATTGTAAATAGCGCACTCGCGATAAGCAAACAATATTGAATCCCATGGTATGACAGGTAGGTAATGAATAGATAAATCAGGCACATATTTAAATCTTCCTAGAATGAATAAATAATGTCAGCTGCCAGGCAGTTTTACACGCCTTGCAAATTGCAAACGCCTTACCTATTCTGCCACAATAGCGTCAATGCTTGTTATTGTCGTGTTCCGATTTGGAGGGTAAGGTAGCCGACAAACTTATGCATGCAGCATTAAGACTCCTCCACAAGGATAGCAACCTAAAATAATGTGAAAATCTAATGTCACTAATGTAAACTAACTATAAAAGATACCTAAAAATAATGCATTTTGATAAGTTGATTTTGTTTGAAATTAAAACTCTTTTCTATTGGAAAGAGATAGCTACCAAAAAATTAGTACAGTAAAAACGTTTTTTTGTTAATTAATTCAGTGTATCGTCAATATTGAGAGTATGCAAAAATAATTTATGATTAATCTATACATCTATACAAATAAATAAAATTGGAATGTCTGTTTGTAATATTAAAGTAACTGGTTTTAACTAAATGCATATGGAATACACGTTACACTTACCAAAAGAACACTTTTTACGATTTTCGTCTGTCTGTCTGTTTGTTCCGGCTAATCTCTGGAACGGCTGAACCGATTTTGACGGGACTTTCACTGATAGATAGCTGATGTAATAAGGAGTAGCTTAGGCTACTTTTTTTAAATTCCACGCGGACGAAGTCGCGGGTCCAGCTAGTGTTTAAATGTTAATTAAAAATAATATAAAAAATCAAGAATTTGAAGATATGTATCTGGATCTGGCGTGAAGATATGTATGTATGTATGTACTTACGTATGTAAGAATTTTATTACTGCACAACTGTAAACGTGTCTAGCTCCCTTGTCACATATCTGTATGAGTGAGTTGACTGTCCAGTTAAACTTTTAATGACTTTTGTGTGCTATTTCAGTGCTTGTCATGGCGTCATAGCGTTATAGCCATATATAGTTAAGAAACTCGGTTCAAACCAGGTATTCATTAGACACTTTCGAATTTGACATAAAAACAATGAGAATTAAGAGGCAAATGTTAAATCAACTCACCTTATCACATATTGTATCTGAGACTGCAAATGTGAATAACCTTTTTCCAAAATTATACATAAATGGGGATTTTTAAAATGTTCAGTGCATATCTTTCTGTGCTCAGAATATAATTTTTAATGGAGTTTAGGCGAAGACCATAATTCATTAGGGAAACAGTATTTTTCCCATCATTTACACCTGTAATTATAATAAAAAATATTTAGTTTTTGTATTCAGAAAATGCTAAGTACAAACATCCATTCCCATCAACTTAACATTAATACCTAATTATAAATAGATATCAAAAGAAAGAGATGCTCATTTCTTAGCTTTATAGCAACTCAAAAAGTGCATATTTGAAGCTTATATACAAAAGTGAGCCTCAAGCCAAGCAAAACATATTGTTTAAATGTAAGAAAGGGTACGCCTGACTTGGGAATTTTTTGACCCTATATACATCCCTTTTGTGATATTTTTGGGCTGAAAGGGATGAAGGACATCAACTCTTGTCACGGTTACTTTGCTCTGTAGTCATTTCTCGCAGAGCTAGGAGATGAAACTATAGACTATTACAAAGGCTTGTGAGACTTGGAATAATTTTGACAATAAAATCAGCTCTGAATAAGATAACTTTTTAATGAGTAATGAACCCTTACGTAGAGTAACTTTTCTCACAATTTCTTTAGGACTTCTATATACCTTACCTACACAAAATGACACTTTTTGATTTCCACCACAGATCTACAATTAATTCATGACACCAGATAAAAAAATAGCCTTAATAATGTAGGACTAATTCGACAGTTTTCATTTTGTTTCTTGATTCTTGATGTTTAGCTTCCATGATTTTTATCTAAATTTTTTGTCATAACCTAACCTAAACATATAGTTTACTTACTAGTACCAAATTTCATTTTTTCTACAAAAAAAATTATTATTTATTATAAAATAATAATAGAGAATTATAATATAACAATAAATATTTATAAATTAAGATAATCTTCTTAATCTAGAACCCTGAAAATGCAAAATTAAACTTCAATGCATATAACTTCAAACTCGTATAAAAAAAACTACTCATCTCAGGGTGAGGGTGTGTTGTTTAAAAGGGGCAACTATTCCCTATAAAAACAACCCTAATCTACCCCAAATTTTGTAAATTATAAAACATGTTGTCAAGAAAAATTATAAGCAAAATATTTATGAATTTCTACAACTTTAATTTTTTTTATAAAATGCCTCAAATAATGATTAAGATTTCATATTACACAATATATTTATTACAAAATAATTTAAGATTCATATTTCAAGTGTTTTTAAGTTTTTGCATACATTTTGACGTTTGGGTAGTTTATATATATGTTACAGGGGGACATTGACTCTCCCCTCCCCACAATACCTAGTTCGTGCGGCCCGTTGACCGTTTCTAATGCAATCTCTGATACAAAATGATGGTCCGGAGGTGACATAACCTCAAAACCTTGATCATGTATATCTCAGCAACCATTGGTTTCCGCAGGGGGGGGGGGGGGCAGGGGCATTAGTAAACCTTCCCTCCTGCGCCCCTCAACCTTTAAATTAGGACACGAATTTCAAACGCCAACCCCTTTAAAGCCACTCCTCGCCAAAAAATCGCTTAACTATGAGTAATCTTTCAACTAACACTTTCTACCACATCAGCAGCACAAATAAACGTACCCAATACACGAACTTAGCACTTAGTACGTGTATTGTAAAGTTTTTTGATATTAAGAATATATTACCTACCGAACGAAGTTCGTTGCTCCAGGCTTAGGAAAACGATGTAAAGTGATACTGAGATTATCACGAGGCGAACTCCCACACTTCAATCATTTTCTACGGTAATATTTGCTATTAAGAACAAATTATAATTTTGTCAATAACTTGTTTTACAGTCCTAGTCGATGTCTCACAAATAACATTCGGATTTATCCAAAACACAAATACGGCGGAGCGGGATGCTCAATTCAACGTATTTTATGCAGGAAAATATCAGAACACAAGAAGTTTATTAGATATTAGCTAAATAAACTTATTACAAGAAAAAGTTTGCGTGCGAAAGCAACAAAAAACAAGAACTTGTGATATAAGGGTTGCCGCTATAAAAATTAGATTTCCCATATTGTATGGGTCTGACTAAGTTTTATTTAATATACACAATATTAATATAAATGTCTTAGTCAATGAAAACCAGATGTAGGTTAATTATTTCATTTGAAGATTCAAAGTTTTGAGAAAAAACATACATACCTAGTGTTTTTGTGGTTGTGCCCATAAAAAATAAACCCGGGCTTAAACCGATTGAACCAATAGTTTGAAACCTTAAAACGGTTCAAAACTGATTAAAACCATTTCTTACTAGGTTTAAAATAATTGAAAACTATGTTTTTTAATAATGATATATAACATAATTTTTTTTGGTACCCTCGAACGTGGAATCACACAGAATATATGATATAGACTGTGTTAAGATTGTTTCATGTTATTTTGGGAAACATATATATAAAGTATCTTCACGCCCGTATCCCTGAAGAGGTAAGCAGAGATACCACATATGCACCCACGATTAGCCAAAGATACTTGGTCCCACAAATGTGATAGGTGGCAAGCCTATCGCCATCCGGGCATTTTCCAATCCCGGGCAACTTTATGTTTATTACAAAACTGAAAAAGCACTTTAAGCTCTAAGCACTCTAAGCTCTTTAAGTTGCTCGACATGGAAATCGAACCCGGGACCTCACGTGGTTAACGCCAACGCCGAACCACTAGACCACAGAGGCAACATTCTCTTATATCAACATATATATACATATAATCTTTCAGATGTATCTCAACAGATTTCTCTTTTGAAAGCATCTTCAGGATGAAACATACATAACAACAAATATGTTACATCCTTAAGTTGATTGAAAAGTTGAGTAATATATAAAAATATATATGTTTTGAAGTGAAATAATAATACAAGTGTAATGATAATAGTGTCTTATAATCGTTGTTTTACATCTATAGTTGCACCCCTTAGTAGTAGTTTTCACCGTGTTGATCCCGGGCTCCTATGAAGAATAGGCCAACTGCTGTTCTGCCAGGCAGGTCGTAAAAGGCGACCGATTAGCTATACAAGTCACTATCATCGTGACTACTAGGTGTTAGAGTTCGGCATTGTCTCGCCCAGGTCTAGTACCACCGCCATACCTATTTCTGCCGCAATAGCGTCAGTTCTTGTCACTGTCGTGTTCCGGTTTGGAGGGTAAGGTAGCCGGTAAACTTATGCATGTGGCATTAGACCTCGCCACAAGATAGCAACGCTCCATTAACACCTTTGCTGTCTATAGGCGATGGTTGACTCTTTGCATCAGGAGACCCATCTGCTCGTTTACTATCGCCAATTGGCGGGTAATTACCCGCATTGCGGGTAATTTGACGATGAACTGAGAAGGTGGGTAATTTTACGGGCATTTATTGTCTTGAGAGTAAACGCGGATATTTTGTATTGTACATAATTTTAGTTTGAATGCCAAGTCAATGCTTGTATTTTTACAATGTTAAAACAATATTATACATATATATATATATATATATATATATATATATATATATATATATATACTCTTCCGGGATACGGGCGTGAA
Source organism: Apodemia mormo (assembly GCA_036924255.1). Lineage (NCBI taxonomy): Eukaryota > Metazoa > Arthropoda > Insecta > Lepidoptera > Riodinidae > Apodemia > Apodemia mormo. The sequence goes on from JAUPFN010000028.1 coordinate 6,213,919, forward strand.
GATACTTTATATATATGTTTCCCAAAATAACATGAAACAATCTTAACACAGTCTATATCATATATTCTGTGTGATTCCACGTTCGAGGGTACCAAAAAAAATTATGTTATATATCATTATTAAAAAACATAGTTTTCAATTATTTTAAACCTAGTAAGAAATGGTTTTAATCAGTTTATTATATATATATATATATATATATATATATATATATATATATATATATATATATATATATATATATATATATATATATATATATATATATATATATATATATATATATATATATATATATATATTAAGTATGACGATCTTATTATATCTATTAGATACATGATGTAGTTGGTAAGTGTCTTTTTTTATTTTTGTTTAAAGATCTAGCGATAATAAGCTTAATTTAGTTGCGCGAAGTCATTTGTTTTGATCATGTATAGTATTTTTTTTAAACGAGTACTTTTTGGTAAAACTAACTAACTTGAGTTGAGATACGCTTTGGGTCTGTCGACACGCAACCTGACATATCATTGGTTGATGGTAGGCTCACTTGTTTATAACTAGTGTACTTACGATTAGCCAACTTTATACCTTTTCGAAGAAAAAGATAATAATAAGCGTACCTATATATTTGTCATACGATTTTTTACAATTAGCTGTATTCTACAAAATACCAAATTTTTAAGATTAGATTACCGTATAAAAAGGAAGTTAACTTGCTAAACTTGCAACCCCAAAGGATTATACTCATTACAAGGAACTTATATATGATATCTGGAATTACTACGAAGCAATATTTGAAAAATAAAAATGTACTTTATTTCGTTAGCAATAAAGTTGACATTTGCTTCTTACTTAACAGAGGGGAAAAACGTTCTGAGCGAGACAACGACATGAGTGGATGTTATCCCTTTCTTGCAATTGCCAGTGTAAATAAAACTTTCGGATGGTAGATTTTTTATATATCCGGTAACCATTAAATCCCTTTTATTCATACACGTCGATAAATACATTAGCATAAAATGTATTATAATTAACATAGTGAGTTCCAAAATGTGCTTATTTTAATTATTACGTAATTACTTATTCAATGCATAAACTGTTTCTCAAATTAGTAGAATTACTTAGAAGTAATTTGCAAACTAAGCATGGCCGCACTTATATATGGCGATTGGCGCTTTATTTAGTAGAAAGAGACACACTCCACTCATGTCGTGGTACTCTTCGGAACGATTTTGAAGTACATGTGGACCTTCCAGATAGAATATAACTTCCTTGACTCATTATATTCGACTGTATTTTATACTTATATAGATTATACTCGACTGTATTGCTAGACTGCAATATATTATTACAAATCATCAATTTTACATCAAACGTTTTTAAATAGTTTATAATGTATTTATGTTATTTAGTATAAATAATAAAAGAAATATATGAAAAATATAAAGTGATTGTTATTTTTTCCTATGGTATCAATGAAACTGTGTTGGAATGAGATAGGAATGTATATGTTATCCGTACAACTTTGGCCCCCACGTAGGATCTCGACTGTCATTGGTTGTTGATAGGGCCTGGTACAGACCGCCATCTGGGGAATATTTGGTTTAAACCGTATGCAAAGTTCGAAGGAAAATGTTAGTTCTTAATTTGTTTTTCTCGGTTGATATGTTGGTAAGGCAAACGATTAATATTCATACAGCCAGACGCGTAAGGTTTGACCGTATACCTCGCTCTTTTACTTATTTCAGTTTTTATTTATTTTTAATTAATGGATAATCACGTAAATAAAACAACAATTTTAAATACTTAAATTTATTTATTATTTTTTAAACAATGACCTATTCCCAACTTGCGGATGGAACTGAAAAACATAAATAGCATTAAAATGAAAAGGAAATGTGTCGGTTTTGATTGGATCGGATGGGATTAGGCGGGATCTGGTATGATAATTGAGAATTAGGCGGGGCTGTGGTGAAATCGAAAACGATCGGATAGGTGAATAAGTAGGAAAGTGGGTTTTGTCGGGTTAGACTGAATAATAAAGGGTGAGATTGAGGATTAAGTTGGATTAAAAGAAATTGGTTGATATATGATCTGACATTAGTTGGATGTGGTGGGATCGAATGAGATCGATTACGCAGAATCTTGTGAGATTGGGCGGGTTTAGGTGGGGTCTAGTCGGATTGGTGAGACCTGATGTGAATGGACTAGAATTGATGGGATCTGGCGAAATTTTTAAATTTGCATTAACATTACTCAATTTACATTACTTAATTTTTAAATTTGCATACTCATGATTTCGATTCGTACAATATTAGTCTTTTATAATTTTTTTATTTATTACATTGCACCAATTCAAAATAAAAGTCAAACATTCCTCCAGTACAATATCTTTGTACAATTCGTAGGTCACAAAAACAAATGAATATTACAAAAATATTTAAATTTGTTTAATTTCACGTCTTGTAATAATAACATGAATGGAATGCTCAAAATATTCATTTGTGATTCTAATAATAAAGCCAAAACATCGAACTGCATATTCGGATGGGTAAGACAACTTACTTTATTGTAATAATTTTAATATTCTTTTTGTTTTATATACGAGTTTGTTTGAACTTGGTAACTAATTTTTTCTGCCATGATCACAATTTACTTCATGTAACATTTTTCGTGTTACCCATCCATATGCCCTGGAATGCACATTAACGCATCTTTTTGCTCTGAATTCAAGAAATTGTCATCGATATACATATATTTGGTATATAATTAACTGACTATTTAGTAGTTGGTGTCATTCTCAATTAAATAATTTTTACAATAATAATAATTTCAAACGAAAATTGATACAGTTTATTGGTTTTAATACATGGATTTAAATGCGTTTATAAAAGTATAAATCTGAATTAAAATATCTCTGGTCTCATTATTTTAAATTTCTTTTGTGATTCCCATACCCTTTGCAAAATATCCACACTGCTGTCCCAATTTATTTATGTGTTACACGGCATAGAATATTTTAGTTATTATAGATGGTATAATATTACAAACAAGATACAATTTCCGCCATTTGTTGATGGCATTCAAGTTTACACTATTTGTATACTAATTAAAAATTATTAATTACTGATGAACATAAAACTATACATTAAACATAATAGGTGAAAATTGAATAGTAAATAAATACAAGTGAACTAGAATTAATGTTAAAAAAACATATCTTTACATAAGCCGACACATTTTTAAATTTTCATGCTACTAATATATAATTCGATACAAAACAAATTTACTTCCTGCGATTACTTACAATAATGCTAGTTTAAACGTTTTAATGAAATATTTTTATACACCTTGCTTGTCAACTGTGAATTTCTTCGATAGTTTTTTTTTAAATATTTTAAGTAGCTACGCTTTAACATTTGCTGTACTTTGTTACAAATTTTATTTTTCCCAGTATTTTTATATTCTACTAGCAGCTTCGCTGAGCATAAATACATTGATGATTCAAAGAAATTATGTGACCAATCATTTACGCTCTTAGTACCAAAACTAACTCAAAACTCAGTGTTTATCATGTTCAGTCAAGTATCCTCGAGTTATAACGGGACACACAGAGACAAACAAACGGACAGAAAATACAAAATGTTACAATTAATGTCGGAGAGTCTCAGAGCGAACATTTATCATGAAATTTAATTTATATAGTAATATATACAAACGATATATCTACAAACAGACATTACAAATATATATAGTGAAAGAGATAGATAATAATGTGATCTTCGATTTTTTTCATCCTATTTTGCTAAGTGTAAGTGCAAATACCATTAATTGGATCAAAATCGGTCAATTAGTTTGTGATTTATCAATGACTAAAATTTTTGAAAGAAATGGTTTTTCACATTCTTCGAAATTTTTCAACCTATCGATTATTTAGCTAAAGCCATATTTTAAATCTCAAAAATTGAGTTGAATGTCATTCGAAAGATCAAAATCAATTATCGTTTCCAAAATATACAGCTTTTTAAAAATCTATATACGGCCATTTTTAACACAATATATACACGATAATATAATTATGTATACGGCTTAGACGTTTGAACTGAAAAAATCTATGCCTACAGTTTTTACTTTATGAGCTTAAAATGCCTTAATTTAGCGGGAAGTTTCAGGGATGACCCGCAGGGTTAACCGTTTACACATTTTTTTAAACTAGTTTTTAGGTAATTGTACATTCAATCAGACATTTAAAAACTTTTTATAAAACCAAATTTTTATACGGATTCCTTTGAAAATAGTATACGATTTCTGAAACAAATTATTTTTGCGATTCTGCTTTAAATTTGGAAACTAAATATAAATCTTATACTATTTCTATGAACCTTCAATTTTAATTTGTATTTATTATTTGAAAAAGTTTACATTTTACATCTATATGTAGTAGTTTCAAAGTTTTAAATGCTTCTAAATATCTAAATGCACTAAACTAATAGGAACATATTGTTGCGAATATTCAGATACAGACAGATATATAAAAATTATAGTCTGTTATTTGCGCAATCACGTGTTTTCACTATGTATTAATTTTCATCAAGATTCGGCAAGCCAATCATAACTTATAACGAGACATACAGACAAGATAAGATAAGCAAAACTAATAAAAATAATAGAGCTCAATATGTGCATAATTAAGCGTTTATTTACTTATTTAATAATTTATTGTACACAAAGGGGTAAAATAACATTTTGATTCAAAAAAAAATCTACAAAAAACGAGTTTATCAGAGGTAAGAGATTTCTTCAGCAAATCCAAAACAGTGAGAATGCGTGAAAGACATGTAGAAGACAAGTGTATAGACATTAGTTTAGAAATATACAGTAGGAATACAAATATAAAAAGTTATTTTAATTTATTTAATTCTATACGTTACAAATTACAATGCCTTTTTATACTAAAAATTAAACAGATAAATAGAATTCTTATAAAGGTTTTATTTACCTGTAATAAAGGTTAATAATGAATGACTGCTCCTAATATAAAACGGAAGTGAATTCCAAAGTTTCAAGGAATTAATAGCGAAAGAATTACTTATTATAGAATTACCGCCCCGTTAGTCGAGTGGTTAGTGGCCCTGACTACGCAATCGACGGGGCTCGGGTTCGATCCCCGACGGGGACAAGCATTTATGTGATGAGCATATATGTTTGTATTTTCGGGTTTGGGTGTTTATTAAATATATTCTAGTATTATCTAGTAAAGAATTAATAAAAAAGTATTTTCAGGCAAGTTACCCTAACGAGGTAGGCAAATGTACAACTAGGTCAACAACAATAGTTCCTTATACGTGAAGACTGGGTCCCGCAATGTGATAGGTGGCAAGCCTATTACATTGTGGGACCAAGAGGCACTTTCTAATCCCGGGCAACGTTGTTTTCATCAGAAACCTGAAATGTCACATTTTTGAATTGCCCGACCCGAGAATCAAATCTGGGACCTCATGTGTCAACACGACACCGCACCACTAGACCACAGAGACGATAAAATTCAACACACTTAAGAGGGACAATTTGAGTTGAAATCATATAAAAAGTTCACGAAGAAGTATTCTTACTGTATACCAATTTTCACAAAGATAAGATACATATTGACAGACAAAAATGTTCAAAATTGTAAAATTTATGTAAGCAAGTCATAAAACAAATAATTATTAAATATTCGTGACTGTGAATGAGTGTGAGTGTATGCCTTACAAAAATTGACTAAATAAATTTTAATGTACAGACACACACTAAGATTTATACAGTAGTATTCATTTCAAAATTTATGATATTTTTTTTAATAAAACAGCTTGTTGCTACTATTTTGCTGTCATTCTTAATTGCAAGTTACTACTAGCAACATTAGCTATGTCAAATAATTCGTCGAAGAAAGAGACTACTTGTGCCATGTTCTCCAGTGTTTCTCATATCGGTTTCATCTGGATACAAGGCTGGAAATAAAAAATAAAACATTACAGTCTAGTAGGAGTGTATATTTTCAATGGAGAATATTATGTTGTGTTTAAAAATACTAAAAAAAATTTTTTTTCACCTATTGCTGATCTCTGTCACGTTCCGGTACAGGAAGCTTTTTTTTTATCATAGGATTTCAAAAAAACCCTCCTGATGAAAAGAGACAACCAACGCCTATAGACACCAAAGATGTTAATTGTGCGTTATTATCCTTGCAAACTTGTTATTATTTAGTGCCATATGTATAAGTTTACTGGCTAAGTTACTCTCATAATCTGAACACAACAGTGATACGCACTGACGCTATTGTGGCAGGAATAAGTAAGGCGGTGGTGGCCGACCCAGACAAGACAATGCAGAACTCAACCACCTAGTGACTACTATGTTAGTGTCTCTCGTAACCAATCGTTCGCCTCTTACGAATTTAAATTTACACATACACCTGATTAATCTTTACGTATTAAGAGTGGCTTAGGCAGTTTTTAAATTACCAACGATAGACTATAATATGTGTACCATCGTGTCTACTAGATGATAGAGTTCCGCAATGTCTCGACCGGGTATGTATTCTCACCACCTTTTCTATCCCTGCTGCAATAGCGTCAATGCTTGTCATTGTCATATTTCGGTTTGGATGGTAAGGTAACCGGTAGATTTATGCATGCGGTATTATCATCTCGCCACACAGATAGTAACGAACCAGTAACGCATTTAGTGTCTATAGGCTATGCTAGGCTATCTTTTTCAATCAGGTAAACCATCTGCTTGTTTGCTATCTATACAGGTACCTTCTAGGGAAGCGAATTCCATCTTAGGCCGCATCTTAGCCTACCACAGGCGAGATCATGATCAAGCTCTTCCCTATCTATAAAAAAACGTAAACTCATATAGGTACAGGCTATCTATAAAAAAAGGCTATAAATATAGTCTATGTGACTTTTTATATGCTAAGATATATATAGATTTTTATCTGGTCCTTTGCATTTGGCTCTAGTTAATCTCCTGCCCTTTTGATTTTATGTGATTTGAGTAGAAAGTTTTACTTGTCACAAAATCTTTCTTTTTTTTCAAGGGATTTGTTTTTTTGTTACCTAATTATAGGATTTTTCTTTACTAAATACTACAGCTCTCTAAGTACAAGCTCTATAGTTTATATATTCCCTATACAGGCGTCGACATCGCGGTATTATAGCTTGCACACCTGAGATTAAGTCTCTTTTTTCTCTAATTTTAAGAAATTGTACAAGACGAACCAAAAATTACTTGTAGATTTACATATTCTAATATTTCGAATGTTTAATGAAATCCTGCATTTATAATTACCTAAGATGTTTATATCCGTATCGCTGTCTGTTATCGTTTGGACTGCTATTTTCATAATTTCAATATCTGAAAACAAATTGTTATAATTTAATTTTGTGACAAATGTTTTTTTTTTAAATAAGGTAAAGTTTTAATTCAAAATATTTTTTTTTATTATATTCGGGTTTGGGCTCCTTTGGAGAATAGACCAACTGCTGTTCTGCCAGGCAAGTCGTAAAAGGCGACTGATTGGCTATACATGGCACAACCATAGTGACTATTAGGAGGTAGAGTTCCACAATGTCTCATCCGGACATGGTACCACCGCCTTACCTATTCCTGTCGCAATAGCGTCATTGTTTGTCTGTCATGTGTTGTCATGAAGCAGACTAATGTATGTGAATTGCGATGATAGCAACGCACTGTTAACATCTTTGGTGTCTACAGGCGATGGTTTCTCTTTCCATCGAGAGAGTCATCTGCTTGTTTGCTATCTAATTAAATTTAAAAAATATCATCCTTTTGCTATTTTCCCATAACAACAAGGAGAAAACATCTAAAAAAGTTATTTAAAAAATTAAACCGACTTCAATATATCAGGTACACCATATATCAAAAACGACTGAACCAAATTGGATGAAACTATGACTATTCCCTTAGTAGGAATATACTTAATTTAAATCAAAAAGGATACTTAATTTAAATCAAGGACAAACATATATATATGTACATACAAAATTTAGCACACATGCTTGGAAATCTGAATACATCATCATACCTACTTAAATATTATCCAATTTCATCAATATTACATATATACAGGTTAAACTAATAAACTCATTTTTTTAATCTTAGCTACAGATATATGTGTAATAAACTAAGTAATGACACACTACCTATTTGTATATGTAATATAATATAATAATATTCACGGGACAAATTACACTTACTGATCTAACCCCAAAGTAAGCAAATTATTTTGCTTGTGTAATGGTTGTTAGTCAACGATACCAATACATAAAAATACATATATAAATACTGGAATATATTTAATAAACACCCAAACCTGGAAATACAAACATTTTTGCTCATCACGCAAATGCTTGTCCCCGAACCCGAGCCCCGCCGATTGCGCAGTCAGGGCCGCTAACCATTCGACCAACGGGGCGGTATATTTAATAATATCAGTCGATTAGTTAGTGACATTTACTAAGCAATAAATGGGGCTCAGTTTCAATTCCCAACGGGTCAAGCATTTGGTTGATAAACATAGATTTTTTTCTGATTTTATGTGTTTATTTTTTACAATCATTTATTGCATTAAATATTTTTTTTTTTTTTTTTTTTATAAGATAGCAAACAAGCAGATGGGTCTCCTAATGGAAAGAGTCAACCATCGCCTATAGACACCAAAGATGTTAATGGTGCGTTGCTATCTTGTGGCGAGGTCTAATGCCACATGCATAAGTCCACCGGCTACCCTACCCTCCAAACCGGAACACGACAGCGACAAACGCTGACGCTATTGCGGCAGGAATAGGTAAGACGGTGGTACCAGATCCGGGCGAGACAATGCAGAACTCTACCACCTAGTAGGCACGATGGTAGTGACTCTATAGCCAATCTAAAAAAAAAAATTTTGTATACTAAGCTCTCCTAACCCCCTAACCGTTGGTCGAGTGGTTAGCGGCCCTGACTACGCAATCGTCGGGGCTCGAGTTCGATCCCCGACGGAGACAAGCATTTGCGTGATGAGCATAAATGTTTGTATTTCCGGGTTTGGGTGTTTATTAAATATATTCCAGTATTTATATATGTATTTCTATGTATTAGTATCGTTGACTAACACCCATTACACAAGCAAATAATTTGCTTACTTTGGGGTTAGATCAGTAAGTGTAATTTGTCCCGTGAATATTATTATTATATTATTATTATAAATTTTAATTGTTTACATGTTTGGCCTCATGGCATTGAATAGGTATAAAATAAATAATTAAATCTATATAAAAACAACACCAACCTTCATGATTAATTTAAGTACAATTTCCATTTTTTCATAAATTTAATTATTATTTATTTATTATTTTTAAAATTATTTATTTTATTTTATTATACTTATTCCAGTAGGTATTTAAATAATATGTATTTCTACGAATTAGTATTGTTGACGAACAATCATATTATTGCAAACAAATACTTTCTTTACTTTAGGGTTGATAAATTCGTGTAATTTGTCCACCCATATTATTATTTATTATAAGTAGTTTAACATACAAATAACAATAAAATTGTACTTACTACAGTCTGATGCATTTGTGATATTGTTCAGTCTTCACTGAATATGCCTAGCGTATGAATGAAGAACTTCCTTGAATAGGTGTACCATAGTCCATAGACCAATGCATGTTGTAATCTCAATATCTGAAAAATATGATTTGCTGTTTTAGATCATTTTAATTACATTTTATAAGTAGCTGTTCCTCACGACTTCGTTTTTGGGACTCAAAATCATTACTTCTTTTAACTCAGTTGGGTGAAAAAGTACCTTTTGTCACTCTTGTAGTGTAGCTTTCTAATATGTATTAAAAAAGTTTTCAAGGTCAGTCTAGTAGTTTATGAGTTAATTCATTTCAAACATAAAAAATAGAAATGTCTTCTCTTTATGATATTATTTGTATAGATTTAATACAGATTTAATTAAATTGAAACATATTTGATAATCATGGTTTTAGACTCACTAAAGTACAAAAAATACATTATTTTTGCACCAGTTTTGTAGCTTTAAGAATTAAGAATTTTCTATATCCCTAGCTCCGCGGCTATTGACCTAAGAGCAAAGTGACCTCTACAAAAGTTGATGTACCTCACCCCCTCCATCCTATGGTGGAAGAAAAAACAGGCTTTATATAGGGTCGAAATTTTTCGTTGTTTGCCTAAGTCCCAGACGCCTTTGTAATGGATTTGGGTTTTTACCCCCCAGCTTCGCGGCTATTGACCTAAGAGCAAAGTGACCTCGACAAAAGTTGATGTCCCTCACCCCCTCCATCCAATGGTGCAATAAAAAAGGGGGGTTGTATAGGGTTGAAATTTTCCATCGAAATTTTTCTAAGTCCTGCGTCCCCTTTCCTACTCAAGACCGTAGTTTTTGATTTTACCCCCTAGCTCCGCGGCTATTGACCTAAGAGCAAAGTGACCTCTACAAAACTTGATGTACCTCACCCCCTCCATCCTATGGTGGAAGAAAAAACAGGCCTTATATAGGGTCGAAATTTTTCGTTGAAATTTGCCTAAGTCCCAGACGCCTTTGTAATGGATTTCGGTTTTTACCCCCCAGCTTCGCGGCTATTGACCTAAGAGCAAAGTGACCTCGACAAAAGTTAATGTCCCTCACCCCCTCCATCCAATGGTGCAACAAAAAAGGGGTGTTATAAAGGGTTGAAATTTTCCATCGAAATTTTTCTAAGTCCTGCGTCCCCTTTCCAACTCAAGACCGTAGTTTTTGATTTTACTCCCTAGCTCCGCGACTATTGACCTAAGAGCAAAGTGACCTCTACAAAAGTTGATGTACCTCACCCCCTCCATCCTATGGTGGAAGAAAAAACAGGCCTTATATAGGGTCGAAATTTTTCATTGAAATTTGCCTAAGTCCCAGACGTCTTTGTAATGGATTTCGGTTTTTACCCCCCAGCTTCGCGGCTATTGACCTAAGAGCCAAGTGACCTCGACAAAAGTTGATGTCCCTTACCTCCTCCATCCAATGGTGCAATAAAAAAGGGGGGTTATATAGGGTTAAAATTTTCCATCGAAATTTTTCTGTCCTGCGTCCCCTTTCCTACACACTGACCAACTTCCTAGTTCCTTACAGGGCACATATCAATATTATTCTCTTAGGAGTTACAGGGATTTTTATGAAAATTAATGTCCTGTCGTAAACTGTTGCTTGTGGGTACACAAAACTTGAGAACTTTGAGAATTCACAATATTTTTAACTGATAGCAAGAAGCGAAAATACACCACACCACACAAATACCGAAACACTCCAAAAACAACTTGAAAATGAAAAATAATCACCATTCAACACAAACATATTAAACACAACGGCCATTTTGTTTATTCAATTTCGACATTTCGACAGACAATTACCTATCCGTTCCGTCAATCGTCACGCATATGGCAGTTGTCAAAGTCGTTACGCCATATCAAACGTCTGTGTGAAACTTTGCAGTGTCATTCTATACGGTTTATTTTTTTTCTATATGAAATGACCTGGCGTGGTAGATATGAACATATGAACATAAATACTAAATACTAGAGATAAATACGTTACACACTGTTATCTATGTACGTTACATTACTCTTTGGATATGAACAACAGTGTTGAGTGTTGCCAGTCAAAGAGTATGTAATGTATTTATTGCCAGTGACAGATCACAGACCAATTAGAGTACTACGGTGACAGATAATTTCATATAACACGAGACAGCTCAAAAAGTAATATTTTCACGAGAAAAGTAACATTTCTTTATTGTATGTGGAAAATGACACTAATACTATAATATGACAATTTATTATACAAAAACTAAAAAAAATTAAGAGATTTGGGCCATTATTTAAACTTTGAAAGAATGGTAATAGTTTTTGTATACATAAGTAATGGACTGGTAATCCTAAAAGAGAAAAACATATAATTAATAATGTGTAAGTTATATAACAACTGCCTAATTTAGAAATGTATTTCAATAGCTATAACTTACCATATATCTAACTAAAGATTTAGAACAATTAATACTAAAATAAACATATTTCAGTTGCAAACACAACTTTTTTGTTGAATTATGGATTTCCTAAGTTAACTAATTAAGTTAATTAATTTCCTAACTTATTAAGTCAAAACTGGTTAAAACTATATAAATACAACATTTACCTACTTACAAAGAATAAATCAGACGTCCTAAAAGTAACGTAAAAGTAATATCTTGAATCTTCTAACATTGGAGTAACATGAGAGGGTCAAAAGTAACGTAAAATGTTACAAAAGTAACATTCTGGCAACGTTGATGAACATAAACTAGTACCTATATGTTATGCTTTAGATATGTACCATTGACGTATATAATATTACCACATTGTGGTAATATTATACACGTCAATGGTATGTACCATTGATATAAAAAACCCAAGATACACAGTCCCGAACAAAACTGACACTCAAAACTGTCGTTAATTAATTTAAAAGGTTTATAGTTATGGCAAAAACGAGTTTTTGCATATTCAACCTTAAGCGCAAGACTTATAGTTGTTTTTAAAAAGCATTGTATAAAAAGCAATAACATTTTTGACTGAAGTTAGTCTGTAGGACAAGGCATCAGTGGAGTCGAATATATTTTTCATGCGTTGACTTAGGTAGTATTTTAAGGGGTTTGTAAAATTTATATTTAAAAAAATCTGATCGAAAATCTGTTTTTGCGTAGATCATTTATATAATAATAAAACAAATAATGAACGTTAACGTAATTTATATTTCAAATATTGTAGGTTATTGGTTCTATTAAACAGAACCTAAACATATCGGAAAACTAAGGGTGTACAGCCATGTACTATTTGATGCTTGATACTGATACATTTAGTTTGCATATTCTAATAGGTTTAAAAAATACTTAAATAGGAAATTTACTGCAATTGTGACTTTGACTACGTTATTAAGTTCATAGATTCCTATTAGATAACACAGATGACTTTTCTTCAGACTTTTTATATTATGTATAGACAGCATCGTAGCAAACGCATTAATTTCCTAGAAATAAGTTTAGCTTTTCTTAAAATTCTTTTTTTGAATTTGATTTCAGTTTTTCTGTTTTTTTTTTTGTACTATTATGTAAACGAACACTTGTTTAGTTACAGTATCTGCAAGCATACGAGCGAATATTGCCCATAGACATTTGCAACACAATAGGTTATTTGCTAATGCGATGCTGGCTTCTGAAAATTTAATGAACCTCCTCTTAAAAATTCCAATATCAAAGCCGGTCGGAAAAACTGAGTGAGGTAAGCTGCTGATCCAGAGTTTGTTTGCATAAAGAAGGTACAAGCAGATTAAACTGAATATAATCTGTCACTGCAGCGTAAGCCAAATTCGGTAAAAGAATACGGCAAAACTAATGACTTACCTACGTATTTCCGCGTTTTCCAAAATTCAACTTCTTAGAGGGTAAAATAGGGAATGAATGTCTTATATAATCTCACAGGCCAAACCCTTAGGGCTAGAAACTTAAAATTTCACAAAAGTATTCCTCTTATGACGTAGGGATCCACTTAGGAATGATTTTTCAAAACTCAATTCTGATGGGGATTTAAAAGGTTTATAAAATTTGTACGAATTTTTTTATTCCTTAGACATATTTGCATGAATTGACAAAAATTTAAAAAAAGTGTTTTTCGGGGCGAGCGAAGCGAGCCCTACACTAGGCCACTTTCTATGCACTTTTATGGTATCTGTTACTAAAAAAGTATCACACTTTGAGGTTTGAGCTTTGACATGGTAGTTTAAATTCATGTCTAGATATGTTCTACCATTAAAAAAAAAATAGAAAATACATGTATTAGAATTTTATTACTACTAACGCCATCTATTACGAAACTAACGAATTAAAACGCTAACGAGTTAAAATGCTACTTTGGTGTGGTAGATTTAATTCATTTAATTCATTTTCATTCACTCCATTTTAATACAATATTAATCTATTAATACACTTGTACTTTTTAACTTCCTGCCAAGTAATACCTATGTGGATAAGGAAGTTCCTGATTTTGCTCCGATTTTCAAAAATCGGATTTTCACCAGATGTCCGCGTTTTGAGGTTCTTGGAACATTTTTCGACTATTTTCGCGATGATGTCAGTGTGTCTGTACGTATATATGTGTGTGTGTTCGTGTGTGTGTGTGTATGTATATCTGTATGTAAACATCTTATAACTTTTGAATGGCTGGACCGATCGAAACGCGGTTGATGGCATTCGATTGGCTTCCACTCAACTAAGACTTCCTGAAAATTTGGACCAAATGGGCCTAAGGGATTTTGATAACATTTTGAAAAAACTAAAAAAGAAATTTTGGCGAAACATTTTTTTTTAGTATAACTTCCAGATTAATGTACTGACTGAGTACAAAAAGTATTCAGCTATATTCTTAAAAAAATTAAGTCTAATGCATAAATTGCATCAAATCCGTTTATCTGTTTAGAAGTAATCGTAGACGAAAATATTGAAAAAAGGCTTTTTTCGACATAACTTCGAAATATTTCAACCAATAATTTTTTAGTATTCTACAATATTTTAATAATAAAAAAATACGTCCAACGCCGTTTTAAAAATCAAAATCGAATCTTATTTTCAAAAGTTACAGCTTTTCAAACATTAAAATTTCGTTGTTTTTAGCAAATTTACTTAATGTTTTTGAAATAACTTTCAGGCTAATATACCGACTGACTTCAAAATCTGATCAGCTTTTCTCCTTTTAAAACTTCGTCAAGTACCGTTAATTGGATAAAAATCAGTCACTTTGTTTGGGATCTATGACGAAAATTTTCGAAAAAAATGTTTTTTGACATTGCTTAGAAATTTTTGAACCTACCAATTATTTAGCTACAAATTTAGTTAGACAAGCAATAGTTAAATTGAGTTGATTGCCATTTGAATTTGGCCATTTGAAATTTGATTAATTTGATCATCGTTTCCAAAATATACAGTTTTTCAAAAACGTTGTTTTTATTAGAAAATTGAAAAACAGAACACATTTATGATTTGTCTGACTTGGGAATCGAATCCCGAGGGTTTCTCTGAGAGAAAAATTCGAAAATTTTATTCGTTGAGTTTCTACCGCCAATACTTCATGCCTGTAGATCGATCGATCTTATCTTATCTTAGAAAAATGTTTAAAATGAAAACACATTTCATTATCTTCTTTTTAAGATCAACTTTCATTTTTAATACCCATTTTTCCTTAAAAACTCTTTTGCAAGAAAGCAACCATAAATAAAAATTGATTTCTATCAATATAAGGCTTTAAGAGCGAAGTGGTGGTGCGAGATGGATCTTGAGTTGCTACATATTATAGGTAGACCGTACGATATAGGTAGACCACAAAATATGGTGTAAAATTGTAGTAGCTTTAGTATCTTTATATTTGTTCTGTGTAGATAACGTTGATAATAATAAAAATCGTGTTTTTAATAAATCAAGAATATTTTAAAGAATTTTTCTTGTAAGTACTAAAAAAAAAATTGTCTTAGAAACATGTTTTTCATTTTGGTTTTATTTTCCTGCGCCCTTCTAGACTAAAGCCTGACGACGCCTTTGATAGGAATATAATGTTTGGGTAAAAATACGCAGGCTTTTTAGGTTAGATACTTATAAATGAAGTCCATACATTAAAAAATGTAATTCTCATAAAAATACTTTCCTAACAATATTACTAGGTAGTATAACTTTGCGAGCCCTTACAAAGCTCTGCTTTTTGCTAGTTATATAATAACTTCGAAATTTATTAACCAATAATTTTTCGACTTTCTACAATATTTTAATTAAATTTACGCTGTTTGCAGGAAACTTACTTCGTATTTTTAAAATAACTTTCAGGCTAATATACCGATTTATTTTAAAATCTGATCAGCTCTTCCGCTTAAAAGACTGCGTCAAATACCGTAAATCAGATTAAAGTCGGTTGATTCGTTCGGGATTTATCAATGACGAAAATTTTTGGAAAAAGCTTTTTTACATGTTTTCGACATTTTTAACGAAATAAAACAATTTAGAGCTAAAAAATTGCGTTCAATGTTATTCGGAAGATCAAACTGAAATCAAACAAAATCATTTTGAAAAAATAAACATCTTTTCAAATACTGAATAACTAAATAACATTGTACGGTGGTTTGGTTCCGTACAGAGTAAAATACAAGTTAAGTTCAATATTATGTTTATTGAAAGCTTAACTTATACTAAAATGGTTTAATGGTAAAAATGGTTGAATGGTATGGTTAGGTGAGCACGCGAACCGATTGGCGGCTTGACGCGAACTGTTTAAAATATATAAATTATAATAACGCGTGGCGACATATACGCTGACAATGCCAAACGTGATGTACGGCACTGTCGACAAGCTGTTGCCCGTACATGCTGCCACCGCGAGAGAAGAAGAATGATGGTGAAAATGATACAAAAAATAAATGGTTGAATATTTAGTGAGTGACGTGAGACAAGGTGATAAACAAAATTTGCTTATTCTAATGGCACTCAAGCGTCTCTATCACAATAATCACTAAAATTATGCTTATGCACTACGGGAGAAGTGGACTGGTCTTTCACTTTACCACTACACTTAACACTAGATTGCCCATGGTCAACTACACTTACACACTGGTCACTAACACTGTACACAAACGCTGCGTTCGCCAGACCCCGCGGCTCAGGGCGCGGTGGGTCCCGCCTGGCAGGCGCTGGCGCTGCGCCAGCTGATGCTGGCACGCTGGAGTCTCGGCGGTGGCTGAGGCGTGAGCACCACCGCCGCGTGGCGTACGCGGCTGACCCGGCCACCAGCACACCCGCCACCACGTATATCGCGACGTAATGGTGAACGTCGTGATAAGATATACCACTCTTTAGACCACTCTCTGAACGCATTTGTTTTATCTTAACGCCTATATCGTCTAGATCGTGATCGTAACCACCCGCTACTGACGCTGGCTCCGAAATCAGCGGCACGGACGTTCTGTTCTGGTTAAAAATGTGGTTGATGGGTAGAATGTCTATTGCTGGTATATCTGTCTTGATGGTTAAAGTATTATTATGCTGTCTCTGAGCATAAATGGTTATGTCGTTTCCTTTCAGTATACAGTCTGGACCCAGCTTCATGATACCGCTACTATTTAGATTTTTGGAAAACATTTGTTCATCACAGATGATGCGCACTGGACAAGAGTCGCAGCAAAAGAAAAAGTAAGTGTTCACATCATTTAACTGAGACCACCAGTCTTGACACCTTATAGTTTTGGTTCTGCACCGCTTCGTCTCCGTGTCTTTGGAGCACAAGATGTCATCATGACTCATATGTGAGATTGGTTTCTGTAGAAGACAAAGTTGTATTTCTAAATCTAATTGAATACACTTATGCAATTCTAATTGCGATATGGTTATGAATGAGTCTCTTCGTATGTTGATCGCTATGTAATCTGAAACTGGAACTAGGGTGACCATGGTTTTGTCAATTCGTCTTGGGATAGGATAAATTTTATATACTTGGAAATTATCTCTACTCACTAGTGGTATTCTAATTTCAAAAATAAAATAATCTTTCATCATCTTGGCTCTAACCTTAAGTAAATGGTAAATTTTGGTAAATTCTGTGTGAGGATTTTCAATTGGTAACCTTAATTCATTAGACAATTTCCCTGAAATAAGATTTAACTCCTCTAAAAGCTGGTCCGGTTTCAAAAGATGAATGTTGAATTTCCCAAAATACACTTCCGAAACTGTATCTAGTAACACATCCTGCATATTCTTCAAATTAGACTGCAAGCTGTTAGCTGCCATGGAGCATAACAAAAACTCATTGGTCGCTTCCACGTCTTTCAGTTGACTTTTAACATCGTAGGTGGTATTTTCTAATTGGTTAATGTAGTGTGTAAATATCTTATGTTGTTTATCAATAGAGCCTTGCATCCTCTTCAATACATTATATTCTGCCTCTACTACAGATGTCTGGTTTTTCCATAGAGCAGCAAGATGGTTTTGGTTTTCTCTAATTAAACCAATGTCCTTAATATACTGTTCAGCGAATTGGTCATCGAGTACACCGAATAGAGCGTGTGCAACATTACCCACAACATTGATAAGGCCGCGTCTGCGCCGCGCGTGCCCGTGTGGGAACTGCTGCGTCGACAAAATGCTATTATAATGCATTAACTCTGTATAGCTGTGCCGTAATTGTATTAAAATGGATTCGCAATGGATTTTAACTTGTGATTGTTTGCAGAGATTTTCCATATGATCTATATATTATATATTATTCGGCTGGTTATGCTCGGCATTTTGAAGTATTTGGTTACTGTCTCCTTCTTCACTGGTATTTTTAATTGGTAAAAGGGATAACTTAACTATTGGTCGTTTCATAACGCCATTCTTAGTTTTTACAGAGACTACTCTAGTTAGCCCATCTTGCCCCGGATGTAGCTGCACGACTCGACCGAGAGCCCACTTACCCGGTGGCAGATTAGCGTCGTGTATAATAACAATATCTCCTTCATTTAAATTTGGTTGTGAACGTTGCCACTTAGACCTAGTGTTCAGCTGTGTAAGGTACTCAGTTCTCCATCTCTTCCACACGTCTTGGTAAATTTTCTGTACTAACTGCCATCTGGTTCTCAGATCGTGTTCAGACTCAACAATGGTCAATGTTGGTCCACTGCCTAGAAAATGGGATGGAGTAAGGAAATCCAGATCTTCTACGTCTTCGCTTAGTGGGCACAGAGGTCTTCTAGTTGAGCTAACAGAGTGGAGAACTCCTCGTACGTAAGTTTTTGTTCTCCTATGACTCGCTTCAGATGGTATTTCAAACTCTTTACTGCCGCCTCCCACAGACCACCTGCACTAGGCCAAGATGGTGCGTTGAAATGCCACTCTATCGACATGTCTGCTATTTCCGAATAAAACTGGTCGTTTAGAATAGATTTTAAATTAACGAACTCTTCCTGTAAAACTCTATTTGCCTTTATGAAATTTGTCCCGTTGTCGCTGTAAATGTGACTAGGCGATCCTCTCCTGGCAGAAAGTCTTTTAAGGGCTGCTAAAAATGCTGATGCGGTGAGATCGGAGACCAACTCCAAGTGTACGGCCTTGGTCACCATACACACGAAGACGGCGATGTATCCTTTGGTACATCTCACCCCTCTACCCTTTGCCGCCTTAACATCAACAAAACCTGTGAAATCAACCCCTGTGTGGTAGAATGGGCGACTCCTGTTGACTCTGGCTGGTGGTAAATCTCCCATCAACTGGTCGTGTTTCAGGGGGGCGTGCCTTCTGCACAGCACACATCTTCGAAGTCTCTTCTTGACAGCGCTATTTCCTCCTATAATCCAATATTCTTGACGCAACCACGCTAAGGATAATCGTGCACCCCCATGGAAGGTCATTTTATGTGCCTGGTCAATAATCATACTGGTAAGTAGATGGTCATGTGGTAATATACACGGATGTTTCATCCTATCTTCTATTTTGGCGTTGGTCAATCGCCCACCAACCCTTAAAAGTCCTTGGTCATCAATAAATGGTTTTAATTTTAATAAACTACTCTTAGGGTTAGGTTGGTTATGATTTTTAATACATTGTATATCTTCTAAAAATTCAATTTGCTGTACATATTTTATGATTAAGTTTTTAGCTTTTCTTATTTCTAATATACTTAAGTATTTTTGTTTATTATTTTTAGACTTAGATGTAAATCGCAACACCCACGCAAGCACTCTTGAAGCTCGCGTAAAATCGCTGTATTTGCTAATTATATTTTCAATAACTTTGTTTTCATATGTAATTGCAACATTTATATTTAATAATGGTTTTTTCAACTCTTCGTTGGTTGAATAAAATGAATTGGTTAATTTTGACTCCTCGAAAGATTTTAGCCAGTGGGGTCCCGTCCACCACATGGAATGGTTAATCAGCTGTTCCGTGGTGATGCCTCTACTTGCGCAGTCTGCTGGGTTGTCCTTGGTTGAGACATAATGCCAGCTGCTTGGTGGCATGATGTTCGTCACCTGCTTCACCCTATTCGCCACGAACGATTTCCATTTACTTGAGTCGCCGTTGAGCCAACCTAACACCGCCGTTGAGTCGGACCAACCGTAGATTTTGATTTTATAATCCGATAGGCAATTACAGGTGATCTTTATGACCTTGGTAAGTAGAACAGCTGCACATAATTCTAATCTTGGTAATGATACAAGTTTCTTTACAGGTACGAGACGAGACTTCGCTGCCACTAGTATTACAGAAGAGTGGTTGTTAGTGATATTATTCACTCTGCAATATACAACACAAGCGTAGGCATTTTGTGACGAATCACAAAACCCATGTAATTCGATAGTATCGTTCTTTGAAGACTGTAACCACCTTGGTATGGAAATTTGGTTAATTTTGGTGATGTCAGCTTCTATGTTTTTCCATCTTGTGTTGATGTCAGCTGGCAACCTATCGTCCCAATGTTAACAAAAGGTTTAGAAGCCAAACTTCTTGGAAAAGTAATTTCAACTTGGTGGTCACTGGTGAAAGCCATCCAAGCGGATCGAATATTTTTGATATATTCGAGAGTAAACTTCTTTTGGTAAGCTTAAGCACTGGTTCAGATTTCAATTGAAATGTAAAATAATCTTGTTCTGAATGCCACTTAAGTCCTAATGTCTTGGTTGATTTCTGGTATTTAAAAACATACGCTTGGTCTTCACGTGGTGACTGATTATCCGGTAATACTTCCGGTTTGTTAGATGACCACTTCCTTAAATTAAATCCACCTGACTTTAGAAGATTAATGAGATCAGAAATTAGCTTTTTTGCGGATTCCAGGTCATGCTGTCCATGGAGAAGGTCATCCATATAGAACTTGGTAGCTAGAGCTTCTGCTGTTTCCGGATAGTGGTGACCTTCATCCTTAGCCAGACGTTTCAATGTCATCATGGCTAGGAATGGTGCTGCCTTGGTGCCGTATGTGACAGTGGTAAGTTGATATTCTTCCAATGGTTGCTGTTCTGAATCCCTCCACATGGTCTTCTGGGTCATCTTCATGGATATTTATAAAACGAAACATTTTCTCTATATCAGCTGTAAAAGCTATTTGGTATTGCCTCCACTTAAGGACCACCACACAGTGGCGCTTAATTCTTGGTAGGCCTAAAAGCTGAGCAGCATTTTCCGTAATAAGAGACGACTCTGCACACGGGTCTATAAGGGCTCGCATGGTACGGTGACAGCCATCCACAGACCTAATATTAATTTTAGCTGTCGCTAATAATTTGGGCATTGTTTCTTGTGGTGCATTCGTAACACATATCTTCGATTTTCTGGAAGGCTGCTCGATGTTGGTGTTGCTAGAAGTTGAGGGAGCAAAAGTAACGAGGGCATTATGCAATAAAGTGTTATGTGGCTGGTTACAAAAACGGCATGTTTTTTCCGAAAAACATTGATTGTCGTAATGGTTAATTAAGCAATTTTTACATAACTTATTTGTTTCAATAATTTTTAGTCTATTCAGCGGCGACGATTCTAGAAATTGTTTGCATTTAAACAATTCATGGCAACAGTTTTTACAGAGCATGCATTTCTGTTGTGTTGCAATATGCATTGGTTTCGTATTAAAATGGTTTATTACAGCTGGCCTTGGTTTGAAGTTTCTGTTCATAAAATTATGCAAATGGTTATTTGAATGCTTTTCAACCCATGATTTTTGGTATTGGTTTTGGTGAACTGGAGATGAACCTGGCTTATTAAAATCTTGCTTACGACGAGAGCTTTCTAACGATATAAATTTAATTTCTAAAAACTTCAAAAATTCGGACAAATTGGGCAATTCTTTTGGGTTCTTAAGCGACTCTATGTAATCGTGATGAGTTTCGGTATCTAACTTTTGGCACAAAATGTAAACAATTAATGGGTCCCAGTTGGAAATATCGATACCCATTGCTTTTATAGAGTTAAGACACTCGTTGGTGGTGTCATGTAATCTTTTGATGACTGCTGCCGATTGTTGCTGAATGGTAGGCATAGCTAATAATAACTGTATGTGGGAATTAAATATTAACCTGGTATTATTGTAACGTTGGTTTAAGATGTCCCAACATACTTCGTAATTTTCGAAATTAATACGTAAATGGTGAACTAATTTTTCAGCCTCTCCACGGAGCTTGCTTTTCAAAAACTGCATTTTTTGGGCATTTGGTAGAGACTTATTATGATGTATGGTTTCGGAGAACAAATCTTTAAAACATATCCAATCCTGGTAATTTCCGCTGAAAGTGGGTATTTCCATTTGTGTTGTTGAACGTTCCCTATATGATGATGACCACATCTGTCTGTTCACTGCCTTCTTCATGGTGTTGTACTTCCTCTCCATCTCAGCGAAGGCTGTCTCATATTCCTCATTGTCTAGCAGCCCTTCGCTGTCGATGTCCCAGTGAAGAGAATCGATGACCGACCATCTGGATTGGATAGTCTTTAAAATATCTTCAAACTCCCAGCGTTCGGAGCAGCTCTCAAGGTCGACGGCCTCTATGGTTCGAGAAAGCGCCTTGAAGTTGCTCTTCTGTTTACGGAGCATTTCTTCTACCCTACTAGAGTTACTTTGGTTTGACAGTTTTGGCGCAGAAAAACTAAAAGATGTACCCTCCTGGGCGGGAGAAGAAATATCGCGCCTATCTGAGCCCTGCGATAATGGTGTGGCTGGTCTCAGTAATGGTTTGCTGGGTTCGCTTATTACGTAATTAGAAATCATGTTCCTAACTTCCTGGTAAAAATCTTTTGTCCGCTGGTAATGGTTTTCAGTAAAATAGCGGTGGTTAAAATCTTCGAACTCGGCGCAGAGCCTGGTATGGTTGGCCTGGAATTCATTCCAGTACGAGTCCAAAATATTAAGGCGTTTTTCGATATAGGCGGGCGTCTTACGTTCGGGCCCGTCCTTCTTGAAATTAACACACAGCGTGTTAATCGCAGACATGATTTGGTTCTGGGTGGTTAATAGAGCCTCCATGGTTGCGGGCATTTTAATGGTTAATAGAGTGGTAAAAAGGAAAGATCTTACTTGAAGACTGACACGTGGTGACCTGGTTTGTCCTCAGAAGTCGTCCCTGGTGGTAGTCGCTGGTAGCGTCGCTAGTCTGGTGAACTGGTTACACTTCACACACAAACACTTTGGTCAAAATTAGAACTCTGGTTCGGTTCTGGTCAATTGGTTACACGACACACGCGACTTAATTGGTTAAAACTGGTTAAAACGCAACTGACACGTTTCACAGCGCGCCGGTCTCTCCTTACGTCAAGGAACGAAAGACCACGTTGCTCACACGTGGGACTATAATGGTTAGGTAACTGGTTTAGGAATTCTAAGGATCTCAATGGTTTTATATCTTTAAAATGGATAAATCACTACTTGGTCACTGGTTTGAAAAGGCTGAAGATCACAATGGTTATGAATCTTTCAAATGGTTAAATTTATTGGTCACTGGTTCGATAAAAGGCTGAAGGACCACAATGTACGGTGGTTTGGTTCCGTACAGAGTAAAATACAAGTTAAGTTCAATATTATGTTTATTGAAAGCTTAACTTATACTTAAATGGTTTAATGGTAAAAATGGTTGAATGGTATGGTTAGGTGAGCACGCGAATCGATTGGCGGCTTGACGCGAACTGTTTAAAATATATAAATTATAATAACGCGTGGCGACATATACGCTGACAATGCCAAACGTGATGTACGGCACTGTCGACAAGCTGTTGCCCGTACAAACATTTTAAAAAAAACTTTGGATTTTGAAGACTTCGAACCCAAAACTCTATGCTTAGGCATAGTTTTTTCTTTGAACTTAAAATATCTCAATTTAGCGGGAAGTTTCAGGTGACCTGTAGGGTCAACCAGCTCACAGATTTTTTAATATAGTTACATTAGTTGGTTACATAGGTGTGTTACATACATAGCAATCCTAATAGATACGTATATTTAATTTGAAGTATAGTTTAGTACATATAATATTATTGCCAAAGGTAATTTTAGATTAGATATTTTCTGTTAATTATAATTTTTTGTTATAATTACGTTAGTTTGTTCGATAGGTGTGTTACTAATAGGTATTTTTAGTTTGGGGTATAGTTAGTTATGATATTAGGTATAGAAAATTAAAAAGTTATAGGAAGTTCAGGTCTTACGTTTTTTACTTAAATTTTAATAACAAAAATGTCGCATATAAATAATTAAGTAGAATATGTAAATATCATTTTTTAAGGTACTAGCGGCCCATCTGGCAATGTAGAGATTTTTAATAAAGTAGCTATAAAGAAAGGTTAAATAAGTTCTAAATTAATTATGCGCGAGCAAAGCCACAGGTAACAGCTAGTGTGCAAATAAAACAACTCGTACATATAAACAGTCATTTAAAATTTATACGAGACTAGCTGCAGATCTTTGCATTAGGATAAAAGTATTCCATGTGCTATTCCAGGTCATCTTATTTCCGAGTCCAAATCCAAATTGGTTTAGCCATTTTTTACGTGATTGATTATCAAACATCCAAACATACAAACTTTAACATTTATAATATGTATAGTTATAATATATCCGCAATCAAAAACAACATTTTATTAAAATTAAATTATTAAATTAAAAAAAAAAAAACATTCTTATTGCAACCTGTTATTTCCACGAAAGCGTTATCAACAACACGTGTAAACAGAACAAAATTCGATGCTGCTTATGATTTCCTATTGTTATATTAAAAGTTTCGTAATATATCTCCAAAGTTCATCGTAAGAATCACAGTTATGTTCATACAGGAACAATCAACGACTAGAATATTGTTATTTTATATTCGTACAAATAGAATAAAAAGAATCACCTAACTTGGTCCCCAAAATAAGTAATCAATATAATCAAACATTTTAAAATCGTCAAATTGATTTCCTCTTCTCTTTTGGCAGTTGGTTAACAACTATAAAAGGTATTCAAAATTATTAATAAAAAAAATTAAACTTCTTAATAAAAAAATTAACTTATTAATGAAAAAAAATCGACTCCACTCTTAATAACAGGATCAATTTGTATTAGTCGACTAAATTAAAAGGAGGTGGTAATGCATTGTTCTTTTGCTGAAAAAGTGACCACTGAAATTTTGTCGTATTATATTTGGAGCGTCGAGTAAATTTTTAAGACAAATAATATGAAAATCATACATTATACCCTATATTTAGTCACATAAACAACAAAAATAAATTGATAATCTCTTATCCTTACCGAAAATTCAATATGTTATATTTTTGAACGGGCTGAAGAGTTAGCACATTTGGACTTTTCTACTCCCCTCTCCTATCTCAGATTAGTCTTGGGTAGTTCGCGAGCGACCTAGGTGGGAAGAGCGCTCCTTTAGGTGAACTATGCGAACTAGTTCATTGAAAATCCCGCTCTTAGTTCTTTTTATATTTTTGTTAGAGTTCACTTTACTAGACAATGGCACTATGTGACCAACCGAGTTATTTACTTTTACTGTGCGCACCTTGATATTTCGATAATCGATATCGATACTAAACAACTTCAAATCCCCATGGTTGAAATTTTATCAAATCATATGAAATCATAACAATCGTCAACTGAAGTATTGCTGGCTAATTATCAAACAGAATACTAATACCATTTATGTCTTATTTTACGGTAAGTTTAATTAAAATTAAAAAATTTCTCTTCTATTCCCATTTATTGTTACAAATAATTGATTATTATTGTTATATATCACGTTAATTATGACTAATTATTAATATAAATCATTTTAATTTTTCGTTTTTATTTCGATAAAAAATTTTATGTGCCATAACAAAAAAGTCAACTTTAATTGTAAAAATTCATTCTTTTTAGGTATTCTAATATAATTACACATTATACTAGGAACTAGCCTAGCTGTTGACTAATCATTAATATAAATTATTTTATTTTTCATTATTTAAATAAAAAATCTCATATTACATAAATGGACGTATAAAATTTTCATGTAATACTTTGTATTTTTTAAATAGCAATAAACAAAACTTGCAATAATCATAACTATATTTTTTTCTTTATTTATTGTTCTTAATAAATTATTTCAAAAAAAGAACTAATGAACTAAAAGAACGAACTAGTTCATCCTTGAATTATGAACTAAATTGAACGCTCTCTGTAGTGACCGGTTAGGCCCAAGCCTATCTCAGATAAAGAATACCTATTCTTTTATAGTACTCTTTATCTGAGTGTACTATCAATTATTACTGTCAAATGTCAAACTTAAAATCGATTTGTATCGATACGCCGTACCGATACGAGTCAGAACTCGATGTATGTAACGTTTCTTATCGACATACGATATTTTTACAAGGTATTATAAGAGGTGTATATTTTCGGAATAAAAAGATTTCAATGCTATTTCGGTATTTGATAATAATATTAAAAAATTACTATTTTCATTCAGCGGCATTTTGACTACAGTTTTATGACTATGAACAATAATTATTGGATGTGCTGCAAGTTAATACCATTGCGGATATCTGAAGATGTATATTTTGTTAAATAAAGTAAACGTTCAAAGATCACTGAAGTCACAATCACTGACATGTAACGTGGGGCTAATTTATTTCATTTTATTTTAAATTGACCTTTCCGATGTGATTAGTCAAAGAACTTAGCATAAAATTACCAACCAGATTTTTGTGACAATTTAATTTCATGTTGATTTTTTTTTTTAAATTTGTAAAGTCAGTTTCAATTTTTAAACTATTTACTGGAAAACTATTAGCTTTTGTACAGCTGTAAAGATATTTGTTAAATTCGTATAACAATTGTATTTCGTTTAGAAAAGAATTAGAACTTTGATTACTCCAACGCATATTTTTTATGGCCTTGTTAAATGGATCATCAAATTGGTGGGATTGTTTTTGCTTTTAGCTTTCACTATCCACTGAGACCTAAGATCACTGAGAGCATCTGCCTATATAGAATATTTGATGCTACTTATATGAATATTTGATATTATTATATTGGTGGCACATATCTATATTAATGATTGAATTATATAATATTATAAATGCGAAAGTTTGGATGTTTGGATGGATGGATGGATGTTTATTACTCAATTACGCAAAAACTACTGAACCAATTTGAATGAAATTTAGCACACAGGTAGAAGATGACCTGGAATAGCACATAGACTATCCCGGAAAATTGGATGTCCCACAGGATTCGCCATAAACTTTTATATTGCAGCGGGCTGTACGTGGTAGCTAGTATTTTTTAAACAGAAAAAACAATTAAATAGGACACTACGTGTAGCTCATAAACACAATAGTAATGCAATGTATAATGCTAATGAAACTAATTTATGATAATTATTACTAATGAAACTAATATGTAATCTATGATCATTAAATATACTTGTATATATAATCAACAATAAAATAATGCATCAACACAAAATTATTCGATATACCATCGAATAATTCGCATAGCATTGTATCGATACAATACGACGTCGATTCGTGTCGCCCATCTCTGACTAAAACTTAAATTCCATTCTTAGGTGCCCCATAGACCCACAATAATATTGCGCAATGCTTTTATTGTGCAATAATATAGAATACCGCCTTGATCCCAAACGTTCAACAAATTCAATCAATAAAATTGACAAACTAGTCTCATCAATATTTTCGTGCGGGCAACATAGCTGACGACGAAGTTTTGCGGCAACCATGCTTGTGATTTTGTGAAATAAATCTCTATATAATTCTATACACTCAAATAAAAACTCCCGTTCTTTATAAGCCTACACAGTGCAGGAAAAATATTGCGCAATAAAAATTAAACCCGCTCAAACTTTCGTTCAATCATTGTGCAATCTTCAATATTAACTCTAAACTTTCAATAATATTGCGCAATATTATTGTAGGTCTATGGGGCACCTTAAATAGAGATGGGTTAATACCGATATTTCTCAAGATTTTGTGATATATTTACTTTGAAATATTATAATACCTATCTTAACTAATATATCAGTATTAACTAATATTTCACTGTAATTTGGACCTTAAAGCAACACTAATAAGATCTGATACTGATACTGCAGGAAAATATCTTAACCATGGGCGTACCAAGGGGGGAGGGAGGCAGCTGCCCCCCTCTGGATTTTTTCACCTCTCTACTATCTACTGTTGTAGATAAAAATATAATAACATAAAAATATAGTCTTAAAATGTTACGGTTGCCCCCCTGGACCAGAATCTGGGTCTTAAAATGTTACGGTTGCCCCCTCCCCCTGGCCCAGAATCTGGAACGCCTATGATCTTAACTAATATATCAGTATTAACTAATATTTCACTGTAATTTGGACCTTAAAGCAACAGCAATAAGATCTGATACTGATACTGTAGGAAATACGTCTCATTCGTAGTGCGGCGCGGCGTATCGTGAAAATATTTGAATATTTTCACGAATCCGACGGGCGCCTATCTAGTGAATCCGAGCAATTCCGAATAATATTATCCGATTCATTTTGAATAGCCGTTACAGAGATTAGGCGAATATGAAATATTAGCATATTACAATTCGCCGGATTACTAATCCACGTATCCTTTCAATATTACTATCATAGTGAATACTCATATATGAGTCACACCATTATTCTTGAATATTTAAATATGGCTGCCGGATTGCTTACATAATTTTGTGCTAGTTTCATTTTGATTTATTTAAATTGTTTTCGTGATACTTACGGAAAGCTAACAACTATCTTCCACGTTTACAAGTTATACAAATGAGTTTTAACTATTTTGTTTGTTTCTGTGTCTTTTAATCGTTGAATTTTAGACCTCATAATTTTACTATAATTTTGTTTGTAATTTGACAAAATAAATCTATTCTACAACGTAAAGATTTTTGTTTTAATTACATAATATGTCATATTGTCATAGTCTTAGTAAAAAATTAGAAATGGACGTACAAGAGGGTTCCGTTAAATAGTTTATGCTTGATTTGTAGATGGCGCCGAAGTTCTCTTAACAACGTTAAAGATTCCGGTCTTTAAAGCATACTTGTCTGTGCTGCAGCATTGCCAGAATGTTGCTTTTGTAACATTTTGCGTTACTTTTGACTCTCTCGTGTTACTTCCATGTTACATGACTCAAAATATTACTTTTAGGACCGAATAAAATATTTAAATATTTTCCAGCAAATAAAATTGGTGAGATCGAAAATGAGGTTTTTAGAAACTGATTAGTTATCTTTAATTAGACATATGAATAACCAATCAAATATTTGATCAAAAATTAGAACGATTCTTTCGAAGCTTGACTAATGGGCAAAGAGTATGTAATGTAGTGCTAATGAGACAAAAAAACTTTACTCTAATTTTCGTGTAATTAAATGTAATATTATAGTACTAGTGTCATTTTTCCTTATAAAATATTACTTTTCTTGTGAAAATGTTACTTTTTGAGCTGTCTCATGTTATATTTAACTATCTGTCACTGGAAACACTGTTGTGCTGAACTATGTTAGTGCTCATACCTACTTTTTAGATGGATGACGCCATTTTATGATTTCACTTTCATAAGTCATATATAACTTAATTCAATAAACTAAAATTTGGAATTTGGATTGACAGGAAAATAGAGGATCAGGAACAAATCAAAATAACATAGATACTAAAATTATGAATTATTTACAACAATAATATTTAAATATATTTATATAATATTTACAAAGATAATACTTAGTCATTTGTATAATATTTACAAGAGGGTTAATATTAAAAATGTTTTCTCGTTTTACTTGATCATGGCAGTTGCTTAACACCCATGCCAAAAAAAAAAAACTTAATTCAACCCAAGGAACTTATATATGATAACTGGAATTGTTACGGAGCAATGTTTGAAAAATAAAAATGTACTTTATTTCGTTACTTATAAAGTTGACATTTGTTTCTTACTTAACAGAGGGGAAAAACGTTCTGAGCAAGACAACGACATGAGTGGATGTTGTCCCTTTCTTACAATTGCCAGTGTTAAAATAAAACTGCTGATGGTAGATTTTATATATTCGGTAATCGTTAAATCCTTTTTATTCATATACGTTGATAAATAGATTAGCATAAAATGTATTGTAATTAACATAGTGAGTTCCAAAATGTGCTTATTTTAATTATTACGTAATTACTTTTGCAATGCAAAAACTGTTTCTCAAATTAGTAGAATGATTTAGTAGTAATTTGCAAACTAAGCATGGCCGCACTTATATATGGTGATTGGCGCCTTATTTAGTAGAAAGAGACACACTCCACTCATGTCGTGGTACTCTTCGGAACGATTTTGAAGCGCGTGTAAGCATTCCGGGCAGGGATTTAAAACGTTATCAAATAACAGAACAAATTTTTCGATACATACCGTTATTATTATAGCGATACCTCAGTAACAAAATTATTTTAGAACATTATGTGTATCGCTACCAAAATAACAGAACGAAATTATGAGCGGTAAATAACGTTATAAATATTGATATTTATGCGACATTGCCGCGTTTCATGCTGTTTCGTGATTGGTCGTTCATACTACCATGACTGCGAGTTGGCAACAAGGTACCTACGCAAAAATTTACAAGTTTGACGTAATGAAACATCGCGATTTACGATTTAGGAGACACGCATTAAAAATATTTACAAGCGGTACGCATGGTTTTCAAATAATTATTTTTAAAGGATTCCAACCTACATATA
Organism: Apodemia mormo; assembly: GCA_036924255.1. Classification (NCBI taxonomy): domain Eukaryota; kingdom Metazoa; phylum Arthropoda; class Insecta; order Lepidoptera; family Riodinidae; genus Apodemia; species Apodemia mormo. The sequence goes on from JAUPFN010000028.1 coordinate 6,244,769, forward strand.
ATTAGAAAACAATTTTAACTTTTAATACATATTATTATACCTACATAAGACAATGTGTCTTTATGAAACATGTTTTTTTCTCCCGTGGGTTTTTATGTAATAAGAAATGTTACTAGGTATCTTAAGTTTTCTTTAAAATGCAAATTATTAACGTAATTTCCCCGTGTTGGTTCCGGGCTCCTTTGTAGAATAGACGAACTGCCGTATTCCCAGGCAGGTCGTAAAAGGCGAGCGATTGGCTATGCGAGTCACTACTACCGTGGTAGAATTCCGGATTGTCTCACCCGGGTCTGATACCACCGCCTTACCTATTCCTGCCGCAATAGCGTCAGTGCTTGTCACTGTTGTCTTCCCGTTTAGAGGGTAAGGCAGCCGGTAAATTTATGTTTGTGGCATTAGACCTCGCCACAAGACAGCAACGCACCATTAACATCTTTGGTGTATATAGGCGATGTTGACTCTTTTCATCAGGAGACTCATCTCCTTGTTTGCCATCTTAAGATATAAAAAATAAAAAAATGATTTTTTTCAAACAAATGTGTTAATTATTAACTAGCTTTCGCCCGCTTAGTATTAGTAGTAAGTAGCCTACCTATGTCCTTCCCCAGAATTAAGCCTATCCATTTGTAATATCTTCACAAACAGCTTTGCAGATTAACCGTGACCATGAATCATACATTTACAAAGAAACACAAATAGACGGACAAGTAGACGTCACTTTAATTTTCATTATGTAATGTGAGAATTCTGTAAGGTTAGTATGCATATTATTGAATTTATTGAAGAGCGTGGCTTATAGCAGCAACAAAATATAAAAATCTGTAAAATATAATTCCTGAAATTTTCCGCTAAATTATTTAAGCATAGATTTTTGTTTGTCTTTTATTATAATTTTTGAATTAAAGCTGTTAAGCACGATGATCAATTTTTTGAACTGTAAAATGTTTTATTAGTCACAAAATTTATTAATTAAAAAATATCGATGTAGGGTCACTGCGTCGGTAACGAGACCGCCTCCAGTACGCGACCACTTGAGGGGCTAGGTTTCTCTAATTAAAGATAATAGCATTTTGACATAAATACGTTTTTGAATTTGCCTTCGTAGAGGGGACAGTTCAAAAAACTGATGATAAAAAAATTGGGGAATACAGTTTGATGTTATTGCTACATAACTATCACCAACATCCAAAATATATAAAAACCTTAAAAACAACAAAGAAAAACATCGACACGCGGGGTTTGAACCTGCAACCATCTCCCTAAAGCCCGGACGCTCTTCCACTGAGCTAGTGTCGACAAGCTCGAGGCGGCGAAATTCTTCTTTGATATATGATCGAATACGTCGATTGTACTGATCGCTAGGTATACATACTTATAACGAGTTAAATGAGTTCATCGTTACAGATGAAATTCATATTTATAATTTTGATCAGTACTTTCGTATTTCTACATATTTTTGTGTTATAGCACTCACCCCGTGCTTGGGAAACTGGAAAAACCTTAAAAACAACAAAACCGGCTAGGAGTGCATTAAAGATGCACATTAGTAGGTATATAGAGGAGGGAGGTGTTTAACTACCATATTTGTGATTTTATCCGGCCCCGGGGCCTTTTTATTGTCGATTTTTGTATTCTTCGGTTTTCGTAAGTAATAAGTGGTACCTTACGGTGGTAGCGCCACCCTACGCTCTACTTCGCTATCCAAATGATGGACGGACGTGGTCTAGGTTCGTAGGCGGATTTGATGGGGAACACTGTGATTGGAACGATGAATGAAAAATGTGACCATCGCAAGATATTACCCGTGACGTCGTCGTATTCACGTAAAAGATGCACGGCTGTGTCCTCAACACAGCCACAACCCGTTTTTTTTCAGGAGAAAACAATGATTAGTAAGCATTAAATATTCATTGAATACTTATGTAAAAAGGAAATCATAAATTTAAATCTATCGGGCTTAACCCAAATCTAGAAAATAGTGCCTGAGTCGGGTGATGACCCAATGGTGTGTTTATGTCTCACGTAGTGCTGCAAAAATACCACGCCGGGCGGCGAACAAAGTTACCTTTTGATACCTTACACTAATGTTACACTCAAACAAGAAGCGTTATTACTTCAATTATAGAGCAATGTTTGTTCGAATGTTGTAGTCAAATCATTTTTTAGCTTATATTTTTTTAAAATCCAGTGGTCGCAAACTGAAGTACATAAATATCTAATACGCTAGAAAGTGGCCGGGTGGTCGCATTCTGACACTTAAAGCTACATAATATTTTGCTTGTTATAATCTCAATGATGCTTTTATGATTGTATAATTTAAAATCTGATGTTGTAGAAGCATAAAGATGCATGTCATCAGTTTACGACCAAATGTTTTCTTGATAGAACTTTTTTCAATTCACTCACTAAAATAGGTGGTCGGAAACCCACCCTGGTCGAAAATTATGATGTTAGTTTGCAACCGCCCTGATTTAGTACGAAAGAAAGTAAATTAAAATAAGTAAATAAATAAAATATTGCTTTCTTTATATGATGGCAGCCCCACAAGATAAAAGAAACACAAAATGAAAAATACCAGTTTTCTTAGGACTACCTTAAGGTAAATTTACTCGGCGAGGAAAATGACGTTATCAAAATATTGCTTAACTCTTATGTTGTCAACCACAACCAAATTAGTAAAGAAATATTAAGAAAATACGGTCACCGTGCGTGTAATAGCGTTGTTATCATCTGCGCGGTGACTACTGACAAATGAGTCTAGTCACGAGTTGGGAAAATCACTGTTTGTAAATAATGAACTTCGATGGTGCCTATAAAAGAGAACTTGAATAAACATGTTTTGTATCTATGCGCGGGCGACGGTATAAGTATAAACATGTCATTGGATAATTGGCTCAACGTTTAAGTACCTAATTTTTTTTACATATTCGGTATTAAAATTGAGTACTGAATACCCTCTTTTAGTATGTAGATTTTATCAGCCAGTTTCTATTCAAAATAATTTACAGATGTGAAACGAAAAAACAAGTTGATGTTAGTCTAGATGATTAGTGTTCAAAATGAATATTTGTTTTTTATATCATAAGATAGCAAACAGGCTGATGGCTCTCCTGATGGTATGAGAAACCATCGCCTATACTCTAGACATCAAAAATGTTAACGGTGCATTGCCCTCAGTGTGGATGTGTTTGGTGGTGTGGCCACCTTACCCTCCAAACCGGAACAAGACAAAAAACTTGAGAAGTGTCAAAGGACACCCGGATGGAACGAAGTTCCTTTTATTATTATTTACAAAAAACCTGTATACACTCAACAAAAATAATCGTCGCGTCACCACATTGTTCAATGCGAAATAGAAATGAAAATATCTGGCTTGCTTTCTATAAGAGAGAGAGAGAGAGAGACAGAGAAACATCCGCACGCCGCACAGCTTACAATACCTTACTATTGCAAAAAGTGTCGTGACAACTTTTCGTAAGAATTTTTTCCGTCTAGCCCCCTTTCACAACGCGCGATAAGGAACTTCGTTCCAATAACAAACAAGTGGTAGATTTCTGCGTTGTCTCGTCCGGGTATTTGGTACCACTGCCTTACCTATTTGTGTCAACGCACCGTTAACATTTTTGATGTCTATAGGCGATGGTTTTTCTTTGCATCAGGATGGCTCTCCTGATGGAAAGAGAAACCATCGCCTATAGACATCAAAAATGTTAACGGTGCGTTGCCATCCGTGTGGCGGGTTTACAATGCCACATGCACAAGTCTACCGGCTACCTTACCCTCCAAACCGAAACAAGACAATGACAAATAGGTGGTAGATTTCTGCTTTATCTCGCCCACGTATTTGGTACAACCGCCTTACCTATTTGTGTCGCAATAGAGTCAATGCTTATCATCATCATGTTCCGGTATGAACGGTAAGGTAGCCGGTAAACTTATGCACGTGGCCTTAGACCTCGTTACAAGATAGCAACGCATCATTAAGATCTTTGGTGTCTATAGGTGATGATTGACTCTTTCCATCAGAAGACCCGTCTGCTTGTTTTTTATCAAGATATAAAAAAAATGACATTATTGCGGCAGGAATAGCTAATGCGATGGTATCAAATACACTGGCGAGACGTTGCGGAACTCTACTACCAAGTAGTTATGATGGTAGTGACACCGGGTGAAGTAGGGGATAAAAGTTTGTATGAAACTTTATATTCCTTGGACATACTTGCATAAAATTTCGTATGAATTGAGTAAAATTATCTGTCTGTTTAAGACAAGAAAAAGTGTTATTTGTTATATGTACCGTGTATATACATCCATATGCATTTAGTTAAACGCGGTTATTTTAATGTTACAAACAGACACTGCAATTTTATATATTTGTATAAATTACTTTAGTATGTTCGATAGGTATGTTACCAATAGTTATTTTTATTTTTCGTGTTTTACTTAAATTTTGATAATAAAATATATTTTAATAAATAACTAATATGAACATGTTAATATTATTTTTATACAATATTAGCGGCCCACCCGACTATGTCGAGATTTTTAATAAAGTAGCTTATAAAGAAAGGTTAAATAAGTTGTCTTGTAAGAAAGGTTAAATAATGTTGTTTGAGAGGACATTCTTTCTATTTGGTTTCATATAATTATGGTGATGATTTGATCTAGAATTCCAGAAATACAGGAGGTTGGAAGTCGATGCAGTTTAACTGTGATTAAATTATTATTAGTGAGAGTTTACGTCTACCCCGCGTTGGTCCCGGGCTCCTTTGAAGAATAGGCCAACTGCCAGGTAGGTCGTAAGAGGCGACTGATCGGATTTACGAGTCACTACCATCGTGGCTACTAGGTGGTAGAGTTCTGCATTGTCTCGCCCGGGTCTGGTACCACCGCCTTACCTATTCCTGCCGCAATAGCGTTAGTGCTTGTCACTGTCGTGTTCCGGTTTGGAGGGTAAGGTAGTCGGTAAACTTATGCATGTGGCATTAGACCTCGCCACGAGATAGCAACGCACCATTAACTACCTTTGGTGTCTATAAGCGATAGTTGACTCTTTCCATCAGGAGACCCATCTGCTTGTTTGCTATCTAATGACATAAAAAAAAGTTCTAAAGTAAATATACGCGAGCGAAGCCGTGGGTAACAGCTAGTCTCGCTATGAAAGGTAGGTACTTTCCTGTTTATAATTACGAAACTTCACACTAAATATAAATGTAATATTAATTATTTAAAAATTTGAAAAACAGTATTTTAAAAATAATAGTACCAAAAACTGGTACATTCAACAAAATCTTTCAAACTCTGATGAAAACCTCTAATTTTAAATCTAACTTGTCCGATATGTGAAATACAAGAAACAACAAGCGGAGCACAAATGAGTGAATCATAATACCATATACCATAACGAATTTTTTTGGATATAACAGAACGTAATGAATAACGTTATTAAATAGTAACAAATTCTGTATCATTATTGGATAGCGCTATGCTTGGAAATATCGTTATGTCTTGCCTTGAGCAATAACGATATCACATAATACCGGTATTTCAATCCTTGATTCCGGGTAGAATATAACTTCCTTGATTCAACCTAATTCCAAAGACTAAATAGTATACAATACTTTAATTCGTCTGACTGTATCTGTATTCTGTTGGTCGGAGTATATTATCATAAGTGTTCTGTGATATTATTATCATTTATCAGTTTTACAGTGAAGTGTGAACTGTGAGTATTTTTTAACTTTTGGTTCTACCGTTGTGTTTAATTAGTCAATTGAGCAAAATCAATCATGACTAAATGTTGCATCAGAGGATGTTATTCAAATTCTCGAAAAAATTACGCAGGATTGTCATTTTTTAGGTGTCTTGGTTTTTTCAATATTCATGTTTATCTTTAATTTTAATTGCGTTTTATATCTATAAGGGATGCATATTGCGTTTTCCGCTATTTAATAAATTAATGCATTCAAACTACTAACTACAGCTATGTAATGGAAAAATTAAATATTTGGAATGCTTACATAAAGTCGTAGTGCCCTATCTATGTATTTTAAGTTTTATCGATATACCTATTCATAAACTCAATTGAGACGAAAGTTATTGATAGTCTCGTTATTTTAAATACAATTAATGACATTATGTCGTTATACGTAGGTCACACTATAAGTTTTACGTAACTTAAAAAACAACATGTTATAACCAAAATAATGTGTTTATTGCTTTACAAAATAATCTTTTTTACATTGTAAACATTTGTTCATGTGATCGAATCATTTTTTAAAACAGGAGGACCACAGATCTGAAAGCATGATTTCTACATGCTGATTGAACGCTATCACTGCTATCATCTTCGGAGTTGGTAAAAGTAAAACCTTTCATCAAATCTTTGATTTTGGGGAAAATACAGAAATCACAGGGTGCTAGCTCGGGGCTATACGCAGGATGAGTGACGAGATGTACATTTTTGGAAGCTAAAAATGACTTTGTTTTGTTGGCCATGTGTGAAGAAGCGTTATCATGGTGTAGGAGAATGCGGCTTTTGTGTCATCCTTAGTGAACTTTTTCTAACACCCGGGGTAAACAAATGGTAGAATACCACTCGGCATTAACACTCTTGATCTTCAAGTGGAATTGTACAGATGGGACCTGTAGCTGAGAATAAAAATGCGATCATTTTATTACCAAAGTTTCTCGCCTGTCTCACTTTTGTTAGCCTGTTCTCATTTTCAAACACCCATTCACAAAGTTGCTGTTTTTTTCGGGTTCAAAACAATAAATCCACATTTCATCACCTGTGACAATGTCATAAACAGCATTAGAATGTCCGTGGTCGTACATCAGTAGCATCTGTGAGCACCATTCCACACGAGCCCGCTTCTGCTCCGCTGTCAGTTCATGAGGGATCGAATGACAACAAAGTTTCCGAACTTTCAATTCATTGTGTAAAATTTTCTGAATTTGGCTCATACCAATCCCCAATAGTCTTCGAATTGTCTTGTAGGTAATCCGGGGGTTTTCTCCAATTAATCGCTTGACATTAGCCACATTATTTTTGTTGACGGCATTTGAAGGCCGCCCTTCACGAAATACGTCATGTAAAGAATCTCTATCTCTCTCAAATTCAGCAACCCATCATCTCATGGTGCTCAAACAAGGTGCTTCTCTCCCAAAAGCATTTTGAAGACGAGCGGCATAGTCTTGTGGAGAAAGAGAACTTTTAAATTCATAAAAAATCATCGTTCCGTACGTAGAACTTTGATGTGTGATAAAAACAAATGACAAATCATTTTCCGCTAATTGTTTCATTTTTATTACTAAGAAGGTTTCAACATTTTAAAAATATAACATTCGAAATTCAAAAAGTTTCGATTAGCTAGAAGTGCAAAACTTTTAGTGTGCCCCATGTATTAAATCACAGAGTTCTAGGTTTGGTGGCATTTGTTATAGTAAAAATATCAACAACAGTTTCAATACTCAACTAATTTGATATTCATTTTATATCGATGAACAATAAATAGTAGGTAAGGTGAGTGTTTTACAGATTTCCAAAAACTGAAGCCCTTAAAAAGATATGGACGGATAACATAGGTGCTGAGAACATAGAACCAGTAGCAGTATTAAGAATTTGCTCCAAGCATTTTGAGGCAAATTGTGTTAATAGAACATTGGATGTGGTGCGCTTGAAAGAGGATGTGGTACCTACACTTTTTCCCGTGAGTATTTATCTATATATATAATAAAGTCGTAGGAAAGTCAATGTATGTCCGGGGTAAACTCAAAAAGTACTGCATGGATTTACTTCAAATTTTGCATGAATATTACTAACAAGTTGGGTCAACATATAGGGTAAATATTATCATGCTATCACTGGGAGGAACTGTGCGGAGTAAACGAACTCCGTGAGAATGAAGTCGCGGGCAACAGCTAGTTTTGCAAATAAAGTAGTTACACATTTATGTCAAATAATAACGATTAATTATATAACTAAAATACTATACAATAACTTTTTCATAAAAATTTATCCTCGAATCAAATAGACAATAACAATTTTCTAATTTTCATTTCTGCCACCTGGCCATATATTACTAAAATAGTAAATACTCTTAGTTAATGTACTGTCGAATGCAGTATCGGTAATGTAGTGAATGTAATGTAGTAACTTACTTCTTTAGAAATGAATTACCAATTACGAATTAGAATATTAAATATAATTATAAAGTGCATATAATACAAATTTAATCTAACCTCAAAATTTCAGAGCTCAGTAACAACTAACAAGATGTCAATGAAAATTAAAATAGAGGAAGATTTAGATTCTTATTCCTTTCCATCTACCTCAGAATTTATATTGGAAACTAATGTGGTCAAAATAGAAGTAAATGAAGATATTAAATACAAAGATAATGTAGAGTCAACAGAAATAAAATTAGAAAATGTCGAAAGTGGTAAGTCATATGTCTATTATAAAAAATAAAATAAACCTCACAATAACTTACTATTTGATATAAGTAAAAACATATAATATGTGCCAAACATACATTTTTTTTTTTTATATTATAAGATAGCAAACAAGCAGATGGGTCACCTGATGGAGTCAACCATCGCCTATAGACACCAAAGATGTTAATGGTGCGTTGCTATCTTGTGGCGAGGTCTAATGCCACATGCATAAGTTTACCGGCTACCTTACCCTCCAAACTGGAACACGACAGCGACAAGCACTGACGCTATTGCGGCAGGAATAGATAAGGCGGTGGTACCAGACCCGGGCGAGACAATGCAGAACTCTACCGCCTAGTAGCCACAATGGTAGTGACTCGATAGCCAATCGGTCGCCTTTTACGACCTGCCTAGCAGAACGGCAGTTGGTCTATTCTACAATGGAGGCCGGGACCAACACGGCGAAATAGATCCAAACTAGGGCATTTTATGGGCATTATGATGCTAATCAGTACAAATTATTAGTACTGATTATATGCAGAAAATAAACAAAAAACTAAAAATGTGTCTATATAAAGTGTATACAGGCTATAAATACAATCTTATCTAAATGTTCCTTAACATGTCCACAGAAATTAAAACCGAGCAAGATCCAGATAATAGTTCCTTTCAGTGTACTTCAGAAGTTATATTAGAAACAGATATAATTAAAATAGAGGTGGATAATGATTATGATGGCAAAGAAAATGCAGAGTCAATGCAAATAAAATCAGAATTTGAACATGTTCAAAGTGGTATGTTTATTGTCTTCCTTTATTCAGAGTAGCTTCCTCGTATTAAAATTTTAATGCTTTATGACTATTTGATAAATATATTTAAATGAGTGTTTTAATAAATTAAATAAATTTACCCCCAAGGGTGGTTTGGGCCGATAAGTTTGTATGCAAATTATCTCTCTATTTCTCTACTCATCTCTGTACATATCACTCACCTGGATGATCAAATAAACTTCAATGTCAAAATTATTACCCTAGCTAAAAGTTCTTTAAAACAATTAGGTAGGTATTATCCTAAAAAATTGTGAAAGTTGTGTAATTTACCTATTGTTACTGGTATAACTTTAAACCTCAGTAGAAAACTTTGTGTAACTTACAAAGACTAGTCTGACTACATATTAGGTGTCTGTGGACCGTAACATTCAGAGTGCTGAGTGTGAGTTTTTTTTTTCGCATTCGATCGTGAGCGCGTTTGGAGTTTACTAGGAATTTGTATGAGATTTGTACAGCGTCACCTAGTGGTAAACGTGAGAAACCAGTTTACCACTAGGTGGCGCTGTATAAATCACATACAAATTCCTAGTAAACTCGAAACGCGCTCACGATCGAATGCGAAAAGAAAAACTCACACTTAGCACTCTGAAGGTCAAATACCATTGTTAGACTGATCACTATAGATTGGAACAGGTAGTACAATTTGCAGGGATTGGGAAACATTTTTAAACAATCAATTTTTTTCCACATGTTAGGTAACATTATTTTAAATGAATTTATTTAGCTATATTACACAGCTAATAAATATATTTTATGCAGTAGTGTTTTTATTAACACTGAATTTTATTGTGTAATATGTCGCTTTGTCATTTTTAGGGTTCCATACCTAAAGGTTGGAATCATACTGTGCCCCTATTCACATTTCAGAACCTCAATTGAAGGGAAGGGTTTAGGACTCCTACACACATAAACACCATACAACATCACATTGTGCTATAACACGACACATATGTGTAATTAATGTGTAAGAATCCTAATCATTATGATTCCATTAAAGTTTTGTTACGTGAATAGGGCTTCTGTACTGTTTACAGCATAGTAAATCTAAACTAATTTTAAGTGTAAAGATTTAATTTTTTTATTTATTTCAATGTAACTTTAAAACTACTTGACTGATTTTCAAAATTCTTTCTCTTTTAGAAGGCTACATTATTCAGGAGTGATATAGGCTACTGTTTTAACTGAGTAGGTAATGGGAAGTAATGATTTTCGGTCATACAAACGAAGTCGCGAGTAACTGCTAGTGAAAAACAAGCAGAGTAAGGTGTCATATGTCACCTCTCCATAGAATTTGTTCATTTACCCCTGTATTGTTCCGGGCTCCTTTCGTGAAATATTACAACTGGCTCACTGCTAGACTCGGGAAAGGTGAGAAAAGCCAGATACGTGTCACTAACAGTGTAGTAAAGGTCTGCGACAACTCACTCAAGTATCGGTTGGTGCTTGTAACTGACATTCCAGTTTAGAGTATAAGTTTACCTTATCCTCCAACCTGGTAAACTTATATTTATGGCAATCCGTCCTTTCTACAAATTTAACAACACACCATTAACATCTCTGATATGCAATAGTTTTTTCTTACCATCAGGAAAATATATCAGCTTGTATTTCAGACCCTCTATAATAATAATAATAATAATAATAATAATCATTTAATTCAGGCAACATGGCCCATATTATAAATACCTTATAGACTAACATACATATTAATATAATATACTTAAAAACTACACTTTGCCACGTATTGACGGCGACGTAACACGCACTTCATTCCGGAGTCTCCCCCGGAACCTTCGGTAGACTACACCAGTCGGCCAGAATTCCCCCACCTCAAAGGTCGACAGGAGATGCGTCGGTACTCTCACCACAAAAGAACTAAAGTTGACCTTGTGGCGAGACTGCAGACGCTCGACCCTCAAGTGGAGAGACGTCTTCTTACTGATATAGTCCACGACGTCCTCGACATTCATGGACCAGTGCAGACGAGATATGTACAAGGGCGTTGTGGGGACCTCGCTCCGCAGACGCAGCTCGGGTACATATGGCGCGATGCCGCGATTGTTGCGGGCGGTGGGCTTCTTCTTTCTTCTTCTCTCCACTAGTGTGAAGCCCTCCTCATCGCACCTCCTGCTCTCATCCTTGCCAGGTCGACAAGACTCCACCTTACTCTTTGTGACCTTACGGCTCTCCTTAGTCTTCGTAGCCTTGCGGCTGTCATTGTCCCCATTTTTATTCACCTGCGGGGGAGGTGCAGGGCGACCAGCAACAGTCGCAAAGTTTTGCTGAGTCGCCTGTGGACTTGGCGTCGGCGCAACCGGGAGGGGAAGTCGGGCGGGGGCGGCAGCGGCGGTGTTCGTTGTTCCATCGGATTTTGCTGACGGGCTAAACGTGACCGCTTGCGCGCCTCGGCGACGGGTGACGTACGCGGCATCAGGTGACCTACATATTGAATTAACACTTTTTAAATGCGATAATTCAATTCGTAGATCATTGATGGTAGACTCTGACGCCTGCAGTCTACCCTTAACTACGGTCAGCTCTTCCTTGAGGAACCTGATGTCCTTCAGTAGGCAGACGACGTCGACGTGGTCCAGCGTCACGGGCGGCAGCTTGTGTAACTCTTTCGCCACAAAAGCCGGCACCTCATCCGGATCCGTCTGCTTCAGCAGGGAGATGATATCCTGCACGCTACTTTCCGTACCATCTCTTCTTCGCGATGGCATGCTTGCGCTCTGGCCGAGCGTCTCATACAGCAGCTGCTTGCCCTTGCAAATCTCCTCACTGGTAAAGGAAGACTTGCAGATCTGCATGATGCTGACCTCGTCCATGGTGTCGATGGCATGCTGGATAAACGCCAGCAACTCGTTGGCCACGAGTGCCATGGTCACGTGCAGCGGCAATGTGCCGCGCGATTTGCGATAATATTAATTAATTAATATTTGCTGCGTGTGTAACGCGGAGCACGACCGGTCGTTAGCTTGTACACATATTAAAAACTAATTGTCGAATTTCGGTGTTACTAAATTGAGGAGACAAAAGGAATAATTAGGTCAGTAAGTAAATAATCAGAAATTTATGCATTCAACATTTTAAATAAATCATCAGCCCTGGATTTACACTAGTAACGTTCGGGGTTTGTGCCCAGGGCATTAAATTCAGAGTTTGAGAAAAAAATTTTTCGCATTATTAGAAAAACTTTTGAATTTATATTAAACTAAATGTGAATTATATTAAAACATAACATAGCTGTTTATGGACAGTTGTGAACACTAGCCAGCATGTGAGCTTCCAGCTCATTTACACGTTTTATGAGAAACAGCACTATTTAAATATATTAAATATTATTATTAAATAAATATTATTAATAATGGGATGACATTTTAACGGTGTCCTTGCCAGCACTACGAATAAGTCCGGCCGTGTAAATCATTGACCCTTGCCTTGATTTAGAAGAACAGAGTAGAATGTACGTAAAGTTTTTAATTTCTTAAATCACAAAAATACATTTATTAAAGATAAATGTTTTATTTGCAGGTCAGTTTAATGAAGCGGTAGATGTGAAGACTGAACGAGCATCTCCAAAGAGTCCTTTTATTGAACAAACGAGACTAGGACAGTCTGGAATAAAAACTAATGATATGTTGGAGCATAAAAATGACACGAGAAATAAAAATAGGTTATACTGTTGTGGTGTTTGCGGGATAGCGTTTAAACAAATGAAAACTTTAGAGGGACACTTGCATACTCACAGTGACACAAAATTATATGTATGTAATGTCTGCAACAAAGGCTTCAAATATCCGAGTCAATTGTGTCAACATAAATCTATTCACAGTGAAGAAAAACCATTTTCTTGTGATATGTGTGAAAAAAAGTTCGCTCAAAAATATGGTTTGAAGAAGCATTTAGATACACACAAAAAATTAAAGCCTCATATGTGTAATGTCTGCAATGCTGCTTTCACACGCTTAGGTAATTTGCGTAGACATGAATTCATACACACAAAAGAGAAGCCGTTTTCTTGCGACTTCTGTAGAAAAACGTTTAAATGGAAGAGCAGTTTCAAAAGACATTTAATAGTACACAGTAAAATAAAGCCTCACGTGTGTAATGTCTGCAATTCCTCTTTCATAAGTTTAGGTAATTTGCGTAGACATAGAAGCGCTCACACTGAAGAGAGGCCATTTTCATGCGATGTCTGTAGAAAAGCGTTTAAATGGAAAAACAATTTAAAGGATCATTTAAAGTTACACAGTAAGATACAGCCTTACGTATGTAGTGTCTGCAATAAGGGTTACTCACGACCAAGTGATTTACGTGAACATGAAACTATGCACACTGGAGAAATCCATTTCTTGTGATGAAAATGTAGATTACAGACTTCATTTGTTTAAGTTATTTGCGTAGATTTGAAGTCACTCCCACTATAGAGAAATCATTTCCTTGAAACAGCTCTAGAAAACATTTAAATGGAAGAGCAATTTAAGGTCATTTAAAGGTACGCAGTAAAATAAATCCTTATAGTAGGGGAGCCCATGATGCTAAAAGGGTAGTTACTGCAGGTCGTAGGCACCTATTGGTATCTTCACGCCCGTATCCCCTAAAGGGTAGGCAGAGGTACAACAAGTGCACCCACGATTAGCCGAAGATACTTGGTCCAACAAATGTGATAGGTGGCAAGCCTATCGCCAACCGGGCACTTTCCGATCCCGGCCAACTTTGCATTATATCAGAAAACTGAAAAACACTTTTTTTTTAAGTGCTTGACCCGGGACCTCATGTGGTCGACGCCAACGCTGGACCACTAGACCACAGAGGCGATTGCTAGACCACAAAGGCGATTTACCTATTGGATTTTGTAGATTAAGTTATGGGAATAATAAAAGGTTATATAATGTGTTCATTTCAATGGTGGAGCAAAATACTACAGATAAAAAATATGTTTAAAAAAACTGACATGGAAACGTGTCAGATTAATGTATGATGGGATTGGGATGGTATTTTCTAAATTTCAGGTAGCTTAACCTGAAATTTAGAAAATCTGACGATTCAAATGTAGCGTAAGGGAGTGGGAGGGTCACAAAGTTGCAAAGAAAACGTTGTTTTGACATTCTCGAGTGCGTATTAATTTTCTTTTATTATAGAGGAAATGATGTAAAAATGACGAAAAAAATATATATAATCTGATGATTTCCACAAGCCGAAGTTATTGGAATTTTGTTTTCGTTTTTTTGCTCTAGCCACCCGCCTCTATATAAAGGTCTTATAATTGGTGGAGAATATCAACAGTATGTGAGGTTACGTCCCCTGACGCGCTCGAGTAAATGCAAAAATTCCCTTTCACTCTGAAGAGAGTGGTAGAGTTCTGCATTGGCTCGACCGGGTCAGGTACCACCGCCTTACCTATTCCTGCCGCAATAGCGTCAATGCTTGTCACTGTCGTGATCCGGTTTGGAGGGTAAGGTAGCCGGTAAACTTATGCATGTGGCATTAGACCTCGCCACAAGATAGCAACGCACCATTAACAACTTTGGTGTCTATAGGCGATGGTTGACTCTTTCCATCAGGAGACCCATCTGCTTGTTTGTTATACTATAAAAAAAAACCTTTTTCTGTGACTTTTGTAAAAAAATGTTTCCTCGAAAATGTAGTTTAGGCAGGCATTTAAATACACACTGTGGAATATAACAATTGTGAAATGTTTGCAATAAGTTATTTATTTATTTGCATTTCACAGTTTACAAGACGTTAAATTTAAAATAATATATCATTATGGCCCTGTCGGGTGTAGCACTGGCAAGAGAGAAAGGAAGAAGATACTTATATAACTTATTTGTCGTTATAATAAATGTAATTATAAGAAATTATTAACTGGAATTTAATTAGATTTACTATTTACATTATTTTTTTATAGAAATTTATGACTCAAATATTCATTTATATCGTAATAGCATGTAGCGGCTCAAAAACAATCACAAACGCTACAAGAAAAAATAATAAAAAATGGAAAAAAATCAATAACAAATGGAAAAAATGAAATTCAAAATAAAATCCTGAATCGCGATATCACAATTATTTATCTTGTAACACTATATACAAATTTCAACGTTTCTCAAATGGACTTTGGTCCCCAGGCAGTACACCTTGCCTGGCTGGGAAGATCTTCCTTTTCCCCTTACTTGTCCTTGTGTGACGTCATCAACCTCCACAGCTATGACGTCACCTGCCAAGAAGGTGGCCTGCTGGTTCCATCACTCTGACCCTTCAGCGGTAGCGACCAGCGGCGCCACAAGCATTTATTTATTATTAGAGTTTTTAACGTTATAACAAATTTATTAAATTTCGATTAATTTTTTATTAGTTCCGGTAATCTATTATAATTTTTTATTGACATTACGTAAGGACTCGAAGAGTGAAGTTTTAAATGGGAAGTTGGCAAATTTAATCTATTTCCATGTAATTTTTTGTCTGTCTGTTTGTCTTCTCTTTTTGTGTACCAATCCTGATGGTTTCGTACAAATTTGCACATTCCTAAAATATAAATGAATGATAGCGTCAGTATTTTGTGTTGTTAGAAATAAGACTTACAACTGACGGCGTGATCTCTATTCGCTAAAACTCTAATTAGTTTTTTTTGAACAGTGAAAAGTGTTGTCGCATTTGTGCTGTTACTCCGTATAGTAGAGGAGACAGTGGGAGATCGTCTTTCACCGATCTGATAACCAGATGAGACGTAAATTTTATCAAATATTATTTATAAACAAATATGCCTGTAATTACTTGCCTATCCAAAAGTGCTCATGGCTATATTTAATTAAATTAACTTAAATCGTTTTTTTTCATCACTTTCATACTTTTGATAACCATATAAAATTTATTTCACTGATAATTTTTAACACACATAATATACCTAGGTAGGCTTGCCTACTCATTTCTGTGCATGGCTACCTGGCAAGCAGGTGTGAACAGGTAAGTCATTATAGGTGACTCCATCGATCTAAAATTTGATAGTTATATCAAATTTTAGATTATTGTATTACAAAATCAGTCACCTAAATTTTCCTGCAAAAAATCGTACTCAAAGTACTGTTGCCAAGCTAAAAACTTGCCATGAGCACTTTTGGATAGACAAGTAATTATAGGCATATTTATTTATAAATAATATTTGATAAACTATATGTCTCATCCGGTTATCAGATCGGTGAAGGACGATCTCCCACCGGCTCTTAGACCAGTAGTATGATTCCGTAACTGAGCCACGCATATAGCCACGTATATGTATACCACGTAATAAGTGGTAACGGCAGTTGAAAATCAGTGTTTTTCTATATCACGTAAAGTATACATAAATTTTGACAATTTTGATTTTTGATTATATTTATATGTGATTTCCAATTTATATTTGTGTCTATTGGTAACCCTAAAAGAGTTATCCTAGCCTTAGTGGTTAGCAACAACATGAATCCACTCACACTTGATAGAAATCATTTTCTTTTGACTTCTGGGGGACAATGAATAATCCGAAAAGCAAGCTAAGTATTGAATTAAAAACACGTCTAAATAAAACAGTATGTTAATAATAATATTATACTATAATGCTTTCACGTAAAATTGAGTATTTTATTACATAAATATTGACGAAGCTATTAAATTTAGACGTAATATGAAAAGTGATGAACTAGATGATATGTTTTCTAAATCACAAAAAAAGTGTGGGGTTTATTGTACGTTAATAAAAATAAAATATTTTATAATACCGAATAGCCAGGGGTATTTGACTAACGTATTTCAGAGTGATTTACATTCCTGATCATCAAGATATCCGAAACGCTTGTCTAAGGCGGCCCCTAGACCTACAATAATATTGCGCAATACTTTTATTGTGCAATAATATTGAATACCCCCTTGCTTCCAAACGTTCAATAAATTCACTCAATGAAATTGATAAACCAGTCTGATCAATATTTTCGTGCGCGTAACGTGTCTGACGACGAAGATTTGGCGGCAACTATGTTGGTGATTTTGTTAAATAAATCTGTACATTCCATACACTCAAGTAAAAACTCCCGTTCTTCATCTTTTATTAATTGGTTTTGTTTCGATCAACACTTATATTGTTTAGTGAATTGTCCTGAATGTCGAATTTCGGCCGAATGTTAAGTTTTGGCCGAAAGTTGAATTTCGATCGAATGCCGAGTTTTGGCCGAATGTTGAAATTCCAAGCCCGACCGACCGACCGACCAAGTGTCGACTTTCGGCCAGTGGTGGAAATTTTGGCCCATTCTAGTAATGAACTATTAGATTAACAAGATGAATAAAACTACCGCGAAATGACGAAAAATTCTTGCTCGCCATTTTGCTGAAATTTACGACACGACCATACATTAAACACCGCGACTGACCGACCGCGACCGATCCAAGCTCTGAAGTGAAAAATATTGTGCAATATTAAACCTACACAGTGCAAGAAAAAAATATTGCACAATAAAAATTAAACCCGCTCAAACTTTCGTTCAATCTTTGTGCAATCTTCAATATTAACCCTCAACGGTCAATAATATTGCACAATACGTAATATTGCGCAATATTATTGTAGGTCTAGGGGGCACCTTAAACACTTACTGACATTTGACCGCCCCGTTGGTCGAGTGGTTAGCGATCCTGACTACGCGATCGACGGGGCTCGGGTTCGATCCCCGACGGGGACAAGCATTTGTGTGATGAACATAAATGTTTGTATTTCCGGGTTTGGGTGTATGTATATTAAATATATTCTTGTATTTATATATGTATTTCTATGTATTAGTATCGTTGACTAACACCCATAACACAAGCAAATAATTTGCTTACTTTGGGGTTAGATCAGTTAGTGTAATTTGTCCCTTGAATATTTATTTATTTATTTATTTCTACAGTACCACATCACATTTTGGAAGTCTGCTTTCCCTATTCAGACTATTAAGCTGTAGAATTCATTACCTTTGGACATCTGAGAAGCAAATTAAGCAAAACTGTGTTTAAAATCTTTAAAACGATTGTATATGAAGTCTTGTATGCCCTAAAAACTTAAATTAGTTAATGTAGTTATTATTTTTTGGCATAATTTAGTAGTTTTCCGTAATATTGACTTTGAAGTTGTACCTCGTCACTATTGTCTTTTTATTTATTGTAATTTATCCACCTGAGAGCGATATAAGATGAGCTATAGGTATGAGATAGTTATACATGTTTATTGTTTCCTTGTTTTGTACGATACAGAGTATTATTTTTATGTGGAAATTCTGAAGTATAAACGTGATATTGTAGTCAACTCCTTAACAAATGATGTTAATATCAACCTCGCGGTGGCAATTTTATGAGAAGAACCAAGCGTTACGGCCTGGCCACGGGGAATTCGCGCCCGCGATTTTTGGCGCGGCGCGAACGGCGAACCGTCTAGCGTCTGAAACAAATGTATAGCATATGTATATATATATACGTAGTATCTCTCCCTAATCTGTGCATATAACTAAACATGCCACGCGGCGTGGCGACTAGACTTGTGTAACTCCGGAGTGATTAACTCAAAAAGATATAATCTTTATAAAGGAGTGAATATATCAGTAATTCCGTAGTATTCAAACTAACTCTCCAAAGAGTATGTAATGTAGTGCTAACTCTCTATATCTTTATATCATAGAGTGATTGTGTTTCATCTAAGCGGAATAGAATGAAAGGAATGATATGTTTATCAGGGAGTAGAAAGAGAGGAAACCATCATTCGAAATAAAGAATGTTGTAGCATCGATCTACATACTGTACACACAAAATTATACCTTAAAATAATGGGATTAAGATTTTTTAATATTGTTCAAATACGGATAATAATAAACAGCCATGAGAATTATTTTGTTTGTACTTTGTTTTAAAAACGCATGCATAATAAAAAATAAGCGCAATTGTTTTTAAATAATTTAATAAAATAATATCGATTCTGTTCGATATACCATAAATACATCATTTATTTTAACTGTTTATCTTGTCATTATATCGCACCGGTTAAATCCTTAAGACTAGAAACTTGAAATCTTTAATATATCGGCGAATATACCTACTTCTCATTTTAAAAACATTAAAAGTCGGTTAAATGTAATTTACATAATTCTTTCACACGCAGAGGAAGCCGCGGTCAATCCTTAGTATCAAATAAAACAAGCGTAATTGCTTTTTAAATAATTTAGTAACAGAATACCAAACAGAATCCATAAATATATATCGTTTATTTCAACTGTTTATCTTGTGCTTAAATCTGTAAATCATTTCATTTCCTTATATTATGTCACCAATCCCAATCACTCTGATTTCTACTGAGTTATAAGGAGTTGAAGATATAAATGAGTGATATATATCCGTAACTCTGAAAGATACATATCACTCTCTTCTGTTCTCGGATATATTTTGCGCAAGTCTAGTGGCGACTGGCGGCGGGGTGATCGACGAATTTTCGCCGCCGCCGCCGGTTCGCGTGGCCGGCCGGTTAACCAGAAGTAAGGCGTTACGTTCTTTGCGCACCATTCAGTTCGAGATTGTGTATAAAATTGTATACTCAGATTACTAGTAATATAAAATAGTTCATTCTTTACATTTTATCGGAATGATATAAATAATATGAATAAATATTTATATATGGTTATTTTTAAATATTCTTTCATTCACCCTCTTTTTACATAATCTACACAACACTAGTTCTTGAAGAGTGAACTCCAGTCGTACGTCAGAGGTGACCCGCACTTTTCTTGTTTGTCAATGTCATTGCACTGGATATTATTGCAGCAGTAAAAGTTATATTTACCCGTTAAAGTTAGCTCATGTTATTGCACAAGGAAAGCTTCAGGCGATGTGGTTTAACCAGAACTGGGCGGGTCGTTGCAGAACTCTCGGCCAGTAGTGAACTTTGACGAAATAGAAAATGGAAAGAGATAAAGCATTGCCTATATACAACAAAGATGGTTTCTGATGCATTGCTAGCCAAATAGCAACATGATAATGCTTAACAAGAGTAGGTTCGCCGGCTACCTAAACTACAACACGGTAGTGACAAGCATAGATGCTATTAAGTCAAAATAGAATCGTGTCATGAAACCGGGAATAGACGCAGAACTCTGCTGCTGCTTTATATAGCGGCAGCAATAGCGTCAATGCTTGTAACTGTCGTGTTCTAGTGTGGAGGGTAAGGTAAGGTAGCCGACAAAACTTATGAGTGTAGCATTACCATCCGCCACGCGGAGAGCAACATACCATTAACACATTTAGGTGTGTACAGCGATGGTTGTCGCTGCCAGAAGAGCCAACTGATGGTTTGTTATAATTTAAGAAAACGAGGGCAGTTTTCAGTAAAGTTACTGGGACATTTGAGTTGTCTGCGCGGATCTCAGCAGTAGTGTCAGCCGTGAAGAGGTCGGCGGCTGCAGACACCGCGAACACCATCCGAGTGAGATATACTCATCTGTGACATCATGTGATATAATTGCTTGGTGGTCTTTATATTCAGAGTAGCTCTCGTCAGTAGAGCAGATTACCTGTGCAGTATAAGCAAGATGATGCAAGGTCACATGAAGCTCCTGTGTGATCTCAGCGCAGCGGTAACACCGGGGCTTAGATATTTACACTGATTTTTAACATGACCAAAGCGGCAGCACTGGATGGTTGAGAAAATACCATTCGCCACTGACAGGATATACTAGTATCCAAATAAAAATATGGGAGAAAAGAACTTGTCCGGAGAACGTTAAGACTTCTAATTGGGTAGGAAACCATTCGACTCTCATTTATATGCCAATCTATGTAATCTATGGGCTTTGATAATATTGTTACGTACTTCGGGTTCGTAATTGTAAGAAAACGCCACTTATAAACCGTGTATTCACAATACAAATACACAACACAACACAATGTAATACTTAAATACTCTGAATAACACTAGTCACTCACTGTACTATCACTAAATTCAACTGACTACACAATAAAACACTCGCTTCGCACTTGTCACTTCAAGTATCGCTCTCGATCGCTTTATAAAAACTGGCCTGTATTTGTCGACACATCTCTATTTATACCCAGGGTAAAGTTCTAAAACAATCGCGAATATTCCGCAATCAGCTCGTAAATAGTAGACAATTATTGTAATCAAGTTATGATAAACAAGTTATGACTCATAAATCCTAGTACACGCTACTTTCAACCTTACGCCGTATACCACAAAGTCCATTATGGCATAGGTTAGGTCAACTATTTGTTTGTCAATAGGAGTAGCTATCTCTTTCTTTTATTTCTAGATCTCTCCAGCGTTCCAACTCTACACGTTTCTAGATTATTCGAAACACTACCCGCCTCTTAGTTATGTTCGTCCCGAACATCATTACTTCCATTATAGATGGCTAATCGATCAACATGAACAATCTTCATGGTCCCTCTTGGTTGCTTCTGCACTCGGTAGGTTACGTCATTGATACGTGTGATTAATTTGTATGGCCCATCCCAACGTCGTTGTAGCTTAGGTGATTTTCCTTTTCGTCGAACCGGATTATGTAACCAAACAAGAGATCCTTCCTGAAAACCACGATGATTGGCGTTTCGGTCGTATCTGGTCTTCATCCGCTGACTTGATTCTAATGCAGTTTATATCGCGTAACCTCTCACGAATGTCTTCAACATATACCGGTATACTTATTTGGGTCTCCGTATTTGGCGGCGGGCCTAGAGTCATTAAATCTGCTGATATACGTAACTGTCTGCCGAAGTTAGCATAGGCTGGCGTTACTTTTATGCTTTCGTGTTCCGCTGTTCGATAAGCCAGTAAAAACAGAGATATGTATTTATCCCAGTCCTTTTGGTGATCTTCTACCAGCTTGGCTAAGTGTCTTTCCAAAGTTTGGCTAAACCGTTCAACCATTCCATCAGATTGCAGGTGATAAGGTGTAGTTCTTGTTTTGTACACTCCTAATAATTTTCATATTTCCTCGAATACTTTAGATTCGAAGTTTCCGCCTTGGTCTAAATGAATCTCCAGCGGAACACCAAATCTGCATATAACCTCATTCACTAATTTCTCAGCAACCGTCGTGGCTTCCTGATTAGGAATTGCGAACACCTCCGGTCATTTCGTGAAGTAATCCATCACGACCATAAAATACTTGTTTCCATTATTTGTCTTAGGAAATGGCCCAGCCACGTCATTAATCGCTATCCTTTCCCAGGGGGCTCCCACGTTGTATAATCTAAGGTTGCCTCGACTTTTAACCTGCGGACCTTTCACTGCTGAGCATGATGTACATTTTCGGCACCAATTCTCGACATCTTCACGGCAGTTTAACCAATAAAAACGCTCTTGCACCATTATCAATGTTCGTCGTACTCAAGATGTCCCCAAGAACCCCCATCATGTAACCACGTAGTACGTCCTTGATTAGTTTTCTTGGCACTACCAACTATAGATGATGTTCTCTTCCTGATGGTTTTTCCCATTTACGGTATAGTAAACCGTTTTGCAACACAAGGCTTTCCCACTGCGTCCAATAACTTTTCGTAATGGCACTGAAAGGAGCCAGCTCCTGCCATTCCGGTTTTCTCGTGTCTTGCTTCATCTAATCTATTATAGGCCGCAAATCTCTATCTTCATACTGGGCCTTACGCATCTCATCAGTTTCCCACCTGTCATCCAGGGCCGGATTTAAAGTCAATGCCGCTCCTGGGCACCGGAAAAAAGTCCGCCCTATTACTAGAATTTTACTTAAGGGGGAAATACGTGTAGAAAGACTTTTTTATTAATTTTTTTAAGGTATGAAAACTAATGTTATATATTGAAACTATCAGGTTATTTCATGCATATATTTAAATATATTATCATTTTGGTTTTTTGGGTCAAGCAAATAATTTGCTTACTTTGGGGTTAGATCAGTAAGTGTAATTTGTCCCTTGAATTATATTATATATATTATATATTATTTTGATAATATCTTAAAAAGCACCCCACGCTTTTTTTTTAAATAAAATATTTTTTTTTATTCACATTATTATTAATTTATATTTACCTATTGAAATTTTTAACACTATTCTTAATTTAAATTTATTTTCTATTTTTTAGTTTGATTTTCTATAAAAAGCGTGTTTTGAGTTTTTTTAAACTATTATTTATTTTTTACTTTGGTTTATTTATAAAAGCGTGATTTTTTAGTTTTTTTAAATTATTATTTGTTTTGTAGAATTAAAATTCTCCTTAGTATTCGAAAATTTGTCAATATTAGAGAAATCGGCTAACGATAATTATTGTAAATTAAAATTAACATCAAGTCCTATCTTATCGACTGTAGAGAAAAATTATAAAAAATTAAAATTAAGTTTCTTCCCAAGCAGCAATCAAGCATGTTTAATATCCATAAAGCAGCTCATATAGAACTTAAAGTACTATTGCAGCCGTACAATGGTGTAAAAAGATGCTTTTATCGGTATAAGAGACCTTTATGAGTTTATATACAGCCTAATGCTGTACAAGGCCTTTCTTAGAGTTCCGCGTAAGCTTTAGGCGTTATATCTGAATATTAATACACTACTGTACAGCTTTAAGCAATTTGTAACTCATTAGGCTGATTTTAATCCTTAAAGCTGTACATTAGCTGTATTTTGTTTAGCACGGGAATTAATTACAGCTTTAAGTGTTATTATAGTATCACTCAACGCTTGTTTCTGTAAAATGAGATATGCAATCACCGTTCTACAGCTAATATTTAAGGTAATTACCTTATCGACTATAGATGAAAATTATATAAATTAACAGAAATCATATTTTTCAAATTGAAAAATGGAATAATTTTATCAAATTAGTGTATTGTCATCGGTCCTCGATAAATCTACAAAGTTTGAACGAAATCTGGCCTTTTAAAGTGGGTCAAAATCGCGCCCAAAGAAGTCGGTTACAAACATACAAACATACATACAAGTGAAGCTAATAAAAAGCGTGTAAAAAATATACGATTTTTCGTTTAAACTAAAATTAATTGGTCAAATCGATAAATTATAACATTTTTTTTAACTGATTGATTGTTAAAGTTGATGTTTTAAGAAATGTAAAAAATAATTCCGAAATTTTTTCAATTTTTCAAAAATAAATAATAATTAAATTTTTTTAATTCCAGAAAATAGAAAAATCGATTATTATTTAAAATCTCTAAGGAAACAAATTGATTAAATCATTTTGATTATTAATTTTTACTATAAAAATGCCAAAATTATAATTCATAAATAATAAATGAATTATCAATTAAACAAAAAATTATAAATTAATAGAGTTAATTAATTATATTGGGGAATCTCGATAAGACTAAAAAAAATTTTATCACTTTCAAAATTTTGCCGCCCTAAAACATTTGCCGCCCTGGGCACTTGCCCCGACTGCCCCTAGTGTAAATCCACCGCTGCTGTCATCCGTAGGCTTAGCTCGCAATACTTGAATCCTTTCCTTTGTTTCCGTCTTCACACAATGTTTACAAACATCCGTACATGGTCTTCCTGATAGTGCATCTGTATTTGCGAGAGACTTTCCACTACGGTGTACTGTGTTCCTTAGGTTACCATTGCAAGCTACTTCTGTTCGCCCTGCCGTTCGTGTAGCTCCAGTGTCCCGCGTTGAGCTGCAGTTCTTGCCATTAATCATAAATGGATAAACTGTTGCTTTCGTTCACCTGACGTACGACAGCTTTTGGGGTTGTTTCTCGTTCAGCCAGCACCTGCCGGTTGATCCTGGCTGTTACTCGTTTCCCTGCTGGTTCAACAGGCTGTTTAACCTGCCTGATCTCCTCAGCTGCTGAATTTCTTACCGCTTGCTGTCGCCAATTCACTGAAAGAGTAGACATAGGTTTGGCTGGGTAGCTAACTCTAACGTGCCCACGTTCACCACAGGCGTAGCACATGGGGCCCAGTCTACTAGGTTTCACAACTTTTGTTTGAGCCACAACTTCTGTAACCTCGCGTACCTTATATGCTCGAGGTTCGTAGCGAACAGCTCCCTCCTCCAGCGCAAGAGCCAAAGCCTCCTTCATGGTCCCGTGGTGCTAAAGGCGAACAGCAGCGCGCACTTCCAGGTCTCGAATCCCATCAATAAACGCCTGGACGATAGTGTTGTTCTGTGTTAGCGTCGGCCGAAGGATACGCTTTCCTCACGAGTTTCTCAATTTCTACAGCCCATTGTTGAAGTCCTTCGCCGCTATTCTGTACCCGGTCTTTTAATTGGGCATGGAAAACATGCTCTAAGTGACATTCACCGTAGCGAGCTTCCAGTGCCTCCGTCAAATCGGCGAACTGATACTGCTTAGGCATTGCGTCCAAGACGGAGTGCTCCTGTCCCCGCAATACCGTATTCAGAGCTGTTAGGCAATGTTCATCTGTCCAACCACTAGCCTTCGCTGCTATTTCAAACTGAGACCGGTATGCACTCTATGACGCTAGACCGTCATAAGTGGCCTCCAAGTGGTCAACCCTCTACTCAACACACTTCATGTCGCGCTTGACGAGGTCCACATCGCTTTTTAACTGGTCTTGCTGTGCCAAGATAACTGACAATTTATCATCAAAGTCAGATAAAGCTCCTTCAAGTTCCTTGAGATGTTGCTGTTGCTCGTGTAGTTGTTCCCGTAGTTTTTTTTTAGTTGTTGTTGTTCCTGTACTTTTAGTTGTTTCTGTTCCTGAAACTGTTGATGCTGCTGAAGTTGATGAAGTTGTTCTTGTAGTTTTTGTTGTTGCTGTTGCTGTTCCTGTGGCTGTTGCTGAATAGCTGCCAGTATGACAGATCAGTAGGCGCTCCGCTCGACGATAGTGACGTACTGGCAACACTTGCAGGTTCATCACCAGCAAGCATTTCAGTGTTCTCTGACACCCTCTGTGTCTCAGCTTGAGACCTGGTAACAACACCTTCCTTCGAAATAAGTGGCATTTCACAATTTCAGTTCCGACACCAGTTGTTACGTACTTCGGGTTCGTAATTGTAAAAAACGCCACTTATATTAAACCGGGTATTTACAATACAAATACTCACAACGCAACACAATGTAATACTTAAATACGCTGAATAACACTAGTAACTCACTGTACTATCACTAAATTTAACCTACTAGAAGATGACATACAATATTTAAAGTTGTGTTTAAAGTAGGTATTTGAAGTGCTGCCTCCAGATATAATACAGCTTCATGGATGCAACAAACTTATTTTTTGTGGTTTGTGGATATTCAAGGAAATTCGGCGTCTACTGCTGTCTTAAATTGAACAATAACTCCTCTCATTTCTTATCATCTTGCGCAATATTTTGTACGTTGACATAATATACTGGTCAAATTTAATTGACCTAGTAGAGGAGGATCCAGTAACATGATCGGGTTCTGTTCGTGAGATATGAACTGTATAAGCAGCTTTATCAAAATGAAGGTACCCGAACATTTCTTATCTAGAGATGAGTGAGTACATATCGTTTGTACGGCAGCTGCTACCTTGTCAGGTCGAGGCAGGTTTGGTGGAGTAAGAATGGGTATGTGTGTACCTTCCAAACCGAAACACAATCGGAACGCTATTGCTACGAGGAAACGAAAAGCGACAGGAGAAGGTAAAGTGACAGGAAAACGTAAAGCGACAGGAAACGTAAAGTGAAAGGGAAACGTAAAGCGACAGGAGAACGTAAAGTGACAGGAGAACGTAAAGTGACAGGAGAACGTAAAGTGACAGGAAAACGTAAAGTGATAGGAGAACGTAAAGTGACAGGAGAACGTAAAGCGACAGGAGAACGTAAAATGCCAGGGAAACGTAAAGTGACAGGGAAACGTAAAGCGAATGGAAAACGCCACCTCGTCCGGATTTGACGCCACCGCCTCACCTGTACCTGCCACAATAGCGACAGCGTGGAGCTGACACGTGTCACTACACCGCGATAGCGAGGTGTAGTTCTGTGACGTGTCCGCGTGTCACTACACCGCGGTAGCGAGGTGTAGTTCTGTGACGTGTCCGCGTGTCACTAAACCGCGCTAGCGAGGTGTAGCTCTGTGATGTTTCCGCGTGTCACTACACCGCGGTGGCGAGGTGTAGTTCTGTGACGTGTCCGCGTGTCACTACACCGCAGTAGCGAGGTGTAGTTCTGTGACGTGTCCGCGTGTCACTACACCGCGGTAGCGAGGTGTAGCTCTGTGATGTGTCCGCGTGTCACTACACCGCGATAGCGAGGTGTAGTTCTGTGACGTGTCCGCGTGTCACTACACCGCGGTAGCGAGGTGTAGCTCTGTGATGTGTCCGCGTGTCACTACACCGCGATAGCGAGGTGTAGTTCTGTGACGTGTCCGCGTGTCACTAAACCGCGCTAGCGAGGTGTAGCTCTGTGATGTTTCCGCGTGTTTCTACACCGCGGTGGCGAGGTGTAGTTCTGTGACGTGTCCGCGTGTCACTACACCGCAGTAGCGAGGTGTAGTTCTGTGACGTGTCCGCGTGTCACTACACCACGGTAGCGAGGTGTAGTTCTGTGACGTGTCCGCGTGTCACTACACCGCGGTAGTGAGATGTAGTTCTGTGACGTGTCCGCGTGTCACTACACCGCGGTAGCGAGGTGTAGTTCTGTGACGTGTCCGCGTGTCACTACACCGCGGTAGCGAGGTGTAGTTCTGTGACGTGTCCGCGTGTCACTACACCGCGCTAGCGAGGTGTAGTTCTGTGACGTGTCCGCGTGTCACTACACCGCGCTAGCGAGGTGTAGTTCTGTGACGTGTCCGCGTGTCACTACACCGCGGTAGCGAGGTGTAGTTTGCGGTCTTGTGATATTAAAAAGTATTTTACAGCGGAACTCATCAATATACTCGTTTAAAATACACTAGCAAAAAGCAGAGCTTTGTAAGGGCTCGCAAAGTTATACTAACTAGTAGTATTGTTAGGAAAGTATTTTTATGTGTCACATCTTTTAATGTATGAACTTTATTTATAATTATCTAATCTAAAAAACCCAGCATATTTTTACCTAAACATTATATTCGCATCAAAGGCGTCGCCAGGTTTTGGTCTAGGTGGTCGCAGGAAAATAAAACCAAAATAAAAAACATGTTTCTAAGACTAAACTTTTTTAATACTTACAAGAAAAATTCTTTAAAATTTTCTAATTCTTTTTGAAATAACTTTCAGGCTAATATACCGATTGACTAAGTAAGTTTGCTAAAAACAACATAATTTTAATATTTGAAAAGCTGTAAATTTGAAAATAAGATTCGATTATGATTTTTAAAACGGCATTCGGCGTAATTTTTTAGTACTTAAATATTGTAGAATACTAAAAAATTATTGGTTGAAATATGTCGAAAAAACACTTTTTCAAAATTTTCGTCAATGATTACTTCAAAACAGATAAACCGATTTGATGCAATTTATGCATTAGACGTAATTTTTTTTTTTTTTTTTTAAGAATAGAGCTGATTAGTTTTCGTACTCAATCGGTACATTAATCTGGAAATTATATTAAAAAAAAAAAAAAAAAAATCTGTTTCGCCAAAAATTTTTTTGGGTTTTTTTTCAAAATTATATCAAAATCCTTTGGGCCCATTCGGTTCAAATTAAAAAAAAAAAAAAAGTACAAGTGTATTAATAGATTAATATTGTATTAAAATATAGTGAATGTAAATGAATTAAATGAAATAAATCTACCACGCCAAAGCAGCATTTTAGCACTAACGTGCTAACTAACGCATTTTAACATTTTAACTCGTTCATTGTTAGCATTTTAACTCTTTACTTTTATAATAGATGGCGTCAGAAGTAATAAAATTTGAATACAACATGAATCTTCAATTTTTTATTGTGCATAAAATTGTATTTTAAAGGTAGATCATATCTAGACATGAATTTAAACTACCACGTCAAAGCTCAAACCTCAAAGTGCGATACTTTTTCAGTAAATGATACCACAAAAGTGCATAGAAAGTGGCCTAGTGTATATGTGTGTATATAATAGTCTCTGGTCCTCCCGCTTCTTTTAATATTAAAACAATACGCCCCGTAACAGAGATGTTGTTAACATTTGTGACGTTTATTACTGACCCATTTTAAATAACACTGAATATATTAAATATCCGGACGTCATTTTTGTCCAAAATCTAAACCTGAACACATTGCCGTTGACATATTTTTTAAACCTATAAAGCACACTCAGTGTCTCACTCGTTGTTAATATTTACACAGCATTGGCACTCATGTGACTTGTTTCAAGAGCAAAACAATCAATTAAATCAAAACAACAAACAATCGGTACAAAAACCAACTCAGAAATAAATGTTTATCGAGATCAAGTGTTGTCCGTTACCCGAGTATTGGTCCGAGCTCCTTTAACAACAGACCAACTGCCGTTCTGCCAGGCAGAGGGCCTATTGCCTATCTTTGACATTTATAGTGATCAACTGACATTTGATGAACACTCAAAATTGGTTGGCAACTGACAACAGTGAAAATTGGTATTGCGATCGCTTTTAGTGGCGGTGACTTTCGTCGCTTTCCAGCGTCGTCCAGTGGTTTAACTTGTCACGCACTATTTTATCGATATTATGCTTCTAAATAAAAAAGCTAGATAAACGCAAATGCCTATAAGGGTTTATTATGGTCCTTTGTTTTGGTCGGTTTGTATTCTTCAGACTAATGTCAATTGTCAAATGTCATAACAGAAAAAGCGCGGGAAACATAAAATTTGGCGGACGTCATTTTTGGTTCTGCGACTTTTTATATTATTATTTAGCGAAACAGAGGATCGATATTAGTTTTATTTGTGTAAATATTTAATTTTATGTAAATATCATTAGTTTTACTATCAGTTTAAAGTAGGTAAGTCTCCTTTTCACTTTTTAAAATGAACAAACCCCCTGACGATCCTGGAGGTGGACCTCTCCAGGTAGCGCACTATGTTACTATAGATGAGAGTAGTGTCGATACAGATACTTCGCTTTCTTCAACTCAAACAACTAACAGGAAAAGATCTCATACATCTAATAAAATATGCAAACACTGCAATAAACGGCGCAAAAAGCGCAACAATGAATTGAAATCTACTGACTGTCAGTGCTCTCACTCTGTTTCTGAAATCTCAGATATAAATAATGCTTCGGGCGCCTC
Source organism: Apodemia mormo (assembly GCA_036924255.1). Lineage (NCBI taxonomy): Eukaryota > Metazoa > Arthropoda > Insecta > Lepidoptera > Riodinidae > Apodemia > Apodemia mormo. The sequence continues at coordinate 6,275,191 of JAUPFN010000028.1, forward strand.
ATTTATTACTGGTGATAATAATGTAAATGATAATGTTACAATGAAAGATTGGTCAAACCCCCTAACAAATAGTAAGGAACCCCAAAAACCTAAAGATTATATTAACTACCGCACACAGTATGAATCTACAGACCTTGGACCTTACGTTATTCATGTCCAAAGAGTTATTACATCTCCGACTGATAATGTTACTCTACATCCAGTCTCGTTTGGGCGATTCCTTAAAAATAATACTTTTAAAAATATAATTGATGGTAGCCTCAAGAAAATTGGACGCAACCGATTATCTCTATCATTTTCGGACCACAATGACGCAAACCACTTTATTAATGACCCTAATCTCTCAAATAAAAACTTCAAAGCTTTTATCCCATCATTTAACGTTTCACGAGTAGGCGTAATTAGAGGTGTTCCCTCAGACTGGTCACCTGAGGAAATTGCTAATAATGTTAAGGTTCCCATTGGTTGTGGAAAAATAATAAAGGTTAGAAGAATAAACCGTAAAATAACTATTAATGATAACACTACCTGGAAACCAACAGAGACAGTTGTCGTAACTTTTGATGGACAGACTTTACCGAAACGTGTCTACGTTTGTTATAATGCTCTCCCAGTAGATTTATACATTTACCCTACTATACAATGCTATAAATGCTGTAGGTACGGTCATACTAAAATAACTTGCAGATCCAACCCAAGATGCTTTAAATGTGGAAAGGATCATTGTGGAGACTCTTGTACTAGTGAGGCTGATTTCAATGTTAATTGTTGTTTATGTAAGGGATCTCACTTTGCCACTAGCAAATCATGCCCAGAACATTTAAGACAAAAAAACATTAAAATGTTTATGGCTCAAAACTGTGTCTCTTATGCCGAGGCATCAAAAAATTATCCCCCGGTCTCCAAATCATATGCTGATGCCATCTCAACACCTATTAAAACTGCTCTTCATCCACTTTTGAAAAAAAATTTAGATTCGCAAGAACAATCCCATAGGTCATACAAAAAAACAATATTTCAGAAACCTAAACCCCATACAAAAGTCAGTAAGAGTTATGACTATGATTTCCAAAATTCAGTTATTAATGAATATAATTCCACTAATTCTAGAGAAAATGGTACTTTGTTGACAAAAAATAATAACAATAATCAAGAATCAGCCTCAATAGGCATGATTATATCTTTTATTAAATTTTTATCTCAGTCCGAAGTAATAACACCGTCCAACGCTGCTTTAATGACAGAAAGTTTAATTAATTATTCTAAATTTAATGGTGATCATGGACAGTCAAGCCAAAATTCTTCAATGGAACTCGCAGAGCATCACCAACAAGAAAAGTGAATTAATTCACTTATTAAATAAATATGAGCCATTTTTAGTGGCTCTTTCAGAAACTTGGTTAAGACCAAGTTGTACTTTTAAATTCTCTGGATACACTAGTATCCGAGAAGATAGATCTGATGGTTATGGAGGTGTAGCCATCATGATCAAAAAAGGATATAATTTTTCCATTGTTAATCTTCCTGTACATACTGTAAATATGTCTATATTAGCTGTTAATGTAAATAATATTTGTTTCGTGTCACTTTATATTCCACATCCAAATTTGAATATTTTGACAGAACTTAATAACCTATTATCCATACTACCTAAACCCTTTATTGTGTTAGGTGATTTTAATTCTCATCATCAAGCCTGGGGTTGTTCCTCCAGTAATTATTATGGTGAAGAACTTTTGAAAGTCATTGAAGAATTAAATTTATGTATTTTAAACAACGGTTCTCCCACTCGTCGCACAAAACCCTCCGAAGGCAAAAGCGCTATAGACCTGTCCATTTGCAGTCCCAATTTAGCACCTTCTTTGACATGGTACACACTCCCATTTACGTTTGGAAGTGATCACTTCCCCATAATAATAAATTTCCCTTCTGCATATCATAAAACTTCACCTAAATCTACATCATATTTCAAATATAATTTGCATAACCCGGATTGGCACAAGTTTAATAATTTGATGGAAGTTGGTGTTAATGTTTTGCCTAACATTTCCTCATATAATGACTCTTCTTGTGCAGAAGCCTTTACTCAATTAATTATAAAATCAGCTGAAAACACTTTTCCCATTAAAAAACAATTAACTAAGAAAATAAATACGCCACCTTGGTGGGACAAAGAGTGCTCAGACGCTATTAAGGAAAGGAAAGCTGCTGAAAAATTTTATTGTCAGTATACAACTACAGAAAATTTTAATATTCTCACTAATATTATAAAAACTACTCGTCGATTATTAAAAAAGAAAAAAGCTGAAGGTTGGAAGAAATTCTGCTCTTCCTTATCACCCCAAACAAAACCTTCAAGTGTATGGTTAAACATAAGAAAATTTAGATCTGCATATAAGGTTTCTAATAATAATGAAATGTGTCCATTGTTAATAAATCAGCTGATAGATCATCTTGCTCCACCTACAGTACCAGAATGTATCCTTTCTCTTCCTTCTACTTCTTCTTCAGACAATTTTTCCCCTTTTACATTATTTGAGCTTAAAGGTATCCTTCAAAATGTTAAAGACTCTACTCCTGGATGGGATAATATTAACTACTCATTTTTAAATAACATGACTGATAAATCTCTATCATACTTATTAAAGGTTATGAACTCCCTTGTTTCTACAGGTAATATACCTCAGACATGGAAGTCACATTCTGTTATCCCTATCCTTAAACCTGATAAAAACCCTTCTGACCCTTTTTCATACAGACCCATTGTGCTTTCATCAGTTATGTTGAAAATTCTAGAGCACCTTGTCAAACTTCGCTTAGAATGGTTTATTGAAAGCAGAAATTTATTAAGTCAAAGTCAGTATGGTTTTAGGAGAGGAAAGAGCACCATAGATAATATTAGCTTACTTATAACTGATATTAGATTAGCTTTTACTCATAACAAATCTGTTGTAGCAGCTTTTTTAGATATATCCTCAGCATATGATAATGTAATTCTATCAATTCTGAAAAATAAGCTAGTGAAATTAAACATACCATTTTATTTAATTAATGTTATTATGAATATTGTATACAATAGAACTATTAATTTAGCAAATGACCCTAATAATTTAAAAAGACAACAATATAAAGGTCTTCCACAAGGTTCTGTTTTAAGTCCAATCCTTTACAACATATACTCATATGATATAGAAACTGTAGCAACTAGCAATGTAAATGTTCTTCAGTATGCTGATGACCTCCTTTTATACTCAACTGACAAATCTATACAGATGGCTTGTGATAATCTTTCCATGTCTATTCTATCCCTACAGACTTGGCTTAATAACAATGGTCTTGATATTTCTGTTTCTAAAAGTTCCATAGTTTTATTTTCTCGCTCAAAATTTCCACCCCCTATAAATATTACTTACAAAAATAGTTCAATTCCTGTTAAATCGAAAACAAAATTCTTAGGTATAATACTAGATAATAAACTCCAAGGACTAGATCATTGTGAGTATATAGCAGCAAAGTGTGAACGTAATATCAATTTAATGAGATGTGTTTCTGGGGTTTGGTGGGGTGCACACCCATCTACATTAAAACTTATGTATAATGCATTAATAAGAAGTTTATTGGATTATGGAATGTTTTTACTAGAACCATGTAGTAAGATTGGTCTAAAGAAAATTGACTCTGTTCAAATTAAAGCATTACGAATTGTTCTAGGAGCAATGAAATCCAGCCCTGTTTCTGCCCTACAAGTAGAATGTGCTGAACCTCCATTACATTTACGACGTAAATATCTATCTGACAGGTTTTTCCTTCGCACTTTGGAATCACAAAATCACCCTCTGCTTACAAAGCTCTCTAGTCTTAGTGATTTAATGTCAGATAAGTATTGGAAACACAAAACAATCCCAGCCCTTGTATACAGCTATATGAAATATCACAGCCTTAAGCCTTTTACTTTTACATCCCCTATAAATCCCTTATATAAACACAATTATGAATCATTAACTCTGCAGCCTGTTGTAGTAAATTTAGGTATAGATAAACAATCTTTGTATGCCAATCAATATTTTAACAATATTATCAATGAAAAATGGCAAGATTTTCATTTGATTTTTACTGATGCATCCAAAAATAATAGTAATGTTGGAATAGGTGTATACCATAAACAATACAATATTGTTCAAAAAATCAAATTTCCACCGGAAGCATCTGTATTTACAGGTGAATGTTATGGACTTTATAAAGCTGTAGAATACATACACATTATGAAACTACCCAAGTGTATGATTCTGACTGATTCACTGAGTGCTCTACATTGTTTGCAAAAGTTCCCTTTAAAATCCAAATTTATTCCTCCTATTATTTTAGACTTAAGAAATCTTTTATACAAATGTACTTTTAAATATAATCATATTATTTACTTTGCCTGGGTTCCAAGCCATTGTAATATCACTGGAAATGAGCGAGCTGATCGGTGTGCTAAAGAGGCAGTTCAGTGTGGTGATTTATACCCCTACATTAATTATTGCCATGATCTAGCTGCTCTCCCTAAACTCCATCTTAAGCAGTCATGGCAAAGTGTCTGGGATAGTGGTACATTGGTGAAAGGCAAAACCTATTCCCAATTACAACCATTGATACCTTCTAAACCTTGGTTTTCTGTAGTGAAATTAAATAAGTTGTCAACATCTGTTATCACCAGAATGAGGCTTGGTCACACTAATTCTCCTGAACACCTCTTCAAGCTACACATCAAAGATAGCAATGTTTGTGAGTGTGGCACTGATATTGGAGATCTCAATCATATATTTTTTGCTTGTCCTAAATACAATCATTCATCATTATATAACAATCTATATTCTAATGACATTCCTTTACCTACATCCATTCTAACCCTGTTATTAAACCCTTGTATGTATAATATTCTTTCATTATTCATTCAAGAAAATAATATTAATATTTAAGCGTAGTTAGATACATTTAGTATCTAATACCAAATTAATATTAACCCACTTGTAAATATTATACAAATAACTAAGTATTATCTCTGTATATATTTATTTAAATATTATTGTTGTAAATAATTTATAATTTTAGTATCTATGTTATTTTGATTACTTTCTGATCCTCTATTTTCCTGTCAATCCAAATTCCAAATCCTAGTTTATTGTCTAAAATATGTTTCCTCGTTTTACTTGATCATGGCAGTTGCTTAACGCCCATGCCAAAAAGAAAAAAAAAAAAAAAAATGTCATAACAATAAACAAATAACAATAACCTCAAAATAAGTTTAGACTAACAAAATTAACTATTCAGCTTTAAAATTTCTTTGTTGATCCCACTTTCTCCACTTTTATGTTTGTATATAGATTCATGTACATAGTATTAACTCCTAATCCATAATGTTGTAGTTGTGTAAGTTTACTAATCTTTGTGTTGGTTTTGTTTTAGATTCCTCAACTTGTAACTGATATAGTCACCGGACAACTCTTTTTATGTGACTCTCCCATGACTGACTTGATATTGGCAGAATCTGTACTAACTGGATAGCCACCAAACCAATATAATAATAATAAGTTTAGAATGCTCTCTTGAAGCAAATTAATAGTTAAAAGAAATTAAATTGTCGGTCGAATTTGCCAAAAGATACCGAAATGTTACAGTCACTTCTCCGGAGGCTTTCTATCCAGCCAGACTCAATGACAGAGAGCAAGTTGAGTAATAACTTAGTAGTTTAGATCTATTGATTGTCATTGCATTGTATTACTTACCTTTTACATAAAAGTAGAATATAACATCTGCATATAAACAGTAACAAATATGATATAATTGAAAAACATGAATAATCTGGTATAAATCTAGCCAAGAGTTAAATAGCAGAACCCCTAACTTGCAGATATTATATTCATTGATTATAATAGTTTTTAGATTACTGTTAGGACTAAGGTATGATATTGGTATTATTGAAGTTAACAGGTAGTAATGTAAATTTAATATTTAATCAAATGAAAGTGTCTAAAGTGTGCTAAATTTTCTACAACTAGACATGTATGATCCTATCCAATAGCTAGAGCTTTGAGAGGTAATAAAAAAAACATACAAATTTAATTTTTTTATTACTTCCCTATTGTCAATATGACAAAATAATTAGACAGTCCGATTATCTTTATTTTATAAAAAGAGTTGAGAAAAACATAAAACCTCATACTGCATGTTAGTAATAAGTGCATAGTTGCACCTCTGACTCGCCCAATGTTTGTGTTGTGTTGTAGCTTACAAAGTTTTTAACCAAAAGTTTTTCTGTTTAAGGTAATCTTCAGAAATTGAATTATGTGCAAACAGAGACAAATGCAACAATAAAGATATGTATAGTGCATCATCAGGGTAACAAATCAATACAATAACCTCAATAATTTAAATAAGGTATTGATTTGTTACTATCATCAGTAAAAGCGTTAAAATGTGAAACTGGTTGGTGTAAATGAATAAAAACTAAATAAAACAGTACTAATTATTATAAAATAATATCAATACAAATCATCATGGAGTTTTACCAAGTGCCAATGCTGTTCAGTGTTCAAAGTATTTATAAAGAAATGTGTTTTAAGAGCCTACTTAGGAATAAATGTGCTGAGCTCATGAAACAGATTATTTGCACATTGTGCACATAAGGAATGTTGAAAAAGATAATTTAAAAGTGTTAAATTGAGAATAATGGTAAATGAAAATATTCATATCTTCATTCAGCATTGTGTGGTTATACTGTATATATGTTATATTTAGTACATTAGATAGATGTATAAAGCTCATCACACATGGTTAATATACTATAATATTTGATCTTAAAATACCCTAATATAATATCTTATTGTATATTTCATAATATCGCTCACCATACAAATCCACCATCACACACAACTAAGATAATATATATTTTACCTTTAGTATCTTAAGATACCGAACGATATGGAAATATATATTTCATATCTTAAGATACAAAACATAAAATAAATGATGTTTTTATTTCGGGATGTAGGTGATCGCAGTGCCTCATCTATACATATAATAAAATTGTAGGAAAGTCAAAACTGTACATTTAATATTTTTTTAAAAGAATACTTGGGGCGTGATCTACAATCGATATCGAAGCCAAAAATATAGTTTTTAGAATTTTTGTCTGTTTGTCTGTATGTATGTCCAGGGTAAATTCAAAAAGTACTGCATGGATTTCCTTCAAGTTATGCATGAATATTACTAATAGGTCGGGTCAACATATAGGCTACATATTATCACGCTATCATCCAAGGGGTAGGTGCAGTGCAGAGTAAACGAAGTCCGCACGGACAAAGTCGTGGGCAACAGCTAGTAATCTATATATTAATATAATAAATGCAAAACTTTGTTACTCTATCACGATGGATGGATGGATGTTTGTTACTCTATCACGCAAAAACTACGATACGAATTTGAATGTAATTTGGCACACAGGTAGATTATAACTTGGAATAGCACATAGGCTACTTTTATCCTGAAAAAACTAGGTGATCCCGCGGGATTCGCCAAAAACTTTTAAAATGCAACGGGCTGCACGCTGCAGCTAGTAATATTACAAATGCGAAAGTTGGGATGTTAATGTGGGGTGCATCTAGTATTATAATAGTTACTACTTTAAGCAGTGCGGGGTGCTCCCGGCTTCGTGCCGCATCCAGGCAAGAGGGAGAGGGGGGAAAACTACACATGAAAGCTATTGCCTTTTATGTCAAGCTAGGGGTCCGCCCTTGAACAATTGACATGTCTTTGATGGTTTTTCATTCAAAGTTAACTTTGTTAGGAATGTGTTACTGCAATTTTCATTTTACATTCTTTTACATTTGAAGAGCTGTCTAACAAATCAAGAAGTAAGACCGTATCACTCATAGTTAATCAGCTGTATATAGAACTCCTACAAAGAATATGTGAGGCAACGAGGCAGACTCATGATAAAATGAACAAATTTTAATATTATTGTATCTTAGCCATGTGTGATACCTTAAGATACTGTATACTTTTATATTAGGGTATCTCAAGATAAAATATTATAGTATCTTAACCGTGTGTGATGAGCGTAACAGTTATAATTGAACTAATTCCTACGTTAAAATAAAGTTGTTTGCATAGCATAAGACAAGTTTCTCTTTTTATATTATAGGATAACAAACAAGTAAATGGCTCTTGGAAGAATTAATCGCCCAGACACCAAAGATGTTAATGGTGTATTACTATCTGTGTGGTCATATAATAAAATAAATTTATATGAATAGATTGTTTCTTTTATTACTATTGTACCTAAGTATTTGTTTTAATATTACCTAATCTAACACAGATTTTCTTTTTTAAACTAAGGGGGGAAAAAAGGAAAATAAATTTAAAATTGAAGAATTAGAAAAAATAAAGAATTTGCCAGATGATAACTGCCTTTTTATATCAAAAGATAGCAAACAAGCAAAGGCTCCCCTCATTGAGAGTCTACCATTGCCTGTAGACACTAAAGATGATAATGGTGCGTTGCTATCCTTGTGGTGGGGTCTTATACATGTATAACTTTACCAGCTATTTCATTGTCCAAAAGAAACAGTGATAAGCAATGACATTATAGCGGCAGGAATAAGTAAGGCTGTAGTACCAATGCAATGCAAAACAATACAAAACTCTGCCATATATTAGCCAAAATTTTCAATTTATAAATTAATATAGGCTATGCTTTATTAGACAGAAAAAAACCCATATCTTCAACTAATATATTCAATTTGCATAAAAGTATGCTAGATCAGTAATGTACCAAATTATTCCTGCACAATAATTTCAAATTTTGAAGTTAAAGATTTTGTCAGTTGAAACTGTCTGAATTTATCATTTATAATCACAGTATGTGTTATGGTTTAAATATGTCCAAATATACATAAAACCTACTAAGCCAGTAAAGCTACATAATAAGTAAACTAGCTACGCTGTCTTGCTAAGTGCATAAGTAGCATTCACATTATATTTAAAAGCTGGAAAATATTTTGTATAATGTATTCTAAGTGTAGAAATTTATTATTATTGAATAAAATTAAATCTTATGACTAGTTATTTTTCAGCTAAAAAAATTTTACATCTTGTTATAATTATTACAAAACTGTAAAGTTTTTTTAGTAGGTACAAGGTAAAAATAAAACTGCAAGTTAATGCATTTTTATTTTTACCTTTTCACATAGTCTTTATTCAAAAAAAAAAAAAAAACAATTATATTAAATCTTTTGTCCTTCTCATATGTGGTTCCCTGTTAGTGCCTTGCCTCAAGTTATATAGATCTGTCAGGGCGCTGTTTTGGATCACTTAGTATTGCTGGTAGCAATTCACAATGTGATAGGTACTGCAACTCTTGTATTGCAACAGTTGTGTTTGATGTTTTGGCTTCGGCATATAGAGCAACATAGGTATGTATTAGGATATTATTTAGTAGTGTTATCGGGTTTGAATTTACTCTGCTTGTTAAATACTACCAATTCACTCTCTGCACTCTTATACACTTTTCAGTAGTTAGGACCCACCAGCAAACATCAACATAGAACTTTTGTGACTAAGAAGTTGTAGCTGATTAATGAAATATTAAATCTGAAATCAAATAAAATATTTAAAATGGTATATGCAAGCATCACTGCATCAATATGCTATAGTTAATAGTGCAATGGTTAATCCTCAGACCATTTTTGTTGGCCTGAGTGTTAATCATTAAAAATTGTAAGTATATGGTACGGTAGGTACTTTAAGCTTTAACACAATGATAATTTTTTCTAAAAGAAGCTCTCTTCATGTTCAGAATTAATAATAGCTAGATATAGGAGTTCAGTAGTACCTACATAAAAGAACACTAAGTTCTAATTTATTGATAGAGTCATAAGTTCATAAAGGCAACAAAATTAATAATTAAATTTATTTAGATAAATTGCTTTTTGATTTGATTACTCTTGTAAGTAATATGTAAGTATACATACTATTTATATAATTGCACTTACTCTAGCACAATTACTTTTTAAATCAAGGGGATTAGAACAATTAATAAGAATTTGCCAGATAATAATTAGCAGAATCCTCCATAAAATAAGCTCATTTCTTTCACTAATAAAATCACTAATAAAATTAGTTGGCAAATTTAGCATTTACAAATTCAGTATTGGTTGTGATCACATAGAAAAGAAAGTCATATCTTCATCTATGGTTAAAGATCTTAAAAATGTGATATAACAAACCACATATTTCCATAATTATCAAAAACTCTTGTACAATCCCTTTTTGAAAATAAAGTTCCAACTTATAACTATTCTAGAAGGGTTTGCCAGGTGATAATTACTTCAATTTAGCATCTACCAAATCAGTTTCGGTTATCATTTATTAGGTCCATAATAGAAGCTCATTTCTTTCACTAATAAAATCACTTTGCAAGCTTAAAGATGCTAAAGCCTCTACTACTCTCTTACAAGTCGATTTTTTCTTCGGCACAAACAGCATACTGCATAAAACATTATTGTTACCATGTGAAATTTTATGTATTAGTCTTAGATATATAATTCTAATTTTATTGCAGTATTGTGTTATGACTTATGTATCCTACATTATTTATTATTTAACTATAATAACCTTCTAAAAATGGTATTAACAAACTATATATTGTCAATAGTACATTTTCTGTACCTTTCAAACGTCGCCGGTTAATAGTGTTAATCACTATTTTGATCATTAAAAACTACTCTAGACTAGTTGCTTTCAAAACATAAAAGTGATCAACGATTTGACGTCATTCGTTGGTCACTAAGCATACGCAATACCAATTGTCAAACTACCCATACTAAAAGTGTCGTTCCAGTGCACGATAGTGACTTTCGACGACACCAAGTACTTGTGACGTCATTTTCGTTGATCACCCATGTTAGTCAATACGAAATAAGGGAACTGACAGCTAATTGATGTCAACTTTGCACAGTGATTATCACTTTGATTGTCAGTTCAAGATAGGCAATAGGCCCCCAGGTCGTAAAAATCGAACTAATAGTTATACATGTGATCTATCATCTACTAAAATCGTGACTGCTAGGTGGTACAGTTCCATAAAGTCTCGCCCGGATATTTGGTATCACCGCCTAACCTATTCCTGTCGCAATAGCGTTATGGCTGCACATTGTCGTGTTCCGGTTAGGAGGTAAGGTAGCCAATAAACTTCTGTATGTGGCATTGCCATCCCGCCTCATAGATAGCAACGCAACGTTGACATCTTTGGTATCCATAGGCGATGGTTTTTTCTTCCATCAGGAGAGCAACCTGATTGTTTGTTATCTTCTTATATATAAAATTCTCGTGTCACAATGTTCGTTCCCATACTCCTTCGAAACGGCTTGACCGATTTTGATGAAATTTCGTATGCATATTCAGTGGGTCTGAGAATCAGCCAATATCTATTTTTCATCCCCCTAAATTTATTTATTTATTTATTTACATAAAATCCACAGCTAATATTTATAAACTTACTCTACTTATGATGTACACTAAGAGCCAATAACGGATTTACATTTTTTTTAAATAGACTTTATACATTTTTTTATGAATCAACATTGAAAATATATACAACCCTTAATTTTCAACCCTCTGCGATCAACCCCTATTTTTTAATTCAATATTTTATGTGGCAAAACAACGTTTGCCGGGTCAGCTAGTATAATATAAAGAAAAGTTAGAAACAATTTATCAACATTTTAAAACCCTTACGAAACACGCGCGAACCCGCGACATTATTAATTAAGTACAATTGACTTTTCTTCGTTATTGTGAATAGATTTATGGTTACGCAAATTACTGGCATCGCCTCTGTGGTCTAGTGGTCCAGCGTTGGCGTTGACCACATGAGGTCCCGGGTTCGATTCCTGGGTCGGGCACTTTAAAAAAAAGTGTTTTTTTCAGTTTTCTGAGAAACACAAAGTTGCCCGGGATTGGAAAGTGCCCGGTTGGCGATAGGCTTGCCACCTATCACATTTGTGGGACCAAGTATCTTCGGCTAATCGTGGGTGCACTTGTTGTACCTCTGCCTACCCCTTCCGGGATATGGGCGTGAAGATGCAAATTACTGGAGTTTGATAAACCCTTATTAATTAATTAAGTGGCTTTTGAAACTGCCTTTTCGGTTAAACATTTTTACAAAAGTAATAATAAAATTAGTTTTCTTTAGTGTGAATAGATTTATGTCGACGCAAACTACGAGAGTCTGAGAAACCTTTGTTGCAAACATCGCACACGTGAGGTTTTATATCACTGTCGATATTTAAATGTCGCTTTAGATTGTTATTTCGACTGAATGTTTTTTTACAGAAGTGATGAGAAAATGGCTTCTCTCCAGTGTGAATATATTGATGTTGACGTAAACGAACTGATTGTGAGAAACACTTATTGCAGACATCTCACATATAAGGTTTTTTTTTTATTGCATAGTGTACATTATTTAAATGTCTTTGCAAATGGCGTTTTTGACTAAACATTTTTTTACAGACGTCACAAGAAACCATCTTCTCTCCGGTGTGAGTATATTGATGTTGACGTAAACTACTTGCACCTGAGAAACCCTTATTGCAAACATCACACACATAAGGTTTTATTCCATAGTGAATATTTAAATGTGTTTGTAAATTACTTTTTGTTCTAATTGTTTTTCTGCACAAGTCACAAGTAAACATTTTCTCTCTGGTGTGAGTATGTTCATGTTGACGTAATACACTTGAGTGTGAGAAACACTTATCGCAGACATTACACACATAAGGTTTTATTCCATAGTGTTTATTTAAATGTGCTTGTAAGTAGCTCTTTCGACTGAATGTTTTTCTACACAAGTCACAAGTATACGGTTTTTCTCCAGTGTGAATATATTGATGATCACGTAATCCACTTGATCGTGAGAAACCTCTATTGCAGACATCACACACATAAGGTTTTCTTCCACGGTGTATATTTAAATGTGCTTGTAAATTATGTTTTAGTTTAAACATTTTTCTACACAAGTCACAAGTAAACGGTTTTTCTCCAGTGTGAGTAGATTGATGGCAACGTAAATTACTTGAGCTGGAGAAACACCTTTCGCAGACATCACAAACATAAGATTTTACTTTATAATGCATAATATTCAAATGTGTTTGTAAATTATATTTTTGTTTAAATGTTTTTCTACACATGTCACAAGTAAACGGTTTCTCTTCAGTGTGAGTATATTTATGTCGACGTAATCCATTTGATTGCGAGAAACCTCTATCGCAGACATCACACACATAAGGTTTTATCTCTTTACTGTGAATAAATTTATGTAGATGCAATCCACTCGGGTGTTTGAAACCTTTGTTGCAGACATTACATACGTATGGTTTTATATCAATGTGAGTATACAAGTGCCTCATTAAAATCTTTTTTTGATGAAATATTTTTTTACAACAATCACATCTTAATAAACTATCTCCATTTCTCTTATCTCTTTTAGGCCTAGATATATCATTAGCTTTTATTGGAGACTCAGTTGGTCTCGTTAGTGCAGCGACAGGGCTCATTGGGGCTGTTACTTTAGTCTTCACATCCACCACTTCATCTACGCCTTCTTCCTCGTCGTGGTATCTCGTGAACCGACCTATAAATAAAACGTTTCATTATTTTAAGTATGTCAGTCTCAGTAGATTTGTAATAAATGCAGACTATACTATTCCATTTCTTTATTTTTTTAGACGAAAGTTCTAATTTGTAGTATTACTTATTTAAATCATGTACTACACATTCTCTTCCAAATGGTAAGTGTTGAACTACAAAGCTATTCCCCTCCAAGCAATATCGAGATAAAGTTGAAAAAGACAATATCTTGCTCTCGGTCTATCTGCAGGCTTAGGATAAGCAACACGATAAAATTTTATCGGCCCGTTTTCTCGACTTTTATGTCACTTTCTCGATTCGCTAACGCATTTGACACTTGATTCGACATGATACTTCAAAGGAAGAGAAAATGATCAATTTTACTCAACGGTAGTTATTTTCTCTATCGATCGAATCGTCTTGCTGTCATTTTATCGATTTGTCATTTGACACTTCGTTAAAATGTTGATAACCTTATCCACTATTTCATATTATTATACTTTAATTATACAATATTTACAAAACTTTTTGATTTCTATTCATTTTATTAAATATAGATTTCGGTCCAGTGTTGGCAGTAGTATGTATGGCAGGCAGGCAGGCAGGCAGGCAGTATGGCATATATGTATTTAATAGTGGTGGCAGTTCCATATTATACCTATTATGTGCTAAATATCTACGGATAATGGCAAGCCTGCAAAATACAAAGAAGGCACATAGGAAATTTGTGTGATCTTTTTACACAACGGACGGAGCATTCCAATCACTATAGCGCTTCGATAAACCCAATAACCATGGCTCTCTAAATAATATAGACCCTTGTGAATTTTGAGGTTTAGAGCCACACACCGATCAAGGCATGCCTCTTTAGTTAAAGGTAAGTGAACATAAGAGACTTGTAATTCAGTTTCTAGTAGATATGACAGCCATCCAACTTCATTAACTGTAATAACAGAATATCTTTGTAGTAAATACTAATTTGACTTAGGTGAACTCAATAAAGTTATATTTTTTCAAAAGTTATCTGTAGTTTTTTGACTTTCTTTTTTAAACAGCTAATATGCTACATATACATGTCAAGTGTATGTTAAATTTCAGCTGGATACAAAGTAACAAACCTTTTCTTGGTTGTCACAATGCTTACAGCCATATACCGACAAAAAACAACAATGCTTACATCATAGAATAATAACGCAAATGTGTTATTTCTCTAAGACTTACATTGCTTATATATTTAAGGAGTTTCTAATACCCATTTAAGTTATATTTAGTCAAAAAAAGTATTTGTTTTAATCAGTAGTTTTCAGACCAAGTTCTATGTATGATTAACATACAACTATGATGTATTATTTTCTGTAATATTCTTAACTTAAAATATCCAATATGACACATGTAGTTCTCAATTACCTAGGTACCTACATGTGTAAACATTAAATTATATATTTGTCTACATTTAAAGATAATTTACCATACAGGAAGGCAGTCAGTTCTTGTTATTATTGTTTATTACAATAATATATGTCAATAAAAAATATAATTATTATTTGCAGATAAGACTTCAACTGCAGAATTTTTAATATTACTGACAAATATCCTAGACGAACAAATGATGCCCTCATATGGCATAATTGAAATGGATGAAATGCGAAGACTACATAATAGAAGATATTGACGGGTCCTATGTATACTGGTGCAACTTGCAAAACAACGGAAACCATTTTCTTGCCTCAAAAGCCTTAAAATTACCTTATATTTATCCTAATGTAGTAAAGTATTTGAAAATTTGTACATATTTTCAAATACTTCTATTGATTTATGTCAAAACTAGCTGTTGCCCGTGACTTTGTTCACGCAGACTTTGTTTACTCTGCACAGCTCCTCCCCCGTAGGTGATAACGTGATAATATGTAGCCTATATGTTGACCCGACCTGTTAGTAATATTCATGCAAAATTTGAAGTAAATCCATGCAGTACTTTTTGAGTTTACCCCGGACAAACATTGACTTTCCTACAATTTTATTATATGAAGGTATAGATTACAAGCTACAGAACATTTAATCCGGCCTCCAGTAAAGTTGTGTCATTGCACTTGCACTAGTATATGTAGGACCCTTTGATATGATAATTACAAGTATTTTCTTTTAGAAGTGTTAACTTTGTTACTTTTGTTGTTGTTTTTTAATCGAAGTGATTTTGGTAGTAACAATACTTAGTGGATTATTGGTATAATAAAATACTTTAGTGTTGTATAAGATTTATTTAAAAAAATATATACTCTAGGCAAACCTTCTATCTAAGTATTAAATAATTTTATATAATAAAAATGAAATTTATAGTCATCAATGGCTAATTTTAAGTATAAGTTTAATGACACACTATTCATAGTATTTAATGTTTTAATGCCAAACATAGATTTTACTATATGGAAAAGTCTTGAGAAATAATTTTTATTTTCTTTAATAAAGTTACAAAATGAATAAATCACACAAAATACAAAATGAATAATTATGAAAAGTGTGTAATATGAAGCAGTCTTGTAAAGAAAATTAAATTTGAGTTTTAAAAAATATACAAACACATCTAATTTACTAAACTAACAATTATTATTAATGTTTGTACTTCTCAGAATAGATAAATAATTTTCACAATTTATCACCTAATAATGACTTAAATTTATTAACATGTATCTTTGAATTTTCACTAATGTAACAAACTTATAGAAGATTACACGCACTATATTAAAGCTATTATATTTTAAATTTAAATGTTTTCTACAATGTAAATATCTCTTGTTATCTCGCATAATTAATCAGTAATGAAAATTCAATATCAAAAATTAGTTTACTATATAGTTTGAGTAGTATGGAATTTCACTTGAAAATAAAAAATCAACAAGTAAAATATTTTTTCCTCAGGTAACATTAACTTTCTATTAATTTAGATTTTAAAAATTACACATATTAGGTACATTAAGACTATCATATTATAAACTTAATTGTTTTCTACAAATTAAAATTTATTTTTCAATCTTGCACAACCATTAAAAACAGCAAGAAAAATATAATATTCAGCATTAACTTATAAATCTTAATCAACAATTTCAAAAAATGTAATAAATAGAAAGGCTTCTTTATTCTATTTCCATTACTCGCTGTTTAGTCAACCTGTAAACAAATATATCTTATCAAAATGTTGTTATATATGTTTACTTAATATATTTTTTTATCAGTTAACTCAGGACTTATGACTCCAGTCATAAGTCCTGAGTTAACATTTTGTGTAGTGTTATATAGATTTGCATTGTAAATTACATAATGGGGTCGAAAAAACAATTGGTTACATTTATAAAAGGGAGTGAAAGAAGCCTACACTATTCTCCAGAGAAAGCTTCTCATATTATTCAGGATTTTTTTACAAGAATCAAGTTTTTGATATAATCTTGAATTTATGATATTAATTTTGTAAAAAACCACATCTTTTACAATGAAAGAAATATATTAAAATATGTTTAAAATTTGATTCTTTCAGTCTACCTTGTTAGATGATTTGTCATGGAGATATGTATGTAAATAAATACTTACACAGTGTACCATTGTTTTCCTTTCTTCCTCTAGAAACTATAATGTATGAAGTATTTGTAGAATATATGGTGTTATATTATGCTTTCCCAATATTAAAGACTTTAATCTTTGGTGCCACAAGTCTAGTCCATGAATCCATTAGCTTAATGTGGAAGATTAGCCATATACATCCATAGGTACCCACCATGGTGACAAAGTTAATTTATGCTTATTACTTCTTATCCTGAAAAGAAAATCATAATTATTTTTAATAACCTATATAGGCTTTTACAAAATATAAGTATAAAGAAGTACACTACTTACGTTTTATTTTGTGTTCCCATTTCACATACCTAACACAATTTAATTTTGTACTAGAATTGGAAGAATGATGATGATTTTAGAGATGTGAGAACCAAACAGAATAAATCAATAATTCCTAGTACGTAATGGTTAGATAATTAATTTTTTTTTTTTTTTTCTTTTTGGCATGGGCGTTAAGCAACTGCCATGATCAAGTAAAACGAGGAAACATATTTTAGACAATAAACTAGGATTTGGAATTTGGATTGACAGGAAAATAGAGGATCAGAAAGTAATCAAAATAACATAGATACTAAAATTATAAATTATTTACAACAATAATATTTAAATAAATATATACAGAGATAATACTTAGTTATTTGTATAATATTTACAAGTGGGTTAATATTAATTTGGTATTAGATACTAAATGTATCTAACTACGCTTAAATATTAATATTATTTTCTTGAATGAATAATGAAAGAATATTATACATACAAGGGTTTAATAACAGGGTTAGAATGGATGTAGGTAAAGGAATGTCATTAGAATATAGATTGTTATATAATGATGAATGATTGTATTTAGGACAAGCAAAAAATATATGATTGAGATCTCCAATATCAGTGCCACACTCACAAACATTGCTATCTTTGATGTGTAGCTTGAAGAGGTGTTCAGGAGAATTAGTGTGACCAAGCCTCATTCTGGTGATAACAGATGTTGACAACTTATTTAATTTCACTACAGAAAACCAAGGTTTAGAAGGTATCAATGGTTGTAATTTGGAATAAGTTTTGCCTTTCACCAATGTACCACTATCCCAGACACTTTGCCATGACTGCTTAAGATGGAGTTTAGGGAGAGCAGCTAGATCATGGCAATAATTAATGTAGGGGTATAAATCACCACACTGAACTGCCTCTTTAGCACACCGATCAGCTCGCTCATTTCCAGTGATATTACAATGACTTGGAACCCAGGCAAAGTAAATAATATGATTATATTTAAAAGTACATTTGTATAAAAGATTTCTTAAGTCTAAAATAATAGGAGGAATAAATTTGGATTTTAAAGGGAACTTTTGCAAACAATGTAGAGCACTCAGTGAATCAGTCAGAATCATACACTTGGGTAGTTTCATAATGTGTATGTATTCTACAGCTTTATAAAGTCCATAACATTCACCTGTAAATACAGATGCTTCCGGTGGAAATTTGATTTTTTGAACAATATTGTACTGTTTATGGTATACACCTATTCCAACATTACTATTATTTTTGGATGCATCAGTAAAAATCAAATGAAAATCTTGCCATTTTTCATTGATAATATTGTTAAAATATTGATTGGCATACAAAG
This sequence comes from Apodemia mormo, assembly GCA_036924255.1. NCBI lineage: Eukaryota > Metazoa > Arthropoda > Insecta > Lepidoptera > Riodinidae > Apodemia > Apodemia mormo. The sequence goes on from JAUPFN010000028.1 coordinate 6,294,086, forward strand.
ATTGTTTATCTATACCTAAATTTACTACAAACGGCTGCAGAGTTAATGATTCATAATTGTGTTTATATAAGGGATTTATAGGGGATGTAAAAGTAAAAGGCTTAAGGCTGTGATATTTCATATAGCTGTATACAAGGGCTGGGATTGTTTTGTGTTTCCAATACTTATCTGACATTAAATCACTAAGACTAGAGAGCTTTGTAAGCAGAGGGTGATTTTGTGATTCCAAAGTGCGAAGGAAAAACCTGTCAGATAGATATTTACGTCGTAAATGTAATGGAGGTTCAGCACATTCTACTTGTAGGGCAGAAACAGGGCTGGATTTCATTGCTCCTAGAACAATTCGTAATGCTTTAATTTGAACAGAGTCAATTTTCTTTAGACCTATCTTACTACATGGTTCTAGTAAAAACATTCCATAATCCAATAAACTTCTTATTAATGCATTATACATAAGTTTTAATGTAGATGGGTGTGCACCCCACCAAACCCCAGAAACACATCTCATTAAATTGATATTACGTTCACACTTTGCTGCTATATACTCACAATGATCTAGTCCTTGAAGTTTATTATCTAGTATTATACCTAAGAATTTTGTTTTCGATTTAACAGGAATTGAACTATTTTTGTAAGTAATATTTATAGGGGGTGGAAATTTTGTGCGAGAAAATAAAACTATGGAACTTTTAGAAACAGAAATATCAAGACCATTGTTATTAAGCCAAGTCTGTAGGGATAGAATAGACATGGAAAGATTATCACAAGCCATCTGTATAGATTTGTCAGTTGAGTATAAAAGGAGGTCATCAGCATACTGAAGAACATTTACATTGCTAGTTGCTACAGTTTCTATATCATATGAGTATATGTTGTAAAGGATTGGACTTAAAACAGAACCTTGTGGAAGACCTTTATATTGTTGTCTTTTTAAATTATTAGGGTCATTTGCTAAATTAATAGTTCTATTGTATACAATATTCATAATAACATTAATTAAATAAAATGGTATGTTTAATTTCACTAGCTTATTTTTCAGAATTGATAGAATTACATTATCATATGCTGAGGATATATCTAAAAAAGCTGCTAAAACAGATTTGTTATGAGTAAAAGCTAATCTAATATCAGTTATAAGTAAGCTAATATTATCTATGGTGCTCTTTCCTCTCCTAAAACCATACTGACTTTGACTTAATAAATTTCTGCTTTCAATAAACCATTCTAAGCGAAGTTTGACAAGGTGCTCTAGAATTTTCAACATAACTGATGAAAGCACAATGGGTCTGTATGAAAAAGGGTCAGAAGGGTTTTTATCAGGTTTAAGGATAGGGATAACAGAATGTGACTTCCATGTCTGAGGTATATTACCTGTAGAAACAAGGGAGTTCATAACCTTTAATAAGTATGATAGAGATTTATCAGTCATGTTATTTAAAAATGAGTAGTTAATATTATCCCATCCAGGAGTAGAGTCTTTAACATTTTGAAGGATACCTTTAAGCTCAAATAACGTAAAAGGGGAAAAATTGTCTGAAGAAGAAGTAGAAGGGAGAGAAAGGATACATTCTGGTACTGTAGGTGGAGCAAGATGATCTATCAGCTGATTTATTAACAATGGACACATTTCATTATTATTAGAAACCTTATAGGCAGATCTAAATTTTCTTATGTTTAACCATACACTTGAAGGTTTTGTTTGGGGTGATAAGGAAGAGCAGAATTTCTTCCAACCTTCAGCTTTTTTCTTTTTTAATAATCGACGAGTAGTTTTTATAATATTAGTGAGAATATTAAAATTTTCTGTAGTTGTATACTGACAATAAAATTTTTCAGCAGCTTTCCTTTCCTTAATAGCGTCTGAGCACTCTTTGTCCCACCAAGGTGGCGTATTTATTTTCTTAGTTAATTGTTTTTTAATGGGAAAAGTGTTTTCAGCTGATTTTATAATTAATTGAGTAAAGGCTTCTGCACAAGAAGAGTCATTATATGAGGAAATGTTAGGCAAAACATTAACACCAACTTCCATCAAATTATTAAACTTGTGCCAATCCGGGTTATGCAAATTATATTTGAAATATGATGTAGATTTAGGTGAAGTTTTATGATATGCGGAAGGGAAATTTATTATTATGGGGAAGTGATCACTTCCAAACGTAAATGGGAGTGTGTACCATGTCAAAGAAGGTGCTAAATTGGGACTGCAAATGGACAGGTCTATAGCGCTTTTGCCTTCGGAGGGTTTTGTGCGACGAGTGGGAGAACCGTTGTTTAAAATACATAAATTTAATTCTTCAATGACTTTCAAAAGTTCTTCACCATAATAATTACTGGAGGAACAACCCCAGGCTTGATGATGAGAATTAAAATCACCTAACACAATAAAGGGTTTAGGTAGTATGGCTAATAGGTTATTAAGTTCTGTCAAAATATTCAAATTTGGATGTGGAATATAAAGTGACACGAAACAAATATTATTTACATTAACAGCTAATATAGACATATTTACAGTATGTACAGGAAGATTAACAATGGAAAAATTATATCCTTTTTTGATCATGATGGCTACACCTCCATAACCATCAGATCTATCTTCTCGGATACTAGTGTATCCAGAGAATTTAAAAGTACAACTTGGTCTTAACCAAGTTTCTGAAAGAGCCACTAAAAATGGCTCATATTTATTTAATAAGTGAATTAATTCACTTTTCTTGTTGGTGATGCTCTGCGAGTTCCATTGAAGAATTTTGGCTTGACTGTCCATGATCACCATTAAATTTAGAATAATTAATTAAACTTTCTGTCATTAAAGCAGCGTTGGACGGTGTTATTACTTCGGACTGAGATAAAAATTTAATAAAAGATATAATCATGCCTATTGAGGCTGATTCTTGATTATTGTTATTATTTTTTGTCAACAAAGTACCATTTTCTCTAGAATTAGTGGAATTATATTCATTAATAACTGAATTTTGGAAATCATAGTCATAACTCTTACTGACTTTTGTATGGGGTTTAGGTTTCTGAAATATTGTTTTTTTGTATGACCTATGGGATTGTTCTTGCGAATCTAAGTTTTTTTTCAAAAGTGGATGAAGAGCAGTTTTAATAGGTGTTGAGATGGCATCAGCATATGATTTGGAGACCGGGGGATAATTTTTTGATGCCTCGGCATAAGAGACACAGTTTTGAGCCATAAACATTTTAATGTTTTTTTGTCTTAAATGTTCTGGGCATGATTTGCTAGTGGCAAAGTGAGATCCCTTACATAAACAACAATTTACATTGAAATCAGCCTCGCTAGTACAAGAGTCTCCACAATGATCCTTTCCACATTTAAAGCATCTTGGGTTGGATCTGCAAGTTATTTTAGTATGACCGTACCTACAGCATTTATAGCATTGTATAGTAGGGTAAATGTATAAATCTACTGGGAGAGCATTATAACAAACGTAGACACGTTTCGGTAAAGTCTGTCCATCAAAAGTTACGACAACTGTCTCTGTTGGTTTCCAGGTAGTGTTATCATTAATAGTTATTTTACGGTTTATTCTTCTAACCTTTATTATTTTTCCACAACCAATGGGAACCTTAACATTATTAGCAATTTCCTCAGGTGACCAGTCTGAGGGAACACCTCTAATTACTCCTACTCGAGAAACGTTAAATGATGGGATAAAAGCTTTGAAGTTTTTATTTGAGAGATTAGGGTCATTAATAAAGTGGTTTGCGTCATTGTGGTCCGAAAATGATAGAGATAATCGGTTGCGTCCAATTTTCTTGAGGCTACCATCAATTATATTTTTAAAAGTATTATTTTTAAGGAATCGCCCAAACGAGACTGGATGTAGAGTAACATTATCAGTCGGAGATGTAATAACTCTTTGGACATGAATAACGTAAGGTCCAAGGTCTGTAGATTCATACTGTGTGCGGTAGTTAATATAATCTTTAGGTTTTTGGGGTTCCTTACTATTTGTTAGGGGGTTTGACAAATCTTTCATTGTAACATTATCATTTACATTATTATCACCAGTAATAAATGAGGCGCCCGAAGCATTATTTATATCTGAGATTTCAGAAACAGAGTGAGAGCACTGACAGTCAGTAGATTTCAATTCATTGTTGCGCTTTTTGCGCCGTTTATTGCAGTGTTTGCATATTTTATTAGATGTATGAGATCTTTTCCTGTTAGTTGTTTGAGTTGAAGAAAGCGAAGTATCTGTATCGACACTACTCTCATCTATAGTAACATAGTGCGCCACCCGGAGAGGCCCACCCCCAGGATCGCCAGGGGGCTCGCTCACTCCAAAAAGTGAAAAGGAGACTTACCCACTTCAAACCGATAGCAAAACCAATGATATTTACATAAAATTAAACATCCACACAAACAAAACCAACATCGATCCTCTGTTTCGCCAAACAACAATATAAAAAGTCGCAGAACCAAAAATGACGCCCGCCAAATTTTATGTTTCCCGCGCTTTTTCAGATAATTAATTACGAAATACAAATTAGTTAAAGTACAATACTTTTTGACGTAATGTAAATAAACTTTTAATTTTTTTTTCGTATAGATTAAATAATTCTACGAATTCTCGTGCTACTCAGTGTTACCAACTCTATTCAAAATTACAACTACTTACAAGGTTTTCTACAAAATTCAGTAGAAAACTAAATGTAAAATAAAAGGTTAATTTAAAGCTGGTGCTTATTTTGTATTATTTAATGTTACTATTAATAACATATACTCAGGAAAAATAATACATAAAAATATATTATAATAATCAAAATATTAATTAATCAATCAAAAATAACAAAAAAATCGAGTGTAGCTCACACTCGTTTTTTCGTTAGAAATAAATGTAAGAAGACAAAACAAAATAAAATTTATATACTCTTTGAGTAAGTCTTTGAATCAAAGAGAGATAAACTGAAAAGTCGAAGAAAAATGTTTTTCGTTCTTGAGATTTTTGAATAACAACAAGCTGAATATTTGTGAAAAGCTTAATTTTGACGAGACAACCGTCTTTTCTATTTTCGAAAAATCTCGAATCGGGTAACTAATAAAGTTATGGCTTTGAAGATATTGGGTTTGGTAAATAATAAATATTTATTAATAACAATAATTATTTTTCTACTTTAATCGCTTGATTATATTATGAAAACTACGATGAAACTTTTGTCCCACATATTTGATGATTTTTCTGACAATCCCACTTATGAGATTTTTAAATTGATATTAATCAATTTAAAAATAACCTAATTTTCTCACAACAGCTTGTTAATTATTATTGTAATTCAACGGTAACTTTGTCATACACGTAAAGTGGAAACTTTTCTTAGTCTGACACTCTAAACTTTCCCTATTTTATCTATCTTTATTAGTTACCCAATTCGAGATTTTTAAAAGATAGAAAATGTGGTCGTCTCGTCAAAACGAAGCTGTTCACAAAAATTCAGTTTATTCTTGGAGACCACGGTCTAACAGTAAGTCTTAGGTTGGACTGCTTGCATCTGGCTGATTTTTGGAGCTATTAATAGATAACATTATTTGTAACATAAAATACTGTGAATTGTATTCTGTTTGTTCTATCTTATTTTCTAGTTGGCATAATACTATAGATTTATGTGTGTTTATCGTAATGCATTTTCGTGTCATTGTCAAATCACAACAATTCTATGGAAGTTTCTAATCAAAAAAATTAATCACAAATGTTGATTGATTAGTCTAAAAGAAGATGTTAATTTACTCAATAATGTTAGAATTATAATTGAAAGGAATAATTATAGTGGAAAAAATAGCTTTGTTAATAATAATTGTTACGCACTTTTACGCATAATTAGTTACGCAGTTATACACTCAGAAATAAATACACGCTGGCATCTTAATTGCCCTTTACATTAAAACATCTTATGAATCATAATTCATTGTTTCAGTTTTAGAGAATAAAAAACTAGTTTTGATGGTCAAAACTAAAAAGAGAGAATAATTCAAAAACCTGTAAAATATCTTTAATTACAATTGTAAATAGGTACGGCTTCACTAGGCTTTGGTTATATTTCATTCGACTCTGACAAAGAAGAGAAATGATGACAGGAAGTTATAAATGTAAACAAAAGCTCATAATGATTAACACAAGTTAAATTCACCAAAGGTGTATCTTAAAAATCAGAATTAGTATAATATCTATGTCTTCTAGTAACAACATTGATTTCTCTATTCGCGTAAACTTTTGTTTAATTTATCTCTGACGTTTTAAATGTTTATCGTGGCATGCTTAATAACGTCCATCGAGATATTAATAAATGTCAAGCAAACGTCACTTTCTCGATCGATATATATCTCGTGGTGCTTATCCTAAGCCTGCTGGTCGCGGCGAAATACGCTTCTACTCGTGGCCTCTCAATCCGCGTTTTTTTTATATCATAAGACAGCAAACAATCAAATGGGTCTCCTGATAGAAAGAGTCAACGATGTTAATGGTTAATTAATCATACCAAAGATGTTAATGGTGCGTTGCTATCTTATGGCGAGGTCTAATGCCACATGTATTTCAAATTTCGCACCGCCGCCGTCGCCGGTTCGCGTGGCCGGGCAGTAAGATGGTGAAAAAGGCGATGAAGTAAAATATTTCTTGTCACGTGTGTCGACACTTAACCATTTACAATAAATTGGAATTGTGATTGAATTAAATGGTATTACGTACAGAACAAGACAAAATATCATTAAATTTATATTTCATTTGTGGCCACTGTGCGTATTTAATTATCTCGCAGTACGTTTTTCTAAATGACAAGAACAGGTGAACAGCAACACAAAAATATTACATAAGCTCACAATGTAAAAAGTACCAATCTTACCCATAGAAATACTATCTTTGCAGTAATCATGGTCGTTGCGCTCTGTTTTGCAATAATTGTGCTCAATAAAGGGGGCGGAATTTTCTGTAACAAAATATACATTTAGGTATTTGATTTAAAAAACAGCAGTCAGAGTCAATACTTCAAACTATAAAAACAAAGATAACTTTGAATTCCAGGCAAAAAATATCATGGAGAATGTTCCAATGTTGTTCGGATTAATGCCTGTATCGCCTTAAAATTAAAAGTTCCATTCTCACCAGCTCAATGTCTAGAAATCCATTTTTTTGGCACTTTCTGCCTCACTCTACTCCTTTGTGTGGTCAATTACCGGCGAAGGTGTTTCCGAACGGATACGATTTGGGAACCTTCAAGAAAATAATTTACTCATTTTTAAAAGGCCGGCAACGCAACAGTAAGACCTCTGGCATTGCGAGTGTTCATGGAAGGCGGGTAATCACTTTAAGTTACATTTTTATTGTTTACTAGCTGTTTCCAGCGACTTCGTCCACGCGGACTTCGTTTACTCTACACAGCACCTGGCCGCTAGGTGATAGCGTGATGATATGTAGCCTATATGTTGACCTGACCTGTTAGTAATATTCATGCAAAATTTGAAGTAAATCCATGCCGTACTTTTTGAGTTTACCCCGGACATACATACAGACAAACAGACAAAAATTCTAAAAACTATATTTTTGGCTTCGATATCGATTGTAGATCACGGCCCAAGTATTCTTTTAAAAAATATTCAATGTACAGTTTTGACTTTCCTACAATTTTATTATATGTATAGATAGATCAATATTTTGAAGTGTTCCAAATAAAGTTTTCAACTTATATTCAAAACCTAAAAAACATTTAGTGTGATGACTCAATTTTATTGCCGTGAGCGCAACCTTAAAATGAGACCTTTTTTTAGCGTTAAATAAAAATTATGAGTGATGGATATAGAGTCCTGAATGTAGGAAGTTTTATTTGTATATTCCTTCTTCAAGAATTCTGTTTTTTAATTTCTTAAGTATGAAAAGTTTCTGCAATATCGGCGAAAAACAAAATATCTTTTTTTCCTTCTTTAATTGCTTATAGCTTTTGCAATTTTTGTTGAGCAAATAAACACTTCCCATACATTTGTCTAGCCATTTTCCCGGATCGAATGAGCTATTGCACGATTTTTAGGAGCGGTATCTCTATTTTTCACCACTTTCAACTTATTGCTTAGAGTTAGACTGTATTATCCTTGCAAACTAATGGCCGACAATAATCTAAGCTATTTTGGCAGCTTATCAGCATGAGTTTGGCCGTAGCTACAAATCTAAGGGGACTCTCACCCACCAACACATGAGAAATACGTTATACAATCTATTGCTTTTTGAATCCAACCAATGTGCGTTTCGGTTGACAATAGCAATATGTAATATAGCCCTTGTTACCAAACCAAATATATATTCATTTAATTAACACCCAGCTTAATAAATATGTGAAAACACACACAAGTTAAATCTTTAAAATTTCTTATTAAATAAACATCCACCTCAAGCTATTGCAATTATCAGCAGAACATTTATGAATAATTTGTTTAGCTACCTACACAATGTTTTGTACAAACACAAGCTGACTTTCAAGATAGGAACGGTGACTTATCACTTTGTTTACATTTTAATTCAGGGTTTGTTTCTGTTGTCTCCACAATTTCTTTATCGTGTCTATTCACTTCTACGTGTACTTCAGAACTTATGTTGGAAAATGTAATTAATCATTTTTTAATATAAGTTCTGAGTACATTCAAAGGGATACCAATGTTTACAACATGTAATTTAAATGAATATTTTCGAAGATATTACAGATTTAATATGCAGGGGCATAGCGGTTCCGGATTTACGGGCCTGTAGCGTGCGGTATGTTCTGTTAGACTGGAATCTTTTCAGACTATTTTCACGATAATGTGTGTGTGCATGTGTATGTGCGTGTGTGTGTGTGTGTGTGTGTGTGTGTCTAATTTAATTTATTTTTAATAACATGTGACACCCATATTCTTGCAAATAAATATTTTTTCATTTCATTTTCAGCCTTATATTATCTGACCATGGAATTGCTTGGAATACACAAAAAGTAATTGATTCAATTTTAAAGTGTAAACAAAAAACTTTTTGGTTTGAAACAAGATGACATTTGGTTTGAAACAAGATGAAACAGGACAACACAAAAATTAAAAAGTGTGTAACTGCTTCACATACTAAAACTTTAGTGAAGTTTTTACAGACTCAACCAATTTTAAAAATCTTTCACTCTTATAAAGCTGTATTATCCAAGAGTGGATCCAAAAAATGGATAACCAAGAAATACAAACATCTATGCTCATCACACAAATGTTTGTCCCTGCCGGAATCGAATCCAGCCCCATCAATTTTTAGTTAGATTTGTTAACTACTCGACCCTTGGGCGGTCAAGTTGATGCACTAAATTAATAATATGTTATATAACATAAACGACAATATAAATAAAGACATTATTTTAAAATAAATTTTTAAACATCTTACATATATCGTCGTTTGGCATTCATTATTGAGAATGTGAAATTGAGTAACTTTTCAGGAGAGATATAAAACCGAATTGTATCTAATGTTTGCAATAATATAAACTGTAAAAACCAAAGTTATTTAACTGTTTCTTAAGCAACAGAATATGATAATCTTAATATTATTAACAATAGTCTAACTGTAAATTCGGTTTTATATCTCTCTTGAAAAGTGACCCAATTTCACTTTTGCAGTAATGAATGCCGAACGACGATATATAGAATGTAAAGGGGGCCCACATTAGTCATTTGAATTCCCTAATGTTGGCCGTGATTTAAAATGTTTATTATTTCAATATAATATATATATATATATAGAAAACGGGAAAATGTCACAACTAAATGGAACAGGAAGAAGGTATACACTTTAAATTATATTTGAAAGAATATATAATAATAGATGTAAAGGTGGCCGGACTTTGGTCATTAAAATAACAGATTCAAAACACTCTTAAAAAACAAATTATTAAACAAAAATATAACTGTAGGATCTTGAAATTCTGTAGAGTTATAAATTCGTGACTTTTGGCCAATATGGTCCGGGGGCCGACTATAGAGTCTTGTATCAAAATGAGTGCCTAATCTCGGTCACTGATATTTCGTAATAACTAATGGAAATATTTATCAAAATTGCAAGGGAAAGTGTTTATTTTTATGCAGAAAAGAAGTAAAAGCTATTGGGAGTTTATTTATGATCAAAACACAATCCCCTTGCATGGTCTCCTCTAACATTTTTAGCTAAATCGGACACAATACAACTCTGTGTGACTACTTGTTGACTTCTACATGCTAAAACATTGGAGTATATGACACAAATTAGTTAAACTGTGTGTTAATACACACTTATATGAGTAGTCATGATTCTCAAGACAAATTTAAACCTATATGGAATTTAAACTTAAGTATCAGCATAAACATATTAGGAGGCTGACATTAGGAGATGGCCAACTTTAGGGCACATTACCCTACCCTACTAATGTAATATATGAATAACTTTTTAATAAATGGACTTCAATGTGTTGAAAAACAATAAATGTGGAAAGGCAATAAATTGTTGATTTACATTAGCATGTTTTGAATTAGGCCAAAGTATAACTGAATGTCCAAAACTGTCCAAAACCTATAAGTATTCACAGACAATATTGTATTGTGTAATTATATAGCCTTCTACTTGGATTTAAAACAAATGGTTTCAAACTGACAATATTTTTTAACTTCTTTTTCTTATTACAGTGTTACATAACAACTTCCATTTCTAATCTGTATTAAGTACCACAGGAATAAGAATCTAACTGTTAATTTCAGCTACACCACAAACTATACTCCATTTACAGTCAAGAACATGTTGGCACAGCTACAATCTACTAGGAAGTCTAAATAAGTAAAATTTCTGTAATAACCTATGTTCTGTTATATCATTTAAGTCTATAGATGTTTAACAACAAAAATTTTAAACGTACATATAGTGAATGCTCCATTAAAAAAAAATATCGACTATCCATCACCCAACCCTTTAGTGATGTGTTACATACAATTTTTCTTTTACATTTTCCTAAACAAAAGCATGCCAGAGTAGGTATAAGTATAATAAGTAGTAACAGTCCTGTTAAGCATTATAATGCTTACAAATTAAAAAATTAGTTTAGATCATTCAATGTGTATTTGAATTCAATCATATTTATTTACTTATTCACACCACATGGTCAATTGTAAGGTTTAACAATGCTATATGTTATGTAAATCATAGGAAATGCATACTTACCACTTTCTATATTTTCTAATTCAGACTTCAATTCTGTCGACTCCACATTATCATCATCCACTTCTGTTTTAATCACATCAGTCTCCAATATAACTTCTGAAGTGCACTGAAAAGAATAACAATCTGGATCTTGCTCTATTTTAATTTTCGTGGACATTTTGTAGCTGAACCTTTGAGGTTAGGATGAATTTTCATTTTATGCGCAATATATGTATACACTAAATCCTTTGTTAAAACCTGTAATACTAAAGGTGCAAATAACATTCATTTTATCATATAAAAACAGCAAACTATATATTATAATTTCGTAGAAAGGGAAACTACTATCACGGGGTTGACAGCTAGAACCATAAGTAATCTGTGGCTAGAACATTTTTAAGAATTTTAAGAGTTTGGAGGGCACACACAATTTCCGCTTGGTGGCGCTACTGGGTGTGTCAAACGAAACTTCTAAGTCAGAATTTTAAGTTAAATAATAAGAATCAACAACATTTTATTTGAAGCATCCGAGCGCAGACGATTTCAGGCTGGACCTAGAAAGCAGCGTTGGAATTATACAATGTCACCGTGACATACAAAGTGAAATGGCGGCATTGAAATGTTTTTAAATTTCGAAAAAGTGTCCTGGTGGCATCTTAGCTTAGGTTCTGACTAGCTTAGATTTCTGAGTTAAAGTTTCGTAAGCTTTTGTCATTGAGAAAGTATACATTGAGTGGCATGCCAAGCAAAGAGGCGTCTATTTTGCAATTTTGATTTATAAAGTTATTTCGAAAATTAAAAAACAGCGATAAATTCTTAAGCCCCATGTTGAATTAAATAGCATATTTTGTTTTGCACGTAAAGTACTTAGTAATCTACACGGTAATCCAAATAAAGATCGACTAGTGTTCTAAATTTTTTTGCAAAACTATCCAGATAGAATAAGTATATTTTCATTCATACAAATCAATAAATACTAACTGTCTAACAACTTCAAAGATTGTTATCTCGATTTGAGATGGTTCATCAGGCATCCCTCAGCGACGGTTGATAGTGACTTTTTTATATCTATTTATATAATTAAAAAACAGATGGTTCTCAAAACATAATATTTATATAGCGTTGTCACCAATGTGGCATAAAGTAATGCAACTTGCGTTAATTCACTGCATTGTTCTATCATCATTCAGGCCTTTACATCTTAAGTAGATGATCTAAACAGCGTTCATATAGCAAGCTTTAACATGACTGTACAGTCCGATACGAGAGCGACTGTTCTAAAGGAGTAGGTAGGTAGGAGGAGGTAGTTAATTATCTTTGAAATTAAACCCTTATATATTAAAAAAATCTGGCACTGGCGACTGACACTTTAGCAATCGTGTTGATTGCTTATGCTTGCGATATGATATATGGATAACCATTTTTTATACCAAATTAGGTAGCAAACCAGCAGAAAGATGAATCAGATGGACATCTGATAGAAGCAACCATTGCTTATAGACAAATATGTTAATGGAGCCTGAATATAGGTGCAAAAAATATATGAAAGACAGTAATATAATTGGTATACGATTAACAATTTACTAGAGGATTTCTGTAGATCTAACAGATAACACATTTTTAATAATACATGATTTGTAATAAAGGATGTTAGGAAATAAAATTATTTTTAAGCGTTAGTAATTTAGAATAGTTGGAAATAAGAATATTTTATGTCAAGAAGAAACAATAAGAAAGTCTTATTTCCTTTGGGCCAAAAACCAATTTTTAATTATTGTCACCCCTAAATAAAATATTAGTAGTGTATTTCATTCAAAAGTAAAATATTTTATCGTTTAATTAAAATAGATTGTGAACTATATACAAACAACAAAATAAATGAAATGTAAATCAATTTTAGTTACATATTTTAAAAATTACTTGATAAAATAAAACATTTAACTTGATTTTATCAACCCAAGCGCGATTTGACAGCGCGTTGGCTCATAGGATAGGCGCCACCAAGCGGAAAAAAGCTTGCCCTCCAAACTCACTACGATGATTAGCTGTCCTATCTGTACTAGTACATAATATTATATTATATACTAGTACAGATATATTATATTATAATAATATGTCGTTAGTTACTGTTAAATTTTTTCTATTTTTAACGTCCTTTTTCGTTATAATATTTGATTTGTAGATTTTTATCTGTATTATTATTTTAAATAGTAGAATTTTGTTTATACCGTTATTTTGTTTAAGTGTTAAAAATGTATATTAGTTAGTAAAAATGCCGCGCTATCGCATTGGGCAATGTCCTGTAATGGTAGTTGTGTAAGCAAGTAAATAAATAAATAAATAAATAAAATAAAAATAAATACTTTATAATTTTTGACTACTATGCACAGACCAATTCCCTAGAGTAATAGTGTTCTGTGAGTAATAGTGTTCTGTGGACCAATTAGAGTACTACTACCATTGCCATTGACGTGATAATTCCTATGTTCATTAGTGGGTACCATAGATTAGTCTAGTATATAATATTATGCTTTATAGACCGGAAACTTCAACATCGTTAAAACTTTTAACGATGTTGAAGTTTTAACTTAAAAGGACGTCAGCGCCATCTATAAATCAAGCATAAACTATGTAACGGAAGTATCTTATCATATCTATTTCTTAACTTTTTACTAGATCTCTGACATATTATGAAAATAAAACAAAAAACTTTACGCCGTAGAATAGATTTATTTTATCAAATTATAGCAAAATTATAAGGTTTAATCACTGAAAACTGATTCGACACTACTAAACACAGAGTACTTATTGATTCAACGTTTAAGAGACACAGAAACAACCAAAATCGTTAAAACTCATTTGTATAACTTGTAGACGCGGAAGATAGTTGTTAACTTGCCGTAAATATCACGAAAACAATGCAAATAAATCAAAATGAAACTAGCACAAAACTATGTAAACAATCTGGCAGCCATATTTAAGAATGGAATTTAAGTTTTAGTTAGAGATGGTGACCTGAATCGATATCGTATTATATCGATACCATGCTATGCGAATTATACGATATTTCAACATTTTGTATTGATGCATATTTTTATTGTTGATTATATATACAAGAATAATTAATGATCATAGATTATATAATATTAATTTCATTAGAAATAATTATCATAAATTAGTTTCATCAGCGTTATATATTGCATTATAGTTGTGTTTGTGAGCTACACGTAGTGTCTGATTTAATTGTTTTTTGTTTGTAAAATATAAATGCCACCAATATGATATCAAATATTAATTTAAGTGGCATTAAATGTATACAAATTAATAAAATTGGACTGTCTGTTTGTAATATTAAAATAACCGCTTTTTACTAAATGCATATGGATGTATACACGATACATATACCAAAACAGCATTTTTTACAATTTTTGTCTGTCTGATTTTGACAGGACTTTCACTGGCATATAGCTGATGTGACAGGGATTATTTTAGGCTACTTTTTCGAAATTTTTCCACGCGGACGAAGTCGCGAGCTCAGCTAGTATTCTATAAAGGGACAGGCTTCAGTGGATGCAAAACGATCTCATCAATTTGATGAACCATTTAAAACGACCATAAATATACGTTGGAGTAATCAAAGTTCAAATTCTTTTGAACAAGTAAATATAATTAATACGAGATACTATTGTTAAACGAATGTAACAAATATCTTTACAGCAGTTTAATATATAATAAGCTTATGCTAAGTTCATTGGCATATTACATCGGAAAGGTCAAAATAAAATAAAACAAATTAGCCCCACGTTACATGTCAGTGATTGTGACTTCAGTGATCTCTGAACGCTTACTTTATTTGACAGGATCTACACCTTAAGACATCTGCAATTGTATTAACTTGCAACCCGTTAGTTATATTGTTCTGTGCTTGCAACGCATCCACAAGATATTGTTTATAGTCATAAAAGTGTAGTCAAAATGCCGTTGAATGAAAATAGTGACTTTTGATATTATTATTAAATACCGAAATAGCATTGAAATCTTTTTATTCCAGATACCTTTCATATTTTACCTCATAAAAAATATCGTTTTGTGTCGATACGAATCGTTACATACATCGAATTATGACTCATCGATACAGTGTATCGATTAAAATCGATTTTGAATTTGACATGTGATAGAAATGATTATAGCAGACATTTCAATTTCGACTAGAGATTAGTTTCGTACGAAGTTTGGTGTATGTGGCTCAGGTGGAGCCACCATTAAGTTTTGTAAAAGGTCTAAATGTACTAACATTCCACCCCGTGGTAGGTACTATCTATAGTAATAGTTAATACCAAGGAACTTATATACGATAACTGGAATTACTACGAAGCAATATTTGAAAAATAAAAATGTACTTTATTTCGTTCCAAATAAAGTTGACATTTGTTTCTTACATAACAGAGGGGAAAAACGTTCTGAGCAAGACAACGACATGAGTGGATGTTGTCCCTTTCTTGCAATTGCCAGTGTAAATAAAACTTTCGGATAGTAGATTTTTATATATTCGTTAATCGTTAAATCCCTTTTATTCATACACGTCGATGGATACATTAGCATAATTAAATAATAATTGTATTGTAATTAACGTAGTGAGTCCTAAAATGTGCTTATTTTAATTATTACGTAATTACTTATGCAATGCAAAAACTGTTTCTGAAATTAGTAGAATAACTTAGTAGTAATTTGCAAACTACGCATGGCCACACTTATATATGGCGATTGGCGCTTTATTTAGTAGAAAGAGACACACTCCACTCATGTCGTGGTACTCTTCGGAACGATTTTTTTTTTTTTTTTTCTTTTTGGCATGGGCGTTAAGCAACTGCCATGATCAAGTAAAACGAGGAAACATATTTTAGACAATAAACTAGGATTTGGAATTTGGATTGACAGGAAAATAGAGGATCAGAAAGTAATCAAAATAACATAGATACTAAAATTATAAATTATTTACAACAATAATATTTAAATAAATATATACAGAGATAATACTTCGTTATTTGTATAATATTTACAAGTGGGTTAATATTAATTTGGTATTAGATACTAAATGTATCTAACTACGCTTAAATATTAATATTATTTTCTTGAATGAATAATGAAAGAATATTATACATACAAGGGTTTAATAACAGGGTTAGAATGGATGTAGGTAAAGGAATGTCATTAGAATATAGATTGTTATATAATGATGAATGATTGTATTTAGGACAAGCAAAAAATATATGATTGAGATCTCCAATATCAGTGCCACACTCACAAACATTGCTATCTTTGATGTGTAGCTTGAAGAGGTGTTCAGGAGAATTAGTGTGACCAAGCCTCATTCTGGTGATAACAGATGTTGACAACTTATTTAATTTCACTACAGAAAACCAAGGTTTAGAAGGTATCAATGGTTGTAATTGGGAATAGGTTTTGCCTTTCACCAATGTACCACTATCCCAGACACTTTGCCATGACTGCTTAAGATGGAGTTTAGGGAGAGCAGCTAGATCATGGCAATAATTAATGTAGGGGTATAAATCACCACACTGAACTGCCTCTTTAGCACACCGATCAGCTCGCTCATTTCCAGTGATATTACAATGGCTTGGAACCCAGGCAAAGTAAATAATATGATTATATTTAAAAGTACATTTGTATAAAAGATTTCTTAAGTCTAAAATAATAGGAGGAATAAATTTGGATTTTAAAGGGAACTTTTGCAAACAATGTAGAGCACTCAGTGAATCAGTCAGAATCATACACTTGGGTAGTTTCATAATGTGTATGTATTCCACAGCTTTATAAAGTCCATAACATTCACCTGTAAATACAGATGCTTCCGGTGGAAATTTGATTTTTTGAACAATATTGTATTGTTTATGGTATACACCTATTCCAACATTACTATTATTTTTGGATGCATCAGTAAAAATCAAATGAAAATCTTGCCATTTTTCATTGATAATATTGTTAAAATATTGATTGGCATACAAAGATTGTTTATCTATACCTAAATTTACTACAACAGGCTGCAGAGTTAATGATTCATAATTGTGTTTATATAAGGGATTTATAGGGGATGTAAAAGTAAAAGGCTTAAGGCTGTGATATTTCATATAGCTGTATACAAGGGCTGGGATTGTTTTGTGTTTCCAATACTTATCTGACATTAAATCACTAAGACTAGAGAGCTTTGTAAGCAGAGGGTGATTTTGTGATTCCAAAGTGCGAAGGAAAAACCTGTCAGATAGATATTTACGTCGTAAATGTAATGGAGGTTCAGCACATTCTACTTGTAGGGCAGAAACAGGGCTGGATTTCATTGCTCCTAGAACAATTCGTAATGCTTTAATTTGAACAGAGTCAATTTTCTTTAGACCAATCTTACTACATGGTTCTAGTAAAAACATTCCATAATCCAATAAACTTCTTATTAATGCATTATACATAAGTTTTAATGTAGATGGGTGTGCACCCCACCAAACCCCAGAAACACATCTCATTAAATTGATATTACGTTCACACTTTGCTGCTATATACTCACAATGATCTAGTCCTTGGAGTTTATTATCTAGTATTATACCTAAGAATTTTGTTTTCGATTTAACAGGAATTGAACTATTTTTGTAAGTAATATTTATAGGGGGTGGAAATTTTGAGCGAGAAAATAAAACTATGGAACTTTTAGAAACAGAAATATCAAGACCATTGTTATTAAGCCAAGTCTGTAGGGATAGAATAGACATGGAAAGATTATCACAAGCCATCTGTATAGATTTGTCAGTTGAGTATAAAAGGAGGTCATCAGCATACTGAAGAACATTTACATTGCTAGTTGCTACAGTTTCTATATCATATGAGTATATGTTGTAAAGGATTGGACTTAAAACAGAACCTTGTGGAAGACCTTTATATTGTTGTCTTTTTAAATTATTAGGGTCATTTGCTAAATTAATAGTTCTATTGTATACAATATTCATAATAACATTAATTAAATAAAATGGTATGTTTAATTTCACTAGCTTATTTTTCAGAATTGATAGAATTACATTATCATATGCTGAGGATATATCTAAAAAAGCTGCTACAACAGATTTGTTATGAGTAAAAGCTAATCTAATATCAGTTATAAGTAAGCTAATATTATCTATGGTGCTCTTTCCTCTCCTAAAACCATACTGACTTTGACTTAATAAATTTCTGCTTTCAATAAACCATTCTAAGCGAAGTTTGACAAGGTGCTCTAGAATTTTCAACATAACTGATGAAAGCACAATGGGTCTGTATGAAAAAGGGTCAGAAGGGTTTTTATCAGGTTTAAGGATAGGGATAACAGAATGTGACTTCCATGTCTGAGGTATATTACCTGTAGAAACAAGGGAGTTCATAACCTTTAATAAGTATGATAGAGATTTATCAGTCATGTTATTTAAAAATGAGTAGTTAATATTATCCCATCCAGGAGTAGAGTCTTTAACATTTTGAAGGATACCTTTAAGCTCAAATAATGTAAAAGGGGAAAAATTGTCTGAAGAAGAAGTAGAAGGAAGAGAAAGGATACATTCTGGTACTGTAGGTGGAGCAAGATGATCTATCAGCTGATTTATTAACAATGGACACATTTCATTATTATTAGAAACCTTATATGCAGATCTAAATTTTCTTATGTTTAACCATACACTTGAAGGTTTTGTTTGGGGTGATAAGGAAGAGCAGAATTTCTTCCAACCTTCAGCTTTTTTCTTTTTTAATAATCGACGAGTAGTTTTTATAATATTAGTGAGAATATTAAAATTTTCTGTGGTTGTATACTGACAATAAAAAATTTCAGCAGCTTTCCTTTCCTTAATAGCGTCTGAGCACTCTTTGTCCCACCAAGGTGGCGTATTTATTTTCTTAGTTAATTGTTTTTTAATGGGAAAAGTGTTTTCAGCTGATTTTATAATTAATTGAGTAAAGGCTTCTGCACAAGAAGAGTCATTATATGAGGAAATGTTAGGCAAAACATTAACACCAACTTCCATCAAATTATTAAACTTGTGCCAATCCGGGTTATGCAAATTATATTTGAAATATGATGTAGATTTAGGTGAAGTTTTATGATATGCAGAAGGGAAATTTATTATTATGGGGAAGTGATCACTTCCAAACGTAAATGGGAGTGTGTACCATGTCAAAGAAGGTGCTAAATTGGGACTGCAAATGGACAGGTCTATAGCGCTTTTGCCTTCGGAGGGTTTTGTGCGACGAGTGGGAGAACCGTTGTTTAAAATACATAAATTTAATTCTTCAATGACTTTCAAAAGTTCTTCACCATAATAATTACTGGAGGAACAACCCCAGGCTTGATGATGAGAATTAAAATCACCTAACACAATAAAGGGTTTAGGTAGTATGGATAATAGGTTATTAAGTTCTGTCAAAATATTCAAATTTGGATGTGGAATATAAAGTGACACGAAACAAATATTATTTACATTAACAGCTAATATAGACATATTTACAGTATGTACAGGAAGATTAACAATGGAAAAATTATATCCTTTTTTGATCATGATGGCTACACCTCCATAACCATCAGATCTATCTTCTCGGATACTAGTGTATCCAGAGAATTTAAAAGTACAACTTGGTCTTAACCAAGTTTCTGAAAGAGCCACTAAAAATGGCTCATATTTATTTAATAAGTGAATTAATTCACTTTTCTTGTTGGTGATGCTCTGCGAGTTCCATTGAAGAATTTTGGCTTGACTGTCCATGATCACCATTAAATTTAGAATAATTAATTAAACTTTCTGTCATTAAAGCAGCGTTGGACGGTGTTATTACTTCGGACTGAGATAAAAATTTAATAAAAGATATAATCATGCCTATTGAGGCTGATTCTTGATTATTGTTATTATTTTTTGTCAACAAAGTACCATTTTCTCTAGAATTAGTGGAATTATATTCATTAATAACTGAATTTTGGAAATCATAGTCATAACTCTTACTGACTTTTGTATGGGGTTTAGGTTTCTGAAATATTGTTTTTTTGTATGACCTATGGGATTGTTCTTGCGAATCTAAATTTTTTTTCAAAAGTGGATGAAGAGCAGTTTTAATAGGTGTTGAGATGGCATCAGCATATGATTTGGAGACCGGGGGATAATTTTTTGATGCCTCGGCATAAGAGACACAGTTTTGAGCCATAAACATTTTAATGTTTTTTTGTCTTAAATGTTCTGGGCATGATTTGCTAGTGGCAAAGTGAGATCCCTTACATAAACAACAATTAACATTGAAATCAGCCTCACTAGTACAAGAGTCTCCACAATGATCCTTTCCACATTTAAAGCATCTTGGGTTGGATCTGCAAGTTATTTTAGTATGACCGTACCTACAGCATTTATAGCATTGTATAGTAGGGTAAATGTATAAATCTACTGGGAGAGCATTATAACAAAAGTAGACACGTTTCGGTAAAGTCTGTCCATCAAAAGTTACGACAACTGTCTCTGTTGGTTTCCAGGTAGTGTTATCATTAATAGTTATTTTACGGTTTATTCTTCTAACCTTTATTATTTTTCCACAACCAATGGGAACCTTAACATTATTAGCAATTTCCTCAGGTGACCAGTCTGAGGGAACACCTCTAATTACGCCTACTCGTGAAACGTTAAATGATGGGATAAAAGCTTTGAAGTTTTTATTTGAGAGATTAGGGTCATTAATAAAGTGGTTTGCGTCATTGTGGTCCGAAAATGATAGAGATAATCGGTTGCGTCCAATTTTCTTGAGGCTACCATCAATTATATTTTTAAAAGTATTATTTTTAAGGAATCGCCCAAACGAGACTGGATGTAGAGTAACATTATCAGTCGGAGATGTAATAACTCTTTGGACATGAATAACGTAAGGTCCAAGGTCTGTAGATTCATACTGTGTGCGGTAGTTAATATAATCTTTAGGTTTTTGGGGTTCCTTACTATTTGTTAGGGGGTTTGACAAATCTTTCATTGTAACATTATCATTTACATTATTATCACCAGTAATAAATGAGGCGCCCGAAGCATTATTTATATCTGAGATTTCAGAAACAGAGTGAGAGCACTGACAGTCAGTAGATTTCAATTCATTGTTGCGCTTTTTGCGCCGTTTATTGCAGTGTTTGCATATTTTATTAGATGTATGAGATCTTTTCCTGTTAGTTGTTTGAGTTGAAGAAAGCGAAGTATCTGTATCGACACTACTCTCATCTATAGTAACATAGTGCGCTACCTGGAGAGGTCCACCTCCAGGATCGTCAGGGGGTTTGTTCATTTTAAAAAGTGAAAAGGAGACTTACCTACTTTAAACTGATAGTAAAACTAATGATATTTACATAAAATTAAATATTTACACAAATAAAACTAATATCGATCCTCTGTTTCGCTAAATAATAATATAAAAAGTCGCAGAACCAAAAATGACGTCCGCCAACCATGAACCAAAAATTTTATGTTTCCCGCGCTTTTTTTTTTCCTTCGGAACGATTATGAAGCGCGTGTAAGCATTCCGGGTAGAATGTAACTTCCTTGGTTAATACACATATTTATCTATGGTAGGTATTCTAATTGGTCTGTGAGTGCATTGAAATTTGAAAACAGTTGCCTTTATAATCTAACCTCAAAAACCTCAAATGTCCAATAACAAGATGTCCAAGGAAATTAAAATAGAGGAAGATCCAGATTGCTATTCTTTTCAATGTACTTCATAAGTTATGTTGGAAACAGATGTGGTTAAAATAGAAGCGAATGAAGATATTAAATACGAAGATAATGCGGAGTCAACAGAAATGAACTTAGAGTTAGAAAACGTCGAAAGTGGTATGTCATACAATTTGTCTCATATACGACACTCTTAAACCTCTGAAGTAACCATTTCATATGTATCTATATTCTATATTAATATTATAAATGCGAAAGTTTGGATGTATGGATGGATGTTTGTTACTCAATCACGCAAAAACTACTGAATGGGTTTGAATGAAATTTGGCACACAGGTAGATGGCGACCTGGAATAGCACATAGTCCCGCGGGATTTGCCAATAACTTTTATAATGCAGCGGACTGCATGCTGCAGGTAGTAAGTAAATATATTGTTTTACTAAACGTACACATTGAACTAGACCCAAACTAGGGCATTTATGACATATGAAGTTCAAAACTCCAAACATCACCAATACTACTAGTCTTTTAAGGAGTGGTTGGGGTTTAAAGACAGTATTAGTGTAGAAATGAGAAAGGGCCTCTCTTTTGGTATGGACATGTAAGAATGGAACAATTAACAAAACAGATACAAAGCTAATGTGGATAAATGTAGGTACCGGGGTATACCAAGACTGACATACCAGCATCAAATTGGCCTGTTGCTATCTGAAGGTGGTGTCAAGAATCTCCAAAACTGGTGTGTTTGCATGAAGAGAGTTATGAATGTGGAGGAAGCAAGCCAAGTCTGTCTGGACTGTGATATATACCTCTCAACTCTCCCTGCCTAACCTGTAAGGATTTTGGAGTGAAGATATGTATGCATGTATATATTCTCATTTCTATGATAATACGGTCCAGAAATGCAAATTACTATAAAATAAATTTACTCCTAAATAAAAATTGGGGAATGCAGATCTATCTTAAACTAATTGTTATAGATCAAGATTTAAAGTTAAATATGGGGGAAACAGTATTGCCTCTTAATAAATAAATAATAGCAGTAGGAGGAGTGTAACTGACATCCACAATTATTTAAGACACTGTTAGTATGGGAGCCCACGACACCAAATCTAGTCCCATAAGACTATCGGATGGTATATACATAGTTAGATTCGTCTTTAATTGAAGAATACGAAACGGCTATGCTGCAATGCGAAAAGCCGGGTGGCGCTATAAAAAAAAAAAAGAAAAAAAAAATCGATTTCTAGTACGATAAGACTACCGAATTTTGCTCGTTCCTTGATATAGGGGAGGGGTAGGGCTATACGAAAATGCTATTCTGCATGTCCCCTTCCTGGTCCTTATCAGTGGCAGCAGCATTATAAATGACGTCTTGTACCTAGGTATCTGGTACCATCGTACTACCGAACGAACCAAAGCTCATCTGAAAGATCATCAATTTCTGTGTAAGAAAAACCACTGCTGCATCTTCGAAACAGTGGATGAGGTGGTTGCTGCAGCGATTGAAGGTCACCCACTGCACAGTTGAAATCGGCGATTCTACTCGTTTTTGTCAGCAATCGTCTGGTTTCTTTCGATTGGTATTGATTGAATATAACATTTTATAAAACATTCTATAAAATGTTAAGTCAGAACGGTTAGATGCTGTTTTGCTTTTAGTTTAAATTTGTAATTGCCCTGATGATGCTTATATAAGCGAAACCGGTTGGATAATATATTTAATAGTTTATTGTGAAACAGTACAAATGTTATCGATATAAAACAGTGTATGATCAAAATACCTGACAAAGACACAACGGTATTAGGAGTGTATCGCCCTCCCTCTTCTGAAAATATAAATATATTCATTAATTCTCTAAATGATTACCTTGGTTCGGTTAAAAACTGCTCCAATATAATTTTAGCGGGTGACATTAACATTAATATATTATCTACTGAACAAAAAAAGTGTAGTCAAACTGATTACCTGTGTATGACAGCAGAGCATGGTTTACTTCCTGCCATTATTCTGCCAACAAGATTTGAGGCCTGCTTGGATCATATTTTTGTTAAACTTGCTTCCAAGCACTAGGTGTTGTCTGTGATCTAGATATTACTAATCACAGGCTGGCCATTATGGGTTTGGTAGGCACAAAACATAAAGACAAACCTCAACATCTTAAAACTAAAATTGATTATGCAAAAGTGTCAGACGAATTAGAGAACATAAATTGGACCCAAGTTCTAAGTAAAGGTCAATGAGGCTACTGTGTCATTTTGTCCACCGTCGTGCAAAAGTACACCCAAGAAATAAAAGTCAGCAAATCTAAGTTAATTATTGAACCATGGATTACGCCAGGTTGGCTTCGTTGCATTCGGCACAGAGACCGTTTGCACCTGCTAGCAAGGAAGCAACCAGATAATTTTATTTTTTATTTTTTTTATTATCGATAGGTAAAAGCTAGACCTCGATCTCTCCTGATGGTAAGTTAAGATGAGGCCTAAGATGGAATGCGCTTCCCTAGAAGGTACTTGTTCACTCTTCTCTTAAAGATCTCCAGATTGTACTCGTCCGGGAACACAGACTCAGGAAGCATGTTCCAGTCCTTTGCGGTTCGAATGAAGAATGTTGAGTCGAACCGCTTTGTCCGGGTACATGGAACGTCCACCATATAACAATGCCTAGATTCTGTGCACCTCGACGATCGATAGAAAAATGGGGATGGCGGAATTAAGTCGTGCAATTCCGCAGCGCACTCTCCAAAGTGTATTCGATAAAAACCAATAAACTAGCCACTCTGCGGCGATGAGCGAGGCTCTGGAGTTTTTTGCCTATCAGATCATCGTCGTTTATGAGCCTCTTGGCACGCCTCTCGATGGCCTCAAGTGTCTCTAGCTGGTATTTAGCGGATCCATCCCAGAGGTGAGAGCAGTATTCCATGCACGAACGGACTTGTGCTTTATAAAGGTTGAGCAACTGTCCCGGACTGAAATACTGTCTCCCCTTCGCCAAAATATCAAGCTTTTTTGAGGCCACTTGAGCTTTAGATTCGATGTACGAACCAAAGTTGAGAGTAGGAGTATAGTAGTATAAATATATATAGTATAGCTACCTTACCCTCCAAACCTGGACACGACAGTAACAAGCACTGACGTTATTGCGGCAGGAATAGGTGAGGCGGTTGTACCAGACCCGGGCGAGAAAATGCAGAACTTGTGGTGTTTAAAAAAAAAAAATTATTTAGAATAAAATAATTATCAATAATCAGTGATATATAAATTTCAAGTTAAGTTACAATTGATATATGAATTTCAGGTCCCTGTTTTCAGGAACGCCAAATGTAACGTTTAAAAAAAATTAATTATTTTGTTAAAATAAACACTTATCAAAAACAATATAAATATAAGGCATCTGATGGATGTTAGCGTATAAAATATTTATTAGATAATGGTATTACTTATCAAAAAAAAAAAAATAATTCAGGTAATAAGGTCTGTATGATGGGTACGATGGTCTGGTACCTGGTGGATTCTAGAAGTTATTTATTATTTTCGAGCGCCACTTTGAGTAGCGTCCCACAGACTCCTCTATATAGCCGGTGTAGCGGCTCAAAACAATCACAAACGCTACAAGAAAACGCTACAAACGCTACAAGAAAAAATAATAAAAAATGGACAAAAATCAATAACAAATGGAAAAAATGAAATTCAAAATAAAAATCCTGAATCGCGATATTACAATTATTTATCTTGTAACACTATATACAAGTTTCAACGTTTCTCAAATGGACTTCGGTCCCCAGGCAGTACACCTTGCCTGGCTGGGAAGATCTTCCTTTTCCCTTCCTTGTCTTTGTGTGACGACATCAACCTCCACAGTAATGACGTCACCTGACAAGCAGCTGGCCCGCTGGTTCCATTGCTTCGACCCTTCTACGGTACGGACCAGTGGTGCCACAGTGGTGACCCCGACGTGATCCTTCTCCCTTGCACGTTCTTCCGTGACGTCATCGACCTGCACAGTGATGATGTCATCCCGACGTGATCATCACCACTAACAGCTATCAACATGCCACAGTGGTGACCCTCGGCAAAATAAACACGCATCAGCCTTCTGACCATTAGCGTCTAATATACTCCTCCCCTCTGCTTCCAAACAACATCAGCCAGCTTCACAAGCTACGCCTCATCTACGCTTTCCGGAATCCACTTCGAACTGCACACGTTCACTGGATCTCCTTGCAGCAACCCTATCCCGCTCGTTCCGACTCATTGCGAACCACAGCGGAGGCGCACTCGTCCCGAATTTCCGAGGACCGCGCTTATTCGGCTCGTCTCGACTCACCGCAGACTCGAGCACTCAAGGCACATACGCTTCCCTGGCACAACCAGATCGACCTTCGGTCTTGGGGGAGAGTATTGTAGCGGCTCAAAACAATCACAAACGCTACAAGAAAAAATAATAAAAAATGGACAAAAATCAATAACAAATGGAAAAAATGAAATTCAAAATAAAAATCCTGAATCGCGACATTACAATTATTTATCTTGTAATACTATATACAAGTTTCAACGTTTTTCAAATGGACTTCGGTCCCCAGGCAGTACACCTTGCCTGGCTGGGAAGATCTACCTTTTCCCTTCCTTGTCTTTGTGTGACGTCATCAACCTCCACAGTAATGACGTCACCTGACAAGCAGCTGGCCCGCTGGTTCCATCACTTCGACCCTTCCACGGTACGGACCAGTGGTGCCACACCGGATAGCAAAAGGGAAATGGATTTTTAATCTCAAGACGGGTTTAATTGAGTATTACTTACCAAAAAACAAATAAATTCAGGATCTGAAAAAACAAAATCTCACAGTAAAACGGGAAATGAGATGAAATGAGATAGACTGACTTGGATGGATTGCATGTAATTAGCATCTATAAGTTTTGAGAATTATCTTTAAATTACGAAAGTTCAAAGTTCGATGTCACACAGTGCCTCACCAGATCATCACACAAAAAAAAAGAAATCATACTCGGGAAAGCACCACTACACTTTTCGGCGCGGCGAGAGTTCCTTGGCCTGGCGGAACACGCGCCGGATGGCGCCCGCGGCCGTCTCGCCGATCGCGCTCAAAAAAAATCGGGGCACTCACTCCAGGTGATCTTCTGCGGCCCCTGTTTCCTTTTCCGAGTATATTTTCCGGATAGGTGTCGGCACGTGCATGTTAAAATATTACATTCTCTATAACTCGGCAATCTGCCGCGACCACACAAAACTATATTCGGCACGCATATTTATGGCCGTGTTACGAGTTTTTAACTAAATTCAGGCGGAAATATGCCCATTATCCAATTTAAAAAATTTAATTATCTTAGATACATCTTGTCAGGATTACATATTTTACAAAAAGCCTCGTGACAGCATTTTGACATTCTGACATTGACAAAAGTTCTTCTCCTTCTTTTTTTTTCGTAAATTGTATCAATGCCAAGGAACTATAAGTTGCGAAACTATAAGTTGAGGAGGACTCAAAATTTTAGCAGTCTCAATTGACTATGAATACAAAGGTTATTTTGTCCTAACATTTTAACAAGTTATAGGTAACGGGATTCACACGTTACAAACTCTACCACCTAGTAGCCACGATGATAGTGACTCGCGTAGCTAATCGGTCGCCTTTTACGACCTACCTGACAGAACGGCAGTTGGCTTATTCTACAAAGGAGGTTTCGCGTTTTAACGCATCATCAGAGCAATAACCCGATACTATATTGACTTATTGCCCTGATGATGCGGTGTTTATTAATAAAATCTAAATATATATTTTATTAATAAAATCTAAAATACAAACCAAATATCGTGATCAATACTACATATAATAGACACAGAAATTTCTGCAATAATATGCTGCGTAAACTAAAATGGGAGCACGAATCAAATGAACTTGAAAAAAGTCAAAATAATACTAAAGTATGTGGAACACAATAAAAAAAATCTGCCATTTCAAGCAAAAAAATATCTCTCCTTCTGGACTATTGGCAAACTCAGATGGCCCTGATGTTTCGATTAATTTTTGCAATGACTATTTTGCATCTGTTGGCCGCAAGCTAGCTACTAAAATATTAAAAAATTCAAATCAAACAGAGGAAAGTTTAACTGCTAAAATAACTACTGTAAATGGGCCAGCAAACTCATTCTTCATGTTTCCTACTGACGCCTTTGAAGTAGAAGCGTTAATATCGAACTTAAATAATGATAGCGCTCCAGGCCTGGATGGTTTCTCAAACAGACTTATAAAATCTGTAAAAGCTCATATTGTTGTACCGCTGACTCACATTTTTAATCTTAGCCTAGAGTCAAGCTGTTTTCCTGATCTATGGAAGGTTGCTTCAGTGATACCTGAAAGACGGATCTAGAGATGCTCCGGAGAACTACAGGCCGATATCACTTTTAAGCGTGTTTTCTAAATTATTAGAAAAAATTGTCTATAAAAGATTATTGATATTTTTGGAAAGCAATAAGTTACTATCAGAACAGCAATTTGGCTTCAGAAAACATAAGTCAACAGAAGACGCTGCGCAAAGACTGGTAAATTAGTCAAGTATCTGGATGACGGCCTTTGTTGTTATGGAGTATTTCTTGATCTCGCCAAAGCATTTGACACGGTTTCTATTCTCATTCTTTTGCGAAAGCTGGAAGTACTGGGAATTCGTGGTAAAGCGCTAGATTGATTTAAGAGCTATCTCTCAGACAGGAGGCAGCTCGTTAAAATTGACAATATGAGAAGTTCCCTTCTCCCTGTCGATTTTGACGTGCCTCAGGGTAGCATTCTGGGCCCTCTGCTATTCATTATTTACTTGAACGATATCTGTAACCTGAAATTGGAATCGGCAGAAATAGTATGTTGTGCCAATGATACAGAGTGTTATTTTATGGTGATAGTTGGGAAAATGCTAGGTTCGTGGCAGAAAAAGGTTGCATTCCATATACGATTGGTTAAATAACAACCTTCTCTCGTTAAATACTAATAAATCCAAATACATGTGCTTTTACAAGACTGCAAAATCACAGCCATTAAATATGCTAGATCTTAAAATACACACATGTGCTAATAGTAACTCTTTAGCATGTAGTTGTGATACTATAAAGAGAGCGAAGGATATTAAATATCTGGGATTGCACTTGGACGAACGTTTAAGTTTTTATACGCACATCGTAATTTTATCAACTAGGGTACGCAAGGTTATAAGTATCATGAAATTATTGAGAATTTCAACCTGCATTCGAATTCGTAAACTTGTGTATCTTGCGCTCTGCCAGCCATTACTCACCTATTGCATTGGTGTTTGGGGTGGTGCAGCGAAAACCTCTATGCTTCCTATTGAAAGAGCTCAACGTGCCGTTTTAAAGGTCATGACGCGTAAACCCCCTTGGTTTTCAACAAATGCGCTGTACAAGGAAATCAGAGTTTTGAGAGTGCGTCAGCTGTACATCCTTAGAGCATGCATCTCAACTCACAAAAATTTACTTTCTTCTAACAATTATAAATCACTTTAAAAAAAAGAATATTTAGAGTAGATTTGCCAATTGTAAGATCCTCGTTTGCAAAACGTTTTGAGTTTTTTGCCATTGCCATGCCAAAAGTATTTATAACAAGGCGGTTAATTTCTGTGACGTTAAGAATTCTTCAGTTCAAGAATGTATACGTAAAATTACTAGTTGGTTGCAATCTTTAGATTATAATAGGACTGAAGTTATCGTAAATTAAACAATCTCATAGACGAAAGAACACCATGATGTTTTTGTTTTACTTCATAACTTTATATTAATTGGTCGATAATATGTAATTTTAACTTTGAGTGTTATTAATTTATTATGTTTTCAAATTAATGTTTCAATTTTATTTTGATATTACCCTTTATTTTTAATGTGAATCAATTATTATAATTCTATTTATTATTGTACTCGTCCTTTAATGCATGAAATTCTTTTATTTTTAATTAACTACGGTATCCCAAAATACAGGTTTCGCTTAGCTTGGGAACCCCTGGTAATTCAAATATACTAGCAAAAAGCAGAGCTTTGTAAGGGCTCGCAAAGTTATACTATCTAGTAATATTGTTAGAAAAATATTTTTATGAGAATTACATCTTTTAATGTATAGACTTCTATAATCTTTTAATGTATAGAAAAATAAATAATAAAGTATTGCATCTCTCGCATTGTATATCTGTTTTGTTAATCTTTCACCTACCGTTCTTTCTACATGTCCGAACCAACGGAGCATGCCCTTTCTCATCTTTACACCAACACTTTTTTTCAAGCATAACTTCTCTCTCACTTCAACATTACGAACCCGGTCCGCGAGAGTTGCGCGACATATTTTTCATAGCTATTTGTTTCATCGACTGCGTTGTTTATACTTTCATGCCCTTCTAACATACCCAACTCTCACTTTCATACAATATCGTTGGGATAGGCACATGATTACGCAGGGCAAGACGGGCGGGGACCCTGACTTAAAACTGGGCTTTTAAGTAATCTCTCTAACGCTCTATTCACTCTGTTCCCCGCACACATCCCTGCTCTAGACCTAAAACCCCCTTGTGCCTAACACAACATTCCTTCGGACTTCCCTTGCATTCTCCTTTCCATGTTTTACTATACACCTTCGATGCTAAGCTGATCAAACTGATGGCCCTATAGCTATTTCAGTCTATACGTGAACCCTTGCCAGATACAAGGGCCCGATGACCGCGCGCCGCCAGACAAATATAAAGAAAAGTATTTTGTGAAGTAGGCTCTTAATAAGTTCAAAAATCATTAATAAAAATCTTTAAACCGGATGATCCTGCAAGCCATCCCTGAAGCCGTGTTTAAAAGGATACTGTTTTAATTTTTAAAACTTTCGAATTCGATTATTGAGTTCAATCTTTCACCGCAAACCGTTTTTCGATCAGCCAGGTCATTTAAAATCTGTGAGAGAGAAAGATCTTTAATCACGTGCGCACATACAGATATATACTGACGTCATTGAAAAAATATAATCACGTTTCAAGAATCTCAAACCATGGAGATCTGATGAAAGCTCGATTTTTGAAAATCGCGGTTAATAAATATAATTTCCTGCGTAAAGTTTTAAAATCTTTTAAAAATATTTTAAAACATGTTATTTAAAATTGCTCTAATAATACTATACAAATATGAGACAATTTAAACGCAGAAATCTTGCAAACAGTTGATTTCCCACTTCCAGTATCTCCCGTACTCTGCATCAGATCTTCGTCAAATTAAAATAACCTGAGAAGTATCTAGTTACTCCCTGAAATAAAAAAAATCCTTATCGGTTCAGGCGTCTTCGAATATAATCAGTGAACATACTTAAAAAAAGATTCCGCCCAAATAGGAACCTCCTTCTTTTTGGGTAGTCGGCTGATTATTGCTGAAATTGCTGGAAAAGTTGAAACCGTGTTTTTTTTAATTTATTTTTTTCACGGAACAAATTACACTTACTGATCTTACCCCAAAGTAAGCAAATTATTTGCTTGTGCTATGGGCGTTAGTCAACTATACTAATACATAGAAGTACATATATAAATACAAGAATATCGAACCCGAGATTGCGTAGTCAGGGTTGCTAATCACTCGACCAACCGGGTCAAGACTGGAGTTGATGCTACAGAAGAGCAGCGTAAGGTAAAAATTGCCTCCAGAATTGCATAATTATAAATCATAACTCAAAACATCAAGATGGCAAGATTTAAATTTTAACATAATCTGTATTATTAGTTACAATTTGCTTACTTATTTTTTGTATCACTAATCTGGAAAAAGTGACGACTCAAAATTTGGAGGCGCCTACCCTCAATCGATTTTAACTCGTAGGTTTTATAATAGATGGCGTTTCTAGAAAAAAGATTCTAATACAAAACGTATCTTCTATCGATTTTAACTCGTTAGTTTTATAATAGATATCGTTATTAGTAATAAGATTTTAATACAAATTGTATCTTCTATTTTTTTAAGGTCTGTAAAATGGTATTTTATGGTAGATAACATATCTAGACATGAATTTAAACTACTACGTCAAAGCACAAACCTAAAAGTCCGATAATTTTACAGTAAAATGTACCACAAGAGTGCATAGAAAGTGGCCTAGTGTAGGGCTCGCTTCGCTCGCCCTAATAAAATTATTGTTCTTAATTAGCGTAGGTCAATGTTAATTTTTTGTAATCTTTTGTAATACTTATTTTTTAAAGAAATATATTTAAAAAATAAGTATTTTTTTTAATAGTGCCACCAGGTTTTTCGCATTGCAACGTAGCTATTTCGTATTCTCCAATTAACGACGAATCTAACTATGTATATACCATCCGGTAGTCTAATGGGACTATGTTTTGTGTCGTGGGCTCTTAAACCATGTAGCGGTGGAGGTATTTAACCCAATAACTCGTGTCTTCTTCTATGGCCGTGCTGTGAACCTTTTGAATTAATTATTTTCATACATATGGCCCAAGATTATTATTTCATACTAGCTGTGCCGGCGACTTCGTCTGTGTGGAAATATTTGTAAAATAAAAGTAGCCTAAGTTACTCCTTATTACACCAGCTATCTAACAATGAAAGTGCCATCAAAATTAATCCAGTTCTTCCAGAGATAAACTGGAACAAACAAACAGACCAAAATTGTAAAAAAACATTCTTTTGGTATATGTACTTATGTATACATCCATATTATGCATTTTGTAAAAAGTGTTTATTTTAATATTACAAACACTCCAATTTTATTCATTTGCATCTATGTATATTTGTTGTGTGTATTGGGTAATGTGAAAGAAAATATATTTATGGCCTCAGGTTTAGGGTTTTAGGCAAGTGTGTGGTCGGTTTGACTCCAATGTTCGGTGCTGCAGTTAGGTAATTAATAGAGTTTATAGTAGTGCATATTCTGTATTATGACATACATAAATTACATGTTACATTGACTGATATATATTGGCGTCACATATAAGTTGCGTCTGCATCAGCACATTCCAAATGTGTCCCCACATATATCCCCCTCTTCAAAAAAAATAATTTACGAACTCAAAAAATTTTAAGTCCTTAATTGCATGAACAGAACCGCATGAAATGTTATGTTTTACTCCGTGCTATGTTATAAATTGTTTCATATATGAATCATATAGATACAACCTTGGCGGACACAATCATAAAGCTGACTCCACAAAATTCTATAACAATACTCGAACATTCATAGTTATATTTTAATTTACTTTACCAACTTACAAAATCCATGTAAATGTTTTACTCTATTACAAATTTATTGGAACGAAGTTCCTTACGGCAGGCTTGGAGGGGATAGGGATTTTGCTGCGCGACCGAACTGAAAAAAATGTGATAGTAAAACCGTAAGAAAAATGCGTGGAATAAAAGCGTTAAATGAGACGTGCGCAGGCGCGACAGTCGCGTACACAAGCGAGTAGTGCCGTTTAGCCGAAGGAAGTTCGTTCCTACCTGGTGTCCCGCAACACCACATCATTTTTCATTTATTTCACAATGATACTTATGCAAAAATTTAACTTTTTTTACATTTTGATGGCATGTTTAGTATCGAAATTTTACACACAATCTATACATATAATAAAATCGTAGGAAAGTCAAAACTGTACATTGAAAATTTTTTTAAAAGAATACTTGGGGCGTGATCTACAATCGATATCGAA
The DNA here is from genome assembly GCA_036924255.1 of Apodemia mormo. NCBI lineage: Eukaryota > Metazoa > Arthropoda > Insecta > Lepidoptera > Riodinidae > Apodemia > Apodemia mormo. The sequence continues at coordinate 6,327,688 of JAUPFN010000028.1, forward strand.
GCCAAAAATGTAGTTTTTAGAATTTTTGTGTATATATGTCCGGGGTAAACTCAAAAAGTACTGCATGGATTTACTTCAAATATTGCATGAGTATTATTAACAGGTCGGGTCAACATATAGGCTACTTGTTATCACGCTATCGCCTACGGGGGAGGAGCAGTCCGTACTGCTCCGTCCGTAAACGAAGTCAAGTCAAGTAAAATGATTTTACATTGTTAATTTTACACAGTTATAACAAATCAAATTTTTCATATAAAAATGTGTGCTACATTCACATTTTAGATCTAGTTGATGGAGGTGAAACAACTGACCGCATGTTTGCCAACTAGTCACTTTCCGTTCTGCCTTCTATGTAGGTCTCAGAAGGAAACCTGTTCGACGTTTCGGCTGGGGGTGGTCGACACAGGAATCATGTACTGCAATAGCTAAATATTTTCACCGTATAAGGCACCCACTTTTTATCAGCTGTACAATGAAGAAACTCCCTGACCTGGGTTTAAAACCCAATGTCTCATGCTTCTATGCCGAGTCCGGTACTGCTATACCATTAAAATAATGAAATGATTTATTTATAGGTCAGTTCACGAGATACCACGACGAGGAGGAAGAAGGCGTACATGAAGTGGTGGATGTGAAGACCAAAGTAACAGCCCCAATGAGCCCTGTCACTGTACTAACGAGACCAACTGAGTCTCCAATAAAAGCTAATGATATATCTATGCCTAAAAGAGATAAGAGAAATGGTGATAGTTTATTAAGATGTGATTTTTGTAAAAAAACGTTTCGTCAAAAAAAGATTTTAACGAGGCACTTGTATACTCATAGTGATATAAAACCATGCGTATGTAATGTCTGCAACAAAGATTTAAAACATCCCAGTAAATTGCGTGAACATAAATTTATTCACAGTAAAGAGATAAAACCTTATGTGTGTAATGTCTGCGATAAAAGTTTCTATCGACCAAGTCAATTATGTCAACATCAATATACTCACACAGTAGAGAAACTGTTTATTTGTGACTTGTGTGGAAAAACATTCAAACAAAAAATTAATTTAGAAACACATATAAATACTGTACATTATAAAATAAAACCTTATGTGTGTGATGTCTGCGATAGAGGTTTCTCACAACCAAGTAATTTACGTCTCCATCAATATACTCATACCGGAGAGAAATTGTTTACTTGTGACTTGTGTAGAAAAACGTTTAAACTAAAACATCATTTAAAAACACATTTAAATATACACTCTGCAATAAAACCTTATGTGTGTGATGTCTGCGATAAGTGTTTCTCACAATCAAGTGGATTAAGTCAACATAAATATACTCATACTGGAAAAAAACGGTATACTTGTGACTTGTGTAGAAAAACATTTAGTTCTAAACACGTTTTAAAGAACCATTTAAATATACACTATGCAATAAAACCTTATGTGTGTAATGTCTGCGATAGAGGTTTCTCACAATCAAGTAATTTACGTCTCCATCAATATACTCATACCGGAGAGAAATTGTTTACTTGTGACTTGTGTAGAAAAACGTTTAAACTAAAACATCATTTAATAACACATTTAAATATACACTCTGCAATAAAACCTTATGTGTGTGATGTCTGCGATAAGTGTTTCTCACAATCAAGTGGATTAAGTCAACATAAATATACTCATACTGGAAAAAAACGGTATACTTGTGACTTGTGTAGAAAAACATTTAGTTCTAAACACGTTTTAAAGAACCATTTAAATGTACACAATAAAATAAAACCTTAAGTATGTGTGTGATGTCTGTGATAGAGGTTTCTCACAATCAAGTGGATTACGTCTCCATGAATATATTCACACTGGAGTGAAACTGTTTACTTGTGACTTGTGTAGAAAAACATTTACACACAAACATCATTTAAAAACACATTTAAATAGCATACATTATAATATAAAACCTTATGTGTGTAATGTCTGCAATAGAGGTTTCTCACAATCAGGTGTATTACGTCATCATCAATCTACTCACATCGGAGACGAGCTATTTTCTTGCGACTCCTGCAAAAAAGCGTTCAGTCAAAAGAGGTATTTAAAGAGACATTTAAATGTCCACAGTGGTATAAAAACTCACATTTGTGATGTCTGCAACAAGGGATTCTCAGAGTCTACTACTTTGCGTCGACATAAATCTATTCACACTAAAGAAAAATAATATTATGTGATTTGTGTAAAAACATCACGTGCGTCAATGTCTGCACCAAAGGTTTCTCATGTTCTAGTAGTTTGCTTCGACATGAATCTATTCACACTTATCAAAATAATTTTCTTATGGCTTTTATAAAAATATTTATCCAAAAATGCAGTTTAAAAAGCAACTTTTATATGTAAGTAGTTATCTCTCGCGGCTTCGCTCATGTTTCGTAACGGTTTTTAACGGGCTACCTCCCAGTCCTCCCGATTACTATAACATTAAAACAATACACATCCACGTAACAGACGAGATTGTTAACATTTGTGAAGTTATATCAATATTATAAATGCGAAAGTTTAGATGGATGGATTTTTGTTACTCAATCACGTAATAACTAATGGATGAATTCGGATATGATGGCATACAGGTAAATAGTGACCTGGAATAGCACACAGGCTACTTTTTATCCCGGGAAATGTTATTCCCGCGGGATTCATTAAAAAAAATTTATACTGCTGCAGGCTGCGGCTAGTATTAAATAATTGATAAAAATTAAACCTGAACACATTCCCATTAAACTATTTATAACACCCCCGGAACACGCTCGGTATCTCACTTGTTTATATTTATATATATATATATATATATATATATATATATATATATATATATATATATATATATATATATACATATACATATATATATATATATATATATATATATATATATATATATATATATATATATATATATATATATATATATATATATTTTCGCCGTGTTGGTCCCGGCCTGCTTTGAAGTCCAAAGCGGGCCTGGACCAGTGCGGGAGAAACTTCTCACAGAAGTCTAATACCAAGTGATTGATTAGGATAAGGACTGATAAAACCATAGTTTTAAGCAATCCCTAAATGAAACACACTGCAAGTGTATGTGTCGCCGTAGTAACTTAACAGACGTAAGTGCCAAAGCTGTGTACATATTATTCCCCGTGTTGGTCCGGGCTTCTTTGAACAATAGGCCAACTGCCGTTGTACCAGGCAGGTCGTAAAAGGCGACCGATTGGCTATCGAGTCACTAACATCGTGGCTACTAGGTGGTAGAGTTCTGCATTGTCTCGCCCGGGTCTGGTACCACCGCCTTACCTATTCCTGCCGCCTAAGGTAGCCGGTAAACTTATGCATGTGGCATTAGACCTCGCCACAAGATAGCAACGCACCATTAACATCTTTGGTGTCTATAGGCGATGGTTGACTCCATCAGGAGACCCATCTGCTTGTTTGCTATCTTATGATATAAAAAAATATATAGTTTTAATGTTATAGTAATCGGGAGGACTGGGAGGTAGCCCCGTCTTACAGCAGCGCAAAGTCCACAAATTGCATTTAGAAAAAGACTCATTTATTGACTAGTTTTGTATATACTTGGTATTTAAACAAAATTATAATAAAGAAATAGCAGGAAAATGTAACAATGTGCCATACTGAGCGTTGCAAAAATTGTAATCTTGTCGCTGCAAAAGTGTATTTCTTTATAATTATTGATATACTAAAAAATAAATTCTTATATTAAGATGCCAATTACATACATTTATAATATGGTACGTATTTTATAAATGTATATGTATATATATAAAAGTATGTATAAATGTATATATCTAAAAATGTCATAATTTATTATGACATGCCTTGCATGATTATGTTCTAAAATAAAACGCACATGAAGAATTGTAATGGTTTTATTAATCTTCATCATAAATTATTAATATATTGTTACGAATAATCTAGAAGCGTGTAGAGTTGGAGCGCGCGCGCGCTAACTTTCTAGAAATAAAGGAAAGAGATAGCTATTCCTATTGACAAATAAATAGTTGACCTGGGCTATGCCATAATGGACTCTGTGGGATATGGCATAAGGTTGAAAGTAGCGTGTACTAGGATTTATGACTCATAACATGTTTACGATAAAAAGTGATTCATTGTTTCCCGATACATTTAGATTTTTCTGGATCCAGCTAGGACTTTCGCCTGCCTATAAATACAGAGGTGTTGACAAACACAAGTCAGTTTTTATCAAGCGATCGAGAGCGATACATCAAGTGACTAGTGCGAAGCGAGAAGTGTTTTATTGTGTAGTGTTCTAAGTTCAGTGATATTACAGCAAGTGACTATTGTGTAAAGTGTATTTTAGTATTACGTTGTGTTGTGCTGTGTAAATACACGGATTTAATATAAGTGGTGTTTTCCTACAATCACGAACCCGAGTACGTAACAACTGGTGTCGGAAGTGAAATTGTGAAATGCCACTTATTCCGAAGGAAGGTGTTACCACCAGGTCTCAAGCTGAGACACAGAGGGTGTCAGAGGACACTGAGATGCGTGCAGGTGAAGAACCCGCAATTGTTGCCAGCACGTCATTATCGTCGAGCGCAGCCCCTACTGATCTTTCTGTCATCCTGGCAGCTATTCAACAACTGCAGCGGCATCAACACCTTCAGCAACAACAACAACTAAAGCTACAGGAACAGCAACAACAAACGCTGCGTGAACAACTTCAGCAACAACAGCAGGTACAGGAACGACAACAAGAAAGGCTACGGGAACAGATCAAGGAACATTTATTTGGTTTTGACGATAAATTGACTGTTATCTTGGCACAGCAAGACCAGCTTAAAAGCGATGTGGGCCTCGTCAAGCGCGACATGAAGGGTGTTGAGAAGAGGGTTGATCACTTAGAGGCCAGCTGCGACAAAATAAGTGAAAACGTGGACCAACTGGAGAGGGAGGTCATGAAAATGAAGATCACGGGAGTTAAGTCGGGTGCTGCCATTACAAGCTGCTCTCACCAGGTGGGTCCTCGGGTAAAGGTACCCACTTATGACGGTCTTACGTCATGGAGTGCGTACCGCACTCAGTTTGAAATAACAGCGAAGGCCAGTGGTTGGACAGATGAACATTGCCTAACAGCTCTGAGCACGGCGTTACGGGGACAGGCGCTCTCTGTGTTGGATGCAATGCCTAAAGAGTATCAGTTCACTGATTTGATGGAGGCATTGGAAGCTCGCTACGGTGAGCGTCACTTGGAGCATGTGTTACGTGCCCAATTAAAGGACCGTGTACAGAGGAGCGGCGAGGGACTTCAACAATGGGCCGTGGAAATTGAGAAGCTTGTAAGGAAGGCGTATCCTTCAGCCGACGCTAGCACAGTTAATAACACCATCGTCCAAGCGTTTATTGATGGAATTAGAGACCTGGAAGTGCGTGCTGCTGTTCGCCTTCAGCACCACGTGACAATGAAAGAGGCTTTGGCTCATGCTCTGGAGGTAGAAGCTGTTCGCCACGAACCTCGAGCACATAAGGTACGCGAGGTTACAGAAGTTGTGGCTCAATCAAAGGAAGTGGAACCTAGAAGATTGGGCCCCATGTGCCACGCCTGCGATGAACGTGGGCACATTAGAGTTAGCTGCCCAGCCAAACCTATGCCTACAGGTTCAATGAATTGGCGACAGCAAGCGGGAGGAATCTCAGCAGCTGAAGAGAGCAGGCACGTCAAACAGCCTGTTGAACCAGCAGGGAAGCGAGTAACAGCCAGGAGCAAACGCCAGGTGCTGGCTGGACGAGAAACAACCCCAAAAGCTGTCGTACCTCAGGTGAGCGAACGCAGTATGGCGTATCACAGGTTTCATTATTCCGGAAGTAATAATGAAACAATAACAGCAATAAAGTGAGTAAACAATAACAGCAACGTTTGAGTGCTTTTTATATGTATAAAAAGATATTTTATCTAAGTTTCAAAAATTCCCGCCCATATTCGTCCCCCCCGCTGTGAGTAGCCCGCCCCCTGTGAGTAGCCCCTCTCCCCTCTGTGAGTAGCCCTCCCCCCTATAAGTTTCTACTGCTAATCCGCCATGGCACTACTGCCGTGTAGGTGTGTAAGGTTGTGTTTGCATTTTTGATCTATGAAGGTTCACTTCTTCTCCGTTAGGAGTATATTGTTGTGGTGTCAATTTTTGACAATTATTAGTGTAGCGGTAGGTGATTATGACATATACCAACGAAGTCATTCGATTATGAAATTGTCTCAGGATGTATCGATTGGAATTCAGTCAGGTATCGTAATTCGCGACTGAGTTCGATACAAATTGGGACTGGCTGGCAAATCGAAGACAGGAATTTCATTTGTATTTATAGTATCTTCACGCCCGTATCCCCGAAGGGGTAGGCAGAGGTACAACAAGTGCACCCACGATAAGCCGAAGATACTTGGTCCCACAAATGTGATAGGTGGCAAGCCTATCGCCAGCCGGGCACTTTCCAATCCCGGGCAACTTTGTGTTTCTCAGAAAACTGAAAAAACACTTTTTTTTGTGCCCGACCCGGGAATCAAACCCGGAACCTCATGTGGTCAACGCCAACGCTGGACCACTAGACCACAGAGGCGATAAAGGCGTATTCATAGTAATAATGGTGTGTGGTGGACAATACCCGCAACATCTTGCTTCCCTTCCCATACCCGACTACACTCCTTTCACATTTAGTGAGTTTACTGAAGCTGACGTTACAAAAAAAAATTATCTATATCATCGAACGCCGTCGGTTGTGATGAGATTGGACGCAATATGATCATTCCCATACTGGATATTGTTTCTCCTATCCTCACACATATTTTCAACCAGTCCATCGCAACGAGTGTTTCCTAAAACCTGGAAAGATGCTAAAATTGTTCCTTTACCTAAAAAGACGACTCCTATTGCTCTATCGGCCTATCGTTCTATTTTAATTTTACCTTTCCTATCCAAAGTGTTAGAACGCTTAGTCAAACAACAGCTCTCCTACTTCTTAAGTGCTAACAACATTTTAAATGATTTCCAATCTGGTTTTCGTGCCGGTCATAGCACCACAACAGCCTTAATAAAGATCACAGACGACGTTCGTTTTGGTATGGACAGTAAAAAACTAACGGTATTGACAATGCTGGACTTTAGCAATGCTTTTAATACTGTAGACCATGACGTGCTATTGGGTCTCCTGAAGTCTATTAATATATCACTAATCGCTTTCGACTGGCTTAGTAGTTACCTTCGGGGGCGTCGACAGTACGTTCAAACAGCAGCGTTTGCGTCGGCTTGGTCAGACTTATTAGTTGGTGTACCGTAAGGTGGTGTTTTGTCACCACTTTTGTTTGCCATTTTTATTAATTTTATAACTCATACGGTCCACTTCGTACCATCTTTATGCTGATGATTTACAAATCTATTCACAAGCCACGCTATCTGAACTGCCAAATGAGATCCTTTCAATAAATAATGATCAAGCCAATATTGACGTATGGTGCAAATCATTTGGCCACAAACTGAATCCAATTAAATCTCAGGCTATTATAATTGGCAGCCCGGGGTTAGTATAGAAAATTGACTGGGATAATTTACCAGCAGTTAAACTTAGTGGTGTCACTATTCCTTATAGTGATTATGTTAAAAATCTGGGTGTTTATATAGATAATACTTTTTCTTGGACCAAGCAGATTCAAGAGATTAGAGAGAGAGTAAAATTTTTTTTGTAGTTGGAGTTCTCTAAAGCGTCTCAGGTATTTGCTTCCGATTCCTACCAAGATTATGCTGGCTGATTCGTTACTTCTGTCTATTTTAGATTACACGGACGCTAGTTTTGTAAATATCTCCTTAGAACAGATATACAGAATAAACTTGAGCGACTTCAAAATCTATGTATACGATTCATATTTGGTCTGCGCAAATATGATCACATTTCCGAATTTCGCATCATGCTCAAATGGTTACCAATTCATCGTCGGAATGCACATATTCTCTCACAGCTTTACTCCATTCTTTATGATCCAAATTTTCCTGTATATTTGAAGGAAAGATTCACTTTCCGTATCAACCAAGACAAATATCTGAGATCGGCTAACAATCGTTCTCTTTTAATGCCAATTCAAAATACTAATTATTACAGCCGTTCATTCACTTCTGTTCATTCATTCATTCACAAGCTGTGACACTCTGGAATTCTCTTCCTGAGGATATTAGGAAAGAATGATTAAACGTCACTTTCTATACACCTAATTGTAATTTATCCATTTTTGTAATGTAAGTAGTTTACGTATTACCAGTTATTTGTTAGCTTATTTTTATTTTTTGTTATTTTATATTATTGGAATGTTGTCTTTATTTCTTTTAGAAGCAAAAACTATAAATGTACTCGTGGTTAGCACCACTTTTAGAATATATTATTATCCTATCCTTAAGGTTGTCAGGAAGAGATCGCTTTCTCAGTGATAAGACCGCCTTTGTGTATCTAATATGTGTAGAAATAGTCATGTGTGTTGTATATTTTGTCATTTACTTTTGGTGCACAATAAAGAGTTATTGTATTGTATTGTATAGAATACCTCCGCTGAGTATCACAGGACCACAAACAAGCAAGCAACAAATTGGAAAAGTTAAAAACTCAAAAATCGGGTAACACGTGAGCTGAGTGAAGCACACCAACAGAGTTCTGCGTCCATTTCTCAACCGTCACAACGAGAGCATTTTGACTTGTAATGAATAATGGGTCCTTTACGACAGCGTCAGAGACTTTAATCATGATATTATATGAACGATCAGCCAAATTCATTATGTCTAAAGCGAAATTTGATTCAGAAAAGTTACTAGTGTGGCTGTTGGATTAACTAGTTTGTATTCTAGATTAAGACGCTACTTTACAGAAGTCCATAATTCAATAACGAAATTAAGATATTTAATTTTCAAAATTTTCGCGAAATCTTATTTGAAACTGCTGTGATGCAACTGAAGCAAAAGATAGCACTTCACTGTATGAAGGGTGACGCGTTAACATGTACGTAGGTCACACTATAAGTTTTGCGTAACTTAAAAATACAACATGTTATAACCAAAATATTATGTTTATTGCTTTTCAAAATAATCCCCTTTACATTTTTTCATGCGATCGAACCATTTTTTAAAACAGGAGGACCACACATCTGAAGGCATGTTTTCTACGTGCTGATTGAACACTATCACTGCCTCTTCGGAGTTGGTAAAAGTAAAACCTCTCATCAAATCTTTGATTTTGGGGAAAATACAGAAATCACAGGGTGCTAGGTCGGGGCTATGCGCAGGATGAGTGACGAGATGTACTTTTTCGGAAGCTAAAAATGACTTTGTTTTGTTGGCCGTGTGTGAAGAAGCGTTATCATATCTAACACGGTGCTTTTCTCCCAAAAGCATTTTGAAGACGAGCGACATATCTTGCGGAGAAAGAGAACTTTTAAAATCATAAAAAATCAACGCTCTAAAATCTTTTCGACTTAATTCCATTTTCGTTGCGTACGTAGAACTTTGATGTGTGATAAAAAAAAGCAATTGACAAATAATTTCCCGCCAATTGTTTTTTTTTTATTACTATGAAGGTTGCAACGTTTTAAAAATATAACATTGACATTCAAATAGTTCCGATTAGCTAGAAGTGCAAAACTTATAGTGTACCCCATGTATAATTTAATGTTTCCCTTCATATCGTGAAGTGCTGATCGACTCTACTCTTCTTGGTTACGAAGTGAAACGTGCGTGGAGTGCATAATTTGTGTATTGCTGCCTTTGCTACTGACGTGTAATAAACTGATGGCCGTGTCTGGACTATTGTGCCGCCGGGGTCTCCTTTAATTTTCAGACCTCTCATAAGTTTGCCCCATTCCTTATCCTACCTTTTGTTTCAGGTGCAAATTGGAAGTTTAACCGTAATGCTACCAAAATTAATATTTTCGTAAGCTTGAGTTATTTTAAGCAAAATATAAAAAAATCTACTGTATGATTTTTGATATTATTTAATAGGAAAACCTACCACCAAGCGGTGCCATGTATCGTACTTAGGTATGTTATGTAGAGGCCACTTCGAAGATTCCGTTGTCTGCAAACATTACGAGTAGTAAGAGCCATGTGTGACTGCTTGAAGTTCGAGGAGATTTTTATATCATGCTACTCCCCGTGCTTGTCCGAGCTGCTTCTAAACAATAGATCAGCTGCCGTAAACAGACGACTGCGTCCGTACTACTGAGTCATCTCGTAAAAGGCGAGAGAAGGTTGATACGCGCCACTACAGCCCAAGGGCGGATCCAGGGGAGGGTCATACCCCCCCCCCCCTCTAGGTATGGATTTTTTAGGATTAGATAAGGATTAAGGCGATTACAGCTGCGAACGATCTTGAGTTTCTAACAGGAGCAGCGCAAATATTATTTCGCGCGTGGCATGGTCCAGAGTCAAAGAGTATTTACAGTGGATGCAGATACAAACGTTTTAACATTTTTGTTCACCTATATGAACTTTTATCATCATGAATCGACTAAATGTTGTCAAACTCAAAACCAATAACCAGTAATCGCTCATTTATCGATTACATATACATTCATTTTAGAAAAACGATAAATATCTAAAGAAAAAAAAATACCGAAAATCGACAAAAAATTATATAAAAATTTACGCAATAATAACAGTTACGTATCCTATTTCTTTGAAAGTGTTGTAATATACAATACATCCCGTGTAGCACTTTATTTTAATACATGCAATCAACAATTAATATTTAGCAAAACCTTTCAAAATTTGATTTTGTAAAATGTAATCTCTTGAATAATATTTTAAAACTAACTAGCTTCTTAGTTTTTGTTTCAAAATCTCGTAATAAAAAAGAAGATATATAAATTGATTTAATGTTTATAGAGGAAACTACTAAATAAGTTGTTTTATTTAGACTATTTGTATGTATAATATATTTAATTTATTATTTTTTTGTTGCGAAGTCCTTGTTACCTTCAAATAGTACCAATTTTTATTTTTTTTTTCTTTAGAATTTTGCTTTTTATTCGCTTGCTTGAATTATTTTCGTTGTTTATATGTTTTATTTATTTATTTTTTTGTACTCAGCGTCTACTCGCAAACAAAACTATTTATAAAATACTAGCTTTCAGCCCCTTTAATACCCTCTTTTACCTCTTTAAGAGATAAAACTCACAGCATCCTTACATGCATGTTTATTTAATTGAATTAAAGAACATGACTAATAAATTTGACGAGATTTTGATAAAACATATTTTATTTTTTTTACAAAGTTTACCACTTTTTTCATCGTTTAAAGAGATGACATTTGAAAACCTTAAACTCGTATTCATTTAATTGTATTAAAAATCATAAATACTAAGTTTTAAATAATGTCTATAATATTCTACAATAAACAATCTATTTTTTATACAAACATCAATGCTTTTTTACCCCTTTTTTAATGCTTTTTTTATGAAATTCAAAAAAATCCCCAAATATATGATTCTTAAATTGTGTTGAAGAACGTAAGTGCCGAATTTCAAGTTATTTTGACCATAAACGTTTGATTTTTCATATAAATTGTAACACTCACTTTTACTCCTTTTATGGATGAAACTTCTAACATTACATGCATGTTTCTTCAATTTCGATTGAAGAGCATAAGTACTAAAAAATCCGAAAATTCGTACATCTTAATTGTATTAAAAATCATAAATACTAAATTAAAATAGTTTAGATTTTATAGTAATGCAATAAATAAACAATTCATTTTTGATACAAACTTTAAAGCCTCTTTTTACCTCTCTATGGGCTAGAATTCAAAAAAATATTAAATTTGTATTTAATTTTTTTTCAGTTAAAGGATAATTTAATTACAGCATATCATTCATTTCAACTCAAAAATGACAAAGTTTCATACAAACTTTCACCCCCTATTTCACCATCTTAGGGGATGAATTTAAAATAACCCTTTCTTATTCCTTGTCTATATCATAACAACAACATCTGTAAAAAACCAACCTTCTCGATCCAAGCTCATTATCTACTATAAAAAGACATCCAAGCGTAAACGAAATGTTCAATTCCCACACGGCACAACCTTACTATTGTGCCAAACGTTCTATCTGTACTATTACTCTTTGACTCGAATATGGAGAGCGGAGCACGCTAACATGCGACACAGCCTCCCCGTATGAACGCTACCGGGAGACTGACTACCCTATATACATATTAATTTATGAGACTGACTTTTGACGCGAGCGCTGTCCACGAATTAAATAATAAGGTTTTTATTGATTTAATAGCACACTATAATGATTTTGTAAAATTTTGAACTTAAATTTTATAAAGCAATAAATTGTCTGTAATAAAAAGAAAAAGTCATCAAAATCGTTACCGTAGTTTGGAAGTTATAGGCAAATTTTTGCGTAAAAATAAGAAAGATATTCGATTTTTTTCCGTCAAAAATAACAATAAAATTTAAAAAAACGAACTTAAAATTTAAACTTTATTATATTATACGCATAATGCATATTTTTTTTTAATTATTGGACCAACCGGTTAGCAGTAGTAGGCTTTCAAAGAGGCGTCTATTTCGTAGTTTGGCATTACCTATCGCCTTAATCCCTATCTTTACTAAAACTCAAACATGTGACCTCTCTGGCTGGATCCGTCCTTGCTACAATCGTGGTAGCAAAGTTTTCAGAGTAGTGTAACGTCTCGCTCGGGTCCGGTGCCACCGCCTCACCTGTCGCCGCAACAGCGTCAGTGCGAGAGTCGCTTGCTTTAGAAATATTTTATAGCAGAACTCGTCATCGTTATCATTTGAGGTGGATTGGCAACGCACAGAAATGTTTAAACCAGTGAAACAAGTAGGCTTTCTTACAAAAATTTTATTATATTTACAAAATAAACTCGTATAATCTAAGATATTGTTCAATACAAATCCAAGAGTGCAGTTTCGTTGAGTTAATCTAGACAACATAAAAATATATCTGTTTCATTTACACTCAAGTCTCTGGTGCTCCGTCTCGCGACGCAGCAGTCATGATTTTGATTTCACTGATTTTCGGAAGACTCGGGGCTCTATTCATGACACAGATTACTTATGTATAAAATTCATGCAACAAATGTCAATAAAGTCGATACGTTTGGGACTATTATGTTCTTACACATTACGTCGCGTCGTATAGCGACGCGACGTTGTGTAGTGTTTGAATATGTAAGTCCTAAGCGCTTCGATTCGGTTACGTTTTGTAACGTGAATCAGCGACCTGATTTGTGCTATTACTTTGTTTTAAATAACGACATCACTTTCACTAGAGGCGCCTTGTCACTTTTATACTCGCAGCAATTAATTCATTGCTAATATTTATCGTGTAACTATCATCGTCGCTGCGTTGATAGCGATGTTTTGCCGGCAACATAAATTTCCATAGTTCGTAGTGGTGAAATTTTTAGAGCACTTAATTTTTAAACTTGAATCCTAATTAGCACCAAAACAGCCCCAAATTTTATCTTTTTCTAAATGCAATTTGTGGACTTTGCGCTGTTGTGAGACGGGGCTACCTCCCAGTCCTCCCGATTACTATAACATTAAAACTATACACATCCACGTAACGGAGAGATTAACATTTGTGAAGTTATATCAATATTATAAATGCGAAAGTTTAGATGGATGGATTTTTGTTACTCAATCACATAAATAACTAATGAATGAATTCGAATATGATGGCATACAGGTAAATGATGACCTGGAATAGGACACGGGCTACTTTTTATCCCGGAAAAATAAGTTGTTCCCGCGGGATTCGTTAAAAACTTTTATACTGCTGCACGCTGCGGCTAGTATTAAATATGCGGGAATCAGTTTTGATAAAAATTAAACCTGAACAAATTCCAATTGAACTATTTGTAACACCCCTGGAACACACTCGGTATCTCATGTTGCAGTGAAATTGTCAATACCGTTAGATTATAATCTACCTAAGTGATATTATAATGTAACTGCTAACCTAACCTAACCAAATTATAAACTCCCTAGGCAGATTATAATCTAACGGTTTTGACAATTTCGTTGCGACATATAAGATAGCAAATAAGCAGATGGGTCTCCTGATGGAAAGAATCAACTATCGCTTATAGACACCAAAGATGTTATTTGTTCGTTGCTATCTTGCGGCGAGGTCTAATGCCACATGCATAAGATTACCGGCTACCTTACCCTCCAAGCCGAAACACGACAGTGACAAGCACTGTCGCTATTGCGGCAGGAATAGGTAAGGAGGTGGTACCAGACCCGGGTGAGACAATGCAGAACTCTACCACCTAGTAGCCACGATGTTAGTGACTCGATAGCCAATCGGTCGCCTTTTACGACCTGCCTGGTACAACGGCAGTTGGCCTATTGTTCAAAGAAGCCCGGACCAACACGGGGAATAATATGTACACAGCTTTGGCACTTACGTCTGTTAAGTTACTACGGCGACACATACACTTGCAGTGTGTTTCATTTAGGGATTGCTTAAAACTATGGTTTTATCAGTCCTTATCCTAATTAATCACTTGGTATTAGACTTCTGTGAGAAGTTTCTCCCGCACTGGTCCAGGCCCGCTTTGGACAACACAATTGGCTACCGTCGTGACCACCAGGCGGTAGAGTTCTACGACGTCTCGTCCGGGTCTGGTGCCACCGCCTCACCAGTTCCTGCCGCAATACCGTCGGTGCTTGTTGCTGTCGTGTTCCTTTGGAAGGTAAGGTAGCCGGTAAACTTATGCATCCCGCCACACGGATCGCCACGCACAACTAACATCTTTGATGTCTATAGGCGATGATTTTTATTTCCATCAGAAGAGCCATTTGCTTCCTATGATATAAAATACAGTTATAAATAATTACCAACCTTTTAAAACCGTTACGAAACATGAGCGAAGCCGCGAGAGATAACTACTTACATATAAAAGTTGCTTTTTAAACTGCCTTTTTGGGTAAATATTTTTACAGAAGCCATAAGAAAATAATTTTGATAAGTGTGAATAAATTCGTGTCGACGCAAACTACTAGAACATGGGAAACCTTTGGTGCAGACATTAACGCACGTGATGATTTTACGAAAATCAAAAGAAAATTATTTTTCTTTAGTGTGAATAGATTTATGTCGACGAAAATTACTAGAGTCTGAGAATCCCTTGTTGCAGACATTACAAATGTGAGGTTTTATAACACTGTGGATATTTAAATGTCTCTTTAAATGCCTCTTTTGACTGAACGCTTTTTTACAAGAGTCGCAAGAAAATAGCTCCTCTCCGGTGTGAGTACATTGATGTCGACGTAAATCACTTGATCGCAAGAAACACCTTTTGCAGAAATTACACACATAAGGTTTTATTTTAGAATGTATATTATTTAAATGTGTTTTTAAACGATGTTTGTGTGTAAATGTTTTTCTACACAAGTCACAAGTAAACAGTTTCTCTCCGGTGTGAATATATTCATGGATACGTAATCCACTTGATTGTGAGAAACCTCTATCACAGACATCACACACATAAGGTTTTATTTTATTGTGTATATTTAAATGGTTCTTTAAATCGTGTTTAAAACTAAATGTTTTTCTACACAAGTCACAAGTATACCGTTTTTCTCCAGTATGAGTATATTTATGTTGACTTAATCCACTTGAGTGTGAGAAACACTTATCGCAGACATCACACACATAAGGTTTTATTGCAGAGTGTATATTTAAATGTGTTTTTAAATGATGTTTTAGTTTAAACGTTTTTCTACACAAGTCACAAGTAAACAATTTCTCTCCGGTATGAGTATATTGATGGAGACGTAAATTACTTGATTGTGAGAAACCTCTATCGCAGACATTACACACATAAGGTTTTATTGCATAGTGTATATTTAAATGTGTTTTTAAATAACTTTTTCGTTTAAATGTTTTTCCGCACAAGTCACAAGTAAACAATTTCTCTCTGGTGTGAGTATGTTGATGACGACGTAATCCACGTGGTTGTGTGAAACCTCTATCGCAGACATTACACACATAAGGTTTTATCTCTTTACTGTGAATACATTTATCTTCACGCAATTTACTCGGGTGTTTGAAATCTTTGTTGCAGACATTACATACGTATAGTTTTATATCACTGTGAGTAAACAAGTGCCTCATTAAAATCTTTTTTTGATGAAACGTTTTTTTACAACAATCACATCTTAATAAACTATCTCCATTTCTCTTATCTCTTTTAGGTCTAGATATATAATTAGGTTTTATTGGAGACTCAGTTGGTCTCGTTAGTGCAGCGACAGGGCTCATTGGGGCTGTTACTTCAGTCTTCACATCCACCACTTCATCTACGCCTTCTTCCTCCTCGTCGTGGTATCTCGTGAACCGACCTATAAATAAAACGTTTCATCATTTTAATTTAGACATGTGTAACACTGCTCTGCGCAGCGCAATTGCGCTAACTCAATTCACTGGCCAGGTGTGTCAACCACTGGAGGCAGCACTTCTAATACCTACTTGAAACACAATTTCAAATACTGCTGTCAATTCAATACTGCTGTCTTCTGAGGTCTTACCCTGTCTTTCTAACACAGCTGTATAAAAGGAGACGGAGAGACCTCACAGATAGAGATATAACGTAAATATTTGTTTCAATTGATTAATACGAGTGCTAACTCCACCTACACCTAATACTTCATGGTCATGACTCTCATGAGTCACGACTCACTCGTTGAGTTACCAATGAACCAACGCAATTCACGCGCTGCACTGTTTGTTCCAAGAATCTGTAGCGTGGCGCACCGCGCACGTTTCGTTCAAGTGAAGTGAAGTGAGCTTCACAGTTCGCGTCACTCGCGCGGGCCGCGTCAGATTTATTGCGCCATGGCGCAATTTTGAGTTAGCGCAAAGAGCCGGCGCAGTACACTGCGCTTGAGTTACTGAGTTAACGCAAGGAATTTCGCTGAGTTACCCATGTCTTTTAATTACAGCAGTACCGGACTCGGAATAGACGCATGGGATATTGGGTTTGTAACCCAGGTCAGGGTAGTCAGTCAGAGTGTGTGTGTGTGTATGTGTGTGTGTATATGTGTGTGTGTGTTTGTGTGTGTGCTTGCGTGCGTGCGTGCGAGCGCACGCGCGTTTGTGCATGTGCATGTATGTGTCAAAAAACAAAAATCACAAGAAAGCAGAAAGCTGTTTGTCTCCAGTGTGAGTAAATTTGTAGGTAATAACACAGACTTGTTACATTACACACATAATAAGGCGTTACTTCTTTACATTCATATTGATCATCTGCTAATATTGATCTGTTAACATGCTAATATTGATCAACTGCGAAAGTTGATGGGTGCAGGATGGATGTTTGGATGGGTGTTTGTTACTCAATGACGCAAAAACTACTGAAAGGTTTTGAATGAAATCTGGCACACAGGTAGATGATAGCAATAGCACATAAGCTACTTTTTATCCCGGAAAAATTAGGTGATCCCGCGGGATTTGCTACAAACTGTAATAATGCAGCTAGTGTATATATATATATATATATATATATATATATATATATATATATATATATATATATATATATATATATATATATATATATATATATATATATATACAAGAGGCTTTCAATGATCAATCAATCAATTCTCAGATCAAGATCAAATATTCTCGGTATCGGAGTGGTTTACTAAATATATGTGAGTGGTTACGCAAAAAGGGACCTCAAGGGAAAATAATTGATTTCGAGTAAATCACGTTTAAAATGTTGAGTCGAAATGAGTTTCGCCACGAGTGCGGGAGAGAGGCGCGGGGTGTTTTATGTTAGTGTCGTTAGTGAGCGACTTCGTCAGTGAGAAATAGCACGTGTTTGCGATAGCTGTATTATTGGTGACTTATTTATTCGTCTTTTTCTTGTCTTTATGTGCGCGCTAGAAAAAGAAACTAGTGTGCGCTGTGTATAAGGTGTAATATTTTCAAAACTGCCTTGGCTTACATAAAAAATCATTTAAAAAAAACTACGGCACCTAAAATTATTTTGATTAGAACAAAACAAAGATGAAGGACCATAGAATCAGAATTTATCAAAAAAAAAAACCGTTTCCAATCCCTTCAGGTCCCTTTTTGCGTAACCACTCACATATGGTTAATGTAATTACATTATTTGCTAAATACACTATCTGAGGGTATAATTATAACGTGCAGAATGACTGACGCTCCAGTGATGAAAAAAAATAAGCATCGTGCAGTTATTAAATTCCTCACTAAGCAGGGAAAAAGCCAACAAACCATTCATGAATAGATGGTTGCTGTTTACCAAGACTCTGCATGGTCGTTATCCACCGTTCAAAAATGGTCAAGTGAATTTAAAAGGGGCAAGGAAACCTTTGAAGAAGACCCTTGCCCAGGCGGGCATGTTAGTGCTATCACTGAATAAATGTCACAAAAGTTGAGAAACCTATACTCGAAGATGCCCAAATAAAAATCAAGATGTGAGCTGTGATGAGTAACTTATCTGTGGGTACCATACACGCTATCCTTCATGACCATCTTAACCTTTCAAAGGTCAGTGCAAGATGGGTGCCACGAATGCTTATGGCACCTCAAAAACAAGTGCGAGTCGAGTGTTGTAAGATTTTAGAACTCTTTGGTGAAAATCCAGTGAGTGTATTTGATCAGCTGGTTACTGGAGATGAGACATGGATTCATCACTATGATCCTGAGAGCAAGCAAGAGTCTATGCAAGGCATGCTGCATAAAAAGGGTGCAGACTCCCCTAGGAAATACAAAGTCATCCCATCGGCCGAAAAAACTATGGCCTCGGTTTTTTAGGATTCTAAAGGAATTTTATTAATCAAGTACACGAAACGGGGTGAAAGTATAACCGCAGCAACATACACAAATATTTTACGCAATTTGAGGTAGGCGATTAAAGAAAAAAGGTGAGGAAATTTACAGCGGGGGTATTGCTGCTTCACGACAATGCGCCGGTTCACACTGCGCGCGTTGCGAAAGCTGCTGTACGAGACTGTAGCTTCAAGGAAATTAACCACCCACCTTACAGTCCAGACCTGGCCCCTAATGATTACTACCTATTCCAAAATTTGAAGAAAGATCTTCGTGAAAGTGATTTTCCGACAATGAAGAACTGAAGCCAGCGATTAATGCATATTTTGCAAAGAAGCCAGAAGAATATTTCTTACAAGGCTTAGAAAAATTAATATCTCATTCTAATATATGTATTGAGATCCTAGATTACATTGAGAAATACATATGTGTCATAAGATAGCAAACAATCAGATGGGTCTCCTTTTGCTATTGCCTTGCTATCTTGTGCAACGCAACAGCAAAAGGAGCCAAATGCATACGTTTACCGGCAACATTTTACCTCCAAACCGGAACACGAAACTGACAAGCACTGATGGTATTGCAGCAGGAATAAGTAAGGCAGTGGTACCACAGCCGAGCACAGAATATATAATAGTCCAGAAGGGTCACTCCTTTGATCTCGAAGAAAGTCGCTCATTTAATAGCCTACATAGGTAACTCTCAATGCACCTGTTACATTCGAAATGGCACCGCACTACTTCGCTCACAAGAATGAATTTCATTTGTGTTCCAAATTTACCTCCACCGCTAAAGCATTAGCGTTGTTTGTATACGCAAAGTAAAATACCGGCCGGCTCGCCGCGGTGCCCGCCGCTGATGCGTTGTTGCCGCACTTACGTGAAATAGTAATCAACTTTGTTAATGATATTAATATTAAAATATACCTAATTTGTGACGGATATTTAAGTTGCATTACTGGGGCATAGCGAATCTACGGAATCCCGAAATGTAGGTCATAGATAGATATAGTTTGCTCAAAAAGTATTAAGAAATCTGAGCAAATTACAAACGAAAAAAACAATAGCGACCCACCTCCTAATATGAAACAACATGCCTTACTATCATCGTTCTTACACCTGCTTAAGAAATATGTACTTAAAAGTTTATGTCCTTAGTTACGAGTTCGACCGCCCCGTTGGTCGAGTGGTTAGCGATCCTGACTACGCGATCGACGGGGCTCGGGTTCGATCCCCGACGGGGACAAGCATTTGTGTCATGAACATAAATGTTTGTATTTCCGGGTTTGGGTGTATGTATATTAAATATATTCTTGTATTTATATATGTATTTCTATGTATTAGTATCATTGACTAACACCCATAACACAAGCAAATAATTTGCTTACTTTGGGGTTAGATCAGTTAGTGTAATTTGTCCCTTGAATATTTATTTATTTATTATTATTTATTTATTATTTACGAGTAAAATAAACAAAATGTAAATGTTTCTTATCTTTCAAAATTTTTCAATAAAGTAAGAAAAGAAAGCTTTACCGACCAACCGACAGGCCGTCGTCGAACAAGTGGGGCGGCCCCCACTGATTTGCAACCTCAAGTTTGGGGCTCGGGTTCGATCCCCGACGGGGACAAGCATTTGTGTCATGAACATTAATGTTTGTATTTCCGGGTTTGGGTGTATGTATATTAAATATATTCTTGTATTTATATATGTATTTCTATGTATTAGTATCATTGACTAACACCCATAACACAAGCAAATAATTTGCTTACTTTGGGGTTAGATCAGTTAGTGTAATTTGTCCCTTGAATATTTATTTATTTATTATTATTTATTTATTATTTACGAGTAAAATAAACAAAATGTAAATGTTTCTTATCTTTCAAAATTTTTCAATAAAGTAAGAAAAGAAAGCTTTACCGACCAACCGACAGGCCGTCGTCGAACAAGTGGGACGGCCCCCACTGATTTGCAACCTCAAGTTTTCGCACGCTGCAGGTGATTATCACGGTAGGTATAGGCGAGTGTCAGAGGTCTGACCCGGGTGAGACAATGCAGAACTCTATCACCTAGTAGCCACGATGGTAGTGACTCGCATAGCTAATAGTTCGCTTTTTACAACCTGCCTGGCGGAAGGGCAGTAAGGCTATTCTTCAAAAGAGCCCGGGACCACCAACCAATTATTATATAATACCAGTTCTATTAACTAATTGTTACTATAACGTGAATTCCTAGTCTTTAATACAAATGCTAAAAATGTTAAATGTAATCGCCTCTGTGGTCTAGTTGTCCCGTGCCGGTGTTGACTACATGCGATCCCAGGTTTGGTGCCAAGGTTGGACAATTCAAAAACTGATTTTTGTCAGTTTTCTGATAAAAACAAAGTTGGCCAGGATTGGGTTAGGTGCCTGATTGTGATCGGTGAGAGGCTTGCAATCTATCACATTGGGGGAGTTAAGTATCTTCTGCTAATCATGGGTGCACTCGTACCTCTACCTACCTCTTCAAGGATACGGGCGTGAAGATACTTTTTTCTCATACAAATGTAATTTCCTAGTGACTAACCGCTCATTTGGAGTCTCACGTTACAGGTTAGCAGTACACTTTGGAGTGTCTCTCTACTATCGGGCCCGTGATCTTCAAGGCATGTCTACCATTGAAACCCATGATTTTTGGGGCATGCATCTCCCTACAGACCTGTGATCATTGAGTACTTTCCCTTTTGAGATTATTCACTTTCCATTGGATCTCGTGCTAGCGACTCTAACATAATAATAATAATAATACAGTAGAATCCGTTTATTATGACTCCGCCTATATTGACCAGCCGGTTATTATGACGTAATTGCACTACGAAGTTTGGTTTTCATATAAAATTCTCTATAAAAAAGTCGGATATAATGACTTCCCTTACAGTGACATGTCGCTTATTATGACCCATTTTTAATAAATTATGTCCGGTTATAATGACCGACATGATTCTTTACACCTTCGGTATTGTTCGTTGATTCCCGACGACGTTCGGCACGTGGCTCTTATTTGTTTTGAATCTCAGTGAGTAATTGACAGTTGAAGGTCAAGGTCATTGTTTTTCGTTGGTTACTGTGAAAAAAATGTCATCTCAACGACGTAAAGCATTTACAATTGAGGAGAAAGGTGCAATAATATGCAGATTAGAAAATGGAGAATCTAACTCATGTCTCGCAAAGGAATTTGGCGTGGGTCATTCAACAATCTCAATGATTTTTAAAAACAATAACCGCATTAAGGAATCGTTCAATTCAAATGTTTTGAAACCGAAGAGGCTTCGAAAATCACGACAAGAAAATGTTGATCAAGCATTAATTCAGTGGTTTAAAAACATGAGAAACAAAGGAATACCTATCAGCGGTCCTATGCTACAGGAAAAGGCAAATGGTTTTGCCGCGCGTTTTGGTATTCTCGACTTCAATTGTTCTGCAAGCTGGATCAGTCGTTTTAAAGTTCGACATAACATTGTGGCTGAAAAAATTGTCGGTGAATCTTCGTCTGTAGATCAAAATTCAACAACAAACTGGTTGATATCTGTGTGGCCGAATTTACGAAGACAATTTTCTGATGATGAGATATTTAATGCTGATGAAACTGGACTTTTTTACAAATTAATGCCGGATAAAACTTTAAAATTTAAAGGTGAAAATTGTAGTGGAGGTAAGTTATCGAAAGATAGAATAACTGTCATGGTAACAGCGAATATGAGTGGCACAGAGAAGAAGAAATTGCTCATTATTGGAAAGTCACAAAAACCAAGATGTTTTAAAGGTGTCAAATCATTACCTGTCGATTATGCTAACAATCGTAAAGCTTGGATGACGTCAGAACTTTTTGAAAAATGGCTTCGTGATTGGGATCGTGATTTGGTGAAGAAGAAGAAAAAGATTCTATTGCTGGTTGATAATTGCCCGGCGCATCCAAATGTTACTGATTTAAAGTCTATAACACTTGCTTTCCTTCCGCCGAATACAACATCAGTACTACAGCCAATGGATCAGGGAATAATACGATCACTCAAAATGAATTTTAGGAAAAACCTTGTGCTCAAAATGATTAATTGTCTTGATGCTAATGAAAACCACTCTTCTACAAAAGTAACGGTGCTAGATGCAATTCTGATGGTTAATGATGCGTGGAATAAAATGTCTCAAAGTACCATTCATAACTGTTTTAAACACGCAGGATTCATTGAAAGCCACAACGGTTTACCTATTCAAATATCAGAACATGAATTCGATGAAGAAGATGACATTCCTTTATCTTTGTGTTCACGAAACCTAAACTCAGATTCTTTAGCAGCACCGGAAATGTGGGAAGATTATGTTGACATCGATAGCGGTCTCCTCACATCCGAAGAACTCACCGATGAAAATATCGTACAGAACATTAGTGCTAAGGAACAACTCGAAAGTGATGGGGAAGAGGAAGTTGAGGAAGCACCATTACCTACCGCAGAAGAGGCATTAAAAGCTGCAGAATTATTATCACGATTTGTTCACAGCAATATTGAAAATGATAATTTGACCATAGCTATGTCTTCTATACACAATAGTATTAGAGATTGTTTTTACAATAAATTGAAAAAACAAAAGCAGACAAAAATTACAGATTACTTAAAGTAAAAAATACACTGGTACATATGTGTTATTATAATAATGTGCTGATTACGTGCAATTTTGATTTTGATTTAATATGTATGTATACATACATATGTAATTATGTACGATGTTTCTGGATTAAAATACTTAAATACATACATATTTACATAAAAAAAGTTTTTCATTTCACATAACGCTTTATATGACGTCCGCTTATTATGACGTGTTTGTCAATTCCTTTCGAAGTCATTATAAACGGACTCTACTGTATACTTTATTGCACACAACACACATCATTTACAGTAGAAAATAACAATGTACGATAAGGAACGGAGCACAAATAGGCGGTCTTATCACCCATCAGTGATCTCTTCCAGACAACCAGCGACTTTAGGAAATATTTACATTTACGTGGGCATTGGTGCTCATCTTACAAAAAAAAGTGATAAATAAAAATATAAGTGCTAACCAATTTAAGTGCTATATATAAATTATAACTACATACTTGGATACATAAATACATACATATATATATATATATATATATATATATATATATATATATATATATATATATATAATATACATATATACATACATACATTTATACATACATACATTTATACATACATACATACTCACATACATACATACATATTATGTACTTACTAAAAGGCAAAAACATAAATCAAATATGAGATTAGTGATGACTCGTTACAGGAAAAACACGCTCAGCATAAAAAAAAAGAATAAGAAATTAAAAAAAAATATTACAGGATGTAATTAAGTACCTAGGTAATTTTCCTAAAAACAATGTAATTTTAATAATTTGAACACATTAATCCTTGTTATTGCTTTACAGGTATTCATAATAGATAGTGGGAGTTAAGTAGTCGTTTAAAACTAGCTAAATTATGCGCTGTTCGAATGTTAACAGGCAAAGCATTCCATAATCTAATGCTCTGCACAACAAGTGACTGTGAGTAAAATTTTGTATAATGAGTAGGAATTTTTAAAATAAGGTTATTAAAAGTGCGAGAAGCTTTACTGGGAGAGGCCAAAAAGTTGAATTGGTTCCTGAGGTAGTGAGGAGCAGCCGGGTCAAAGAGGACACGATACAGTAAATGAAGCATGTGAGCATTCCGGCGAAGACGAATTGGGAGCCACTTGAGTTGAAAACGAAATTCAGAGATATGATCATACTTGCGCAAACCAAATATGAATCTTATGCAGAAATTTTGGATTCGCTCAAGTTTATCAAGTTGAGCCTCAGTCAAGTCAGGATAGCAAACGTCGGCATAGTCAAGAAGTGGAAGTAGCAAAGATTGAGCCAACATGATCTTTGTAGGGATTGGAAGAAAATTACGTAACCGCCTTAATGCAGCAGCAGCTGAAAACACTTTGCCACTAATACTATTTATCTGCTGACTCCAAGACAGCGTTTCGTCAATGAATATGCTAAGATTTTTGACGCATTTACTGAACGGAATATCAATACCGTCAATATTAATCTTAGGTATGCTAGCCCAATTAACCCTCGAAATAAAGTTAGGGCTACCGACAAGCATAACCTGGGTTTTAGTAGGATTGAGTATTAATCCATATTGACGAGCCCATCCCGACACGGCAGCAAGTTCTGTATTCATCGACGAAACTGCCAAAGAAAGATCATCGAGAGAAGTTTGAGTATAAATTTGAAGTTCATCTGCATAAAGGTGGTAAGGAAAAGACAGTGCGGAGGTGACAGAATTTATATAAATGGAAAATAGCAGTGGAGATAATACACCACCTTGTGGTACTCCAGCAGTAATAGAGCAGCAATCAGAGCACTGATCTTCCACCCGTATTTGTTGCCTTCGTCCTTGCAAGTAACTGCGAAACCAATTAACCACAGTAGGAGAAACATTGATAGACTGTAAAACACTCAGCAAAATATCCGTGTCAACGGTGTTAAAAGCATTACTAAAATCAAGTAACGTTAGTATAGTAATTTGTTTATTGTCCATACCGGAACGTATATCATCTGTTATTCTAGCTAGTGCTGTAGTCGTGCTATGACCTAAACGAAAACCGGATTGGAGAGGATCGAGAATATTATATTTATCAAGAAAACAGCGAAGTTGCTTGTGTACTAGTTTCTCAAGAATTTTGGATAAAAACGGCAAGACAGATATCGGTCGAAAATCACTGAAGCTAACAGGTTTAGACTTTTTAGGTAGAGGTATCAGAATAGCCCTTTTCCAGTTGTCTGGAAAATTGGACATGGACAAGGATTGATTGTAAATATGTGTGAGGAC
Organism: Apodemia mormo; assembly: GCA_036924255.1. Taxonomy (NCBI): domain Eukaryota; kingdom Metazoa; phylum Arthropoda; class Insecta; order Lepidoptera; family Riodinidae; genus Apodemia; species Apodemia mormo. Next base: position 6,353,494 of record JAUPFN010000028.1, read on the forward strand.
GGGGAGAATTATATCAAAAATAGGTAAAATCATGTTCCGGCTAATATTATCGCAGCCTACCGAATTGGAAGTGATAGATAAAATTGCTGTTTTAACATCATTATCAGTAAGTTGATTAAATTCGAATGGTTGATAATTAAAGGTGGAAATACCGGAAAGAGACTTTATAGTATTATATTTGGAATTGCTATCTATTGCACTAGAAGGGGAAGAGAAGTGTTCATTAAGTTTTTCAATACTATGATCTTTTAAGGAAGGGTTCTTGTTGGAACGAAGTTCCTTACGGCAGGCTTGGAGGGGATAGGGATTTTGCTGCGTGACCGAACTGAAAAAAATGTGATAGTAAAACCGTAAGAAAAATGCGTGGAATAAAAGCGTTAAATGAGACGTGCGCAGGTGCGACAGTCGCATACACAAGCGAGTAGTGCCGTTTAGCCGAAGGAAGTTCGTTCCTACCTGGTGTCCCGTGACACCACATCATTTTTTAGTTTACCAACACCTAAAATCTTTAAAAATCTCCAAACTTTATTGGGGTCACCGTTTTCAACTGATTTATGTATATATTGTCTTTGGGCATTCCTATATAAGGTATTGCAGCGATTCCTAATTATTCCATACTTTTCCAAATTAACACCAGAATTGTTTGCCCTTAGTCGAGCTTTAGCTCTGTTCTTTTTATTAATAAGTGTTTTTAGATCCTCCGTCAGCCAAGGTGCAGGAAGATGTTTAACCTTAACTAACTTAATGGGAGCATGCACATCATATAATTGAGAAATAAGCTGGCTAAAAATATAAAGTTTATCATTCACGGACTCAGTAGCAAAAACACTTCCCCAGTCTAAATTTTCTGCATCTAACTTCAGACGATCAATATCCAAGTTAGCAAAACTACGCCTCAGAAGAATTTTTGGTTTGACTTTAGGAGTTCATATTAAATATGATAAATATATAGCGTCATGATAAGAAAATGCTTCCGCATGGCACTGGTCATGCTTATGGACATGGGTAGGTGATGAAACAAATATACTATCGAGAAGTGATGGTTGACAGTTAGGGAAAAAATGGGTGGCTTTTAAAGGTAATATATTTAAGTTAATACCTTCCATCAGTGCTCTTAACTTATGAGCTCTAAAATCATTTTTAAGTAAACAGGTATTGAGATCACCCATTATTATTAAGTGTTTATATACTGATGTTAAGTTTTCTAGTATAATTTCAAGGGATAGAAAATAGTTAACATTAAGAGTGGGGCTATAAACGACTCCCAAAAGCACTTTACTATTAGACAACGTAACTTCAATAAAGAGGTGTTCAACTGCATCAGAAGGAGGCGGTTGGGGAGATGCACTTACTATGCTGTAAGGAATGTGGGATCGCAGGTAAATTGCAACACCACCACCACCAACATAGTTGATAGGTGACAAAAAACTCGCTTGACAGAAAGAGAAACCATTGTTTATAGACATGAATTGTGTTACTAGTGCGTTGATATCTGTGTCGGGGATAATAATGCTACATGCATCAGCTTACACTATTTCCCTAATCTCTGATTTTATGAAGGAAACTTACCACTTTGAATATGTTCGAATTCTGATTTTATTTGCTGAGATTCTACATTTTCTTCGCAACCAACATCGATATCCACCTCAATTTTAATAATATCTGTTTCTAATATAACTTCTGAAGTACATTGTTGGGAATCACAGTCTGGGTCTTGCTCTAATTTAATTTCCGTAGACATTTTGTTATTGAACACTGAGATTTGAGGTTATATTAGATTTTTATACTATGCACTTTTTATCGACACCTGCATAGTCTTTACTATATTTTCTTATTATGAAATACAAAAATACTGAAATAATGAATTACAATATTGCATATTATATAATAATACTAAGGTTCATTATTAGAGACAATACCACAGAACAACAACAGAACAATGTCGGTACCTAACCACAGACCAATTAGACTTAATTAGAGCACATATCTAATAGAACACTACAAGGATTGTATATATACTATGGAATTGTTACGAAACAGTATTTGAAAAATAAAAATGTACTTTATTTCGTAACAAAAAAGTTGACATTTGTTTCTTGCATAACAGAGGGGAAAAACGTTCTGAGCAAGACAACGACAAGAGTGGATGTTGTCCCTTTCTTGCAATTGCCAGTGTAAATAAAACTATCTAGATGGTAGATTTTTACATATTCGGTAATCGTTAAATCCTTTTTATTCATACACGTCGATAAATAAATTAGCATAAAATGTATTGTAGTAATCGTAGTGAGTTCTAAAATGTGCTTATTTTAATTATTACGTTATTACTAATGCAATGCAAAAAGTGTTTCTGAAATTAGTAGAATTACTTAGAAATAATTTGCAAACTACGCATGGCAACACTTATATATATCGCGATTGGCGCTTTATTTAGTAGAAAGAGACACACTTCACTCATGTCGTGGTACTGTTCGGAACGATTTTGAAGCGCGTGTAAGCATTCCGGGCTCTTATCTTTTTTATTAGACACTGTTAAAAGAAGAGAAAACACATTGGCAGCCAAAAAGATATTGGCTGTTCATGTCGGGATGAAATTGCTGTTATAGATTCAGAAATTACATCACCTTCCATTCCTCACACAGAAATACCATTAACTAACAGTCTATCACAACAAAATCAAATAAGCCGGAGAATGTATAATCATTTAGATGCATACTACCACCATATACTATTCACATACAAAGGCTACAAACAACTCAAAATGATGGTACAACTCTTCATCCAATGACTGTTGGCAGGATGTTAAAGCAAAATAAAATTAATAATATTACCAATGGTAGCTTAAAGAGAATAGGAAGAAATAGAAATGCATTGTCATTTAATTCATATCAAAGTGTTAATGAATTTCTTAGTAATAAAATATTAAGTGACTACAATTCAAAAGCTTTTATACCTTCTTTCACTATTAATTGAGTTAGTATAGTGGGAGGTATACCAACAGAGTGGACTCCGGAACAAATTATGGAAAATATTTCTACACCAATTGGATGTGGCAATATAATAAAAGTTAGACGTATAAATTACAAAGTCATGGTTGAAGGAGTACCCGTATGGAAACCTACCCAATCTGTTGTTATTCATTTTGATGGCCAGATTTTACCCAAACGCATATATATTTGCTTCAATTCCCTACCAGTTGATTTATACATATTCCCAACTATACAATGTTATAACTGTTGTCGCTATGGTCATACTAAAATGCAATGCAGGTCAAAGCCTAGATGCTATAAATTTGGTCAGGAACACAGTGGTGAATCATGTAAAGTAGATGATGATTGCGTAAAATGTTATTTGTGCTCAGGCTCACATGTTGCAACCAACAAGACATGTCCTGAGTTCAAGCGTCAGAAAGATATTAAAGTTTACATGGCTCAAAGCTGCGTCTCCTATTCTGAAGCATCTAAGTTACATCCGCCAGTCTCCAAATCATATGCAGATGTAATATTAACTTCAAAACCTACATACTCCGATAATTGCAATCTATCCATACCATCCAATAGCACTTCATATAAAAAAACAGTATTTCGAACTCCAACAAAAACAAGTAGAGGATATGACAAAACAGATCATAATAAAATACTTAATGAGTTTTCAATACCTACTCCTTCTGATGGCTGCGCTCTACTACATAGGAATGGAAAAAATAACACAAATGAAATACAGAATCTTTTAATCTCAGAAACCATAGAATTGTTACAAACTTTAGCTCGTTCTAGTCCTTATTTACCGTCCAACGCTGCCCCGTTAATTGAAATATTATCAAAATCAATACCCATTAACAATGGACACAAGCACAACATAATACAGCGAAATTGCCGTAGCGCAATAAGTAATAAAAATGATTTAATTTATTTAATTATTAACCACTCCCCTTATTTAGTTTGCCTATCTGAAACTTGGTTAAAACCAAGTTTGAGTTTTAGATTTAAAGGTTATAATACGGTCAAACAAGATCGTTTTGATGGATATGGCGGTGTTGCAATACTCATAAGGAAAAATATTCCTTATGTAGTAATACCGATCTCTATCCCTGTAAATATTGATAATTTTTCTATAGTAGCCGTAAGTGTAAATAACTGTTATATATCTGTATATATTCCTCATCCCTCATCAACCATTTTAAATAAAATGAATACTATAATAAGTACCATACCTAAACCCTTGGTTTTATTGGGAGACTTTAATTGCCACCATGAATCCTAGGGTAGCTACAGAACGAATAGTTATGATGAACAATTATTAGACATAATTGACTTAAACAATTTGTGCATATTAAATTCTGGTTTACCAACACGCCGTACTAAACCATCAGAACTGCTCTCCGAACTTAGCACCGATATTTACATGGTCAGTGTTACCTTCTACATACGGAAGCGATCACTTTCTTATAGTTATTTCATCTTTCACTTCAAACCACCCCGTCTCCACAAAAAACCATAATCTCAAGAAATTCAACTTAAATACGTAACTGACGAAATGTGGCAAAATTTCAGTAAGAAAATATACGAAAATATATGTAATATACGGGGGGTATATTCTCACTCATGATATTAACGTTCAGTCAGATATGTTGACTGAAATTATAATTAGACAGCTAACTCGATGTTCCCTACTGTGTGCAGATCTACACATATTCCTTGTCCTCCTTGGTGGGAGAGTGAATGTAAAGAAGCACTAAAGAACAGGAAATGTGCTGAAAAGACCTATCGCTATAATATGTCTGAGGAAAATTACGAGAATCTAATAGAGATAATGAAAAAGTCAAAAAAACTATTTAAAAAAAAAAGAAAAGAGAAAGTGTGCAGAAGTTCTGTCACTCGATATCTCCAAACACTGCTCCATTTGAAGTTTGGTTAAACATCAAAAAGTTCCAATCAGCTTTTAATGACTCTCCATCAACTTTCATTAACCTCATAGTAGTTGACAATTTTCTTAATTATATAGCTCCTTTAACTGTTAATGAAAATATTAATATACAGGAAAATGATGACAAGACAACTTCAGATTTATCTTCACCGTTTTCCTTAGATGAATTAAAAAATATATTAAATAACACTAAAGACACTGCTGCAGGTAATGATGGAATTGTTTATTCATTTATAAGCCACCTGGGAAATAGTTCTTTGTCATATTATTTAAATATCATAAATTCTATAATAGATTCTGGAAAAATACCACCATCTTGGAAAACGCAAATAATATTACCAATCTTAAAACCAAACAAAGATCCTTTTGAAGCATCATCCTATCGCATCCTGGCAAGAGTCATGGAATCACAATAGCAAACAAAAGGGCTCTTATTACTTTAATATTCAACCAACAATACCACAAAAACTTTACTACTAAATTTGATAGAAAAAGTTCTAGCATAATAACAAGATTAAGACTAGGACACACAAGTACTCCTTTTCATCTCGCTAAGTTGAGAATTTTAGAACATCCAAATTGCGCATGTGGAGAGGATGTGGCGGATGCTAACCACATTTTCTTCTCGTGCACTAAATTTGATCATTCCTCATTATTTGAATCTATAATTGCATTAAAAATTCCACTTCCTGTATCTATACCTTTTCTTTTATTTTATAAAATTTATAAATTACTATCTATCTTTGTTTTAAATAACAATATATAATCTAATTGTTACTGTAATATAGTGTATATATTATTTAAAAATTGTACATATAATTAATTTGATTTTAATATATATTTGTCAATATTGATCTAACTTTACTGAATAGTATAAAAAAATTATTCGTTTTTAGGTTTTTTTACTTACAAAAAGTTTTCCCGGTCTGTTTTGTCATTGGCATTGATGTTCACAAACGTTTGCCATTAAAGAAAGAAAAAAAAATATTATGCTTTAGGCAAGGAAGTTACATTCTACCCGGAATAGACATGCGCAAAACGGTACTTTGAAGTGTAATGCAACATCACACATCACCTTTGAAAAGGTAATATCACCCGCAAACATCACTCATCACTCATTACTCATCACATCTCCTTAAGAAAATATCATCTCGAGTAGCGTTTAGTGTCTTGCGTTGCATGTGATGTATGCATCGCTTTTTTGTGCGAACTACGAGTCATCACAATGAGTATATATATTTCTTTCCGAACCAGAATACCATAATAACTGTTGATTAAACTGACTAATAATTTTAGTCTCATTGAAAGTTTTATTATAACATTACGATTATATTAATCGTAATTACATTTTCAATTCGTCATGTAGGTACCTGATTTAAAAGTGTCATCACGCCGGTACCTATGTGGGGTAAGCAGAATAAACCAAACGTCTATAGACTTTTAGTTCTCCACTATTCATCAGTTTCTTGGTTGGCAAACCATTCCACCAGACTCCGAGCTACTACTGAGATTTTAAATTTTCGAGTAAAGCATCTTCACGCCCGTATCCCGGAAGGGGTAGGCAGAGGTACAACAAGTGCACCCACGATTAGCCGAAGATACTTGGTCCCACAATGTGATAGGTGGCAAGCCTATCGCCAACCGGGCACTTTCCAATCCCGGGCAACTTTGTGTTTAGCAGATAACTGAAAAAACACATTTTTATGTGCCCGACCCGGGAATCGAACCCGGGACCACATATAGTCAACGCCAACGCTGGACTACTAGACCACAGAGGCGATTTTCGAGTAAATTCTCAATAATACTTTTGCCCGATCGGGACTTCATGGTCGAAGTATGCCCGAGTAGTCTAACCCCTAGACCACGATGCACAAAACAAATGACACGACGTGCGACACACAGAACAATTAAATATCTTAACTCAAACAGGTATTGCATAATACCTAAGGGTACTCATTTTTTTATTATTAGTAAGATTGTTCATCTTACTAATAACAAATATGAATCGAATTGCTATCACCAAACGTTTTCAATTCAAATCATTCTAACATATTTAATGTACTCGTATACCCGTTCTCCCAGCTCGAACCAACGATCTCGGTATTATTCGATTTATTTAAGTTATACTGCCAGTTGCATATCTCCCGCACGTTGCGCACCACACTCTTTTCTTGGTAGTATAATATCATATGTGATACGGCCAGAAACGACACTAACCGAACTGTACCGAGTGATGAATGAAGTAATGTGTGATGGTTGAAACGCTAGTGTGATGTGTGATGTTGCATCACCTTTCCGAGTGATATTACTTTTGTGATATTACACGCATCACCTACCCATGTCTAACCCGGAATGCTACACGCGCTTCAAAATCGTTCCGAAGAGTACCACGACATGAGTGGAGTGTGTCTCTTTCAAGGAACTTATATACTATAACTGGAATTGTTACGAAGCAATATTTAAAAAGTAAAAATGTGCTTTATATCGTTAATCATAAAGTTGATATTTGTTTCTTACTTAACAGAGTGGAAAAACGTTCTGAACAAGACAACGACATGAGTGGATGTTGTCCCTTTCTTACAATTGCCAGTGTTAAAATAAAACTGCTGATGGTAGATTTTTATAATATATTCGGTAATCGTTAAATCCCTTTTATTCATACGCGTCGATAAATACATTAGCGTAAAATGTATTGTAATTAACATAGCGAGTTCTAAAATGTGCTTATTTTAATTATTACGAAGTTACTTATGCAATGCAAAGCTGTTTCTCAAATTAGTAGAATTACTTAGTAGTAATTTGCGAACTATGCATGGCCGCACTTATATATGGCGATTGGCGCTTTATTTAGTAGAAAGAGACACACTCCACCCATGTCGTGGTACTCTTCGGAACGATTTTGGAGCCTGTGTGGAATTCCGGGTAGAATGTAACTTCCTTGGTCTCTTTCTACTAAATAAAGCGCCAATCGCCATATATAAGTGTGGCCATGCGTAGTTTGCAAATTACTACTAAGTAATTCTACTAATTTGTGAAACAGTTTTTGCATTGCATAAGTAATTACGTAATAATTAAAATAAGCACATTTTAGAACTCACTGTGTTAATTACAATCCATTTTATGCTAATGTATTTATGGACGTGTATGAATAAAAAGGATTTAACGATTACTGAATATATAAAAATCTCCCATCAGGATAGTTTTATTTACACTGGCAATTGCAAGAAAGGGACAACATCCACTCTTGTCGTTGTCTTGCTCAGAACGTTTTTCCCCTCTGTTAAGTAAGAAATAAATGTAAACTTTATTAGTAACGAAATAAAGTACATTTTTATTTTTCAAATATTGCTTCGTAGTAATTCCAGTTATCGTATATAAGTTCCTTGGCTTTAGGTTCAGTCAAAGAGTATACAATACTACGGTTCAGTCAGTGACGTCAGTGTTCACTGTTCAAAATAACAACAAAGAGCAGTGGGATGAAGCTTAATGTCAGTCGGCCATCTTGAATACAATGTATGGAAACTAGCGACAGCTAGGAAACTACCCCTAATTACTTTGTCACTACGTAGTTCTTTGTGTAATACTAGATGTCACTGATACAATCAATACATAATGTTACCAGTATTTTGATGAAATTTATATTTCTCAAAGTAAAATATATATTTCATAAAGAAAAGCTACATGAGTTTATTAAAATGTACCGTAAATGTATAATAAAAACAAAAAATTATAGAACATTTAATGAATATTATGCACTGTAAACACCGGTCTAAAATTCTTAGACTTATAGGTATTTCTTGTCTGTGCTTACAGGGCTACCAGATGTGGAATTTCATATTCGTATTTGTATGATTTTTTGTCGTTATGCCATATACGATCGCTAGAGCAAGATCTTACAGAAAATGTACAAATTAACTTATTGCTTAAATAACTTATTGCTTAGACAACCTCTTTTGGTTGTACAGTGTCTAATTTTATTGCTCGATATTAGAATATATAACGCTGCATTTATGTAGTTTACATTAATATCATATCTAAAGAACTATTTTATGTTTAAAAAAAAAGAAACGTTGAAGAGTGAATATCTATGCGCTATAATTAGTTAGAATGCGTGTTTTCAACTTATATAACAACATACTGTGGGTTATGATATGGTTAGCCAAAGAAGGGTAAAAATTAAAAAAAAAAACCTTTTTTTTCCTCCTTTTAAAATAAATTCCATTGTCAGTTTCGATTTCCTTTTTTCGACTTTTTCCTATTTGGATCCAGATAATGGCATTCACTGCAGTTTTAATAGTTTTAATTTAATTTTGAAATCAGTTAGTAGGTACATGAGTTTGGAAGTAATTTTGAAAAATATAGAGAATATAAGTAAAAATATAAGAAATTATATAAAAGTCACTGAAAAATAGATATTTTTCAGTGACTTTTATATAATTTCTTGAAATGCACTTAATCGAATAAACACACTTAATCGTTATTTGGTAGAATCAAATCAAATACTTCTTACCGCGTTACGATCGGTCTACTCATTCATAAGTTATGAGAAGTTGCATACACACACAGATAAATCAATACAGATGTATTGTTGTCATACAAATTAGGCATGTTACATGATATGTGCCCGAAAAAATTTTAACCGATTCGTTGCGGCCCATATTTTCAAAAATTAGCGGAATACTTAATATAATATAAAATATATAATATAAAATATATATAATATAATATATAATATAATATATAATAAAAATTAGCGGAACTCGCCGTGTTGGTCCCGGCCTCCTTTGTAGAATAGGCCAACTGCCGTTCTGCCAGGCAGGTCGTAAAAGGCGACCGATTGGCTATCGAGTCACTACCAACGTGGCTACTAGGTGGTAGAGTTCTGCATTGTCTCGCCCGGGTCTGATACCACCGCCTTACCTATTCCTGCCGCAATAGCGTCAGTACTTGTTGCTGTCGTGTTCCGGTTTGGAGGGTAAGGTAGCCGGTAAACTTATGCATGTGGCATTATACCTCGCCACAAGATAGCAACGCACCATTAACATCTTTGGTGTCTATAGGCGATGGTTGACTCTTTCCATCAGGAGACCCATCTGCTTGTTTGCTATCTTATGACATAAAAAAAAAAACAGTAGCAGTCGTGGGACTGCCGATAGAAGTGAAAACGGAACTATTAAGTAGAGAGTAATTAAAACTATATGCAAAACATAGCTATAGATATACTATTATCATTAGCATGTCGGTGACGCGAACCGAGGATTTTACCCTCTACCAAAACGCTCAACGCGCCTAAAGAAGTTTTCACTTCAAAAAATAAAAATATTTTGTGACACGGCTGCCGTGTCAAACGTCATAGAAGTTGATGACATGGATAATTTGCCACCAGCCACGTTTAAAAAGATTTATTGTTTTACACGTGTTTAGACTTGATTTATTTAGTTGAAACCATATCATGTGTGTAAACGGAAGATTACGTTGTTTGAGTAATTTTTGAGTAAGTTTACTGTTTTCATAAAATGGAAGATAAGTATCTATTTTATTCAGATGTTGCAAGCCTTTTGTAAAATAAAAGTTTGAAAAATAAGTACATTAAATAAATGTGGTTTTTTTTGTTTGGATGTCCGTTCGATACGTAGCGTTTTGTAGTTACGTTATGGTGGCAGGAATAGTTGGAAGATGGTGGTATTCAAACCACGGATCAAGCGAGTCACCGCAAGACCATCGCCGTTCAAAACACCGTTATTTGTTTATTACCAACAAAACATAATAATTTAAGTTACAACAATCACATTATGATTCTAAGTATCTACGACTAATCGTGGGTGAAATGATTGTACCTCTTTTATTTTTGGTTTTTGTTTCATTTGTAAATATTAATTCAGCTTAAAAAGGTTATAACCTCTAAATTTTTCTATTCCACTGGAAATTCAGAAACGAAGCCTCCAGGCTTGATTTATGTAAAAGCAATCGCTCCGTTGGTCAAGTGGTTAGCGAACCTGATTACGAATCAAGGTGGTTCGGGTTCGATTCCCGACAGGGACAAACATTTGTGTGATGAGCATAGAGTGTTAATTATGTATGTTAAAGTATTCATATATGTATTTATATGTATTTACCAGCATCTTTGTTGACTAACACCTACAGCACAAGCAAATAATTTGCTCCGGATCAGGCAGTGGTCTGGCGTAACAAGAAGGACGTCCACAGATACCTAGTAATGGTCCGGATGAGAGATCGGCAGAAGGTCCAGCGGTGAAGGCTTATAATTGTCCATATCGGGAACTCGCGTTGGCGAAATGCCCAAATGTGTTAGACCATACGCCAAGGCAAAATCTTGAACAGACGTCCCCACATGATCGGTAGTGAATGAACATAGCCATTAGGCGTGGTGGGCGTCAGCGGAAGGGGGCTTTTGTAACACGGAATCCACAGCCGTTTAAAGAGCTCACAACTCTTTGAGTATAATTCTATGAATTTGAGTATCATATAACTGTGAACGAAATAATTTTCCAGTCTGTTAATAATATTTTTTTGATAAAGATACTAGTGGCCTAATATTAATGACAGCGAAGTAGGTAACAAAAATAAACGAAAATTGTACGAATGTTAAGCCAACAGAAGTACTAAACATAATGACCACAGCAATTATTATAATAATTATTAAATAGTCAGAAGTATATTAAACAGTTTTATTGCAATATTCTTTCTAAAATTAAACAAACGTTTATTTTGGTAAAAACTTCTAGAAAGTATACTATATTTCAAAATTTTGTTTTCGTATAACTTTTTTTTGTATTTCTTGTGATGGTATACGATCAAATCTTTTTTGAACCTGGTAGCCCTGAACTATTTCAAAGAGAAAAGAAATTTGTGTTTGGCATTTTCAGCCATTTTTAATTTGTATTTTTAATAATTGTCAGAAACGGATTTTAAAATTTATAATCTCTTATAATTTAAGTTTTTACATATTTTTTGTTTTCCGTTCCGTTTTGTGTGCGGTGTTTATTAACAGGTATGACATTTGTTCATTCGTACATCCTAAATTATTAGGTAACATAATCACGAAATGACGACTAATAAGTTCAAAAAGGATACACACTACTTTGAAGAAAACATTTTGACCAACAGGTCCATCGGCTCCTTTGAAACATCTGCTATAAAGGCAAATATCATTCGAACGTTTCACTACCATCGGGACTATTAGGACTACTTGGCGGTGGAATTCCAGAAGTCTCGCCCGGGTTTGGTACCACTGTCATACTTATTCCTGTCGCAATATCGTTAATACTTGTCACTGGCATATTTTGATATGAATAAAGTAGCCAGTAAACTTAAGCGTATGCCTGCTACACGCATAGCGGCTCACCATTAACATCCTTATTGTCTAGGCAGTAGTTGTTTCTTTCTATCAGGATAGCCATCTGTTTGTTGTTGTTCTAAAATAAAATGTTTAATTTCACATAAAACATTTTTTTATAGTAGAGGGCGCAAACGAGCAGGGGAAGAGAAACAGTCAGTTACGGTGGGGGCTCTGTAATGTTTTGGGGCGGGATATCTTTAACTGGACGAACGGAGCTGGTTTTCATAAGTAGAGGTGCTTTAACTGCTGCACGATACATTATGGAGGTTTTAGAAGACCATGTGGTGCCTTATGCTGGCTACATCGGGGAAAACTTTCAACTTATGCATGATAATGCACGGCCACACATAGCGCGCAATGTCACCCAGTATTTAGAAGAGGTCGGCATTCGTGCTATGCAGTGGCCCGCCCGAAGCCCTGATCTAAACCCGATAGAGCACATGTGGGACACCTTAAAACAAAAGGTAAGAGCACGGAATCCAGCCCCTACCACATTGGGAGACCTGGAAACCGCCATCAAGGAAGAATGGGAACGAATTCCTCAAGAGACCATTAAAACCTTGATTAAATCTTTAAAACGGCGAATGCAAGCCGTTATTCGAGCAAGAGGAGGAAATACCCAATATTAAGATGAAAAAATGGTGACGATAACTTTAATGATTAAAAAAATAAGTGAGTTTGAAATTTTAACTAAAAAAATGTGAAATTAATGATTTTGACTTCAAATCCTAATTAAATTGATTTTTTTTATAATTTGAAGGTTTAAAGTACTTAAATTAGTGTAAATAAACATGATTAGTAAATCATTTTAGTTATTAAACAATATGTTTTCTTTTGCCAATGAAAACGCATAATTTGCGGTGAAAATGCAGGTGGGCCGATTTTTTTGATGACCAGTGTATTTAATTTCACATAAAACATTTTTTTATAGTAGGCGCAAACGAGCAGGGGGTGCACCTGATGGGGCTAAACTGTACTTTAGCATCCCACGAATTTCGGTGTTTTCGGGGGGGAGGGTACTAGACCATCCTACAAAGGGGGTAACCACCCCTGATATTTTTTTAATTATTGGAGGGGGTGGCAATATATGATGTAGTACCCGAAAACAGTAAATTTTTAAAGTTTTTTGGGGTTGTATTGTGTGGGAGGGGGGGGGAGTTCAAATGGCCGACGTACAAGGCCACCCTATACGGGTGGTATATTGTTTCTAACAGAAAAGGTACTCATCGACCTGATGTAAATGTTTTGTGAGTCACAAGGTTAGTGCTCATTTTTTTTTGTAAATAGGCTTATTCTATCTTATTCTATTTGACAAATTTCAAGTTGTGGAAATTCATAATTTTCCAGAAAAAAATTATTATAATATGAGAATAAGATGTTTAAATAATATAGCTAAATTGATGACAAATCCGAATCAGAACACACCGACTTGCACGTTGTAACAGACTTCATCTATCCCTTAAGAGGTTTAGTGTAATAAAAGAAAATAATAAGAATCTATACTATTTTTTTTTTGTTAAAAATATGTCTGAATTATGTTTAATAAATAATATCAATGGAATTAAAGACGAAAATAAATAAAGAAAACTAATTCTCAATAATATATAAGACCTAAGATATAAACATATAAAACCTTAAAAGGAGAATGACAGGAAAGAAAATTGGGGGATATAGAAAAAATAATGAGAGGATGGAAAAAATGGAAAAATGGAGAGAAAACGGGGGATTTGTTTTAAAGTTCTGGGCGTTATAAAAGAGATTCTTCGTTTGAGACAATAATATAGATATATCAGGGATATTCCGGAGTGTAAATAATAATATAAATACTCTTAATGTGAGAAAAGATAGGAGGAAAAGGGATTGGTAAAAATTTTATTGATCAAAAACCGTGAGTATGTAGAATAGGGATTTATTCAGGGATTACGTATGTACTTGTGCAACTTCGTATTTGATATGGTAGTCGTTGGGTTTATTTAAATCTAGCAGTATTGGTAGAATGTAGTTTTATTAGAAGGTAAATCTTTTGAATGCTGTCTATACAACTTTAATAAACATATTACCGATAAATATGTGATTAGGTTTACAAGAATGAAATTGTGCAAAATGTTGTGTAAAGGTGGATCGATCCTTGACTGAGTGGAGAATGTTTGTTGTATGAAGAAAGGAAATTATTTATTTTAAGGAATAGCTGTTGAAAAGATGTTTAATAACATAGGAGAAACGTGGACTTGTTTGCTTTATAGAAATTGTGTGATATTAGGGAAGTCTATTTTGATTTTAGGAAAATAAAACCATAATTTAACCTGTTATTTAAATGTTCTTTTCTTTCCATAAAAATGTGAGCAATGGTTGTGGAGCAATTGCTGTCTTACAGTTTTGCAGCAGGGCTGCTAATCAAGACGCAGGATAAATCGGAATTCTAAACAACACAGGTGATGTAGTTTTCCAATTTAAATTAAATTAAGTTTGTATAACAATACAAGACTACAATTTAAGTTTGTATAACTATACAAGACTAAGTAATGGCTTTACTTTATCAAATTTCAGTGCTTGACGGATAACAGTTTATTAATTAATTAGGAAATGTATTTATGGACTTAATTATATGTTTATAGATTTTCATCATCGGTATTTAAAGGAAACCCATTGCCTTTAGACACTATTATTATTATACCTATACCTTGCAAGTGACTAAGATTGCTATGTTTGTTAATTTTCATATAATATAAAGAAAAGGCTTTATATTATCAAATTTCAGGACATGTTGGCAAGACAGTTTATTATTTAACTAGGAAATAGAAATAAATGACTTAATTACTTTATATTATACCTTTATCGTCGGCATTTGGAGGAATCCCGTTGTCTCTAGACACTTATTATTGCACCTATACCTTACAATTGGCTAATATTGCTATGTTTGTTTATTTTTCACAGGAATAAGTAATGGCTTTGCATTATCCAATGCCAAAAGAATGTTGGCTAAATAGCTTATTAACTAACAAGGAATAGATTTATGTGCTTTAATTGTTTATACTATACTTTTACCATATGCATTTGAACTATCATTATTGCATCTTTACCTTACAAATGGCCGATATTGCTATGTTTGTTTATTTTTCATAGGAGTAAGAAATGGCTTTGCATTACCAAATTCAAAAGCATGTTGGCTAAATAGCTTATTAATTAGGAATAGATTTAAGTGCTTTAACTACTTTAAATTATACTTTTCATCTTCGTCATTTTGAAGGAATTCCATTGTTAGATACTAATACTACTGCACCCGAATTAATATTATCAACTAGTTTCAACGTACAACCCGCAACATTATAGAAGCGAATCCCGCTGGATCACTAGATTTTCCCGGGATAATAAATAGCCTATGTGCTAATCCAAGTCATCAACTACCTGTGTGTAAAATTTCATTCAAATCCGTTTCGAAGTTTTGCGTGCGGTTTTATCTTTTAAAATCTACTAACTGGTGATAACTACCACATATCTTTATAGATGAGAACCGGCTAGGAAGTTCCTAGAATAATTTCCATAGTTCAGTTGATCCTGCTTGTTATTTAAACTTTAGGGATCGAGAGCTGATTCCTTTGGAGCCTTCGAGGCCGCGTGGGGGTGACTTCTTAGCTGTCGTCGGAGCTGAAGGCAGAGCTACTGTAGGTTTGTTGCAGAGTTGGAGGTATGACAAATACGATTTTAATTTCTGCATTGTTATAATTTTGGGCAGATATAATTTTTTTTTATGAAGGGACAATTAGGTGATAGGGTAGGGCGTGTAGATATTAGGTGGAAGAATTGATGCTTTAATATATTGAGGAATTTAAGGAATACTTTGTTTATTATTGACTTTCAATTAAAACTAGGTGATTCAAGCTTAGGAAATATTTATTATAGAAACTTTCTCTAGTTAAAATGATTACTTGAATTAATGCTTCAAATTGGATTAGGAGGAAATAGGAACTTTTAGGAATTGAAGGCAGAAGGTCTGTTACTGTAGGAATAATATATTACAACCAATAAGTGGGGGCATAAATCTACACAAAATTCACACGAAAACCTACCTTAATATGAATTATTAAAATTATGAAATGTTAATACGAATTATTATATCCTATTATAAAACTAAATATTAACTAATACGTAAATTGATTGCATAGGCCAGTCTCTTAAAATCAAATCTTCATAAAACATTATTTTATTTACAATCAAATTTAAAACCGAGTACAAATATTAAACGAGATAATCACAAACTAATACAAATTACTCTCTTCGTGTCTAACAAAGGAATAATTAATATGAACTGAATTGTTGAATTAAATTTGGAGCGAGAATCTTAAATGACTTAATAAAGCTTCAGGGAGTTAGAGTCAAGAGAGGAATGAATGAACTTTAGTCCAAACGTATTATGTTTATTTAACCATATTTTGTATAAATTATTTACTTAATTTAATTAATTATTTATTTATTTTATTCTTATTTTATATTATTTATATAGGGATTTAGGAGGATAGGAATTATAATATTAAACTTCTTTATCAAATCAATTCTTTTGGATAATTGAAATATTATTGTTTATAGTGACAGTGCATAACAGATCTTTTAGTAAGATAGGAAGTTTACTAAATAAATCTGAAATTAAGGTTAATTACTAATTTTGGATTAGATATTTTTACCTTTTACCTTGGTAAATAGATCATGTCATCTTCATCTCACGGGAATATCGACTTTACGAAGGCAGCAAGTTGTGCTGGGTGTATCTATATAAAGACATACATGTAATGTTGTCATTATGGTCATCTTCTCTTCACCAGTGCAGACACACGGTTCATATGCCCCTCTGTCGTGAGCAAGGTGTTTGGGGCGATAACCCAGATAAACACCCAACTATACCGCCAAGCAAAGTTGATCCATTTTCATATCTAATCATCTCAGACATGAACTATTTTACAGAACTAGAGTTATTTGTCTAAATTGTTTATCTGTATATATTCATGTATTAACCTGGATTCCATGATTGAATCTCTACATCATAAGGATTGTACAAATGAACTTTACTTATGATTATTCGGGTGGTTAGACGTTTCATAATACTGTTCACTTAAAGCAACAATAGATCTAATAAGCGTTGATTTCTAAAAGTTCAGACCTTATTAAATTCTGAAATTTGATTAAATAAAAATTGAAATAAGTGTAATAGAACTCTAATAGTCAGGAGAAGATATAAATAACTTAGTTCCATTGGAAAACGAGTATAAGACGAATTGTTTGGATTCTAAGATGTATTGAGTATTCAATCACAATATTAAAGAGTTCAAAGATCTTACTAAATTTCATCTATAACTTCAAATTCGATTAATAAGTAATATTTCATTGCTTGTGGTGACTATAAATTATTAGGGTTATAGGAGGAAATTTGACTATAATATCTTTAGAACAAAGGTTAATTTCTCGTTCAGTAATAATTTATTTTAATTATTTGGCTTTTTGATTGGACCATACCTTCGTCACAAGGTAGTGTCGGCTTTGCGAAGGCATCAGGGTTGTATGCATGTCGCATGCATTGTGTATATCTATATAAAGACACACATGTAATGTTGTCGTTATGGTTATCTCCTCGTTACCAGTGCGTGGTATTCGGATAAGTCCTACCGCAAACAGTGTATTCAGAGGGTTAACCCAGATAAACACCAACTATCTAACGCCTAGCAAAGTTGATCTATTTACATAACCAATCAAATCTTCAACCAGGTATGAGCTACATCACAGAGCTGGATATATTAAATTGCTTGTTTTAATGTATTTTTATACATTAACCTGAGTTCATTTGACTTTCGTCATAAGGATTATCTTAATTGATTTTACTTATGAAATTTTTATGATTTGGACTATTTGAAGTTCATTGCGAGCAATGATTACTTTTATATATGTTTATTTATCGCGTACCGGCTATTAATGTTTCGGTATTGTGATTGAATACAACATATTATCTTGTCTTAGTTTTGTCAAGTAATTGTTAAAACAAACTTGCACAAACTTTAATTGTAAACTTGAGAATTATATTTATTATTTGGCTTTTTGACTGTGCTCAATACAAATGATGCACCTTTGTCATGCCAATATTTATTATTACTGGCTGTTACTAAAATAACAACAGTATATAATTTTATCAACATTTACTTACTTCAAGTCAATGCTTAATTGTATACTTGAGAAATATATTTATTATTTGGCCTTTTGACTGTGCTCAATACAAATGATGCACCTTTGTCATGCCAATATTTATTTATTATTTTGTTACTGTTTGTTACTAGAATAGCAACAGTATATATTTTTATCAACATTTACTTACTTTGATCAAGTCAATGCTTAATCGTATACTTGAGAATTATATTCATTGTTTGGCCTTTTGACTGTGCTCAATACAAATGATGCACCTTTGTCATGCCAATATTTATTTATTAATTTGTTACTGTTTGTTACTAAAATAACAACAGTATATACTTTATCAACATTTATGTACTCCAAGTCAATGCTATCTCAAACTTGAGTATTTTATATATTATTTTAATTATTTTACTTTGATCAAGTCAATGCTTAATCGTATACTTGAGAATTATATTCATTGTTTGGCCTTTTGACTGTGCTCAATACAAATGATGCACCTTTGTCATGCCAATATTTATTTATTATTTTGTTACTGTTTGTTACTAGAATAACAACAGTATATATTTTTATCAACATTTACTTACTTCAAGTCAATGCTTGATTGTATACTTGAGAAACATATTTATTATTTGGCCTTTTGGCTGTGCTCAATACAAATGATGCACCTTTGTCATGCCAATATTTATTTATTATTTTATTAAACTGTTTGTTACAAAAATAGCAACAGTATATATTTTTATCAACATTTGCTTACTTCAAGTCAATGCTTAATTGTATACTTGAGGAATATATTTATTATTTGGCCTTTTGGCTGTGCTCAATATTAATGATGCACCTTGGTCATGCCTATACTCATCAACTTCCAAACAATGTATTCACAAGTTTGGACATTAAACTATATGGCTATCACTTTGTGACCCCACAATAGTAATGCCTACCTGCCATTAACTTGGCTCTTCATAATATATTGATTTTCTCTTTGAGATTAAGGACTTTAGTTCCTTTTAGTTTCAATATATTTCTGGGGAATACGCTAGGATGGCCTTCAGCCGGCATGGTATTCACACATGTGAGGCGAGGCGGCGCCTCTTACATATCCCACAATAATAAAATTGCGGCACTAAAGTGCTCTACAACTCCCAACCTAAATATTACAATAATTTTGTCCATATATTCCATACTACCATACTTCTTTCCTTTAGATGAAGTCAATGTAATTATTAATATCATCATATCGCTCTCTTAAGCTATATATTTTATTATGTATTTTATGTATATATTTAATATATTATTCCCTTCCTTAAAGTCAAATATCTTTATTAAGTATTTATGTATTTATGTATTTATGTAATATATTACTCCCTCTCTTATGCCAAATATCTTCAATATATTAAATTTTAGTCCTTTAAATCAATTTATAGTATACATTTCCTGATAAAGTATGGTTGTTTATAAGAGATGAATTGTACCTTTGAAAAGAATGAATGGGGAGACTATATAACACAAATAGGTCCTCAATTTAACACTAGATGAATCATTTGGCCAGATAATATGATTATAATTCTGTTGACTCCTTTATAAACGAAATATAACAGACAATTTTGTTATATTAAAAATGTGAGTTTAGAGGGTCTTCGGGAGAGTTTGTTACAACGTGGTCTTGTTTGCCCTACCCCTAGAGTGTTTTTAGAAATTGTGAGGGCGTGGAGGGAGAAGAATTGCAATGGCAAACATTAACGCCTATGCTTTGTTACACAAGGACAGAGGGGTTGCATTTCCCGCAGTGCCGAAGCACACACAAATTGACTACAATCTATAGTAGAAATTTTATTTAAAAAATTACTTAAACAAACTACTGCATATTATATACTGCATCAGAACTTAATGTGTTTTTAGGTTGCTCTTTTTCCATAAGAAAAAAATACTCGCTAAATAGCGTGGGTTTTTAGATTGTTTGAACCTTAAACAAACAGACAAAAATTAAAACTAAAAACTATATTTTTGGCTTCGATATCAATGTAGATGGCTCCCCAAGTATTCTTTTAAAAAAATATTCAATGTACAGTTTTGACTTTCCTACGATTTTATTATATGTATAGATATGTATAGATTTTTAGTTATATCCCAACCTAATCTAAACAGGTATTTTACTTTCTGTTTGCTATATTTCTGTAGTCCCATTATAAAAAAGTTATCAAATAGACAACTTTTTTATTATTATTATAATTATAAATCTATATTAATTATTAATTAATATTATAAATGTGAAAGTATGAATTTTTGGATGGATGGATGTTTATTACTCAATCATGCAAAAACTACTGAAAGGATTTGAATTAAATTTGGCACACAGGTAGATAATGACCTGGAATAGTACATAGGCTACTTTTTATCCCAGAAAAATTAGGTGATCCTGCGGGATTCGTCAAAAACTTATAATTCAGTGGCCTGCATGCTGCTGCCTAGGAATATGTAGAGTATATATGAATGGTAAATTTGGTGGCAAATGAAATCAGAAGTACTTTATTCAATAATCTTCTTACAAGTTATTTTGACACGTCAACATATATTTTTTTAAACTATTACCGGATCGGAAATGCGGCCACACAAATTGAAGTGACATTGACATGTTTACATTTTTGATCTCGAATTCCATTTCAGATTGTATACCATTATTTTGTGTTGTGAGTCTATATGATATTCTATTCTGGATAGCAATGTATCCTTGGTACAGACACCAATGACTTGGAGACCAGATGTTAACTATTGGTTTTGTTCTTTGTTGTCTCCATGTGGTTTTGTTATCTTTTGTTATAAAAATTTAAATTACTGATTTTATTGTTCTTGCTCTGCATGTATCACGTCTCCACAGAATAAGTAACACTGGGGGCGGACTATCTACCAATACAGAAAAATTATGTAAAATCAAAACTCTGTACAAAAATCTGAATAGTTGGAAGATAATAAAATATGGGATTAATTGCTCCTCATACCAATTGCATAGTAATTATAATAAATTATTGTAAATATGTTATATAAATAAATATACTTGCATAAAAAAGACAATCCCTTTGAGTTTGTTCGGCCAGATCTCAGTGTATGGCCATGTTTTCAATCTGCTTGTACCTCAGAAAATGTAAACTCATCAGAAAGTGCCTTAAAGGATAATTCGAATAAAAATATTTTTACTTTTGACTTATTGAGATAAGCTATATTTGAAATTTGGCCTTGAATTATTTTTAATTTTATATCTTTTCCATATGGGTTTGAAATTACAGTATACTTTTAAATTTGATATCTGTAGTTCATAATGTAAGTCACACTTTGGTTAAACAAATAGTTTTTTCTAATCACATAATAATTTATGCAAAAATACATGTGCTTTCAGGTCTGGACCATCATTGTTTAACAAATCCAAAAAAATATCCTT
Organism: Apodemia mormo; assembly: GCA_036924255.1. Lineage (NCBI taxonomy): Eukaryota > Metazoa > Arthropoda > Insecta > Lepidoptera > Riodinidae > Apodemia > Apodemia mormo. The sequence continues at coordinate 6,375,381 of JAUPFN010000028.1, forward strand.
TGGAATTTGCAAATTGGATAAATATAATAGGGTTTATTGATAAGAAAACTAATTATGGAGAAGTTTATAAACAAAAAAGAATTTGTGCTCGACATTTTACAGATAATGATTGGAGTCAAGATAATAGGCTAAAAAGAAATGCTGTCCCATCTCTTTATTTAACAGGTAAATTGCATTATGATTCTTAAAAATTTGCATTTGGCTAACAAAAAATAATCTGGAATTTCTATCATTCTTTTATTAATGTCACATTTCATTTTAGGGAATTTCATTAATAGAGAACACAGAGGCATAACAGATATTACTGCTAGGACTATTAATATTCAAGATCATGCTAGCACTTCATACCAAGTTAATACAGGTATGGTACATCACATGCATAATTACTATTTATTTATCATTTGTGCAATTATTTTTTAAACTCAAACTCTTTTATTCTGTGGTAGTAGGTGAAGGAGTTAAATGTAAATATACATAATGTTAATAAGGATGCTACAACCTGCCTTTTTGGCGTACAGATAATTATAAAATAAAATTGAAATTTTAATTACATTGTCATTTTAAAGTTTGAATTAATTTAATTACTAAAATAATAATATTTACTCAAATATAGGTACTGAGCATAGTCATAATATAATAATATTTTACATGTCATATCTTAATTCTATAATAATATTAAAACTGTATGTCAAGTGTTTGTTTGCAGCATTTATTTACCATTTGCAATTAAAATATTCATCAATAGTATAAAATGACTTATTACATAAAATAACTCTTATTTTTTTCTTAAAAAGCTACAGGTCATTTATGTCTGAGATCCAGGCTGGTAGATGATTATAAATTTGCTGCATCATAAAGGCAACACTTATCGTAAAAAGCAGTTCTGTGTGATTCCACACAGATTTAAAGAAACTAGCAAGTGTCCTGAGTGATACAAATATTAATTTGGATTTTGTGTTACATTTTTTTTATAGTATAAGATAGCAAACAAGCAGATAGGTCTCCTGATGGAAAGAGTCAGCCATCGCCAGAAGTATTAATGGTGCATTGCTTTCTTGTGGCGAGGTCTTATGCCACATGCATAAGTTTACCGGCTACCTTACTCTCCAAACCGGAACACGACAGTGACAGGCACTAACACTATTGCGGCAGGAATAGGTAAGACGGTGGTACCAGACCTGGGCAAGACAATGCAGAACTCTACCACCTAGTAGTCACAATGTTAGTGACTCGTATAGCTAATCGGTCGCCTTTTACCACCTGCCTGGCAGAACTGCAGTTGACCTATTCTTCAAAGGAGCCCGGGACCAACATGGGGGATTATTATAGTATTTCTTAGAAATACTTTTATAATAATGACACCATCCATATGTCATGTTATAAAGAAAACCGAGAGAACTAAGTTCCAAATATCAAGATCCTTATGGATTTACCTTGCATTTAACTCTTATCTTTTGATGTTTAAGCAACATCAACAACAAAGTCAAAACTGTATATTAAATTTTTTTTAAAAAGAATGCTTGGGGCGTGATCTACAATCGATATCAAAGCCAAAAATATAGTTTATAGAATTTTTGTCTGTTTGTCTGTATGTATGTCCGGGGTAATCTCAAAAAGTACCGCATTGATTTACTTCAAATTTTGCATGAATATTACTAATAGGTCGGGTCAATATATAGGCTACGTATTATCACGCTATCACCTATGGGGGAGAAGCGGTGCGGAGTAAACGATGTTCGCGCGGACGAAGTCGTAGGCAACAGCTAGTCATGAATATTTGAAGACGTTGACAGTGCATGTTTGATCAGTTGCCGAGTACGTACATCTTTCCCTATTTACATTTTATTCCAGTTATATTAATTAACCTTACTTATTTTCAGCACATGAAAACCATTACAAAACGAAGCAAACAAGCCGATTTGTTAACCAGAAGTTGTTACTTCTAAGGCTTCCTTGTGAAGTTTATTGACACCCTTGTCCTTTGTTGTGTTATTATTTAGTTATAACTTGGTCTTTCAAAAGGATAAATATCTAATTTCATCCAAATTAGTGCTGTGATTCAGCTGCAGAAGCATTACAGACCAAAATACAGAGTTGCAGGAAACAAAAATCGAAACTATATACATATAAATTTAATAGCAAAATCTTGCAAACAACAGATTGCAAAAAGTAGAAGAGAACCACCACCCATAGATATTTACAACCCCAAGGTGTTACAGATGTGTGCTACCATTGTAGTAACATTGTTTCACTTCCTATTTGAGTTCAGTCACATTCACTCACTTTCTATTGAGTCATATCCTCTACATTAGAGGGTAATTCAACACAAATGCTATGCTTTACATTTTATGATTTTTCAGAAAGTTTAGGTGAAATCAGTAAGTTAATAATCAAATATGGAGACTATTTGAATATCTCTATTCTTAGGGTTCCGAAGTAAGTTAGGAACCCTTATAGTTTCGCTATGTCCATCCGTCCGTTCGTCCTCACGATTGCTCACAGATCCTTATTACTAGAAACCTGTAATTCATAAGTTTACCCGCTACCTTACCCTTCAAACCAGAACACAACAGTGACAAGCACTGAGACTATTGCGTCAGGAATAGGTAAGGCAATGGTATCAGACCCGGATGAGAAAATGCAGTACTCTAACAATTAATAGCCATGATGGCAGTGACACCCATAGCCAAACAATCACGGCTTGCTGGCTTTACAAATTTTTGCAATATTAGTTGACCAACTTTTAAAATGTACTTGAAGTTTTTATAATAGGTGAACATGTGGTGGGGAAATATCGGTAATTGATATTAGAAGTTAGTAATATGAAACAATAAAAGCCATCTTCTTAGTCCGCATTTTTCTGATGCAACTTCGGAACCCTACACTGCACGTGGCCCAAGTCGCACTTTACTAATTTTAGGGACATTATAACTCTATTGCATACTTAATAGCTCATGAGCTTTTTAGAAACTAATGGGTTGATTCACCGACCACACAACCCATAGACCCCTAAAAACAGGCGAATGGCTTCTGTCAACACATCTGACTTATAGTTCCAATGTAAATGTCCATGCACCAATACCCAATCAGTGTCGACCAATCAGATACTCTGTACATCACTATCTTTCACTGTGGCCATGAGTAAGCCAATCACGATGTTGCAGCTCAGCTCAGCTAGTTGCCAGAATGCATTCAATACGGAAAATCGAACATTAGGCGTCTATGGGCTGTGTGGTCGATGGGTTGATTACACCTAACGAGTACAGTGGCAAGTCAGTATCCTCGGTCGAGTGCTCGGTTGGTATAAACACTTTAGCGAGTGCTCGGCCCAGCGCTAGGACGAGCAGAGAGGCGAGAGAGTCACTAGAATCCCAATCTGTTTCTAGGCTGAGTACCCACCTCCCCGCTTAATGCTTCTGCCCCCTGCAGCGACTCGACATCGCGCTCGGCACGCATGAACACGCACTCGCTTGTCACTCGGCCACTCGCCACTTGTTCTTTCGTCACAAAGCAATATGCGTGTTTATGTTTTTGTTTTCAAATTATACTAATATCAATTTATATGTCCGCTAATAAAAAATGGAACTTGAAAATAACAGTAAAATTTATTCAGTGCCACAAATGCAGATCCTTTGAAGCATGATCAAAACTGAGCTGACTCGCCACTGTAGTAAATACGTGTAACCACCCACTCAGTTCGGCAACTCTCTGGGCCAAGAGCTCATTTACTGACTTGCCTCTGTACTCTTTAGGTGTAATCAATCATAAGACAAGTCTGCAAAATAAGTGCAATTGTTCACCACCAAATGAAGACGCTATATCCATCTTCATCTAAGTGGGATGATAAAAATGTTAAAAAAGTACAGTAAACCCTTCCAATGCGGCCTATATTACATCAAACCTAAACTCATTTACCACACAATTGCCATATTATTCGGTTTAAACAAAACCTTAGCTAAAAAAATATACAAATATATAATTATTAATTTCAGATGCAACTTGTGTGACCTGTGTTTATGTAGATCACAGCTACTGTAAAACTACATTAAATACATTATTAAAACCTCATACTACTCGACAAAAAAGTAAGTAACATATTTTATTTATTTTTATTTTCTGAATTTGATCATTAAGATTGTTTTCATACTTTTATCACTTCTCATCCCCACACATCACTTTGTGTTCATTCATCATCCATCATTGTGTTCATTCTCTCTTTTCCAAAAATACTGAAAAGGTAACTTTGATTGCTGTCAAAAATTTTACTTATATACAAACACATGTAAGAATTTATAATTAACTAAGCCCCAACTGTTTGTTGGTTGTTAGGATACGCAAGCATCATTATCTGTGGGAGGGGGTCAACAAGTAGTACAAAGTCTTATGTAATTAATGAATGGTGCCAAATAAATTTAACATGCTCTTAAGGAAAGTGACTGTCAATGGGTTTTTGATTTAAGAATTTATATTTAGAGCACAAAACTGTGGTAGAAAGCTTTCCTCCAAGTGATAGTATGTATGCCATCTATTGCTATTGCAATGATGAAAATGTCATAAATAAATATTCATGGGACAAATTACTCTTACTGATCTAACCCCAAAGTAAGCAAATTATTGCTTGTGTTATGGGTGTTAGTCCACAATACTAATACATAGAAATACATATATAAATATTGGAATATATTTAATAAACATCAAAACCAACCACCTAACCAACCAACCAAACCAACACAACCACACCAATACACCAAACAAATACTTGTCCCCGTCGGGGATCGAACCTGAACCCCGTCGATTACTTAGTCAGTGTCGCTAACCATTCGACTAACGGGGTGGTTAATCGGGCGGGCAGTCATGTTTCTGATATTGGAAATTGATGTAGCAGATAAAAGACAGAAAGCATTTTGTTCGAGAATTTTATCCACGGCGTACACGAACAAAATTAGGTTAAAAAAAAGTAGCCAACTGTCTCCCTTAAATGATGGTTCAAGGCGCATTTCTGTGGGGTGTGGTGGAATGGAGAATAAAATATATATGTATTTACTATTTACGAAATAATAATTTATGAGGGCGTAGTAAAACGAAATTAGGTGCAGTTAGTAAGCAATCGTATTTTCTACATAATTGTACATGTCTCATATATGTAGATATAAAATATATATATGCAGAAATCACCAAGAGATTGTGGGTGCGATTCCTACTGGGGGCTCACATAGTGAAAAAAATCTCCTTGTCAGATTGTTCTCAGTTAAGATAGGCTAGGGCAGTTTAGTTAGCACATTGCAGGTTGAATCACCTGGTTGCCTGAACTGACAAGAAAGATGATTCCGTCCGTCGTCCGGAGGGCACGTCAAGCTGTCAGTCCCGGTCGCCATTTGTTGACAGTGCTAGTTACTGCGCTGGGTGCTGTTTGTGACAGTAATCCGCATTGTCATATTCCCGTGTGGTGCAGAATTGAGAATATTCATGCAAAAGGATCTTATTGTAATTAAAGGTCTAACACCACACCAATTACTAACTCCTGTGAAACCAGAAATCGGTTAGATTCACCTGGCAGTATAAACTTCTGTAACATCATATGCAATAGCCAGATTTTCCCTATGTTTAATTATTTCAATGTGTTTACATAATTAATTTTGTGGAAGAGATGGAGAAAACACAGTTAATACCACTGTCGCCTCTGTGGTCGAGTGGTCCAGCGTTGGCGTTGACCACATGAGGTCCCGGGTTCGATTCCTGGGTCGGGCACATATAAAAAAAGTGTTTTCAGTTTTCTGAGAAACACAAAGTTGCCTGAGATTGGAAAGTGCCCGGTTGGCGATGATAGGCTTGCTACCTATCACATTTGTGGGACTAAGTATCTTCGGGGTGCACTTGCACCTCAGCCTACCCCTCCGGGAATACGGGCATGAAGATACTTTTTTTTAATACCACTTTGTTAATAAATAAATAGACCACTTTGTTCTAGACCGGTGTTGCTTATTTTGCAGTCATCAGAAATGTTAATGATTTTTTTATTATTGCAGGACCTTCTTCTTTGGCAGATAATAAGGCAAAGCACATTAATTTTCAAGTTAAAAACTTAAAGAAGGAAATAAGAAGATTGCAAAAAATGGAACAAACATTATAATATAGAATTAAAAATGCTGAAGCCGTAAATAAGATTACTGCATTCCAAATGATTACTATAAATATGACACAGCCTGGTAAATTATTTACGGCTATGCAGTATTACAAAATAACCCAAAAAACCTTCTGGGAGACGTTTTACTGTAGAAGATAAAATTCTTTCCCTTTCTCTTTTCAAACGAAGTCCTAAAAGTTATACATTGCTTTCAAAACTGTTTACACTTCCATCTGCAAGAACTCTCAGAAACTTTTTAGGTAAAATGAAATTGGGGACTGGTATAAATAAAAATATATTCGAAAATTTAAGAAAAACTGTTAGTAAACTAAATATAGAAGACCATCTTAGTATTTTAATTTTTGATGAAATGTCATTAACACCACAAATTCACTATGATGTGCATAAAGATGAGCTAAAGGGTTTTGCGTGTAATGATCCCGAAAAAATCGCAAATCATGCATTGGTTTTTATGATAAAAGGTATCAAAAAAGTTTAAACAACCACTCGCTTTTTATTTTACGAATAATTTAACAAAAATTCAATTAAAACATTTCATCAAAGATGTAATTGAGCACATACAAAGTACAGGGCTACACTTACTATGTATGGTATGTGATCAAAGTCCAGTAAATGTAAGTGCTATTAATGAAATGGTACAAGAAACTAAATGCAACTATTTGAAAAATGATTTTAAATACAAATTTCAATGTAATATGAGTGAAGTTTCACAAAAACAAATCATTTATGATGTTCCTCATTTAATGAAAGGTATCCGAAATAATCTTATAGGAAAAGACCTTATATATCGTGAACCTAATAAAGACGAAGAATATACTATAAAATGGTGTTTTTTTGAAAAAATATATGAAGCAGATAAAAGTTTTGGTCAATTAAAATGCCTTCAAAAATTAACTGAGGAACATATTAATAAAGAAAAAATTAAAAAGATGCGCACCAAAACTGCTACGCAATTATTTAGCCACAGTGCCGCAGTTGCAACAATATTTATCTGCATGTGGCCTTTTACCACAAGAATGCAGGCAAATGATTTTTTTTGTGAAATTACTTCATAATTTATTTGATTCGTTAAATTCTAGTAGCTTTTATCCCAAAAATGGAAAATATACAGATGTGGTGTTAAAAGAAATTCCCCACACCATCAGTTGTGGAATAACGCCTTAAACGTATTTAAAACTGTTAAATTTATCAAGCAGATAAAAAATGGGAATAAGATTAGATTTGTAGAATCTGTAACACCAACTGTAAAGAATATGCAAATCACTATTGAAGGCATAAAATCGTTATGGAATATTGTGTCACAAAAGTGTTCTTTGGTCAGTTATTCACCAAAAATCTTAATCAGGACCCACTAGAAAATTTCTTTGATAATATTCGAAGTTACGATACAAGAAATGTTGCACCAAACACAATAGCTTTCGAAGGTGCATACAAAGCCCTTCTAATAAATAATTTTAACTTTAGGCATGCAGTTAATGCAAATTGTGAAGAAGATCATAATTCTTGTTTGCAAAATTTTAGTACTTTTATAACAGAATGTGATACTGTTTCCAATATTCCCAAAGAAAAAGATAATTATATCATAAATTTTAATAAAGAAGTTTTAAATCTTTGTAATAATTATGATAGTGATGTAGGCCAAAGGAATTATGTTTGCGGATGGGTCCTGACTAAATGCTTAAAAAAAATTATAGGTTCCAAAATGTGTAAAAAACATTAGTTGAGTTGAATGATACGAATGCTAATGAGTATACTAGAGCCAAAAATATACTATAAATAAAAAGTAGCTAGCATATTTGTCAAAAGAATTGGAGTTATATTTTTCAGAATTTTAAAATATTACACAGTCTTTTTTACAAAAAGATGGCCCTAAATTTAAAATTAAAAACAATATAAAAATTTTGGCAGATATGCCTACTAGAATTTCCATGAGATTGTCCTACACACAAAAGTGATTTAAAAATATTTTTCGAAAATTGTACGATAAATGTTTTAATATTCAGTTGGTGTCGTTCTATAGATAGGATTTTATCCGGAAAATTAATTTATGATGGTGTGGATGAAGTCAAAAAAGCAGTACAAGTATACTATAACACTCATAAAATAAAATAGTTCTTTTGTGTAATAACAAGTTTCTCACGAGGTTGACATCCACGCGGGAAACTTGCTATAAATTATGGATTTCTACTAGTGACAGAATTATCAAAATGGGTTCAATAGTTCCCAGACATTACAAACAAACTCGCAAACTTATAACACTAAAACTCATCAGAGATGTTGACAAGGACTAAAAATGTATTATTATTAAAACAACAACACGTTAAAAATTAAACTTTTATTCATAAGTATTGGAAAAGATCTACTTATGCTGCTGTTAACATGGACACCTTTAATTATACTACATGGGGGATAAGCATGAAATCGTACTGCTTGTGGGCAACGCTTCTAGCTCTATTGTGACTTGATACAGTTAAATGACCAGCTGGTTTCAGAAGTTGTACACTTGGTCCATTACAAACAATCTTTTATTAAAAGGTAATAAGAACTAAACGTGTCAAATTTTCCCTGCCTATATAAGGCATGTAGATACCAGTGTACAATTTAATAGAAACAAACTGGACCAGGTGGTACCTAAAAACCCTAGGAAATCTATTTATTTATTGCTTTATTGTACATAAGAGAGATTAAGAAGAGAAGTAATACATAGAGACTTATTAAAAACAGACTGCACAATGGGCGAGCTTATCCCCCAATAAAAGAGACTTTTCTGTGTGTTTAGGTATAACTCTTGATAAAAAATGCAATCGGGACCGCATTTTAATAAGTTATCAGTCAGACTTAATTAACTGATGAACGAAAATATTAACGAATATGTTAGTTACTTTGAGTAATGGGATTCTTCTCTAAGGAATTTCCACTGAAGTAAGTATTATATTTTGTTTTGCAAAAAAAGCTGCAATTATTTTAGCCGGATGATTTCCTTAGAGAAAAATTTAAGTAAATCAATATTTAAATTCTAATTTCCTAGTTAGTTTGACAATTTAATGTATATTCTTAAAATATTTGCTTGTTATGTGCACTGCTAAATACAAGGAACAAAAGCAATCTAGAGCATGCATCTTGTCTACTATGTGTAAATTCTTGGGATTTAATTGCTACTTAATTTCTTAATTTTTTTATATAAAATAATTTTGATAATCAATTCAAAGTAAGTCGTACCTGAAGTTTTCTCATCGGTGTCCTATTGCGTGTCAACATTTTTTTGATATTGCTCAACAAAAAAAATCAGACCTTTAATGGTGTGGAACAACCACTAGCTATTTCAAACGACGAAAAGACGAAGGTCATCAGTTCATGTATGTATGTAATATTATTGAAATTTAGTGTAGTTAATCAATAGACTTAAATGGCACTGCCCTTTTTAAATCGGCTAAAAAAACTATTAATATTAGCACGAAATCTTGACACTCAGCAAAATACATTTTATCGAAAAATATTTCGGTAGGTACAATCAAAATTCTCTGAGAGTTTTGCCGTTTGCGGTCTGCCGGTTTTTGCGGCAATACGTGCAGAGTGCGTGACTAGATTGTTTTTGTTTTGTAACTAAAAGGGTGGTGGTGGTGTGTGGAGCTGGACGAGCTACGGTCGCGGGACTTCCCATTGCATACTATCCACTTTCACTAATTTAGTTCACGTACAGTAGCAACAATATGCACGTGATACAGATGATTTGTTTATTATCTATATTTAATATTATAAATGCGTATGTGGATGAATGGATATTTGTTACTCAATCACGCAAAAACTACTGAGCGGATTTGGATGAAATTTGGCACACAGGTAGATGATAACCTGAAATAGCATATAGGCTGCTTTTTATACTGAAAAAATGAGTTGTTTTAGTGGGATTCACATTTATTACAATAAACGGTGTAGCTAGTTGTAAATAAAAAAAATGTTAAGTTAGTTTGCATTTCTAAATAATAAAGATTATATTTTCATTTTTAATCTCGCCTGATGGTAAGCTAAGATGCGGCCTAAGATGAAACGCGCTTCCTTAGAAGGTGCCAGTTCACTCTTTTTCTTGAAGATCCCCAGATTGTACTCGTCCGGGAACACGAAGTCAGGAAGCATGTTGCGGTCATTTGCGGTTCGAATGAAGAATGTGGAGTCGAACCGCTTTGTCCGGGTGGAACGTCCACTATATGGCATATATACAGATATCGCCATCATCTTATTTAATTTTCTTCTGTTCTGCGTTTTATTGTGTTGAAATGAACCAAAGATATAGTCAATTGATAATTTTAGTCTATTTATGTATCAATTTTGTCTACTTATTTACATACACAATCTTTTCCCCAAATTTCTTACAGAATAAAACAGAGAACAGAATGCCAAGAATCATGCACACAGATTACGGAGCTTTTATATGTTCTTTACTAGATTGTTAGTGAATTTTAAATCTGGCAGTAATTAAGTAATTGTCAACCAGTCAAAAAAACCTCGAGTAAAATTATAATGTATCTAAATAAAAAAAAAAAGAAATGTATATATATTGTATTTTTTCTGAACCCATCCAGTATAGCCTAGCAAAGTTGCGTTTTTGCGATAATCCTAGAAAATTGTAAGAAATTGGATAGTTGAAATTAATTGCATATATAACTCAACTAAATTATATTAATAAAGTCGATTGATTCTGGTTTTTTGCAATTAGCTTGGATCCACCGCAAAGACCGTATTTTTTCCTTTTTTTCAATAAATGGAAAAGATATATATACTGGATGATTATAAAAGGCTTTAGGAAAGAAAATGGGTATAATCAGTAAGTGAAATGCCTTTTCTGTGATTATTTTGAGTTTTCAAATCTCCCAAGCAAGCAAGAAAATTATTTTATTGGGATTTTTGTGCCTTATAAAAACAAAATAATCATGGAAACGATTTTCATTTCACTTACTGATTATGCTCAAATTTTTTTTCCTTAGAGCCTTTAATAATCATCCATATATATATGGATGTGTATATATGTATACACGAACGTACACATACACGTCTACTACTAACGCCATCTCGTTTTCTGCCCCTAAACTATTATACTCAACTGACATTTGTGGGGGGAAAAAAATCGCCCCAAGGTACATTTCTCTTCCGTTAGTTATATTGTTCTGTGACAAAGAGTATGTAATGAATAACAAGACAAGATGTCTACTGAAATTAAAATAGAGCAAGACCCAGATTGTAGTTCCTTCCAATGCACTTCTGAAGTTATGTTAGAAACAGATGTTATTAAAATTGAGGTGGATATCGATTTTGATTGCCAAGAAAATGTGGAATCTCAGCAAATAAAATCGGAATTCGAACATATTCAAAGTGGTATGTCGTCCTTCTAATGATAATAAAATTGGCCTTATATTAAAATTAGTAGTAAAAACACGAATTTGGGGTTGAGGGGGAGGGGTAGAGGGATTGGGGTCTACTCCCCTCCAGTATAACAATAACTTCCCCCTACAGAAATGTTTATAAATAAAAACTTAGTCAAATCTAACCTCAAAATGTATGCTAATACTTAAAAACACTTCAAATATCTATCTTGAATTATTTTGCACCTTTTTTTATTAGATATTATTAATAAGTCTATTTTGCCTAACTTAAAATCATTATTTATCATGTTTTAAATATTGATAAAATTAATCCTTAGAAAGATGGCACTTCATAAATATATAACATATTGTAGAAAATCATAAAAATTCTAAACATATTTTTTTCATAAATTCATAATACATTTTTTATCTTCATAATTGCGATAAACTGTTACCAATTTCTGTAACAAGTCGGGTAGGAGTGTGTTGACGGAGCCCTGCTCCACGATGCTCCTATTTCTGGGTGTGGCATCTAAAGAAAATCTAACTAACCTACTTCAACTGTGACATTGAATGATTTTTTTTCAATTAGACTTCATCACAAGATATCAACGGTGTCTATAGGTGATGGTTGACTCTTTCCATCAGGAGGCCCATCTGCTTGTGAGCTATCTTATGATATATATATATATATATATATATATATATATATATATATATATATATATATATATATATATATATATATATATCAGGAGATCCATCTGCATAAATTTGTCTATCAACATACTTATTTGATGTACCAGACATCAGTTACAGTTCATTGATAAACGGTCTTGGCGATCCGATCGTTATACTATAATTTTGTAATGTGTGCAGCATTTAAAGAGCTGTCTGCTTGTTTATTTGTTATTCTATGATTTAAGAATATTCAAAGGAGCGATGGTTTCTCTTTCTATCAGAAGAGCAACCTTCTTATTTGTTATCCGATGAATGTAAAGAAGTAACACCTTATAATATGTGTAATGTAACTAGTCTGCATTATTACAAATCTACTCACACTGAAGAGAAACTTTTCTTGTGATTTTTCTTTTTTGACACACTCACACGCACATACATACACACGCACGCACTCACAACATACAAAAGCACGCAGACACACACGCACGACCACACACACACGCACACACATACACGCACTGACTGACTGACTTGCTTGACCTGGGTTTCACTCCAATATCCCATGTGTCTATGCCGAGTCCAGTACTGCTATACTATTCAAATAATAAAATGTTTTATTTATAGGTCAGCTCATGCGATTCCACAACAAGGAGGATGAAGTCATAGATGATGTGGTCGATGTGAAGACTAAAGTAACAGCCCCAATGAGTCCTGTCGCTGTACTAACGAGACCAACTGAGTCTCCAATAAAAGATAATTTTATATCTAGGCCTACAAAAGACAAGAGAAATCGTGATAGTTTATTAAGATGTGATTTTTGTAAAAAAATGTTTCGTCAAATAAAGATTTTAACGAGGCACTTGAGTACCCACAGTGATATAAAACCTTACATATGTAATGTCTGTAACAAAGATTTCAATTACCAGAGTAAATTGCGTGGACATAAATTTATTTATAGTAAAGAGATAAAACCTTATTTGTGTGATGTCTGCGATAGAGGTTTCTCACAGTCATGTGGATTACGTCGCCATCAATTTACTCACACTGGAGAAAAACCGTATACTTGTGACTTGTGTAGAAAAATGTTTAAACAAAAACATAATTTACAAACACATTTAAATATACACCGTGGAATAAAACCTTATGTGTGTGATGTCTGCGATAGAGGTTTCTCACGATCAAGTGGATTACGTCATCATCAATATATTCACACTGGAGAAAAACCGTATACTTGTGACTTGTGTAGAAAAACATTCAGTCGAAAGAGCTGCTTACAAGCACATTTAAATATACACTATGGAATAAAACCTTATGTGTGTAATGTCTGTGATAGAGGTTTCTCACAATCAAGTGTATTACGTCAACATGAATATACTCACACCAGAGACAAAATGTTTACTTGTGACTTGTGCAGAAAAACATTTACACAAAAAAGTAATTTAAAAACACATTTAAATATTCACTATGGAATAAAACCTTATGTGTGTGATGTTTGCAATAAGTGTTTCTCAGATGCAAGTAGTTTACGTCGACATCAATCTACTCACACCGGAGAGAAGATACTTTCTTGTGACATCTGTAAAAAAATGTTTAGTCAAAAAAGCCATTTGCAAAGACATTTAAATAATGTACACTATGCAATAAAAAAAAAACCTTATATGTGTGATGTCTGCAATAAGTGTTTCTCAGAATCAGGTCATTTACGTCAACATCAATATATTCACACTGGAGAGAAGCCATTTTCTTGTGACTTCTGTAAAAAAACATTCAGTCGAAATAACGATCTAAAGCGACATTTAAATATCCACAGTGATATAAAACCTCACGTGTGCGATGTTTGCAACAAGGGTTTCTCAGACTCTCGTAGTTTGCGTCGACATAAATCTATTCACACTAAAGAAAACTAATTTTATTATTACTTTTGTAAAAATGTTTAACCAAAAAGGCAGTTTAAAAAGCCATTTAATTAATTAATAAGGCTTTATCAGACTCCAGTAATTTGCATAAACATAAATCTATTCACAATAACGAAGAAAAGTCAATTATACTTAATTAATAATGTTGTCGCGGGTTCGCGCGTGTTTCGTAAAGGTTTTAAAATGTTGATAAATCGTTGCTATCCATGTGGCAGGATGACAATGCCACATACAGAAGTTTATTGGCTACCTTACCTCCTAACCGGAACACGACAATGCGCAGCCATAACGCTATTGCGACAGGAATAGGTTAGGCGGTGGTACCAAATATCCGGGCGAGACTTTATGGAACTGTACCACCTAGCAGTCACGATTTTAGTAGATGATAGATCACATGTATAACTATTAGGTCGATTTTTACGACCTGCCTGGCATAACGGCAGTTGGTCTGTTGTTAAAGGAGCTCGGACCAACACTCGGGTAACTGACAACACTTGATCTCGATAAACATTTATTTCTGAGTTGGTTTTTGTACTGATTGTTTGTTGTTTTGATTTAATTGATTGTTTTGCTCTTGAAACAAGTCACATGAGTGCCAATGCTGTGTAAATATTAACAACAAGTGAGACACTGAGTGTGCTTTATAGGTTTAAAAAATATGTCAACGGCAATGTGTTCAATTTTTTGGACAAAAATGACATCCGGATATTTAATATATTCAGTGTTATTTAAAATGGGTCAGCAATAAACGTCACAAATGTTAACAACATCTCTGTTACGGGGCGTATTGTTTTAATGTTAAAAGAAGCGGGAGGACCAGAGACTATTATATACACACATATACACTAGGCCACTTTCTATGCACTTTTGTGGTATCATTTACTGAAAAAGTATCGCACTTTGAGGTTTGAGCTTTGACGTGGTAGTTTAAATTCATGTCTAGATATGATCTACCTTTAAAATACAATTTTATGCACAATAAAAAATTGAAGATTCATGTTGTATTCAAATTTTATTACTTCTAACGCCATGTATTATAAAAGTAACGAGTTAAAATACTAAAATTGAACGAGTTAAAATGTTAAAATTCTAACGAGCTAAAATGCTGCTTTGGCGTGGTAGATTTATTTCATTTAATTCATTTTCATTCACTACTTTTTAATACAATATTAATCTATTAATACACATGTACTTTTTAACTTACCGCTACATATGCATATAAGGAAGTTACTGATTCTGCTCCAA
Organism: Apodemia mormo; assembly: GCA_036924255.1. NCBI lineage: Eukaryota > Metazoa > Arthropoda > Insecta > Lepidoptera > Riodinidae > Apodemia > Apodemia mormo. The sequence goes on from JAUPFN010000028.1 coordinate 6,390,725, forward strand.
TTTTCAAAAATCGAGGTTTCACCAGATGTCCACGTTTCGAGGTCCTAGGAACCTTTTTCGACTATTTTCGCGATGACGTCAGTGTGTCTGTATGTGTGTGTGTCTGTATGTAAACATCTCATTACTTTTGAACGGCTCCAGCTGGACTGATCGATTGATGGCATTCGATTGGATTTCACTCAACTTGCTGAAAATTTGAACCAAATGGGCCCAAAGGATTTTGATACAATTTGGAAAAAAACCCAAAAAAAATTTTGGCGAAACAGATTTTTTTAAATATAACTTCCAGATTAATGTAGCGATTAAGTACGAAAACTAATCAGCTCTATTCTTAAAAAAATTACGTCTAATGCATAAATTGCATCAAATCGGTTTATCTGTTTTGAAGTAATCGTTGACGAAAATTTTGAAAAAGTGTTTTTTCGACATTACTTCGAAATATTTCAACCAATAATTTTTTAGTATTCTACAATATTTAAGTACTATAAAATTACGTCGAATGCCGTTTTAAAAATCAAAATCGAATCTTATTTTCAAATTTACAGCTTTTCAAATATTAAAATTATGTTGTTTTTAGCAAACTTACTTAGTCAATCGGTGTATTAGCCTGCAAGTTATTTCAAAAAGAAATAATTTTCTGGCTAATATCGACTCCAAAATCTTATCGGCTTTTCTCCTTTAAAAACTGCGTCAAGTACCGTTAATTGGATAAAAATCGGTCAATTTGTTTGGGATCTATAAATGACGAACATTTTTGAAATAAAGTGGTTTTTTTTTGACATTGCTTCGATATTTTTGAACCTACCGATTATTTAGCTAAAGCAATAGTTAAATTGAGTTGAATGCCATTTAAATTTGATCATGTGAAATTTGATCAATTTGATCATTGTTTCCAAAATATACAGTTTTTCAAAAATCAATATACTTACTGCCATTTTTACTAAAATAGACTGCATGTATGATTTCGTTGGTTCATTCGTGTTTTCTTGCTGTTTTTTGTGACTTAGCAGTTCAGACATTTCAATATTTCTTAGAACTGAAAATATCTATGTTTATAGTTTTTACTCTTTTGAGCTTAAAATACCTTAATTTAGCGGGAAGTTTCAGTGATGGCCTGCAAGGTCAACCGTTTACAGATGTTAATGGTGCGTCTCTATCCTTGCTGTGGGGTCTTAACGCCACATGCGTAAGTTTACCGGTTATCATATCCTCCAAATCGGAACATGACTGACAGGCACTATTGTGATGGAAATAGGTAAGGTGGTGATACCAGACCCGGGCGAGACAATGCAGAACTCTAACAGTGTACTCACTACTGTAATAACACTATGGATCTGTTGTTTGCCTTTTTCGAACTGACTTGGTAGAATCAGATCTACTTTTCAAAGGGGGCTTAAACTAGATAGGAAAAAATTTAAGTAAAAATTGTGTCCTCTTTTTATTTTATAATTATTTAAATAAATTATTCATTTATTGGTCGTGAAAGCTTCTAACATTATCATTATATATATATATATATATATATATATATATATATATATATATATATATATATATATATATATATATATATAGGTCGCCATGTAAACTTTAACTGTATCAAATTTCATACCTCACCGTTCTCGCAATTGCCTTAACAACGGGTTCAAAGTTTTCCTATACGTATTAATATATAGATATACAATATATATGTAAAAATAAAAGTAGCATTTGCTTATAAACAGTGCACATACTACAAGGATAGTGGGCGAGGCTAGACTCTTCCTAGAGTAGACAATTATATTAATATTATGTGCAATTACTTTTCTTTATACATAATATATTCAGTTATCCGGACTTTCAAGTATATGGATGCCTTATCAATTAGTCCGGTGAATCGAGTTTCTACTTTATAATATTACTAGGGATCGTCCCTGCTTCTCAGGAGTCAATTTCCCAACTATACCAAATACTAGAATATTATGTACATATAAATCTTCATCTGAAATCGCTATATTTCATAATATTTCTATTAATTTTGTACATTTGCGCAAGTTAATCAGGGCGAGCGAAGCGAGCCCTACACTAGGCCACTTTGTATGCACTTTTGTGGTACATTTTACTGAAAAAATATCGCACTTCGAGGTTTGAGCTTTGACGTGGTAGTTTAAAGTCATGTCTAGATATGATCTACCATTAAAGTACTATTCTATAAACACTAAGAAAAATAAATAAAAAAGGTATTAGAATTTTAAAAACATGTATTTACAAATTTTATTTTACAAACAGAAAACATGTATTAGAATTTTATTACTACTAACGCCATCTATTATGAAAGTAACGAGTTAAAACGCTACTTTGGCGTGGTAGATTTAATTCGTTTTCATTCACTCCATTTTAATACATTATACAATATTAATCTATTAATACATTTGTACTTTTTAACTTCCTGCTACGTATGTGGATAAGGAAGTTACTGATTTGGCTCCGATTTTCAACAATCGAATTTTCACCAGATGTCCGCGTTTTGAGGTCCTAGGAACCTTTTTCGACTATTTTCGCGATGACGTCAGTGTGTCTGTATGTATGTATGTGTGTGTGAGGATAAGGAAGTTACTGATTTGGCTCCGATTTTCAACAATCGAATTTTTACCAGATGTCCGCGTTTTGAGGTCCTAGGAACCTTTTTCGACTATTTTCGCGATGACGTCAGTGTGTCTGTATGTATGTATGTGTGTGTGTGTGTGTGTGTGTGTGTGTGTGTGTGTTCATGTGTGTGTATGTCATAACTTTTGAACGGCTGGACCGATCGAAATGCGGTTGATGGTATTCGATTGGATTCCACTCAACTTAGACTTCCTGAAAATTTGAACTAAATGGGCCCAAGGGATTTTGATAAAATTTTGAAAAAACCTAAAAACAAATTTTGGTGAAAGATTTTTTAAATATAATTTCCAGATTAATGTACTGATTGAGTACAAAAAGTAATCAGCTATATTCTCAAAAAAATTAAGTCTAATGCATAAATTGCATCAAATTGGTTTATCTGTTTGTAAGTAGTCGTTGAAAATTTTGAAAAAAGTCTAGTACTAAAAAAATTACGTCGAATGCCGTTTTAAAAATTAAAATCGGATCTTGTTTTCAAAAGTTACAGCTTTTCAAATATCAACATTACGTTGTTTTTAGCAAATTTACTCAATGTTTTTGAAATAACTTTCAGGCTAATATACCGATTGACCTTAAAATCTTATCAGCTTTTCTCCTTTAAAAACTGCGTCAAGTACCATTAATTGGATAAAAATCAGTCTCTTTGTTTGGTATCTATCAATGACGAAAATTTTTGAAAAACTATTTTTTGACATTGCTTCCAAATTTTTGAATTGAGTTGAATGTCATTTGAAATTTGATCAATTTGATCATCGTTTCCAAAATATACAGTTTTTCAAAAATCAATGTACTGCCATTTTTATCAAAATAAACTGCATGTACGATTGTTCGTTGGTTCATTCGTGTTTTCTTGCTGTTTTTTGTGACTTAGCAATTGAGATATTTCAATATTTCTTAGAACTGAAAAAAAATCCATGCTTATAGTTTTTACTATTTTGAGCTTAAAATACCTTAATTTAGCGGTAAGTTTCAGGGATGGCCTGCAAGGTCAACCGTTTACAGATTTTTCACAATATGATTATTGTGAAACAGTACAAGCGTATTAATTTATTAATATTGTATTGAGATCAATTTTAAATCTTAGCCCGAGGGTAAAAAGCTAAAAAAGGTATGGTCATGCCCGTATCCCCGAAGAGGTAGGCAGAGGTACAACGTGCGCATCCACGATTAGCCGAAGATACGTCTTAGTCCCACAACGTGATAGGTGACCAGCTTATCCCCAACCGGGCATCTTTCCATTCCCGGGCATCGTTGTTCTTATTAGAAAATTAAAAAAAAAAACACATTTTTAATTTGTTTGACTCGGGAATCGAACCCCAAGGTTTTCTCTGAGAAAAATTCGAAAAATTTATTCGCTGAGTTTCTACCGCCAATTATTCGTGCCTGCGGTAAGTTCAATATTAATCCTTTGTTAATCAATTTTCGAAATAATTAATCCAAAATAAATTATTTCGAAAATCGATCTAATCTTAGGAAAATGTTAAAAATGTGTTTTTCTTTATAAAATTAACTTTCATTTTTAATACCCATTTTCCTTGAAAAATCTTTTGCAAGAAAGCTACCATAAATGAAAATTAATTTCTATCAATATTAGGCTTTCAGAGCGGCGATGATTTGGTGGCGCGAGATGGATCTTGAGTTGCTACATGTTATGGGTAGGCCGAACTAGTTATAAGTAGACCAGAAAATATGGTGTCACATTTTAGTAGATAACCTTTATATTTGTTCTGTGTATATAACATTGATAATAATAAAAATCGTGTTTTTAATAAATCAAGAAAATTTTAAAGAATTTTTTTTGTAAGTTTAAAATAAATTTGTCTTAGAAACATGTTTTTTTTATTTTGGTTTTATTTTCCTGCGCCCTTCTAGACCAAAGCCTGACGACGCCTTTGATGGGAATATAATGTTTGGATTAAAATACGCTGGCTTATTTAGGTTAGATAAATAAATGAAGTCCATACATTAAAAAATGTAATTCTCATAAAAATACTTTCTTAAAAAATACTTTCTTACTAGGTAGTATAACTTTGCGAGCCCTTACAAAGCTCTGCTTTTTGCTAGTAATACAATAATTACATAGTATTTACATGAACCACAGCCCACCTGTGAACGATCGATAAACTTATCCAAGCTGTCGACAAGTGGGCATCGCTAATTTTAGTTCCATGGACGCTCGCATCTGTCTACAGCGCCAAAATGGCGATATTCAAATAGGCACAAAAATTCTTTGACAGCAGCAAGTCCAGTGGTAATCACATAATACTTTATAATTTGTGGTGGTAATATTATACACGTCAATGGCCGTGCGCTAACACATGTTGAGTAAGTGATTTGATACACCAGCTCAGTGAATTGAGTTAGCGCAATTGCGCGGCGCAGCGCAGTGTTACACATGTCTAACATAATGTATTATGTAGACGTACTATGTCTGAAATGTTTGATGGACGTTTTTAAAAATTCATGTTGACATTTTACCGATTAAATTCTTCATATAAAATTGTATGGAAGATGGTGGACAAAAATATTAAGCATATTTGTATTAAAATTACTTTTTTATAAGGTCGATTAATAAAAAACTAAGACGGTGAAAGTGTAATATAGTTCTTTATTAAGAAATAATTGTAAAAAATTTTAAAATTGTTGTCCAAGAAATACTGTAATTTTTGCAAACGGAAAAGGTCTATTTTGGGTGAAATTTACGATTTTTTTTCTACAAAACTAAGAAATATTTTGAAAATCTCTCTCGGTGAAACTGTTAACAGTTTCATTAAGATTATCACCGAATTTTTCTAGAAAGCAATTTCGTATATTCATTAAGGAATTTTGAAAACCGCAACACTCATTTTAGCAGTTTTTAGGGAATGGGGCCTTAACTCGTTGCTTGTGATGGATAATGGATACCGTACGACAATATTGTGGACTTTTATCATGATATATAAACAACCAGTCAAATTCTGTCTAAAGCGAAAATAAATTACTGGTGTAGCTGGACTAGTCTATTTTATTGATTCAGATGTTACTTTGAATAAATCCATAGTTCTATGACAAAATTAAGATATTTAATTTGCAAAATTTCCGCGAAATCTTGTACTAAATGCAACTGAAACAAAAGATAGCATTTCACTCTATGAAGGGTCAAGCGTTAATGGGTATAATTTGATGCAGACTACTTTGAGATACAAGCATATTTGATGCTTCATATCGTGAAATGCTATTCGACTCTTTAAGATGCTTTGGTTACGAAGTGAAACGTGCGTTGAGTACATAATTTGTGTGACTGCCTTTGCTACTGACATGGAAGAAACTGGTGGCCGTGGGTGGATTATAGTGCTGCCGGGGTCTCCTTTAATTTTCAGACCTCTCATAAGTTTGCGCCATTCCTTATAACTACTACTTTTTAAATTAAAAATTGGAAAACATTTAAGAGTTCTGCTCACATTATTACGATAAATGAAAAAACATGAAGTTTTCGTTGCGAATCGAATACGCGCCCTATAAATCTAAATGAAAAAACTAATTATGTTTTCACTATCTTGAGTTTTTTAAACAAAATGTAAATACTGTTTAATTTTTGATATTATTAAACAGTAAAACCTCCCACCAGATGCTATTTATCGTGTAATACGTAGTGGCCACTTCGTTGACTCCGTTGCTTGCGAACATTGGGAGTGGGAAGAGACATTTGAGTCTGCTGGAAGGTCGAAGTTATTTTTATACCATGGTATTCCCCGTGTTTATCCGAGCCGCTTCTGAACAACAGGTCAGCTGCCGCACTGACAGTCGTCTCGTAACAGGCAACAGAAGGTTGATACGCGCCACTAAACACGTGTTATCAAATATGAGAGAGTATCGTAATGTCCTGCCCGGGTTCAGTACCACCGCCTTACTGTTCCTGCCGCAATAGCCCCCAATGCTTGTCGCTGTAGCGCTCCAGTTCCGAGGGTAAGGTAGCCGATAAACTTACGCATCTAGCATTGCATCTCCACCACAAGAATGGCAATGTACTGTTCAAACCTTTGATGTGAATACACGATGGTTGTCTCTTGCAACCAGGAGAGCCACTTGCGTTACAAATATTTTACAACAGAACTCATCATCATAATCGTTTAAGATGAACTGACAACGCCCTGAAACGAATAAAATAGTGAAACAAGTAGGCTTTGTCAAATAGTATTATTATATTTAAATAAACTTGTATAATCTAAGCTTACATTCAATACAATAGTCAAGAGTGCATCAGAGTTAATGTGGACAAAATAAAGTAAATCCGTTTCACTACAACTAGTCTCTGGAGCTCCGTTCCGATACCGACGCGACGCAAAGTCAGGGATTTGCATTTAGAAAAATTCCAAATTAGGGACTTATTAGGTGCTGATCAGGCGATAAGTTTACAATTAGATAGTCTACAATTTTCACCACAACGAGCTATTGAAATGTGTTGCTGACAAAACTTATCGCTGTCGACGCAGTGACGGTAACGCTGGAGCCGCAGTTGCGTCTATCGTCACAAAGCTTCGTGCAATGACACGATAAATGCAGATGTGACCGGCTGTTATCGGCTATTGTCGCATACATTCCAGGACTGCGTGTGCCTTAGCGGAACTTAACTTCGGAACGATACACGCAGTGCGGCTCCAGCGTAACAGACATACGATAAATATTATAGTAAGGAATTAAGTGCTGCGGGTATAAATGTGACAAGGGGCCCCTGGTGAAAGTAACGTCATTATTCAAAGCAAATTAAAATCAGGTCTTCTGAAAATCAGAATGAAATTAAACGCGCACGCGTGTATGTGTATATATATATGGCGAAGTCGCTGGCAACATATATATATATATATATATGTTGCCAGCGACTTCGTCCGCGCGGATTTCGTTTACTGCGCACTGATCCTCCCCCGTAGGTGATAGCGTGATAATATGTAGCCTATATGTTGACCCGACCTGTTAGTAATATTCATGCAAAATTTAAAGTAAATCCATGCAGTACTTTTCGAGTTTACACCGGACATACATACAGACAGACAAAAAGTCTAAAAACTATATTTTTAGCTTCGATATCTATTGTAGATCACGCCCCAAGTATTCTTTTAAAAAAAATTCAATGTACAGTTTTGACTTTCCTACGATTTTATTATATGTAATAGAAGATGATTTTGATTTCAGAAGACCTGATTTTTTGCTTTTATTTTGTTCTGAATAATGACGTTACTTTCTTCATTGACGGTACGTAATTTACACAAAGATAAAAAAATTGCTAACGTACGAGTCGGGCCACGCGCAATGTAGGGTTCTGAAATTACCCATCTCAATAATGGGGACTAAAGTACATTTTCCTTTTAACTTCATTATATTTACCATGATTTTTTACCACCCCCAAAATCAAGCGTTTAGCCTGAAGAAGGGGAGGGGGGCGGGCGTTGCTTTGCACTTTACTACCAAAAATTAACACTTAAAAACTTTATATTTTACAAACAAGTCCCTTGTCAAAAACTTGTTTTCACAAATCTATATTCTATACATATAATAAAATCGTAGGAAAGTCAAAACTGTACATTGAATATTTTTTTAAAAGAATACTTGGGGCGTGATCTACAATTGATATCGAAGCCAAAAATATAGTTTTTAGAATTTTTGTCTGTTTGTCTGTATATATGTCTGTATATCTGGGGTAAACTCAAAAGTACTGCATGGATTTACTTTAAATTTTGCATGAATATTACTAACAGGTCGGGTCAACATATAGGCTACATATTATCACGCTATCACCTTCGGCGGAGAAGCTGTGCGGAGTAAACGAAGTCCGCGCGGACGAAGTCGCTGGCAACAGCTAGTCTACAATATTTTTTTAAAAACCTATTTAACAATACCCCACAAAATGGGGTAAGTAAGAAAAAAATTAACATCGCCACTTTACATGTTGTGGAGCCACCCTTAAAATATTATTTTGTCAACATTTTATGTGACTACTTTGGTGACGTGACTAATGTGTATATTTGTGCCAAATTACAGCTTTCTAGTACTGAGGATCTGAGCTATATACTGATATACTGAGCTATCGTGCGGACGGACGGACGGACATAGCGGAACTACACGGGCTCCTAGTTTACTTCGGAACCCTAAAAACCTGTGGCACTGTGGCAGTGCCATCACAACTGAAAACTTGATCAATACACCTTCCTCCCTGACTTCCCCTACCTTCCTTCTACCTTTCCCTTTACATTCTTTGTGAGCGTCAGAATGGACAGTCACTACTTACATTTTACACCGAAATTATTATAGGAAGTTGCTTCCTAGTTGCTACTATTCATTAAATAGTTGCTACCTAAGAATAAAAAGAAATAAACTACTATTTAAGGTGACCGGCCATTCTGATATCAGAATTCAGAATCCTATCCAGTGATCACCAACTGCGCAAAATAAATAGAGTTATTTTTAAGCAATAGTTGCTACGAACTGCTACCTTCATATGTATCGTTTTGAACCTTATAGCTTTTAAAGATAAAAAGTTATAATCATTTAATTAAATTAAAATCTATACTCCTGAAAAATCCGATGAGCAAATTCAATATCAAACATAATATGTGATTTATATGTAGGCGCTACTTGATAGACTGCCTCGTTGGTAAAGTGGTGAATGCTCCATGTTCGATTCAAGAGGTCCCGGGCTGAAATCCCAGGTTGGACACTACAAAAATATGAGTTTTTTCAATAAAGAATTTCTCATTAGTGTTTCGGAATCTAAAAATGTGCCCAAGCGTAAGAAATTGACAAAATGTGGGTGTGTATGTATACACCTCTGACTTACCTTACTTTTCGGAAATACAGTCGTGATTATTTGTATAAATTTATGTATGCTACTTGCTTGAGTCCTAATCTTTTTTAAAGTGATTAATGAAATAAATAAACAGATGATGCAAATGTCTATAAATGTATTGTCATCTTAAACATGACTGCGGCTATCCTTCCACTGGCTAAAAATATTGCAATTACACGACGCCACTGTCAGGGCAATCATAATCAGCGAAGGGGCTGCGAATTTGATCTTTGTAAAATAATGTTTTTGTCTTCCGCCAAGTGAGTCCAAGAAAAATATTATATTATAAATTATAAACGTTAATCACTTAATGTATAGGTATCTAATAAATAACTGTTGAAACAAAACTCTAACAAGTAGTGCTTGCATATAAATCACATATTATGTTGGATATCAAATTTGCTCATCGGATTTTATCGATTTTAATTTAATCATATGATTATAAATGTTTGTCTTTAAAAGCTATAAGGTTCAAAATGAGACATATAAAGGTAGCAGTTCGTAGCAACTATTGCTTAAAAATTACTTATTTTGTCATCACTGGATAGGTGACCGGCCATTCTAATATCAGAATGGCCGGTCACCTTAAATAGTAGTTTATTTCTTTTTATTCTTAGGTAGCAACTATTTAATGATTAGTAGCAACTAGGAAGCAACTTTCTATAATAATTTCGATGTAAAATATCAGTAGAAATCAGAAATCAGAAGTACTTTATTCAATAAAACGTTTTACAAGTTATTTTGACGCGTCAACATTTTTTTAAACTACTACCGGATCGGAAACGCGGCCACACACTGAGAAGATCCGGCGGAAGAAACTCAGCGGGCTTGTCTTTTTTTCATAACATTTTTTAAATAAAATATTACATAATATTTAATTAGTATCTAATTGTTACATTAATAATAAGGATTGCCGATATGAGGAGCAGTTAATCCCATGCTTTCCTGTCATCAAGGTATTCAGATATTTTATAGTAACCTTTTTTACACAGTTTTGTTTTAACACATTTTTTGAATTTGTTAACTGGTAAATCTCTAATGGTAGTGACTGTCTATTCTGATGCTCACCATTCTTTCTTCCTTCCCGCTAACTTCTCGCTGCCCTTGCACCATCATTTTTATGCCATTTTACCTATATACGTACATCCACAAAATACATTTGTATACACTTATATACAGAGGTGTCGGTTACGTCACAGTGTCGCGAGTTCAGTGGTTTTTCCTATCTCAAAAGATGCCAAACGCGCCAGCAACGACAACAGTTTTTAGCCGTGAAAATTTTGGAACACGTAATTTCTTAACTTTATTCCTAATTAGCACCTAAAAAGCCCCAAATTTACGTTATTTTTAAATGCGACTTTTTGACTTTGCTTTTCTAGCGAGACAGCGCTAGTCTCTGGTCCTCCCGCTTAGTTTAACCTATTCCTGCCGCAATAGCGTTATAGCTTCGCATTGTCGTGTTCCGGTTAGGAGGGTAAGGTAGCCGGTTAAACTCCTGTGTATAGCATTACTATCCTGCCACATGGGTTACATCGCAACATTAACATCTTTGGTGTCGATAAACAATGGTTTCTTCTTCCATCAGGAGAGCCATCTGCTTGTTTGTTATCTTACGATATAAAAAAAAGTTATAAATAATTAATCAACATTTTAAAACCTTTACGACACACGAGCGAACCCGCGACAGAACATTATTAATTAAGTATAGATTTTTTCAAAAGCAATAAGAAAATTACTTGTCTTTAGTGTGAATAGATTTATGTCGACGCAAAGTACTAGAACGTGTGAAGCCTTTGTTGCAGACATCACACACGTGAGGTTTTATACCACTATGGATATTTAAATGCCTCTTTAAATCACCCTTTCGACCGAACATTCTTTTACAAAACTCGCAAGAAAATGGCCTTTCTCCAGTGTGAGTAGATTCATGTCGACGTAAATTACTTGATTGTGAGAAACACTTACTGCAGACATTACACACATAAGGTTTTATTTCATAGTGTATATTTAAATGTGCTTGTAAATTACTTTTTTGTGCAAATGTTTTTCTACACAAGTCACAAGTAAACAGTTTCTCACCAGTATGAGTATATTGATGTTGACGTATATCCCTTAATCGTAAGAAACCTCTATCGCAGACATTACACACATAAGGTTTTATCTCGTTACTGTGAATAAATTTATGTTCACGCAATTTACTCAGGTATTTGAAATCTTTGTTGCAGACATTACATACATATTGTTTTATATCACTGTGAGTATACAAGTGCCTCGTTAAAATCTTGTTTTGATGAAACGTTTGATTACAAAAATCATATCTTAATAATCTATCACCATTTCTCTTATCTCTTTTAGGCCTAGATATATTATTATCTATTATTTGAGACTCAGTTGGTCTCGTTAGTACATCGACAGGGCTCATTGGGGCTGTTACTTTAGTCTTCACATCCACCACTTCATCTACGCCTTCTTCCTCCTCATTGTGGTATCTCGTGAAACGACCTATAAATAAAACATTTCATTATTTTAATAGTATAGCAGTACCGGACTCGGCATTGAAGCATGGGATATTGGGTTTGAAACCCAGGTCAGGCAAGTCAGACAGTCAGTGCGTGTGTGTGCATGCGTGCGTGTGTGTGCATGCGTGCGTGTGTGTGCATGCGTGCATGTGTGTGTGCGTGCGTGTGTGTGTGCGTGCATGTTTGTTTATATGTGTGTGTATGTGAGTGTGTGTATGTGCGTGCATGCCTGGGTTTTGTGTGCGTCTGATTTGTTTTTGTGCGTGCGTGTGTGAGCATGTGTTGTGCATGCGTGCGTATACATGTATGTGCGTGTGTGTGTGGTGTATATGTCAAAAAACAAAAATCACAAGAAAGCTGTTTCTCTCCAGTGTGAGTAGATTTGTAATAACTCAAACCACATAGTTTTTTAAGTATTAGTATACATTTTGAGGTTAGATTTGACTAAGTTTTTGGCCTAAAATTTTATTTATAAACATTTCTGTAGGGGGAAGTTTTACTGTAGGAGAGTAGGCTCCAATCCCTCTACCCCTCCCCCTCAACCCCAAATTCGTGTTTTTACTACTAAATTTAATATAAGCCAATTTTATTATCATGAGAAGAACAACATACCACTTTGAATATGTTCGAATTCTGATTTTATTTGCTGAGACTCCACATTTTCTTCGCAACCAAAATCGATATCCACTTCAATTTTAATAACATCTGTCTCTAACATAACTTCAGAAGTGCATTGGAAGGAGTTACAATCAGAGTCTTGCTCTATTTTAATTTCAGTAGACATCTTGTCATTGAACACTGAGGTTACAATGATTATATATAATCTATTTATTATTGTTTTATGGACATCTCCAAAGTCTTTTTGTAGATTTATAATTTAATACTATATTAATGAATGAATAATTACAATACTGTGCATACTCTTTGATGCATTCCAACCCATTGACCTGTGCCTTGACCTCTAGATATATTTCTATGATTCCAACCACAGATTCCAACCAAATCATTGACGTGTGTAATATTACCACTGGACAGGTTATCCCATACAAATGACAATTGACAGCTCATTTTATATGTCAATTTGAAACGCTGTCGGCGGGGGTACCGAGAACTAATTTTGACGTATACTGTATATCGTTGCTAGAGTTGGGTTAATACCGATATTTCTCAAGATTAGGTGATACTAATATATTCACTTTGAAATATTATAATGTCTTAACTAATATGTCAGTATTAACTAATATTTCACTGTAATTTGGACCTTAAAGTAACAGCAATAAAATCTGATACTGATACGGCAGGAAAATATCTTAACTAATATTTCACTGTAATTTGGACCTTAAAACAACATTAATAAGATCTGATACTGCAGGAAATACGTCCGTCTCATTCGTACGTACGACGAGGCGTATCGTGAAAATATTTTAATACTTTCACGAATCCGACGGGCGCCAATCTAGTGAATCCGAACTATTCCGAATACTGAATGATATTATCCTATTCATTTTGGATATCCGTTACAGATATTAGGCGAATATGAAATATTAGCGTATTACAGTTTGCCGGATTACTAATCCACGAATCCTTTCAATATTACTAATATCTTAACGAATACTAATATATCAGTCACACCATTAATCGTTGCCATGGTAGTCTAAATATTATGAGGTAGTTACGCATGTTAATTAATTTGTTAATGTTTTAGTGAATTTCTAAGTTTATATTTGGTGTACTCAGAAGTTTTGCAACATTAGGAAATGCGTATATTGCAAACTATCCTACCTAAAGGAGTGTAAAACTTCGTTTTACAGGTACGTGCATGTAGTCACTGTTTTTAATCAAAAATTGAGTAACATGGTCTTTAAAACAACTTATTTTTACCAGAAACTCTTAATACCATATTACATTAATAACAGGGATATTGATTTTCGGCAGAATTAATAATAATATTTATTTAATTTTGTTTCGCTTAGAATTAACTAATGATATCAACAGGTCATATCGATAATTTCAATATCGATATTCTACTATAGTAATCAAATTCAGTTTTCGTTTTCAGTTTCAGTTGCATATTTAAGTCACTTTATAGTCGTCTTATTTCTTTTGCATTTTAATTAAATATGCCTCACTTATAGGAAAAGTTTTGTTCATGTAGCGAACTATGATTTTAATTACATTTTATTTTTGCAGATTTTCAGTCGATTCAATGGAAAAAATGTATGACTACAACAATGAAAGCCGTTAATTGGACTCCAAAGAAAACAGATTCTCCTTGTTTACAATATTTTTGATAGTTAATGTTTTATCAAATATTGCAATCGAAACTATCATGATTGAAACTTAAAAGTCATTTCGATATTTTGATTAAGCAAATCATGACAAAACGTACAGATATAAGAATTATTATCGCATCAACAAAAACAATTTCGCTTTCTGTAACTGGTGAAAGTATACGGCATTTCTTAACATGGCAAATAATTTGGATTCGTCTGTATTATTTTCATTAAACAGGAATTTGTAAACAACTTAATTTTTTAAAGAAACATGAAAGGAGAATTTTCGCTATCTTAGTACAATACAAGAAATAAGAACAAATTAATGCAACCTCCGGTCAACCTTAGGCTAACATTGTCTATCAAAAATAAGATAAACGAGTCATTTGTTGGACTTTCGATATACTATCACAATCAAATTCTCGAAGAAATTATACATTATAAAATTAAATGTATGAAATATTCGGTGTTTTTATTATTGTCACAGTTTACTTAATATAGTCAATCTCAATGCCAAACTTCATCTAAATCTGTTAAAGCGATATTGCGTGAAGGAAAGGCAAACAAATATTGGTGTTATAATATTACTAGTGACCCTTTCTTGTACAATTTTCTCTACTTTACGAAATATTAGAATATATTTTATCAATTTTTCTTTAACATATATAATAATCAAACAAGCATATGTCTCACCTGATAGAGAAACCACAGCCTATAGACAAAAAAAAGTTAATGACACGTTGCTATTTGTACTTATCCTTCAAACTGGAACACGATAATGACGGAATCGACGTTATTGCGGCAGGAATAGGTAAGGCGATGTTACCAAATACCTGAAGTGAGACGTTGCGGAACTCTATCACCTAGTAGTAACGATGGTAGTGACATGAAATAGTCAACCGGTCACTTTTTACGACCTGCCTGGTAGAACGGCAGTTGGTCTATTCTTCAATGGAATTCCTACTCCCGACCAACACGGAGAAATCTTCATATATGAATCACTACACCAATACAATCCAATCATTTTAGTATTTTTATGACCACAGCCCACCTAGCTGTAAATATTAAACGATCGATAAACTTATCGAAGATGTCGACATGTGGGAATCACTAATTTTAGTTCCATGGACGCACGCATCGGTCTACAGCGCCAAAATGGCGATATTCAAATAGGCACAAAAATTCTTTGACAGCAGCAAGTCCAGTGGTAATATTATACATGATTCTGCCCGTCTCTGTGTTGTTTGACGCACGTGCGCGAGTTAGAATCGGAAATTTTCATACTGAGCTACGGAACTTAATCTGTTTATCTATCTATTTGTGTTGTGTTAGTATATATTTGTGGTGATAGTATATAATATTAAGTGTTTGGTGTTGTCGGTAAGTGTTTTTTGTTATGGAGGAGGACGCGGGAGACCCGCCTGATGGCGGCGGCGGTCTTACAATGACGCCGTTGGATGCCTCCTCTACTAGTTCAATATTTACATCAGTAGATATACACTCTCATGAGAAACAAGCTACAAAACGTACATTAACTGACAATAGCGTCGAGGAAATAGTTCCTCCCAAAAAATCATCCCCCCCGCCAGCGTTGCAAGACACTTATGTGATACCCGAATACGATACTACTGACATGGAATATAGGGAGGGAGACAAGGGCCCCTATATTGTACATGTTTCCAAATCTGATGTGGAAAATATTGGGGAATCACTAAAGATCTTAAAATTCGCACAATTTTTGCATAAAAATAAAATAACTGGCATAGCTGAAGGCGGTATTAAGTCCATTGGCCGAAATAAGATGGCAGTTGAATTCCAAACAGGTACTGATGCTAATAATTTTAAAAAATCAGAAGTACTAGGAAAACACTCTTTCATTGCTACAATCCCCAAATTCCATATCACTCGCATGGGAGTTGTAAAACAGGTGCCATGTGATTGGACCTTGGAAGAATTTGTCCAAAACCTAAAATGCCCCATTCAATCGGTGTCAGTCATCAAAGCTAGACGCCTTAACAGGCGTGTACAAAAAGAAGGTAAAAGTCAATGGGTCCCTTCCACCACAGTAGTACTTACATTTATTGGCCAAATTCTTCCAGAAAGAGTTTTTTGCTACTACACATCTCTACCAGTCTCATTATATGAACTCCCAGTAATCCAATGCAGGAATTGCTGTCGTTTTGGACATGTGGCCAAGCAGTGCCGCTCCAGCCCGCGATGCTACCGTTGCTCACAACCCCATAGGGGAGACCAATGTCAGATAGCAGAAGAAAATGCCACCTGTTTGCTTTGTACAGGTAGACATATGGCAACATACAGTAAATGCCCAGAACATGGTAGACAAAAAAAAATAAAACAAGTTATGTCTGAAGATTTTATTAGCTATACTGAAGCAGCAGTTCGTTTTCCTAAAACACGCTTGCCTTATGTAGACTTAGCGAAAAACATTGCACCCCCTAAAGCCTCATCAAGCACACCCGTCTTACCCCAAAGTCGGTCTTCTTATATAAAAACTACATACAACACCTTACGGCCTAGAATCCACTCTGCTCCAGCATATAATGTTCAGACTCATCATGATATCATAGGTATTCCACAATCATCTCAACCTAATGGATGCGCTCTCCAACATACAACTACTCCAAGTTCCACCCAGGATAATAGCATGGTTCTTCTTACACGCTTTCTCAAAAATACAGTTACCTCTAGCAGTGATATATATCCTCCCCAAATCCTTCAACTGGTTCAGCAAGCGCTACAAACACTGGAAAGTTTTTTCTCTGGCAGCTATAATGGCCCAGAACCTCCTACAATGGAATTGTAGGAGTATTATATGCAAAAAATCTGAAATTATTCATTTAATTAATACCTATAGCCCTCTTGTCTTTGCCATCTCTGAGACATGGCTTAAGCCGGGTTCTAGGTTCAGGATCCCAGGCTACACATGTCTCAGGGATGACAGGGATGATGGCAGGGCTGGTAGTGCTCTTCTCATTAACTTACTTACCTCTTTCTCACAACTACCAATACCTGTCCACTCCTCAGGATTGCATATTGTAGCAGTTAAAGTTTTTAATATTATATATGTGTCAGTGTACATCCCCCACCCTAGTGTAAACATAATCAATGAGCTTGAAACTGTACTCACGCATATCCTTACTGGCCCTTGTGTAATACTGGGTGACTTTAACATTCATCACACTCTTTGGGGTTCTAGCTATTGCGACACTCTGGCTGACTCTTTTATAGATATATTAGACAAACTAAACCTATGTATACTTAATAATGGCACTCCCACCCGACAGGTATCACCCTTACAAAACAATAGTGCGGTTGACCTAACATTGTCTTCTCCCAGTCTCGTTTCAACCTTTTCCTGGAAAGTACTTAAATACACCTATGGCAGTGATCATTTCCCAATTTTATCCTCATCACAATCAATTAGATCTCCCCGTTCTCCCCCAGCACCTCTTTTAAAATATAGATTAGCAGCAGCTGATTGGGGTAAGTATTCTGATATTCTGAATTGGAAGGTTAGTTTGCTTCCCCCGGTCACCCCTTCTAATTTTCTTCTTTCTTATTCAAAATTTACTTCAGCTCTTATTGATTCAGCTAATGAGGCTATCCCATTAAAAAACTCTGCTAAAAATAGAATTTCCTCTCCTCCATGGTGGGATTCTGAGTGTACTGCTGCAGTTAATGAACGAAAAACAGCAGCAAAGGTGTATGCTCAAAGCCTCAACATGCAGGATTATCTGCAATATAAAGAGATATCGGCCCGTTGTAAGAAATTGCTGTCAAAAAAAAGGCAGAAGGATGGCGGTCTTTCTGCAAAACATTATCCCCACGCTCTTCCTCCTCACTAGTGTGGAAAAAAATTAAAATGTTTAGAAACTCGTTCAATGATAATAATCCTAACTGTAATATAAATGAACCGTGGTTATCTGAGTTTATTGATAAATTATCCCCTCCTTATGCTCCCAATATAGACTGTCTACCTACAAATTTACCACCTCTTCCTAGTTCAAATAATCTGGATCAGACATTTTCTTATGCTGAATTAACCTGTGCCCTTGACGGTTTAAAAGATACTTCCCCAGGCATAGATGGGATAACATACTCCTTTATAATAAACTCCTCTACATCTACAAAAATTTATTTTTTAAACATTCTTAATGAAATATTTAACTCAGGAATCTTTCCAGACACTTGGAAAACACAAATTATTGTACCTATTTTAAAACCAGGCAAAAACCCCAGTGAGTGCTCTTCATACAGGCCAATAGCTTTGTCTTCTGTTCTTTCAAAAATAATGGAACATTTAATTAAAAACAGGCTGGAGTGGTGGTTAGAGAGCAATGGTATTCTGTCTAATACTCAGTTCGGATTTAGACGAGGTTTGGGAACTATGGACAGCCTAAGCATATTCACAACAGCAACTCGTCTTGCATTCTCTAAGA
The DNA here is from genome assembly GCA_036924255.1 of Apodemia mormo. Classification (NCBI taxonomy): domain Eukaryota; kingdom Metazoa; phylum Arthropoda; class Insecta; order Lepidoptera; family Riodinidae; genus Apodemia; species Apodemia mormo. The sequence continues at coordinate 6,409,443 of JAUPFN010000028.1, forward strand.
ATGAACACTTAGTAGGAGTATTCCTTGACATCAGCTCTGCATATGATAGTGTCCAACTTCCCTTGCTAAGGCAGAAAATGCTACAGCTTAGCATTCCGGTGAGATTGGTCCACGTTATCTGCAATCTCTTTATGTCCCGCACAATCACCGTTAGAGTCCAAGGAAAATCCTTACCGCCTAGACAAGTGTGGACTGGCCTTCCCCAAGGTTCGGTTTTAAGTCCATTGCTCTATAACCTCTACTCTTGGGACTTAGACAAATCTGTCAATAACCTTTGCAAAATTTTACAATATGCCGATGACATAGCCATTTATGCAAATTCTACATCCATTTCTGAAATCTCCTCTAAGCTAAACTCAGCATTATTTTATCTGGACTCATACCTTAAGGATCATGGCCTGTCGCTATCAGTCGAAAAATGCAAAGCAGTTACATTTTCACGCAAAAGAACTATCCCTCAAATAAATCTCACAGTCAATAACCAAAATATTCCCTTTGACAATAAGGTAAAATTCCTGGGTGTTATATTGGATAACAGAATGTCTGGATCTGATTATTTAAATTATATTTGCAACAAATGTGAAAAAGGGATTAATGTTCTACGTGCTGTAGCTGGTGTATGGTGGGGGGCCCACCCTTACAGCCAGAAGCTACTTTATAATGCTATTATTAGAAGCCATTTTGACTACGGTACATTTCTATTAGAACCAGCTAGCAAAACAGCCCTAAACAAATTAGATAAAATTCAATATAAAGCTCTTAGAATCATCACTGGTGCGATGAAATCTTCGCCTGTTAATGCACTCCAGGTTGAATGCCTAGACCCACCTCTACAATTACGTAGACAGTATTTGGCTGACCGTTTTTTATCTAAAGTAACCCAATTTCCCGCTCATCCTTTGCTACTCACATTACAACCTCTGTCAGAATCCATTCCCTCCTCAAGATATTGGATCCATAAAAAATCTCCCCTCCTTATTAATAGCTATAATAACATAAACTCTCTCCAAATTCCTGTGAACAAACATACAAAAAACCCATTATATGAAGTTACCTACGAATCTCTCACATACCAGCCTCAGGTAATTCTTGACTTCGGTGTCAAGAAAAAATCCCTAGAAGCTAATAGAAAGTTTTACGGAACACTAGCTACACACTGGGAAAACTGGTTGTATATCTATACGGATGCATCAAAGTTAATGATAAACCAACCTGTAGGGGCAGCAGTTTGGATTCCCAAACATAATGTTGTTCTATCTCAGAAACTACCGCCTCAGTCTTCTATTTTCACGGGAGAAGCAGTTGCTCTTTGGGAAGCAGTCTCACTAGTTTATTCTCATAGGCTCAATAAAAGCCTCATATTCACAGACTCTTACAGCTGCTTGCAAGATATAATAAAACATCCCTTTCATGCTAAATCTAATTTCAGTTTGACTCTTCAAATAAGAGAACTACTACATAAATGTCATAATGCAGGGATTGAAGTTGTTTTGGCTTGGATCCCCAGCCATTCAGGAATTACAGACAATGAAGTGGTAGACGGTTGGGCTAAACAGGCTACCATAATAGGCCTGGATGACCACTATGTTTTACACTCTCGTGACTTACAAACGTTAGCAAAACCTGCATTGGATAAGATCTGGATGGATAAGTGGCAAATTTCTAGCCAAGAAAAAGGGAAACATTATGCTTCCTTACAACCCGACATCCCCAACAAACCATGGTTCTTTAAATTCAATAGTATTGACAAGAGTACTACCTCCACAATTATTCGCCTCCGTTTAGGGCATGTTGTAACTCCTGTATTTCTTGCTAAACTTCATATAAAAGATCATTCCCTCTGTGAATGTGGATTGGAGGAAGGCTCTCTTGAGCACATATTCTTTTTCTGCCCTAAAATTACAGTGCCACTTTATGACATTCTGCCAAAAAACTTCCCTCGACCCATCAACCTAAATTACTTATTATCTCAAGTCCACTCCCCCCGAGTATCAGTTCTTGCCAGATTTATCAAAATTAACAAACTTAGATTGTAGTTAGCAATATGTACTTTTGTCTAGCATAACATTGTTTGTCCAGTTTGTTTGTTATCCCTATATTGTGAATATTTGTAAAATATTCCTCCTAACTAACATTTTAACACCAATGTGTATGTTAATTTTAACATTATACTAATATTGCTGTGTTTTGTCTTCCAGTGGCTCTCTATGTTTGACAGGAATATATGAAAACACTAAAATCGCTTTTTTGATAATAAACGTGCATACATCAACCTTGACATTGGCAGAATCGCTAGAAGTTTAGCGGAGCCATAACTCAGCAAAAATAAAAAAAAAAAATATTATACATGTCAATGAACCAAATTCAAACATAATACATTTTTTTTCTTTCTTTAATGGCAAACGTTTGTGAACATCAATGCCAATGACAAAACAGACGGGAAAACTTTTTGTAAGTAAGAAAAACCTAAAACCGAATTCATTTTTTTATACTATTCAGTAAAGTTAGATCACTATTAACAATTATATATTAAAATCAAATTCATTATATACAATTCTTAAATGGCACCCGGTCGAATTTCGACCCGCGATCGAATTTCGGCACCTGGTCGAAATTCGACCGGCGGTCGAAATTCTGCAACCGATCACACTCGTTCGAAATTCGACTGTCCGTCGAAATTCAACTTTTGGTTGAAATTCGACATTCGGCCGAAATTCTGTATAAATGTCGAACATTTGGCACTAGAAAAAAGTAAACTCAATCAAATAGTAGATGGACTCTTTCACTTTCAATGCACGAGCTAAAGGGAAGTGGCTGGATATTTCTGTGCTTACAATACAATACCTTACTATAGCAAAAAGTGTCGTGACAACTTTTCGTAAGAATTTTTTCCGTCTATCCCCCTTTCACAACGCGCGATAAGGAACTTCGTTCCAAATAGTCCATTTCTTCTTCCTTGTCCATTTTAGTCAACAATAATGGCGGACCAAGGAACTTATATATGATAACTGGAATTGTTACAAAGCAATATTTGAAAAATAAAAATGTACTTTTTTTCGTTACTTATAAAGTTGACATTTGTTTCTTATTTAACAGAGGGGAAAAACGCTCTGAGCAAGACAACGACACGAGTGGACATTGGCGTGTATAATATATTATACATGTCAATGCAGCAAACCGAATTTCAACAGTTCGTAGTGGTGAATATTTTTAACATCTAATTTTGCAAACTTGGCACCTGATTAGCATTTAAAAATCCTTAATTTTGACTTTTCTAAATGCAAATTCTTGACTTTTCGTCGCTGGCGAGGCGGAGCTCCAGGGACTTTAGTTTTAGTGGAGCGGATATTCAACATTTTGAACAACATGAGTAACGGAGGCCTTGTATAATAGCTTAGATTATATAAGTTTATTTAAATATAATAAATTATTGTAACGAAGCCTACTTGTTTCACTATTTTAAACATTTCGGGACGTTATTGATCAGTTTAAATAATTATAACAAAATGATTATGATTTGTTTATAAAACATTTTTTAATATCACAGGACCGCAAAGAAGCAAGTGACTCTTTTGATAGCAAGAGATAACTATCGTCTATACACATCAAAGATGTTGATAGTGCGTTGCCATTCATGTTACGGGGATGCAATGCCACTCGTGTAAGTCGGACCGGCGGGGTTGTCACGTAACTCGCAAAGCGAAAATATCGTAATTTTTTAGATATTGCAAGACACATAACAGCCTTGTATATTAGTGGCGGTCACTGCCACTTGGTTAGTTTTGGTGCTGTGATATTGCAAAAAGTCCATCCAGTGACCAGCAAGAAATTATCGACGTGTTCGATGGGTTTTTCACTACGTTTAAAAGTCATTGCTGATCGCTTGCGCATTGCAAACGTTACGTAATACGCCTGCGGGATGTTGATCGCGTCACTACTGTCGTGATAATTAGGTGGAAGAGTTCCACGACCTCGAATGTGTATGATACTACGTCGCTTTACGTTTAACTGTCGCAATAGCGTGCTTGTGTTCCAGTTGGGAAGGTAAGGTAGCCGATAAACTTATGCATAACATTATCATCTCACCACAGCATAACAACGCACCATTATCGTCTTTGGTTTCTGTTGTTGTCTTTCCATTAGAACGATCTACTTGTTTGCTCTCTTATGAAACAACAACTATTGTGATTTGATATACTATATGGTAGGTAAAATGGTATCTACATGCTGCAGACACCTATTTATATATATACTAAACTACCTCCTTCATTTCATAATATCGATGAAGTGATTAATCTTAAAAGACAATTCAACAACATGTTAATAACTAGAGATGGGTTAGTACCGATATTTCTCAAGATTAAGTGATACTAATATATTCACTTTCAAATATTATAATGTCTTAACTAATATGTCAGTATTAACTAATATTCCACTGTAATTTGGACCTTAAAGTAACAGTAATAAGATCTGATACTGATACGGCAGGAAAATATCTTAACTAATATTTCACTGTAATTTGGACCTTAATGCAACAGTAATAAAATCTTATACTGATACGGCAAGAAAATATCTTAACTAATATATCAGTAATAACTAATATTTCACTGTAATTTGGACCTTAAAACAACGGCATACTGCAGGAAATACGTCTGTCTCATTCGCACGTACCACGCGGCGTATCATGAAAATATTTTAATATTTTCACGAATTCGAACGGGCGCCAAGCTAGTGAATCCGAACTATTCCGAAGATCGAATGATATTATCCGATTCATTTTGGATACCCGTTACAGATATTAGGCGAATATGAAATATTAGCATATTACAGTTCGCCGGATTACTAATACACGAATCCTGTCAATATTACTAATATCTTAGCGAATACTAATATATCAGTCACACCATTATTAATAACAAAATTATATATTCAATGAGTAGCCAGTAAGATCACGTTTTACTGACTAATGAAGGGATTCTGCTGGGTAGTGTTATTTCTAGATCATATTCAGTGGTCACAATAGTTATAACTGTTGATATCCTGTCCTCTGTGCTTGCCACTTATTTGAAATTTGACATTTATGTGTAAATATAGTTATTAGTAAACACCATCATGTCGGCGGATGATGCCGCCGCCGGATCACTCGACATTACAGCTGACAAATCACAAGAGGGTTTCGCGAGAGCTGCCCCTACACGAAAGAACTACATTTATCTATTCATCAGATCCACCCGTTCCTAATTCCTACGTCACAAATTCCTGTCCAAATAAATCAATATGTAGGTTGACTGGCAAAAGGTTGTGCACATGGGACATTGAATTAATAAATTCCTACCCAATCGGTAGTCTTAACTTTCTCCAAACAAATTCTTTCCTTCCGTATTTTTATTAACTCTATCTCAATATCAATTCAAGGAGAATTGTATTTCTCCAAACATCTAGCTTCCTGTGATGCCGCTTTGGTCACGTTAAGGCAGTATAGAGCTAAGTCCCGGTGTTACCGATTCGCTGAGATCATACAGGAGTTTCATGTGGCCATGTATCATCTTGCTTATACTGCACAGGTAATCATCAGGCTACTGACAAGAGGTGGCCTGAATGTAAACGCCAGCAAGCAATGACGTCACAGGAGAGTATCTCTCTCAACTCGAATAGCCCCAGCGGCTGTAGTGAAAATTGCCTTCGTTTCTTTTAATGTAGATAGTAAAAAAACAGATGACTCCTGATCAAAGATGTTAATGGGTAGCAACGTATCCGTGTGTCAAGATGGTAATGCCACGCGCATAAGTTTACCGGCGACCTTACCCTCCAAACCGGAACACGACGATGACAAGCATCGACGCTATTGCAGCAGCATTAGGTACATCGGCGGCAGAACTTGTCATCTCGCCCGGACTTGGTAAGTCCGTCCTGTTTTTTGTCTTGTCACTGTCGTGTTTCAGTTTAGAGGGAAGGTGCTGACTAACTTATACCTACTTGTGATGTTCTCAATACATATACTTAGTAGTATACTAATAAATTATATTGGTGGACCGAAACAAGAGACTCCTGAAACAAAGGAGGCTGTTGTGTTTTTTATAAACTTTTGAATCTAGCATTTTATCTCCGCCATTCAGATGACAATGCACCATTAATATAGGGTCATTCTATAATAGGTGAAAATATTTTAACCCAGCATTCGGTACGTCTAATCAAAGATATCCAGATAAAAACAAACATCATTCAGGGGTTTAAAACTTTTTCATTTGTATGATTATTTTTTTTTATATCATAAGATAGCAAACAAGCAGATGGGTCTCCTGATGGAAAGAGTCAACCATCGCCTATAGACACCAAAGATGTTAATGGTTCGTTGCTATCTTGTGGCGAGGTCTAATGCCACATGCATAAGTTTACCGGCTACCTTACCCTCCAAACCGGAACACGACAGCGACAAGCACTGACGCTATTGCGGCAGGAATAGGTAAGGCGGTGGTACCAGACCCGGGCGAGACAATGCAGAACTCTACCACCTAGTAGCCACGATGGTAGTGACTCGATAGCCAATCGGTCGCCTTTTACAACCTGCCGGGCAGAACGGAAGTTAATAACGTATCAGAAACATTTTTGGTATCTATAGGTGCCAAATGCCCGGGCGAGTCGTTGCGGAACTCTACCAGCTGGCAGTCACGATGGAAGTGACACGTCTAGCCAATCATTCGCCTTTTACGAACTGCCCGCCAGAACAGCAAACGGTTTAGTTCTAAAGCGGGCGCGGACCGACACGGAACAAACATCCTACTAAAAAGTTGTGACCGAGGAACACTTTCGCCTGATAATTAATTCTCTAGTTTTCACAATCATTTTACTTATCTGTCAGCTTGTTATCAGGTGATTGTCCAAACTTAACCATATTAATTAACGTAAGGTCCAGGTAATTCATCTGAGAGAACGCTTTAATACTGAAATATTAGTTAAGACATTATATTTCAAAGTGAATATATTAGTATCACCTAATCTTGAGAAATATCTGTATTAACCCACCTCTAATAGTGAATGACCTATTGGCTGTAATCAAGGATTTAAAACGTTATGATTTCGATATATTTGCGTCGTTGTGATTGGTTATGGTATATGATATTATGACGTTGTCTTCTAGCGCTAGTTGACGAACCAATCACGAAACAGCATGAAACGCAGGGAACCAATCTCGAAACAGCAAAAATATCGAAATTATAACGTTATAAATCCTTGGCTGTAATTAACAAAATACATTGTTTCGTCAATTTTTTTAGGTTTTCTAAACATTTCCAAATCTACAGCGTTGAATAGTTAAAATTTTCAACAAGTCTAATTATGGTGGAATCATGGGCGTACCCAGGTTCTGGGCCAGGGGGGGCAACTGTAACATTTTAGGACTATATTTTATCATATTTTTTATCTACAACAATACATAATTAGTAGAGGTAAACAAATTCCAGGGGGGGGGGCACTGTCCCTCCCCTCGGTACGCCCATGGGCGGAATAAAACTGAATGCAGTCATCCGTATTTAGATTGTTTATGTCACACTTACACAAATAAATTACATACATATACATAACCACGAAATAAGAAAAACAAGCGGAAATGGCAAGTACAAACATTTGTATCAGGACCGCGATCGCCACACTCACACATAAAATAAGCATTATTGCATATAAACTACTAATGCAAATATTGTTTCATTGGTCGTTTTCATTTTAAACAGCAATAATCCGAAACACACAAACAGAACATTTAAAAATATACCAAACTGCGTTACAATTAATTTTATTTTGCTACAAAAAAAAAAGAGTATTTACGTCCTTTTGTAGTCTATTCAAAATAGACTCATCTATGTGTACAATAGTGAAACTTAAGATCGTAATAGTTTCGCTATTCTACAATAGATGGCAGCATTGATTTTCCGTAGTTATCAGCAGGGATTTAAAACGTTATCAAATAACAGAACAAATTTTTCGATACATAACGTTATTATTATAGCGATACCTCAGTAAAAAAAATATTTTAGAACACTATGTGTATCGCTACCAAAATAACAGAACGAAATTATGAGCGGTATGTAACGTTATAAATATTGATATTTATGCGACGTTGCCGCGTTTCATGCTGTTTCGTGATTGGTCGATGGTTCACCAACTACCATGACTGCGAGTTGGCAACAAGGTACCTACGCAAATTTACAAGTTTGATGTAATGAGACATCGCGATTTACGATTTACGAGACACGCATTAAAAATATTTACAAGCGGTACGCATGGTTTTCAAATAATTTTTTTAAAGGATTCCAACCTACATATAATTAGAAATCAATTCTAACTTTTAATATATATTATTATATCTACATAAGGCAATGTATCTTTATGAAACATGTTTTTTTCTCCCGTGGGTTTTATGTAATAAGAAATGTTACTAGGTATCTTAGAGTTTTCTTTAAAATGCTAATTATTAACGGCTCCTTTGTAGAATAGACGAACTGCCGTACTCCCAGGCAGGTCGTAAAAGGAGAGCGATTGGCTATGCGAGTCACTATTGTCTCACCCGGGTCTGATACCACCGCCTTACCTATTCCTGCCGCAATAGCGTCAGTACTTGTCACTGTTGTCTTCCCGTTTAGAGGGTAAGGCAGCCGGTAAATTTATGTTTGTGGCATTAGACCTCGCCACAAGATAGCAACGCACCATTAACATCTTTGGTGTATATAGGCGATGTTGACTCTTTACATCAGGAGACTTATCTCCTTGTTTGCTATCTTAAGATATAAAAAAATAAAAAAAATGATTTTTTTAAACAAATGTGTTAATTATTAACTAGCTTTCGCCCACGGCTTCGCCCGCGTAGTATTAGTAGTAAGTAGCATACCTATGTCCTTCCCCAGAATTAAGGCTATCCATTTGAAATATCATCACAAACAGCTTTGCAGATTCACCATGACCATGAATCATACATTTACAAAGAAAAACAAATAGACGGACAATTAGACGTCACTTTAATTTTCATTATGTAAGGTGAGAATTCTGTAAGGTTAGTATGCATATTATTGAATTTATTGAAGAGCGTGGCTTATAGCAGCAGCAAAATATAAAAATCTGTAAAATATAATTCCTGAAATTTTCCGCTAAATTATTTAAGCATAGATTTTTGTTTGTCTTTTATTTTAATTTTTGAATTAAAGCTGTTAAGCACCATGATCCATTTTTTGAACTGTAAAATGTTTTCTTAGTCACAAAATTTATTAATTAAAAAATATCGATGTAGGGTCACTGCGTCGGTAACGCGACCGCCTCCAGTGTGCGACCACTTGAGGGGCTAGGTTTCTTTAATTAAAGATAATAGCATTTTGACGTAAATACGTCTTTGAATTTGCCTTCGTAGAGGCGACAGTTCAAAAAACTGATGATAACAAAATTGGGATACAGTTTGATGTTATAGCTACATAACTATCACCAACATCCAAAATATAGAAAAACCTTAAAAACAACAAAGAAAAATATCGACACGCGGGATTTGAACCTGCGACCATCTCGCTAAAGCCGGGACGCTCTTCCACTGAGCTAGTGTCGACAGGCTCGAGGCGGCGAAATTCTCCTTTGATATATGATCGAATACGTCGATTGTACTGATCGCTAGGTATACATACTTATAACTAGTTATATGACTTCATCGTTACAGATGAAATTCACATTTATAATTTTGATCAGTACTTTCGTATTTCTAAATATTTTTGTGTTATAGCACTCACCCCGTGCTTGGGAAACTGGAAAAACCTTAAAAACAACAAAACCGGCTAGGAGTGCATTAAAGATGCACACTACTAGGGGGCCGTTCATAAAATACGTTCGCATACAAGGGGGGGGGGGGGGGTCTGGCTGAGTGTGACAAGATGTGACAAGGGGGGACGGGGGGTATACGGCAACGTGACGTTCGCCGTTTATTATTTTTTGACATGAACGCTAGTTCTGTGGCGCGACTCTAGCGGCGTTGCGATCCGTCACAACGGGTTTCTTTGTTTTTCCAATACTTAAGACAGTAACGTTTCCACGTACCCTGCGCGTAATGTTATTATAATAACTAAATAAATATTTTTAATTTTCAGAATTTGTGTACTATCATTTAGAATTTATCATACTCAGCAGGGGGGGGGGGGGGTCTTAGTTTTTGTGACGAAATATTTCTAGGGGGGTCACAAAAAGTGTGACACAGCGTGACAATGGGGGGGGAGGGGGTCAAAAAAAGCTGATTTTAGTGTGACGTATTTTATGAACGGCCCCTAGGTATATAGAAGAGGGAGGTGTTTAACTACCATATTTGTGATTTTATCCGGCCCCGGGGCCTTTTTATTGTGAAGGTTTTTGTATTCTTCGGTTGTCGTAAGTAATAGGGGGTCACCTTACGGTGGTAGCGCCACCCTACACTCTACTTCGCTATCCAAATGATGGACGGACGTGGTCTAGGTTTGTAGGCGGGTTTGATGGGGAACATTGTGATTGGAACGATGAATGAAAAATGTGACCATCGCAAGATATTACCCGTGACGTCGTCGTATTCACGTAAAATATGCATGGCTGTGTCCTCAACACAGCCACAACCCGTTTTTTTTTTTTCAGGAGAAAACAATGAATAGTAAGCATTAAATATTCATTGAATACTTATGTAACAAGAAAATCATAAATTTAAATCTATCGGGCTTAACCCAAATCTAGAAAAAAGGGCCTGAGTTCGGGTGATAACTCAATGGTATGTTTATGTGTCACGTAATGCTGCAAAAATGCCACGCCGGGCGGCGAACAAAGTTACCTTTTGATACCTTACACTAATATTACACTTAAACAAGAATCGTTATTACTTCAATTATAGAGCAATGTTTGTTCGAAAGTTGTAGTCATATCATTTTTTAGCCTATATTTTTTTTAAATCCAGTGGTCGCAAACTGAAGTACGTAAATATCTAAGTAAGAAAGTGCCCGAATGATCGCATTCTGACACATAAGGCTACATAATATTTTGCTTGTTATAATCTCAATGATGCTTTTATGATTGTATAATTTAGAATCTGATGTTGTAGAAGCATAAAGATGCATCTCATCAGTTTACGTCCAAAATTTTTTCTTGATAGAACTTTTTTTAATTCACTCACTAAAATAGGTGGTCGCAAACCCACTTTGGTCGAAAATTATGATGTTAGTTTGCGACCGCCCTGATTTAGTACGAATGAAAATAAATTAAAATAAGTAAATAAATAAAATATTGCTTTCTTTATATGATGGCAGCCCCGCAAGATAAAAGAAGCACAAAATGAAAAATACCAGTTTTCTTAGGACTACTTTAAGGAAAATTTACTCGGCGAGGAAAATGACGTTATCAAAATATTGCTTAACTCTTATGTTGTCAACCACAACCAAATTAGTAAAGAAATATTAAGAAAATACGGTCACCGTGCGTGTGATAGCGTTGTTATCATGCGCGCGGTGACTACTAACAAATGAGTCTAGTCACGAGTTGGGAAAAATCACTGTTTGTAAATAATGAACTTCGATGGTGCCTATAAAGGAGAATTTGAATACACATGTTTTGTATCCATGCGCGGGCGTCCGTATAAATATAAACATGTCATTGGATAGTTAGCTCAACGTTTGAGTACCAAATTTTTTTACATATTCGGTATTAACATCGAGTACTGAATACCCTCTTTTAGTATGTAGTTTTTATCAGCCAGTTTCTATACAAAATAATTTACAGATGTGAAACGAAAAAACAAGTTGTTGTAAGTCTAGATGAATAGTGTTCAAAATGAATATTTGTTTTTTATATCATAAGATAGCAAACAAGCTGATGGCTCTCCTGATGGTATGAGAAACCATCGCCTATACTCTAGTCATCAAAAATGTTAACGGTGCGTTGCCCTCAGTGTGGATGTGTTTGGTGGTGTGGCCACCTTACCCTCCAAACCGGAACAAGACAAAAAACTTGAGAGGTGTCAAGGGACACCCGGATGGAAAGAAGTTCCTTTTATTATTATTTACAAAAAAACTGTATACACTCAACAAAAATAATCGTCGCGACACCACACTGTTTAATGCGAAATAGAAATGAAAATATCTGGCTTGCTTTCTATAAGAGAGAGAGAGAGAGAGAGAGAGAAACATCCACACGCCGCACAGCTTACGATACCTTACTATAGCAAAAAGTGTTGTGACAATTTTCCGTAAGAATTTTTTCCGTCTAGCCCCCTTTCACAACGCGCGATAAGGAACTTCGTTCCAATAACAAACAAGTGGTAGATTTCTGCGTTGTCTCGCCCGGGTATTTGGTACCACTGCCTTATCTATTTGTGTCAACGCACCGTTAACATTTTTGATTTCGATAGGCGATGGTTTCTCTTTGCATCAGGATGGCTCTCCTGATGGAAAGAGAAACCATCGCCTATAGACGTGTGGCGGGTTTACAATGCCACATGCACAAGTGTACCGGCTACCTTACCCTCCAAACCGAAACAAGACAATGACAAATAGGTGGTAGATTTCTGCTTTATCTCGCCCGCGTATTTGGTACCACCGCCTTACCTATATGTGTCACAATAGAGTCAATGCTTGTCATCATCATGTTCCGGTATGAATGGTAAGGTAGCCGGTAAACTTATGCATGTGGCCTTAGACCTCGTTACAAGATAGCAACGCATCATTAACATCTTTGGCGTCTATAGGTGATGATTGACTCTTTCCATCAGAAGGCTTGTTTGTTATCAAGATACAAAAAAATTGACATTATTGCGGCAGGAATAGCTAATGCAATGGTATCAAATACCCGGCGAGACATTGCGGAACTCTACCACCAAGTAATTATGATGGTAGTGACACGTACCTACAGTCAATCGGTCGCCTTTTACGACTTACCTGGCAGAACGGTAGTTGGTCTATTCTTGAAAGGGGACAGGACCAACACGGCGAAATATAATATTATGAAAATTTGAGCAGGTTTTCTTTTTTTTTTGAGCTGGTTTAATTTTTATTGCGCAATATTTTTTTTCTTGCACTGTGTAGGCTTAATATTTCACAATATTTTTCAATTCAGAGGTTTGAGCGGTCGCGTTTGGTTAGTCACGTGTTTAATGTATGGTTGTGTCATAAATTTAGGCAAAATGGCGAGCAAGAATGCTATAAAATATAAAGAACGGGAGTTTTTACTTGAATGTATAGAATTGTATGGAGATTTATTTAACTAAATCACCAGCATGGTTGCCGCCAAAACTTCGTGGTCAGACATGTTGCTCGCTCGAAAATATTGATCAGACTGGTTTGTCAATTTTATTGAGTGAATTTATTGAACGCTTGGAGTCAAAAGGGTATTCAATATTATTGCACAATAAAAGTATTGCGCAATGTTATTGTAGGTCTATGAGGCGTCTTAGGGCTATAAATTTGAAATTTTTTTATATCATAAGACAGCAAACAAGCAGATGGGTCTCCTGATGGAAAGAGTTAACCGTCGCCTATAGACACCAAAGGTGTTAATGGTGCGTTGCTATCTTGTGGCGAGAACCAATGCCACATGAATAAGTTTAATGGCTACCTTATCCTCTAAACCGGAACACGACAGCGACAAGCACTGATGCTATTGCGGCAGGAATAGGCAAGGTGGTGGTACCAGGCCCGGGCGAGACAATGCAAAACTCTAGTAGCCATGATGGTAGTGACTCGCATAGCCAATTGGTCGCCTTTTACGACGTGCCTTGAAGAACGGCAGTTGGTCTATTCTTCAAAGGAGCCCGTGACCAACACTGGGAAAACACGTATTTTCCTTATAATGTAGGCATCCAATAAGGAAGGATTTTTCAAAATTCAACCTAGAAATTGGTGAAGTAGGGGATAAAAGTTTGTATGAAACTTTTTATTCCCTGGACACATTTGCATGAAATTTCGTATGAATTGAATAAAAAAAAAATTACGTTAAAACCTTAAGAACAACAAAGAAAAATATTGACAAGTGGGATTTGAAGCTGCGACCATCTCCTCAAAGCCGTTTTTAAGGTTTTTCCAGTTTCCCAAGCCCGGGGTGAGTGCTATAATACAAAAATAATGAATTACGTGTTTAAGCGTTTCTCAAGGTTCGATCCCTACGAGGGTAAAATAGGGGATGAAAGTTTTATACAACCCCACAAACCATTGCTAAACCATTAGTGTTAGACAATGAAGTTTTGCGCACGTATTCCTCTTATGACGGAAGAATTCACTAAAAAGGATAATTAAATATTCAACCCTCAAAGGGGAAATAGGGGATAAAACTTTTAAACATTTTATTCCTCAGACATATTTGCATGAAATTTCATATGAATTGAGTATGACAAAAATAATGAGTTACGTATTTCAGCGTTTCTCAAAATTCCATCCCGTAAAGGGTAAAATAGGGCAAGAAAGTTTTATATAAAGTTTTATATAAACGCACAGGCCAGAAGAACTATTCAAAATTCAACCCTGAAGGGGGTGTAATAAGGGATGAATTTTTTATGAACCTTTATATTCCTTGGACATACTTACATAAAATTTCGTATGAATTGAATAAAATTGTCTGTCTGTTTAAGACAGACAAACAAAAATCGTAAAAAGTGTTATTTTGTTATATGTACCGTATATATACATCCATATGCATTTAGTTAGACCTGGTTATTTTAATGTTACAGACACTCCAATTTTATATATTTGTATAAATTACTTTAGTATGTTCGATAGGTATGTTACCAATAGTTATTCTTATTTTTCTTGTTTTACTTAAATTTTGATAATAAAATATATTTTAATAAATAACTAATATGAACATGTTAATATTATTTTTTATAAAATATTAGCGGCCCCCTGACTGTGTCGAGATTTTTAATAAAGTAGCTTATAAAGAAAGGTTAAATAAGTTGTCTTGTAAGAAAGGTTAAATAAGTCTACCCCGCGCTGGTCCCGGGCTCCTTTGAATAGGACAACTGCCAGGCACGTCGTAAGAGGCGACTGATTGGATTTACGAGTCACTACCATTGTGGCTACTGGTGGTAGAGTTCTGCATTGTCTCGCCCGGGTCTTGTACCTCCGCCTTACCTATTCCTGCCGCAATAGCATTAGTGCTTGTCACTGTCGTGTTCCGGTTTGGAGGGTAAGGTAGTCGGTAAACTTATGCATGTGGCATTAGACCTCGCCACAAGATAGCAACGCACCATTAACACCTTTGGTGTCTATAAGCGATAGTTGACTCTTTCCATCAGGAGACCCATCTGCTTGTTTGCTATCTAATAACATAAAAAAAGTTCTAAAGTAAATATGCGCGAGCGAAGCCGTGGTTAACAGCTAGTTTCGCTATGAAAGGTAGGTACTTTCCTGTTTATAATTACGAAACTTCACACTTAATATAAATGTAATATTAATTATTTGAAAATTTAAAAAACAGTATTTTAAATATAATAGTACCAAAAACTGGTACATTCAACAAAATCTTTCAAACTCTGATGAAAACCTCTAATTTTAAATATAACTTGTCCCATATGTGAAATACAAGAAACAACAAGCGGGGCATAAATGAGTGAATCATAATACCATATACCATAACGAAAATTTTTGGATATAACAGAACGTAATGAATAACGTTTTTAAATAGTAACAAATTCAGTATCATTATTGGATAGCGCTATGCTTAAAAATATCGTTATGTCTTGCCTTGAGCAATAACGATATCACATAATACCGGTATTTCAATCCTTGGTTATCAGTTGATCATATTTGAGTAGAGAACTTTCTAGAACGATAACGTAATAACTGTCATTACGTATATCTTTCTAGAAAAATTAGGTCAACCTAAAATGAACTTTATGTGTAAGGTGTACGGCTGATTTTAGTTTGACTTTCTATTATATCATTAGAGATTATATTAAATCAGGAATTTAATTAAAATAAAATGAAAATTGTACTTTCGAATGATATGAAATATCTCCATTTTTAATAATCTGTATTCTACTATCATTTCTGCATTCAAGGATGGCACAATACGGCATAATTCAGTGTATACTAGATTTTCGCACGACGACTATCTCCTAATGATATGGTAAGTATCACTAAGGCAATTTAGAGTAAAAGCGCATAATAGTGGCGCACGCGGCACGCCCACTCTTCACTTCCCCTTGTTTTCTTTATTTCGTGTACATAACAAATACTGACATCATCGCTGCAGAAAAGCTTTTCACGAACTCAAACCCTGGGGATCTGATTGAAATTCGATTTTCAAAATGGAGGTTAAAGTTTCTTTAGCGGTAAAGTAAATAAAACACTAAAATAATACTCGTATTTTATTTATTTTTTAATTACATACTTTATTACACATCTATACATATAATAAAATCGTAGGAAATTCAAAACTGTACATTGAATATTTTTTTAAAAGAATAGTTGGGGCGTGATCTACAATCGATATCGAAGCCAAAAATATAGTTTTTAGAATTTTTGTCTGTTTGTCTGTGTATGTCCGGGATAAACTCATTTACTTCAAATTTTGCATGAATATTACTAACAGGTCGGGCCAACATATAGGCTACATATTATCACGCTATCACCTACGGGGGAGGAGCTGTGCGGAGTAAACGAAGTTCGCGCGGACGAAGTCGTGGGCAACAGCTAGTAATGATATAAAGGCGTAATTTAATGCTATTAAGCATTTTCTCCCATTTTACCTTCCCTGATGCTGAGAGAATAAGGTTGGGTAGTGCATAATATTATGTTAATTACGAGCTATTAATAAAACTAAACACTAGATACCAATTTATCATAACTATAAAAGATATTATAAGAACCTCAGTTTAAATAATACATACACTCAATACTATACATAAATATAAGTTGAATACTTCCATAAAGAAAATATATATACACCGATACTCAATAGATAATAGAAATAAGCTCATATTATTTACTTACATAAATATTAAATACACACATATACAAAATTAGGGATTCTGACGTTTTAAAAAGTGATCATATACTCTAGATTTAAAAATTGATAATGTAGAGGATTCAGGCATCATAGAGGGAAGACCATTCCATAATCTTATCGCAGTTTTATACTAATAATCAATATATCATGAATGCAAAAGACAAATGTAGGACAAATGTAGCGACTTGGAAATTAATAGGTGTGAGACAAGTGAGATTTCAAAAATAATATCTCTTAAAAATATGTATGCAGTAGGGGTGGACTCAATATCGACAAATATTATAAAAAAAATGTTTTAAGTAAATAACTCCAGTTATTGGAAATCTAATAAATCGATCTTTTGAAAAAGGAATTTTCCCATGTAGCTTAAAAGAAGCAATAGTTAAACCTTTTTTTAAAAAGGGTGTTAAAATGGAAGTTAATACCAGTGCTTTCAAAAATATTTTAAAGAGCCATTTATACTAGACTAAATTGTTACCTAAAAAATTAATGTTATAGCATACGAGCAGAATGGATTTCAGAAAAATATTTTACTACACTTGCAGTATACAAAATGTTACAAAATATTGTTGAAAATATAGTCAAACGTAAGACTACTTCTGTCATATTCTTTGACATGAATAAGGCGTTCGATAACGTTCACCACCAGATATTATTAAATAAATTCTAAAATTATAGCATAAGAGATAACGCAAACAAGTGGATTGAGAGTTATCTAAGAAATAGAATACAATGTGTAGAAATTCTACGAATAGATAGAACTAAAACCGTTAGATCTTACAGATCAGATTTTGTAACAAAAGAGACCGGTGTATTACAAGGAAGCGCTCTTGCTCCGCTGCTCTTTTTACTCTACATAAATGATTTGCCAAATGTAACAAAATATAAAAGTATATTACTTGCCATTGGCATACAAGTAATAGTATCAGATAATCATAATGACAAGAATAAATATAAGCAAACACTGCTATCAAAAATTGACTCCATAATATCCTGGTTAGAATGAAACAACTTGACAGCCATCCTTTCAAAGACAAAGTTAGTCCAATTTGCAAGTTACAAAAATGAGTGCCATGAATAAGAGATTAACTACAAAGGTAGTTTAATTAACAAAGTAAAAGAAGTAACATTTTTAAGAGTAAACTTAGTAGAAATTTAAACTGCAAACCGCACATTGATACAGTTTGTAAAAAAAATCAATAAATTTGTATACGCACTCAAAAAAATCCAATAAATGGTGGGACTCAATGCTGCAGTAACTGCTTATCATGATTAAAGGTTCTATTTCGAGGTATGGACTTATAACTTGGGGTAATTGTACCAATATAAGCCAGGTTTTTATTGTGCAAAAGAAATGTGTTCGAGCTTTGTGTAGTACGGATCCAACTGAGACATATAAGCCATTGTTTAAGCAACTTGTTAACCTTGACTGGATTGTATATATATTAGAGTCATGTTAATTTGTTAGAAAACATCAAGAACTCTTTCATAAACTAAATGTTAACAAAAGGGTACGGTCTAGAAATACAACCAGGCTACAAGTCCCGACGAGTTCTTCTGCATTGTACTCAAAAAATTGCCATGCTATGATAATAAATATTTACAATAAATTACCAAAAACAATTCGCGAACTACCATTAAGACAATTTAAAAATGTGTTATCTAAACTGTTATCGCAAAATGCTTATTACAATATTGTCAAATATCTAAATGATAAATTTGTTGTATAATAGTTATTCCCTGTCTTATAAATAACTCTCGGATACTCATTCACTGCATATGCAATTAGGCTACATAATTTTTTAAGTTAAAATAATATATTGAGTTTTTTTTTTTTTGTGAAAATGTTTCTTAATAAAATATAATTCAACGTAAATGATCAAATATTAACTAATAATAAAATAAAATGTGACATTCTGTTAAAATATAATTAAACATGAATCAGCAAATTTTAATTATTAATAATAATATGTAATGTTTCATTTTTATATAACATTTTTTTTATTAAGATATAAGTAAATTTATATTTTGGCACACCGGCATTACCGGTTGACTATGGCGATCGAGAAATTATTTTGTAACATCTATTGTAATCCATTTTCATGAAAATAAAATAAAATATTCTATTCTAATAATTTAAAACCGTACGCGCGAACCCACAACGGAACATTATTAATTAAGTATAATTAAGTGGTTTTTTAAACTGCCTTTTCGGCTAAAGATTTTTACGAAAGTAATAAGAAAATTATTTATCTTTAGTGTGAATAGATTTATCTTGACGCAAACTACTAGAGCGTGAGAAGCCCTTGTTGCACACATCACACACGTGAGGTTTTATACCACTGGATATTTAAATGTCTTTTTAAATCGCCTTTTCGACTAAACGTTTTTTTACAAAAGTCGCAAGACAATGGCCTTTCTCCAGTGTGAGTAGATTGATGTTGACGTAAATTACTTGATTGTGAGAAACACTTATTGCAGTCATCACATACATAAGGTTTTATTGCCTAGTGTACATTATTTAAATGCGTTTGCAAATAGCTTTTTCGACTGGATGTTTTTTTTCAGATGTCGCAAGAAAATATCTTCTCCCCAGTGTGAGTAGATTGATGTTGACGTAAATTACCTGATTGTGAGAAACACTTATTGCAGACATCACACACATAAGGTTTTATTTTATTGTGTACATTTAAATGGTTCTTTAAAATGGTTTTAGAACTAAACGTTTTTTCACAGAATTCACAAGAAAATGGCTTCTCTACGGTGTGAGTAAATTGATGTCGACGTAAATGATCTATTCGTGAGAAACACTTATTGCAAACATCACACACATAAGGTTTTATTTTATTGTGTACATTTAAATGGTTCTTTAAAATGGATTTAAAAATAAACGTTTTTTCACAGAATTCACAAGAAAATGGCTTCTCTCCAGTGTGAATATATTGATGTCGACGTAAATAATCTGTTCGTGAGAAACACTTATTGCAGACATCACACACATAAGGTTTTACTTTATTGTGTATAATTAAATGGTTCTTTAAAGTGGTTTTAGAACTAAACGTTTTTTTACAAATGTCGCAAGAAAATTTCTCTCCGGTGTGAGTAGATTGATGTTGACGTAAAGAACCTGAGTATGAGAAACACTTATTGCAGACATCACACACATAAGGTTTTATTTTATTGTGTACATTTAAATGGTTCTTTAAAATGGTTTTACAAGTAAACGTTTTTTCACAGAATTCACAAGAAAATGGCTTCTCTCCAGTGTGAATATATTGATGTCGACGTAAAGTACCTGATTCTGAAAAACACTTATTGCAGACATCACACACATAAGGTTTTACTTTATTGTGTATATTTAAATGTTTCTTTAAAGTGGTTTTAGAACTAAACGTTTTTTTACAAATGTCGCAAGAAAATATCTTCTCTCCGGTGTGAGTAGATTGATGTCGATGTAAATCACTTGACCATGAGAAACACTTATCGCAGACATCACACACATAAGGTTTTATTTTATTGTGTACATTTAAATGGCTCTTTAAAGTGGTTTTAGAACTAAACGTTTTTTCACAGAATTCACAAGAAAATGGCTTCTCTCCAGTGTGAATATATTGATGTTGACGTAAATGATGTGTTCGTGAGAAACACTTATTGCAGACATCACACACATAAGGTTTTATTTTAGTGTGTACATTTAAATGGTTCTTTAAACTGGTTTTAAAACTAAACGTTTTTTCACAGAATTCACAAGAAAATGGCTTCTTTCCAGTGTGAGTATATTGATGTTGACGTAAAGTACCTGAGTGTGAGAAACACTTATTGCAGACATCACACACATAAGGTTTTACTTTATTGTGTATATTTAAATGGCACTTTAAATTGATTTTAGAACTAAACGTTTTTTTACAAATGTGGCAAGAAAATTTCTCTCTGGTGTGAGTAGATTGATGTTGACGTAAATAACCTGTTCGTGAGAAACACTTATTGCAGACATCACACACATAAGGTTTTATTTTATTGTGTACATTTAAATGGTTCTTTAAAATGGTTTTAGAACTAAACGTTTTTTCACAAAATTCACAAGAAAATGGCTTTTCTCCAGTGTGAATATATTGATGTCGACGTAAATGATATGTTCGTGAGAAACACTTATTGCAGACATCACACACATAAGGTTTTACTTTATTGTGTATATTTAAATGGTTTTTTAAATTGGTTTTAGAACTAAACATTTTTTTACAAATGTCGCAAGAAAATATCTTCTCTCCGATGTGAGTATGCTCATGACGACGTAATACACTTGATTGTGTGAAACCTCTATCGCAGACATTACACACATAAGGTTTTATCTCTTTACTGTGAATAAATTTATGTTCACGCAATCCACTCGGGTATTTGAAACCTTTGTTGCAGACATTACATACGTATGGTTTTATACCACTGTGAGTATACAAGTGCCGCTTTAAAATCTTTTTTTGACGAAATATTTTTTTACAAAAATCACACCTTAATAAACTATCACGATTTCTCTTATCTTTCTTAGTCCTAGATATATTATTATCTTTTATTTGAGACTCAGTTGGTCTCGTTGGTACTGCGAGAGGGTTCATTGAAGCTGTTACTTTAGTCTTCACTTCCCCGACTTCATCTACGCCTTCTTCCTCCTCATCGTGAAATCTCGTGAACTGACCTATAAATAAAACATTTCATTATTTTAATGGTATAGCAGTACCAGACTCGGCATAGAAGCATGAGATATTGGGTTTGAAACCCATGCAGGCAAGTCAGTCAGTCAGTGCGTGTGTGTGCGTGTGTTTGCGTGCGTGTGTGCGCGTGCGCGCATGATGTGTGCGTCTGATTTGTCTTAGTGCATGGGTGCGGTCGTACGTGTGTGTGTTTGTCCGTGTGTGCGTTGTGCGAGCGTGCGAGTGTATTTGCGTGTCTAAAAACAAAAATCACAAGAAAGCAGTTTCTCTTCAGTGATTTGCGTAACGCAGACTAGTTACGTTACACACATAAGGCGTTAATTTTTTACATTTAACGCGTAACAAATAAGAAGGTGGCTCTCCTGGTAGGAAGACAAGCCATCGCTCCTTGAATGTTCTTAATAATAAACAGGCAGACAGCTCTTGTAATGCTGCAAACGTTACAAAATTATAATATGCTAACATTGATCATCTGTCCGCGCACGCCCGCCTTTACCGCAGTAGTTCAGTTTATCAGCCGACATATAAAATAACTTTCTGATGTCTGATACATCACTTAAAGGTATTTTATATGTTTATATAATACCAGTTCTATTCAGAAAAGTTACATCCACGTGAATTCCTATTCTTGAATACAAATCTTAAAAATGTAAAATGTAATCGCCTCTGTGGTCTAGTGGTCCGGGGTTGGTGTTGACCACATAAGGTCCCGGGTTGGACAATTCAAAAAACGAGTTTTTGTAGTTTTCTGATAAAAACAAAGTTGTATAGGATTGTGTCCAGATTTAAGTTCCTGGTTGGCGATAGGCTTGCCACCTGCCACATTATGGGACTTCAGTAGTAGGGATATGGGCGTGAAGATACTTTTTTTTCTCTTAAAAATGTAATTTATTCTCTTTTAGAGAATAAATTACTCATTTAGAGGTCTCACGTTACAGGTTAACTGTTCAGTTTGGAGTGTATCTCTACTGTCTGACCCGTGATCTTCAGGAAATGTCTCTAGCATCTAACCCGTGATTTTCGGGATACGTATCTGCCTACGAACCTGTGATCATCGAGCTTTCCTCAACAGTAGAAGGTTATAACTTCCCCTTTGAGATTATTCGGAGAAGCACTTACCACTGGATCTCACACTAGCAACTTTAATTAATTTATTTACTTTATTTATTCAATGCTTTATTGTACACAATTAAAAGAGAAGTAATACATAGAGACTTATTAAAAACAGACTGTACAATGGGCGAGCTTATCCCCAACAAAAGAGATTTCTTCCAACTGACTCGAATAAGAGCAAACACAATAATTATCGAAATGTTAAAATAATGTACAATAATCATAAAACTAAGTACATATGAATATAACAGTCTTGATAATGTATCATTACTAAATCAATATGAAAATTAAGCCACATTATATTTAAAAATGAACAACAATCAATAGAAATTTAAAAAAAAATACTATGTAGACGCAGCAAGAAAAAGATTCTCTTAGACTCTTTTTGAAAATTGGAAGAGATCGACTCATACGAACTTTGGGCGGTAGTGAGTTCCATAACCTGATAGCTAGAACACGGAAAGGATTTGATAAAAATTTTGAACTGTGTGGGGACATTTAAAAAGGGCAGTAACACTTGACACCTACACGGTGAGCCAGGTGGATGCAAGAAAGAAAACCCATCACGCAGATAGCTTAGTGTATTCAGGATTAAACAGAATGTTAAAAAGTAGACAGAGTATGATTGTTCCTACGCAGCCGTATAGGAAGCCATTTAAGTTGAGCTCTAAAGTTAGAGACATGGTCATACTTCCGTAAACCAAAAATAAATCTAATACAAAGATTATGCAGCCCCTCAAATTTGTTTACCAGTTCTTCAGTAGCATCAATAAAACAAGCATCCGCATAATCAATGATAGGTAGTATGAAGCTCTGCATTAATTATATCTTTGTTTTAAAAGGAAAATAATTTTGTAATTGTTTCAAAGAGTGCAGAGCAAAGTGAACTTTTTTACTTATGCTGTTAATATACAAATCCCATGATAAATCGTTTGAGATTGTTATACCCAAGTAACTGACACCCAAGTAACTGACCGAGTTTGATATAGGAATAACTGTGTTATCATAAACAACCTGAGGAAGGTTTATGTTACCAAGGATTTTGCACATGTACCTTCTGCCTACAATTAAAACCTTGGACTTCGATGGATTGATAGTAAGCCCAAAAGCTTTTGCCCAAGCGTGACTCATTACAAGTTCCAAATTGATAGAATCAATAGCCTTGGCCATATCCATGACACTGAAGTGACAATAGATTTGCAAATCGTCTGCATATAAATCAAAGCTTGAAGAGATAACCTCAGTAATTTTATTTATAAAAGTAGAAAAGAGAAGGGGAGAAAGCACTCCACCTTGAGGAACACCTGCTAGTAGATTAGCCCAATCTGAGGATAACTCATCCACTTGAATACGTTGTGAGTGACCCCGGAGATAGCTGTTAAAACAGTCAGCCTCATCATTAGATATGTTTATTGTTTAGTGATTTAAGGATAGCGATAAGAACGTCAAAGTCTACTGAGTTAAAAGTGCTACGGAAGTCAAGAAGCACAACAATAGTTGTTTATTATCCATGGCTGAAGGAATATCATCAGTTACTGGTAATTGCCTTGACAGCGTTGTGTTTAGGCCGGAAGCTAGACTGGTACGGGTCAAGTAGGCTATTTACTCACAAATGATAAGCCAGTTGAGTGTGAACAATGTGCTCGAGCACTGAATAAGTACGGTAGAATTGAAATTGGACAATAATGGGAAGTAGATATAGGATTAGAAACTTTAGGGATAGGGATTATGAATGCTTTTTTTCACTGCGATGGGAAAGTACTTGATGATAAAGAAAAATTTAAAATGTGAGTAAGGATAGGAAGTAGTTCAGGTAGAAAAAGATGAAACATTCTAGAACTAAGCTGGTCTCTTCCTAATGCGGGAGAACTAATTGAAAGCATTTGTTTCTTGACCTCAGATTCACTAAATGGTTTGAAATTAAACAATGGAAACGTCAATTTAACATGGTTGATGGGCAATAAAAAGCCAGAAGAATAAATTTGTGATTGCCTGATTGATTGTTTTATTAACACCGTAGTCAGATGCGGCACTAGCTTGAAAGAAAGAGAAACTGTCGTCTATAGACATCAATGGTGTTACTGGTGGGTTTTAAGTTTACCGAGTACTAAACCTCCCACCCTAAACACGATAACATTGTTAGAGCAGAAATAGTAAGGTAGTTGTATCATAACCGGGTGAGATGTAGCGGAACTGGACCACCTAGCAGTTACAATAGTAGTGACATGTTATGTGGTGTTTGTGTATTATAATTTAACTTAAAAAAAATATAGTCTATTCTTTATAAGGGTCCGGGGGGAGTTTGCGACACAAGAAATACAAAAATTATACATGAGTATTTAAAACTTTGTAGCAGCAGAGTATATGGATCACTATGAGTACCCAATTGCCACCTTAAAATCTTTATGTTACTATAAGCTTCCCTGTGAATACCTCATATTATAATATGTACTCATTTATCTCATTCTGTTTAATCAAATCATACCACAAACTCTTATTTGAGATTCTCTTAGTCTTGTTAGCACAACAACAGGATTCTTGAACAATGCTACTGGAGTCTTCACATCCACCACTTCATCTGCGTCTGCTTTTATTACCACTTGCAAGGTCTTGTACTGACCTATAAATAAGACATCTTATACTCAGTTATCTGGTAGAACCACATTAGACCTGTCATAAACGAATGGGATTTTTGGTTTCTAAATTCTGGGTCGAAGTATTCTTTCATCTAACAGCTAAAAGAAAGCATTTAGCATTTATAAAGCAAACAGTGCATTTTACAAAAAAATGTAAAAAGTTCCTGATTTGTTCTTTTTGCCCAATTTTGGTCACTTATATTTATTTCAAATATCTATATTAAAAATAGGTCTTTACCTATAAAATTTCAATTTTTCATGAAATGAAGCATATTTAAAACAAATGCTGAAGTATTATTAAACTCATATTTTAGAAACAGTGAGTAGCTACATGTGCATAGCCAAAGACGAGATATTTATAAAACAAAACGCATATTGAATGCCAATTAAATCATATTCTAATGTCTAAAATCATTACCTATAAATAAATTTCGCAAAACATTGTCAGATGTACTGTTAAATAAAACATACATACTAAAACATACATATATATTAGAGAATTTTTAGCAGATAAGATTAAATGTTAATAAACAGAAATATAAGTTTGTACAATTTACCTTGAAATTTAAATGTAATAAAAATTTAATAGTAAAATTTCTTCGTTAATTATAAAAATTGGGATTGAGCATTATATTTTGTAAATTGGAAAAATAGCTTTTTGTTGTGAAATAATACTTGTAAATATTGTAATCTATACATATAATAAAATCGTAGGAAAGTCAATGTATGTCCGGGGTAAATTCAAAAAGTTGGTTTACTTCAAATTTTGCATGAATATTACTAACAGGTCGGGTCAAAATAAAGGCTACATATTATCACGCTATCACCTACGGGGAAGAGCTGTGTGGAGTAAACAAAGTCCGTGCAAACGAAGTCGCGGGCAACAGCTAGTACATAAATAATTGTAATACATGAAATAAAAAAAAGCCCACTGAGTTTTTCCGCTGGATCTTCTCAGTGTGGGGCCACATTCCGATCTGGTAGTAATTATAAGTAAATCAACCTTTGCACACCAAATCATGGTAGAATATGTTGGTAATTTAATTTATTTTTGATAACCTGTGACACCCATATTCTTGCAAATAAATATTTTTTTATTTCATTTTATATAAAAAAAAAATCATACGCAGTCGAAGTCGTGGGCACAGCTAGTATCTTATATAGATCCATATACTATCAAAGCTGCATGTGTCATGTCACTCAATATTTTATATTTATTTATTAATCCACTAGCGACCTGCCCGTGATTTCACTAGCATAGCTTTTGTTTCCGAGGGAATATCGGTAAGGTTTATATAATAAAACCTTCCTCAAGAATCAATCTATCTATTAAAAAACCGCATCAAAATCCATCCGCCACGGGTAACAGTTACTTCTTAAGAATTTTGAGTTTTCCGATTATTTTTCTTTGTATATCTTTGAAAGTCTACCTTGGTGCCAAATAGCGAGTTTTTAGGTCATCTAAAAGAGGGTTAGGTTTTAGATCTTTATAGAGGAAAGTCAGCCACAGTTAGCCACATAATCAGCCACAAAAATTGCAGTTTTTAATTGATAATAACTCAATAACTGCTTCTGTTACATATATAAAACTTTGGATTCTAGTTGAGCTAAGAGTTTTAATAAATGTGCCAAATTTCATTTATAGAAAATAAATTGAATTATTTGAACATAAATAAAAAGAAAAAAAAGAAAAAAAATTGTCTTTCTATTATTTTACATTGTGTAAATATTGTTTTTGCCTCTGATTTTTGTTTCTCTTTTTGTTTTCTTTGTTTTTCAAGATTAACATCTTAAAATTACAGATTTTAAAAATTTGTTTTCTTCTTTTTTTAAAATAAATTATGTTTATATTTGTATTTTTTTAAATTTTTAGCTTTAATTTTCAGTGTCACTATTGTTTTTTATAATTTTATTTTTTTTAAATTTATATACAGTATGTTATTAAGTCAAGACTTTATGTCATATCATCTTTTAAATTATATGCAGTAAAAATAGTGTTAAGATATAATTAAGAGAATGCTATTATTGTCCATAACTGAGGGAACACTTAGACCATAATAATTGGAATTTATCGTTTTGCGTGGATGTCTTGTTAGAAGTACTCAATAAATAAATATATAAATTGTCACAATGTGTGAGTCAGTCTGATTTTTTTTTAATTTCTAAAATACTTGTTATTTAAATAAAATAATTATCATTAATAAGTACAGCATGGTATCCACGTCATAGACTTTGTCTAGTGTGGAGTCCAATAGTTTAAGCTATTGTATTGTACTTTTGAACTAATTAGTTATTTTATTTTTAAATGTTAGGGAAAGAAACAGATTATAATACTTACAACTAGAAAATATATTTTCCACAAAAAGTTTCCACTGATATGTAAAACATATACAATATGTAACTGGATACGAAAAAAATGTTATAGGTATATAAAGACATGCCTGTTGAATAGAAAATAATGACAATATTTACATACAAAACATACCTTTGAGTATGTTTATCGATAAACATTTGATGATGCGTCTTTGTTCATCAGTAACTATGGTGATGAGGCGTGCGGTGGCTAATGCCATTTCGCTCGTACGAGGGTCTCTGCCCTATCTCTGTCTTTGTTTATCGATAACCATGAGATGACACCGCACTGGCTAATACCATTTCGCTCGTACGAGTGTATCTGCCCTATCTCTGTCTTTGTTTATTGGTTACCATTTTTATGATGTGATTACAGTTGCATGTGTGTGTTGATGTATGTGTATTATGCAGAGCCAAATTTTATCGAATGCTATGTATGAACGTAACACATCTTCCTCTTCTTATATCAATGGGCACTTCATAAATATATAACATATCATAACAACATATGTATGTTTTCATAAATTCATAATATATTTTTTATCTTCATAATTGCAATAAAATACTACCTATTTCTGTAATAAGCAGGTAGGAACGTGTCGACGGAGCACCGCTATGCAGGGCTCCTATTTCTGGGTGTGGAATCTAAAGAGAACCTAACTAACCTATATAAATAAACTCGTATAAATATATTTTAACCAATAAATGAAAAAAAAAAACTGTGGCATTGAATGATTTTTTTAGTAGCCCCCTCGCCCCCACCCTGACCGGTTTGCCTTTTACACGTTTTATATATATTTTTAGTTGTAACCTAACCTAATCTACACAGGTAGTTCAGAAAAACGGTTATAAAAAAAAACTAGACATTTCCGTGTGGCGTGAGTAGTATCATTAGAAAGGGGAAGCCAACCCCTATCCTACCCAGCACTCAGAAATACAAAAATCGTGCGGCCCGTTTTTAATGTCAACCCTTAAACGGTTTTAAAATAGTACAGGTATAATAAGTAAATCAAATGCCATACCAGTTTCGACATTTTCTAATTCAGATTCCATTTCTGAATTATCTTTGTATTGATCATCTTCATCCACTTCTATTTTAACCACATCCGTTTCCAATATAATTTCTGAAGTACATTGAAACGAATAACAATCTGCATCTTGCTCTATTTTAATTTTCGTGGACATTTTGACTTTGTTACCTACTGAATATTTGAGGTTATATCGGTTAGATTGAATTCAAAGATAACAGTGTATAGTAGTATGTGATTGAATTGGATTGAATTTTTATTTTAAGCACCAACGAGGGCAAAGAGTATATAACAAAGAGAAAATTAATATTATAGATATCATCATTAATCAATACTATGTTTTTTTTTTTTTTTTTTTTTTTCTTTTTGGCATGGGCGTTAAGCAACTGCCATGATCAAGTAAAACGAGGAAACATATTTTAGACAATAAACTAGGATTTGGAATTTGGATTGACAGGAAAATAGAGGATCAGAAAGTAATCAAAATAACATAGATACTAAAATTATAAATTATTTACAACAATAATATTTAAATAAATATATACAGAGATAATACTTAGTTATTTGTATAATATTTACAAGTGGGTTAATATTAATTTGGTATTAGATACTAAATGTATCTAACTACGCTTAAATATTAATATTATTTTCTTGAATGAATAATGAAAGAATATTATACATACAAGGGTTTAATAACAGGGTTAGAATGGATGTAGGTAAAGGAATGTCATTAGAATATAGATTGTTATATAATGATGAATGATTGTATTTAGGACAAGCAAAAAATATATGATTGAGATCTCCAATATCAGTGCCACACTCACAAACATTGCTATCTTTGATGTGTAGCTTGAAGAGGTGTTCAGGAGAATTAGTGTGACCAAGCCTCATTCTGGTGATAACAGATGTTGACAACTTATTTAATTTCACTACAGAAAACCAAGGTTTAGAAGGTATCAATGGTTGTAATTGGGAATAGGTTTTGCCTTTCACCAATGTACCACTATCCCAGACACTTTGCCATGACTGCTTAAGATGGAGTTTAGGGAGAGCAGCTAGATCATGGCAATAATTAATGTAGGGGTATAAATCACCACACTGAACTGCCTCTTTAGCACACCGATCAGCTCGCTCATTTCCAGTGATATTACAATGGCTTGGAACCCAGGCAAAGTAAATAATATGATTATATTTAAAAGTACATTTGTATAAAAGATTTCTTAAGTCTAAAATAATAGGAGGAATAAATTTGGATTTTAAAGGGAACTTTTGCAAACAATGTAGAGCACTTAGTGAATCAGTCAGAATCATACACTTGGGTAGTTTCATAATGTGTATGTATTCTACAGCTTTATAAAGTCCATAACATTCACCTGTAAATACAGATGCTTCCGGTGGAAATTTGATTTTTTGAACAATATTGTACTGTTTATGGTATACACCTATTCCAACATTACTATTATTTTTGGATGCATCAGTAAAAATCAAATGAAAATCTTGCCATTTTTCATTGATAATATTGTTAAAATATTGATTGGCATACAAAGATTGTTTATCTATACCTAAATTTACTACAACAGGCTGCAGAGTTAATGATTCATAATTGTGTTTATATAAGGGATTTATAGGGGATGTAAAAGTAAAAGGCTTAAGGCTGTGATATTTCATATAGCTGTATACAAGGGCTGGGATTGTTTTGTGTTTCCAATACTTATCTGACATTAAATCACTAAGACTAGAGAGCTTTGTAAGCAGAGGGTGATTTTGTGATTCCAAAGTGCGAAGGAAAAACCTGTCAGATAGATATTTACGTCGTAAATGTAATGGAGGTTCAGCACATTCTACTTGTAGGGCAGAAACAGGGCTGGATTTCATTGCTCCTAGAACAATTCGTAATGCTTTAATTTGAACAGAGTCAATTTTCTTTAGACCAATCTTACTACATGGTTCTAGTAAAAACATTCCATAATCCAATAAACTTCTTATTAATGCATTATACATAAGTTTTAATGTAGATGGGTGTGCACCCCACCAAACCCCAGAAACACATCTCATTAAATTGATATTACGTTCACACTTTGCTGCTATATACTCACAATGATCTAGTCCTTGGAGTTTATTATCTAGTATTATACCTAAGAATTTTGTTTTCGATTTAACAGGAATTGAACTATTTTTGTAAGTAATATTTATAGGGGGTGGAAATTTTGTGCGAGAAAATAAAACTATGGAACTTTTAGAAACAGAAATATCAAGACCATTGTTATTAAGCCAAGTCTGTAGGGATAGAATAGACATGGAAAGATTATCACAAGCCATCTGTATAGATTTGTCAGTTGAGTATAAAAGGAGGTCATCAGCATACTGAAGAACATTTACATTGCTAGTTGCTACAGTTTCTATATCATATGAGTATATGTTGTAAAGGATTGGACTTAAAACAGAACCTTGTGGAAGACCTTTATATTGTTGTCTTTTTAAATTATTAGGGTCATTTGCTAAATTAATAGTTCTATTGTATACAATATTCATAATAACATTAATTAAATAAAATGGTATGTTTAATTTCACTAGCTTATTTTTCAGAATTGATAGAATTACATTATCATATGCTGAGGATATATCTAAAAAAGCTGCTAAAACAGATTTGTTATGAGTGAAAGCTAATCTAATATCAGTTATAAGTAAGCTAATATTATCTATGGTGCTCTTTCCTCTCCTAAAACCATACTGACTTTGACTTAATAAATTTCTGCTTTCAATAAACCATTCTAAGCGAAGTTTGACAAGGTGCTCTAGAATTTTCAACATAACTGATGAAAGCACAATGGGTCTGTATGAAAAAGGGTCAGAAGGGTTTTTATCAGGTTTAAGGATAGGGATAACAGAATGTGACTTCCATGTCTGAGGTATATTACCTGTAGAAACAAGGGAGTTCATAACCTTTAATAAGTATGATAGAGATTTATCAGTCATGTTATTTAAAAATGAGTAGTTAATATTATCCCATCCAGGAGTAGAGTCTTTAACATTTTGAAGGATACCTTTAAGCTCAAATAACGTAAAAGGGGAAAAATTGTCTGAAGAAGAAGTAGAAGGAAGAGAAAGGATACATTCTGGTACTGTAGGTGGAGCAAGATGATCTATCAGCTGATTTATTAACAATGGACACATTTCATTATTATTAGAAACCTTATATGCAGATCTAAATTTTCTTATGTTTAACCATACACTTGAAGGTTTTGTTTGGGGTGATAAGGAAGAGCAGAATTTCTTCCAACCTTCAGCTTTTTTCTTTTTTAATAATCGACGAGTAGTTTTTATAATATTAGTGAGAATATTAAAATTTTCTGTAGTTGTATACTGACAATAAAATTTTTCAGCAGCTTTCCTTTCCTTAATAGCGTCTGAGCACTCTTTGTCCCACCAAGGTGGCGTATTTATTTTCTTAGTTAATTGTTTTTTAATGGGAAAAGTGTTTTCAGCTGATTTTATAATTAATTGAGTAAAGGCTTCTGCACAAGAAGAGTCATTATATGAGGAAATGTTAGGCAAAACATTAACACCAACTTCCATCAAATTATTAAACTTGTGCCAATCCGGGTTATGCAAATTATATTTGAAATATGATGTAGATTTAGGTGAAGTTTTATGATATGCAGAAGGGAAATTTATTATTATGGGGAAGTGATCACTTCCAAACGTAAATGGGAGTGTGTACCATGTCAAAGAAGGTGCTAAATTGGGACTGCAAATGGACAGGTCTATAGCGCTTTTGCCTTCGGAGGGTTTTGTGCGACGAGTGGGAGAACCGTTGTTTAAAATACATAAATTTAATTCTTCAATGACTTTCAAAAGTTCTTCACCATAATAGTTACTGGAGGAACAACCCCAGGCTTGATGATGAGAATTAAAATCACCTAACACAATAAAGGGTTTAGGTAGTATGGCTAATAGGTTATTAAGTTCTGTCAAAATATTCAAATTTGGATGTGGAATATAAAGTGACACGAAACAAATATTATTTACATTAACAGCTAATATAGACATATTTACAGTATGTACAGGAAGATTAACAATGGAAAAATTATATCCTTTTTTGATCATGATGGCTACACCTCCATAACCATCAGATCTATCTTCTCGGATACTAGTGTATCCAGAGAATTTAAAAGTACAACTTGGTCTTAACCAAGTTTCTGAAAGAGCCACTAAAAATGGCTCATATTTATTTAATAAGTGAATTAATTCACTTTTCTTGTTGGTGATGCTCTGCGAGTTCCATTGAAGAATTTTGGCTTGACTGTCCATGATCACCATTAAATTTAGAATAATTAATTAAACTTTCTGTCATTAAAGCAGCGTTGGACGGTGTTATTACTTCGGACTGAGATAAAAATTTAATAAAAGATATAATCATGCCTATTGAGGCTGATTCTTGATTATTGTTATTATTTTTTGTCAACAAAGTACCATTTTCTCTAGAATTAGTGGAATTATATTCATTAATAACTGAATTTTGGAAATCATAGTCATAACTCTTACTGACTTTTGTATGGGGTTTAGGTTTCTGAAATATTGTTTTTTTGTATGACCTATGGGATTGTTCTTGCGAATCTAAGTTTTTTTTCAAAAGTGGATGAAGAGCAGTTTTAATAGGTGTTGAGATGGCATCAGCATATGATTTGGAGACCGGGGGATAATTTTTTGATGCCTCGGCATAAGAGACACAGTTTTGAGCCATAAACATTTTAATGTTTTTTTGTCTTAAATGTTCTGGGCATGATTTGCTAGTGGCAAAGTGAGATCCCTTACATAAACAACAATTAACATTGAAATCAGCCTCGCTAGTACAAGAGTCTCCACAATGATCCTTTCCACATTTAAAGCATCTTGGGTTGGATCTGCAAGTTATTTTAGTATGACCGTACCTACAGCATTTATAGCATTGTATAGTAGGGTAAATGTATAAATCTACTGGGAGAGCATTATAACAAACGTAGACACGTTTCGGTAAAGTCTGTCCATCAAAAGTTACGACAACTGTCTCTGTTGGTTTCCAGGTAGTGTTATCATTAATAGTTATTTTACGGTTTATTCTTCTAACCTTTATTATTTTTCCACAACCAATGGGAACCTTAACATTATTAGCAATTTCCTCAGGTGACCAGTCTGAGGGAACACCTCTAATTACGCCTACTCGTGAAACGTTAAATGATGGGATAAAAGCTTTGAAGTTTTTATTTGAGAGATTAGGGTCATTAATAAAGTGGTTAGCGTCATTGTGGTCCGAAAATGATAGAGATAATCGGTTGCGTCCAATTTTCTTGAGGCTACCATCAATTATATTTTTAAAAGTATTATTTTTAAGGAATCGCCCAAACGAGACTGGATGTAGAGTAACATTATCAGTCGGAGATGTAATAACTCTTTGGACATGAATAACGTAAGGTCCAAGGTCTGTAGATTCATACTGTGTGCGGTAGTTAATATAATCTTTAGGTTTTTGGGGTTCCTTACTATTTGTTAGGGGGTTTGACAAATCTTTCATTGTAACATTATCATTTACATTATTATCACCAGTAATAAATGAGGCGCCCGAAGCATTATTTATATCTGAGGTTTCAGAAACAGAGTGAGAACACTGACAGTCAGTAGATTTCAATTCATTGTTGCGCTTTTTGCGCCGTTTATTGCAGTGTTTGCATATTTTATTAGATGTATGAGATCTTTTCCTATTAGTTGTTTGAGTTGAAGAAAGCGAAGTATCTGTATCGACACTACTCTCATCTATAGTAACATAGTGCGCTACCTGGAGAGGTCCACCTCCAGGATCGTCAGGGGGTTTGTTCATTTTAAAAAGTGAAAAGGAGACTTACCTACTTTAAACTGATAGTAAAACTAATGATATTTACATAAAATTAAATATTTACACAAATAAAACTAATATCGATCCTCTGTTTCGCTAAATAATAATATAAAAAGTCGCAGAACCAAAAATGACGTCCGCCAAATTTTATGTTTCCCGCGCTTTCCAATACTATGTTAAGCACCAGCCACCACAAACAAAATAAAGCTTTTTTTTTCTTTTCTTGATGGCAAAGTATATGAATACATGTTGCCAGTAACAAACAGGCCGACAAACTTATACAATATTTTATATTTATTTTATAATCAAACCGTGGCGAGAAAAATTTTGTATCATTCAAAAGAGTACACTTTACGATGTAATAGGTAATAAATTTACAAATTTAACAAAAATTATTAAAAAAAAGAAGTTTAAAGTTATGTATAAGTAATATTAAATGTAATATATGTACACGTTTATAATAATTATAATTACAAGAAATAAAATAGATATCATTATATTATATTATATATTTATATTAGAAACAAAATTAAATTTTAATATCATTATTTACAGCAAAATTTGCAAGCATTTTATATATTTCTTGAGTTTTGTTGAGTAAAAGGTAAGGTACAAATGTAGGAAAAGGTATTCCGGATAAAGTTAAAGATTTAAACAAACTGGAGTGGTCAAAATTTATTCCTGCAGCAATAATGTCAATTTTATATCATAAGATAGCAAACAAGCAGATGGGTCTCCTGATAGAAAGAGACAACCATTGCCTATAAACACCAAAGATGTTAATGGTGCATTGCTATGTATTGACGAGGTCTAAGGCCACATGCATAAGTTTACCGGCTACCTTACAATCCAAACCGGATCACGACGATGACAAGCATCGACTCTATTGCAGCGCAAATAGGTAAGGCGGTGGTGCCAAATACCAGTGCGAGATGTTGCGGAACCACCTAGTAGTCACGATGGTAGTGAAATTATTTCTTGTCAAAAGTTAAGTAAACTTTTTGATAAGCAGTTACGGTATTGCGGCAGGAATAAATAAGGCGGTGGTACCAGACCCGGGCGAGATAATGCAGAAGTCTACCACCTAGTTGTCATTGTCGTGCTCCTGTTTGGAGGATAAGGTAGCTGGCAGACTTGTGCATGTGACATTGCAAACCCGCCACACGGATGGCAACGCACCATTTATATCTTTGATGTCTAAACGCGATGGTTTCTCTTTCCATCAGGAGAGCCGTCGACTTGTTTGCTATCTTATAATATAAAAAACAAATATTCATTTTAAACACTAATCATCTAGACTAATAACAAGTAGTTTTTTCGTTTCACATCTGTAAATTATATTGAAATTGGCTGATAAAATCCGTCCATACTAAAGGAGAGTGTTCAGTAGTCGATTTTAATACCAAATATGTAAAACAATTAGGTACTTAAATATTGAGCTAATTATCCTATAACATGTGTATACTAATACGGACGCCCACGCATAGATATCATTTTTATTCAAATTATCCTTTATAGGCAATATTGAAGTTCATTATTCACAAACAGTGATTTGCTGAACTCGTGACTAGACTCATTAGCTATTAGTCACCGCGCGGATGATAACGGAGCTATCACTCGCTGTCACGGGATTCGTGGGATCCGAAGAAATAAAAGTGACCGTATTTTCTGAATATTACTCTACTAATTTTGTTGTGGTTGACAAGTCAAGCAATATTTTGATATCGTCATTTTCCTCTCTATTATACACCCGAGTAAATTTTCCTTTATACAAGGAGTAAATTTTCCTTAACGTAATCCTAAAAAACTGGTATTTTTCATTTTGTGTTTTTTTATCTTGTGCGCTAATATACACCCCAGTACACCCGAGTAAATTTCCTTTAAGTAATCCTAAAAAACCAGTATTTTTCATTTTGTTTTTTTTTTATTTTGCGGGCCTGTTGTCATCTAAAGAAAGCAATATTTTATTTATTTACTTATTTTAGTTTACTTTCTTTCGTATTAAAACAGGGCGATTACAAACAACATCATAATTTTCGACCAGGGTGGGTTTGCGATCACCTATTTTAGTAAGTGAATTAAACAAAGTTATATCAAGAAAACGTGTGGTCATAAATTGATGAGATGCATCTTTATGCTTCTACAACATCAGATTCTAAATTATACAATCATGAAAGCATCATTGAGATCATAATAAGCAAAATATTTTATAGCTTTAAGTGTCCGAATGCGACCACATGGCCGCTTTCGAGCGTATTAGATATTTATATACTTCAGTTTGCGACCACTGGATTTAAAAAGAAATATAAACTAAAAAATGATGTCACTACAACTTTCCAACAAACAATGTTCTATAATTGAAATAATAACGCTTCTTGTTTGAGTGTAACATTAGTATAAGGTAACAAAAGGTTTGTTCGCCATCCATTGTGGTATTTTTATTGTAATACGCGACACCATTAAGTCATCACCCGAACTCGGGCACTATTTTCTAGATTTGGGTTTAGCAGATAGGTTTAAATTTATGATTTTCTTGATACATAATTATTCATTGAATATTCAATGCTTACTGTTCATTGTTTTCTCATGAAAAAATGCTATTATCTTTAATTAAGAAACCTAGGCTCTCAAGTGGTCGCATACTAGAGGCGGTCGCGTTACCGACGCAATGACCCTATATTATGTTTGTATGTTTAATTAAAAAATATCTTAAATAAGACTAAATGATTAAGCTTACAATAGGAAATATAGATGGAGTAGCATCCGGTTTCAGTGTTGATCTTATCTCATGGGTTATTAAATCCTCGGATTTAAAATAACGGCTGCAAATTAAACTGTAATATGATTTTTTTTTTCTTAAATGGAACAACTTCAATCCACCGTTGTCGAAGAATCTTATTTCTTGGGAACCTGTAAGAAAATAATGAACAAGAGGTTAGGTATCTACTACTAGTTAACAGTTACTACCAAAAAGTATGTAGGTAATGTATTTAGTTACTACAACACAATGATTTTAGTATTAAATAACAAAATTACGTAAAGTAAGTACTTATTTGATTATGATGACATTCCTTAGGGACGTATCATGAAATGTTAGATTGAATTGTAATTTCTTTGTATTCACATGTCCGAATTATTGTGTCATTATTGCTACTGATTATGGTTATAAGGTTTGTTTTTGATTGTAACTCGTAATATACTGTCTTTGAATTAAAACGAACGTGTGTTTTGTGCAAATCTTTACTTACAACTGGCCTTATAAATTAAAATGAATAGGCAAATATGAATTCAACTGGACATTCCGCCCACCAAAAACAACAGTTTTTCAATTTATACAATAATATTTAGCTAATGGACAATATCTTCTACTCTTATTGTATGATCAAAAAATTGTAGGTTTAATTTTTATACAACCCTTAATTTTATATTTAATTTACAGCGAATATATTATACAATAATAACCATCCATTAATTCATAACCAATAATCCATTTTTTTTGTTTTCTACAGATTAATCATAATAATACTTTCATGTTAGGTACGTGTTGATGGGGTGTGTTTTTTGTACTACGCCATTGTTGTTTGTAGTGATTTGTTGTATCGTGAGAGCTATTATGAAGGTTTTGGTGGAGGCTTAAGTACAACAGTGGAAGTTAAATTACTGTAATGATGCTGTTAAAAACCGCCCACCCTAACATATCAATCATTGTTTTTAGGAAGTGGAATAAGTTTATACAAAGTTCTTTTTAGTATGTGATTTCCTTTACATTGAACAGTCACTACGAGTACGAGATTATCAGGCCCAGGATGTAATTGTTTAATTCGACCAAGCAACCATTTTGTAGGTGGTAAGTCGTCTTCCTTTATAACGACAAGATCACCGACTAAAGGTGAGGATACTGGTGTTTGCCATTTGTATCGTTGTTGAAGTGTATTCAGATATTCAGTGTGCCACCGAGGCCAAAATCCTGTGTCATTCTTTGAATCATCTGCCATCTAGTGAGATTATTGATATTAATATGCTCATAGTTTACCTCAGGGACGCTAACAAGAGGTTCACCCACTAAAAAATGACCAGGAGTTAATGGCTGTTCAGATACGTCATCCATAGGACACAGAGGTCGAGAATTAAGACACGCTTCTACTTGAGCCAGTAGGGTTGACATCTCTTCATACGTCAATTTGCTTTCTTTGTTAACCCGATTCAAATGTCGCTTTGCTGACTGAACTCCCGCTTCCCACAAGCCTCCGTACGTTGGCATTCTAGGTGGTATAAAATGCCATGTGGTATTTTCGTTCGCGAGGAGTTCAGCTATTTCATGCACCATATTATTTTTACCTTCTTGAAACAAATGCTTCAGTTCCTTTGCAGCGCCAACAAAGTTAGTACCATTGTCGCTCCATAAATTATTACAATGTCCTCTACGTGCAACAAATCTTCTAAAAGCGGCGAGAAATGCTTGAGAGGTAAGATCTGTAACCGCTTCTAGATGAATGTCTTTAGTTGCAATACATACAAATAAACACGAAATAAAGAAAACAACGGAATTGGCAAGTACAAACATTTGTATCAGGACCGCGATCGCCACACTCACACATAAAATAAGCATTATTGCATATAAACTACTAATGCAAACATTGTTTCATTGGTCGTTTGCATTTTAAACAACAATAATCCGAAACACACAAACAGAACATTTAAAAATATACCAAACTGCGTTACAATAAATTTTATTTTGCTACAAAAAAAAAGAGTATTTATTTTACATACATACATACATACATTTATTGCCTCGTCTCAAGTAGACTATTTATGGTTAGTTGTGCACAGCGCATTGAACAGAGCCTAGTTTATACGTTCACTTGTCCATTACTTTGTGGCACGAAAATCGCATTCAATGTTAGATGGGTTTTATGTCTTACACAAAACTCCTTGAAACATCAATGCTTAAAGGATAGCACTTTATTTGAAATTATACGGTTCTGGTAATCGAAGATAGCAAAAATTTCCCGTGACACAAACTAGATAATTATTTAGACTATTAACTGTAGAATGAAGACTTATAGTAGGTTTTACAGAAACAATTTTTGTAACGGCTCGGCCACAGCTACCCGCGGCGTGCCGCTCTGAGCTGTCACACCTACACTAGCTAGTACCAGGGTCGGATTTTGTAATAGTATTTTTACTATATTCTTTTGATGCGTAATATATATTATCGTAACGTTAGGATTGTACGCAAAAATTCCATTATTGTTGATACTTACATATATTACCTTTCCATTGATCCCTTCATTCGAGATTTTTGAAGTTTAATTTCTTTAGGTACGTAATATTTATTTAGGCAGCGAGTGAAATTTTAAGATGCACGCGCATCACCGTAACCCAAAAGTTACAGATTGAAGTCTTTGTTAAGTAAGTATTAAGTCCCGAAATTCTTGACTACCCTTTTCCAGTCATTATTATAATGTTATTAAGTATTTGCATGCAATTAAAATCTATCAGAAATCAGAAGTACTTTGTTCAATAAAAATTTTTACAAGTTATTTTGACACGTCAACATATTTTTTAAAAACTGCTACTGGATCGGAAACGCGGCCACTATTTTTTATATTATTAAAGAAGTATAATATAGCAACGCACCATTAACATCTTTGGTGTCTATATGCGATGGTTGACTCTTTCCATCAGGAGACCCATCTGCTTGTTTCCTATCTTATGATATAAAAATAAAATAAAAAAGATGAATGTATAAGAACAAATTTTGTTTAACGCAAGCCGACATTCAATTGAGAAAATGCTGTGAAGTTTTTAGATTAAGTTTAAGTTTCAGTGTATAAACTAAATTAAGTTTAATATAATTTTAAGTATAATATTAAAATAATGTGTCAATAACTAATTATTTGTATACGCACTAGCTGTGCCCGCGACTTCGTTCGCGTGGAAAAAAATCTAAAATAAAAACCCGCATAGTTCCCGTTCTCGTGGGATTTCCGGGATAAGAACTATCCTATGTCCTTTCTTGGGTCTCAAACTATATTTGTACCAATTTTTATCCAAATCGGTTCAGTGGTTTGGCCGTGAAAGCGTAACAGACTGAATTTCGCATTTATAATATTAGTATGGACTCATATATACACTCATTGGATTTAACTGGTCAAGCTTAGAAAATCACATGGACTTCCTTCCGCTCTATCGTCAGATACTGGAAGCTATCCTATTTCACATTCCTTAAAGTAAAAATCAAACGAGTCCAAAATTGATGGTGTTGCTCAATTTTAATTAAGAGCTTTAATAACCTCCTTCCTGCTTCATCATAAGACCCTGTAAATTATTTAGCACCAGGGTATTTGTCAAAACAGGACAACTGAGTCCAATCTAAATATGTTTTTCTTGTTTAGTTTATAACTTACCATGGCCACCTTCGAGTTCGATCGTTAATCCTAAGTAACGATGAGCATCAGATCCTAGAAATCACCCAGCATCAAAATGTTTGTAGTACAAGACAATTGAGCGCTAACTCAATAAACTTACCTTGTTGATACAATATTTTATATCGATAGCACTTGTACTGTTTCACAATAAATTTATTGTGAATCAGTACAAGTGCTATCGATATAAAATATTGTATGAATATGGAGTTTCACCAAGTGCCGACGATAAAGAGTGTTGAATACATTACCTCGTTGAGTTTAGAAGTTTATTATCTAAGCATTTTACATCTGGATGCGAGAAGTTTCGATATTACTTTTTTCGGCTCCATCTTCAGAGTCTCGTAATAATGAAAAATATCTTCATAAGTAATCTGTGAATATCTTATTGCAACGAAACGAACGACTCCATACTCTACTATATTAACACTTTCGATCTGTGAGTTACAATGACACTCTAGTGGGTCCATGATCCATTTCTCGTCGTTATGAGTACTAATTAAACTTAGTACATATAGCAACAAAAACAATGACCCAAAATTTGGTTACCTCGTCAAAACTCTACATCTAAGAGTTCTAGTCTCTATATCCGGGCTACATCATGATAATAGTTGGATAGTACCACAATATTGCATTGTCATTGAACTTACAAAAGTTTGCCAAGTTTCAGTACAAATAAATATCAGGAAGTCGATAAATATGGTTTGCAATATTTAGAAAGTCTTTTATTTACATACAAATATTGCTAGTCAAATAAAAGCTGATATCTTCGAATAAAGATATTGTCGCATCAGGTCTAAGTCACCATGTCATTGCAATTAATTGAAGTAATAAAATAGAAAATTTAGCATCGATAAAGCCTTTACAAGTTGTTAAATTCCTTTCATTAAGTTGAAAAGAGCTGGTGAGCTTTCAACGGCTGCACAGACTCTATTGAATCAAAGCTAAGAACCATCTCGCAAAATAGAGCATTCAAGTAAAAAAAAATCGCAACTAAATCGGACTATTCGCCAGGGCGCTACGATGCACTGACAGATACACATACACACCTCTGAAACTTATAACAACCCTCGTTTTTGCGTCGGAGGCTAAAAATAGTAGTAAAATTTTTAATACAATATAGTATCTATATAATTTCCATTGGTAATATTTTTGTGTTATTCCGATTCCAACCCTGGCATATAGTGAATAAAACAAAAGTATTCTTTTGTTTTATTCGCTCATCACACCGCGCGTCACGGTCGCGCGTTTTTCCGCGCCGCAATTCGCGTCGCCAGTAGCTGTGGCATACTTCATACAGTTTCCTATATTTGTTTTCGCTCGTCGCGCCGCAATACGCGTCGCCGGTTGTGCCGCGCGAGTTGTGGCCGGGCGGTAATAACTAAAACACGCGATTCAATAATAACTAAAACACTTTGACTTCCACTTTTAAAGCGAGGAACGTTTGCATAAGATGGTCTGGTTTCCTATAGGGTAAATTTGACAGTTGCTTAACCATAATTTCTTTTTTTTAATAATCATTCCACAGCAGGCCTTACATACTTTTTATGAATCATGACATGCGTGAAAACCGGTAATTTGCCATTGTCGTTTCTTAAAATTTCTTCAAACCCACATGATCGATGTCGTTGTGAAACATTTTCATTATACACAACCCTGCAGCTTTGGGTACCACAAGACGTTCTCCATTAAGTCTTTCGGTTATTCCGATAATTCTAGATTTAAGAGTTGTTTATAACATCATTATTAGAACTTCCATTATTCAGCTGATTGTAAATAGATTGATATTGTTCGTCCTGAAATTGTGGTGTCCGAAACCAATTGTCTATGTCTTCAAAATATAAAATTTTGGAAACTGCGTCGCGGCTTAATACGTCTACGTAACGCATATTTGTCCCTGGTTGGTAAATCACCTCTATGTCAAAATATTAAGTTTAAAGCCATTAGCGAGCAATTTTAGGTACTAATTTTTTTTTGTAAAAGCTTCTGATAGCTGAAATGTCAGTCACAACCTTAAAATAAACCATACAGAAAAAAAGAACTGTAAGTACAGAATAACAGAATCAGAACACCAGAATCCGAACAGCAGAATCGGAAAGGTTAAATCAGAACAGCAGAATCAGAACAGTAAAATCAGAACAGCAAAATCAGAACAACAAAATCAGAACAGCAAAATCAGAACAGCAGAATCAGACTCAATAGTACATATAGATAAATATCAAATACAGTAATTTAAACATAAATATAACATGTAGAAGTAGACAGAATAGTAAACATTATGTATATTTAAATTGATCTATACATGTTATTAGACATAGTCTTCCGCCGCGTCTGTCTGTCCATCTGTTCGTGATAAACTCAAATAAAAGACACTAAACGGATTTACATTCTATTTTCACGAGAAATTCACGAGGAAGGTTTATGTGCATTATTTGTCAAGTTTTTTTTCATTTGTATTACTGTATAACAGACACGATAGAACACGTTCATGCTCGGACGTGCTATCACACCACATTTAATCACGCAGCCATACGCGTAAATGATTAGTACATAAGGTAAAGGAAATTCACACTAAAATACAGTTTAATAAACAGATTTACTAACTGATGTGTGACTGTCATTATTCACCAACGTAATATTACCCATACGACACCAGAGCGAGTCGTAGGTATATTATACATTATAAACAGAACTGCAAAGACAGAACAGCAGAATCGGAACGGTTAAATCAGGGGGGTTACCATCAACTTTTAAAAAAACGCTCAATTCCCAG
Organism: Apodemia mormo; assembly: GCA_036924255.1. NCBI lineage: Eukaryota > Metazoa > Arthropoda > Insecta > Lepidoptera > Riodinidae > Apodemia > Apodemia mormo. The sequence goes on from JAUPFN010000028.1 coordinate 6,453,325, forward strand.
TCAGTTCAAAAGCAGGCCTGCTTTTGGCCTGCTAGAAATCATACTACGAGGGCTAAAAAGGTGAACGTTTTTTTGCGTCAAGGTGAACGGTTATGCTTATCTATGGCCTGCTATAATATCATTGCGTTTTATAACATCAGTTCAGAAATTTGAATCTTATATTTTTCTAGTTTGTCGGTTTTCTGTTTATTAAGGTGAAAACATGACTTTGTTGGATATTTAAATTTTTTTAACTATAATTTATTGGCTATATTCACGTAACTGAAATACTAAGTAATAAAAATGTAAGTTCACCTTAATAAATAACTAGCCTCAAAGGTATAAAAATTTACCTGATTCTGAACGTGACGCTGATAGATATCTGAACATTTTAGGCGCGTAAATTAAATGTCTTGTCTTTTTTATCTAAATTTCACCACTCAAAACTTTCGTAAAACCGAAATCAATACATAGATACTCAAGTATTTCTTTTTATAAGCTTTTAGTAGGTACTTAATAGTGTGCTAAGCACACTGTGCTTAATAAGTTAATAGTTTCTTTACATAAAGTTACGTAGTACTCTAATTGAGGAGCGTCTGTTCAAAAGGAGCTATCTACGTATCGGATTGTTTATACGTTTTTATTATGAATTTCACTTGCTGTCCAAGATCTTATTATGCACTGTGTTTATTTTTGGTCAAAAGTTCCTATTTCCGCTTTAAACTTCTACCTTATTGTACGGTTCTGATCAAAAGGTGCTAATTGTAATAGGTTCTAACTGGTTGGTAAACACCAATCACAATTCTAATCAAAAAGGGTTATGTTTCATAGTAATTTCGTTAATTATTTATAGTTTGGTACAAAAAGAACTATTTACTTGCTACGAAACAAACGAAGTGCCAGTTCTTCTGTTTCTTAAAGGACGCGAATCCAGGCCAGAAAAAAAGATATTTGAAGTTTCTAAACAAAAAATCATAATATTTTTCAATGAAAATTTCAGTGTCAAATTATTGTTTAAGTCAAAGTTACATTTTACGCGCCTCTCGTGCAACTGTGTGTGTGTTTTACTGATCCTGCTTTAATTGTATAAATATCAGCAAATTCATGAAAAAAATCTTGAAATTCCTAATAAAATATGGATGTGGAGACGTAAAAAGAAAGACGTAAATATTTTACTTGTGAAGCAATTAGATGACTGGGCTGAGTTACTGGAGTTGTTATTCTTTAGGAACATTATTCTTGATGATCAAACAACGATAACCGGTGCTAACAATGAAGATCACCAACATGATGAGTCTTGTGACTGTTTAGAATATGACATTAGTCAAATTAGAATATAAAATTTACTTTCATTTTTCTATTTTTCTTTTATTTTTTGTACTAGACCAAACTTGTACTCTAAGCATTACTGATCAAAAGGCGCTATTTATTCTTGGTTCAGATCAGAAGGTGCTATTTGTTATCATTTCAGAACAAAAGGTGCTATTTTCAGAATAACTGATCAAAAGGTGTTATTTACATTATTTATAATTTAATATTGTGGTCTTTGTTAAAGATACAAAAAAATATTTTAGTCATAAAGTTAAAAGACTGACATACCTTCCATGATCAGGTTGATCGAGTACTGTCCGAAGATGGTGTCAAAAGTCTTCGCAACCGGCGTGTGTGTATGAAGAGAGTGATGAATGTAGAGGAATCGAGACAAGCCTGCAAGGATCATGATGTATGGCACTCGGTTCTCTCTGCCTACCCTGTGAGAGGTCTGGCGTGAAGATATATATGTATGTATATATATCCATTCATTACACTCCGTTCATCCTTTGGAACGCCCAACAAAACACAAAGGGTGTATTACTGGCGAATGCCTAAACTCAAACTTCTAACGAAATTGATATAACATTCCCAGGACACTTTATAGATAGTAAGACATAATCCAAAGCCGCCATTATACTTTGTAATTCAAGACACCTTTGCATAATTCAGACCACTTCTAAAATCATGAATCATCTCAATTAAAAAAAATACACTTGCCTCATACTAATTTCAGGAAAAAAAAGACTTAAATTATCTAAAATGTGGTTAGCATGTAAATAGCCCTTTTTGAACAGACGCTCCTCAATTGGTCTGTGCATAAAGTGATATCTGACAATCGGACCTGGTTGTCTTAAAGAAATTGTTTTGTAATGCAATGTAAATGTATGTAATGTAAATGTGGCATCTTTAATATATTTATGTCGGAAGTTATTGTTTATAAATAAAGCAAAGAAGATATTATAATCACTACGTTTTAAGCAACAAGTTTATAACATTCTGTTGAACAAATCCATTTCTTTTTCCTTTTTTATCCACGTCTTGTTGGTTGGATGTAATCAACTTCTTCATCCCAAGGAATTTCAAAACAACCATACTGATATTGTTGTTAAAGCAAATTGATTTAAGCTTGGGATTATTTCAGGCAATTGTGGCAAAATGCTGCAAGCATTTTTCTGGCCCCGAATAAGGACCTTTGTCATTTTTTATGTATAAGGTGTTCTTTCTGTATCCTATAATGGATTCTGGGTGAAAATTTGTATTGAAGTAATAATATAATAATGATCTCAGTGTAAAGTTGTTATAAATTTAGTGTTTTGTATCAACATATACCGAATAAGCAAATGATTTTTGTGACAATATTAGAATACCCTGGCCTATAAAGGCAAACTACACAAATTATTGCTGATTCCATTATATTACTATTTTTAGAGCTGGGATGTTACACATTATGTGTATATTTACGATAAGTCTTACTCCTAATCAATAAATGTTAATAGCAGTGGACACTGTAACTACAGTGTCCAAAGTCCAGATGCATAAAGCTTTGCTCACTACAATATGAAGCCAGGGCATCATAACAAGCTATGTTTGAAGGTCATCTTATGTAGTTTTTTCATTGTTTTAAACTTGTCATACATCCTTTAACAAAATTATACAGTCTGACATTTCCTATTTTTTATAGCATGAGTGTTAGTAACTGCAATTCCTATTTTGCTTTTAGAATAGGATACTTGAAGTTCAATCACCTGATAAATGACAGTAGATAAAGGACAGCATTACATACTTAAAATCAATTTGCTGTAGTAGATTTGATTGGTGTCCAAATTGACCTATTCGTATCACATATAAGTATAAAAAAATTGCATAATTTTAGTATACATATATTGTGTTGATACAGTATATGTGTATTTTCTGCCTTATTGATTTATCATTAGTGTCCATACTAAAGAACTAGAGTACAAGAACTGAGTAGTTCAAAAATAAAGTGTTCCGGTATAAAATATCAAGAAATCCTTAATACTGAGTAGTTCAAAAGTATTCTGGTATAAAATGTCAAGAAATCCTTAATAGCAGCCAGGGTGTAGGTAGTCATAGCAAATTCTCAATCCTTGAATATATTGACTACCTAGTACCTAGACTATTATTTTTTAGGAATTTCAAGAATATATTCCAAATCCCAGTAGTACATATCTCCAACACATATTCTAGTTGGAGCCTATTAATCTAGCAACTGAACCCAGTGAAGTAAGATATTTGCTAACAATATTGTGCATGGTTATACAATGTCAAATCTTTTGTGGGAAAATAATAGGGGTTACTGAAACAAGCTTAACAATTGTCACAAGCAACTCATCTTGATTTTGTATGGGCTAAACCTGCCTATTTAATATGTCCATTTGAAATAATTTGACTTATGTAATGAAAGAATTTTTCTAACAAGCACTTGTTAGAAAAATTCTTTCAAAGTCTAAGTTTTAGTCATTTTCCTCCGCAATAAACAAACTTACAAAATCCACTGCTTTTTTACATGCATTGTGCTATTTCTAATTTTTTTTTGTTATACAGCTTTAACCACGACTTATCATAAAAACTTTTACTTCTTTTGCTCAGTCAGGTAGCCAATGTGTTGATAGCAATGATGTGTATAAATATTACCACACATAATTGGTTGATAGTGTTGCTTTCTGTCCATAAAATTATTAAAATCGATTTTGTAGTTTGGCTTTTATTAATTACAAGCAAATTTTACTTCAATAATTTATCTAGGTTGAAAAATCAGGCAAGGTTAGGTTAGGTTGAAAAATAAATTTATCATATAAATGTTAATTTATACAAGAAGTCAAGAAAAAATATAAAGTCCGTATTATTTTTGAAGCAGATAGCTATCCTGATGACATTACTGCATAACCATAGGATGATAGATGTTAAGCTTCATGTGTTAAGATTACCAGAAACCTTACCTTCCAAGCTAAAATATGTCTATGCCATACACTGACATTATAGACAGGATAAACAAAGCTTTATACGCAATAGTGTCGCATGGAGGAAGCCTTACCACAGTGTTTTAATGTCCATACCAATTGATGCCAGGGTGCACTGCAAGTCAAGTTGATATTAGGGCAGTAAGGGGAACTTGGTCAATCCCTTTTACCCAGTGTTGGGTTGTCGAATATGATACCCTTTAATGTACTTTAGAATATAGAGAAATATCAAAATACCCAAATAGTATTATAGCTTCTGTAGCATCCCAATTGCCTATTGGTTATGGTTACAAGTAAGCACCTTCTACTATTTGGTGAAACAGATATACCATATTCACCAAGGTTTTTTTATATATGTCGCAGTGAAATTGTCAATAATCGTTAGATTATAATCTACCTAGGGAGTTTATAATTTGGTTAGGTTAGGTTAGCAGTTAAATTATAATATCACTTAGTTAGATTATAATCTAACGGTATTGACAATTTCACTGTGACATATATATCACTAGCTGTTGCCAGCGACTTCGTCCGCGTGGAACTTTACTCCGCACTGCTCTGCTATATGTTGACCCGACCTGTTAGTAATATCCATGCAAAATTTGAAGTAAATCCGTGCAGTACTTTTTGAGTTTACCCGGGACATACATACAGACAGACAAAAATTCTAAAAACTATATTTTTGCTTCGATATTGATTGTAGATCACGCCCCTTGTATTCTTTAAAAAAAATATTCAACATACAGTTTTGACTTTCCTACGATTTTATATGTATAGATTAGATAGCAAACAAGTAGATGGCAATGCCACCATGCCATGCTCCTGATAGAAAGAGAAACCATCACCTATAGATTGCTATTCTTGTGGTGGGATGGCAATGTCACATGCATAAGTCTACTGGCTACCTAACCCTCTAAACTGGAACATAACAATGACAAGCATTTATGCTGTTGAAGCAGGATTAGGTAAGGCAGTGGTAACAAATACCCGGGCAAGACTTTGCAGTACTATACTACCTACTAATCACAATGGTAGTGACACATATAGCCAATTAGTCACCTTTTACAACCTGCCTTGCAGAACATTAGTTTGTCTATTCTTCAAAGGAGGCGGTCAACACGGGGAAAAGGTTATAACACATATAAATATTAAAAAACATTTAATTTTATACCAAATAAAATATTTATTAAAAATAACAAAATGAGAATATAATGACAAAACAGTATAAGTTTATGTAAACAAATACTCTAAAACTTCATAATATTCTTTCTAGACTCCCTGACGCAACTGCCACAAGCATGTAACAAAGTCCTACCTATGAGCAATTCCAGCTTGTACTTCATTGTTGGATCCAAATCCAAAATTAAAGGAAATGACTTAAGTTTCCCATTGCATCTCAAAGTCGCTGAGTTCAGAGACAGATGAACTGGCTGCATTACAAATTTTATGAAGGGTATGTGCATAAGCCATTCAACCAGCTACATGTGGTTGGTGATACAGCATTCAAGGGCTGACTAGACCTATGTTTAGCTTTTAGAACACTAATGAACCTTACAATAACATTTTGGGCCTGGATATGTTTGGCCATATAATATGCTTCTGGAGAATCTAGTTCTGCATTTCAAATTAGTGTTATCTTTTTTTTCTGAGTGGATTCTCAGAATCTCCTAGAATAAATATATAGTAAGATTTTATTTTGTATTTATTATTATTTAATTTTACTTTATGAACATTATTTTTAAATATTGAAAATTTAAGTTCCTGAAAATTTCTAAATAATTAGTATTATATTCTACCTACATAATATGTAATTCTCTTCATTATATTCAAAATTTGTGTTCTTAGTAAATGATAAATTATGTAATAAATATATTGTGATTGTATATTTTTAATTGTTAAAACAATTAGAACTTGGATCTGTGTATATCTTTTCTTAAAATAAATGTTCATTTGTTTGTTTAAACTATTACTGCCATTCCATTGTGTGTATGAAACCGAAATCCAAAATTGGCTTGTTTCATGTGTAATCATATGTAATCGATTAATTGAAAAATTGCTGTGGATTTGTTATTATTTAAAGTAAGTAAATAAATGCAAGTTAAAGACTAGCAACTCGATACCACTGTTACAAATTTTAAATAAGTCAGGTATTATGTTAATATAGCTGATATGTACTTAGTTGTAATATGAAACAGAAATATGAAAATGTATGGATAACTTTAAAAAAATATAAAATGATGAATTAATATCATCATATTAGTCCTCTTGTAAGGTAGGCAGAGGGAAGCATATGTCAATAGACAATATCATATGTCAATTAAGTCATCCATTGTACTGTAATTGTGCATAAATTTAAATAAGTAGACTCTGGTTAACAAGTTTGTCGGTTAGCGAGATATATGGTGGTCCTATTGCCACATTTTGCTTTATTTGTAGAGGTAAATTACGTGGAGTCACTAGCTCACTAGACATATTTTAAAAATAAATATATAATAAAATGAATAAATTTTAATAAACATCTTTAATTTGCAGTAATTTGACCTTTTTTATTTTCCTAAAACTTCAGTAAATAATATATTTATTTTAATACTTTACCAATTGACATTTAAATAATGCAAAGAATGGTAGTTTTCCTACAATAATTTAGTTTTTTATGTTTAGTAGGTCTTATTCTGGTTGTATGAGTCCCATCAATAGAACCTTAATGCAAAATAACACACATGCCAAACTTTATATGATATTTTATATAAAGATATTTTAGATAAATATATAAAGATATTTTTAAATCCACACTAATATTATAAAATGCATGTTTACTGTCTTACACTTTCACAGCTAAATCTCAATTGATGTTAATAAAATTTGGCATGAAGATAATTGCAGATCCGGGATCATACACAGGCTTTTTTTCAAAAATAAACCTTTAAGATGCTAAAATAGTGAATGAAAGATTTTAATAAAAACTAATATAGTTTTTTTATGAACAGTGTGTTATAAAATTCACAGGCAAAGCTTGCAGGTCAGCTAGTTATTTATTTCACTGATATTTAACAATTTTAGAGACTGAACCCTAACTTATTAGTCTGTCACCCTGCTGCAGGATGGGAAATTTTATATATTTATGTCTAATTGCTTATTATTCAAAGCAGAAATAACCTGTGCTAGTAATATTGGCTGTACAACTTTTTGATCTCTGTGGGTCTCTGATATGAGCTGTGTGCATTAACATAGATTGCTGTAAAACCTGCCAATGTGTAAATAGGAAGTTATGGGCAAATTTTCAAAACTTTGGTATTGCATAAACAATTTTGAAAAAACCCATATTAACCCGTTTTTATATACATAAACTTAACTTTAGACTTCTGGGTATTTATTTTCATAACGGGTACCCAATCCTTGCACAAACTATAAAATAAATCCTTGAATAACCTTAAAGGTGTAGTTATGAATTAAAATGAAGTAGTTTTGTGGAAAATAAACACATTTTTATGTTCATAGCTAAGTATCCATATTTATTTACAAATTCTCTTTTGTACAATTGAAAAGGGTCGTCCATCTCTTTAATTCGACGCCGTCGGTTTCTTTTTCTCTCGAAAAATTGATATTAGTCACATATCTACAAAAACAAAACGAATATATTTCACCCGCTTCACAACTTCATAAAAACAAACTTTTAAGTGGGTTTCATACATTAAAACATTATCACAAGTAACTATGCACTTTAAATTCCACAATTTAATTTACGATCAAAGTCGATAGTGCTAGCAAACAGTTTATTTTGGTTTATTTAAAGACCTCTACAACAAAACAATTCAATAAAAGCTGGTCAAGAGTAACTTTTTAAGGATCGGTTTATCTGACATTAGAAACATTGTAAAAATGCTTTACTGCTGTCAAATAAAGTGTCATGGTACGGATAGTCTATATGAAAAAAAAGGTGAACGGTTTTCATAGACGTCAAGTAGCAGGCCTGCTATTGGCCTGTTAATAAGGTGTCATGGTACGAAAAAGCAAGGCAGTTCAAATTCTGTCCTGCTTTAAGAGCTCGTAGTTACCCACCAGAACAGCAGAATCAGGCGCGATGTAGACAGAATAGTAAATATGTATTATATCATACGTATGCCCTGCACAGCGCACTTTAATATTTTAATTTTTAATCATTATTCTTATAATAGGTATTTATATCACATCTACTCTACCTTTCCTGCCCTAAGGTTGCCAGGTACATTATGTATTTAGCATTAAGTCTGCTTTTTGTACAATATTTTTATATTTAGTGTGTAAATAAAAGTATAAATTAATAACCTGAAGCAGATTAAATAATAAATACGGAGAAACCGTATAAGCAGACGAAAAAGTAAGCACACCATAACAAAAGTAGTCGTATGGTAATTATACAGTTTGCTCTTAAAGCAAATATTTAACACAGAGAACAGTAGAAGCAGGCATGATAGTAAACACAGATAAATTGCTAAGTAGACGGAATAGCCAGCACAGACAACTGCAGAAACAGTTACTTTAATTTGGTAATATAATTAGCTACGGACCTAATCAGCCTCAAATATTGCACCATCACTTCCATCTCCACCTGTTTTCTATGATTCACACGGTACAGCATGGGTAATTACATCGCCCCTCTTCCAGAAAACAACAGTTCTTAATTCTTAAACCAGGTTCTAATTCGGATATAACCTCTTTATCTACGGAGTAAGATAGCAGGCACAGCAGAAGTTTTGTTATCAAGGTCATGAAATCGTGTGTGTGATGTACAGACATCTATCCCGAGTTAATATTTATTTCAACGAATAGACGCTTGCGTTGATAATTGAACGTCTGAGTTGCTAGCAACTTTAAATTTATCATTTAATGGTTAATTTCCAGTTAAAGAATCATCTTTAAATATAGCCCAGTTTTGAGTAGTCACTTTTACATGGCTTACACTGCACATCCTGTAACTCCATAAAAGGATCCATTACTGAAGAAATGCGTCTGTTTCTATGTGTAATCTAATTTATTCCACATATTTAGTGCAACAACATTCAATTGTGCTCCAATATTTAAATACTCAGAAAAATATTTTCTTCCACATGTACTTCTTATAAATATCATGCAGGTTCGGCACGGTATTTATTGATACAGGCTGCTTTGATTGTATTATTAAAGTTTCTAGTTAAAAGAGTCTATTAGTCTCATCATTTTCGCCGTGTTGGTCCCGGCCTCCTTTGAAGAATTAGCTAACTGCCGTTCTGCCAGGCAGGTCGGAAAAACCGACCGATTGGCTATCGAGTCACTAACATCGTGGCTACTAGGTGGTAGAGTTCTGCATTGTCTCGACCGGGTCTGGTACCACCGCCTTACCTATTCCTGCCGCAATAGCGTCAGTGCTTGTCGCTGTCGTGTTCCGGTTTGGAGGGTAAACTAGCCGGTAAACTTATGCATGTGGCATTAGACTTCGCCACAAGATAGCAACTCACCATTAACATCTTTGGTGTCTATAGGCGATGGTTGACTCTTTGCATCAGGAGACCCATCTGCTTGTTTGCTACTTATGATTAAAAAAAAAACAATTTTCTTGTCCAGGTAATCTTTTACCATAAGTATATTCAGTAGAATTGCAGCTGAAGCAGACCATTCGACTAAATGTTGAAATTGGCAAAGCACAAGAAGTTATGTGTGACTAAATCGCTATTTCTCCGCTTCAGTACAAGGTAAGTATACGCAGATAATCATGATTGACGTTTCTTATCACAGGTATATTTTGATAGTTCTCAAAGGTAGATAAATAACCACTATAAAATTCTTCAGAAGTTTCGCATTTCAAAGCTTTTGCATTATTTTGTAAGTCTAGAGGTAATCCTTTAATTAAACAAGAAATTGACTCGACATCATCTAGGTGGCAGTGACAACACATAAATAAATAACCATTCATGATAATGATGTGTTATCGTTTCCGTATTCAATTTTTTTCTAAATACCAGCTCTTCCAGCTTTTCGGCATACTCAAAACTTCTAGGAAATGCATTAATAAATAAAGATTTCCATTGTTCCAATGTATAATTAATTATTTAATCTATACGAATAAACCCGATTGATCGAATCTTGCTAGCCAATTTTCCACATTCATCGTGTGATTACCAGGATCAAAAGTAGATATATATTCTCACCAGAAACGTTTTTATCGGTCGTGATTGAGCATAAAAATTTTCCACCAACTGTTCAAACTTTGCAATAAAAGTTTTTCAAGTAGTACATTGGGATGTAGGTATACATTGATAACCTAAACTAGACCAGTAAATGTTTGATTTGCACCAATTTTTTTTTTTATATCATAAGATAGCAAACAAGCAAATGGGTCTCCTGATGGAAAGAATTAATATCTGTAACATCGTATAATCATAAATAACTTCGGCTTATCTCCTTTGTTACGTTTTATCCTTTTATTAACCAATGCAGTTTTAAACTGGATAAATTTGTTTTTGCTCTCAATATATTATGTAATAACTCAGTGGATAACTATTACTGGCTTTAATTTGTAAATCATTTAAATTTAATAGTGTATGTACTTAAATGCTGTTGTTATCCTAAATAAATAAAAATAAAAATAAATAAAGAGTCAACCATCGCCTATAGACACCAAAGATGTTAATGGTGCGTTGCTATCTTGTGGCGAGGTCTAATGCCACATGCATAAGTTTACCGGCTACCTTACCCTCCAAACTGGAACACGACAGCGACAAGCACTGACGCTATTGCGGCAGGAATAGGTAAGGCGGTGGTACCAGACCCGGGCAAGACAGTGCAGAACTCTACCACCTAGTAGCCACGATGGTAGTGACTCGATAGCCAATCGGTCGCCTTTTACGACCTGCCTGGCAGAACGGCAGTTGGCCTATTCTACAAAGGAGGCCGGGACCAACACGGCGAAAAATTGTGTCACCTATTTGAGGCGTGGGTAAAAGGAGCACAATGTTCGGATTGGCTAATTTAAAATCAGTATTTTTTCCCGCGTGTTTACAGCTCTCTGGACTGGTCGGTACTAATTCTTGCGTTTCGGTTAAAATTACCTAATGTATTGGTCAGTTATTAGGTATCTAGTCTGTTTACTCACTGGTTATTACATCTTTAATGGTAGTCTGTTTATCGTATCCTTCGAATCATTATGCTATGAATGTATTTCATCTACACAAAAGTCCCGGTATTTGACAAAATCCGAAGTACATCTAGATTATTTTTTTGCGATATTGCAACCTTTGTTTGTTGCCGATCTCTTCATATTTGGGTTCAATATTTATACGTTCTTGTATATTAATACCACTTCTGAATGTTAATTACAGCCAATAGGTCAGTCACTATAATTTCTTATTAATTTTACAGTCAACCAAATAACAGAATGACAACCAATCCATCCGATCGTCAGATATTTCTTTTTTGTCGCCTCGCCGTCACAAGTATTCTTTTTTATAGCTCTTGATGTCATAGACTCAAGGAACTTAAATACGATAACTGGAATTATTACGAAGCAAAATTTGAAAAATAAAAATGTACTTTATTTCGTTCTGAATAAAGTTGACATTTGTTTCTTACATAACAGAGGGAAAAAACGTTCTGAGCAAGACAACGACATGAGTGGATGTTGTCCCTTTCTTGCAATTGCCAGTGTAAATAAAACTTTCGGATGGTAGATTTTTATATATTCGGTAATCGTTAAATCCCTTTTATTAATACACGTCGATAGATACGTTAGCATAAAATGTATTGTAATTAACATAGTCAGTTCTAAAATGTGCTTATTTTAATTATTACGTAATTACTTATGCAATGCAAAAACTGTTCCTCAAATTACTAGAATTACTTAGTAGTAATTTGCAAACTACGCATGGCCGCACTTATACATGGCGATTGGCACTTTATTTAGTAGAAAGAGACACACTCCACTCATGTCGTGGTACTCTTCGGAACGGTTTTAAAGCGCGTGTGAATATTCCGGGTAGAATGTAACTTCCTTGCATAGACTACAACAGCGGCGCGTAACAATTTTTTGTTTATGTTGTGCACAATATCTGTGTTTATTTACTGTTTTCTTCATACGGGTTCAGAAATCTCAACGTGAGATAAGCTCACCTTTTATCTTAATATATCATTTTAATGTTTACTGTTCCTGTTTTTGTGTACAATAAAGTGTTAAATAATAAAATAATTATTTTCAAAATAACTGCCAGACTGCATCGGTTGCTGCAAATCGGATCAAATTAGGGTGATTCGTTCGGGAGTTAACTAGTAATTGCCTAAAAGTAAAAGTATTTCTGGGTAGACAAAGTTAGTATAGAGATGTAATAAAAGAATGTCAAATCTTATTTTAATACTAGCTGATCCACGCAACTTCGCCCGCGAGTAGATTAACTTCATACAAATTTCATCCCCTATTTCAACACTTTAAGGCTTGATTTTTGAAAAAAAATTAGCCTATGTTTGCTCTTCAACTACTTCCATGCGAAATTTCATGAAAATCGGTCCAGCGGTTTATGCCACTATGTTTATACCACTGTGGATATTTAAATGACTCTTTAAATCGTCCTTTGGAATGAACAAAGACCTACAAAAAATATTTTTGTAGGTCTTTGCGAATGAACGTGTTTTTACAAATGTCGCAAGAAAATGGCCCCCTCTCTCTCTGTCTCTTTCTCTCTCCAATGTGAATATATTGATGTTGACGTAAACCATCTGATTGTGCGAAACACTTATCGCAGACATTACACACATAGGGTTTTACATTAAAGTGCATATTTACATGTCTTTGTAAACTATGTTTTTATGTAAATGTTTTACTACACAAGTCACAAATACACAGTTTCACTCCAGTGTGGATAGATTGATGTTGACGTAATCCACTTGAGTGTGAGAAACACTTATTGCAGACATCACACACATAAGGTTTTATTGCATAGTGTATATTTAAATATGTTTTTAAATTACTTTTTTGTTTAAATGTTTTTCTGCACAAGTCACAAGTAAACAGTTTCTCTCTGATGTGAGTAGATTAATGTTGAGGGAAATTACTTGACCGTGAGAGATACTTATTGCAGACATTACACATAAAAGATTTTATTTTATTGTTTGTATTTAAATGGTACCCAAAGACCTACAAAAATATATTTTTTGTAGGTCTTTGATGGTACCTTAAGTGGTATTTAGAGATAAATGTTTTTTACAGAATTTACAAGAAAGCGGTTCTCCGGTGTGAAAATATTGATATCGACGTAAATGATCTGATCTTGAGAACACTTATTGCAGACATTACACACAAGGTTTTATTGCAAAGTGTATATTATTTAAATGTGTTTGCAAATAGCTTTTTCGACTAAACGTTTTTTTTACAGATGTCGCAAAAAACTATTTTCTCTCCGGCGTGAGTAGATTGATGTCGACGTAAACTACTTGCATACGAGAAACACTTACTGCACACAAAATAAACTTTGTCGACAAATTTTCTTTGTTGAAACATTCTGTCGACGAAACGTTCGTAGTGGAAAAATTCAGTCATTTGCATCGATTCAAACGAAACATTCTGTCGGCGGCTCCTTAGACAAAGAAACGTTTGTCGGAGAAACGTTTCAGAATCAAAATGTCACTACACCGCGGTGACGAGGTGTAGTTCTGTGACGTGTCCGCGTGTCACTACACCGCGGTGGCGAGGTGTAGTTCTGTGACGTGTCCGCGTGTCACTGCACCGCGGTGGCGAGGTGTAGTTCTGTGACGTGTCTGCGTGTCACTACACCGCGGTAGCGAGGTGTAGTTCTGTGACGTGTCCGCGTGTCACTACACCGCGGCAGCGAGGTGTAGTTCTGTGACGTGTCCGCGTGTCACTACACCGCGGTGGCAGGTGTAGTTCTGTGACGTGTCCGCGTGACACTACACCGCGGCAGCGAGGTGTAGTTCTGTGACGTGTCCGCGTGTCACTACACCGCGGTGGCAGGTGTAGTTCTGTGACGTGTCCGCGCTTCACTACACCGCGGCAGCGAGGTGTAGTTCTGTGACGTGTCCGCGTGTCACTACACCGCGGTGGCAGGTGTAGTTCTGTGACGTGTCCGCGTGTCACTACACCGCGGTGGCGAGGTGTAGTTCTGTGACGTGTCTGCGTGTCACTACACCGCGGTAGCGAGGTGTAGTTCTGTGACGTGTCCGCGTGTCACTACACCGCGGCAGCGAGGTGTAGTTCTGTGACGTGTCCGCGTGTCACTACACCGCGGTGGCAGGTGTAGTTCTGTGACGTGTCCGCGCTTCACTACACCGCGGTAGCGAGGTGTAGTTCTGTGACGTGTCTGCGTGTCACTACACCGCGGTAGCGAGGTGTAGTTCTGTGACGTGTCCGCGCTTCACTACACCGCGGTGGCGAGGTGTAGTTCTGTCACGTGTCCGCGTGTCACTACACCGCGGTAGCGAGGTGTAGTTCTGTGACGTGTCTGCGTGTCACTACACCGCGGTAGCGAGGTGTAGTTCTGTGACGTGTCCGCGTGTCACTACACCGCGGTGGCGAGGTGTAGTTCTGTCACGTGTCCGCGTGTCACTACACCGCGGTAGCGAGGTGTAGTTCTGTGACGTGTCTGCGTGTCACTACACCGCGGTAGCGAGGTGTAGTTCTGTGACGTGTCCGCGCTTCACTACACCGCGGTAGCGAGGTGTAGTTCTGTGACGTGTCCGCGTGTCACTACACCGCGGTAGCGAGGTGTAGTTCTGTGACGTGTCCGCGTGTCACTACACCGCGGTGGCAGGTGTAGTTCTGTGACGTGTCCGCGTGACACTACACCGCGGCAGCGAGGTGTAGTTCTGTGACGTGTCCGCGTGTCACTACACCGCGGTGGCAGGTGTAGTTCTGTGACGTGTCCGCGTGTCACTACACCGCGGTAGCGAAGTGTAGTTCTGTGACATGTCCGCGTGACACTACACCGCGGTAACGAGGTGTAGTACTGTGACGTGTCCGCGTGTCACTACACCGCGGTAGCGAGGTGTAGTTCTGTGACATGTCGCCGGGTCTGGCGCCGCCGCTCGCCTGTTCCTGCCACAATAGCGACACTGTGGAGCTGGCCGCGCCAGAGCCGAAGGCAAGACTGCCGGTACACTTGTACAAGAAACATTGCATTCCTACGACATGAGCGGCAATGCACTATTAACATCTTTGATGTGTAAAGACGGTAGGAAATCCACTTGTTTGTTTGTGATTCTATGATATTAAAAATATTTTACCGTGGATCATCATAATCCTTTAAAATACATTTACGTCTTGAAAGGAATAAAATAGTAAAACAAGTACCTAGTTTGTTAGAAAACATTTATTACATTGTAATAAACTTGTATAATCTACGCTAACGTTTAATACAATCGTCAAGAGTGCAGTTACATCAAAGTTAATTTTTACAAAATAAAGTTTATCCGTTTTACTAAAACTTGAGTCTCTGGAGCTCCGTTTCGTAATGCGACGCAAAATCAGAGATTTGCATTTAGAAAAAGTGCTAAATAGGGGTTTTTAGGTGCTAATCAAGTGCCAAGTTTAATAATTAGATGGTCTAAATTTTGCCCAATATACAGTACGCGTTGCTGTCAAAACGTATCGTTATCAACGCAGCGACGATAACAGATATACGATACATATTATTAGTGAGGAATTTACAAATATGAAAGTGACGTCGATGATGTGATGTCGTGATGAAATAAGTGACGTTATTCAAACCAAACTAAAATCAAATATCAGATCTTCTGAAAATGAAAATAAAACAAACTCAGGCTTAGAAACTAGTTGATAATTAATTGCTTTAGAAAACACGCAACAGTAACATACACCCTCGCACGCACACACACACACACACACGCGCGCGCGCACACACACCACACACCACAATTAAAACAGTACGTACCCCCGTACTGTTACGGGCGTGTAAAGTCTACAGAGACATTATTGACATTTACAAAATTATTTTGCTTTAGAGTGAATGGATTTTTTATGTTTACGCAAATTACTAGGGAATGAGTAACACTTGTTGCAGACTTTACACACATACTGCTTTATTTTACTGTGTACATTTAAATGGCTCTTCAAATTTCGTTTACTACTAAACGTTTTTTTACATAAGTCACAAGAGAATAGCTTCTCTCTAGTGTGAGTAATTTGATGTCGATGTAAATCATTTTTATGCACAAATGTTCTTTTACACAAGTCACAAGCATACGGTCTCTCTCTGATGTGAGTATATTTATGACGAAGTAATTCACTTGGTTGTGAGAAACCTTTATCACAGACATTACACACATTTATTTTATAATGTACATTTAAATGTCTTCGTAAATCACTTTTACACCTAAATGATTTTCTACACAAATCACAAGTGTACGGTTTCTCATCGGTGTGAATATATTCGTGACTACGTAATCTACATGGTTGTGAGAAACCTTTATTGCAGACATTACACACGTAAGATTTTGTTTTATAATGTACATAATTTCTTAAATGTCTTAGTAAATTATTTTTTTCTATAAATGTGTGTCTACACAAGTCACAAGTGAACAGATTCTCTCCGGTGTGCATAAGTACATGACGACGTAAATCACTTGATTGTAAAAAATCTCTATCACAGACATTACACCTGTAATGTTTTATTTTATAATGTACATTTAAATGCAACGGTAAATAATGTTTATGCCTAAATGTTTTTTTACAAATATCACAAGTATACGGTTTCTCTTTGGTGTGAATATAATTGTGACTACGTAAAGCACTTGATTGTGAGAAACGTTTATCGCAGACATTACACACATAAGGTTTTATTTTATAATGTACATTTAAATGTTTCCGTAAATCATTTTTATGGCAAAATGGTTTTTTACACAAATCACAAGTACACGGTTTCTCTTTGGTGTGTGTAAATTTATGACGACGTAAAATACTTATGTGTGAGAAACCTCTATCGCAGACATTACACACATAAGGTTTTATTCCATAGTGTATATTTAAATGCCTTTGTAAACAGGCCTTTCGACTGAAAGTTTTTCTACACAAGTCACAAGTGAACGGTTTTTCTCCGGTGTGAGTATGTTCATGACGACGTAAAACACTTATATCTGAAAAACCTCTATTGCAGACATTACATACATAAGGTTTTATTTTATAATGTATACTATTTAAATGTATTATTAAACCAATTTTTTGTCTAAATGTTTCTCTACACAAGTCACAAGCAAATGGTTTTTCTCCTGTGTGAGTGTATTTATGTTGACGTAACCCACTTGATTTATAGAAACCTCTATCGCAGACATTACATACATACGGTTTTATATTACTGTGAGTAAACAAGTGCTTCTTTAAATTCTTCATTTGGCGAAAAGCTTTTTTACAAACATCACACTTGTATGATCTATCTTCATTTCTTTTATTTTTTTTAGTTCCAAACATATAATAAGTTTTTAACTGAGATTCTGTTAGTCTCGTTAGTACAACGATGGGATTCATTGAAGCTGTTATTTCAGTATTCACATCTGCCACTTCATACATGCATTCTTTTTCCTCTTGTTGGAATCTCGTTAACTGACCTATAAATAAAACATTCTATTATTGAAATGGGCAAGCAATACATGACTCGGCACAGAAGTTATTGAGACATAACATAAGATAACATAAGAGGAATTGGGGTTACTACCAGGTCGGGCAATATCTTCTTCGTACAATAACAAACTCCTTTAAATTTTAAAATCATTTACTTTGGTAGCCCAACTGAAATGTTCGTATGACGTCACTATGTAACATAAAAGCCGTATTTGCCCATCACAATAATGCGGGCTAAGAAAAGGGTTTTTTTATTATTATTATTATTATTTAATACTCTATTGTACACAATTAAAAGAGAAGTAGTACATAGAGACTTATTAAAAACAGACTGTACAGGGCTGTACAGGGCGAGCTTATCCCCAATAAAAGAGATTTCTTCCAGCTGACCCGAATAAGAGTAAACACAATAATTATTGAAATATTAAAATAGTGTACATTAATCATAAAACTAGATACATATGAATATAACAGTCTTGATACATTAAATTTAGCCACATAATATTTAAAAATGAACAACAATCGATAGAAATGAAAGAAAAAAAAATACTATGTAGACCCAGCAAAAAAATGTTCTCTTAGACTCTTTTTGGAAATTGGAAGAGATTGACTCATACGAATCTTGGGCGGGAGTGAGTTCCATAACCTGACAGCTTGAACATGGAAAGAATTTGATAAAAATTTTGAACTGTGCGGGGGACATTTTAAAAGGGCAGGACATTTTAAAAGTTTTATTGTTTTGTACTATGAACATTTAACCTATTTAACGCCAATGAAGGATATATTCCCTCCACATGTTTACCACAATAAAATCGCCTCGAAGTACATTTTGTAGGTTGGTCGACTATTATTCGCAAACTTGTAAGCCTACTTATCAGTTAGCTGCGATAATTTTTCTTTTGACTTTAATATATCAAGACACGCGGGCGCGTGTCCAGCCAAGTTCGAAGAATTAAGTGGCGATGCCGCACCCATGTGTAATAATATTACACAAACCATCTCCAGCTACTTTTGACCCCTTCATAACTCAAAAACTATTAATCCTACATACATGAAATTTGACACATTTATTAAAACCTCATTTTTTATAAGATAGCAAACAAGCAGATGGGTCTTCTGATGGAAAGAGTCAACCATCGCCTATAGACACCAAAGGTGTTTACTGTTGCGTTGCTATCTTGTGGCGAGGTCTAATGCCACATGCATAACCGGCTACCTTACCCTCAAAACAGGAACACGACAGTGACAAGCACTGACGCTATTGCGGCAGAAATAGGTAAGGCGGTGGTACCAGATTTATCAAAATGCAGAACTCTACCACCTAGTAGTCTTAATGGTAGTGACTTGCATAGCCAATCGGTCGCCTTTTACGATCTGCATAGCAGAACGGCAGTTGGTCTATTCTTCAAAGGAGCCCGGAACCAACACGGGGAAAAATTAGCTTAGTATTAACCAGATCTACACATGTTTTTTGCTTAATACTGAGTACCTGCATTAAACACTGGCACGAATCAAAGTGTAATCGGGGACTTAAACGTGGAACTAGTTTGAAGATATCAAGGGTGTTAGTCATGATAATGCCACATGCATAAGTTTACCGGACACTTCACCCTGCTGCTCTAAACTAGATAACATTGTTGCAGCAGAAATAGTAAGGCAGTTGTACCACAACCGGGTGAGATGTTGCAGAACTCTATGTCACGTATGTTTCACGATTTAACTTAAAAAATGGAATATTGTCTATTCTTCAAAGGGGTCCGGCCCGACCAGTGGAATAAGATAAAAAAAATTGAACATGGCTATTGAAACTTTTGTTGCAGAAGTTATAGAGCATATGGATCATATTCATGTCACTGTGAGTACCACAGATCACATGAATACTAATACACACGCCATTGGGAAGGAAGTGTCGCCGCGAATATGAGCAAACGCTCCTATCACTGTCAAAAATGTCATACAGTTGTAGATCATTACATAGTATAAAACAAAGTCGCTTTCTCTGTTTGTCCCTATGTCCTTATGTCCATATGTATGCTTAAATCTTTAAAACTACGCAACGGATTTTGATGCGGTTTTTTTTTAATAGATAGATTGATTCTTGAGGAAGATTTAAGTGTATAAACCTTTCCGATATTCCCACGGGAACAAAAGCTGCGCAGGTGAAACCGCGGGCAGGTCGCTAGTATATTATACTGTGGAAAATAGAATTAAACCATATTGTACTGTTTTATCGTACAGAATGAGAAGACGAGGTTTAAAAATTACCCTTGAAGTGATTTTATTTCGTTGGTACAGAGTTAGGGTTTAATGGCCACATAAAGGGAAAACTATAAGAACTAGGATGATCGAAGATCTGGAGTATATCCTATCTTACGCTTGCTTAGCGACTAGCGTTCGCCCATCTCCCTTGTCCGGACTTGCATTCGTTGCAAGTAGTACATAATAAATTGTTGCGTATTGCCACGACCCACGGGAGCACCGAGGTATATATATGTAGGGATGTCGGAAATGCAATAAAGTATCGATATCGATATTTTTATTTAAAAATATCGGTACGGTAAAAAAGGGTTAATTTACTTTAGCCATTTTAGGTATATTACTAGATTAATACTAATCAATAGACATCATTTTTAATAAATCAAGAGCAACTATAAAAATATTATTTATTAACTTAACCAATATTTATCTGATACAGACATAGCAAAAAGCAAAGGGATCTGAGCCCATACAGCCTAGTCAGGTACACAATTGAATGAAATTACTGAACTGAACTGACACATTTCACATGTGTCATTGGCCTAAAGACAGAGTTGCCAACCTAAGTACCAAATTAAAAAGCAGTTAAGCAGTAAATTGAGTCGACCAAATAAAAACAAAAGAAAATATAGTTTTTGAGGCAGATTCCGATATTGGATATTTGATATCGATATATCGTTACAAAATATATCGCCCAAAAATATCGATATATCGAATTGAAAATATGTATATATCGATATTAATTCGAAAAGCCTAAAATGGTATCGCGATTCCCGTGGGAAAGAAAAGTCAAGTACCTCGGGGTAACGTTGTACAGTAAAATGTCATTGTAATAAAAACCGCACATACAAAGCACATAAAAACAGGCTAAATTCGTTGTAGGTCGGTTAAACAACATGATCAATAAACGCAGTAAAATTTCACTTAGACACAAGGTGACACTTTACAAAATACAAAATGTGCTTACTATCCTATCCTATCAAATGCTTGCGAAGCATTTGCCCATCTCCCTCGTATGGTCTTACATCCGTTGCAAGTGTTACAACATAAATTGTTGCGTATTGCTCCTGGAGCACCGTGGTACATGCGCAACGTAGACCTCCATAACGATCTTGAATTGCCGAGCTTAGCAAAGCATTTTAAAGAAATCCCTAAAAGATACTTCGATCGTACCATTTTGCATCCGAGACTAGATCCCAGATCCCAGAGGACCCCTGTTTCGCACATAGCCAAAACGAGCCCAAGGGCAAGGTTCAGCCGAATGACAAAACAATGCCAACTAGCCCTCTTATCGCAAATCACGAACCCACCCTAAGCCGGTCTCGCAGGAGACACCCTTAGGGTGGAGGGCGTACAGCCTCACACCTTTAAATTCTGGGTGGGCTCTCTGCTCGCCCTCGCGACCGGTGAAACTGTGACGGCCCATAAGGCCAGAAGTAATTCAGACATTCCGAAAAGAAAGCTCTTGAAAACGTTTGCTAGGGATTAGCAGGGATTATATTTTGCATTTCGTTGATTTCACTTATTATTTCGTGAGGTTTGCTAAAATTAATTACCAGGTTGTTATTTTATTATAACAATTCGAAGGTATGAATAGGTTAGGAATTTTGTGATTAGTGACGGATTACTGATAATTACTTATTAGATTTAAAAGAAGTTTTAATTGAATACATTTATTGTGTATATAGTGTTTTTTCAGTTTTCTGAGAAACACAAAGTTACCCGGGATTGGAAAGTGCCCGGTTGGCGATAGGCTTGCCACTTATCACATTTGTGGGACTAAAGTATCTTCGGCTAATCGTGGGTGCACTTGTTGTACCTCTGCCTACCTCTTCGGGGATATGGGCGTGAAGATACATTTATTGTTAGTTATTTAGTACTCTTAGTTTTCTAGGTTTAATTTACAGTTAAGCAATACTTCGATTCGCGTTCGTGTAAAGAATATTATAAGTAATATTGTTAGTTATAAGTACTTATCTAGTATTCTCGGTTTAGTTTATTTAGTTAGATATTACTTCGTTTCGTAGGTAATACCTTTGGTAGAAAGTTCATTGATAATTAATTATATTGATTGGCATCAATGATAGATATTAATAAAAAAACTACTCCTAAAAAGAAAAAAACTGTGTCAAATAAGAAAATCTAATAAAATAAATCAATAATCCCAAGTTTCTACAAAAAGAAGTGAAATCCCATCAAAAACATTCTGTAAAAACTGGCCAAGTCTCGATGGAGATGCTTGTTTATCTCTAAAAATTAATGAAATCTAGACAAAGTTGTGCCAAGTCTAAGGTTGCTTACTGCGATTTCTTTATTATTATAGTTAACTAGCTATGATGCCCGGCTGCGCTCGGGAGTTGATATGAGATTACGTGGTAGTTAAAATGTAACAAATGTAATTTAAGACTTTATTGAAATTGGAATTTTAAATTTCGCGCCATTACTACAAATGCTGCCATTGCTCGCGGCGCCTTTCGAAATGCAACCCAAATAATCGTTGTTCTGAATGAAGTTCATATACTCAACAACAGATGGCGCCACTACACTTAATTTCCAAGTTGAAGAGTTGGAAAAGTCCTTATCTTTAAAAACACGCCCTTTAAGTCAAAACGGGAACTTTCTTGTTCGAGGGGGGATAAAGGGCTATCACACTATATAAGTACCTTTATCGTGCCGGGACTCCTTTTAAAGTTTTATCGGCACGCACATTTTATCAACTTAGTTTTACTATTGTTATATAATATAATGATGTTGTGTGACTTAGCCGTTGACCTGTACCCACTAACTATTAAAGAATGTTCAGTATAGTCTTATCCAGAGTCGCACCAAAAACATTCTGTAAAAAAACTAGCCAAGTCTCGATGGAGCTGCTTGTTTATCTCTAAAAAGTAATGAAATCTAGACCAAGCCGCGCCAAGTCTAAGGTACCTTACTGGGATTTATTTATATTGTCTGCGTATTGAATCTCAACATTTACTGGATAAGACTTAGGACTCAACATTCTTTATAGGTTAGTGGGTACAAGTAAACGGCCAAGTCACACAACTTTAGCTATAATAATAAAGAAATCGCAATAAGGAACCTTAGACTTGGCACAACTTTATCTAGATTTCATTAATTTTTAGAGATAAACAAGCAGCTCAATTGAGACTTGGCCAGTTTTTACAGAATGGTTTTGATGGGATAAGATTTTTCGTAAATACGATCTCTATAATACATCTATATAATCTATAATAATTTCTCTCATTCCATTAAGGCTAAATATACCGTAAGCTCTTATTTCTGATTTTTTTAGTCTTGTTAGTACAACGACAGGATCCTTGATCAATGCAATTGGAGTCTTCACATCTATCAATTCATCCATGTCTTCTTCTATTACCTCTTGCAATCTCTTGAACTGACCTATAAATAAACATTTTTTTATACTTAGTGGTCTAGTATAATAAGAATGTATTTGGCATCAATGACTACAGAAAAATAAAAGTAGATTATACAAAAAACTTTCTGCAAAAATCTTCTTATTTAATAAATTGAAAAATAATAGCCTCTTTTAATTAATGAATTCACTAGGTTTGTTTTACCTTGTGTGTCCATGACAAGTATGATTAACAAAAATGAAAATATATTTCATACTCTTTATATTTTGGTAGTTTTGCAATTCACAATGTATATATATATATATATATATATATATATATATATATATATATATATATATATCTGCACGGTCAGAGGGTAAGAATCAAGATGGAGAGGGTAAGAATAAAAATCAAGCGCTTCAACGGAACGCAGAATTTGGCGTTCGCAGAATTTATTAAAGACTTTAAAACGGTCGCCGGGCGGGTGTTACAAGTTGGTGGATATATATATATATATATATATATATATATATATATATATATATATATATATATATATATATATATATATATATTTATTATTTGTAAGAATATGTTGGACCCTCATATCTCAGGTTTGATTATGTGTAACCATTAGTGTTGCCGATCGATTGTGGATTATCGATAGGATATCGATATTCTATCGATAGTAGTCCGATAGTAGTACTATCGATATTATAATCGATAGTATCGATTTAATCGATAGTATCGATACTATCGATTGTTCAAAAGGATACAATACTATTGGAAAAATAAAATACTATTAATACTATCTATAGTATAGTATCTCCCAGTCAGAAAAGTATCAATCCTATCGATAGTATCGATACTATTGAATTTCTAGGAAACGATAGTATCGACAGTATCGGTACTGTCGATACTATTGTAAATTAGCATACAATCGACAGTTCAAAACAATCGATGGTATCGATACTATAAATTCTATCGCTACTATTGTTTCCTAGACATTCAATAGTATTGATACTATCGATAGTATTATTATTTTTTTAATTAGGAAACACGATACTATAGATAGTATCAATAGTATTGCACTTAGCAGATTGTATTGTATTCTTCTAAATTATCGATTGAATCAATAGTATCTATAAAATCGATACAATTGATGGTTGTATCAATGGTATAGGCTTTTTTAGATTAAAACTATCGATGGCGGAACTATCGATAGTTTAGCAACACTAGTAACCATGGATTAAATGGATACACCTTTCAAGACAACTCCTTAGTTTGTCAGCATATTGTAGTAATTGCATACAGAACATTGCCTGACTGAATTTATATAAGTGATACAATCTTAACGTAACATTCTGATACAAAACGCCATCTCATTGCTAACAAGCAATTTCTGTCAACAAACCAAATTGCAAGACATAACAAAGGGAACCAGGACAAAGTAAAACTTTTAAATATGAGGAACACCATAAAGTTGTCACATGGCTGTAGTGTGTGTTATGTATATTTTTATTAATTTAATGTACATACTTCTAGGTCTTCTGCAATATAAATTTTAAGCATTCACTTAATTGTTATAAAAAGGGGTACATTTACTTCACATATTAAAGCACAGGTTGTCTAGTAAAAGATTTTACATACTGAAGGGGGGTGTTCAGTACCTACTTAATTCTGATACCAAATGTATAAAAATAAAGGTACTCTTGACCTAATCTATACATATAATAAAATCTTAGGAAAGTCAAAACTGTACATTGAATATTTTTTTAAAAGAATAATTGGAGCGTGATCTACAATCGATATAGAAGCCAAAAATATAGTTTTTAGAATTTTTGTCTGTTTGTCTGTATGTATGTCCGGGGTAAACTCGAAAAGTACTGCATGGATTTACTTCAAATTTTGCATGAATATTACTAACAGGTCGGGTCAAAATAATACCTACATATTATCACACTATCACCTACTTGGGAGGAGCAGTGCGGAGTAAACGAAGTCCGGGTGGACGAAGTCGCTGGCAACAGCTAGTTATGCAATAAAAATTTCAAGTATGGACCCCCATGTGTAACAGAAGATCATTGTTTTCAAACAGTGACTTACTGAACTCATTACCAGACTCGTTAGAACAACATGTGGTGACCGCAATTTTTGAATATTACTACACTCATTTTGTTGCGCTTTACTGTGCTGTTAAGTAGTTTTCTCCTTTTATATTTTTATTTGTAACATATAACCATCACTTATCACATCCTTCAATATGTACAATCTTCTACCAGTCTACTTGTATAGATAACGTGTGACACTCATACAAAGTACACACTTACCACAGTAGACAATAAATTGTTTTTTTATAATTTGATAATTTAATTAGTGTTATGAATTTATTTAGCACTAGCTGACCCGGCAAACATTGTTTTGCCTTACATATTAGGAATCCATAGCTAACAAACAACATAACACGTAATTTATATAAGTCTACAGGATTGTCCTTCCACGCAGCCAAAATGGCATTAAACTTTATATGGTGGTTAAGTATTCTTAAATTTTCTAATTTTCCACGCAATTTTCTTAATATTTTCTTTTATAAGAACCTTCTCCTTACAATTACAAACACAACAAAAAAAATTACCGAAATTGGTTCAGGCATTCAGGCGTGATGTCGTGACCAAGGAAAATAGGGATTGATTTTTATATACATAAGTATACATAAGATTACACCCAAAAGACATGGTTTTCAGGCTTTTAAATTAACTAGAGATTCTTTTCACTATGAGGTTATTACTTTTATTTAAGATTTCAAAGTTATTATTCAATGGTTAAAATTCTTAGATCAATAACAAAATAATTAAAAGTTTATGTAATTTATGGCATTTCCATCAACAGCCAAGAGTGTGTTGGTACTGAACAAAGAATTCATTTAGTTAAATGGCAGTTCAGTTAAAAACAAGCTCTACATCCTCTCAACATTCTGCAAGGGGAGTGGCCCCGTACAGACATGTTTATAAAAAACTAGCTGTTGCCTGCGACTTCGTTCGTGTGGACTTCGTTTACTCCGCACAGCTCCTCCCCCTTAGGTGATAGCGTGATAATATGTAGCCTATATGTTGACCCGACCTGTTAGTAATATTCATGCAAAATTTGAAGTAAATCCATGCAGTACTTTTTGAGTTTACTCCGGACATACATTGACTTTCTACGATTTTATTATACGTATAGATGATATAGCCCAAAAACTAACCTCAAAATGTATGCAAATGCTTAAAATATCTATCTTGTATTATTGTGCACTATATTTTACAAGACATAGGAGCCCCTTTTGCACCAGAAGTGGTGCAATTTTTATTATTTTATTATTAGTGCAATTTCAAATATTTATTTAATTTTGTCTTATTTCTAATCGTAACCATCATTCGTCATATTTTAAATATTGTTTTGTCATAAAATTATTCCCAAGAAATATGGCACTATCTAAAAAAAATGGTAAATTTTATTCATGTTTTTTTCATAAATCCTTAACATAATTTTTATCTTCATAATTGCAATAAAATACTATCTATTTCTGTACCCAAATCAATGGAGGCGCATATTCAATTGTGGCATGAAGAGGATTTTTTCTATAAGATAGGGTGTTTCACCGCCTGATCCCATCGTAATGGGAGGCTCCATCTTATCGCCTCATAGCTAGCCTTTTACATGTATTTTTAGTTTTACCCTAACCTAAGGTACACAGGTAGTTTACTTACTTTAAAAATATGTGTATAAAAAAAGTAAGCATTACCGTGTGGCGTGAGTAGTACTATTAAAAAGGGGAAGCCAACACCTATCATCCCACTATGCAGAAATTTCTTTCTAATGTCAACCGCAAATTTCTTTCAATTAGATTATATTTTCAGACAAAATTATTTTGGTAGGATTATAATAAATTAAGTTTAGTACATATTATGGAGAACAGTAATAGTGATATTTGGTGTTATACTGCTCACAAATACCCTAGCTTAGAACTAATTCAATGTGTACAATATGTTCCAACTAAAAATAGAATTGTGCTTGTTATCTACTTCATACCACGAGTGTGAAATTTGTAATGTCAGCATAAAAATATTTGTTCAAAAAATATTGCTGATTTATTGAAGAACAAATAACATTTTAATAATATTATTTTCATCGATAAAAAATTAGTAAAACACAGCAGTATAGTTGTTCATCTATATATCATATAAAAAAGTCGTGTTATTTACGCCACTTATAAGTTAAAAACGACAGCACTAATTTTGTTGCGATTTTTATGGTTTTGGGTTATTATTGTCCAGAATAAGCTAAAAGTATTAAAATATAATATTCATCAATAAAAAAAAACAGTTAAATATATCAGTCTAGCCTTTCATCTAAATATATGTATATACTTATATAAGTCGTGTTAGTTATTTTACACTCAATTTTAATACATGGTAACAGGATCTGAAGGGAATCTAAATTAAAAAATGCTATGTATTACTTCTCTTTTAATTGTATACAATAAAGCATTAAATAAGTAAATAAATACCAGTATAGGTATATATAGTAAATATAAATTAGAATGAAAATATATTTTTTTAAAGTATTTGGAAAATGCGGAGCGATATGTCATCCTAACAGTCCTATTCTCAGTTGGAACGCATAGTATATTTGATTGAGCAATACTTATTTACTTATATACACCAAATGGTTGGCTAAACGGTTTTAGAATTATGTAGTAAGGAAAACAAATGACATACCAGTTTCAGTTTCGACATTTTCCAATTCAGATTTCACTTCTGTAGACTCCACATTATCTTCGTATTCATTATTTTCATCTACTTCTGTTTTAATCACATCGGTTTCTAATATAATTTCCGAAGTGCATTGAAAAGAATAAGAATCCGCATCTTGCTCTATTTTAATTTTCGTGAACATTTTGTTACTAAACCTTCCACAAACCTTCCTAAGTTCCACAAAATGATACTTCATACAATCCTTAAGTTAAGCAAATTATTATCGTACATTAATTAGAGACAAGAAATAAATTTTATTAAAATTAATAATTATGCACCATTTTCATGAGTGTCCTATACCAGAGTATGTAACGTATTTTAACGTCCTATACAAAGAGGTCCTATAGGCACAGACCATAGACTAGGCACAGACATAGGCACAGAAGTCAGAACCAAGGAAGTTATATTCTACCCGGAATGCTTACACGCGCTTCAAAATCGTTCCGAAGAGTACCACGACATGAGTGGAGTGTGTCTCTTTCTACTAAATAAAGCGCCAATCGCCATATATAAGTGCGGCCATGCGTAGTTTGCAAATTACTACTAAGTAATTCTACTAATTTGAGAAACACTTTTTGCATTGCATAAGTAATTACGTAATAATTAAAATAAGCACATTTTAGAACTCACTGTGTTAATTAAAATACATTTTATGCTAATTTATTTATCAACGTGTATGAATAAAAAGTATTTAATGATTACTGAATATGTAAAAATCTACCATCTAGATAGTTTTATTTATACTGGCAATTGCAAGAAAGGGACAACATCCACTCATGTCGTTGTCTTGCTCAGAACGTTTTTTCCCTCTGTTAAGTAAGAAACAAATGTCAACTTTATGAGTAACGAAATAAAGTACATTTTTATTTTTCAAATATTGCTTTGTAACAATTCCAGTTATAGTATATAAGTTCCTTGGTCAGAACACAATACTCTTACCAAAGAGTATACAATACTACGTAAGAACTCTTACGAGCTCTCGTAGAGAGTATTATATTCTTTGCTTACGAGCCTATAGGAATAGACCAGCATAGACTAGTATATAATATTATGCTACTGGCATTGACATGTATAATGCAAAGAGGTATAATATTGTGGTAATATTATACATGTCAATGGCTACTGGGCATAGGTTCGATATATCAAAACGTAAGTTATATCGGATACGTGTCTATTATCATGCCATATCGATATCTAAATATACATAACCGATTTCACAAAAACTTCAAGTTAATAGTTATGGTTTCTCCAAAGCGCAAAGCAGCAACATGCGTTAGCATCTATAATAGTCTGTGGCAACAACACAACACGAGATTTAAACTTGTACGAATATTGAATAACGATAAGCGAACAAAACGCAAACTTCACATCACGAGCGATATGACATCGACAGCTTTTATTCGCTTTGTTTCTGTCTTACCATTTAATTTTTTACCGGCGTAAAATTGATGAAGCGAATATTACGTAACTTCGGCTAGTGATTGGTTATTTGGTTAATAATAGTGCGTGCGTAATATCTATATCTTAACGCGTTAGCAATAAGGCCTAGTTTCTATTTATTTAGTTACAACAAAGAGTCCATAAGTTAGCAGCTTTCCGCCGGCTACTCGATATCAGGGAGAAATTCATTCTTTAAACTGGACTTACGCCGAATAAATTTTAGGTTGGATTAATGCTGTAGGAATAAAAATTGTATTGAATGAATTTTGATTTATATTTTTAGACAGTTTTGTTTTGAGTTGCACTTGACCTTGGTGACACGTGCCCTACTTAACGATAGTTCGAATGAGCACGTAAAGCCTTTGGTTTCTTTTATCGCTAGAAATAATCGATAGTCTAAATCAAGTCGGTAAAATGCGTTGAAATTGATCACTACTCGTCCCGCCAAGCGACAAATCGGTGAATCGCAGTGACCTGGAAAGTCTATAGACCTTCATTTTACTCTGCCTGCCATGCAAAGGAACCGGGCATATTTTTTTTATAAAGAACCATGCATGATGAGATTTAAATGTATAGTTGATTAAGACTATCTTTACGCCCGTATGCCCGAAGCGGTAGGCAGAGGTACAATCAATGCACCCACGATTAGCCGAAGATAGGTTAATTGCCCCGCCGTTCGATTAGTAAGCGAATCTAACTAAGAATCGATAGGGCTCGGGTTCGATTCCCGACAAGGACAAACATTTGTGTGATGAGCATAGATGTTTCTATTTCAGGGTTTGGGTGTTTATTATGAATGTAACTGTATTTATATATGTATTTATATGTATTAGTATCGTTGACTAACACCCAAGTAAATAATTTGTTTACTTTGGGGTAGATCAATTCGTGTAATTTGTTCAGCGATATTTATTCTCCTAGCGTTTATGCCACTTGTCTAGACATATCGATAACGGTTTTTGATATCGATCTGAAAATTGAATATCGGTTACATATCCGTTTGCAAATAAATACGAAAACGCTCATGTCTATTTCAGAGTTTGCAAACTATTTTAACCCGAGTTAAGGACAATTTAACCCGAGTTAACTCGATTTAAGCACAACTCGAGTTAACTCGAATTAGTAAATCGAGTTGACCCATCACTACATGAGATTATCTTTGGTAAAAACTTTATTTAACCTAATCGAAAATAATTAATATCTGTAAAATGTGTTTGTTTTAATATGGTTTTAATTATTGTACATATATAAAAAAGGATTAAGTAACATTTTGAAGTGCAATAAAATAAAAGTTCAATCTAACCTCAAATATTCAGTACTAAAATGTCAACAAAAATTAAAATAGAACAAGATCCAGATTGTTATACTTTTCAATGTACTTCAGAACTTATACTAGAAACTGATGTGATTAAAACAGAAGTGGATGAAGATAATGTGGAGTCAACAGAAATGAAATCTGAATTAAAAAATGTCGAAAGTGGTATGTATGTCCTATAATAAGTTTAACATATATCTAACATTCTAAAACCTTTTAACTAACACTGCGCTAGGGTTGGCATTAGAAATGCAGTGCACGATTGTGGTCCACTTAGAAAAAAAAAACAATGCCACAGTTGTAGCATTTCCAGAATTTTGTAACATTTTGCATTACTTTTGACCCTCTCATTTTACTTCCATGTTACATGACTCCAAATGTTACTTTTACGTTACTTTTAGGACTTATTAAAAATATTTGGCTAAACTGTACTTTAGCGCCCCACGAATTTTGAGGTTTTCGGGGGTGGGGGATGGAGGGGGAGGGAACTAGACCACCCTAAAAAGGGGGGATGCGGAAACCACCCCTTATATTTTTTTAATAATAGAAGGGGTGGTAATATCTGATGTATCTGAAAACAGTAAATTTTTAAAGATTTTTGAGGTTGTATTGTGGGGGGGGGGGGGGGGGGTTCAAATGGCCAATGTACAAGGCCACCCTACTTGGGTGGTATATTGTTTCGAACCGACAAGGAGCCCACTAACCTGGTGTAAACGTTTAGTGACTCACAAGGTAAGTGCTCATTTTTTTTGTAAATAGGCTTATTCTATCTTTACTTATTCTAACTTAATGTGTTTTTAAGTTGCTCTTTTTCCATAAGAAAAAAATACCCACTAAATAAAGTGGGCTTGTGCATTGTTTGAACTTTGTTAACCCCTACCCCCTCTCCACCCTAACAATACCAAAAATATCCAAAATTATTTTTTTTCATGTACTTAATCAGATACATATTTATTAAAAAAAAAATAGAAGGGTGGGTTTTCGCGACCCCCCTTTTTAGGGTGATCTAGTACCCTTCCCCCTTCACCTCCACCCTCGAAAACACCGAAATTCGTGGGGTGCTAAAGTACAGTTTTACCAAATATTTTCCAGCAAATAAAATTGATGCGATCGAAGATGAGGTTTTTTTATAAACTGATTAGTTATCTTTAGTTAGATACTAGCTGACCCGGCAAACATTGTTTTTTTATAATTTGATAATTTAATTAGTGTTATGAATTTATTTAGCACTAGCTGACCCGGCAAACATTGTTTTGCCTTACATATTAGGAATCCACAGCGGACAAATAACATGACACATAATTTATATAAGTATACGGGATTGTCCTTCCACGCAGCCAAAACGGCATCAAACTTTATATGGTGGTTAAGTATTCTTAAATTATATAATTTTCCGCGCAATTTTCTTAATATTTTCTTTTATAAGAACCTTCTCCTTACAATTTCCGAGTGAATCGGAGAGAATTTTTCCGAGTGAAACGGGGGCGCGGCGCGGGACGCAGCGAGTGAGTTAGACAAATGTATGAATAAGCCCAGCGGATGAACATGACGCATCACACAATGACAGACTAGTCTAGGAACCAGAATGGTTTAATTGTATTTGCCGAGATAATACTCTATATATTTTAACTTTAATTTTCAAATACTTAGTAGGCTAGTTATATGTATATCTGGTCACCACATCATAAGTATAAACAAAGTCCAGAGACACAATTTTTCTTTCTTCCCACAATGTTGAATATTCATAAGAATTTAAGTAGTGTCGCCAATTATGCCGTATTATTATCTTAGTGGTCTGGCCGGGTGGTCAGATCACTAAGATAAAATGTTTTATTTACAGGTCAGCTCAAGAGATTGCAAGAGGTAAGAGAACAAGACATTGATGAAGTGGTAGATGTAAAGGCTAAAATAGCATCTTTAAAGAGTCCTGTTGTTAGACTAACGAGACTGCAACAATCACAAATAAAAGCTAATGATAAATTTGCACCTAAAAAAGATAGGACAAATAGGTTTTCTAGGCGTGATGTTTGTGGAAGAGCTTTTAGTCAAATGATTTTAAGGAAGCACTTGAATTCTCATATAAAACCATACGTATGTAACGTCTGCAACAAAGGATTTAAACAATCTAGTAAACTACGTCGACATGAATTTTCACACACTAAAGAAAAATCATTTTCTTGTGAAATTTGCGGAAAAATGTTTAGTCAGAAATGCAATTTGAAGATCCATTTAAATATACACAAAGAAATAAAGCCTTATGTGTGTAATATCTGCGATAGAGGTTTCTTACGATTAAATGATTTACTTCATCATGAGTATATTCACACCGGGGAAAAACCGTATGCTTGTGACTTGTGTAGAAAAACATTTAGGCAAAAAATTAATTTACAAACACATATAACTATACACTATGAAGTAAAACCTTATGAATGTGATGTCTGCAGTAAGTGTTTCTCACGTTTAAGTAATTTAAATCGACATAAATCTATTCACACTGGAGAAAAGCCATTTTCTTGTGACTTCTGTAAAAAAACGTTTAGTTCTAAACACAATTTAAAGAATCATTTAAATGTTCATAATAAAATAAAACCTTATGAATGTGATGTCTGCAATAAGTGTTTCTCACGTTCAAGTAATTTACGTCGACATCAATTTACTCACACTGGAGAAAGGCCATTTTCTTGTGACTTTTGTAAAAAAATGTTTAGTTCTAAATACAAATTAAAGACCCATTTAAACATACACAATAAAATCAAAAACCTTAAGGGTGTAATTTCTGTGATAGAGGTTTCTCACAATCGATTACGTCGTCGACAAGGATTACGTCGTCGTGATTGTGTCGCACTGGAGAGAAATCGTATATTTGTGTAAAAAACATTAGGTGAAAAAATATTTCCAAAGACATTAAATATGCACTATGAAGTGAAACATGTGTTTTATTAGTGTAGGTGAATGAGGCCTTCCCGATCGAGGCTTCGACTTTATGGAGAGCTGTACCCTATTTACTAGGCATGGATCATTTAACAGTTAACATTAAATTTCGTACTAAATTTTTTTAACAATTAACAACTGTTATTTATATTAGCAAATACTGTTAAAAGTAATTTTTATGCATCACTAAAATTACCAATAACTTGATATATGGTAATATTGTTATAAAAAAAAATGTTGAGAGAGCGTGATAATAATAACTTTTAAAAGTTATTAAAACTATTATTGTTTGGTTGTTTCGTATTTTACTGCTTCTAATACTTACTTATTATACATATGCTACTGATATAATGTAACACAAATAAATAACTGTTAAATATTAATTAACTTTAACAACATTTTTTTTTTTTTTTAGAAAAGGGGGCAAACGGACAGGAGCCTCACCTGATGGTAAGTGATCACCACCGCCCATGGACAACCACACCATTAGAAGATTTGCAGTTGCGTTGCCGGCCTTTTAAGAAAGAGTAGGCGACATAGTAGTAGTTAATCTAATTTAACAATAATTTCCATGTCTACTATTTACCCAGGTGCACCAAGTCTACCGTGCGTAGTAAGTGCTACCCATTTGGTGATTTGCTCCAGGTGAATCAAGTCTACACGATCTTCATATCTCACGAACAGAACCGATTTTGTTACTGGCTCTTTTACTAGGGCAATAAAATTGGTCTTTTTGTCAGGGTGGGTCGAGATTTTATTTCTCAGCATGGAGTGGAATATTTTGTAGTATCTTCAGTATCTTCACGCCCATATCCCCGAAGGGGTAGGCAGAGGTACAACAAGTGCACCCACGATTAGCCGAAGATACTTGGTCCCACAAATGTGATAGGTGGCAAGCCTATCGCCAACCGGGCACTTTCCAATCCCGGGCAACTTTGTGTTTCTCAGAAAACTGAAAAAACACTTTTTTTTTAAAGTGCCTGACCCGGGAATCGAACCCGGGACCTCATGTGGTCAACGCCAACACTGGACCACTAGACCACAGAGGCGATAATATTTTGTACCTTATACGAAAAAAAAATTTTCAACAAAAAAATTTAATCAATATTTTGAGGTAGCCCATTCGTTTTTAGGATTCCAAAGTAAACTAGTTTCGCTTATAGTTTCGCTATGTCCGTCCGTCCGTCCGTCCGCACGATTGCTCTGAGATCCTTATTACTAGAAAGCTGTTATTTGGTACAAATATACATATTAGTCATACAACATAGGAGTAACATAAAATCTTGCAAAGTATTTTTTTTTTCAGGGTACAACTTTCCCCTACAAGTAAAGTGGAGATATTATTTTTTTTCTTACGTGTCTCATAATTTTGGGTATCGTGAGATAGGTTTTTTAAAAATATTGTGGGTTTGTGAAAACGAGTTTCCGATTTAGGGACTCATTTATTATATGTGAATTAAGAAGAAAGAAAGAAAGAAAGAAATAATTTATTTGCCAGAATATGGGAGTTACAAGTTATTAAAATTTGATTAAGTTACCAACATATTCTACCATGATATGGTGTGCAAATATTTTAAAATTATAATTATTTATCATTAAACTTAAAATGTTGTGAGTCAATTTTTTACAATTACTACCGGATCGGAACGCGGCCACTCACACCTAAGGTAATGCTCAATATACTGATTTTTTTTCAATCCGTTATATGAACTCATTTATTTAGAAGAATTATTCTAAAAACACTATAAATCTTCGCGCGCAATCGTTTGCCGATCAATTTTTGAACCTGCGGTAAATCGAATTATCAAAACCAAACAGAAACTGTAATATCGTTCTAATAACCTGCTCACATTATTACGATATTGCTCTGGAAAAAACATGAAAACCTGAAGTTTTCGTTGTGAATCGAATACGCGTCCTTAAGGGCGAACAGATATTTTTTAAATTGAACAGTTAATAATAATAGGTATGCTTTTACTGCCCCTGAAAACTCGCCGATCTGGGTACTAGCCCCGAGTGTAAATCCAGCTAGGGCTGATTAGAAGCTTTATTAAAACCTTATCAGTACTGTTTGTTCTTGTCTAGAACTTGGTGAGTGTACGAGTATAGTGTTTGGATGGCAGCTGCTACCGTAACAAGTTCAGTGATAGAAGTTTATGGGGTAGAAATGGGAATTTGGCTGATGAACAGTCATATTATTCCGATTAGAAGCAGTTCTAGTTCGCTCACTCGTTTATATGTTGTTTGTCAATTGTAAAGTCGGGGGATGGGCACAACAAACAAACAGATGGTTCTCCTGACTGACAGAGACAGCCACCGCCTGTGGGCATCAGATGATAGTGTGCGTTGTATATTCATGTGGCGGGGTGATAATCCCACACGCATGTCTCCAAACTGAACACATCACTAACGTTAACGTAAATCGGAGGTACCACACTCGTGAGAGGTTACGGAACTCTACCACCTGGTGGTCACGGTGTAGTGACACGTGTGACCGAATGTTATTCTTGTACGAACTGCCAGTAGAATGGCAAGTCGTCTATTTCTTCCAAGAGGACCCTCCGGACTAACACGGTTCACTTAATTGAATTGCCTCCAACATAAAAAGTTTTCGTTTTACCGTTTTTGCTCAAACTTTTGTTCTCTTTAAGTCATGATAAGCTCAAATTCATCGCAACAGCTCAAAAAGGCTGAAACAGGTGTATCAAAATATTTTTGGAAAACGTTAAAGCTTAATTATTGTTTTAAATTTTACACTTGTACTGTTTCACAATTCACTAATTATATATAATATATACTTTTTTATTTAAATAGCCAACCGGTTTCGCATTTTACTGCATCATCAGGACTGATGATGCAGTAAAATGCGACTGTAAAATTTAAAACAATAATTATGACGGAGTTTCACCAAGTGCCGACGATGGAAAGTATAAATTACGTTAAAGCTTAATGCAAAAGAAGCTCATATGCGCCAGTTTTAAAAAATAAAACAATAAATTCTACTATTGGATGTTTTGATTTTGTTAAAATGGAAAACCTTCCATCAGAGTGCTAAGTGTGAGTTTTTCTTTTCGCATTCGATCGTGAGCGCGTTTGGAGTTTACTAGGAATTTGTATGTGATTTGTACAGCGCCACCTAGTGGTAAACGTGAGAAACCAGTTTACCACTAGGTGGCGCTGTACAAATCACATACAAATTCCTAGTAAACTCGAAACGCGCTTACGATCGAATGCGAAAAGAAAAACTCACACTTAGCACTCAGGTCTATATGATATTAAGCACGTAGTAAGTACTCCGATGAATACGTTGTCTGCGAACATTGGGAGTGGTAAGAGCCATAAGTGACATAGCATCCCTGCCACACGAATGGCAAGACACTGTTAACATCTTTGATATCTATAAATGATGGTTGTCTCTTGCTATATCAGGAGAGTCATTTGCTTCTTTTTGGTTCTGTGATATTAAAAAAACATTTTCCAGCGGAACTCATCATCATAATCGTTTAAAATGCAATAACAACGTCTTAAAACGAATAAAATAGTGAAACAAGTAGGCTTTGTTACAATAATTTATTATATTTAAATAAACTTGTATAATCTAAGATAACAGTTAATATTACAATATTCGGGAGTCCAGTTACGTCAGAGTTAATGTGGACAGCATAAAGTTTGTCCCTTTCAGTAAAATTTAAGTCTCTGGAGTTCCATTTCGCTAGCGACGCAGTGAGGGACTTGCATTCAGGTAGTTTAAATTTTGGGGTTTTTGGTGCTAATCAGGCACCAAGTTTAAAATTTAGATGGTCTCAATTTTCTCCACCAAGAAGTACCTATAGAAATATTCGTTACTGGCAAAATGTATCGCTATTAACGACGATGTTTACGATAAATATTATGAGCAAGGAATTCAGTGCGTATATTATGGTAGTATATATATTTTGTCAATTGCCGTTCAGTAGTATATATATTTTGCCAATAGTATTGTATCCTTTTCAACAATCGATATTATCAATACTATCGATTTAATCGATACTATCGATTTAATCGATACTATCGATTTAATCGATACTATCGATTATAATATCGATAGTACTACTATCGATAGAATATCGATATCCTATCGATAATCCACAATCGATCGGCAACACTATTTAGAGGTCAATGTCTTACGTAGTATTGTATACTCTTTGGGTCAATGCTCCGTGCACAAAACAATATAACTAACGGAACTGGCTCCCACTGGCTTCGTATTCCGTTAGTTATATTGTTCTGTGTATCATGGATTCTGCCAGATTCTGCCCGTCTCTGTGTTGTTTGAAGCACGTGCGCGAGTTAGAATCGGAAATTTTCATACTGAGCTACGGAACTTAATCTGCTTATCTATTTGTTTGTGTTGTGTTTGTGGTGACAGTATATAATATTAAGTGTTTGGTGTTGTCGGTAAGTGTTTTTTGTTATGGAAGAGGTCGCGGGAGACCCGCCTGATGACGGCGGCGGTCTTACAATGACGCCGCTGGATGCCTCCTCTACTAGTTTAACATTTACATCAGTAGATATACACTCTCATCAGAAACAAGCTACAAAACGTACATTATCTGACAATAGCGTCGAGGAAATAGTTCCTCCCAAAAAAACATCCCCCCCGCCAGCGTTGCAAGACACTTATGTGATACCCGAATACGGTACTACTGACATAGAATGTAGGGGGGGAGACAAGGGCCCCTTTATTGTACATGTCTCCAAATCTGATGTGGAAAATATTGGGGAATCACTAAAGATGTTAAAATTCGCACAATTTTTGCATAAAAATAAAATAACTAGCATAGCTGAAGGCGGTATTAGGTGCATTGGCCGAATTAAGATGGCAGTGGAATTCCAAATGGGTACTGATGCTAATAATTTAAAAAAGACTGAAGTACTAAGAAAACACTCTTTCATTGCTACAATCCCCAAATTCCATATCATTCGCATGGGAGTTGTAAAACAGGTCCCATGTGACTGGACCTTGGAAGAATTTGTCCAGAACCTAAAATGCCCCATTCAATCGGTATCAGTCATCAAAGCTAGATGCCTTAACAGGCGTGTACAAAAAGAAGGTAAAAGTCATGGGTTGCTGGGGTTGCTGGGCTTCCAGGATGTGTTGGCATTGCAAGAATAGAACCATCCTAACCATACGCAAAAAAGGCGCTAATCGTCGAGTTGCGGAGACCCGCCCATGAGAAGAAGAAGAAGATGCGTCCCTTCCACCACAGTAGTACTTACATGTATTGGCCAAATTCTTCCAGAAAGAGTTTTTTGCTACTACACATCTCTACCAGTCACATTATATGAACTCCCAGTAATCCAATGCAGGAATTATTCAGATATTCTGAATTGGAAGGTTAGTTTGTTTCCCCCGGTCACCTCTTCTAATTTTCTTCTTTCATATTCAAAATTTACTTCAGCTTGTATTGATTCAGCTAATGAGGCTATCCCATTAAAAAACTCTGCTAAAAATAGGATTTCCTCTCCTCCATGGTGGGATTCTGAATGTACTGCTGCAGTTAAAAAACGAAAAACAGCAGAAAAGGTGTATGCTCAAAACCTCAACATGTAAGATTATCGGCAATATAAAGAGATATCGGCCCATTGTAAGAAATTGCTGTCAAAAAAAAGGCAGAAGGATGGCGGTCTTTCTGCAAAACTTTATCTCCACGCTCTTCCTCCTCACTAGTGTGAAAAAAAAATTAAAATGTTGAGAAACTCTTTCAATGATAATAATCTTAACTGTAATATAAATGAACCGTGGTTATCTGATTTTATTGATAAATTATCCCCTCCTTATGCTCTCAATATACCTACCTACAAATTTGCCACCTCTTCCTAGTTCAAATAATCTGGATCAGATATTTTCTTATGCTGAATTAACCTGTGCCCTTGACGGTTTAAAAGATTCTTCCCTAGGCATAGATGGGATAACATACTCGTTTATAATAAATTACTCTACATCTACAAAAATTTAATTTTTAAACATTCTTAATGAAATATTTAACTCAGGAATCTTTCCTGACCCTTGGAAAACACAAATTATTGTACCTATTTTAAAACCAGGCAAAAACTCCAGTGAGTGCTCTTCATACAGGCCAATAGCTCTGTCTTCAGTTCTCTCAAAAATAATGGAACATTTAATTAAAAACAGGCTGGAGTGGTGGTTAGAAAGCAATGGTATTCTGTCTAATACTCAATTCGGATTTAGATGAGGTTTGGGAACTATGAACAGCCTAAGTATATTTACAACAGCAACTTGTCTTGCCTTCTCGAAGAATGAACACTTAGTAGGAGTATTCCTTGACATCAGCTCTACATATGATAATGTCCAACTTCCCTTGCTAAGGCAGAAAATGCTACAGCTTAGCATTCCGGTGAGATTGGTTCACGTTATCTGCAATCTCTTTATGTCCCACACAATCACCGTTAGAGTCCAAGGAAAAACCCTACCGTCTAGATAAGTGTGAACTGGCCTTCCCCAAGGTTCAGTTTTAAGTCCATTGCTCTATAACCTCTACTCTTGGGACTTAGACAAACTGTCAATAACTTTTACAAAATTTGACAATATGCTGATGAAATAGCCATTTATGCAAATTCTACATCCATTTCTGAAATCTCCTCTAAGCTAAACTCAGCATTATTTTATCTGGACTCTTACCTTAAGGATCATGGCCTGTCACTATCAGTCGAAAAATGCAAAGCAGTTACATTTTCAAGCAAAAGAACTATCCCTCAAACAAATCTCACAGTCAATAACCAAAATATTCCCTTTGACAATAAGGTAAAATTCCTGGGTGTCATATTGAATAACAGAATGTCTGGATCTGATTATTTAAATTATATTTGCAACAAATGTGAAAAAGGGATTAATGTTCTACGTGCTGTAGCTGGTGTATGGTGGGGGGCCCACCCTTACAGCCAGAAGCTACTTTATAACACTATTATTAGAAGCCATTTTGACTATGGTACATTTCTATTAGAACCAGCTAGCAAAACAGCCCTAAACAAATTAGATAAAATTCAATATAAAGCTCTTAGAATCATCACTGGTGCGATGAAATCTTCGCCTGTTAATGCACTCCAGGTTGAACGCTTAGACCCTCCTCTACAATTACGTAGACAGTATTTGGCCGGTCGTTTTCTATCTAAAGTAACCCAACTTCCTGCTTATCCTTTGCTACTCACATTACAACCTCTGTCAGAATCCATTCCCTCCTCAAGGTATTGGATCCATAAAAAATCTCCCCTCCTTATTAATAGTTATAATAACATAAACTCTCTCCAAATTCCTGTTGATAAACATACAAAAAACCCATTATATGAAGTTACCTACGAATCTCTCACATACCAGCCTCAGGTAATTCTTGACTTCGGTGTCAAGAAAAAAATCCCTAGCAGCTAATAGAAAGTTTTACGGAACACTAGCTACACACTGGGAAAACTGGCTGTATATCTATACAGATGCATCAAAGTTAATGATAAACCAACCTGTTGGGGCAGCAGTTTGGATTCCCAAACATAATGTTGTTCTATCTCAGAAACTACCGCCTTAGTCTTCTATTTTCACGGGAGAAGCAGTTGCTCTTTGGGAAGCAGTGTCACTAGTTTATTCTCATAGGCTCAATAAAAGCCTCATATTCACAGACTCTTACAGCTGCTTGCAAGATATAATAAAACATTCCTTTCTTGCTAAATCTAATTTCAGTTTGACTGTTCAAATAAGAGAACTAGTTACTACATAAATGTCATAATGCAGGGATTGAAGTTATTTTGGCTTGGATCCCCAGCTATTCAGGAATTACAGACAATGAAGTGGTAGGCGGCTGGGCTAAACAGGCCACCATAATAGGTCTGGAAGACCACTATGTTATACACTCTCATGACTTTCAAACGTTAGCAAAACCTGCATTGAATAAGATCTGGATGGATAAGTGGCAAATTTCTAGCCAAGAAAAAGGGAAACATTATGCTTCCTTACAACCCGACATCCCCAACAAACCATGGTTCTTTAAATTCAATAGCATTGTACGTTTCGATTTATCAAGAGACAAGAGTACTATTATTGACAAGAGTACTACCTCCATAATTGTTCGCCTCCCTTTAGGGCATATTGTAACTCCTGTATTTCTTGCTAAATTTCATATAAAAGATCATTCCCTCTGTGAATGTGGATTGGAGGAAGGCTCTCTTGAGCACATATTCTTTTTCTGCCCTAAAATTACAGTGCCACTTTATGACATTCTGCCAAAAAATTTCCCTCGACCCATCAACCTAAATTACTTATTATCTCAAGTCCACTCCCCCGAGTATCAGTTCTTGCCAGATTCATTAAAATTAACAAACTTAGATTGTAGTTAGCAATATGTACTTTTTTCTAGCATAACATTGTTTGTCCAGTTTGTTTGTTATCCCTATATTGTGAATATTTGTAAAATATCCCTCCTAACTAACATTTTAACCCCAATGTGTATGTTAATTTTAACATTATACTAATATTGCTATGTTTTGTCTTCCAGTGGCTCTCTATGTTTGACAGGAATATAAGAAAACACTAAAATTGCTTTTCTGATAATAAATGTGCATACATCAACCTTGACATTGGCAGAATCGCTAAAAATATAGCAGAGCCATAACTCAGCAAAAACAAAAAAA
This sequence comes from Apodemia mormo, assembly GCA_036924255.1. NCBI lineage: Eukaryota > Metazoa > Arthropoda > Insecta > Lepidoptera > Riodinidae > Apodemia > Apodemia mormo. Next base: position 6,495,960 of record JAUPFN010000028.1, read on the forward strand.
AGAGGTATAATTTTGTGGAACTTGTGGACTGTGGTGCATATAATAAAAATTCTATCTAACCTCAAAGGTTCAGTAACCAAATGTTCACAAAAATAAAAATAGAGCAAGATGCGGATTGTTATTCTTTTCAATGCACTTCAGAAATTATATTGAAAACGGATGTGATTAAAACAGAAGTGGATGAAAACAATGGATACGAAGATAATGTGGAGTCTACAGAAGTGAAATCTGAATTAGAAAATGTCGAAACTGGTATGACATTTGATTTCCTTTCTACATATCATTCTAAAACTGTTTAGCCAACCATTTGGTGTGTATAAGTAAATAAGTATTGCTGAATCAAATGTACACATTGAACTACAGTAGAAACTCGATTAACCGGACTAATTAATGTCATAATACATTGGGATAATCTAAAATCCGGATAACTGTATATATGAAGAAAATGTGTATATTTATTATATACGTCTCCTCCACGTACATGTACATCACATCATTATCATTATATGATGTCATATGTGCGGTTCTTATTAACAGGTACGGCATTTGTTTGCATGTACATCCTAAATATTAATAAAATAATCACAAAATGACTACTAATAAGTTCACAAAAGATAAACACTACTTTCAGGAAATCATTTTGACCAACCGGTTCCTAGGCCCCTTTGAATCATTGCTATTCTGCCAGGCAATTCATGATTGTCAAAAATTAGTCAAACGATTCACTACTATTGGGACTACTAGGACTACTAGATGGTAGAATGGCAGAAAATCTCGTCCAGATTTGGTACCACTGTCTCCTTCCTGTCGCAATAGCTTTAGTACTTGTCACTGTCATATTCTGATTTGAATAAAGTTGCTGGTAAACTTAAGCATGTGCCTGCTACACGCATAGCGGTGCTCCATAACATCCCTGTTGTCTGTAGACGGTAGTTGTTTCTTTCTATCAAAACAGCAATCTGCTTGTGTGCTGTTCTAAAAAGAAATGTTTAATTTGATATAAAACATTTGTTAATTTTTGTCTTATCATGTTGAAATTACAATTCTTTTGGATCGTTAGAGAAAAAACGATTTACAACATTGATAGTCATAAACCTCTCCTAGTAAAGTGAAATATGCAAGAGTCATGGTGTTACATTCATATTTTGGTACCATTTAAAATCTGTTTTCTGGGCCTGTGTAAGCTTAGAAAGATGTTTCATGGGCCTTGGCAGCGTTTACGTATTTTATTATTTTTTCATGGTTGATAGTCTGAGTAATCTTGAATCTGTATAACTGAGGTCCAGATAATCAGGTTTCTACTGTAGTTCTAAACTAGGGTATTTTTGTGAGCAGTATAATGCCAAATAACACTATTACTGTTCTTCATAATATGTACTAAACTTAATATATTTACCCTGCCAAAATTAATTTTGTCTGAAAATATGATCTCATTGAAAGAAATATGCAGCATCAGAAACGGGCGGCACAACTTCTGCGTAGTGGGATGATAGGTGTTGGCTTCCCCTTACTAATGATACTATTCACACCTACTTTTTTATACACATATTTTTCTGAACTAGTAAGTAAACTACCTGTGTACATTGGGTTAGCCGTTAGGGTAAAAGTAAAAATATATATAGAAAGGTGTGAAAGGCTATCCAGGGGGCGACAGGGCAGATCAGGCGGATGAACAAGAAAAAAATATGAACAAAATTTAAAATATTTTTTTTAATGCAGTGCCATATTTCTTGAGAATTCTATGACAAAATAATATTTAAAATATGACAAATGATGACTAGGGGCAGAAATTAGATAAAATAGAATTGGTACAAAAGGGGCTCCTATCTTTTAAAAAATAGTGCACAATAATACAAGATAGATATTTTAAGTCTTTTGAGGTTAAGATATGTTAGTTTTTGGGCTATAACATTTGTTATAAACATTTTAGGGTGAGTGGAGCTAGAGGAAATAGAGATTGTTTTTAATTGAACTGCCTTTTAAATGAATTCTTTGTTGTTGATGGAAGAGCCATAAGTCATGGGGGTGTATTTTTCATTTAATCAAATTTTTGTTGATTCGCGTTCGTTTTTAGTACAAGGTTTATTTTATTAAGTATAGTGTTGCCTAGATCACACTATACACAGTAAGAGCAATTATTTTTTTATAAATTTTCTTTTAAATTTTTTAAAGGCAATTATCTCTAAATTATACTTTTTTGTTTTAAACCCATTTTTTCGAAATTATAATAGCTGATAGCCTAAATGGCTGAAACACCTTAGATAAAAATAATTAATGCCATATTGTTAAACCGAATAACCAATTCCCAGCTTACTGACCTGTACTGTCCTCCTCTTTTATTTATTCGTTGTATGTCGTGGATATTTTTAATTAATAACTTTATAAACAAAATAGCTGTTGCCTGCGACTTCGTCCGCGCGGTCTTCGTTTACTCCGCACAGCTGCTTCCCCATAGGTGATAGCGTGATAATATGTAGCCTAAATGTTGACCCAACTTGTTAGTAATATTCATGCAAAATTTGAAGTAAATCCATGCAGTACTTTTTAAGTTTACCCTGGACAGACATACAGACAAACAGACAAAAATTCTAAAAACTATATTTTTGGCTTCAATATTGATTGTAGATCATGCCCCAAGTATTCTTTTAAAAAAATATTCAATGTACAGTTTTGACTTTCCTACGATTTTATTATATATACAGATTAGTCCTCTCTTTTTACTTTTCAAAACCCAAATTTTGTTTAATAAAAACTTGAGAGGTATCAAGGGACACCCGGATGGAACGAAGTTCCTTTTATTATTATTTACAAAAAACCTGTATACACTTAACAAAAATAATCATCGCGACACCACACTGTTCAATGCGAAATAGAATTTCGGCATCCGGTCGATTTTCTTAACCCGGTCGAATTTCGGCACCCGGTCAAATTTCGACCCGCGGTCGAATTTTGGCACCCGGTCAAATTTCGGCACCCGGTCGAAATTCGACGGGTGGTCGAATTTCGACACTCGTTCGAAATTCTACTGTCCGTCGAAATTCAACTTTTGGTCGAAATTCGACATTCGGCCGAAATCATTACATAGTATAAAACAAAGTCGCTTTCTCGGTCTGTCCCTATGTCCTTATGTCCCTATGTATGCTTAAATCTTTAAAACAACGCAACGGATTTTGATGCGGTTTTTTTTAATAGATAGACTGATTCTTGAGGAAGGTTTAAGTGTATAAACCTTTCCGATATTCCCACGGGAACAAAAGCTGCGCGGGTGAAACCGCGGGCAGGTCGCTAGTTCTGTATAAATGAAGTAAAAATTTAGTAAAAATCCGTTCAGTAGTTTTTGCGTGAAAAGCGAACAGACAGACAAACAGACAAAAAATTCAATTTCTATCGTTTTGGGTTTTATGTCCTACACACAATACGTAGCAATAACTTTTTTTAAGAAATATTTCATGTACAGATTTGGTTCCGTTATTGTTTTATTATATGTATAGCTTCTCGCTCTTACGTATGGGCATGGCACTTTCTTTGTCGCGTTCGTGTTACTTCGCGCGGTTATTCGGTATTTTTCGTTACCGATATTATACGATTGACCTCGCTCACCAAAACTACGTGCGTCGCGCCAATAGATAGTTTTGCTTGATAAATAGTCAACACAAACACAAAAATAGCACACATACACACGCACTCACTCATACGTATACACACAAACTCACACACACACACACATATGCACATGCACGTACACACTCAACGCACGCACGCACTGACTGACTGACTTGCCTGACCTGGGTTTTAAACCCAATATTCAATGCGTCTATGCCGAGTCCGATGCTGCTGTAATTAAAATAATTAAATATTTTATTTATAGGTGGGTTCACGAGATACCACGACGAGGAGGAAGAAGGTATGGATGAAGTGGTGGATGTGAAGACTAAAGTAACAGCCCCAATGAAAGCTAATAATATATCAAGGCCTAAAAGAGATAAGAGAAATTGTGATAGTTTATTAAGTTGTGATTATTGTAAAGAAACGTTTCGTCAAAAAACGATTTTAACGAGGCACTTGTATACTCACAGTGATATAAAACCATACGTATGTAATGTCTGCAACAAAGATTTCAAAAACCGGAGAACATTGCGTGAACATGAATTTATTCACAGTAAAGAGATAAAACCTTATGTGTATGATGTCTGCGATAGAGGTTTCTCACAATCAAGTGTATTACGTCATCATAAATATTCTCACACCGGTGAGAAACGGTTTGCTTGTGACTTGTGCAGAAAAACATTTAAACAAAAAAGTTATTTAAAAACACATTTAAATATACACTATGGAATAAAACCTTACGTGTGTAATGTCTGCAATAAGTTTTTCTCACGATCAGATCATTTACGTCGACATCAATATACTCACACTGGAGAGAAACTGTTAACTTGTGACTTGTGCAGAAAAACATTTAACCGAAAATATAATTTAATAGTACATTTAAATACACACAATAAAATTAAACCTTGTGTATGTGATGTCTGCGGTAAGTGTCTCTCACGGTCAAGTGATTTACGTCAACATCAATATATTCACGCCAGAGAGAAGACATCTTCTTGCGACATCTGTAAGAAAACGTTCCATCACAAGAGCTATTTGCAAAAACATTTAAATAATGTCCACTATGAAATAAAACCTTATGTATGTGATGTCTGCGGTAAGCGTTTCTCAGAATCAGGTAAGTTACGTCAACATCAATATATTCACACCGGAGAGAAGATATTTTCTTGCGACATCTGTAATAAAACGTTCACTCGAAAGGGCGATTTGCAAGCACATTTAAATAATGTACACTATGGAATAAAACCTTATGTGTGTGATGTCTGCAATAAGTGTTTCTCACAGTCAGGTATTTTACGTCAACATCTATATACTCACACGGGAGAGAAGATATTTTCTTGCGACATTTGTAAAAAGACGTTCAGTCAAAAGGGCAATTTAAAGACACATTTAAATATCCACAGTGGTATAAAACCTTACGTGTGTGATGTCTGCAACAAGGGTTTCTCACACCCTAGTGGTTTGCGTCAACATAAATCTATTCACACTAAAGAAAAATAATTTTCTTATTACTTTCAGATGGCTCTCCTAGATGAAGAAACCATCGTTTATCGACATCAAAGATGTTGATGTTGCGTTGCTATCCATGTGGCGGGATGGCAATGCCACATACATAAGTTTATCGGCTACCTTACCGTCCTAACTGGAACAAGGCAGTGCGAAGCCGTTACGCTATTGCGGCAGGAATAGGTTAGGCGGTGGTACCAAAAACCCGGGCGAGACTTTGTGGAACTCTAGCACCTAGTAGTCACGATTGTAGTAGATGATAGATCACACGTATAACCAATCGGTCGCCTTTAACGACCTGCCTGGCAGAACGGCAGTTGGTCTATTCTTCAAAGGAGCTCGAGTAACACGCGGGTAACGGACCACACTTGATAAACATTGATTTCTGAGTTGGTTTTGTTACTGAGAGCACATGATTGTTGTGCTCTTGACACAAGTCACATAAGTGCCAATGCTGTGTACATATTAACAACAAGTGAGACACTGAGTGCTCCATGGGTTTAAAAACAGGTCAGTGACGATGTGTTCAGGTTTAGATTTTGATAAAAGTGACGCCCGGATATTTAATATGTACAGTGTTATTTAAAACGGATCAGTAATAACCGTCATAAATGGTAACAACGTCTCTGTTACGCGGCGTATTATACCTATTAATTTTAAAGTAAGCGGAAGAACCAGAGACTAGCGCCGTCTTGCTAGCAAGGCCAAGTCAAAATTTTCACCGCTAAAAACTGTTGGCGTTTCTGGCGAAACGTGTCGCTGTCAACGCGGGAACTATAATACATACCTATATAATAAATACTGTTAGCAAGGATATTCATTCAAGTCACCGGGTGCCTAGGCATTTTTAAAGTAAAAACTTTTTTGGTGCGTTGGGCATTTTTTGAGACAGGAAAAACCATTGAACTCGCGACACTGTGACGTAACCGACACCTCTGTGTATAAGTATATACAAATGTATTTTGTGTATGTACGTATATAGATAAAATAGCAAAAAAATAATAGCGGCAGGGTAGAGAGAAGGTAGCGAAAATATAGCGGGAAGGTAGAGAGAATGTAAGGGAAAGTATCGCAAAGGTAGAAGGAAGGTAGGGGGAGGTCAGGGAGGAAGGTGTATTGTTCAAGTTTTGTTGTGACGGCACTCCCACAGTGACACAGGTTTTTAGGGTTCCGATGTGAACTAGGAGTCCTTGTAGTTCCGCTATGTCCGTCCGTCCGCACAATAGCTCAGTATATCAGTCAGGGCCGTCTTAGACTATGCTAAGGCCCTTGGGCACACAAGAATTCGGGGCCCTTTTGAAATGTAAAGGAAGCAAATTATAATTTTTTTTTACTATGGCCTGCTTTATTGATCCAACATATTATCATAACACAATATGTCATTAATGATATTAGTATGTATGCTGCTGTTTTTTTATTGTGATTACAACAATAGATTCATTAGAGATTTCTGTTGAGCAAAATCTTCTATTAAATCCTTAAACTCAATTTTCTGAAGAATATCATTTTCTATGCCCAAAATTGACAAATTACTTAGCCGTCTTTGTAACATTGTTGTTTGCAATTCATTTTTTATTTTCTTAAGCTGCGAAAATGCCTGACCATAATATTTTGATATTAAATGTGAGAGAAAATTTCGATCCTTCGGGGTCCTCTGAAGATGGGGGCCCTGGGCACTGGCCCCGAGTGCCCTTATGGTAAACTCATTGTGTGGGGTATCGTTAAACAGGTTTTAAAAAAATATTGTAGATTTGTGAAAACAAGTTTTTGACAAGGGACTTGTTTGTAAAATATAAAGTTTTTAAGTGTTAATTTTTGTTAGAATCTAGTGCAAGCTAAACGCCCCCCCCCCCCCCCTCTGCAGGCCAAACGGTTGATTTTGGGGGCGGGAAAAATCATGGTAGTAGTAAATATAATGAAGTTAGAATGAAAATGTACTTAGAGAAGTTTTTATAGGCGGTGAAGCTGTATTCCAATTTCCAATTATATATATAATTGGAAATTGTAATCTCGGAATTGTGATGGGTGACTTCGGAACATTGCGCGTGGCCCGACTCGTACGTTACAAGTTTTTTTACCTTAGTACGAATTAAGTATCGTCAATAAAGAAAGTAACGTCATTATTAGGAACAAACTAAAAGCAAAAAATCGGGTCTTCTGAAATCAGAATGAAATAAAAATCTTATGTTAACACATACATAGAATACTACCATTACCAACTCTGTACATCTTGGATTGGCTTGTATTTGTAAAAAAACTTAAACATTTGTTCAAAACAAATGCTGAAATATTAGGGAATTCATGTTTTGGAAATAGTGAAAAATTGTGCCATGTGCCTTGCCAAAAACTCAACGTTTTTACAAAAAATGTTTATTGTATGGCGATAAATATATACAATCATATTCCTGATAATCTTAAATCATTGCCTATTAAAATATTTCTTAAAAAATTATTTAATCTACTGCTTAAGAAAATAAACTACAATGTAAATGATGTTTTTGCTGATAAGATAAAATGTTAGTTGAAGCAAATCTCTTATTGTGTAATCAATAAAAAAAATCTTAAGTATAGTTAAAATTTTAAATATTTTTGCAAATAAGTTTTTTTAATTTGCTATTAGAAAAAATGTATTATAATTTGAATGAATTTCTGTTGACAAGCTACAATGTTAAACTAAGAACTTCTTAGTATGAAATTCGTATAAAATACATGTATAAATTTTGATTGAATAAACACATGTGATTTTGTTAATTATAAGAAAAACAAGACAAGCTCGCTGAGTTTCTCCCGCCGGAACTTCTCAGTGTGAGGCCGCGTTCCGATCCGGTAGTAAATAAATAAATAAATAAATATTCACGGGACAAATTAAAATTATTGATCTAACCCCAAAGTAAGCAAATTATTTGCTTATGTTATGGCTGTTAGTCAACAATACTAATACATAGAAATACATATATAAATACTTTTACATACATATTAAACACCCAAACCCGGAAATACAAACATTTATGCTCATGTATAATAATAATAATAATTCACAGGATAAATTACACTGACTGATCTAACCCCAAAGTAAGCAAATTATTTGCTTGTGTTATGGGTTAGTCAACGATACTAATACATAGAAATACATATATAAATACTAGAATATATATAATAAACACCCAAACCCGGAAATACAAACATTTATGCTCATCACACAAATGCTTGTCCCCGTCGGGGATCGAACCCGAGCCCCGTTGATTGCGTAGTCAGGGTCGCTAACCACTCGACCAACGGGGTGGTAGTAATTCTAAAGAAATCGAATCAAGAATTAATACATGGAAAGAATATTTCTTGAATTGGTGTATAAAATGTGTCAATATATGAATTTAAATAAAAATAATTTGATAAAATTTTAATTTATATAAGTTATGTAGGTAAATATATAGTAATGTGTAAATAAATAATGCATATAAAATTCTTAACATAGAATATTATGGTAACTTTCAATTTTTTTAAATTTTTGCACAACATATAATGGTAGAATTATATGCTGGTATCTTTGATTTTAATAACTTGTAACACCATATTCTTGCAAATAAATACTTTTCATTTTCATTTACATGCGCGCGCGTTTGTGTGTGTGCGTGTTTATATTAATTTCTGTACCTGAATTTGATTTCATTCTTATTTTCAAAAGACCTGATTTTTTATTTTAGTTTGGTTTGAATAACGACGGCCCTTTACGAGGGGCGCCTTGTCAGTTTTATACTCGCGGCACTTAATTCCTTGCTAATAATATTGTTGCGAATAATTTAGAAACGTGAAGAGTCCGAGCGCTAGCGAAATCTAGAAATAAAAGAAAGAGATAGCTACTCCTGTTGATAAACAAATAGTTAACCGTTACCCGAATAGCTATGCCATAATGGATCTTTTTTTTATATTACATAAGGGTGAAAACAGCGTGTGCTAGGACTTGTTTATCAAAACTTGTTTACAATGACTTTGGAACTTTACCATGGATATAAATAGAGATGTGTTGACAAATAGAGAGCAGTTTTATACAGTGATCGAAAGCGATAGTACGAGCGACCAGTGTGTAATACAGTGAATAAGAGAAGTGTTTTATTGTGTAGTCGGTTGAGTTTAAGTACAGTGAGTGACTAGTGTTAATCAGAGTATTTAAGTATTACATTGTGTTGTGTTGTGTGAATTTGTATTGTAAATACACTGATTTAATATAAGTGGCGTTTTCTTGTAAATTACGAACCCAAAGTACGTAACAATATTTACCGTATATCTGTTATGCTGGAACCGCACCGCGTGTATCGTTCCGGAGTTAAGTTAAGCTAAGACACACGCAGTCCCGAATGTATGCGAAACTAGCAGATAACAGCCGGTCACATCTGCATTTATCGTGTCATCACAAAGCTTTGTGACGATAGACGCAAGTGCGGCTCCAGCATTACCGTCACTGCGTCGACAGCGATAACTTTTGCCAGCGACACATTTCAATAGCTCGTTGTGGTGAAAATTGTAGACTGTCTAATTATAAACTAGTCGCCTGATCAGCACCTAATAAGTCCCTAATTTGGAATTTTTCTAAATGCAAGTCCCTGACTTTGCGTTGCGTCGCTAGCGAAACGGAGTGCTAAGTGTGAGTTTTTCTTTTCGCATTCGATCGTGAGCGCGTTTCGAGTTTACTAGGAATTTGTATGTGATTTGTACAGCGCCACCTAATGGTAAACTGGTTTCTCACGTTTACCACTAGGTGGCGCTGTACAAATCACATACAAATTCCTAGTAAACTCCAAACGCGCTCACGATCGAATGCGAAAAGAAAAACTCACACTTAGCACTCGGAACTCCAGAGACTAGTTGTAGTGAAACGGATTTACTTTATTTTGTCCACATTAACTCTGATGAAACTGCACTCTTGACTATTGTATTGAACGTTAGCTTAGATTATTTAAATATAATATTATTGTGACAAAGCCTACTTGTTTCACTATTTTATTCGTTTCAGGGCGTTGTCAGCGCATCGTTAATGATTACGATGATGAGTTCTGCTGTAAAATATTTGTAACGCAAGTGGCTCTCCTGGTTGCAAGAAACAACCATCATGTATTCACATCAAAGGTTTCAACAGTACGTTGCCATTCTTGTGGTGGAGATGCAATGCTAGATGCATAAGTTTACCGGCTACCTTACCCTCGGAACTGGAGCGCGACAGCGACAAGTATTGGGGGCTATTGCGGCAGGCGACAGTAAGTCGGTGGTACCGAACCCGGGCAGGACGTTACAATACCCTCTTATATTTGTAACCACGATTGTAGTGGCGCGTATCCACCTTCTGTTGCCTGTTACGAGACGACTGTCAGTGCGGCAGCTGACCTGTTGTTCAGGAGGGGCTCGGATAAACACGGGGAATAACATGATATAAAAATCACCTCGACCTTCAAGCAGACACAAATGTCTCTTCCACTCGCAATGTTCGCAGACAACGGAGTCATCGAAGTGGCCGCTTCATAGACGATACACAGCACCTGGTGGGAGGTTTTCCTAATATAACAATATCAAAAATAAACAGTAGCTTTTTACATTTTGTTTAACCTTTTGAGCGCCTAGGTTATCCATTTGTGACAAACATCTGCGGGCCCTGTACGCCAACGACGTCTATACATGACAAAAAACCCGGCCAGTGTAGCCAGTAACAGATAATCAAAAATAACATAAGGCAGTTCAAAAAGTAACATTTTCGAGAGAAAAGTAACATATCTTCACGCCAGATCCCTTACGGGGTAGGCAGAGAGAACCGAGTTCCATACATCACGATCCTTGCAGGCTTGTCTCGCTTCCTCCACATTCATCACTCTCTTCATATACACACGCCGGTTGCGAAGACTCTTGACACCGCCATCGGACAGTACTCGATCAATCTGATTAATTAACTAATCAATCAATCAAAAGTAACATTTCCTTAATTTATGCAGAATATGGCACTTATTACACAAAAACTAAAAGTTTTCTGTCCCATCAGTTAAGCTTCGAAAGAATCGTAAAGATTCAGTTTATAAAAAAACGTCATTTTCGATTTTATCGATTTTATTTGCTGGAAAATATTTAAATATTCTTAATAAGTCCTAAAAATAAAGTAAAAGTCACATTTTGAGTCGTGTTACATTTAAGTAACATGAGAAGGTCAAAAGTAACGCAAAATATTATAAAAGTAACATTCTGGCAACGCTGAACCCGGCTTACAAAAATATGAAATAAACATGTTGAGACACTATTACTGGTACTTTTCTTCCACATTCGGTAACATAGAATATCCCAGCAACGTGTCAGTATAAAAACAAGTCGATCGTGCGCGCGTTTGGAGTTTACTAGGAATTTGTATGTGATTTGTACAGCGCCACCTAGTGAGAAACCAGTTTACCACTAGGTGGCGCTGTACAAATCACAAATTCCTAGTAAACTCGAAACGCGCTCACAATCAAATGCGAAAAGAAAAACTCACACTTAGCACTCCGGGCGCCATAGTCACGGATAGACAACAACAGATTTCATTTCTACTAACTCATTATCTTCGTATTCATTATCTTCATCCATTTCAGTTTTAATCACATCAGTCTCCAATATAATTTCCGAAGTGCACTGATAAGAATAGCAATCTGCATCTTGCTCTATTTTAATTTTCGTAGACATTTTGTTATTAGATCTTTTTGGAAAATGAGAATTTTTATTTTAAACACCACAAAATGATGCTCCTTGCAATCCATGTATTATCCTACTTATCTAAAGCGCCCCTGAGACGGTCAAACCGTTTGATTTAAACACGTAAATTTTACGTTACGAAGCAATATTCGAAAAATAAAAATGTACTTTATTTCGTAACAAATAAAGTTGACATTTGTTTCTTACATAACAGAGGGGAAAAACGTTCTGAAGAAGACAACGACAAGAATGGATGTTGACCCTTTCTTACAATTGCCAGTGTAAATAAAACTATCTATATGGTAGATTTTTACATATTCGGTAATCGTTAAATCCTTTTTATTCATACACGTCGATAAATAAATTAGCATAAAATGTATTGTAATTAACATAGTGAGTTCTAAAATGTGCTTATTTTAATTATCACGTAATTACTTATGCAATGCAAAAACTGTTTCTCAAATTAGTAGAATTACTTAGTAGTAATTTGCAAACTACGCATGGTCGCACTTATATATGGCGACTGGCGCTTTATTTAGTAGAAAGAGACACACTCCACCCATGTCGTGGTACTCTTCGGAACGATTTTGAAGCGCGTGAACATTCCGGATAAAATATAACTTCCTTGGGTTTGAATCAATCGGTTTGACAGTCTCGGGGACGCTTTTTGCAATTGTATTATATGTATATATATACATGTAATAAAACGTGAAAAAAACGCAAGGAAATCGTGGTCAGTTTTTAGGGCATTTCACTATTTTTATTTACGTTACAACACTGCTTACGGCGGCGTACATTACCAAACTATGCAGTGTCGTTTGATGACCTCGCCTCGGAACACGGTAAAACTATTTGACCATCTCAGGAGCGCTTAAAGCGCCCCCGAGACGGTCTAGCGGTTTGATTCAAACACGCAGATTTTGGTTTGACTCAAACCATTTTGATCGTTATTTGTACTTGAACATAGCTTGTTTGATGAAATTACATATTTTTGTTATGTTTGACGCGTTGTTTGACCGTGTTCCGAGGCGTTTGATCAAACACGGCTCAGTTCGTACGTATTTTGTAATGTAAGCTGTGTACGGCGAAGATATCAGACGAAGTTTTTTTTTACATTTTAAAGAGTAGATTTATGTAATAACCCTAAGGAAATCGCAGCCTTTGTTCGAAGGTATTTCATAATATATTTGCGTCATAATACTGATTACGACCGCGTACAGAACCAAACTGTGCAGTGCCGTTTGATGAACGTTCAAACCTGCGCTGCTGCACCAAATGGTATCATCAAACACGTAAGGTTTGAATCAAACCGTTTGACCGTCTCGCGGGCCCTTTAGGTTTGTCAAACATTTACCTTCCGCTAGTTAATATTGTTCTGTTTACGTGTTTGGAGCATAGAAATATGAATATCTAACTATATGTTTAGAGAATAGAGATCAATGGAACACGGTCAAACGACGCGTCAAACACAACAAAAAAAAATATGTAATTTGAATTTTCACAAACAAGCTCCGTTTGGTTTGGAGCGTTTGGAGCTTAAAACAGAAGCTCCGTTTGGAGCTTAAAACAGAAGCTCCGTTTGGAGCTTGTTTGATGAAATTACATATTTTTGTTGTGTTTGACGCGTCGTTTGACCGTGTTCCGAATTCCGATGCGTTTGAAACAAAATTGAAACAACAATATACCTAATAAATTCCGAGTATAGCAATCATGTTTTAAATTTTAATTCAAATTGTGTTTACCCAGTACGGTTTAAATATTACTCTAAAAATAATTACATTTTAAAATGCAACTATGCAATCTAGTATACAATATACTCTTTGTGGTGCATATTTATTATTACAATTAATTTGTTGTCTCTTATTAATGTACGATAATAATTGGCTGTAGTGTTACGTGTCTAAATAGTAAATAAAACTTAAGGATTGCAAGAAGTATCATTTGGTGGAACTTGTACCCTGTGGTCACGTCAGTGCCTGTGGTGCACAGAACCAAGTATTGTATACTTTTTGCACAGAACACAGAATATATACTACTACCGCAGCAGTGGTGCATATAATAAAAAATCTATCTAACCTCAAAGGTTCAGTAATAAAATGTCCACGAAAATTAAAATAGAGCAAGATGCGGATTGTTACTCTTTTCAATGCACTTCGGAAATTATATTGAAAACGGATGTGATTAAAACGGACGTGGGTGAAAATAATGAATACGAAGATAATGTGGAGTCTACAGAAGTCAAATCTGAATTAGATAATGTGGAAACTGGTATGTCATTTGATTTCCTTTTTACATATCATTCTAAAACCGTTTAGCCAACCATTTGGTGTGTATAAGTAAATAAGTATTGCTGAATCAAATGTACACATTGAACTAGTTCTAAATTATAGGGTATTTGTGAGCAGTATAACACCAAATAGCACTATTACCTACTGAATTTGGCATAAGAAATGAGCCGCACGATTTTTGGATTTCTGAGTGGTGGGTTGGATAGGGATTCCTTTCCCCTTTTTCCCCTTTCTAATGATACTTCTAGTTCTGTGCCTATGTCTGTGCCTAGTCTATGGTCTGTGCCTATAGGACCTCTTTGTATAGGACGTTAAAATACGTTACATACTCTTTGGTAATAGGACACTCATGAAAATGGTGCATAATTATTAATTTTAAGAAAAAGCGCGGGAAACATAAAATTTGGCGGACGTCATTTTTGGTTCTGCGACTTTTTATATTATTATTTAGCGAAACAGAGGATCGATATTAGTTTTATTTGTGTAAATATTTAATTTTATGTAAATATCATTAGTTTTACTATCAGTTTAAAGTAGGTAAGTCTCCTTTTCACTTTTTAAAATGAACAAACCCCCTGACGATCCTGGAGGTGGACCTCTCCAGGTAGCGCACTATGTTACTATAGATGAGAGTAGTGTCGATACAGATACTTCGCTTTCTTCAACTCAAACAACTAATAGGAAAAGATCTCATACATCTAATAAAATATGCAAACACTGCAATAAACGGCGCAAAAAGCGCAACAATGAATTGAAATCTACTGACTGTCAGTGTTCTCACTCTGTTTCTGAAATCTCAGATATAAATAATGCTTCGGGCGCCTCATTTATTACTGGTGATAATAATGTAAATGATAATGTTACAATGAAAGATTTGTCAAACCCCCTAACAAATAGTAAGGAACCCCAAAAACCTAAAGATTATATTAACTACCGCACACAGTATGAATCTACAGACCTTGGACCTTACGTTATTCATGTCCAAAGAGTTATTACATCTCCGACTGATAATGTTACTCTACATCCAGTCTCGTTTGGGCGATTCCTTAAAAATAATACTTTTAAAAATATAATTGATGGTAGCCTCAAGAAAATTGGACGCAACCGATTATCTCTATCATTTTCGGACCACAATGACGCAAACCACTTTATTAATGACCCTAATCTCTCAAATAAAAACTTCAAAGCTTTTATCCCATCATTTAACGTTTCACGAGTAGGCGTAATTAGAGGTGTTCCCTCAGACTGGTCACCTGAGGAAATTGCTAATAATGTTAAGGTTCCCATTGGTTGTGGAAAAATAATAAAGGTTAGAAGAATAAACCGTAAAATAACTATTAATGATAACACTACCTGGAAACCAACAGAGACAGTTGTCGTAACTTTTGATGGACAGACTTTACCGAAACGTGTCTACGTTTGTTATAATGCTCTCCCAGTAGATTTATACATTTACCCTACTATACAATGCTATAAATGCTGTAGGTACGGTCATACTAAAATAACTTGCAGATCCAACCCAAGATGCTTTAAATGTGGAAAGGATCATTGTGGAGACTCTTGTACTAGCGAGGCTGATTTCAATGTTAATTGTTGTTTATGTAAGGGATCTCACTTTGCCACTAGCAAATCATGCCCAGAACATTTAAGACAAAAAAACATTAAAATGTTTATGGCTCAAAACTGTGTCTCTTATGCCGAGGCATCAAAAAATTATCCCCCGGTCTCCAAATCATATGCTGATGCCATCTCAACACCTATTAAAACTGCTCTTCATCCACTTTTGAAAAAAAACTTAGATTCGCAAGAACAATCCCATAGGTCATACAAAAAAACAATATTTCAGAAACCTAAACCCCATACAAAAGTCAGTAAGAGTTATGACTATGATTTCCAAAATTCAGTTATTAATGAATATAATTCCACTAATTCTAGAGAAAATGGTACTTTGTTGACAAAAAATAATAACAATAATCAAGAATCAGCCTCAATAGGCATGATTATATCTTTTATTAAATTTTTATCTCAGTCCGAAGTAATAACACCGTCCAACGCTGCTTTAATGACAGAAAGTTTAATTAATTATTCTAAATTTAATGGTGATCATGGACAGTCAAGCCAAAATTCTTCAATGGAACTCGCAGAGCATCACCAACAAGAAAAGTGAATTAATTCACTTATTAAATAAATATGAGCCATTTTTAGTGGCTCTTTCAGAAACTTGGTTAAGACCAAGTTGTACTTTTAAATTCTCTGGATACACTAGTATCCGAGAAGATAGATCTGATGGTTATGGAGGTGTAGCCATCATGATCAAAAAAGGATATAATTTTTCCATTGTTAATCTTCCTGTACATACTGTAAATATGTCTATATTAGCTGTTAATGTAAGTAATATTTGTTTCGTGTCACTTTATATTCCACATCCAAATTTGAATATTTTGACAGAACTTAATAACCTATTAGCCATACTACCTAAACCCTTTATTGTGTTAGGTGATTTTAATTCTCATCATCAAGCCTGGGGTTGTTCCTCCAGTAACTATTATGGTGAAGAACTTTTGAAAGTCATTGAAGAATTAAATTTATGTATTTTAAACAACGGTTCTCCCACTCGTCGCACAAAACCCTCCGAAGGCAAAAGCGCTATAGACCTGTCCATTTGCAGTCCCAATTTAGCACCTTCTTTGACATGGTACACACTCCCATTTACGTTTGGAAGTGATCACTTCCCCATAATAATAAATTTCCCTTCTGCATATCATAAAACTTCACCTAAATCTACATCATATTTCAAATATAATTTGCATAACCCGGATTGGCACAAGTTTAATAATTTGATGGAAGTTGGTGTTAATGTTTTGCCTAACATTTCCTCATATAATGACTCTTCTTGTGCAGAAGCCTTTACTCAATTAATTATAAAATCAGCTGAAAACACTTTTCCCATTAAAAAACAATTAACTAAGAAAATAAATACGCCACCTTGGTGGGACAAAGAGTGCTCAGACGCTATTAAGGAAAGGAAAGCTGCTGAAAAATTTTATTGTCAGTATACAACTACAGAAAATTTTAATATTCTCACTAATATTATAAAAACTACTCGTCGATTATTAAAAAAGAAAAAAGCTGAAGGTTGGAAGAAATTCTGCTCTTCCTTATCACCCCAAACAAAACCTTCAAGTGTATGGTTAAACATAAGAAAATTTAGATCTGCATATAAGGTTTCTAATAATAATGAAATGTGTCCATTGTTAATAAATCAGCTGATAGATCATCTTGCTCCACCTACAGTACCAGAATGTATCCTTTCTCTTCCTTCTACTTCTTCTTCAGACAATTTTTCCCCTTTTACGTTATTTGAGCTTAAAGGTATCCTTCAAAATGTTAAAGACTCTACTCCTGGATGGGATAATATTAACTACTCATTTTTAAATAACATGACTGATAAATCTCTATCATACTTATTAAAGGTTATGAACTCCCTTGTTTCTACAGGTAATATACCTCAGACATGGAAGTCACATTCTGTTATCCCTATCCTTAAACCTGATAAAAACCCTTCTGACCCTTTTTCATACAGACCCATTGTGCTTTCATCAGTTATGTTGAAAATTCTAGAGCACCTTGTCAAACTTCGCTTAGAATGGTTTATTGAAAGCAGAAATTTATTAAGTCAAAGTCAGTATGGTTTTAGGAGAGGAAAGAGCACCATAGATAATATTAGCTTACTTATAACTGATATTAGATTAGCTTTCACTCATAACAAATCTGTTTTAGCAGCTTTTTTAGATATATCCTCAGCATATGATAATGTAATTCTATCAATTCTGAAAAATAAGCTAGTGAAATTAAACATACCATTTTATTTAATTAATGTTATTATGAATATTGTATACAATAGAACTATTAATTTAGCAAATGACCCTAATAATTTAAAAAGACAACAATATAAAGGTCTTCCACAAGGTTCTGTTTTAAGTCCAATCCTTTACAACATATACTCATATGATATAGAAACTGTAGCAACTAGCAATGTAAATGTTCTTCAGTATGCTGATGACCTCCTTTTATACTCAACTGACAAATCTATACAGATGGCTTGTGATAATCTTTCCATGTCTATTCTATCCCTACAGACTTGGCTTAATAACAATGGTCTTGATATTTCTGTTTCTAAAAGTTCCATAGTTTTATTTTCTCGCACAAAATTTCCACCCCCTATAAATATTACTTACAAAAATAGTTCAATTCCTGTTAAATCGAAAACAAAATTCTTAGGTATAATACTAGATAATAAACTCCAAGGACTAGATCATTGTGAGTATATAGCAGCAAAGTGTGAACGTAATATCAATTTAATGAGATGTGTTTCTGGGGTTTGGTGGGGTGCACACCCATCTACATTAAAACTTATGTATAATGCATTAATAAGAAGTTTATTGGATTATGGAATGTTTTTACTAGAACCATGTAGTAAGATTGGTCTAAAGAAAATTGACTCTGTTCAAATTAAAGCATTACGAATTGTTCTAGGAGCAATGAAATCCAGCCCTGTTTCTGCCCTACAAGTAGAATGTGCTGAACCTCCATTACATTTACGACGTAAATATCTATCTGACAGGTTTTTCCTTCGCACTTTGGAATCACAAAATCACCCTCTGCTTACAAAGCTCTCTAGTCTTAGTGATTTAATGTCAGATAAGTATTGGAAATACAAAACAATCCCAGCCCTTGTATACAGCTATATGAAATATCACAGCCTTAAGCCTTTTACTTTTACATCCCCTATAAATCCCTTATATAAACACAATTATGAATCATTAACTCTGCAGCCTGTTGTAGTAAATTTAGGTATAGATAAACAATCTTTGTATGCCAATCAATATTTTAACAATATTATCAATGAAAAATGGCAAGATTTTCATTTGATTTTTACTGATGCATCCAAAAATAATAGTAATGTTGGAATAGGTGTATACCATAAACAGTACAATATTGTTCAAAAAATCAAATTTCCACCGGAAGCATCTGTATTTACAGGTGAATGTTATGGACTTTATAAAGCTGTAGAATACATACACATTATGAAACTACCCAAGTGTATGATTCTGACTGATTCACTAAGTGCTCTACATTGTTTGCAAAAGTTCCCTTTAAAATCCAAATTTATTCCTCCTATTATTTTAGACTTAAGAAATCTTTTATACAAATGTACTTTTAAATATAATCATATTATTTACTTTGCCTGGGTTCCAAGCCATTGTAATATCACTGGAAATGAGCGAGCTGATCGGTGTGCTAAAGAGGCAGTTCAGTGTGGTGATTTATACCCCTACATTAATTATTGCCATGATCTAGCTGCTCTCCCTAAACTCCATCTTAAGCAGTCATGGCAAAGTGTCTGGGATAGTGGTACATTGGTGAAAGGCAAGACCTATTCCCAATTACAACCATTGATACCTTCTAAACCTTGGTTTTCTGTAGTGAAATTAAATAAGTTGTCAACATCTGTTATCACCAGAATGAGGCTTGGTCATACTAATTCTCCTGAACATCTCTTCAAGCTACACATTAAAGATAGCAATGTTTGTGAGTGTGGCACTGATATTGGAGATCTCAATCATATCTTTTTTGCTTGTCTTAAATACAATCATTCATCATTATATAACAATCTATATTCTAATGACATTCCTTTACCTACATCCATTCTAACCCTGTTATTAAACCCTTGTATGTATAATATTCTTTCATTATTCATTCAAGAAAATAATATTAATATTTAAGCGTAGTTAGATACATTTAGTATCTAATACCAAATTAATATTAACCCACTTGTAAATATTATACAAATAACTAAGTATTATCTCTGTATATATTTATTTAAATATTATTGTTGTAAATAATTTATAATTTTAGTATCTATGTTATTTTGATTACTTTCTGATCCTCTATTTTCCTGTCAATCCAAATTCCAAATCCTAGTTTATTGTCTAAAATATGTTTCCTCGTTTTACTTGATCATGGCAGTTGCTTAACGCCCATGCCAAAAAGAAAAAAAAAAAAAAAAAAAAAAAATTATTAATTTTAATAAAATTTATTTCTTGTCTCTAATTAATGTACGATAATAATTTGCTTAACTTAAGGATTGTATGAAGTATCATTTTGTGGAACTTAGGAAGGTTTGTGGAAGGTTTAGTAACAAAATGTTCACGAAAATTAAAATAGAGCAAGATGCGGATTGTTATTCTTTTCAATGCACTTCGGAAATTATATTGAAAACGGATGTGATTAAAACAGACGTGGATGAAAATAATAAATACGAAGATAATGTGGAGTCTACAGAAGTCAAATCTGAATTAGAAAATGTCGAAACTGGTATGTCATTTGATTTCCTTACTACATATCATTCTAAAACCGTTTAGCCAACCATTTGGTGTGTATAACTCGATTAACCAGAGTAATTAAAGTCTACATTGGGATAATCGAAAATCCGAATAACTGAATATATGAAGAAAATGTGCATATTTATTATATGTCTCCTTGACGTACATGTTATCACATCATTATCATTATATGATGTTATTATGTGCGGTTTTTATTAACAGGTATGGCATTTGTTTACACGTACATCCTAAATATTATTAACATAATCACAAAATGACTACTAATACGTTCACAAAGGATACACACTACTTTCAGGAAAACATTTTGACCAACCGGTTCCTAGGCCCCTTTGAATCAGTGCTATTCTGTCAGGCCATTTATAAAAGGCTAAAATTAGTCAAAGGTTTCACTACCATCAGGACAACTATGACTACTAGGTGGTAGAATGGCAGAAAGTCGCGTCCAGGTTTGGTACCACCGTCTTACTTATTCCTGTCGCAATAGCGTTAGTACTTGTCACTGTCATATTCCGATTTGAATAAAGTAGCTGATAAACTTAAGCCTGTACCTGCTACATGCATAGCGGCGCTCCATAACATCCTTGGTGTCTGTAGACGGTAGTTGTTTCTTTCTATCAAAAGAGCAATCTGCTTATTTGCTGTCCCAAAATGAAATTTTTAACTTGATATATACATTTGATAATTTTTGTCTTATCATGTTGAAGTTACAATTCTTTTGGATCGTTAGAGAAAAAACGATTTACAACATTGATAGTCATAAACCTCTTCTAGTAAAGTGAAATATGCAAGAATCATGGTGTTACACTCATATTTTGGTACCATTTAAAATCTGTTTTCTGGGCCTGTGTAAGCTTACAAAGAGGTTTCATGGGCCTTGGCAGCGTTTACATATTTTATTATTTTTTCATGTTTGATAGTCCGGGTAATCTTGAATCCATATAACTGAGGTCCGGATAATCAGGTTTCTACTGTAGTTCTAAACTAAAATATTTGTAAGCAGTATAACGCCAAATAGCACTATTACGGTTCTCCATAATATGTACTAAACTTAATATACCCTGCCAAAATGATTTTGTATGAAAATATAAATAATCATAATCATTTGAATATTTTGAATGTATGATTAAGTGGTTATACCAAAGAGCATAAGCCACACAAATTCTTCATATAGTATATATAGTATATAATAGTTTGTATTATTAGTTATTGAAGGTTCAAAATTAATTGCGACCATGGCTCGATCAGGCCTACTGGTTGTCAACCGAACTCCACCCATTATTGGCGTGGCTCGATCGGGCCTCTCTGGTGCTTTACTGGTTAATGCCAAAATTTAATATGTGGTTCCATCAGCTTGGGTACAGAAATTGGTTGTATTTTATTGCAATTATGAAGATAAAAATTGTGTTAAGGACTTATGAAAAATTTGTTTAGAAAAAAATGTGAACAAAATCTATATACATATAATAAAATCGTAGGAAAGTCAAAACTGTACATTGAATATTTTTTTAAAAGAAAATTTGGGGTGTGATTTACAATCGATATTGAAGCCAAAAAAATAGTTTTTAGAATTTTTGTCTGTTTGTCTGTTTATCTGTTTGTCTGTATGTATGTCCGTGGTAAACTTAAAAAGTACTGTATGGATTTACTTCAAATTTTGCATGAATATTACTAACAGGTCGGGTCAACATATAGGCTACATATTATCAGGCTATCACCTACGGGGGAGGAGCAGTACAGAGTAAACGAAGTCCGCGCGGGCAAAGTCGCAGGCAACAGCTAGTTTACAATATTTTTGTTATGCAGTGCCATATTTATTGAGAATTTTATGACAAAATAATATTTAAAATATGACAAATGATGACTAGGAGTAGAAATTAGATAAAATAGAATTGGTACAAAAGGGGCTCCTACATCTTGTAAAAAATAGTGCTCAATAATACAAGATAGATATTTTAAGTCTTTTTAAGTGTTTGCATACATTTTTAGGTTAAGATAGGTTAATTTTTGGGCATTTTGGCATAACATTTTTTATAAACATTTTAGGAGGAGGAAATAGAATTTTTTTTAATTGAACTGCCTTTTAAATGAATTCTTTGTTTGTTATCAACACATTCTTGGCTGTTGATGGAAGAGCCATAAGTTACATAAACTTTAAATTATTTTGTTATTGACTTAAACATTTTGACCATTGCATAAATAACCTTTGAAATCTTAAATAAAGGTAGTAACCTCATAGTGAAAAGAAACTAGTTAATTTAAAATCCTAAAAACAATGTCTTTTGGGTTCAGTGTTAAATAAATTCATAACACTAATTAAATTATCAGATTATAAGAAAACTAAGTTATTACTTTTGACTCATTAAAAAATTGTAAGTACATGAAGGAGGAAAATATATAGTACTTTGTATGGGTGTCACACGTTATTTATACAGGTAGACTGGTAGAAGATTGTAAATATTGTAGAACATGGTAACAAATAAAAATATAATAAGAAATAATTGCTTAACAATACAATAAACTGCGTGTTGTTCTATGACTTATTGTGAGTTTGTAAAGTTGTTGTTTGTAAACAATGACCTTCTGTGCCTGATGCGTGGTGTCCATACTGAATATTTTTTTGGATAATTAGATCAAAATTTAAGTATCTATGTTCGGTATCAGAATCGAGTTCTTAACAGCCTCCTCCAGTATGTATAATCTTTTACCTGTATGTTGATATGTGAAGTAAAGTACCCTTTTTACAACACTTATTCGAACAGTTAAAATGTACATTGCAGAGGACTGCAGAAACATATTTTTAAATAATATACATTAGAAGTACATTAAATTGATAAAAATCCACATTACACACTACAGTCATGTACAACTTTATGGAGTTATTATATATCAACAATTTTATGGAGTTATGCATATTTTAAAGTTATACCTTATCATAGTTCTCTTTTGTATGTCTCGTAATTTTGTTTGTTGACAGAAATTGCTTGTTAGCAATGAGATAGCGTTTTGTATCAGAATGTTTGCTTAAGATTATATTACTTATGTAAGTTCTGCCAGGCAATGTTTGTAGATGACGATTAGAATAAGAATAAGATCACCCTTGATTATTGCATTATGTGTCGTTCTGTGACATATAAGTGACAGGTCACTTTACCATAATAGAATTCACATAATGTAAAAAATATATATAAAAAATAAATGCCCGCGCTAAACCATTTCTGCATACATACGCAATTTCATATGCAATTTAATAAATTCATATACAATTTATCTCACTTTCGTGGCATACAGGGCAAAACAAACCTATAGTACATTTGCGTTAAGAATGCAGTAAGTAATCGTCATCCGCTGGCCCATTAACCATTCATATTCAAATTAACCAATCAAAATCGAAATTTAATTATGAGTGATTTGATTGGTTAATGCACCATCAAATAACGATGACCCACTGCATTCTTAATGCGAACGCACTATAGTGTTGTTGTCTAAACGAGGTGATAATTTATCAATAATTAACTATTTACTAATAAAGATGATGGTTGTAGGAAGTTTCTTGTATTGTTTATTTTATATTTTGCAGCCATTAATCAAACATATGCCAAGTAAATATAATATGAGGTAAAATCTAATAAAATCTTTAAGAACAAAGTTATAGGACTTCAAAATAATGTAAATTAATATCATATATCATAACAGTGGGATACATTGGCATATCTACACTAAGCTAACGTCACTCAATCCCAGCAAATTGCAATAACAATTCCAATCTATGGTCATGAATGTAACATTCTTTCCATTTATTAAATAGTGTTTGAAATAATATCAGTGACTATAATTGGGAAAAATAGTATAAAAATAAAAAAAATAAATGAATAAATAATAAAATCAGGAATATTTTATATTTTTATTGTAAAATTTAATATTTTATTATGCACTTTCTATATCAGAACTCATTTCATCAATACGCCTTTCAACAGTATTGTTGCTTAAGGGAATTCTTTTAATGATATCAAATGCAGGATTGTGTGAAACAGTTTTTAAAACCTCTTCAACGGCTGGAAAAATTAACTTTTCTCCTATAGTATGCGGTTTTCCGGATTTTGCTATAAGTAATGAGATATTGTAAGACGCCCGCAAACCATCATCATTTCTTTGTGACATCAAAGCGAACATCCTGTCCAGTGTAGGTCTCTTCTGAAGTTTATCTTTAAGTGTTTGAAAGTATTTCAAATCTTTCTCTGTTTTATCAGGGTGGCATCTTCTCAGATGATCTTGCAGTTTAGATGGTTTCACAGCCCAAAACTTTGTTGCATAAAAGGCACATAGACAATTTTTTGTCCGGCAATGATGAGATGAAGCCAAATATCAAATAATCAACAATGTACTGTCTACATTTTTTTTAGATTCGGACATGGCATCAGTCATCTGTGGGCAAAATTAAATTATTTAAATAAGACAGAAAATCCAGCAGCTGTATATTAAAAGAATTTTTGATTTTTCCGAAAACATTCCATAATTCAAACATCTTCTTGCAACAATTAGCTCGAATTACGGAGATTGCACTGTAATTATAATACCGATTGCTTAAACTTTCAAAAAGAAACTATTGAAGAGTACTCGTGTAATTTTGCATGATTGAATATTAAACTACGAATAACTAAAGTCATGATTGGCGTAATTTATCTTTCTTTGCTAACTACGAGTATAAAACTAAAAATTAATAAAAAATAATGTACTTACTTTTCTCCAGCACTCTCAAACAAAATAACACTGACTCACTATAATTTGTGTGATATACTATCTGTTTATATTTTTTTAAATATTTTCTTAGCACTTTCCTTTTCAAGATTCAGGAAACGAATAAACGTATTTGTCCCACATTCGTATTTATTGGCACGAGCAAGCGAAATAAATATTGTATTTTTAAATCTTGCGTTTTAACAAACTTACATTTTTTTTTTAGTACACATAAATACGTAGAAAATCTTTGTAATCGACTGTGACACGTATTTATGTGTACTAAAAAAAAATGTAAGTTTTTTAAAACGCAAGATTTTTTTAAAATAATTAGTTTTTATTTTTTTTGAATTGTTCCACCATTTCTAAAAATTCAAAAAAATTCGTGAGTATAGAGGAGTATAAAAGACATTTTCTGACGAATTTTGGTGAGTGACCATTTTCATAAAGGCTGAAAAAAAAAATAAAAAAATTGTTTTTCTCTGTTAAAAATCGGTTTTCTATGTGAGAATCATGATCATATGATTTTTTCATGTTTTGGACTCGTAAGAATTAGGCAAAAAATCATCATTAATCAATTCCGAATTTTACTATAAAAATAAAAATAATTTTTTGAAATTCTCGAATACCGTTTGAGTTAAAGAGCTAAAAATTGGTGTGAATTATATTCATTCGACACCAAATCGACCCCCTAAGTATGAGTCAAAAAAGCCATGGGGGCAGAATTCCCATATTAATCCGGCTATGCCCTTTTTTACTTCATAGGTACTTTTATAAATAATGTATATGTTTTGATATTATAAGATAGTATGATGTAAGTAAATAGGTACTATCAGTGTATGTGTTGAGATCCACTATCGTGGACCCCCATTTTCATTTCATGGACCCCCAAATTTTTTTTCGCTGACGTAGACCCCTTGCAGGTTGTCATAGACTCATAGGGGTCGATATAGACCACTTTGGGAATCACTGTGTTAGACGAAAGAATACCACGACCCAGGATTGGAAGCCTTTAATCCCATACATTTATGATAAGCATAATCCGGTTTTACTGGACCACTAAGTATAAAAGAGATGTTTTATTTAAAGGTCAGCTCAAGAGATTGCAAGACGTAGTAGAAGCAGACACGGATGAAGATGTGGATGTGAAGACTCCAGTTGCATTGTTCAAGAATCCTGTCATTGTGCTAACAAGACTAAGAGAATCTCAAATTAGAGCTTATGGTATGTTTTGGCCTAAAAGGAATGAGAGAAATGATAGATTATATGTGGTCTTTCTGAACAATTAAGAAGGTCTTATGCCGTTGAGCGAAGCCCGACAATCACAGGTCTGTAGGTAGATATGTGCCTCGAAAATCACGGGTTCAATGTTGGAGTCATGCCCTGAAGATCACGGGTCCGATAGTAGAGAGACACTCCAAACTGAACAGTTAACCTGTAATGTGAGACAGAATGAGGGGTTAGATGCTACAAAATTAGATTTTTAGGAAAAAAGTATCTTCACGCCCGTATCACTGAAGAGTTAGGTAGAGGCACAACAAGTGCATCCTCGATTAGCCGAAGATACTTATTACTTAAGCCCCCCAATGTGATAGGTTGCAAACCTATCGCCAATCAGGCATTTAACCCAATACTGGACAACTTTGTTTTTATCAGAAAACTGAAAAAAAAATCAGTTTTTGAATTGCCAAACCTGGAAATCAAACCCGGTGCCGCATGTAGTCAACACCGGTACGGGACCACTAGACCACAGAGGCGATTGCACTTTACATTTTTAGCATTTGTGTTAAAGACTAGAAATTCACATTATAGTAACATTTGTTAATAGAATTGGTATTATATTATATATACAATTGTATGTTGGTGGTCCCTGGCTCATTTGAAGAATAGGCCAACTGCTGTTCTGCCAGGCTGGTCGTAAAAGGCGACC
Source organism: Apodemia mormo (assembly GCA_036924255.1). Classification (NCBI taxonomy): domain Eukaryota; kingdom Metazoa; phylum Arthropoda; class Insecta; order Lepidoptera; family Riodinidae; genus Apodemia; species Apodemia mormo. The sequence goes on from JAUPFN010000028.1 coordinate 6,523,130, forward strand.
GATTGGCTATACGAGTCACTACCATTGTGGCTACTAGGTGATAGAGTTCTGCATTGTGTCACCTGAGTCAGTTCTCTGACACTCGCCTATACCTACCGCGATAAGCATCTACAGCAAAGAATACTACAAGAAGCATATCTATAAACAAGGCCGCGAATCGATTTTACTACTACAAGCACGCGGGACATGTGTGTGTGACCACTGGCCGCTCGTCGGGCCGTCGTGTATGCGGCGAGACTGGAAAAAACCAGTTTACGCTTGCGCAGCCAGTTGACAATCTCAGGATTTGTGCAATGCAAGTTATTTGTTTTGTTAGTTGTAAGTTTGAATATTTTAATGTAAACCGTGGTATTTCATTGTTAATAATGGTTGTTTATTGTATTGTGTGTATGAATAATACTAGAAAAAATAAAGATATATTATCATACTTTAACTATCCCAAGGAGTACAATAGATAAGTAAATATTTGATTATTTCATTTTAAAGTAACTACCTTTATTTTATTGTATGGTTTTTTTTAATTAAGAAGAGGGTTGTACGCGATGTGTTTTTACCTTTTTATTATTATTACAAGTTTAGCATTTGTATTTATGTGGGCGGATTGGGTTGTATTAGGTAGGTATGTGTGTTAAGTTTAAGTATTGCAAGTAAAGATTTGAACCACTTCCCGACGTCTGATTGAGCTGAAATTTTTATACCTACGTAAGTTTGGTAATAATGCAACAGTAAGATATAACCTGATGCTGCATCCAGGATTGTCTTCTCACTAGGGAACTCTTCAATGGTTTGTAGCACGGTAACGAAATGTTGTACCTAGGTATGTTAGTTTAATTTTGATAATTCAACAAGATGATAAATTCATGAACTGCTGCTGCAGTCAGCATTGTTTCCTTAAGAGTGAACTCTTTAACGCTTAGTAGCATGGACTTGAAACTTTTTATTTAAATTTAATTTTGGTTGCTAAACATGATCTTCACCGTAAACTGCTGCTGTAGACAGGATATTCTTCTCACGAGCGAACTCCTCAACGGCCATAGTACCTAACATGATCATAAAAGCTTGAATACCCGTTTAAAAAGCATTTTTAATTGTTAGGTTTCATTGTATTGCTAATACGTTTGTATAATTTGTGCTTTATATATTAATGTATTAGCTTAATTATATAAATAAAATAACTAAAATATATATTAATTTAAAAATATTTATTAATTACTTTTTAATAAAATAAGAAACCCCGTTTGCGGTTATGACAATTTATCGAACCTTGCCTCGCGTCATGCGGGCAAAACTTTCATATTTTATCCGTTAACGGAATTTCTAGTGTGGGGCGAGAAAAGTGCGGCAGATTGAATCGAGCGCTCGGATGAGTCGGTCGCATGAGCGTAATTTAAAGAATAAACTATTTGAATATAACCGTTTTACTGTGGGTGTATCATATCATATAATTTAATTTAAGTAATACGCCAAAATTGTGTTATTGCAAGAAGTGAAATATAATAATTATCATATATAAAAGGTTTTACATTTATTATATAATGGAAAAATATTATTAACACCTGCATCGTACTTGTACTTATTTCTAGCTACCTACTAGTCGGTCTGTCTTGAAATTAAATAAATATTTAAAACATGGGTATATAATCTTTAAAATATACCTTTGTCTTTTTAACAGACTTCAAATAATCAGGAGGTTCTCAATTATACTTTTTTTTATGTCAGGCCTATGTTTGGCATTCCAGTCATGTTTTGTGTTGACTTCTGTTCAACACTGATGTTCAACACTGCCTAAAGCCCAACGAGACACTAAGGTAAATGGCAAAATCAGTGTTTTCAAATCCAAACAAAAAAGTTATTTCTTGATAAATTGCTTCACCTTCCAAGGTATTGCTGAATATGAGGAATACTGGAGTCAAATACAAATAATTACTCTGCAAGTATTGCAATCGCGTACGAAGTCGCGGGTACAGCTAGTTGAATAATAAAACTGTTTAACAAGTGTGACAACCCTACCAAAATAAGTAACAATTTTGCACGTTGTTAAGATGATTACACTCTGTTCCCTTTATCTACTCATGTGCCTACAGCGCGCGACAACTTGAGGTTGCAAATCGGTGGGGGCCACCCTGCGCTGGAATAGCGTACATGCGTACCGATTTGTACGACGACGGCTGGTCGGTCGGTCGGTATAGATAGCTTTCTTTCTTTACTTTATTGAAAAATTCTGAAAGAAAAGAAACGTTTACATTTTGTTTATTTTACGCGTACTTTTTATAAGTAGATATTTTTTAAGCAGGCGTAACTACGATGGTAGGAAGGAGTGTAGTTTTATATTCAGAGGCGGGTCCCTATTAATTTTTTTTCGTAGGTAATTTGTTCAGATTTCTTCTGCTTTTTGAGCGACCTATACCTACCTATTACCTACATTTCGGGATTCCGTAGATTCGTCATGTCCCAGTATTGCAACTAAGATATGTGTCACAGATTAGGTATATTTTAATATTGATCGTCATTAACAAAGTTGAATTTCACGTGTGTGCGGCAACAACGTGTCGGCGGCGGGCGGCCAGCCGGCCAGTATTTTACTTTGCGTGTACAAACAAATAACAACCCTAACGCTTGAGCTGTCGTGTCGGTACATTTTGAAATCTGAAATGATCTTGTGAGCGTAGTAGTGCGGTGCGATTTCGAATGTAACAGATGCAGATACCAAGAGCTATCTGCTTGTTTGTTATTGTATGATTTAAGAACATTCAAAGGAGATTCTTATTTGTTATCCGATGAATGTAAAGAAGTAACGCCTGATTGTGTGTGGAATGTACTGTCTAATACTACTACTAATCTGTGTTATTTACAAATCTACTCACACTGGAGAGAAACAGCTTTCTTGTGATTTTTGTTGTTTGACGCACACACACACGCACATACGTGCACTCGCACGCACGCACATATACGCACTGACTGACTGACTGACTGACTGACTTGCCTGACCTGGGTTTCAAACCTAATATCCCATGTCCGGTACTGCTATACCATTAAAATAATGAAATGATTTATTTATAGGTCGGTTCACGAGATACCACGATGAGGAGGAAGAAGGCATAGATGAAGTGGTGGATGTGAAGACTAAAGTAACAGCTCCAATGAGCCCTGTCGCGGTACTAACGAGACCAACTGAGTCTCCGATAAAAGCTGATGATATATCTAGACCTACAAAAGACAAGAGAAATGGTGATAGTTTATTAAGATGTGATTTTTGTAAAAAAACGTTTCGTCAAAAAAAGATTTTAATGAGACACTTGTATACTCACAGTGATATAAAACCATACGTATGTAATGTCTGCAACAAAGGTTTCAAATATCCGTGCAGATTGCGTGAACATAAATTTACTCACAATAAAGAGATAAAATCTTATGTGTGTAATGTCTGCGATAAAGTTTTCTCACAATCAAATCATTTACGTCGACATCAATATACTCACATCAGAGAGACACTGTTTACTTGTGACTTTTGCAGAAAAACATTTAAACAAAAAAGATATTTAAAAACACATTTAAATATGCACTATGGAATAAAACCTTATGTGTGTAATGTCTGCGGTAAGTGTTTCTCATACCCAAGTGGATTAAGTCAACATCGATATACTCATTCTGGAGAAAAACGGTATACTTGTGACTTGTGTAGAAAAACATTTAGTTTTAAACGTGATTTAAAGAACCATTTAAAAATACACAATAAAATAAAACCTTATGTGGGTGATGTCTGCGATAGAAGTTTCTCACAATCAAGTGGATTACGCCACCATGAGCATATTCACACCGGTGAGAAACTGTTTACTTGTGACTTGTGTAGAAAAACATTTGCATACAAACATCATTTAAAAACACATTTAAATAATATACATTATAAAATAAGACCTTATGTGTGCGATTTCTGCAAAAGGTGTTTCTCACAATCAAGTGATTTACGTCGACATCAATATATTCACATCAGAGAGAAGACATTTTCTTGCCACATCTGTAAGAAAACGTTCCATCACAGGAACTATTTGCAAAAACATTTAAATAATGTCCACTATGTAATAAAACCTTATGTATGTGATGTCTGCGGTAAGTGTTTCTCACGATCAAGTGATTTACGTCGACATCAATCTACTCATACTGGAGAGAAGCCATTTTCTTGTGACTTCTGTAAAAAAACGTTTTACTCTAAATACATGTTGAGGTACCATTTAAATGTACACAATAAAATAAAACCTTATGTGTGTAATGTCTGCAATAGAGGTTTCTCACAACCAGGTGTATTACGTCAACATCAATCTACTCACACCGGAGAGAAGAAAATTTCTTGCGACTCCTGTAAAAAAGTGTTCAATAAAAAGAGGGATTTGAAGAGACATTTAAATGTCCACAGTGGTATAAAACCTCACATTTGTAATGTCTGCAATAAGGGATTCTTAGACTCTAGTAATTTGCGTCGACATAAATCTATTCACACTAAAGAAAAATAATTTTATGTGATTTGTGTAAAAACATCACGTGCGTTAATGTCTGCACCAAAGGTTTCTCATGTTCTAGTAGTTTGCTTCGACACGAATTTATTCACACTTATCAAAATAATTTTCTTATGGCTTCTGTAAAAATATTTACCCAGAAAGGCAGTTTAAAAAGCAATTTTCATATGTAAGTAGTTATCTCTCGCGGCTTCGCTCATGTTTCGTAACGGTTTTAAAAGATTGGTAATTATTTATAACTGTATTTTATATCATAGGAAGCAAATGGTTCTCCTGGTGGAAATAAAAACCATCGCCTATAGACATGAAAGATGTTAGTTGTGCTACAAATGTCAAATTTTTCGTAGTTTAACTTGTAATAGCTATAAAAATGAACACCTCTTAATGGTTATTTAAATGTTGGTGTGGGCTAACCCGGGAGCGCGGGCGGAGCGCGGCGGGCGCATGCATCGAGCATGGTCCAGCGTCAAGTCTGGACGTGCATTTAATTTTGCAGTGTAGGGAATTACTTATAGGGTTAATTTTTCAGTACTCTCAGAAAATGCTCTGCACTGCTCTTGGTATGCGCTAGCCGAAACACGACACAACGTCGCGTCGCGTTACGACACGGGATAATGTGTAAGAACATATCTCACAGCACTAAACGCTTCGAATCTATTGACATTTTGTTGCGTGGATTGAGCTCTGTAGGCCTACCCTTGAAAAGAATATAAATCTTTAATCAATATTGATAAAAAAAATCGGTTGTCTGTAAAGTTGGTTTACAGACGATAGTTGAACGTGACAACGTCTTAAGCTCTCGCTTGTACTCCAAGCCTTAAACGGAACGCCTCAGAGCGAGGTAACGCCGCATGAGTCATGTTTTTTCGTGCGTGCAGCCAGCTCTATCGAATTATAAGACGTTGTCACGTCAAAATAACTCGAATGTCGTCAAACAAACGGTACTCTTGAAACCAATATTGCCCACATTGATTCAGCATAGTAACGACTTAATTATTGAAAATAGATGTCATCGTTACACGTCAAACTAGTGTTACAAGTACAAATTTTAAGGAATCGGTACAATATAAAAAAAATCGTTAATTTATATTTTGAGCCTTTTTAATTATAAATAAGATGCCATGAAACTACTTAAACGATTTATAATTCAACTTTACTATTCCTAAAAGTACATATTTAATTTAAAAATACTGTTACGAATAATCTAGTGAAACGAGTAGAATTGGAAGTACGTAACAACACATATAGTAAATACCTTATACGCTGCTCACTTTTTAATCTGTTGTATACTGTCAAGTAAGAACTAAATAGCCGTATGGCACAGACTACAGTATTTTCGCCACCTTTCCCGCCTTGTCTTTTTACGTGCGTTATTATTCTATGCGTAATACCATATTTGTTGATAATTGATACAATTAAGATGTTTATATGTTTTTTATGTATGTTTGGGCCTAACTGTCATATTATTATGTAGATATGTTTGCAAAATTATTTATTTGTTTAAGACGGAGTTCCTCAAACTTTTTTGGGTCGTAGACCCCTTGCCATGTTTTTCCGTGTTGGGTAGGCCCCCTACTTACCTGATATTGATTTCCTGTAAATTTCTAACTGTAGTGAAGTTTAGTGTTAAAAACTTAAAGTAAAAACACATGTTAATTTATACATTATTAATTTAATAATATTATTAATTCAATTTAAATTAAAACTACTCAAAATAAAATTTTGTATCTGTTATGTAAAATATACGTAACATTAAATAAACATATAAACCATAAATAAAATAACATAAGCAATAAGTCAATATTTTTAGTGAGAAGGATGAACCTGATGCTTTAATAATAAATTAATACCAAAGTGCAACACTAAATTATTCCAAAGAAATGTCTATTTTATGGCCATTAAAATTTTTAATAAAATACCAAATAATATAAAGGATCTCCCAATTAATAAATTTAAGAAGGAATTAACGAAATGGTTGTTAAATAAATGTTTTTATGATGTAAGGGAGCTTTTCCTCTAAAAAATGTATAATATTTATAAAAATCTGTCAATTTACTTCATAATTTAAAATCTAAGTATTAATTAATATTATAATGTAAAATAGATAATACATTTTGTTTAATTAAAAATTAAATTTAATTGTTAGACATACAAAGTAGTAAGTGCAAAGATAAAAGTAATTTCCGCTGTATTTTATATTATATTAACTGTTTTTTTTTATTAATTTTTATATTGTATAAGTCTTATGAAATGTAAATTTACCAATATTTAAATGCATAAATGACATGTAATTATAAATTTATATTGTTTGACAAAGTATTGCATTATATGACAGGTATTTGTAAGATTTTAATTTAGCAGTGACTACTAGTTATTTCAGAATTTGGTATTTTTTTTTTTTGCTTATAAATGTATATAGGTCTTGCATGTTTAAATAAATATATAACTGAAAATTTGCATGCCATTATATGGTGAAATAGGAAGAACTGTAAATCACTTTAATCACATCTTTTTGTACTCTTATTTCGTGCAAATAAAGAATTATTATTATTATTATTATTATTAATAATTATCAACATTTGGCGTCAATTTTGTAAGGATTAATCTTAAATCTCCTCGGGTAATGATGTCCAGTCTGTTTCTTTTTTTCGTTAGGAGATTGGTAACAGCGCTGAACCCCCTTTCCACTAGGTATGACGATGGAAAGGAAATTAAAAATTTCCTCGCTATATTCCATAATACGGGATAAGTAACGGGTATGTTGTTTTGCAGCCAGAATTGCTGATATCCGTTTTTAAACTGAACCTTAAGTTCTCGTTTGTACTTAGTTCAGTCAGTTCCTGTTGTATTATGACATTCGTTTCTTCTATGTCACCATATGGATTAATTATCCACGGTGGTATAACCATAGTCAAAATATCCTCAAACCTAGATTCAAAATCTGAATAGAGGGCATTTAAATGTTGAACGTAAGTTGAAACGTCGTCTTCCTGGCAGCTTGTCTGTGACAAATTGGGGAACTGAGCAAATTCGCCCCATCCAATATTTTGTGCCATTAGTTTAACTCTGGCAAGAAACGCTGATAAGATGGACTTTGTTTTAATCAAATTTAAACTGTCGCCTTGTAATTGCAAATTAACCATATTAAATTTTGTAAACAAATCTGTTAAAAAGGCGATGTCTGTTTTCCTCTTCATTAAATTTTCTTTTAAAATTTTATCTTTAGTATCCAGAAATTCTAAAGTCTCAAAAAGTGCAAAAAATCTTGTCAAACATAAGCCTTTCGACAGCCAGCGTACTTCAGTGTGAAGGAGTAACTGGTGAAAGTGTTCATCATTTTCTTCACACAACTACGCAAATAACCGCGTATTCAACGCGTTGCTTCGGATTCGGTTTACTGCATCAATGACCAAATGAAGTGATTCATGCAATCTAACACTCAAATTTTTAGCAACTAAATGTTGTCGATGGATGACGCAATGTATTGCTAACACCCCTGACACATTTTGTTTTAAATAGTTTATAAATCCACGATAACGTCCAACCATGGCAGGTGCTCCATCTGTAGCTACTGATATTATATTTGATAAAGGAATTGCTTTTTCAATGAAGTAATCCTTCAAAACATGAAATATTGATTCACCTTTAGTGTCGGTTATCAAAGTTCTTGGGAAGAGCAGTTCTTCGTTGATTCATAATAAAACGAACATATGCCAACAATAATGCTGCATTATCAGGTAAAGTTGACTCGTCCGGTTGTATAGAGAAATGGGTCGTTCACAAATAATTACATAAGAAGCTTTCTATATCAGAACTCATTTCATCAATACGTCTTTCAACAGTATTGTTGCTTAAGGGAATTCTTTTAATGATATCAGATGCAGGTTTGTGTAAAACAGTTTTTAAAATCTCTTAAACGGCTGGCAAAATTAACTTCTCTCCGATAGTATGCGGTTTTCCGGATTTTGCTATAAGTAACGAGATATTGTAAGACGCCCGCAAACCATCATCATTTCTTTGTGACGTCGTAGCGAACGTTCTGTCCAGTGTAGGTCTCTTCTGAAGTTTATCTTTGAGTGTTTGAAAGTATTTCAACTCTTTCTCTGTTTTATCAGGGTGGCATCTTCTCAGATGATCTTGCAGTTTAGATGGTTTCATAGCGTCATTGCCCAAAACTTTGTTGTATAAAAGGCACATAGGCGATTTTTTGTCCGGCAATGATGAAATGAAGCCAAATTTCAAATAATCAACACTGTAATGTCTACATTTTTTTTTAGATTCGGAAATGGCATCAGTCATCTGTAGGCAAAATTAAATTATTTAAATAAGACAGAAAATCCAGCAGCTGTATATAAAAAATATTTTTTTATTTTTCCGAAAACATTCCATAATTCGAACACCTTGCAACAATTAGCTCGAATTACGATTGCACTGTAATTATAATACCGATTGCTAAAACTTTCAAAAAGAAACTATTGAGGAGTACTCGTGTAATTTTGCATGATTGAATATTAAACTACTAATAACTAAAGTCATTGGCGTAATTCATCTATCTTTGCTAACTACGAGTACAAAACTAAAATGTAATAAAAAATAATGTTCTTACCTTTCTCCAGCACTCTTAAACAAATAACACTGACTCACTATAATTTGTGTGATATACTATCTGTTTATATTTTTTAAATATTTTCTTAGCACTTTCCTTTTCAAGATTCAGGAAACGAATAAACGTATTTGTCCCACATTCGTATTTATAGAGTGACGAATTGAACAAGTCAGTCTAAGCTAGCGAAGCTCTGAGACTGCGACTCTCAGGTTATACAAGTTCAAAATGTATTGCGACCACAAAGTGAATGCCAACATCCTACAACTTACACAATTTTATAAACATATACATATAATAAATTGTTTACTTCATAGGTACTTTTATAAATAATGTGTATGTTTTGATATTATAAGATTGTATGATGTAAGTAAATTGGTGCTATCAGTGTATGTGTTGAGATCCACTATCGTGGACCCCACATTTTTTTTCGCTGACACAGACCCCTTGTAGGTTGTTATAGACCCAAGGGGTCGATATAGACCACTTTGGGAATCACTGGTTTAAGAGAATAGATATATTTCCAGTTTGGTCCCTTATTAATTGGAGAAAGATCTAACTCAGGGCTCCAGAATTACAGAAGATTGAAAGTTAGTTTTTGCAGTTTTACCGTGTTTAAATTATCATAAAAATGTTTCTTATTTCTTTTTAATTTTTACGTTATAACTGTAAACTAAAACATAATTATTATGTATATATCAGATAGGGATACTGTTTTTTACTCTTTATTAATTTTTCGTTGTTATTATATATCTTTCAACATATTTGGGTTCAGAAGATTTAGTAACGATGTGAGAATCTATAAAATTTAATATTAATGCTACAAGTGTCCCAACTTCCTGCACGTTGTACAAAATTTATAGTAACATTATAAGATGTATACAGTATATTGTCACTGCATGACGAATTTTAAATCTCAATTTTAGTGTTTATTTACAATAAAATAGTTAAAGATAAACTTTGTACTTATTCCATTGTTCATTCCAACAAAATATTAAAAAAAAGTAAGTAACAAAATATGAAGTAGGTAATTATTAATAAACCAGCTGTGCCGACTGTAACTTCGACCGCATGGAGATTTTTCTAAAATAAAAGTAGCCGTTACTGATAGTCCCGTCAAAATCGGTCCAGATGTTTCAGAGATTAGCCAGAACAAACAAACAGACATGCAGACGTAAATTGTAAAAAAATGTATTTTGGTATGTATAACGAGTATACATCCATATACAGTTAATAAAAAGCGGCTATTTTAATATTAGAAACAGACTCCAATTTTATTTATTGGTGTAGATACAGAAATATTATTTTTGATAAAAAACACATTCATGACTACTAAACCTTGAAGAAATGCTTTATGTTATATACTATGTGTGTATGTGTTAACTATTTCTATGTAAAAAACCAATTAAAAAAAAATATACAAAATACGGAAAACCAAGGAACTTATATACGATAACTGGAATTACTACGAAGCAATATTTGAAAAATAAAAATGTGCGTTATTTCGATCTTAATAAAGTTGATATTTGTTTCTTACATGACAGAGGGGAAAAACATTCTGAGCAAGACAACGACATGAGTGGATGTTGTCCCTTTCTTGCAATTGCCAGTGTAAATAAAACTTTCGGATGGTAGATTTTTATATATTCGTTAATCGTTAAATCCCTTTTATTCATACACGTCGATAGATACATTAGCATAAAATGTATTGTAATTAACATAGTGAGTTCTAAAATGTGCTTATTATTACGTAATTACTTATGCAATGCAAAAACTGTTTCTCAAATTAGTAGAAATACTTAGTAGTAATTTGCAAACTACGCATGGCCGCACTTATATATGGCGATTGGCGCTTTATTTAGTAGAACGAGACACACTCCACTCATGTCGTGGTACTCTTCGGAACGATTTTGAACCGCGTGTAAGCATTCCGGGTAGAATGTAACTTCCTTGCGGAAAACATGGTCAAAATGCTGGATTCTATGCCATACTGTAGGCACAGTTCTTCTTTGACATCAATAAATTGACATTTGATGTAATATTATTTATTATAATAAATGTGTGCTTATATTAAGATATCAAATAGAATAGTGTAAAAACTAATATCGAAACCTTGTTCAACCGTGATATACTATTATTCTTTGGCTACCTACTATCGTAGAGTAGTGTACAATTCATAGATTAATATTGTAAGTACCTATACATATATAATAGATGACCAAGGAGGTTACATTCTACCCGGAATGTTCACACGCGCTTTAAAATCGTTCCGAAGAGTACCACGACATGGGTGGAGTGTGTCTCTTTCTACTAAATAAAGCGCCAATCGCCATATAAAAGTGCCATGCGTAATTTGCAAATTACTACTAAGTAATTCTACTAATTTGAGAAACAGTTTTTGCATTGCATAAGTAATTACGTAATAATTAAAATAAGCACATTTTAGAACTCACTGTGTTAATTACAATACATTTTATTCTAATGTATTTATGGACGTGTATGAATAAAAGGGATTTAACGATTACCGACTAGATATAAAAATCTACCATCAGATAGTTTTATTTACATTGGCAATTGCAAGAAAGGGACAACATTCACTCTTGTCGTTGTCTTGCTCAGATCGTTTTTGCCCTCTGTTAAGTAAGAAACAAATGTCAACTTTATTTGTATTTAACGAAATAAAGTATATTTTTATTTTCCAAATATTGCTTCGTAGTAATTTCAATTATATAAGTTGCTTGTAGATGACTGTCTCTAGTATTTTTCTTAAACTCTTATGACTAAAACGCCACCAACGGCAGTTTACATGAAACTACCTTCATTACATGAAAGCTCACCTACTCACCCCTCGTATTTTTTTTAGTTAAAATTAATAAAATATTTTAAACTATCCAAATTATGATGTTTAAAATGTTTCAATCATTTCATAATTTGAAATAAAACAACTTAGTCATTCAAAATGTTTATATTTGTTTACTACAGTTTGATTTAATGAATTGTATACTTTTTAACGTTGGCATTATCACTTTCACTTATACTTGTAGTTCACACTTTATTATTAATACACTTAACCGGTTTCGCAAATTGCAGCATCCTCAGGGATGTTTTACTTGATTAACCCCCCCCCTTTTTTTGATTTTTGATTTTTTTTATTTTTTATTATTTGTTCATATTCGAATGTAAAAATTGTTTGCTCGTCTTTTATTTACTTAGAAATTAATTAAACAAATGTTCACCCTTAAGTTGGCCCCCTTGCTAGATATCTTTACTTTTATCGCTCATTAATTTTGATCAATTATCGTTTGTTCGACCACTATTGATGATTGTTCGATCATAAAAAGAATTAATTTCTTAATTATTAGTTATTTTTTATCTAATAAGCTAGCCAACACCTCACGCCTACATTGCGCATGCGCCAGTATTGTCAGTCAACTTGCAAATGGCTGTCATCAAATTGAATAAAATAAAGTAAATTAGGTAATACATACGGAGAAAGAGCGGCCTCTTGCGGTAGATTTATGCATATTCTTCGCGCGCCAAGCGCCGTCTACATATTTTCACCGGAATTATTTTTATATAGGTACATACCTACCTACCCATAGTAGCTTCATAATATTTATTATTTATAACTCATCTTATTACAATAGATATTTTCATATTACTAAAACTGTTTTGATTAAAACTATTTTAGGATGATTGTACATAAATTATACACTTATATGAAAATGTAAACAAAAGTTTCTGTAAGTTGAAAATATCTAGTATAATTTAGGTAAATATTCCGGTATGGCTTGTGGTGAACTTTCATTGCTTTATGTATTTACCTTTTACTTTACGTTATTAGGCACAAACTATTGAATACCTATGTAGGGTTCGGTTATTTATGCAAATATTTTCGTTAAAAACCAACCCTGGTTGGAACAAATTTCTACGTTTTTGAGGTATATTGTTCTGTGCTCTTTTGGTCTCTTTGTACAAAGGAACTTATATACTATAAGTGTCAACTTTATTTGTTAAGAAATAAAGTACATTTTTATTTTTCAAATATTGCTACGTAGCAATTGGGTATTTGCATGAAAATGATTTTTCAAATAAAGTTCAGTTAATAAATTCTTTGATACACATAAAATACCTACGTAAGATGAAAATTTAATTTTTACAAATAATTTTTAAATAAATAAATAAATAAAAGTGGTCAAATATGATTTAAAAATCACGTGACGTGAAACGTGATGTGATTGGTCTGACGTCATTGTGCATATTATTGGCGCGTCATTTGAATGCATGATAAACGACGAATGATAAATTATTGAAAAAAAATTCAAGTTGGAATATGCACAATGACGTCACATACGCAAGAGGGAGCTACCTATACGTTTAAATTTTAACAATTTTTTTATTGTTAAATAGTTTAAATGTTTATAAATAAAAAAAAAAATTTTTTTCAACAATTTTAAATTTTTTGAAGTGAAAACTTCTTTAGGCGCGTTGAGCGTTTTGGTAGAGGGTAAAATCCTTGGTTCGCGTCACCGACATGCTAATGATAATAGTATATCTATAGCTATGGAGAGCCAGACTAGCGCACGCGCAGTAGCCTGTGTACACGTATACACTAATACATCGACTATTTCTGACTGTATTTTATTATTTAACCCATCATATGTAACTAATAAATAAAACATAATAAATTTCATATAATTTTTGCATATAGTTTTAATTACTCTCAATAGTTCCGTTTTCACTTCTATCGGCAGTCCCACGACTGCTACTGTTTTTTTTTTTAAAAATAATAAGACATAACTATTTAATGGATTGGAAAATCATGCAAATACCCAATTCCAGTTATAGTCTATAACTGGAATTGTTACGAAGCAATATTTGAAAAATAAAAATGTACTTTATTTTGTAACAAATAAAGTTGACATTTGTTTCTTACATAACAGAGGGAAAAAACGTTCTGAGCAAGACAATGACAAGAGTGGATGTTGTCCCTTTCTTGCAATTGCCAGTGTAAATAAAACTATCTAGATGGTAGATTTTTACACATCGGTAATCGTTAAATCCTTTTTATTCATACACGTCGATAAATAAATTAGCATAAAATGTATTGTAATTAACATAGTGAGTTCTAAAATGTGCTTATTTTAATTATTACGTAATTACTTATGCAATGCAAAAACTGTTTCTCAAATTAGTAGAATTACTTAGTAGTAATTTGCAAACTACACATGGCCGCACTTATATATGGCGTTTGACGCTTTATTTAGTAGAAAGAGACACACTCCACCCATGTCGTGGTACTCTTCGGAACGATTTTGAAGCGCGTGTGAACATTCCGGGTAGAATGTAACTTCCTTGGCTAATTGTTACGATTTTCAAATTAATTCGAAGATGACCGCGGCTATGGCCAAAGAATATTGGTATAAAAAATAATTATGATTGTTACAAATTAGTCTGTAAGTTTATTTTAAAAAATTAAACGAATTTTATTGAATATTGTTTTTTTTTTGTCAAATACCGATTTTGGGTACAAATATACCGATTTTAGCTGGCAAATCTACCGATCTTGCTCTATGACGTTCGAGACCACTGATTTTATGCTCTCTTTGCTCGTTATATTTATTGGTGCATATTTATTATTTTTAATAGAATTAATTTGTTGTCTCTAATTAACGTACTATAATAATTTGCTTAACTTAGGATTGCAAGAAGTAGGTATCATTTTGTGGAACTTGTGGTGCATATAATAAAAATTCTATCTAAACTCAAGTATTTAGTAACAAAATGTCCACGGAAATTAAAATAGAGCAAGATGCGGATTGTTATTCTTTTCAATGCACTTCGGAAATTATATTGGAAACGGATGTGATTAAAACAGACGTGGATGAAAATAATGAATACGAAGATAATGTGGAGTCTACAGAAGCGAAATCTGAATTAGAAAATGTCGAAACTGGTAGGTCATTTGATTTACTTTCTACATATCATTCTAAAACCAACCAATCAACCATTTGGTGTGTATAAGTAAATAAGTATTGCTGAATCAAATGTACACATTGAATAACTTTTGCCCTGATGATGCGTTAAAACGCGAAACCGGTTGGTTTTAATAAATAAAAAGTCAAGTAAAACAGTACAAGTGCTTTTAATACGATATAAATATAAGTTAGGATTCTGCCCGTCTCTGTGTTGTTTGACGCACGTGCGCGAGTTAGAATCGGAAATTTTCATACTGAGCTACGGAACTTAATCTGTTTATCTATCTATTTGTGTTGTGTTAGTATATATTTGTGGTGATAGTATATAATATTAAGTGTTTGGTGTTGTCGGTAAGTGTTTTTTGTTATGGAGGAGGACGCGGGAGACCCGCCTGATGGCGGCGGCGGTTGTAAGACCGCTGGATGCCTCCTCTACTAGTTTAATATTTACATCAGTAGATATACACTCTCATGAGAAACAAGCTACAAAACATACATTAACTGACAATAGCGTCGAGGAAATAGTTCCTCCCAAAAAAACATCCCCCTCGCCAGCGTTGCAAGACACTTATGTGATACCCGAATACGATACTACTGACATGGAATATAGGGAGGGAGACAAGGGCCCCTATATTGTACATGTTTCCAAATCTGATGTGGAAAATATTGGGGAATCACTAAAGATCTTAAAATTCGCACAATTTTTGCATAAAAATAAAATAACTGGCATAGCTGAAGGCGGTATTAAGTCCATTGGCCGAAATAAGATGGCAGTTGAATTCCAAACAGGTACTGATGCTAATAATTTTAAAAAATCAGAAGTACTAGGAAAACACTCTTTCATTGCTACAATCCCCAAATTCCATATCACTCGCATGGGAGTTGTAAAACAGGTGCCATGTGATTGGACCTTGGAAGAATTTGTCCAAAACCTAAAATGTCCCATTCAATCGGTGTCAGTCATCAAAGCTAGACGCCTTAACAGGCGTGTACAAAAAGAAGGTAAAAGTCAATGGGTCCCTTCCACCACAGTAGTACTTACATTTATTGGCCAAATTCTTCCAGAAAGAGTTTTTTGCTACTACACATCTCTACCAGTCTCATTATATGAACTCCCAGTAATCCAATGCAGGAATTGCTGTCGTTTTGGACATGTGGCCAAGCAGTGCCGCTCCAGCCCGCGATGCTACCGTTGCTCACAACCCCATAGGGGAGACCAATGTCAGATAGCAGAAGAAAATGCCACCTGCTTGCTCTGTACAGGTAGACATATGGCAACATACAGTAAATGCCCAGAACATGGTAGACAAAAAAAAATAAAACAAGCTATGTCTGAAGATTTTATTAGCTATACTGAAGCAGCAGTTCGTTTTCCTAAAACACGCTTGCCTTATGTAGACTTGGCGAAAAACATTGCACCCCCTAAAGCCTCATCAACCACACCCGTCTTACCCCAAAGTCGGTCTTCTTATATAAAAACTACATACAACACCTTACGGCCTAGAATCCACTCTGCTCCAGCATATAATGTTCAGGCTCATCATGATATCATAGATATTCCACAATCATCTCAACCTACTGGATGCGCTCTCCAACATACAACTACTCCAAGTTCCACCCAGGATAATAGCATGGTTCTTCTTACACGCTTTCTCAAAAATACAGTTACCTCTAGCAGTGATATATATCCTCCCCAAATCCTTCAACTGGTTCAGCAAGCGCTACAAACACTGGAAAGTTTTTTCTCTGGCAGCTATAATGGCCCAGAACCTCCTACAATGGAATTGTAGGAGTATTATATGCAAAAAATCTGAAATTATTCATTTAATTAATACCTATAGTCCTCTTGTCTTTGCCATCTCTGAGACATGGCTTAGGCCGGGTTCTAGGTTCAGGATCCCAGGCTACACATGTCTCAGGGATGACAGGGATGATGGCAGGGCTGGTAGTGCTCTTCTCATTAACTTACTTACCACTTTCTCACAAGTACCAATACCTGTCCACTCCTCAGGATTGCATATTGTAGCAGTTAAAGTTTTTAATATTATATATGTATCAGTGTACATCCCCCACCCTAGTGTAAACATAATCAATGAGCTTGAAACTGTACTCACGCATATCCTTACTGGCCCTTGTGTAATACTGGGTGACTTTAACATTCATCACACTCTTTGGGGTTCTAGCTATTGCGACACTCTGGCTGACTCTTTTATAGATATATTAGACAAACTAAACCTATGTATACTTAATAATGGCACTCCCACCCGACAGGTATCACCCTTACAAAACAATAGTGCGGTTGACCTAACATTGTCTTCTCCCAGTCTCGTTTCTACCTTTTCCTGGAAAGTACTTAAATACACCTATGGCAGTGATCATTTCCCAATTTTATCCTCATCACAATCAATTAGATCTCCCCGTTCTCCCCCAGCACCTCTTTTAAAATATAGATTAGCAGCAGCTGATTGGGGTAAGTATTCTGATACTCTGAATTGGAAGGTTAGTTTGCTTCCCCCGGTCACTCCTTCTAATTTTCTTCTTTCTTATTCAAAATTTACTTCAGCTCTTATTGATTCAGCTAATGAGGCTATCCCATTAAAAAACTCTGCTAAAAATAGAATTTCCTCTCCTCCATGGTGGGATTCTGAGTGTACTGCTGCAGTTAATGAACGAAAAACAGCAGAAAAGGTATATGCTCAAAGCCTCAACATGCAGGATTATCTGCAATATAAAGAGATATCGGCCCGTTGTAAGAAATTGCTGTCAAAAAAAAAGGCAGAAGGATGGCGGTCTTTCTGCAAAACATTATCCCCACGCTCTTCCTCCTCACTAGTGTGGAAAAAAATTAAAATGTTTAGAAACTCGTTCAATGATAATAATCCTAACTGTAATATAAATGAACCGTGGTTATCTGAGTTTATTGATAAATTATCCCCTCCTTATGCTCCCAATATAGACTGTCTACCTACAAATTTACCACCTCTTCCTAGTTCAAATAATCTGGATCAGACATTTTCTTATGATGAATTAACCTGTGCCCTTGACGGTTTAAAAGATACTTCTCCAGGCATAGATGGAATAACATACTCTTTTATAATAAACTCCTCTACATCTACAAAAATTTATTTTTTAAACATTCTTAATGAAATATTTAACTCAGGAATCTTTCCAGACACTTGGAAAACACAAATTATTGTACCTATTTTAAAACCAGGCAAAAACCCCAGTGAGTGCTCTTCATACAGGCCAATAGCTTTGTCTTCGGTTCTTTCAAAAATAATGGAACATTTAATTAAAAACAGGCTGGAGTGGTGGTTAGAGAGCAATGGTATTCTGTCTAATACTCAGTTCGGATTTAGACGAGGTTTGGGAACTATGGACAGCCTAAGCATATTCACAACAGCGACTCGTCTTGCATTCTCTAAGAATGAACACTTAGTAGGAGTATTCCTTGACATCAGCTCTGCATATGATAGTGTCCAACTTCCCTTGCTAAGGCAGAAAATGCTACAGCTTAGCATTCCGGTGAGATTGGTTCACGTTATCTGCAATCTCTTTATGTCCCGCACAATCACCGTTAGAGTCCAAGGAAAATCCCTACCGCCTAGACAAGTGTGGACTGGCCTTCCCCAAGGTTCGGTTTTAAGTCCATTGCTCTATAACCTCTACACTTGGGACTTAGACAAATCTGTCAATAACTTTTGCAAAATTTTACAATATGCCGACGACATAGCCATTTATGCAAGTTCTACATCCATTTCTGAAATCTCCTCTAAGCTAAACTCAGCATTATTTTATCTGGACTCATACCTTAAGGATCATGGCCTGTCACTATCAGTCGAAAAATGCAAAGCAGTTACATTTTCACGCAAAAGAACTATCCCTCAAATAAATCTCACAGTCAATAACCAAAATATTCCCTTTGACAATAAGGTAAAATTCCTGGGTGTTATATTGGATAACAGAATGTCTGGATCTGATTATTTAAATTATATTTGCAACAAATGTGAAAAAGGGATTAATGTTCTACGTGCTGTAGCTGGTGTATGGTGGGGGGCCCACCCTTACAGCCAGAAGCTACTTTATAATGCTATTATTAGAAGCCATTTTGACTACGGTACATTTCTATTAGAACCAGCTAGCAAAACAGCCCTAAACAAATTAGATAAAATTCAATATAAAGCTCTTAGAATCGTCACTGGTGCAATGAAATCTTCGCCTGTTAATGCACTCCAGGTTGAATGCCTAGACCCACCTCTACAATTACGTAGACAGTATTTGGCCGACCGTTTTTTATCTAAAGTAACCCAATTTCCCGCTCATCCTTTGCTACTCACATTACAACCTCTGTCAGAATCTATTCCCTCCTCAAGGTATTGGATCCATAAAAAATCTCCCCTCCTTATTAATAGCTATAATAACATAAACTCTCTCCAAATTCCTGTGAACAAACATACAAAAAACCCATTATATGAAGTTACCTACGAATCTCTCACATACCAGCCTCAGGTAATTCTTGACTTCGGTGTCAAGAAAAAATCCCTAGAAGCTAACAGAAAGTTTTACGGAACACTAGCTACACACTGGGAAAACTGGCTGTATATCTATACGGATGCATCAAAGTTAATGATAAACCAACCTGTAGGGGCAGCAGTTTGGATTCCCAAACATAATGTTGTTCTATCTCAGAAACTACCGCCTCAGTCTTCTATTTTCACGGGAGAAGCAGTTGCTCTTTGGGAAGCAGTCTCACTAGTTTATTCTCATAGGTTCAATAAAGGCCTCATATTCACAGACTCTTACAGCTGCTTGCAAGATATAATAAAACATCCCTTTCATGCTAAATCTAATTTCAGTTTGACTCTTCAAATAAGAGAACTACTACATAAATGTCATAATGCAGGGATTGAAGTGGTTTTGGCTTGGATCCCCAGTCATTCAGGAATTACAGACAATGAAGTGGTAGACGGTTGGGCTAAACAGGCTACCATAATAGGCCTGGATGACCACTATGTTATACACTCTCGTGACTTACAAGCGTTAGCAAAACCTGCATTGGATAAGATCTGGATGGATAAGTGGCAAATTTCTAGCCAAGAAAAAGGGAAACATTATGCTTCCTTACAACCCGACATCCCCAACAAACCATGGTTCTTTAAATTCAATAGTATTGACAAGAGTACTACCTCCACAATTATTCGCCTCCGTTTAGGGCATGTTGTAACTCCTGTATTTCTTGCTAAACTTCATATAAAAGATCATTCCCTCTGTGAATGTGGATTGGAGGAAGGCTCTCTTGAGCACATATTCTTTTTCTGCCCTAAAATTACAGTGCCACTTTATGACATTCTGCCAAAAAATTTCCCTCGAGTCATCAACCGAGAATTAGTATCGTGCCAGATTCATCAAAATTAACAAACTTATTGCCAGATTCAGCAAATTTAACAACTAGCTTAGTTGTAGTACTTTTATCTAGCATAACATTGTTTGTCCAGTTTGTTTGTTATCCCTATATTGTGAATATTGTAAATATTCCTCCTAACATTTTAACACCAATGTGTATGTTAATCTTAACATTATACTAATATTGCTGTGTTTTGTCTTCCAGTGGCTCTCTATGTTTGACAGGAATATATGAAAACACTAAAATCGCTTTTCTGATAATAAACGTGCATACATCAACCTTGACATTGGCGGAATCGCTAAAAGTTTAGCGGAGCCATAACTCAGCAAAAATAAAAAACCTTCCACTTGAACCCACCAATCACATGCGTTTACGCTCTCGCTATCGAATACAAAATGGCCGTCAATAGCCGTAATCGACAGGGAACAAGTAAACATAAATCTCGCACTTGCGTGTTTTGTTTCTCACGTTTACCACTAGGTGGCGCTGTACAAATCATACGAATTCGTAGTAAACTCGAAACGCGCTCACGATAGAATGCGAAAAGAAAAACTCACACTTAGCATTCAGGTGATTGTCCAAACTTAACCAGATTAATTAACGTAAGGTCCAGGTAATTCATCTGAGAAAACGCTTTAATACTGACATATTAGTTAAGACATTATAATATTTCAAAGTGAATATATTAGTATCACCTAATTTTGAGAAATATCGGTATTAACCCTCCTCTAATAGTGATTGACCTATTGGCTGTAATTAACAAAATACATTGTTTCGTCATTTTTTTTGTTTTCTAAACTTTTCCAAATCTACTGCGTTGAATAGTTAAAATTTTCAACAAGTCTAATTTTGGTGGAATCATGGGCGTACCCAGGTTCTGGGCCAGGGGGGGCAACCGTAACATTTTAGTACTATATTTTATCATATTTTTTTATCTACAACAATACATAATTAGTAGAGGTAAACAAATTCCAGGGGGGGGCACTGTCCCTCCCCTCGGTACGCCCATGGGCGGAATAAAACTGAATGCCGTCAACCGTATTTCGATTGTTTATGTCACACTTACGCAAATAAATTACATACATATACATAACAAATACTGACATCATCGCTGCAGAAAAGCTTTTTACGAACTCAACCCTTGTGGAAAAAATTCTCGGATAAAAGTAGGTAAATAACTTACAAAGTGAAAGTAACAGTTTATGAATGTTTATTTTTATTTAAAAAGTCGAAAAAAGTCTTACAAAGTCGGAAAAACTCGGAGTAATTCCAAAATTTCGGACTCTTCCAGAAGAGTTATTCAGTGTTAATAAATCTTGCAACGTTTATGGGTACTAAAAGAAATATATTAAAAGTTATTAATACTACGAAAGTGTAATAAAGGGGAAAAAAATATAACTAATACTTACCCGGTTTTCCGTTTAAGAATTTGAAACTTTCTTCTTTGTTTAAAAAAAGGTTACCGTTACTGTCGATCAATATTATAAACTTTGTTTCTTCAATTTTTGATAATTATTATTAAAATCTATTATATCACAACGTTATTTGCCAATTTTTATTTTATTGTACTTTTATTACATAAATATATTTATAAATTAAGTAAAAATTAAAACAGATGATCTAATTAGCTTTTGACAGGTTGAGTCAGTGTTGCCAGAGAAAAAGTCAATCTTTCGTCCTTAAAGCCTCCTCTACACTACTCCTATGTCCGGGGTAAACTCAAAAAGTACTACATGGATTTATTTCAAATTTTGCATGACTATTACTAACAGGTCGGGTCAACATATAGGCTACATATTATCAAGCTGTCACCTACGGGGGAGGTGCTGTGCGGAGTAAACGAAGTCCGCGCGGACGAAGTCTTGGGCAACAGCCAGTATAATTATGGCGAGCGAAGCGAGCCCTACACTAGGCGACTTTCTATGCACTTTTGTGGTACATTTTCCTGAAAAAGTATCCCACTTTAAGGTTTGGGCTTTGACGTGGTGGTTTAAATTCATGTCTAGATATATTATCTACCATTAAAATGCTATTTCATAAACATTAAAAAAATAGAAAATACATTTTGTATTAGAATTTTATTACTGCTAACGCCATCTATTATAAAAATAAATAAATAATAATAATAAATAAATATTCACGGGACAAACTACACTTACTGATCTAACCCCAAAGTAAGCAAATATTTGCTTGTGTTATGGGTGTTAGTCAACGATACTAATACATAGAAATACATAATATATAAATACCAGAATATATATATATATATATATATATATATATATATATATATATATATATATATATATATATAATAAACACCTAAACCCAGAAATACAAACATTTACGCTCATCACACAAATGCTTGTCCCCGTCGGGGATCGAACCCGAGCCCCGTTGATTGCGTAGTCAGGGTCGCTAACCACTCGACCAACGGGAGGGTCAAATAACGAGTAAAAATGCTACAAAGCTACACTAGGCGACGATCTGTGCCCTTTAGTGGTACATTTTACTAAAAAAATATCGCACTTTTAGGTTTAAGCTTTGGCGTGGTAGTTTTATTTTGTTTAATTCATTTTCATTCACTCCAGTTTAATACAATATTAATCTATTAAAACACTTGTACTTTTTAACTTCCCACTACGTATGTAGATAGGAAGGTTACTGATTTTGCTCCGATTTTCAAAAATGGAGTTTTCACCATATGTCCGCGTTTTGTGGGCTTAGGAACCATTTTCGACTATTTTCGCGATGACGTCAGTATGTCTGTATGTATGTGTGTGTGTGAGTGTGTGTGTGTGAGTGTGTGTGTGTGTCAACAACTCATAAGTTTTGAACGCCTGGACCGATTGAAACGCGGTTGGTGGCATTCGATTGGATTCCGCTCAACTTATACTTCCTGAAATTTTGTACCAAATGGGCCTAAGAGATTTTGAGAAATTTTGAAAATACCCTAAACAAATTGTGACGAAACAATTTTTTTTAATAACTTCCAGATTAATGTACCGATTGAGTACAAAAACTATTCCTCAAAAAAATACATCTAATGCATAAATTGCCTCAAAATCAGTTTATTCGTTTGGAAGTAATCGTTGACGAAAATTTTGAAAAAAGTGTTTTTTCGACATAACTTCGAAATATTTCAACCAATTATTTTTTGGTATTCTACGATATTTTAATACTATAAAAATTACGTCGAATGCCCTTTTAAAAATCAAAACCGAACCTTATTTTCAAAGGTTACAACTTTTCAAATATTAAAATTACGTTTTCTTTAGCAAAGTTACTTAATATTTTGGAAATAACTTTCAGGCTAATATACCGATTGACTTCAAAATCTTATCATCGTTTCTCCTTTAAAAACTGCGCCAAGTACCGTTAATTGGATAAAAATCGGTAAATTTGTTTGGGATCTATCATAGACGAAAATGTTTTTTTGACATTGCTTCGAAATTTTTGAACCTACCGATTTTTTAGCTAAAGCAATATTTAAATTGAGTTGAATGCCATTTGAAAGATCAAATCGATCATCGTTTCCAAAATATACAGCTTTTCAAAAATCAATACGTGCCAAGAAAACTTATCAAGGACGTACTACGTGCGTCTTCCCGGTTGAAATTTGGATGTTTTTTAATTTCAATGGCTTCTTTCACTAGCCGTGGAATGTAATATGGCGTTCTGTCGAAAATACGCGTGGCCTATGAAATTCCATCCAGTGATTACGGCCCGACTACAGCTGTAGATGTTTAGCAATCGCCGACTTATTAACGTCGTTATTCTTGACTGCTTTGATATGCTACTAGGCCTCTGACACATGCTCTTAGTACCTCTATACACTACTCGGCCGACTTCAGTACGCGTCAAGACGCCGTTGTGAACGCACGTGTGTTTAATAGATTTTTTCGTTGATGTGCGTGTGAGACTCTATTATGAGCGGCATACAGTGGTCACAGGAGCAAACTATGTTGTTCCTTGAAACACTTCAAGCAGAGCCTTTTATTTGGGACCCCAGTGGAAAAGGTCATAAGGACAAGAAAAAAGTAAATGATGCTTGGGTGCGTATTCGGGACGTTTTGGAAATACCAGTTGAAGAATTGAAGAAAAAAAAGGATTCACTTTTTGCGACATACAGGGGCTACTACAGAAGAATGGAAGCTTCCTTAAAAAGTGGTGCCCGCGCAGATGATGTTTATCGTCCAGTTTGGTTCGCCTTTGATTTCATGAACAGCTTTTTGGGGTCCGTGTATAAATGTAAACAAACAATAACCACGGTAAGTTTTTTATTATCAATAACTTGTTTTATTATTACTAAAGTACAGATTACAGTAAGGTCGATTCGCCAGTTTGCGTCCATTTAGTGCAGTTGCTTGCTTTAAGGAGAACATAATAATGTCTCTGCATTAGTTTTAATATAAAAAGTATGTAGTTAATGTGGTAACGAACAGGCGAAATGACCCTACATTCGTTGTGTTTATTTATAAACATTGAAAATAATTTGTAAAGTAATCCCTTATCTGAACGGCAGATAATGGTGATCTGCGTGGTAGTTGTGTAATATCTCTCAAAGCACAGTTATTATCAAAGTCTGCCCGCCAAGACCCGGGTTGAATTAAAACTCCATTATCATCATACATATCTACAGTACCAGGAGGCATATATATAAGGGATGATTTATTACTTTTTCTGAGAAAGTTATGCAATAAGAGACATGTCATTGTAATAATTGGGATATTATGAATATCCAAATCAATTGGCTTTCTGAATATTCTAAACCTGGATGCTAAAATACCAAACACATTCTCAACTACTACTCGAGATTTTGACAAGCGCATATTGAAAATCCTTTTCGGTGAATTGATATCATGGTTGCCAGGATATGGTTTCATTATATTATTATGTAAAGCAAATGCTCCATCTGTCAAAAAAACGTAGGGAATTTCGACATGATCCGTTCCGGATAATGGACTTGGCTTAGGAAGATTAAGCCCGTTAGATGCAATTTTTTGCCATAACGAAGAATTTTTAAGTACACCTCCATCACTGATCCTACCTTGACTACCAATGTCAGCATACATAATGTTATAGTTACTGTCGACTAAAGCTAAAAGTACTAAACTAAACGTCTTTTTATAATTAAAGTACTCAGAACCAGAGTTAACCGGACATTGTATAACAATATGCTTTCCATCCATTGCGCCAAGGGCATGTGGAAAATTCTCCTTGAATCCGTTTTCAACTTCCAACCACTGCTGCTCATTGCACGGCATCTGTAAATAAAAAGTATATTATATAAAAAATATTATCATCAAATAATATGTAAAAAGACACGGTCAATTTCATTAAAAGCTGACACTCAAATTGTATATAAATAATTAAAAAGCCGATTAATTGTAGCACTCATGTATTTTTCATAAAATACAGAGACATACACTCACACTCCTACATACACATACAGTACTCCTGCATATACGCGCACTCAAATGCATATAGTATACAGAACCCATATACACTCACAAATTTGGATTGGATTAAATAAAGATTTATTATTAAATAGGTCGTGATATATACATTTAAACCTTTGCTATTTTTATTTCAGGATCATGGAACTGATTCGATTCAGGAAGAATCAACCAACGCTTCAGAGGATGTACCAATTGCTTCTCCAACTCCAAAAGAACCAGAGCCCCCAAAAAATAGACACACCATCCGACGGCGTGACAACCCACCGGAATTGCAAGTTGCCAGTAGGCAGATGACAGAAGCCTTCAATAACTTAAATAAAGTGATAAATAATCCTTCAAAGGATAGCAGCGCAGTTGAGGACGAGTGCGACGTATTCGGCAAACTAATTGCCAAAAAAATGAAGAGGTTACCTGAACATGAAAGGGACGATATAATGTTCGATATACATGCTCTATTTCGGAAATCACGTTTTGAAAGATCTCCATCAGGTGAATCGTTTCGTACTTCTACACCTAAGTCTACGCCATATTATAGTCCGTTAACTACATCACTATCTTCTAGAAAGCGTCCTTTATCTGCGAATAATGCAGTTCATTATAATGTTACAACATTATCTCCTAGACCACACTCATCGTTTTCAGAGCCACCTGATACATATATAACATTATCTAATGAGTCCAGTGAATGTCAACCGACATACTTCCAACAACCAAGCGAAATCACTGCTCATCAACGCTCTTCAAAGATACGTGTTATAAGTGATGAAATTATTGCACCAGACACCCAAAGTCAATCAGTTTATCAACGCTATAAGCAGCCTCAATCAGATCAATCTAACGATGTTCAATATATTTTGCATATACCAGAGACCCAAACTCAATCTGATTGTCCAGAAGATAATACACATCAGAGTGATTTAATATATCAGGCATATAATGACTCGTAATGTATGAAATTATTCTTATTCTTATTCTCACTGATATTTTTGTAATTGTACATACCTAAACTTTTAATAAATATATGTCATAAATATTAAAATTTTACCTTTATTTCATCCTTGAGTTCCTCGTTCAAAGCTTCACAGACTTCGACTACAATTTTTGAAATCAACTGGCTTGAAATTTTAAATAAATAGTGCATAGATCTATAGCTGTCACCACTTGCCAAAAACCTCAAGGTGATTGATAATCGAATCTTAGCAGGTATAGCTTCTCTTAAATGAGTGTCTCGTTTAGCGATTAAGGGTTCGACTTTAGAAAGTAATAAATTAAAATCGTCCAATGACATTCGGTGGAAATTTTCAAATTCTTCTGATGGTTCTTGTATGAGTTCAAGAAATTGTTGTTCCATAGTACGTCTGTAAAAAAAAATACAGTTAATTAACTTGCCATGTAATGTACTTTAACTTATTAGAAATCCTAATTATTTAAATAAATATTACCTACCTAGTTCTGTTCCGATGCATTGCGATCATCCACCATCTTCTTTTTCTTCTTTTCTTTTTAGTCTTCTTCGTGAGATAAGTATGCACGTAGTTATAATACGCTAGAGAGCACATTGCTACGGCAGCTGCTACTTGAGCGTCCATTATAATAAACGTCCGCAGGGTACCGGTAACGCTACACGAATGCGCTCCTCGCGAAGTTGAACGAGTGTGTAGTGTAGCACCGCGGACTTCAGTCAACTTCGGCCGAGTACTTCGCCGAGGAACTTCGCGAGTAGTGTAGAGGAGGCTTTAAGGACGAAAGATTGACTTTTTCTCTGGCAACACTGACTCAACCTGTCAAAAGCTAATTAGATCATCTGTTTTAATTTTTACTTAATTTATAAATATATTTATGTAATAAAAGTACAATAAAATAAAAATTGGCAAATAACGTTGTGATATAATAGATTTTAATAATAATTATCAAAAATTGAAGAAACAAAGTTTATAATATTGATCGACAGTAACGGTAACCTTTTTTTAAACAAAGAAGAAAGTTTCAAATTCTTAAACGGAAAACCGGGTAAGTATTAGTTATATTTTTTTCCCCTTTATTACACTTTCGTAGTATTAATAACTTTTAATATATTTCTTTTAGTACCCATAAACGTTGCAAGATTTATTAACACTGAATAACTCTTCTGGAAGAGTCCGAAATTTTGGAATTACTCCGAGTTTTTCCGACTTTGTAAGACTTTTTTCGACTTTTTAAATAAAAATAAACATTCATAAACTGTTACTTTCACTTTGTAAGTTATTTACCTACTTTTATCCGAGAAATTTTTTCCACAAGGGAAACCCTGGGGATCTGATTGAAATTCGATTTTCAAAATGTAGGTTAAAGTTTCTTTAGCGGTAAAGTAAATAAAACACTAAAATAATAATCGTATTTTATTTATTTTTTAATTACATACTTTATTACACATCTATACATATAGTAAAATCGTAGGAAATTCAAAACTGTACATTGAATATATATTTTTAAAAGAATAGTTGGGGCGTGATCTACAATCTATATCGAAGCCAAAAATATAGTTTTTAGAATTTTTGTCTGTTTGTCTGTGTATGTCCGGGGTAAACTCATTTACTTCAAATTTTGCATGAATATTACTAACAGGTCGGGCCAACATATAGGCTACATATTATCACGCTATCACCTACGGGGGAGGAGCTGTGCGGAGTAAATGAAGTTCGCGCGAAGTCGTGGGCAACAGCTAGTAATGATATAAAGGCGTAATTTAATGCTATTAAGCATTTTCTCCCATTTTACCTTCCCTGATGCTGAGAGAATAAGGTTGGGTAGTGCATAATATTATGTTAATTACGAGCTATTAATAAAACTAAACACTAGATACCTAAAATATGTTACTAACATTAAAGGCTTCAAGTGCTTGAAATAAATGATTTTTATTTTACTTTTACACATTTTTTTACATCATAAGATAGCAAACAAGCAAATGGGTGTCATGATGGAGAGTCAACTATCGCCTATAAACACCAAAGATGTTAATGGTGCTTTGATATTGTAGCGAGGTCTAATGCCACATGCATAAGTTTACCGGGTACCTTACCCTCCAAATCTGAACACGACAGTGACAAGCATTGACGCTATTGTGTCAGGAATAGATAAGACGGTGGTACCAGACCCCGGCAAGACAATGCAGATTTACCACATAATAGCCCATGATGGTAGCGACTTTTATAGCCAATCGGTCACCTTTTACGACCTGTCTGATAGAACGGCAGTTGACCTTCTTCAAAGGAGCCCGGGATCAACACGGGGATTTTTTATTTATGCGATAGCCATAACTGAATTGTTTCTCTGTGAGGTCCAGCAGCGCATCAAATGATGGTTGAAAGCTTGCATTGCTCCAACCAGTATAAGCTCTGTCTGTGCCACTGCAAACATTGTCTAAGCGAAAAAGAGGCACCAACTATGATTTTTGTCAAATTTATAAATTATTAAATTTTTTACACATTGTAAAAATTTTTTCATTTTTTACGTTCTCACTACGATAAACCCAAGTGATAATTTTACTTAGGCGTAAGCGTACCATTCACTAATGTTAGTGACTCGAAACGTCAAAATTGCATCTCACACTAACCTTCCACTTGGGATTCTGCCCGTCTCTGTGTTGTTTGACGCACGTGCGCGAGTTAGAATCGGAAATTTTCATACTGAGCTACGGAACTTAATCTGTTTATCTATCTATTTGTGCTGTGTTAGTATATATTTGTGGTGATAGTATATAATATTAAGTGTTTGGTGTTGTCGGTAAGTGTTTTTTGTTATGGAGGAGGACGCGGGAGACCCGCCTGATGGCGGCGGCGGACTTACAATGACGCCGCTGGATGCCTCCTCTACTAGTTTAATATTTACATCAGTAGATATACACTCTCATGAGAAACAAGCTACAAAACGTACATTAACTGACAATAGCGTCGAGGAAATAGTTCCTCCCAAAAAAACATCCCCCTTGCCAGCGTTGCAAGACACTTATGTGATACCCGAATACGATACTACTGACATGGAATATAGGGAGGGAGACAAGGGCCCCTATATTGTACATGTCTCCAAATCTGATGTGGAAAATATTGGGGAATCACTTAAGATCTTAAAATTCGCACAATTTTTGCATAAAAATAAAATAACTGGCATAGCTGAAGGCGGTATTAAGTCCATTGGCCGAAATAAGATGGCAGTTGAATTCCAAACGGGTACTGATGCTAATAATTTTAAAAAATCAGAAGTACTAGGAAAACACTCTTTCATTGCTACAATCCCCAAATTCCATATCACTCGCATGGGAGTTGTAAAACAGGTGCCATGTGATTGGACCTTGGAAGAATTTGTCCAAAACCTAAAATGCCCCATTCAATCGGTGTCAGTCATCAAAGCTAGACGCCTTAACAGGCGTGTACAAAAAGAAGGTAAAAGTCAATGGGTCCCTTCCACCACAGTAGTACTTACATTTATTGGCCAAACTCTTCCAGAAAGAGTTTTTTGCTACTACACATCTCTACCAGTCTCATTATATGAACTCCCAGTAATCCAATGCAGGAATTGCTGTCGTTTTGGACATGTGGCCAAGCAGTGCCGCTCCAGCCCGCGATGCTACCGTTGCTCACAACCCCATAGGGGAGACCAATGTCAGATAGCAGAAGAAAATGCCACCTGCTTGCTCTGTACAGGTAGACATATGGCAACATACAGTAAATGCCCAGAACATGGTAGACAAAAAAAAATAAAACAAGCTATGTCTGAAGATTTTATTAGCTATACTGAAGCAGCAGTTCGTTTTCCTAAAACACGCTTGCCTTATGTAGACTTGGCGAAAAACATTGCACCCCCTAAAGCCTCATCAACCACACCCGTCTTACCCCAAAGTCGGTCTTCTTATATAAAAACTACATACAACACCTTACGGCCTAGAATCCACTCTGCTCCAGCATATAATGTTCAGGCTCATCATGATATCATAGATATTCCACAATCATCTCAACCTACTGGATGCGCTCTCCAACATACAACTACTCCAAGTTCCACCCAGGATAATAGCATGGTTCTTCTTACACGCTTTCTCAAAAATACAGTTACCTCTAGCAGTGATATATATCCTCCCCAAATCCTTCAACTGGTTCAGCAAGCGCTACAAACACTGGAAAGTTTTTTCTCTGGCAGCTATAATGGCCCAGAACCTCCTACAATGGAATTGTAGGAGTATTATATGCAAAAAATCTGAAATTATTCATTTAATTAATACCTATAGTCCTCTTGTCTTTGCCATCTCTGAGACATGGCTTAGGCCGGGTTCTAGGTTCAGGATCCCAGGCTACACATGTCTCAGGGATGACAGGGATGATGGCAGGGCTGGTAGTGCTCTTCTCATTAACTTACTTACCACTTTCTCACAAGTACCAATACCTGTCCACTCCTCAGGATTGCATATTGTAGCAGTTAAAGTTTTTAATATTATATATGTATCAGTGTACATCCCCCACCCTAGTGTAAACATAATCAATGAGCTTGAAACTGTACTCACGCATATCCTTACTGGCCCTTGTGTAATACTGGGTGACTTTAACATTCATCACACTCTTTGGGGTTCTAGCTATTGCGACACTCTGGCTGACTCTTTTATAGATATATTAGACAAACTAAACCTATGTATACTTAATAATGGCACTCCCACCCGACAGGTATCACCCTTACAAAACAATAGTGCGGTTGACCTAACATTGTCTTCTCCCAGTCTCGTTTCTACCTTTTCCTGGAAAGTACTTAAATACACCTATGGCAGTGATCATTTCCCAATTTTATCCTCATCACAATCAATTAGATCTCCCCGTTCTCCCCCAGCACCTCTTTTAAAATATAGATTAGCAGCAGCTGATTGGGGTAAGTATTCTGATACTCTGAATTGGAAGGTTAGTTTGCTTCCCCCGGTCACTCCTTCTAATTTTCTTCTTTCTTATTCAAAATTTACTTCAGCTCTTATTGATTCAGCTAATGAGGCTATCCCATTAAAAAACTCTGCTAAAAATAGAATTTCCTCTCCTCCATGGTGGGATTCTGAGTGTACTGCTGCAGTTAATGAACGAAAAACAGCAGAAAAGGTATATGCTCAAAGCCTCAACATGCAGGATTATCTGCAATATAAAGAGATATCGGCCCGTTGTAAGAAATTGCTGTCAAAAAAAAAGGCAGAAGGATGGCGGTCTTTCTGCAAAACATTATCCCCACGCTCTTCCTCCTCACTAGTGTGGAAAAAAATTAAAATGTTTAGAAACTCGTTCAATGATAATAATCCTAACTGTAATATAAATGAACCGTGGTTATCTGAGTTTATTGATAAAT
The DNA here is from genome assembly GCA_036924255.1 of Apodemia mormo. Classification (NCBI taxonomy): domain Eukaryota; kingdom Metazoa; phylum Arthropoda; class Insecta; order Lepidoptera; family Riodinidae; genus Apodemia; species Apodemia mormo. Next base: position 6,555,433 of record JAUPFN010000028.1, read on the forward strand.
TATCCCCTCCTTATGCTCCCAATATAGACTGTCTACCTACAAATTTACCACCTCTTCCTAGTTCAAATAATCTGGATCAGACATTTTCTTATGATGAATTAACCTGTGCCCTTGACGGTTTAAAAGATACTTCTCCAGGCATAGATGGAATAACATACTCTTTTATAATAAACTCCTCTACATCTACAAAAATTTATTTTTTAAACATTCTTAATGAAATATTTAACTCAGGAATCTTTCCAGACACTTGGAAAACACAAATTATTGTACCTATTTTAAAACCAGGCAAAAACCCCAGTGAGTGCTCTTCATACAGGCCAATAGCTTTGTCTTCGGTTCTTTCAAAAATAATGGAACATTTAATTAAAAACAGGCTGGAGTGGTGGTTAGAGAGCAATGGTATTCTGTCTAATACTCAGTTCGGATTTAGACGAGGTTTGGGAACTATGGACAGCCTAAGCATATTCACAACAGCGACTCGTCTTGCATTCTCTAAGAATGAACACTTAGTAGGAGTATTCCTTGACATCAGCTCTGCATATGATAGTGTCCAACTTCCCTTGCTAAGGCAGAAAATGCTACAGCTTAGCATTCCGGTGAGATTGGTTCACGTTATCTGCAATCTCTTTATGTCCCGCACAATCACCGTTAGAGTCCAAGGAAAATCCCTACCGCCTAGACAAGTGTGGACTGGCCTTCCCCAAGGTTCGGTTTTAAGTCCATTGCTCTATAACCTCTACACTTGGGACTTAGACAAATCTGTCAATAACTTTTGCAAAATTTTACAATATGCCGACGACATAGCCATTTATGCAAGTTCTACATCCATTTCTGAAATCTCCTCTAAGCTAAACTCAGCATTATTTTATCTGGACTCATACCTTAAGGATCATGGCCTGTCACTATCAGTCGAAAAATGCAAAGCAGTTACATTTTCACGCAAAAGAACTATCCCTCAAATAAATCTCACAGTCAATAACCAAAATATTCCCTTTGACAATAAGGTAAAATTCCTGGGTGTTATATTGGATAACAGAATGTCTGGATCTGATTATTTAAATTATATTTGCAACAAATGTGAAAAAGGGATTAATGTTCTACGTGCTGTAGCTGGTGTATGGTGGGGGGCCCACCCTTACAGCCAGAAGCTACTTTATAATGCTATTATTAGAAGCCATTTTGACTACGGTACATTTCTATTAGAACCAGCTAGCAAAACAGCCCTAAACAAATTAGATAAAATTCAATATAAAGCTCTTAGAATCGTCACTGGTGCAATGAAATCTTCGCCTGTTAATGCACTCCAGGTTGAATGCCTAGACCCACCTCTACAATTACGTAGACAGTATTTGGCCGACCGTTTTTTATCTAAAGTAACCCAATTTCCCGCTCATCCTTTGCTACTCACATTACAACCTCTGTCAGAATCTATTCCCTCCTCAAGGTATTGGATCCATAAAAAATCTCCCCTCCTTATTAATAGCTATAATAACATAAACTCTCTCCAAATTCCTGTGAACAAACATACAAAAAACCCATTATATGAAGTTACCTACGAATCTCTCACATACCAGCCTCAGGTAATTCTTGACTTCGGTGTCAAGAAAAAATCCCTAGAAGCTAACAGAAAGTTTTACGGAACACTAGCTACACACTGGGAAAACTGGCTGTATATCTATACGGATGCATCAAAGTTAATGATAAACCAACCTGTAGGGGCAGCAGTTTGGATTCCCAAACATAATGTTGTTCTATCTCAGAAACTACCGCCTCAGTCTTCTATTTTCACGGGAGAAGCAGTTGCTCTTTGGGAAGCAGTCTCACTAGTTTATTCTCATAGGTTCAATAAAGGCCTCATATTCACAGACTCTTACAGCTGCTTGCAAGATATAATAAAACATCCCTTTCATGCTAAATCTAATTTCAGTTTGACTCTTCAAATAAGAGAACTACTACATAAATGTCATAATGCAGGGATTGAAGTGGTTTTGGCTTGGATCCCCAGTCATTCAGGAATTACAGACAATGAAGTGGTAGACGGTTGGGCTAAACAGGCTACCATAATAGGCCTGGATGACCACTATGTTATACACTCTCGTGACTTACAAGCGTTAGCAAAACCTGCATTGGATAAGATCTGGATGGATAAGTGGCAAATTTCTAGCCAAGAAAAAGGGAAACATTATGCTTCCTTACAACCCGACATCCCCAACAAACCATGGTTCTTTAAATTCAATAGTATTGACAAGAGTACTACCTCCACAATTATTCGCCTCCGTTTAGGGCATGTTGTAACTCCTGTATTTCTTGCTAAACTTCATATAAAAGATCATTCCCTCTGTGAATGTGGATTGGAGGAAGGCTCTCTTGAGCACATATTCTTTTTCTGCCCTAAAATTACAGTGCCACTTTATGACATTCTGCCAAAAAATTTCCCTCGACCCATCAACCTAAATTACTTATTATCTCAAGTCCACTCCCCCCGAGTATCAGTTCTTGCCAGATTCATCAAAATTAACAAACTTAGATTGTAGTTAGCAATATGTACTTTTATCTAGCATAACATTGTTTGTCCAGTTTGTTTGTTATCCCTATATTGTGAATATTTGTAAAATATTCCTCCTAACTAACATTTTAACACCAATGTGTATGTTAATCTTAACATTATACTAATATTGCTGTGTTTTGTCTTCCAGTGGCTCTCTATGTTTGACAGGAATATATGAAAACACTAAAATCGCTTTTCTGATAATAAACGTGCATACATCAACCTTGACATTGGCGGAATCGCTAAAAGTTTAGCGGAGCCATAACTCAGCAAAAATAAAAAACCTTCCACTTGAACCCACCAATCACATGCGTTTACGCTCTCGCTATCGAATACAAAATGGCCGTCAATAGCCGTAATCGACAGGGAACAAGTAAACATAAATCTCGCACTTGCGTGTTTTGTTTCTCACGTTTACCACTAGGTGGCGCTGTACAAATCATACGAATTCGTAGTAAACTCGAAACGCGCTCACGATAGAATGCGAAAAGAAAAACTCACACTTAGCATTCAGGTGATTGTCCAAACTTAACCAGATTAATTAACGTAAGGTCCAGGTAATTCATCTGAGAAAACGCTTTAATACTGACATATTAGTTAAGACATTATAATATTTCAAAGTGAATATATTAGTATCACCTAATTTTGAGAAATATCGGTATTAACCCTCCTCTAATAGTGATTGACCTATTGGCTGTAATTAACAAAATACATTGTTTCGTCATTTTTTTTGTTTTCTAAACTTTTCCAAATCTACTGCGTTGAATAGTTAAAATTTTCAACAAGTCTAATTTTGGTGGAATCATGGGCGTACCCAGGTTCTGGGCCAGGGGGGGCAACCGTAACATTTTAGTACTATATTTTATCATATTTTTTTATCTACAACAATACATAATTAGTAGAGGTAAACAAATTCCAGGGGGGGGCACTGTCCCTCCCCTCGGTACGCCCATGGGCGGAATAAAACTGAATGCCGTCAACCGTATTTCGATTGTTTATGTCACACTTACGCAAATAAATTACATACATATACATAACAAATACTGACATCATCGCTGCAGAAAAGCTTTTTACGAACTCAACCCTTGTGGAAAAAATTCTCGGATAAAAGTAGGTAAATAACTTACAAAGTGAAAGTAACAGTTTATGAATGTTTATTTTTATTTAAAAAGTCGAAAAAAGTCTTACAAAGTCGGAAAAACTCGGAGTAATTCCAAAATTTCGGACTCTTCCAGAAGAGTTATTCAGTGTTAATAAATCTTGCAACGTTTATGGGTACTAAAAGAAATATATTAAAAGTTATTAATACTACGAAAGTGTAATAAAGGGGAAAAAAATATAACTAATACTTACCCGGTTTTCCGTTTAAGAATTTGAAACTTTCTTCTTTGTTTAAAAAAAGGTTACCGTTACTGTCGATCAATATTATAAACTTTGTTTCTTCAATTTTTGATAATTATTATTAAAATCTATTATATCACAACGTTATTTGCCAATTTTTATTTTATTGTACTTTTATTACATAAATATATTTATAAATTAAGTAAAAATTAAAACAGATGATCTAATTAGCTTTTGACAGGTTGAGTCAGTGTTGCCAGAGAAAAAGTCAATCTTTCGTCCTTAAAGCCTCCTCTACACTACTCCTATGTCCGGGGTAAACTCAAAAAGTACTACATGGATTTATTTCAAATTTTGCATGACTATTACTAACAGGTCGGGTCAACATATAGGCTACATATTATCAAGCTGTCACCTACGGGGGAGGTGCTGTGCGGAGTAAACGAAGTCCGCGCGGACGAAGTCTTGGGCAACAGCCAGTATAATTATGGCGAGCGAAGCGAGCCCTACACTAGGCGACTTTCTATGCACTTTTGTGGTACATTTTCCTGAAAAAGTATCCCACTTTAAGGTTTGGGCTTTGACGTGGTGGTTTAAATTCATGTCTAGATATATTATCTACCATTAAAATGCTATTTCATAAACATTAAAAAAATAGAAAATACATTTTGTATTAGAATTTTATTACTGCTAACGCCATCTATTATAAAAATAAATAAATAATAATAATAAATAAATATTCACGGGACAAACTACACTTACTGATCTAACCCCAAAGTAAGCAAATATTTGCTTGTGTTATGGGTGTTAGTCAACGATACTAATACATAGAAATACATAATATATAAATACCAGAATATATATATATATATATATATATATATATATATATATATATATATATATATATATATATATATATATATATATATATATATATATATATATATATATATATATATATATATATATATATATATAATAAACACCTAAACCCAGAAATACAAACATTTACGCTCATCACACAAATGCTTGTCCCCGTCGGGGATCGAACCCGAGCCCCGTTGATTGCGTAGTCAGGGTCGCTAACCACTCGACCAACGGGAGGGTCAAATAACGAGTAAAAATGCTACAAAGCTACACTAGGCGACGATCTGTGCCCTTTAGTGGTACATTTTACTAAAAAAATATCGCACTTTTAGGTTTAAGCTTTGGCGTGGTAGTTTTATTTTGTTTAATTCATTTTCATTCACTCCAGTTTAATACAATATTAATCTATTAAAACACTTGTACTTTTTAACTTCCCACTACGTATGTAGATAGGAAGGTTACTGATTTTGCTCCGATTTTCAAAAATGGAGTTTTCACCATATGTCCGCGTTTTGTGGGCTTAGGAACCATTTTCGACTATTTTCGCGATGACGTCAGTATGTCTGTATGTATGTGTGTGTGTGAGTGTGTGTGTGTGAGTGTGTGTGTGTGTCAACAACTCATAAGTTTTGAACGCCTGGACCGATTGAAACGCGGTTGGTGGCATTCGATTGGATTCCGCTCAACTTATACTTCCTGAAATTTTGTACCAAATGGGCCTAAGAGATTTTGAGAAATTTTGAAAATACCCTAAACAAATTGTGACGAAACAATTTTTTTTAATAACTTCCAGATTAATGTACCGATTGAGTACAAAAACTATTCCTCAAAAAAATACATCTAATGCATAAATTGCCTCAAAATCAGTTTATTCGTTTGGAAGTAATCGTTGACGAAAATTTTGAAAAAAGTGTTTTTTCGACATAACTTCGAAATATTTCAACCAATTATTTTTTGGTATTCTACGATATTTTAATACTATAAAAATTACGTCGAATGCCCTTTTAAAAATCAAAACCGAACCTTATTTTCAAAGGTTACAACTTTTCAAATATTAAAATTACGTTTTCTTTAGCAAAGTTACTTAATATTTTGGAAATAACTTTCAGGCTAATATACCGATTGACTTCAAAATCTTATCATCGTTTCTCCTTTAAAAACTGCGCCAAGTACCGTTAATTGGATAAAAATCGGTAAATTTGTTTGGGATCTATCATAGACGAAAATGTTTTTTTGACATTGCTTCGAAATTTTTGAACCTACCGATTTTTTAGCTAAAGCAATATTTAAATTGAGTTGAATGCCATTTGAAAGATCAAATCGATCATCGTTTCCAAAATATACAGCTTTTCAAAAATCAATACGTGCCAAGAAAACTTATCAAGGACGTACTACGTGCGTCTTCCCGGTTGAAATTTGGATGTTTTTTAATTTCAATGGCTTCTTTCACTAGCCGTGGAATGTAATATGGCGTTCTGTCGAAAATACGCGTGGCCTATGAAATTCCATCCAGTGATTACGGCCCGACTACAGCTGTAGATGTTTAGCAATCGCCGACTTATTAACGTCGTTATTCTTGACTGCTTTGATATGCTACTAGGCCTCTGACACATGCTCTTAGTACCTCTATACACTACTCGGCCGACTTCAGTACGCGTCAAGACGCCGTTGTGAACGCACGTGTGTTTAATAGATTTTTTCGTTGATGTGCGTGTGAGACTCTATTATGAGCGGCATACAGTGGTCACAGGAGCAAACTATGTTGTTCCTTGAAACACTTCAAGCAGAGCCTTTTATTTGGGACCCCAGTGGAAAAGGTCATAAGGACAAGAAAAAAGTAAATGATGCTTGGGTGCGTATTCGGGACGTTTTGGAAATACCAGTTGAAGAATTGAAGAAAAAAAAGGATTCACTTTTTGCGACATACAGGGGCTACTACAGAAGAATGGAAGCTTCCTTAAAAAGTGGTGCCCGCGCAGATGATGTTTATCGTCCAGTTTGGTTCGCCTTTGATTTCATGAACAGCTTTTTGGGGTCCGTGTATAAATGTAAACAAACAATAACCACGGTAAGTTTTTTATTATCAATAACTTGTTTTATTATTACTAAAGTACAGATTACAGTAAGGTCGATTCGCCAGTTTGCGTCCATTTAGTGCAGTTGCTTGCTTTAAGGAGAACATAATAATGTCTCTGCATTAGTTTTAATATAAAAAGTATGTAGTTAATGTGGTAACGAACAGGCGAAATGACCCTACATTCGTTGTGTTTATTTATAAACATTGAAAATAATTTGTAAAGTAATCCCTTATCTGAACGGCAGATAATGGTGATCTGCGTGGTAGTTGTGTAATATCTCTCAAAGCACAGTTATTATCAAAGTCTGCCCGCCAAGACCCGGGTTGAATTAAAACTCCATTATCATCATACATATCTACAGTACCAGGAGGCATATATATAAGGGATGATTTATTACTTTTTCTGAGAAAGTTATGCAATAAGAGACATGTCATTGTAATAATTGGGATATTATGAATATCCAAATCAATTGGCTTTCTGAATATTCTAAACCTGGATGCTAAAATACCAAACACATTCTCAACTACTACTCGAGATTTTGACAAGCGCATATTGAAAATCCTTTTCGGTGAATTGATATCATGGTTGCCAGGATATGGTTTCATTATATTATTATGTAAAGCAAATGCTCCATCTGTCAAAAAAACGTAGGGAATTTCGACATGATCCGTTCCGGATAATGGACTTGGCTTAGGAAGATTAAGCCCGTTAGATGCAATTTTTTGCCATAACGAAGAATTTTTAAGTACACCTCCATCACTGATCCTACCTTGACTACCAATGTCAGCATACATAATGTTATAGTTACTGTCGACTAAAGCTAAAAGTACTAAACTAAACGTCTTTTTATAATTAAAGTACTCAGAACCAGAGTTAACCGGACATTGTATAACAATATGCTTTCCATCCATTGCGCCAAGGGCATGTGGAAAATTCTCCTTGAATCCGTTTTCAACTTCCAACCACTGCTGCTCATTGCACGGCATCTGTAAATAAAAAGTATATTATATAAAAAATATTATCATCAAATAATATGTAAAAAGACACGGTCAATTTCATTAAAAGCTGACACTCAAATTGTATATAAATAATTAAAAAGCCGATTAATTGTAGCACTCATGTATTTTTCATAAAATACAGAGACATACACTCACACTCCTACATACACATACAGTACTCCTGCATATACGCGCACTCAAATGCATATAGTATACAGAACCCATATACACTCACAAATTTGGATTGGATTAAATAAAGATTTATTATTAAATAGGTCGTGATATATACATTTAAACCTTTGCTATTTTTATTTCAGGATCATGGAACTGATTCGATTCAGGAAGAATCAACCAACGCTTCAGAGGATGTACCAATTGCTTCTCCAACTCCAAAAGAACCAGAGCCCCCAAAAAATAGACACACCATCCGACGGCGTGACAACCCACCGGAATTGCAAGTTGCCAGTAGGCAGATGACAGAAGCCTTCAATAACTTAAATAAAGTGATAAATAATCCTTCAAAGGATAGCAGCGCAGTTGAGGACGAGTGCGACGTATTCGGCAAACTAATTGCCAAAAAAATGAAGAGGTTACCTGAACATGAAAGGGACGATATAATGTTCGATATACATGCTCTATTTCGGAAATCACGTTTTGAAAGATCTCCATCAGGTGAATCGTTTCGTACTTCTACACCTAAGTCTACGCCATATTATAGTCCGTTAACTACATCACTATCTTCTAGAAAGCGTCCTTTATCTGCGAATAATGCAGTTCATTATAATGTTACAACATTATCTCCTAGACCACACTCATCGTTTTCAGAGCCACCTGATACATATATAACATTATCTAATGAGTCCAGTGAATGTCAACCGACATACTTCCAACAACCAAGCGAAATCACTGCTCATCAACGCTCTTCAAAGATACGTGTTATAAGTGATGAAATTATTGCACCAGACACCCAAAGTCAATCAGTTTATCAACGCTATAAGCAGCCTCAATCAGATCAATCTAACGATGTTCAATATATTTTGCATATACCAGAGACCCAAACTCAATCTGATTGTCCAGAAGATAATACACATCAGAGTGATTTAATATATCAGGCATATAATGACTCGTAATGTATGAAATTATTCTTATTCTTATTCTCACTGATATTTTTGTAATTGTACATACCTAAACTTTTAATAAATATATGTCATAAATATTAAAATTTTACCTTTATTTCATCCTTGAGTTCCTCGTTCAAAGCTTCACAGACTTCGACTACAATTTTTGAAATCAACTGGCTTGAAATTTTAAATAAATAGTGCATAGATCTATAGCTGTCACCACTTGCCAAAAACCTCAAGGTGATTGATAATCGAATCTTAGCAGGTATAGCTTCTCTTAAATGAGTGTCTCGTTTAGCGATTAAGGGTTCGACTTTAGAAAGTAATAAATTAAAATCGTCCAATGACATTCGGTGGAAATTTTCAAATTCTCCTGATGGTTCTTGTATGAGTTCAAGAAATTGTTGTTCCATAGTACGTCTGTAAAAAAAAATACAGTTAATTAACTTGCCATGTAATGTACTTTAACTTATTAGAAATCCTAATTATTTAAATAAATATTACCTACCTAGTTCTGTTCCGATGCATTGCGATCATCCACCATCTTCTTTTTCTTCTTTTCTTTTTAGTCTTCTTCGTGAGATAAGTATGCACGTAGTTATAATACGCTAGAGAGCACATTGCTACGGCAGCTGCTACTTGAGCGTCCATTATAATAAACGTCCGCAGGGTACCGGTAACGCTACACGAATGCGCTCCTCGCGAAGTTGAACGAGTGTGTAGTGTAGCACCGCGGACTTCAGTCAACTTCGGCCGAGTACTTCGCCGAGGAACTTCGCGAGTAGTGTAGAGGAGGCTTTAAGGACGAAAGATTGACTTTTTCTCTGGCAACACTGACTCAACCTGTCAAAAGCTAATTAGATCATCTGTTTTAATTTTTACTTAATTTATAAATATATTTATGTAATAAAAGTACAATAAAATAAAAATTGGCAAATAACGTTGTGATATAATAGATTTTAATAATAATTATCAAAAATTGAAGAAACAAAGTTTATAATATTGATCGACAGTAACGGTAACCTTTTTTTAAACAAAGAAGAAAGTTTCAAATTCTTAAACGGAAAACCGGGTAAGTATTAGTTATATTTTTTTCCCCTTTATTACACTTTCGTAGTATTAATAACTTTTAATATATTTCTTTTAGTACCCATAAACGTTGCAAGATTTATTAACACTGAATAACTCTTCTGGAAGAGTCCGAAATTTTGGAATTACTCCGAGTTTTTCCGACTTTGTAAGACTTTTTTCGACTTTTTAAATAAAAATAAACATTCATAAACTGTTACTTTCACTTTGTAAGTTATTTACCTACTTTTATCCGAGAAATTTTTTCCACAAGGGAAACCCTGGGGATCTGATTGAAATTCGATTTTCAAAATGTAGGTTAAAGTTTCTTTAGCGGTAAAGTAAATAAAACACTAAAATAATAATCGTATTTTATTTATTTTTTAATTACATACTTTATTACACATCTATACATATAGTAAAATCGTAGGAAATTCAAAACTGTACATTGAATATATATTTTTAAAAGAATAGTTGGGGCGTGATCTACAATCTATATCGAAGCCAAAAATATAGTTTTTAGAATTTTTGTCTGTTTGTCTGTGTATGTCCGGGGTAAACTCATTTACTTCAAATTTTGCATGAATATTACTAACAGGTCGGGCCAACATATAGGCTACATATTATCACGCTATCACCTACGGGGGAGGAGCTGTGCGGAGTAAATGAAGTTCGCGCGAAGTCGTGGGCAACAGCTAGTAATGATATAAAGGCGTAATTTAATGCTATTAAGCATTTTCTCCCATTTTACCTTCCCTGATGCTGAGAGAATAAGGTTGGGTAGTGCATAATATTATGTTAATTACGAGCTATTAATAAAACTAAACACTAGATACCAATTTATCATAACTATAAAAGATATTATAAGAACCTCAGTTTAAATAATACATACACTCAATACTATACATAAATATAAGTTGAATACTTCCATAAAGAACATATATATACACCGATACTCAATAGATAATAGAAATAAGCTCATAGCATTTACTTACATAAATATAATATTAAATACACACATATACAAAATTAGGGATTCTGACGTTTTAAAAAGTGATCATATACTGTAGATTTAAAAATTGATAATGTAGAGGATTCAGGCATCATAGAGGGAAGACCATTCCATAATCTTATCGCAGTTTTATACTAATAATCAATATATCATGAATGCAAAAGACAAATGTAGGACAAATGTAGCGACTTGGAAATTAATAGGAAATAATTCAGAAAGGGTGTCGAAATACATAGTATCAGTTATGAAGGGAAAAAGTTATATGAACCATTAAAAAATTCTATCTGTTTCAATACTGCTTCAGTAAATACGACAAAAAATTACAAAGTATATGATAAAATCAATTCCACAATTTCTTAAGACCAGTCACAAGTGAGATTTCAAAAATAATATCTCTTAAAAATATGTATGCAGTAGGGGTGGACTCAATATCGACAAATATTATAAAAAAATGTGGTAAGTAAATAACTCCAGTTAATGGAAATCTAATAAATCGATCTTTTGAAAAAGGAATTTTCCCGTGTAGCTTAAAAGAAGCAATAGTTAAACCTTTTTTTAAAAAGGGTGTTAAAATGGAAGTCAATACCAGTGCTTTCAAAAATATTTTAAAGAGCCATTTATACTAGACTAAATTGTTACCTAAAAAAATTAATGTTATAGCATACGAGCAGAATGGATTTCAGAAAAATAACTTACTACACTTGCAGTATACAAAATGTTAAAAAAATATTGTTGAAAATATAGTCAAACGTAAGACTACTTCTGTCATATTCTTTGACATGAAAAAGGCGTTCAATAACGTTCACCACGAGATATTATTAAATAAATTCTAAAATTATAGCATAAGAGGTAACGCAAACAAGTGGATTGAGAGTTATCTAAGAAATAGAATACAATGTGTAGAAATTCTACCACTAGATAGAACTAAAACCGTTAGAGCTTACAGATCAGATTTTGTAACAAGAGAGACCGGTGTATTACAAGGAAGCTCTCTTGCTCCGCTGCTCTTTTTACTCTACATAAATGATTTGCCAAATGTAACAAAATATAAAAGTATATTACTTGCCATTGGCATACAAGTAATAGTATCAGATAATCATAATGACAAGAATAAATATAAGCAAACACTGCTATCAAAAATTGACTCCATAATATCCTGGTTAGAACGAAACAACTTGACAGCCATCCTTTCAAAGACAAAGTTAGTCCAATTTGCAAATTACAAAAATGAGTGCCATGAATTAGAGATTAACTACAAAGGTAGTTTAATTAACGAAGTAAAAGAAGTAACATTTTTAAGAGTAAACTTAGTAGAAATTTAAACTATGTACAAACTGTATCAATTACAGTTTGTAAAAAAAATCAATAAATTTGTATATGCACTCAAAAAAAACCAATAAATGGTGGGACTCAATGCTGCAGTAACTGCTTATCATGATTATAGGTTCTATTTCGAGGTATGAACTTATAACTTGGGGTAATTGTACCAATATAAGCCAGGTTTTTATTGCGCAAAAGAAATGTGTTCGAGCTTTGTGTAGTACGGATCCAACTGAGACATATAAGCCATTGTTTAAGCAACTTGTTAACCTTGACTGGATTGTATATATATTAGAGTCATGTTTATTTGTTAGAAAACATCAAGAACTCCTTCATAAACTAAATGTTAACAAAAGGGTACGGTCTAGAAATACAACCAGGCTACAAGTCCCGACGAGTTCTTCTGCATTGTACTCAAAAAATTGTCATGCTATGATAATAGATATTTACAATAAATTACCTAAAACATTTCGCGAACTACCATTAAGACAATTTAAAAATGTGTTATCTAAACTGTTATCGCAAAAAGCTTATTACAATATTGCCAAATATCTAAATGATAAATTTGTTGTATAATAGTTATTCCCTGTCTTATAAATAACTCTCGGATACTCATTCACTGCATATGCACTTAGGCTACATAATTTTTTAAGTTAAAATAATATATTGAGTTTTTTTTTTTGTGAAAATGAAATTTTTGTGAAATTTCTTAATAAAATATAATTAATTAAACGTAAATGATCAAATATTAACTAATAATAAAATAAAATGTGACATTCTGTTAAAATATAATTAAACATGAATCAGCAAATTTTAATTATTAATAATATGTAATGTCTCATTTTTATATAACATTTTTTTATTAAGATATAAGTAAATTTATAATATTTTGGCACACCGGCATTACCGGTTGACTATGGCGATCGAGAAATTATTTTGTAACAGCTATTGTAATCCATTTTCATGCAAATAAAATAAGATATTCTATTCTAATAATTTAAAACCGTTACGAAACACGCGCGAACCCACGACGGAACATTATTAATTAAGTATAATTAAGTGGTTTTTTAAACTGCCTTTTCGGCTAAAGATTTTTACGAAAGTAATAAGAAAATTATTTATTTTTAGTGTGAATAGATTTATCTTGACGCAAACTGCTAGAGCGTGAGAAGCCCTTGTTGCACACAGACACATCACACACGTGAGGTTTTATACCACTGGATATTTAAATGTCTTTTTAAATCGCCCTTTCGACTAAACGTTTTTTTACAAAAGTCGCAAGACAATGACCTTTCTCCAGTGTGAGTAGATTGATGTTGACGTAAATTACTTGATTGTGAGAAACCCTTATTGCAGTCATCACATACATAAGGTTTTATTGCCTAGTGTACATTATTTAAATGCGTTTGCAAATAGCTTTTTCGACTGGATGTTTTTTTTCAGATGGCGCAAGAAAATATCTTCTCCCCAGTGTGAGTAGATTGATGTTGACGTAAATTACCTGATTGTGAGAAACCCTTATTGCAGACATCACACACATAAGGTTTTATTTTTTTGTGTACATTTAAATGGTTCTTTAAAATGGTTTTAGAACAAAACGTTTTTTCACAGAATTCACAAGAAAATGGCTTCTCTACGGTGTGAGTAAATTGATGTCGACGTAAATGATCTATTCGTGAGAAACACTTATTGCAGACATCACACACATAAGGTTTTATTTTATTGTGTACATTTAAATGGTTCTTTAAAATGGATTTAAAAATAAACGTTTTTTCACAGAATTCACAAGAAAATGGCTTCTCTCCAGTGTGAATATATTGATGTCGACGTAAATAATCTGTTCGTGAGAAACACTTATTGCAGACATCACACACATAAGGTTTTACTTTATTGTGTATAATTAAATGGTTCTTTAAAGTGGTTTTAGAACTAAACGTTTTTTTACAAATGTCGCAAGAAAATTTCTCTCCGGTGTGAGTAGATTGATGTTGACGTAAAGAACCTGAGTATGAGAAACACTTATTGCAGACATCACACACATAAGGTTTTATTTTATTGTGTACATTTAAATGGTTCTTTAAAATGGTTTTAAAAGTAAACGTTTTTTCACAGAATTCACAAGAAAATGGCTTCTCTCCAGTGTGAATATATTGATGTCGACGTAAAGTACCTGATTCTGAAAAACACTTATTGCAGACATCACACACATAAGGTTTTACTTTATTGTGTATATTTAAATGTTTCTTTAAAGTGGTTTTAGAACTAAACGTTTTTTTACAAATGTCGCAAGAAAATATCTTCTCTCCGGTGTGAGTAGATTGATGTCGATGTAAATCACTTGACCATGAGAAACACTTATCGCAGACATCACACACATAAGGTTTTATTTTATTGTGTACATTTAAATGGCTCTTTAAAGTGGTTTTAGAACTAAACGTTTTTTCACAGAATTCACAAGAAAATGGCTTCTCTCCAGTGTGAATATATTGATGTTGACGTAAATGATGTGTTCGTGAGAAACACTTATTGCAGACATCACACACATAAGGTTTTATTTTAGTGTGTACATTTAAATGGTTCTTTAAACTGGTTTTAAAACTAAACGTTTTTTCACAGAATTCACAAGAAAATGGCTTCTCTCCAGTGTGAGTATATTGATGTTGACGTAAAGTACCTGAGTGTGAGAAACACTTATTGCAGACATCACACACATAAGGTTTTACTTTATTGTGTATATTTAAATGGCACTTTAAATTGATTTTAGAACTAAACGTTTTTTTACAAATGTGGCAAGAAAATTTCTCTCTGGTGTGAGTAGATTGATGTTGACGTAAATAACCTGTTCGTGAGAAACACTTATTGCAGACATCACACACATAAGGTTTTACTTTATTGTGTATATTTAAATGGTTTTTTAAATTGGTTTTAGAACTAAACATTTTTTTACAAATGTCGCAAGAAAATATCTTCTCTCCGGTGTGAGTATGCTCATGACGACGTAATACACTTGCTTGTGAGAAACCTCTATCGCAGACATTACACACATAAGGTTTTATCTCTTTACTGTGAATAAATTTATGTTCACGCAATCCACTCGGGTATTTGAAACCTTTGTTGCAGACATTACATACAAATGGTTTTATACCACTGTGAGTATACAAGTGCCGCTTTAAAATCTTTTTTTGACGAAATGTTTTTTTACAAAAATCACACCTTAATAAACTATCACGATTTCTCTTATCTTTCTTAGTCCTAGATATATTATTATCTTTTATTTGAGACTCAGTTGGTCTCGTTGGTACTGCGAGAGGGTTCATTGAAGCTGTTACTTTAGTCTTCACTTCCCCGACTTCATCTACGCTTTCTTCCTCCTCATCGTGATATCTCGTGAGCCGACCTATAAATAAAACATTTCATTATTTTAATGGTATAGCAGTACCGGACTCGGCATAGAAGCATGAGATATTGGGTTTGAAACCCATGCAGGCAAGTCAGTCAGTCAGTGCGTGTGTGTGCGTGTGTTTGCGTGCGTGTGTGCGCGTGCGCGCATGATTTGTGCGTCTGATTTGTCTTAGTGCATGGGTGCGGTCGTACGTGTGTGTGTTTGTCCGTGTGTGCGTTGTGCGAGCGTGCGAGTGTATTTGCGTGTCTAAAAACAAAAATCACAAGAAAGCAGTTTCTCTTCAGTGATTTGCGTAACGCAGACTAGTTACGTTACACACATAAGGCGTTAATTTTTTACATTTAACGCGTAACAAATAAGAAGGTGGCTCTCCTGGTAGGAAGACAAGCCATCGCTCCTTGAATGTTCTTAAATCATACAATAATAAACAGGCAGACAGCTCTTGTAATGCTGCAAATGTTACAAAATTATAATATGCTAACATTAGTACCGCAGTAGTTCAGCCCTTCGGCTGTTTCCGAGATACAATGATCGCCAAGACCGTTTATCAGCCGACATATAAAATAACTTTCTAATGTCAGATACATCACTTAAAGGTATTTTATATGTTTATATAATACCAGTTCTATTCAGAAAAGTTACAACCACGTGAATTCCTATTCTTGAATACAAATCTTAAAAATGTAAAATGTAATCGCCTCTGTGGTCTAGTGGTCCGGGGTTGGTGTTGACCACATAAGGTCCCGGGTTGGACAATTCAAAAAACGAGTTTTTGTAGTTTTCTGATAAAAACAAAGTTGTATAGGATTGTGTCCAGATTTAAGTTCCTGGTTGGCGATAGGCTTGCCACCTGCCACATTATGGGACTTCAGTAGTAGGGATATGGGCGTGAAGATACTTTTTTTTCTCTTAAAAATGTAATTTATTCTCTTTTAGAGAATAAATTACTCATTTAGAGGTCTCACGTTACAGGTTAACTGTTCAGTTTGGAGTGTATCTCTACTGTCTGACCCGTGATCTTCAGGAAATGTCTCTAGCATCTAACCCGTGATTTTCGGGATACGTATCTGCCTACGAACCTGTGATCATCGAGCTTTCCTCAACAGTAGAAGGTTATAACTTCCCCTTTGAGATTATTCGGAGAAGCACTTACCACTGGATCTCACACTAGCAACTTTAATTAATTTATTTACTTTATTTATTCAATGCTTTATTGTACACAATTAAAAGAGAAGTAATACATAGAGACTTATTAAAAACAGACTGTACAATGGGCGAGCTTATCCCCAACAAAAGAGATTTCTTCCAACTGACTCGAATAAGAGCAAACACAATAATTATCGAAATGTTAAAATAATGTACAATAATCATAAAACTAAGTACATATGAATATAACAGTCTTGATAATGTATCATTACTAAATCAATATGAAAATTAAGCCACATTATATTTAAAAATGAACAACAATCAATAGAAATTTAAAAAAAAATACTATGTAGACGCAGCAAGAAAAAGATTCTCTTAGACTCTTTTTGAAAATTGGAAGAGATCGACTCATACGAACTTTGGGCGGTAGTGAGTTCCATAACCTGATAGCTAGAACACGGAAAGGATTTGATAAAAATTTTGAACTGTGTGGGGACATTTAAAAAGGGCAGTAACACTTGACACCTACACGGTGAGCCAGGTGGATGCAAGAAAGAAAACCCATCACGCAGATAGCTTAGTGTATTCAGGATTAAACAGAATGTTAAAAAGTAGACAGAGTATGAGTGTTCCTACGCATCCGTATAGGAAGCCATTTAAGTTGAGCTCTAAAGCTAGAGACATGGTCATACTTCCGTAAACCAAAAATAAATCTAATACAAAGATTATGCAGCCCCTCAAATTTGTTTACCAGTTCTTCAGTAGCATCAATAAAACAAGCATTCGCATAATCAATGATAGGTAGTATGAAGCTCTGCATTAATTATATCTTTGTTTTAAAAGGAAAATAATTTTGTAAATGTTTCAAAGAGTGCAGAGCAAAGTGAACTTTTTTACTTATGCTGTTAATATGCAAATCCCATGATAAATCGTTTGAGATTGTTACACCCAAGTAACTGACTGAGTTTGATATAGGAATAACTGTGTTATCATAAACAACCTGAGGAAGGTTTATGTTACCAAGGATTTTGCACATGTACCTTCTGCCTACAATTAAAACCTTGGACTTCGATGGATTGACAGTAAGCCCAAAAGCTTTTGCCCAAGCGTGACTCATTACAAGTTCCAAATTGAGAGAATCAATAGCCTTGGCCATATCCATGACACTGAAGTGACAATAGATTTGCAAATCGTCTGCATATAAATCAAAGCTTGAAGAGATAACCTCAGTAATTTTATTTATAAAAGTAGAAAAGAGAAGGGGAGAAAGCACTCCACCTTGAGGAACAGCTGCTAGTAGATTAGCCCAATCTGAGGATAACTCATCCACTTGAATACGTTGTGAGTGACCCCGGAGATAGCTGTTAAAACAGTCAGCCTCATCATTAGATATGTTTATTGTTTAGTGATTTAAGGATAGCGATAAGAACGTCAAAGTCTACTGAGTTAAAAGTGCTGCGGAAGTAAAGAAGCACAACAATAGTTAGTTGTTTATTATCCATGGCTGAATGAATATCATCAGTTACTGGTAATTGCCTTGACAGCGCTGTGTTTAGGCCGGAAGCCAGACTGGTACGGGTCAAGTAGGCTATTTACTCACAAATGATCAGCCAGTTGAGTGTGAACAATGTGCTCGAGCACTGAATAAGTACGGTAGAATTGAAATTGGACAATAATGGGAAGTAGATATAGGATTAGAAACTTTGGGGATAGGGATTATGAATGCTTTTTTTCACTGCGATGGGAAAGTACTTGATGATAAAGAAAAATTTAAAATGTGAGTAAGTAGTTCAGGTAGAAAAAGATGAAACATTCTAGAACTAAGCTGGTCTCTTCCTAATGCGGGAGAACTAATTGAAAGCATTTGCTTCTTGACCTCAGATTCACTAAATGGTTTGAAATTAAACAATGGAAACGTCAATTTAACATGGTTGATGGGCAATAAAAAGCCAGAAGAATAACTTTGTGATTGCCTGATTGATTGTTTTATTAACACCGTAGTCAGATGCGGCACTCGCTTGAAAGAAAGAGAAACTGTCGTCTATAGACATCAATGGTGTTACTGGTGGGTTTTAAGTTTACCGAGTACTAAACCTCCCACCCTAAACACGATAACATTGTTAGAGCAGAAATAGTAAGGTAGTTGTATCATAACCGGGTGAGATGTAGCGGAACTGGACCACCTAGCAGTTACAATAGTAGTGACATGTTATGTGGTGTTTGTGTATTATAATTTAACTTAAAAAAAATATAGTCTATTCTTTATAAGGGTCCGGGGGGAGATTGCGACACAAGAAATACAAAAATTATACATGAGTATTTAAAACTTTGTAGCAGCAGAGTATATGGATCACTATGAGTACCCAATTGCCACCTTAAAATCTTTATGTTACTATAAGCTTCCCTGTGAATACCTCATATTATAATATGTACTCATTTATCTCATTCTGTTTAATCAAATCATACCACAAACTCTTATTTGAGATTCTCTTAGTCTTGTTAGCACAACAACAGGATTCTTGAACAATGCTACTGGAGTCTTCACATCCACCACTTCATCTGCGTCTGCTTTTATTACCACTTGCAAGGTCTTGTACTGACCTATAAATAAGACATCTTATACTCAGTTATCTGGTAGAACCACATTAGACCTGTCATAAACGCATGGGATTTTTGGTTTCTAAATTCTGGGTCGAAGTATTCTTTCATCTAACAGCTAAAAGAAAGCATTTAGCATTTATAAAGCAAACAGTGCATTTTACAAAAAAATGTAAAAAGTTCCTGATTTGTTCTTTTTGCCCAATTTTGGTCACTTATATTTATTTCAAATATCTATATTAAAAATAGGTCTTTACCTATAAAATTTCAATTTTTCACGAAACGAAGCATATTTAAAACAAATGCTGAAGTATTATTAAACTCATATTTTAGAAACAGTGAGTAGCTACATGTGCCTAGCCAAAGACGAGATATTTATAAAACAAATTCGCATATTGAATGCCAATTAAATCATATTCTAATGTCTAAAATCATTACCTATAAATAAATTTTGGAAAACATTGTCAGATGTACTGTTAAATAAAACATACATACTAAAACATACATATGTATTAGAGAGTTTTTAGCAGATAAGATTAAATGTTAATAAACAGAATATAAGTTTGTACAATTTACCTTGAAATTTAAATGTAATAAAAATTTAATAGTAAAATTTCTTCGTTAATTATAAAAATTGGGATTGAGCATTATATTTTGTAAATTGGAAAAATAGCTTTTTGTTGTGAAATAATACTTGTAAATATTGTAATCTATACATATAATAAAATCGTAGGAAAGTCAATGTATGTCCAGGGTAAATTCAAAAAGTACTGCATGGATTTACTTCAAATTTTGCATGAATATTACTAACAGGTCGGGTCAAAATAAAGGCTACATATTATCACGCTATCACCTACGGGGAAGAGCTGTGTGGAGTAAACGAAGTCCGTGCAAACAAAGTCGCGGGCAACAGCTAGTACATAAATAATTGTAATACATGAAATAAAAAAAAGCCCACTGAGTTTTTCCGCTGGATCTTCTCAGTGTGGGGCCACATTCCGATCCGGTAGTATTTATAAGTAAATCAACCTTTGCACACCAAATCATGGTAGAATATGTCGGTAATTTAATTTATTTTTGATAACCTGTGACACCCATATTCTTGCAAATATATTTTTTTATTTCATTTTATATAAAAAAAAAATCATACGCAGTCGAAGTCATGGGCACAGCTAGTATCTTATATAGATCCATATACTATCAAAGCTGCATGTGTCATGTCACTCAATATTTTATATTTATTTATTAATCCACTAGCGACCTGCCGCTGGTTTCACTAGCATAGTTTTTGTTCCCGAGGGAATATCGGTAAGGTTTATATAATAAAACCTTCCTCAAGAATCAATCTATCTATTAAAAAAACCGCATCAAAATCCGTTGCGTAGTTTTAAAGATTTAAGAATACATAGGGACAGACAGAGAAAGCGACTTTGTTTTATACTCTGTAGTGATTATGTCCGTTGTAACTCAGATGTGTTAAACAGCATAATTACTAGGCTATTAGGGCAACTTTTTTACCCGGTTAATTACAAGAAAGTAGTGTTATTGGATCATGCGAACGAAGCCACGGACAGTTAGTTCTTAAGAATTTTGAGTTTTCCGATTATTTTCCTTTGTATATCTTTGAAAGTCTACCTTGGTGCCAAATAGCGAGTTTCTAGGTCATCTAAAAGAGGGTTAGGTTTTTGATCTTTATAGAGGAAAGTCAGCCACAGTTAGCCACATAATCAGCCACAAAAATTGCAGTTTTTAATTGATAATAACTCAATAACTGCTTGTGCTACATATATAAAACTTTGGATTCTAGGTGAGCTAAGAGTTTTAATAAATGTGCCAAATTTCATTTATAGAAAATAAATTGAATTATTTGAACATTAATAAAAAGAAAAAAAATTGTCTTTCTATTATTTTACATTGTGTAAATATTGTTTTTGCCTCTGATTTTTGTTTCTATTTTTGTTTTCTTTGTTTTTCAAGATTAACATCTTAAAATTACAGGTTTAAAAAACGTGTCGACGGAGCACCGTTATGCAGAGCTCCTATTTCTGGGTGTGGAATCTAAAGAGAACCTAACTAACCTACTTCAACTTTTTGTAGTACAACTGATTCTACGTTATATGTGTGCATTTGTGTGTATGTAGGTATATGTTTGTAAGTATATATATGTATATTCGTGTGTATGTATGTGATATATATTTATTATCCTATATAATCCTATTTCACCGTGTTGGTCCCGGCCTCCTTTGAAGAATAGGCCAACTGCCGTTCTGCCAGGCAGGTCGTAAAAGGCGACCAATTGGCTATCGAGTCACTACCATCGTGGCTACTAGGTGGTAGAGTTCTGCATTGTCTCGCCCGGGTCTGGTACCACCGCCTTACCTATTTCTGCCGCAATAGTGTCAGTGCTTGTCACTGTCGTGTTCCGGTTTGGAGGGTAAGGTAGCCGGTAAACTTATGCATGTGGCATTAGACCTCGCCACAAGATAGCAACGCACCATTAACATCTTTGGTGTCTATAGGCGATGGTTGACTGTTTCCATCAGGAGACCTATCTGCTTGTTTGCTATCTTATGTTGTAAAAAAAAAAAAAAGATCCTAACTTAGCACCTTGTTGCAAAGGAGATGTTAAAGCACAAGCTGATTAATTTATTTTGTTTTTAGATTTTGTATCTATTGTGATGAATACCTATTATTAGTACCTTATGCTATACCATATGTTTTTATTATAATTTCGTATCATTCATGTACTGATTACGTAAACTTACCCAGCACTAAGTTGTTAAACCTGCGTGGTTTTTTTTAGTGCTAATTTATTAAACTCGTATAAAATATATTTTAACCAATAAATGAAAAAAAAACTGTGGCATTGAATGATTTTTTTTAGTAGTTTCTCGCCCCCACCCCGACCGGTTTGCCTTTTACACGTTTTATATATATTTTTAGTTATAACCTAACCTAATCTCCACAGGTAGTTCACTTACTAGTTCAGAAAGATGGTTATAAAATAAAACTAGACATTTCCGTGTGGCGGGAGTAGTATCATTAGAAAAGGGAAGCCAACCCCTATCCTACCCAACACTCAGAAATACAAAAATCGTGCGGCCCGTTTTTAATGCCAACCCTTAAACGGTTTTAAAATAGTACAGGTATAATAAGTAAATCAAATGCCATACCAGTTTCGACATTTTCTAATTCAGATTCCATTTCTGAATTATCTTCGTATTGATCATCTTCATCTACGTCTGTTTTAATCAAATCCGTTTCCAATATAATTTCTGAAGTACATTGAAACGAATAATAATCTGCATCTTGCTCTATTTTAATTTTCGTGGACATTTTGACTGTTACCTACTGAATATTTGAGCCATTGAGCCTTGAGGTTTTAGATCATTTAAATATAGTAATACACATATTTATCTATGATTTAAATTGAATTTTTATTTTAAGCACCAAAGACTAAAGAGTATACAAATCAATACTATTTTTTTTTCTTTCTTTAATGGCAAACGTTTGTGAACATCAATGCCAATGACAAAACAGACGGGAAAACTTTTTGTAAATAAGAAAAACCTAAAAACGATTTTTTTTTATATTCAGTAAAGTTAGATCAATATTAACAAATATATATTAGAATCAAATTAATTATATACATTTTTTAAATAATATATACACTATATTACAGTGACAATTAGATTGATATATTGTTATTTAAAACAAACATAGATAGTAATTTATAAATTTTATAACTTTTATAAAATAAAAGAAAAGGTATAGATACAGGCAGCGGAATTTTTAAAAATCAATACTATGTTAAGCACTCATAATATATACTAGTCTATGTTTCTAGTACTCTAATCTAATTAGTCTGTACACTGTGCATAGCTTTGGTCAGAGTATAGAAATAATATTGTTTTGCTTTGGTGCATAGCACAGAACAATATACTCCTACCGGGAAGAAGTGAACCTTCATAGACCAAAAATGCAAACACAACCTTACACACCTACGCGGCAGTAGTGCCATGGCGGATTAGCAGTAGAAACTTATAGGGGGGAGAGCTACTCACAGAGTGGAAGGCAGCTACTCACAGGGGGGGTGAGCTACTCACAGAGGAGGGAACGAATATGGGCGGGAATTTTTGAAATCTAGATAAAATATTTTTTTATTGATAAGGAGTTGCTTTGCCCCTAAAATACTTGTAGATTTTAGGGGCAAAGCAACTTCTTATCAATATTGAGTAAGGAAACTACATTGGTTAAAAAAGCAACAAGTAAAACAGAAAATATTTTGTGTTCATATGTTTATTTATTTCAACTTTTATTTTTCTTATAAAAACCTTTCTTCTTTCTTCATCCTTCATTTTCTTATTAGTGTATCTTTTTATACGTATAAAAATCACTCAAACGTTGCTGTTATTGTTTACTCACTATTTAATATTATTAATCGCTGATTAATGAAACCTGTGATAAGCCACGGTAAAGTCTTCAGCGCGTGTTTTACCAAACTTTGCACATTTTGTTTACTTGTTCGCTTTTTGCTAATTTGATAGAAATATCTCTGAATACCAAACAGACAAAATGTCGTGGTGTAGCTTAAAACGTCCTTCCGTACAAAATTTGGAAATTATATGCACTTGAGTAAAAGTTCAAAACTTATTTAACGTTGGAATTCTAGGATAATACGTGTTTTTAACTTTTACGCCTCACTTTAAGATAGAAAACGCCCTGGCTTCACGACACTATATATGTCCTTATGTAACATGTGAAAACTATGTATAATATAGTCAAACGATAATTCAAAACTTTACTGCAGCTTTATAATCTTTAAATTACAATTATGATCGCCTAATACAGTTTAAGCAAATAATTATCGTAAGTCGTAACATAAAGAACTTCACATTTCCCAAGAACAATTTTTTTTTTTTTTTTTTTTTTTTTTTGGCATGGGCGTTAAGCAACTGCCATGATCAAGTAAAACGAGGAAACATATTTTAGACAATAAACTAGGATTTGGAATTTGGATTGACAGGAAAATAGAGGATCTGAAAGTAATCAAAATAACATAGATACTAAAATTATAAATTATTTACAACAATAATATTTAAATAAATATATACAGAGATAATACTTAGTTATTTGTATAATATTTACAAGTGGGTTAATATTAATTTGGTATTAGATACTAAATGTATCTAACTACGCTTAAATATTAATATTATTTTCTTGAATGAATAATGAAAGAATATTATACATACAAGGGTTTAATAACAGGGTTAGAATGGATGTAGGTAAAGGAATGTCATTAGAATATAGATTGTTATATAATGATGAATGATTGTATTTAGGACAAGCAAAAAATATATGATTGAGATCTCCAATATCAGTGCCACACTCACAAACATTGCTATCTTTGATGTGTAGCTTGAAGAGGTGTTCAGGAGAATTAGTGTGACCAAGCCTCATTCTGGTGATAACAGATGTTGACAACTTATTTAATTTCACTACAGAAAACCAAGGTTTAGAAGGTATCAATGGTTGTAATTTGGAATAAGTTTTGCCTTTCACCAATGTACCACTATCCCAGACACTTTGCCATGACTGCTTAAGATGGAGTTTAGGGAGAGCAGCTAGATCATGGCAATAATTAATGTAGGGGTATAAATCACCACACTGAACTGCCTCTTTAGCACACCGATCAGCTCGCTCATTTCCAGTGATATTACAATGACTTGGAACCCAGGCAAAGTAAATAATATGATTATATTTAAAAGTACATTTGTATAAAAGATTTCTTAAGTCTAAAATAATAGGAGGAATAAATTTGGATTTTAAAGGGAACTTTTGCAAACAATGTAGAACACTCAGTGAATCAGTCAGAATCATACACTTGGGTAGTTTCATAATGTGTATGTATTCTACAGCTTTATAAAGTCCATAACATTCACCTGTAAATACAGATGCTTCCGGTGGAAATTTGATTTTTTGAACAATATTGTACTGTTTATGGTATACACCTATTCCAACATTACTATTATTTTTGGATGCATCAGTAAAAATCAAATGAAAATCTTGCCATTTTTCATTGATAATATTGTTAAAATATTGATTGGCATACAAAGATTGTTTATCTATACCTAAATTTACTACAACAGGCTGCAGAGTTAATGATTCATAATTGTGTTTATATAAGGGATTTATAGGGGATGTAAAAGTAAAAGGCTTAAGGCTGTGATATTTCATATAGCTGTATACAAGGGCTGGGATTGTTTTGTGTTTCCAATACTTATCTGACATTAAATCACTAAGACTAGAGAGCTTTGTAAGCAGAGGGTGATTTTGTGATTCCAAAATGCGAAGGAAAAACCTGTCAGATAGATATTTACGTCGTAAATGTAATGGAGGTTCAGCACATTCTACTTGTAGGGCAGAAACAGGGCTGGATTTCATTGCTCCTAGAACAATTCGTAATGCTTTAATTTGAACAGAGTCAATTTTCTTTAGACCTATCTTACTACATGGTTCTAGTAAAAACATTCCATAATCCAATAAACTTCTTATTAATGCATTATACATAAGTTTTAATGTAGATGGGTGTGCACCCCACCAAACCCCAGAAACACATCTCATTAAATTGATATTACGTTCACACTTTGCTGCTATATACTCACAATGATCTAGTCCTTGAAGTTTATTATCTAGTATTATACCTAAGAATTTTGTTTTCGATTTAACAGGAATTGAACTATTTTTGTAAGTAATATTTATAGGGGGTGGAAATTTTGTGCGAGAAAATAAAACTATGGAACTTTTAGAAACAGAAATATCAAGACCATTGTTATTAAGCCAAGTCTGTAGGGATAGAATAGACATGGAAAGATTATCACAAGCCATCTGTATAGATTTGTCAGTTGAGTATAAAAGGAGGTCATCAGCATACTGAAGAACATTTACATTGCTAGTTGCTACAGTTTCTATATCATATGAGTATATGTTGTAAAGGATTGGACTTAAAACAGAACCTTGTGGAAGACCTTTATATTGTTGTCTTTTTAAATTATTAGGGTCATTTGCTAAATTAATAGTTCTATTGTATACAATATTCATAATAACATTAATTAAATAAAATGGTATGTTTAATTTCACTAGCTTATTTTTCAGAATTGATAGAATTACATTATCATATGCTGAGGATATATCTAAAAAAGCTGCTAAAACAGATTTGTTATGAGTAAAAGCTAATCTAATATCAGTTATAAGTAAGCTAATATTATCTATGGTGCTCTTTCCTCTCCTAAAACCATACTGACTTTGACTTAATAAATTTCTGCTTTCAATAAACCATTCTAAGCGAAGTTTGACAAGGTGCTCTAGAATTTTCAACATAACTGATGAAAGCACAATGGGTCTGTATGAAAAAGGGTCAGAAGGGTTTTTATCAGGTTTAAGGATAGGGATAACAGAATGTGACTTCCATGTCTGAGGTATATTACCTGTAGAAACAAGGGAGTTCATAACCTTTAATAAGTATGATAGAGATTTATCAGTCATGTTATTTAAAAATGAGTAGTTAATATTATCCCATCCAGGAGTAGAGTCTTTAACATTTTGAAGGATACCTTTAAGCTCAAATAACGTAAAAGGGGAAAAATTGTCTGAAGAAGAAGTAGAAGGAAGAGAAAGGATACATTCTGGTACTGTAGGTGGAGCAAGATGATCTATCAGCTGATTTATTAACAATGGACACATTTCATTATTATTAGAAACCTTATAGGCAGATCTAAATTTTCTTATGTTTAACCATACACTTGAAGGTTTTGTTTGGGGTGATAAGGAAGAGCAGAATTTCTTCCAACCTTCAGCTTTTTTCTTTTTTAATAATCGACGAGTAGTTTTTATAATATTAGTGAGAATATTAAAATTTTCTGTAGTTGTATACTGACAATAAAATTTTTCAGCAGCTTTCCTTTCCTTAATAGCGTCTGAGCACTCTTTGTCCCACCAAGGTGGCGTATTTATTTTCTTAGTTAATTGTTTTTTAATGGGAAAAGTGTTTTCAGCTGATTTTATAATTAATTGAGTAAAGGCTTCTGCACAAGAAGAGTCATTATATGAGGAAATGTTAGGCAAAACATTAACACCAACTTCCATCAAATTATTAAACTTGTGCCAATCCGGGTTATGCAAATTATATTTGAAATATGATGTAGATTTAGGTGAAGTTTTATGATATGCGGAAGGGAAATTTATTATTATGGGGAAGTGATCACTTCCAAACGTAAATGGGAGTGTGTACCATGTCAAAGAAGGTGCTAAATTGGGACTGCAAATGGACAGGTCTATAGCGCTTTTGCCTTCGGAGGGTTTTGTGCGACGAGTGGGAGAACCGTTGTTTAAAATACATAAATTTAATTCTTCAATGACTTTCAAAAGTTCTTCACCATAATAATTACTGGAGGAACAACCCCAGGCTTGATGATGAGAATTAAAATCACCTAACACAATAAAGGGTTTAGGTAGTATGGCTAATAGGTTATTAAGTTCTGTCAAAATATTCAAATTTGGATGTGGAATATAAAGTGACACGAAACAAATATTATTTACATTAACAGCTAATATAGACATATTTACAGTATGTACAGGAAGATTAACAATGGAAAAATTATATCCTTTTTTGATCATGATGGCTACACCTCCATAACCATCAGATCTATCTTCTCGGATACTAGTGTATCCAGAGAATTTAAAAGTACAACTTGGTCTTAACCAAGTTTCTGAAAGAGCCACTAAAAATGGCTCATATTTATTTAATAAGTGAATTAATTCACTTTTCTTGTTGGTGATGCTCTGCGAGTTCCATTGAAGAATTTTGGCTTGACTGTCCATGATCACCATTAAATTTAGAATAATTAATTAAACTTTCTGTCATTAAAGCAGCGTTGGACGGTGTTATTACTTCGGACTGAGATAAAAATTTAATAAAAGATATAATCATGCCTATTGAGGCTGATTCTTGATTATTGTTATTATTTTTTGTCAACAAAGTACCATTTTCTCTAGAATTAGTGGAATTATATTCATTAATAACTGAATTTTGGAAATCATAGTCATAACTCTTACTGACTTTTGTATGGGGTTTAGGTTTCTGAAATATTGTTTTTTTGTATGACCTATGGGATTGTTCTTGCGAATCTAAGTTTTTTTTCAAAAGTGGATGAAGAGCAGTTTTAATAGGTGTTGAGATGGCATCAGCATATGATTTGGAGACCGGGGGATAATTTTTTGATGCCTCGGCATAAGAGACACAGTTTTGAGCCATAAACATTTTAATGTTTTTTTGTCTTAAATGTTCTGGGCATGATTTGCTAGTGGCAAAGTGAGATCCCTTACATAAACAACAATTTACATTGAAATCAGCCTCGCTAGTACAAGAGTCTCCACAATGATCCTTTCCACATTTAAAGCATCTTGGGTTGGATCTGCAAGTTATTTTAGTATGACCGTACCTACAGCATTTATAGCATTGTATAGTAGGGTAAATGTATAAATCTACTGGGAGAGCATTATAACAAACGTAGACACGTTTCGGTAAAGTCTGTCCATCAAAAGTTACGACAACTGTCTCTGTTGGTTTCCAGGTAGTGTTATCATTAATAGTTATTTTACGGTTTATTCTTCTAACCTTTATTATTTTTCCACAACCAATGGGAACCTTAACATTATTAGCAATTTCCTCAGGTGACCAGTCTGAGGGAACACCTCTAATTACTCCTACTCGTGAAACGTTAAATGATGGGATAAAAGCTTTGAAGTTTTTATTTGAGAGATTAGGGTCATTAATAAAGTGGTTTGCGTCATTGTGGTCCGAAAATGATAGAGATAATCGGTTGCGTCCAATTTTCTTGAGGCTACCATCAATTATATTTTTAAAAGTATTATTTTTAAGGAATCGCCCAAACGAGACTGGATGTAGAGTAACATTATCAGTCGGAGATGTAATAACTCTTTGGACATGAATAACGTAAGGTCCAAGGTCTGTAGATTCATACTGTGTGCGGTAGTTAATATAATCTTTAGGTTTTTGGGGTTCCTTACTATTTGTTAGGGGGTTTGACAAATCTTTCATTGTAACATTATCATTTACATTATTATCACCAGTAATAAATGAGGCGCCCGAAGCATTATTTATATCTGAGATTTCAGAAACAGAGTGAGAGCACTGACAGTCAGTAGATTTCAATTCATTGTTGCGCTTTTTGCGCCGTTTATTGCAGTGTTTGCATATTTTATTAGATGTATGAGATCTTTTCCTGTTAGTTGTTTAAGTTGAAGAAAGCGAAGTATCTGTATCGACACTACTCTCATCTATAGTAACATAGTGCGCTACCTGGAGAGGTCCACCTCCAGGATCGTCAGGGGGTTTGTTCATTTTAAAAAGTGAAAAGGAGACTTACCTACTTTAAACTGATAGTAAAACTAATGATATTTACATAAAATTAAATATTTACACAAATAAAACTAATATCGATCCTCTGTTTCGCTAAATAATAATATAAAAAGTCGCAGAACCAAAAATGACGTCCGCCAAATTTTATGTTTCCCGCGCTTTTTTCAAGAACAATTATTAAAAAATAAAAATGGCTACCTGTAGACCACAGATGTAGACTATGGTTGTATTCAGTACAACTGCTTACCTTAGAAATCTAAGTCAGACTAACAGAATTCTGAAGAAGACAGGGCACTCTGTAGATCCAAGACATATTCTAATGCTCGCTTTTACTTTGTAAGACAAGGCGCCATTGTATGATTCTAATACCTTTTCTATAGGTTTTGACAATTATTAGAGACAAAAAACACATGCTTTAGAAATAGTAGAAAGCTAAATGTGCCTTGCCAAGTACTCAATGTTTATCATTGATATAAAATACCCAAGATACACAGTTCCGAACAAAACTGACACTCAAAACTGTCGCTAATTCAGTCTAAAAAGTTTATAGTTATGGCACAAACGTGTTTTTGCACATTCAACTTAAACGCAAGATTTAAAGTCATTTTTAAAAAACAATGTACAAAAAGCAATAAAATTTTTCACTTAAGTTAGCCGGTAGGACAAGGCATATGTGGAGTCGAATATAAATATTTTTATACATTGAGGTAGTATTTTAAGGGTTTGTAAAATTTACATAAAAAAAATCTTGTCGAAAATCTGTTTTTGCGTAGAAAATTTTTATATCAATAAAACAAATAATGACCATTAAAATAATTTATTTATATTTCAAACGTTATAGGTTATTGGTTCTATTACACAGAATCTACACAAAAATGCAAACTGTGGGTTTATAGCCATGTAGTATTTGACGCTTGATATTGATACATTTAGTTTGCATAGTCTAATAGATTTAGAATATACTGAAATAGGAAATTTACTGCAATGGTGACTATGACTACGTTATAAATTTCATAGATTCTTACATGATAACAGACACGATTTTTTTTCAGACTTATGTAATGTATCGACAACATAGTAAGGAAACGCATTAATTTCCTAGAAATATGTTTAGCTTGTCGTAGAATTCTCGTTTTGAATTAGATTTCAGTTTTTCTGTTTTTTTTTTTGCAGTATGATGTAAACGAACATTTGTTTAGTTACAGTATCTGCAGACGTACGAGCAAATACTGCCCATAGACATTTGAGACACAATAGGTTAGTTGCTAATGCGATGTCGGCTTCTGAAAATTTTATTGACCCTCGTATAAAAAATTCCAATAAAACAATTTAGAGCTAAAAAATTGTGTTCAATGTTATTCGGAAGATCAAACTCGTTGATGATTTTGAAAAAATATACATCTTTTCAAATACTGAATAACTAAGTATCATTAAAAAAAAAAACATTGGATTTTTGAAATTTTTTAATTAATTAGTCTAAGCATAGGCTTAGGCACAGTTATTTTCTTTGAGGTTAAAATACTAATATTTAACGGGAAGTTTCAGGTGGCCTGTAGGGTCAACCAGCTCACAGATTTTTTTAATATAGTTACATTAGTTGGTTACATAGGTGTGTTACATACACAGAAATCCTAATAGATACGTATATTTAGTTTGGAGTATAGTTTAGTACATATAATATTATTGCCAAAGGTAATTTTAGATTAGATATTTCCTGTTAATTATAAATTTCTTTTATAATTACGTTAGTTTTTTCGATAGGTGTGTTACTAATAGGTATTTTTAGTTTGAGGTACAGTTAGTTATGATATTAGGTATAAAAAATTTAGAAGTCGTAGGAAGTTCAGGTCTTACGTTTTTTACTTACATTTTAATAACAAAAATGTCGTATATAAATAATTAAGATGAATATGTAAATATTATTTTAACGTACTAGCGGCCCACCCAGCAATGTAGAGATTTTTAATAAAATAAAGAAAGGTTAAATAAGTTCTAAAGTAAATATGCGCGAGCAAAGCCGCTGGTAACAGCTAGTATGCAAATAAAACAACTCGTACATATAAACAGTCACTTAAAATTTATACGAGATTAGCTGCATTTCTCTGCATTAGGATAAAAGTATTCTATGTGCTATTCCAGGTCATCTTATATCCGAGTCCAAATCCAAATTGGTACAGCCATTTTTTACGTGATTGATTATCAAACATCCAAACATACAAACTTTAACATTTATAATATGTATAGTATAAGATATCCGCAATCAAAAACAACATTTTTAAAAAAATAAATTATCTACACTAGGCCACTTTCTATGCACTTTTGTGGTATCTGTTATTGAAAAAGAATCGCACTTTGAGGTTTGAGCTTTGACATAGTAGTTTAAATTCATGTCTAGATGTGATCTACCATTAAAATACCATTTTATAAACATTTAGAAAAAAAAAGGATAGAAAATATATGTATTAGAATTTTATTACTGCTAACGCCATCTATTATGAAACTAACGAGTTAAAACGCTAGGTAACGAGTTAAAATGCTACTTTGGCGCAGTAGATTTAATTTATTTTCATTCACTCCATTTCAATACAATATTAATCTATTAATACACTTGTACTTTTTAACTTCCTGCTACGTATGTGGATAAGGAAGTTACTGATTTTGCTCCGATTTTCAAAAATCAAATTTTCACCAGATGTCCGCGTTTTGAGGTCCTAGGAACATTTTTCGACTATTTTTTGGATGACGTCAGTATGTCTGCATGTATGTATGTGTGTGTGTGTTCATGTGTGTGTATGTCATAACTTTTGAACGGCTGGACCGATCGAAAAGCGCTTGATGGCATTCGATTGGATTCCACTCAACTTAGACTTCCTGAAAATTTGAACCAAATGGGCCCAAGGGATTTTGATAAAATTTTGAAAAAATCCAAAAATAAATTTTGGTGAAACAGATATTTTTAATATAACTTCCAGATTAATGTACTGATTGAGTACAAAAACTAATCAGCTATATTTTAAAAAAAAAAAAAGTCTAATGCATAAATTGCATCAAATCGGTTTGTCTATTTGGAAGTAATCGTTGACGAAAATTTTGAAAAAACTCTTTTTTCGACATAACTTCGAAATATTTCAACCAATCATTTTTTAGTATTCTACAATATTTTAGTACTAAAAAAATTACGTCGAATGCCGTTTTATAAATCAAAATCGAATCTTATTTTCAAAAATTACAGCTTTACAAATATTAAAATTACGTTGTTTTTAGCAAACATACTTAATGTTTTTGAAATAACTTTCAGGCTAATATACCGATTGACATCAAAATCTTATCAGCTGTTCTCATTTAAAAACTGCGTCAAGTATCGTTAATTCGATAAAAATCAGTCTCTTTGTTTGGAATCTATCAATGACGAAAATTTTTGAAAACAATGTTTTTTTGACATTGCTTTGAAATTTTTTAACCTACCAATTATTTAGCTAAAGCAATTGTTAAATTGAGTTGAATGCCATTTGAAATTGACCATTTGAAATTTGATCAATTTGATCATCGTGTCCATAATATACAGTATTTCAAAAATCTATGT
The DNA here is from genome assembly GCA_036924255.1 of Apodemia mormo. Classification (NCBI taxonomy): domain Eukaryota; kingdom Metazoa; phylum Arthropoda; class Insecta; order Lepidoptera; family Riodinidae; genus Apodemia; species Apodemia mormo. The sequence continues at coordinate 6,588,960 of JAUPFN010000028.1, forward strand.
AATGCCAGTTTTATCAAAATAAACTGCATGTATGATTGTTTCGTTGGTTCATTCGTGTTTTCTTGCTGTTTTTTGTGACTTGGCAATTGAGATATTTCAATATTTCTTAGAACTAAAAAAATCTATACTTATAGTTTTTACTCTTTTGAGCTTAAAATACCTTAATTTAGCGGGAAATTTCAGAGATGGTCTGCAAGGTCAACCGTTTACAGATTTTTCGCAATATGATTATTGTGAAACAGTACAAGTGTATTAATTGATTAATATTGTATTGAGATCAATTTTCAATCTTAGCCCGAGGGTAAAAAGCTAAAAAAAGGTATGGTCATGCCCGTATCCCCGAACAGGTAGGCAAAGCTACAATGTGTGCATCCACCACTAGCCGAAGATACGTCTTAGTCCCACAACGTGATAGGTGACCAGCTTAACGCTAACCGGGCACCTTTCTAATCTCGGGCATCGTTGTTTTTATTAGAAAATTGAAAAAAAAAAAACACATTGACTTGGGAATCGAACCCCGAGGGTTTCTCTGAGAGAAAAATTCGAAAAAATTTTTTCGCTGAGTTTAGTTTAATGAGTGCATTTTTTATTTTGAAAATCGATCTTATCTTAGCAAAATGTTAAAAATACGTTTTTCTTTATAAGATTAACTTTCATTTTTCATACCCATTTTTCCTTCAAAACTCTTTTGCAAGAAAGCTACCACAAATAAAAATTGATTTCTATCAATATTAGGCTTTAAGAGCGAAGTGGTGGCGCGAGATGGATCTTGAGTTGCATTATAATATGCATATGGTAGACGGTAGACCGTACTATATTATACAGGTAGACCAGAAAATATGGTGTAAAATTTTAGTAGATAACCTTTATATTTGTTCTTTGTAGATAACATTGATAATAATAAAAATCGTGTTTTTAATAAATCAAGAAAATTTTAAAGAAAATTAATTTTCTTAAAAAAATCTCTAAAAAAAATTGTCTTAGAAATATGTTATTTTATTTTGGTTTTTTTTCCTGCGCCCTTCTAGACCAAAGCCTGATGACTCCTTTGATGGGAATATAATTTTTGGGTAAAAATACGCTGGCTTTTTTTAGGTTAAATAATTATAAATGAAGTCCATACATTAAAAGATGTAATTCTCATAAAAATACGTTCCTAACAATATTACTAGGTAGTATTACTTTGCGAGCCCTTACAAAGTTCTGCTTTTTGCTAGTTAAATCAAAAAGTAACCATTCTTAATGCAACCTGTGCCTTCCACTTAAGAAATCGTTATCAACAACACGTGTAAACAGAACAAAATTCGATGCTACTTATGATTTACTATTGTTATATTAAAAGTTTCGTAATATATCTCCAAATTTCATCGTAAGAATCACAATTATATATTGTTATTTTATATTCGTACAAATAGAATAAAAAGAATCACCTTACTTGGTCCTCAAAATAAGTAACAATATAATGAAACATTTTAAAATCGTCAAATTGATGTCCTCTTCTCTTTTAGCAGTTGGTTAACAACTATAAAAGGTATTCAAAATGATTAATGAAAAAAATTAATCGTATTAAAAAAAATTAACTTAATAATGAAAAGAAGTCGACTACACTAATAATAACAGGATCAATTTGTATTATTCGACTAAATTAAAAGGAGGTTGTAATGCACTCTCCTTTTACTAAAAAAGTGACCATTGAAATTTTGTCGTATTATATTTGGAGCGTCGAGTACATTTTTCAAAAAAAAAAATCTTTATTCATAAACTGGTTTACATAAAAACATGCGAGTCGATCGGTGTCTCCTTTTAAGTACATTTGCACTTGTGTTAGGAGGCACCTCTCTTCCGTTACAAAAGATTGTTATCTATTTTAAGGCTATCGATACACCGGGAAAAATATTATTTTATCTAAAATTTGGAAACATGAATTTATCAGTCATGTATGTGTGTGTGTGTATGCGTGTGTGTATGTGTGTGTGTTTATGTGTATGTTTGTGTGTGTGTGTATGTGTGTGTGTATGTATGTGTGAGTGCATATTTTTGTGCCGTATCTCGCTTTTTAATATTTTAGACTATTATATACAATCTATTACATATATAAAAAAAAATAATTAAGAACAACTATGCCATTTTCTTGCATAATCTTCTTGCAAATTCTTGCATAAAGAGGTGTAGTTCTGTGACGTGTCCGCGTGTCACTACACCGCAGTAGCGAGGTGTAGTTCTGTGACGTGTCCGCGTGTCACTACACCGCGATAGCGAGGTGTAGTTCTGTGACGTGTCCGCGTGTCACTACACCGCGGTGGCGAGGTGTAGTTCTGTGACGTGTCCGCGTGTCACTACACCGCGGTAGCGAGGTGTAGCTCTATGATGTGTCCGCGTGTCACTACACCGCGGTAGCGAGGTGTAGTTCTGTGACGTGTCCGCGTGTCACTACACCGCGGTAGCGAGGTGTAGTTCTGTGACGTGTACGCGTGTCACTACACCGCGGTAGCGAGGTGTAGTTCTGTGACGTGTCCGCGTGTCACTACACCGCGGTAGCGAGGTGTAGTTCTGTGACGTGTACGCGTGTCACTACACCGCGGTAGCGAGGTGTAGTTCTGTGACGTGTCCGCGTGTCACTACACCGCGGTAGCGAGGTGTAGTTCTGTGACGTGTCCGCGTGTCACTACACCGCGGTGGCGAGGTGTAGTTCTGTGACGTGTCCGCGTGTCACTACACCGCGGTAGCGAGGTGTAGTTCTGTGACGTGTCCGTGTGTCACTACACCGCGGTGGCGAGGTGTAGTTCTGTGACGTGTCCGCGTGTCACTACACCGCGGTGGCGAGGTGTAGTTCTGTGACGTGTCCGCGTGTCACTACACCGCGGTAGCGAGGTGTAGTTCTGTGACGTGTCCGCGTGTCACTACACCGCGGTGGCGAGGTGTAGTTCTGTGACGTGTCCGCGTGTCACTACACCGCGGTAGCGAATATAGTTCTGTGACGTGTCCGTGTGTCACTACACCGCGGTAGCGAATATAGTTCTGTGACGTGTCCGCGTGTCACTACACCGCGGTAGCGAGGTGTAGTTCTGTGACGTGTCCGCGTGTCACTGCACCGCGGTAGCGAGGTGTAGTACTGTGACGTGTCCGCGTGTCACTACACCGCGGTGGCAGGTGTAGTTCTGTGACGTGTCCGCGTGTCACTACACCGCGGTAGCGAGGTGTAGTACTGTGACGTGTCCGCGTGTCACTACACCGCGGTAACGAGGTGTAGTACTGGACGTGTCCGTGTGTCACTACACCGCGGTAGCGAGGTGTAGTTCTGTGACATGTCGCCGGGTCTGGCGCCGCCGCTCGCCTGTTCCTGCCACAATAGCGACACTGTGGAGCTGGCCGCGCCAGAGCCGAAGGCAAGACTGCCGGTACACTTGTACAAGAAACATTGCATTCCTACGACATGAGCGGCAATGCACTATTAACATCTTTGATGTGTAAAGACGGTAGGAAATCCACTTGTTTGTTTGTGATTCTATGATATTAAAAATATTTTACCGTGGATCATCATAATCCTTTAAAATACATTTGTCTTGAAAGGAATAAAATAGTAAAACAAGTACCTAGTTTGTAAGGAAAAATTTATTACATTGTAATAAACTTGTATAATCTACGCTAACGTTTAATACAATCGTCAAGAGTGCAGTTACATCAAAGTTAATTTGGACAAAATTAAGTTTTTCCGTTTTACTAAAACTTGAGTCTCAGGAGCACCGTTTCGTAATGCGACGCAAAATCAGAGATTTGCATTTAGAAAAATTCCTAAATAGGGGTTTTTAGGTGCTAATCAAGTGCCAAGTTTAATAATTAGATGGTCTAAATTTTGCCCAATATACAGTACGCGTTGCTGTCAAAACGTATCGTTATCAACGCAGCGACGATAATAGATATACGATACATATTATTAGTGAGGAATTTACAAATATGAAAGTGATGTCGATGATGTGATGTCGTGATGAATAAGTGACGTTATTCAAACCAAACTAAAATCAAATATCAGGTCTTCTGAAAATGAAAATAAAACAAACTCAGGCTTAGAAACTAGTTGATAATTAATTGCTTTAGAAAACACGCAACACACCCTCGCACGCACACACACACACACACACACGCGCGCGCACATACACACACACACACACACGCGTGCGCGCACACACACACACCACACACCCACACACCACAATTAAAACAGTACATACCCCCGTACTGTTACGGGCGTGTAAAGTCTACAGAGACATTATTGACATTTACAAAATTATTTTGCTTTAGAGTGAATGGATTTTTTATGTTTACGCAAATTACTAGGGAATGAGTAACACTTGTTGCAGACATTACACACATACTGCTTTATTTTACTGTGTACATTTAAATGGCTCTTCAAATTTCGTTTACTACTAAACGTTTTTTTACAGAAGTCACAAGAGAATAGCTTCTCTCTAGTGTGAGTAATTTGATGTCGATGTAAATCATTTTTATGCACAAATGTTCTTTTACACAAGTCACAAGCATACGGTCTCTCTCTGATGTGAGTATATTTATGACGAAGTAATTCACTTGGTTGTGAGAAACCTTTATCACAGACATTACACACATTTATTTTATAATGTACATTTAAATGTCTTCGTAAATCACTTTTACACCTAAATGATTTTCTACACAAATCACAAGTGTACGGTTTCTCATCAGTGTGAATATATTCGTGACTACGTAATCTACATGGTTGTGAGAAACCTTTATTGCAGACATTACACACGTAAGATTTTGTTTTATAATGTACATAATTTCTTAAATGTCTTAGTAAATTATTTTTTTCTATAAATGTGTGTCTACACAAGTCACAAGTGAACAGATTCTCTCCGGTGTGCATAAGTACATGACGACGTAAATCACTTGATTGTAAAAAACCTCTATCACAGACATTACACCTGTAATGTTTTATTTTATAATGTACATTTAAATGCAACGGTAAATAATGTTTATGCCTAAATGTTTTTTTACAAATATCACAAGTATACGGTTTCTCTTTGGTGTGAATATAATTGTGACTACGTAAAGCACTTGATTGTGAGAAACGTTTATCGCAGACATTACACACATAAGGTTTTATTTTATAATGTACATTTAAATGTTTCCGTAAATCATTTTTATGGCAAAATGGTTTTTTACACAAATCACAAGTACACGGTTTCTCTTTGGTGTGTGTAAATTTATGACGACGTAAAATACTTATGTGTGAGAAACCTCTATCGCAGACATTACACACATAAGGTTTTATTCCATAGTGTATATTTAAATGCCTTTGTAAACAGCCCTTTCGACTGAAAGTTTTTCTACACAAGTCACAAGTGAACGGTTTTTCTCCGGTGTGAGTATGTTCATGACGACGTAAAACACTTATATCTGAAAAACCTCTATTGCAGACATTACATACATAAGGTTTTATTTTATAATGTATACTATTTAAATGTATTATTAAACCAATTTTTTGTCTAAATGTTTCTCTACACAAGTCACAAGCAAATGGTTTTTCTCCTGTGTGAGTGTATTTATGTTGACGTAACCCACTTGATTTATAGAAACCTCTATCGCAGACATTACATACATACGGTTTTATATTACTGTGAGTAAACAAGTGCTTCTTTAAATTCTTCATTTGGCGAAAAGCTTTTTTACAAACATCACACTTGTATGATCTATCTTCATTTCTTTTATTTTTTTTAGTTCCAAACATATAATAAGTTTTTAACTGAGATTCTGTTAGTCTCGTTAGTACAACGATGGGATTCATTGAAGCTGTTATTTCAGTATTCACATCTGCCACTTCATACATGCATTCTTTTTCCTCTTGTTGGAATCTCGTTAACTGACCTATAAATAAAACATTCTATTATTGAAATGGTAAAGCAATACATGACTCGGCACAGAAGTTATTGAGAGATATTAACATAAGAGGAATTGGGGTTACTACCAGGTCGGGCAATATCTTCTTCGTACAATAACAAACTCCTTTAAATTTTAAAATCATTTACTTTGGTAGCCCAACTGAAATGTTCGCATGACGTCACTATGTAACATAAAAGCCGTATTTGCCCATCACAATAATGCGGACTAAGAAGAGTTTTTTTTTATTATTATTATTATTTAATATTTTATTGTACACAATTAAAAGAGAAGTAGTACATAGAGACTTATTAAAAACAGACTGTACAGGGCTGTACAGGGCGAGCTTATCCCCAATAAAAGAGATTTCTTCCAGCTGACCCAAATAAGAGTAAACACAATAATTATTGAAATATTAAAATAGTGTACAATAATCATAAAACTAGATACATATGAATATAACATTCTTGATACATTAAATTTAGCCACATCATATTTAAAAATGAACAACAATCGATGGAAATGAAAGAAAAAAAAATACTATGTAGACCCAGCAAAAAAATGTTCTCTTAGACTCTTTTTGGAAATTGGAAGAGATTGACTCATACGAATCTTGGGCAGTAGTGAGTTCCACAACCTGACAGCTTGAACATGGAAAGAATTTGATAAAAATTTTGAACTGTGCGGGGGACATTTTAAAAGGGTAGGACATTTTAAAAGTTTGACTGTTTTGTACTATGAACATTTAACCTATTTAAGGCCAATGAAGGATATATTCCCACCACAGGTTTACCACAATAAAATGGGTGTTCCGGTGCAGCCCGGCCACAGTCAATTTTGTAATTTATAGACATAAAATTTAAATGTTCTTTTAATGTTCTTGCAGTACCAATGAATAAATTAAATGTACCTCAAGTATATCTCCTTAAAAGAGCACTTTTTGGTGGCCGGGAAGTAACGTATACGCTGCAGCCCGGCCACGGTTATATTTTCCAGTAGGATGCTCAGAATGTTCTTAAATATAAGCCAAATAAATGTTCCATTTGCGTTCTTTGGTTTTTTGAATGTAATATACGAACAAAAACGACTATATAAACAAAAACTGATTTCAAATTAAAATGTGCACTTAGCGCCTGTAGATTTAAAATAGCAAATCTGCTTATTTGTAAAAAGCTGCTATCGCAATTTTTTTAGGAGCAATTCTCTAGAAAACCAGACGCAAAGAAAAACAGTAAAACAGTTTTGATTGTAAAACGATGGTGCATTTTCCTATATGATATATAATTATTATAAACAAAGTAATTATAAATATATTATATGTATCTAGATGTACGTGATTGCATTAATAATTTTGTAGTGAATGGGTACTTAGTCTGTTATATCTAATTAAAATATTTATAAAATTAATCGCCCCGTTGGTCGAGTGGTTAGCGACTCTGACTACACAATCGACGGGGCTCAGGTTCGATCTCTGACGGGGACAAGCATTTGTGTGATGAGTATAAATGTTTGTATTTCCGGGTTTGGGTGTTTATTAAATATGTTCTAGTTTTTATATATGTATTTTTATGTATTAGTATCGTTGACTTACACCCATAACACAAGCAAATAGTTTGCTTACTTTGGGGTTAGATCAGTAAGTGTAATTTGTCCCGTGAATATTTATTATTATTATATCTATGATTTGTCTTCTACCCTCACATTTTTTTTATATATCATAAGATAGCAAAAAAGCAGATGGGTCTCCTGATGGAAAGAGTCAACCTTCACTTATAGACACCAAATATGTTAATGGTGCGTTGCTATTTTGGGGTGAGGTCTAATGCCACATGCATAATTTTACCGACTTAAGGTTTAAGCACTGACGCTATTACGGCAGGAGTAGGTAAGGCGGTGGTACCAAACCCGGGCGAGACAATGCAGAACTCTACCACCTAGTAGCCACGAAGGTAGTGACTTACGTAGCCAATCGGTCGCCTTTTACGACCTGCCTGACAAAACGGCAGTTAGTTTATTCTTCAATAAAGCCCGGGTCCAACACGCGGTTAAATCATGCCAGACCCTGTCAAAAGCCTTCGAGATATTAAGCAAGATAGCTGGTGCTTCACCATGATTCTCGATGACCGCGTTCAAGATGTCGGTGGCATACGCTAGAAGATCCTACCGATAGAGATAGTACACAATTATCAATATAAATAAAAATATGTGAGTGTAGAAAACAAATCGTAGATATAATGCAATTCCAATTCCCTACAACATTTAACATTTTTTTTATTATTTTAATATTCTATGCAATTACGTACATCTAGATACATATAATATATTTATAATTACTCTTTGTTTATAATAATAATATATAATATAGGAAAATGCACCATCGTTTTACAATCAAAACTGTTTTACTGTTTTTCTTTACGTCTGGTTTTCTAGAGAATTGCTCCTAAAAAAATTGTGATAGCAGCTTTTTACAAATAAGAAGATTTGCTATTTTAATTCTACAGGCGCTAAGTGCATATTTTAATTTGAAATCATTTTTTATTTGTATAGTCGTTTTTATTCGTATATTACATTCAAAAAACCAAAGAACGCAAATGGAACATTTATTTGGCTTATATTTAAGAACATTCTGAGCATCCTACTGGAAAATATAACCGTGGCCGGGCTGCAGCGTGTACGTTACTTCCCGGCCACCAAAAAGCGCTCTTTTAAGGAGATATACTTGAGGTACATTTAATTTATTCATTGGTACTGCAAGAACATTAAAAGAACATTTAAATTTTATGTCTATAAATTACAAAATTGACTGTGGCCGGGCTGCACCGGAACACCCCAATAAAATCGCCTCGAAGTACATTTTGTAGGTTGGTCGACTATTATTCGCAAACTTGTAAGCCTACTTATCAGTTAGCTGCGATAATTTTCTTTTGACTTTAATATATCAAGACACGCGGGCGCGTGTCCAGCCAAGTTCGAAGAATTAAGTGGCGATGCCGCACCCATGTGTAATATTACACAAACCATATCCAGCTACTTTTGACCCCTTCATAACTCAAAAACTATTAATCCTACATACATGAAATTTGACACATTTATTAAAACCTCTTATTTTTTTTTTATAAGATAGCAAACAAGCAAATGGGTCTCCTGATGGCAAGAGTCAACCATCGCCTATAGACACCAAAGGTATTACTGGTGCGTTGCGATCTTGTGGCGAGGTCTATTGCCACATGCATAACCGGCTACCTTACCCTCAAAACAGGGACACGACAGTGACAAGCACTGACGCTATTGCGGCAGAAATAGGTAAGGCGATGGTACCAGATTCATCAAAATGCAGAACTCTACCACCTAGTAGTCTTAATGGTAGTGACTTGCATAGTCAATCGGTCGGCTTTTACGATCTGCATAGCAGAACGGCAGTTGGTCTATTCTTCAAAGGAGCCCGGAACCAACACGGGGAAAAATTAGCTTAGTATTAACCAGATCTACACATGTTTTTTGCTTAATACTGAGTACCTGCATTAAACACTGGCACGAATCAAAGTGTAATCGGGGACTTAAACGTGGAACTAGCTTGAAGATATCAAGGGTGTTAGTCATGCATTGCTATCTGTGTAGGGATGATAATGCCACTTGCATAGTTTACCGGGCACCTAACCCTGCTGCCTAGATAGCATTGTTGCAGCAGAAATAGTAAGGTAGTTGTACCACGACCGGGTGAGATGTTGCAGAACTCTATGTCACGTATGTTTCACGATTTAACTTAAAAAATGGAATATTGTCTATTCTTCAAAGGGTTCCGGCCCGACCAGTGGAATAAGATAAAAAAAATTGAACATGGCTATTGAAACTTTTGTTGCAGAAGTTATAGAGCATATGGATCATATTCATGTCACTGTGAGTACCACAGATCACATGAATACTAATACACACGCCATTGGGAAGGAAGTGTCGCCGCGCATATGAGCAAACGCTCCTATCACTGTCAAAAATGTCATACAGTGGTAGATCATTACATAGTATAAAACAAAGTCGCTTTCTCTGTATGTCACTATGTCCTTATGTCCCTATGTATGCTTAAATCTTTAAAACTACGCAACGGATTTTGATGCGGTTTTTTTTAATAGATAGATTGATTCTTGAGGAAAGTTTAAGTGTATAAACCTTTCCGATATTCCCACGGGAACAAAAGCTGCGCAGGTGAAACCGCGGGCAGGTCGCTAGTATATTATACTGTGGAAAATAGAATTAAACCATATTGTACTGTTTTATCGTACAGAATGAGAAGACGAGGTTTAAAAATTACCCTTGAAGTGATTTTATTTCGTTGGTACAGAGTTAGGGTTTAATGGCCACATAAAGGGAAAACTATAAGAACTAGGATGATCGAAGATCTGGAGTATATCCTATCTTACGCTTGCTTAGCGACTAGCGTTCGCCCATCTCCCTTGTACGGACTTGCATTCGTTGCAAGTGGTACATAATAAATTGTTGCGTATTGCCACGACCCACGGGAGCACCGAGGTATATATATGTAGGGATGTCGGAAATGCAATAAAGTATCGATATCGATATTTTTATTTAAAAATATCGGTACGGTATGAAAAAAGGGTTAATTTACTTTAGCCATTTTAGGTATATTACTAGATTAATACTAATCAATAGACATCATTTTCAATAAATCAAGAGCAACTATAAAAATATTATTTATTAACTTAACCAATATTTATCTGATACAGACATAGCAAAAAGCAAAGGGATCTGAGCCCATACAGCCTAGTCAGGTACACAATTGAATGAAATTACTGAACTGAACTGACACATGTCACATGTGTCATTGGCCTAAAGACAGAGTTGCCAACCTAAGTACCAAATTAAAAAGCAGTTAAGCAGTAAATTGAGTCGACCAAATAAAAACAAAAGAAAATATAGTTTTTGAGGCAGATTCCGATATTGGATATTTGATATCGATATATCGTTACAAAATATATCGCCCAAAAATATCGATATATCGAATTGAAAATATCTATATATCGATATTAATTCGAAAAGCCTAAAATGGTATCGCGATTCCCGTGGGAAAGAAAAGTCAAGTACCTCGGGGTAACGTTGTACAGTAAAATGTCATTGTAATAAAAACCGCACATACAAAGCACATAAAAACAGGCTAAATTCGTTGTAGGTCGGTTAAACAACATGATCAATAAACGCAGTAAAATTTCACTTAGACACAAGGTGACACTTCACAAAATACAAAATATGCTTACTATCCTATCCTATCAAACGCTTGCGAAGCGTTTGCCCATCTCCCTCGTATGGACTTACATCCGTTGCAAGTGTTACAACATAAATTGTTGCGTATTACCCCTGGAGCAACGTGGTACCTGCGCAACGTAGACCTCCATAACGATCTTGAATTGCCGAGCTTAGCAAAGCATTTTAAAGAAATCCCTAAAAGATACTTCGATCGTACCATTTTGCATCCGAGACTAGATCCCAGATCCCAGAGGACCCCTGTTTCGCACATAGCCAAAACGAGCCCAAGGGCAAGGTTCAGCCGAATGACAAAACAATGCCACTAGCCCTCTTATCGCAAATCACGACCCCACCCTAAGCCGGTCTCGCAGGAGACACCCTTAGGGTGGAGGGCGTACAGCCTCACACCTTTAAATTCTGGCTGGGCACTCTGCTCACCCTCGCGACCGGTGAAACTGTGACGGCCCATAAGGCCAGAAGTAATTCAGACATTCCGAAAAGAAAGGTCTTGAAAACGTTTGCTAGGGATTAGCAGGGATTATATTTTGCATTTCGTTGATTTCACTTATTATTTCGTGAGGTTTGCTAAAATTAATTACCAGGTTATTATTTTATTATAACAATTCTAAGGTATGGCTAGGTTAGGAATTTTGTGATTAGTGACAGATTACTGATAATTACTTATTAGATTTAAAAGAAGTTTTAATTGAATACATTTATTGTGTATATAGTGTTTTTTCAGTTTTCTGAGAAACACAAAGTTGCCCGGGATTGGAAAATGCCCGGTTGGCGATAGGCTTGCCACCTATCACATTTGTGGGACTAAGTATCTTCGGCTAATCGTGGGTGCACTTGTTGTACCTATGCCTACCTCTTCGGGGATATGGGCGTGAAGATACATTTATTGTTAGTTATTTAGTACTCTTAGTTTTCTAGGTTTAATTTACAGTTAAGCAATACTTCGAATCGCGTTAGTGTAAAGAATATTATAAGTAATATTGTTAGTTATAAGTACTTATCTAGTATTCTCGGTTTAGTTTATTTAGTTAGATATTACTTCGTTTCGTAGGTAATACCTTAGTAGAAAGTTCATTGATAATTAATTATATTGATTGGCATCAATGTTAGATATTAATAAAGAACTATTCCTAAAAAGAAAAAAACTGTGTCAAATAAGAAAATCTAATAAAATAAATCAATAATCCCAAGTTTCTACAAAAAGAAGTGAAATCCTATCAAAAACATTCTGTAAAAACTGGCCAAGTCTCGATGAAGATGCTTGTTTATCTCTAAAAATTAATGAAATCTAGACAAAGTTGTGCCAAGTCTAAGGTTGCTTACTGCGATTTCTTTATTATTATAGTTAACTAGCTATAATGCCCGGCTGCGCTCGGGAGTTGATATGAGATTACGTGGTAGTTAAAATGTAACAAATGTAATTTAAGACTTTATTGAAATTGGAATTTTAAATTTCGCGCCATTACTACACATGCTGCCATTGCTCGCGGCGCCTTTCAAAATGCAACCCAAATAATCGTTGCTCTGAATGAAGTTCATATACTCGACAACAGATGGCGCCACTACACTTAATTTCCAAATTGAAGAGTTGGAAAAGTCCTTATCTTTAAAAACACGCCCTTTAAGTCAAAACGGGAACTTTTTTGTTGAGGGGGGATAAAGGGCTATCACACTATATAAGTACCTTTATCGTGCCGAGACTCCTTTTAAAGTTTTATCGGCACGCACATTTTATCAACTTAGTTTTATTATTATTATATAATATAATGATGTTGTGTGACTTAGCCGTTGACCTGTACCCACTAACTATTAAAGAATGTTCAGTCTAGTCTTATCCAGAGTCGCACCAAAAACATTCTGTAAAAAAACTAGCCAAATCTTGATGGAGCTGCTTGTTTATTTCTAAAAATAAATGAAATCTAGACCAAGCCGTGCCAAGTCCTTACTGGGATTTATTTATATTGTCTGCGTATTGAATCTCAACATTTACTGGATAAGACTTAGGACTCAACATTCTTTATAGGTTAGTGGGTACAAGTAAACGGCCAAGTCACACAACATTAGCTATAATAATAAAGAAATCGCAGTAAGGAACCTTAGACTTGGCACAACTTTATCTAGATTTCATTAATTTTAAGAGATAAACAAGCAGCTCAATTGAGACTTGGCCAGTTTTTACAGAATGGTTTTGATGGGATAAGATTTTTCGTAAATACGATCTCTATAATACATCTATATAATCTATAATAATTTCTCTCATTCCATTAAGGCTAAATATACCGTAAGTTCTTATTTCTGATTCTTTTAGTCTTCTTAGTACAACGACAGGATCCTTGATCAATGCAATTGGAGTCTTCACATCTATCAATTCATCCATGTCTTCTTCTATTACCTCTTGCAATCTCTTGAACTGATCTATAAATAAACATTTTTTTATACTTAGTGGTCTAGTATAATAAGAATGTATTTGGCATCAATGACTACAGAAAAATAAAAGTAGATTATACAAAAAACTTTCTGCAAAAATCTTATTTAATAAATTGAAAAATAATAGCCTCTTTTAATTAATGAATTCACTAGGTTTGTTTTACCTTGTGTGTCCATGACAAGTATGATTAACAAAAATGAAAATATATTTCATACTCTTTATATTTTGGTAGTTTTGCAATTCACAATGTATATATATATATATATATATATATGTATATATATATATATATATATATATATATATATATATATATATATATATATATATATATATATATATATATATATATATATATATATATATCTGCACGGCGCAGTCGCTGTGTGAAGTCGCTACGTGAAGTCACTACGTTCAGTCGCTACGCGCAATCGCTACGCTGGACGAAAAAAAAAAACCAGGAGAGCTAAGTATTGTGGTCAGAGGGTAAGAATCAAGATGGAGGCCAGCAAGCGCTTCAACGGAACGCAGAATTTGGCGTTCGCGGAATTTATTAAAGACTTAAAACGGTCGCCGGGCGGGTGTTACAAGTTGGTGGATATATATATATATATATATATATATATATATATATATATTTATTTATTATTTGTAAGAATATGTTGGACCCTTATATCTCAGGTTTGATTATGTGTAACCATTAGTGTTGCCGATCGATTGTGGATTATCGATAGGATATCGATATTGTATCGATAGTAGTCCGATAGTAGTACTATCGATATTATAATCGATAGTATCGATTTAATCGATAGTATCGATACTATCGATTGTTCAAAAGGATACAATACTATTGGAAAAATAAAATACTATTAATACTATCTATAGTATAGTATCTCCCAGTCAGAAAAGTATCAATCCTATCGATAGTATCGATACTATTCTATTTATTTCTAGGAAACGATAGTATCGACAGTATCGGTACTGTCGATACTATCGTAAATTAGCATACAATCGACAGTTCAAAACAATCGATGGTATCGATACTATAAATTCTATCGCTACTATTGTTTCCTAGACATTCAATAGTATTGATACTATCGATAGTATTGATTATTTTTTTAATTAGGAAACACGATACTATAGATAGTATCAATAGTATTGCACTTAGCAGATTGTATTGTATTCTTCTAAATTATCGATTGAATCAATAGTATCTATAAAATCGATACAATTGATGGTTGTATCGATGGTATAGGCTTTTTTAGATTAAAACTATCGATGGCGGAACTATCGATAGTTTAGCAACACTAGTAACCATGGATTAAATGGATACACCTTTCAAGACAACTCCTTAGTTTGTCAGCATATTGTAGTAATTGCATACAGAAGATTGCCTGACTGAATTTATATAAGTGATACAATCTTAACGTAACATTCTGATACAAAACGCCATCTCATTCCTAACAAGCAATTTCTGTCAACAAACCAAATTGCAAGATATAACAAAGGGAACCAGGACAAAGTAAAACTTTTAAATATGAGGAACACCATAAAGTTGTCACATGGCTGTAGTGTGTGTTATGTATATTTTTATTAATTTAATGTACAGTCAAAATCAGTTATAACGACATCGAAGGGACTACTCATATTGAGTCGTAAAAACCGATAGTTGTAACAACCGGTGACAGGTATTAATATGAAAGATAATATGTATATTCATGTAGGAAATTAAACCGCATTTTGTTTACTTCAATACAAACGTATAATATAAAAGAGCAATATCATTTTTCCATAATTTTTGTATGCATAAAATCTGTAATTTTAGTTTGATTGAAACACTTCTGTAGTGCATACACATTTTGTAATTCACATTGGATTTTAATCAGCGTATCGTCACAATTTTCCTGCATGTGGAACTCTTCATTAAAAAGAACAATCTTTCGTAATACACTAACAGCATTGAGACCGTCAATCAAAGTTGGCACTGTAAATTGTTCTTCCGAGTCTTCCTGTTCATTTTCATTTTCCTCTTGAACTTCACGTACAATATCATCCTCCGTAGCTGGTGCACAAATTGCAATAGACTGATCTACATCAATGAACTCGTTTGTTTCAGTAGTAGATAAAGCAGGTCGTAAATTTTGGGCTAATTGAGCCAAAGAAATACTGTCCCAGTTTCGTAACCATCTTTCAAAAATTTCCGATGTCATCCATGACTTCACATTATTTTCATACGTTACCGGCAGTGAGCGTATGTTTTTAAAGCATCTTGGTTTCTTAGATTTCCCAATAACTAAAAGCTTCCTTTTACAGGATCCTGTCATATTTGCTGCAACCATGATCGTTAGTCTTGTCTTGGACATTTTTCCTCCCGAACAATTCTCTCCTTTGAATTTTAAAGTCCTGTCTGGTGTCATATTGTAAAAAAGTCCAGTTTCGTCTGCGTTATAAATGTCTTCTGGACTGTAGCCTTCACATAATGTAGGCCACTTTTGCGTAATCCATTCGTCTACAGCATCTTTATCCACACTGGCAGCATCACCACTCAATTTCCCGCCGATAATGCCATGTCGAGCCCGGAAACGTTGAATCCAACTAGACGAGCAAACAAAATCTTCACCAAAACGTTGAGCAAAATCGTTTGCTTTTCGTTGAAGAATTGGTCCATTTATTAGCACATTATTTAAACCACTTTAACAAAGTCCTTTGATATTTAAACCACTTTAACAAAGCTTCCTCAATCTTCGTATGCCGCGTTGTACTGGCTCATTTCATTTTCAAAAAATTCTTGTCGTAAAGGATTTGAATTTTCTCCCTTTCTTTCCAAATGGTTGAAATTGTCGAGTGGGATACACCATATTCTTTTGCCAGGTCTTTGTTTGGAATTCCTTTCTCTAGCTTTGAAATAATATGCGATTTTTCTTCGATACTGAATTGTTTACTTTTTTGCGACATGTTACAATTTTCACAGTTAACTCAACAATAATGTTTTGGTGCGTCTTGTGTAAAGATAAGTAACAAACTGACTTAAGAGATATGACGAAGCGGGCCTTGAGGCTACGGCATGCATGTGCTTTGTTTCTAAGAATTACAAAAGACCCTAAACTTTGTTTACTTTTACGATAATAGCCATTGACTATTATACTGTGCCAGATGTGGATACAGTTACCTATTCAAATTGTTTACAATACAGCTGAGCCGGTCGTTCTACAGATATAATTCTCCGAAAACATTAACCAAATGTGGTCACTTAATGCGGTATGTCGTAGTAAACAATGTCGTAAAAACCAATGTTTTAGATAAGGTGGTCATATAACATTCAGCCAGGACCTTTGATTTTGGTAAATTTAACCGGTATGTGGTTCTAAACGATGTCGCCATAAACGGTTTTGACTGTACTTCTAGGTCTTCTGCAATATAAATTTTAAGCATTCACTTAATTGTTATAAAAAGGGGTACATTTACTTCACATATTAAAGCACAGGTTGTCTAGTAAAAGATTTTACATACTGAAGGGGGGTGTTCAGTACCTACTTAATTCTGATACCAAATGTATAAAAATAAAGGTACTCTTGACCTAATCTAGACATATAATAAAATCTTAGGAAAGTCAAAACTGTACATTGAATATTTTTTTAAAAGAATAATTGGAGCGTGATCTACAATCGATATAGAAGCCAAAAATATAGTTTTTAGAATTTTTGTCTGTTTGTCTGTATGTATGTCCGGGGTAAACTCGAAAAGTACTGCATGGATTTACTTCAAATTTTGCATGAATATTACTAACAGGTCGGGTCAAAATAATACCTACATATTATCACACTATCACCTACTTGGGAGGAGCAGTGCGGAGTAAACGAAGTCCGCGTGGACGAAGTCGCTGGCAACAGCTAGTTATGCAATAAAAATTTCAAGTATGGACCCCCATGTGTAACAGAAGATCATTGTTTTTAAACAGTGACTTACTGAACTCATTACCAGACTCGTTAGAACAACATGTGGTGACCGCAATTTTTGAATATTACTACACTCATTTTGTTGCGCTTTACTGTGCTGTTAAGTAGTTTTCTCCTTTTATATTTTTATTTGTAACATATAACCATCACTTATCACATCCTTCAATATGTACAATCTTCTACCAGTCTACTTGTATAGATAACGTGTGACACTCATACAAAGTACACACCACAGTAGGCAATAACTTGTTTTTTTATAATTTGATAATTTAATTAGTGTTATGAATTTATTTAGCACTAGCTGACCCGGCAAACATTGTTTTGCCTTACATATTAGGAATCCATAGCTAACAAACAACATAACACGTAATTTATATAAGTCTACGGGATTGTCCTTCAACGCAGCCAAAATGTCAGTAAACTTTATATGGTGGTTAAGTATTTTTTCAATATTTTCTTAATATTTTCTTTTATAAGAACCTTCTCCTTACAATTACAAACACAACAAAAAAAATTACCGAAATTGGTTCAGCCATTCAGGCGTGATGTCGTGACCAAGGAAAATAGGGATTGATTTTTATATACATAAGATTAAACCCAAAAGACATGGTTTTCAGGCTTTTAAATTAACTAGAGATTCTTTTCACTATGAGGTTATTACTTTTATTTAAGATTTCAAAGTTATTATTCAATGGTTAAAATTCTTAGATCAATAACAAAATAATTAAAAGTTTATGTAATTTATGGCATTTCCATCAACAGCCAAGAGTGTGTTGGTACTGAACAAAGAATTCATTTAGTTAAATGGCAGTTCAGTTAAAAACAAGCTCTACATCCTCTCAACATTCTGCAAGGGGAGTGGCCCCGTACAGACATGTTTATAAAAAACTAGCTGTTGCCTGCGACTTCGTTCGTGCGGACTTCGTTTACTCCGCACAGCTCCTCCCCCTTAGGTGATAGCGTGATAATATGTAGCCTATATGTTGACCCGACCTGTTAGTAATATTCATGCAAAATTTGAAGTAAATCCATGCAGTACTTTTTGAGTTTACTCCGGACATACATTGACTTTCTACGATTTTATTATATGTATAGATGATATAGCCCAAAAACTAACCTCAAAATGTATGCAAATGCTTAAAATATCTATCTTGTATTATTGTGCACTATATTTTACAAGACATAGGAGCCCCTTTTGCACCAGAAGTGGTGCAATTTTTATTATTTTATTATTAGTGCAATTTCAAATATTTATTTAATTTTGTCTTATTTCTAATCGTAACCATCATTCGTCATATTTTAAATATTGTTTTGTCATAAAATTATTCCCAAGAAATATGGCACTATCTAAAAAAAATGGTAAATTTTATTCATGTTTTTTTCATAAATCCTTAACATAATTTTTATCTTCATAATTGCAATAAAATACTATCTATTTCTGTACCCAAATCAATGGAGGCGCATATTCAATTGTGGCATGAAGAGGATTTTTTCTATAAGATAGAGTGTTTCACCGCCTGATCCCATCGGAATGGGAGGCTCCATCTTATCGCCCCATAGCTAGCCTTTTACATGTATTTTTAGTTTTACCCTAACCTAAGGTACACAGGTAGTTTACTTACTTTAAAAATATGTGTATAAAAAAAGTAAGCATTACCGTGCGGTGTGAGTAGTATTATTAGAAAGGGGAAGCCAACACCTATCATCCCACTATGCAGAAATTTCTTTCTAATGTCAACCGCAAATTTCTTTCAATTAGATTATATTTTCAGACAAAATCATTTTGGTAGGATTATAATAAATTAAGTTTAGTACATATTATGGAGAACAGTAATAGTGATATTTGGTGTTATACTGCTCACAAATACCCTAGCTTAGAAATAATTCAATGTGTACAATATGTTCCAACTAAAAATAGAATCGTGCTTGTTATCTACTTCATACCACGAGTGTGAAATTAGTAATGTCAGCATAAAAATATTTGTTCAAAAAATATTGCTGATTTATTGAAGAACAAATAACATTTTAATAATATTATTTTCATCGATAAAAAATTAGTAAAACACAGCAGTATAGTTGTTCATCTATATATCATATAAAAAAGTCGTGTTATTTACGCCACTTATAAGTTAAAAACGACAGCACTAATTTTGTTGCGATTTTTATGGTTTTGGGTTATTATTGTCCAGAATAAGCTAAAAGTATTAAAATATAATATTCATCAATAAAAAAAAACAGTTAAATATATCAGTCTAGCCTTTCATCTAAATATATGTATATACTTATATAAGTCGTGTTAGTTATTTTACACTCAATTTTAATACATGGTAACAGGATCTGAAGGGAATCTAAATTAAAAAATGCTATGTATTACTTCTCTTTTAATTGTATACAATAAAGCATTAAATAAATAAATAAATACCAGTATAGGTATATATAGTAAATATAAATTAGAATGAAAATATATTTTTTTAAAGTATTTGGAAAATGCGGAGCGATATGTCATCCTAACAGTCCTATTCTCAGTTGGAACGCATAGTATATTTGATTGAGCAATACTTATTTACTTATATACACCAAATGGTTGGCTAAACGGTTTTAGAATTATGTAGTAAGGAAAACAAATGACATACCAGTTTCAGTTTCGACATTTTCCAATTCAGATTTCACTTCTGTAGACTCCACATTATCTTCGTATTCATTATTTTCATCTACTTCTGTTTTAATCACATCGGTTTCTAATATAATTTCCGAAGTGCATTGAAAAGAATAAGAATCCTCATCTTGCTCTATTTTAATTTTCGTGAACATTTTGTTACTAAACCTTCCACAAACCTTCCTAAGTTCCACAAAATGATACTTCATACAATCCTTAAGTTAAGCAAATTATTATCGTACATTAATTAGAGACAAGAAATAAATTTTATTAAAATTAATAATTATGCACCATTTTCATGAGTGTCCTATAGCAAAGAGTATGTAACGTATTTTAACGTCCTATACAAAGAGGTCCTATAGGCACAGACCATAGACTAGGCACAGACATAGGCACAGAACTAGTCGTGGGCGTTTAAACGATATAGGCTTAAAAAATTAGGCTTTTCAAAATAAGCCCATAAGCGCGCTTACGAATTTAAGCTGTTTTCGTTTAAACGTTGATGTTTAAAATACAAAAATGTAAATATCATATATGCATGATTGACGAAAAGTAACCTTATTTCTATTACGTCAAAAATCAAAATAAAATATAATAAAGAGACTTATTTCTATACTCTAAGACTCAATATAATTTTTCATTTTATTGGATTAACAACCTTATTACTATTCCCATAAGAAACGATACCTAACAATTTGGATTGGTTATCGTATCAAGCGGCTAAATTATTTTCTACTTGTTTACGCAATATTTGTGTCGAACTGACAACGCTCCGTTTTTGGTTGGTTAGTACTTTTTACAACGAATTGACAACTTACGTTTTTTCAAGTTCCAGTACGCTTTTCGTTGTTGAAGAAATTCGACGAGCTCATCAATTGTTTATTTTACTTAGCGCGCGTACGAACATGACACGAATCCCTTTACAAATTTTCAAAGTAATTTTGTTTATATTAATTATTGAAATTGGGTTAGGGATAAAAAGTGTATATTGTGTTACTATTCATTTCAGACAGTCCAAAGCCTGAAAAATACGAAGGGGAGTTGATTGATTTATAAAGTATCTTATATATAAAATTCTCGTGTTACAATGTTATTTACCATACTCCTCCGAAACGGCTTGACCGATTTTTATGAAATTTTATATGCATATTCAATAGGTCTGAAAATCGGCTACTGTTTATTTTTTATACCCCTAAGTGATAAGGGTTGTCCACCCCTAACATGTTTTTTTTTATTTTTAGGACATTTTTTTTATAATGTGGCATTAAAAATATATACAACCCTAATATTCACCCTTCTATCATCAACCCCTATTTTTTAATTCAATAATTTATATGCCAAAACAACGTTTGTCGAATCAGCTAGTATTGTATAAAAAATTATATTGTATTTGATAACACGTCATTTCTATAAGCTAGTAATAAGTAATAACATTAACAAAACCACAAATCATTAAACGCTTTTTTCAGCTCTCGGCTTTATTGGTCGCCAATAATTCACTTAAATCTTCGTTTTATAATCGACCTTCTCAACGTTCAACAACTTTTGTTTAAAAAAACGTTTAAACGAAAAGCGCTTTTTTAAGCACGCTTAAAAGTATAAGCAAAACGTTTAAACGTGTTAATAATTAAAAGCCGTTTATCACATTTCTACACAGAACACAATACTCTTACCAAAGAGTATACAATACTACGTAAGAACTCTTACGAGCTCTCGTAGAGTATTATATTCTTTGCTTACGAGCCTATAGGCATAGACCAGCATAGACTAGTATATATGCATCGATTACACTGCACTACATGTAGTGCACTAGCTGGTGAACTAGCTAGGGTCCTACATAAATGGTGTTCTGTTTACACTGCACTACATAGGGAATCCTAACTCAGTCAAATACCAAACACTGACGATGGCACCCGTGCTTTCAAAACTGCAAAAAATCGGCATTGCTCTTGCTGTAACAGCGGGTATTACGAAGCGTAGAAATAAAAGGAAATGGGTTAAGCAGTATCTACTACTGCGAAACAAATTGAGCAGCATGAACATTTTAGACCTTTTAGAACCAGAAGATTTCAGGAATTACCTCAGAATGAATAGTTCACAATTTGATTTCTTATTAAACTTAGTAACCGACTGTATTCAGAAACAAGATACAATACTGAGAGCAAGCGTCACTCCAAAACAGCGATTAGCTGTCACATTAAGATTTCTAGCCACCGGAAATTCATATCAAGACCTTAAGTTCAGTTCTTTAATATCAGAACACTCGCATCGATCGGATGCCGCGGCGAGACTGAGCGTTCTATGTAGGCGCACTACTTCCCTACTTATGATTACACTGCACTACATGTAGTGTTGTAGGCGATGTAGGCAGGTCGGGCTCTCCCTGCCGCCCTAAGTTAGGGTCCTACATCCCTACATGTATTTACACCTCACTACATCTAGTGCCCTACATGACGTAGTGCACTAGATGTAGCACAGTGTAATCGACGCAATAGTATTATGCTACTGGCATTGACATGTATAATGTGGTAATATTATACATGTCAATGGCTACTGGGCATAGGTTCGATATATCAAAACGTAAGTTATATCGGATACGTGTCTATTATCATGCCATATCGATATCTAAATATACATAACCGATTTCACAAAAACTTCATCAAGTTAATAGTTATGGTTTCTCCAAAACGCAACGCAGCAACATGCGTTAGCATCTATAATAGTCAGTGGCAACAACACAACACGAGATTTAAACTTGTACGAATATTGAATAACGATAAACGAACAAAACGCAAACTTCACATCACGAGCGATATGACATCGACAGCTTTTATTCGCTTTGTTTCTGTCTTACCATTTAATTTTTTACCGGCGTAAAATTGATGAAGCGAATATTACGTAACTTCGGCTAGTGATTGGTTATTTGGTTAATAATAGTGCGTGCGTAATATCTATATCTTAACGCGTTAGCAATAAGGCCTAGTTTCTATTTATTTAGTTACAACAAAGAGTCCATAAGTTAGCAGCTTTCCGCCGGCTACTCGATATCAGGGAGAAATTCATTCTTTAAACTGGACTTACGCCGAATAAATTTTAGATTGGATTAATGCTGTAGGAATAAAAATTGTATTGAATGAATTTTGATTTATATTTTTAGACAGTTTTGTTTTGAGTTGCACTTGACCTTGGTGACACGTGCCCTACTTAACGATAGTTCGAATGAGCACGTAAAGCCTTTGGTTTCTTTTATCGCTAGAAATAATCGATAGTCTAAATCAAGTCGGTAAAATGCGTTGAAATTGATCACTACTCGTCCCGCCAAGCGACAAATCGGTGAATCGCAGTGACCTGGAAAGTCTATAGACCTTCACTTTACTCTGCCTGCCATGCAAAGGAACCGGGCATATTTTTTTTTATAAACAACCATGCATGATGAGATTTAAATGTATAGTTGATTAAGACTATCTTTACGCCCGTATGCCCGAAGCGGTAGGCAGAGGTACAATCAATGCACCCACGATTAGCCGAAGATAGGTTAATTGCCCCGCCGTTCGATTAGTAAGCGAATCTAACTAAGAATCGATAGGGCTCGGGTTCGATTCCCGACAAGGACAAACATTTGTGTGATGAGCATAGATGTTTCTATTTCAGGGTTTGGGTGTTTATTATGAATGTAACTGTATTTATATACGTATTTATATGTATTAGTATCGTTGACTAACACCCAAGTAAATAATTTGTTTACTTTGGGGTAGATCAATTCGTGTAATTTGTTCAGCGATATTTATTCTCCTAGCGTTTATGCCACTTGTCTAGACATATCGATAACGGTTTTTGATATCGATCTGAAAATTGAATATCGGTTACATATCCGTTTGCAAATAAATACGAAAACGCTCATGTCTATTTCAGAGTTTGCAAACTATTTTAACCCGAGTTAAGGACAATTTAACCCGAGTTAACTCGATTTAAGCACAACTCGAGTTAACTCGAATTAGTAAATCGAGTTGACCCATCACTACTTGAGATTATCTTTGGTAAAAACTTTATTTAACCTAATCGAAAATAATTAATATCTGTAAAATGTGTTTGTTTTAATATGGTTTTAATTATTGTACATATATAAAAAAGGATTAAGTAACATTTTGAAGTGCAATAAAATAAAAGTTCAAACTTCAATCTAACCTCAAATATTCAGTACTAAAATGTCAACAAAAATTAAAATAGAACAAGATCCAGATTGTTATACTTTTCAATGTACTTCAGAACTTATACTAGAAACTGATGTGATTAAAACAGAAGTGGATGAAGATAATGTGGAGTCAACAGCAATGAAATCTGAATTAAAAAATGTCGAAAGTGGTATGTATGTCCTATGATAAGTTTAACATATACCTAACATTCTAAAACCTTTTAACTAACACTGCGCTAGGGTTGGCATTAGAAATGCAGTGCACGATTGTGGTCCACTTAGAAAAAAAAAAACAATGCCACAGTTGCAGCATTTCCAGAATTTTGTAACATTTTGCGTTACTTTTGACCCTCTCATGTTACATGACTCCAAATGTTACTTTTACGTTACTTTTAGGACTTATTAAAAATATTTGGCTAAACTGTACTTTAGCGCCCCACGAATTTTGGGGTTTTCGGGGGTGGGGGATGGAGGGGGAGGGAACTAGACCACCCTAAAAAGGGGGGTCGCGGAAACCACCCCTTATATTTTTTTAATATTAGAAGGGGTGGTAATATCTGATGTAGTACCTGAAAACAGTAAATTTTTAAAGATTTTTGAGGTTGTATTGTGGGGGGGGGGGTTCAAATGGCCAATGTACAAGGTCACCCTACTTGGGTGGTATATTGTTTCGAACCGACAAGGAGCTCACTAATGTGGTGTAATGACTCACAAGGTTAGTACTCATTTTTTTTGTAAATAGGCTTATTCTATCTTTACTTATTCTAACTTAATGTGTTTTTAGGTTGCTCTTTTTCCATAAGAAAAAAATACCCACTAAATAGAGTGGGCTTGTGCATTGTTTGAACTTTGTTAACTCCCACCCCCTCTCCACCCTAACAATACCAAAAATATCCAAAATTGTTTTTTTTCATGTACTTAATCAGATACATATTTATTAAGAAAAAAACATAAGGGTGGGTTTTCGCGACCCCCCTTTTTAGGGTGATCTAGTACCCTTCCGCCTTTCCCCTCCACCCTCAAAAACACTGAAATTCGTGGGGTGCTAAAGTACAGTTTTACCAAATATTTTCCAGCAAATAAAATTGATGACATCGAAGATGAGGTTTTTTTATAAACTGAGTAGTTATCTTTAGTTAGATACTAGCTGACCCGGCAAACGTTTTTTGCCTTACATATTAGGAATCCACAGCGGACAAACAACGTGACACATAATTTATATAAGTCTACGGGATTGTCCTTCCACGCAGCCAAAATGGCATTAAACTTTATATGGTGGTTAAGTATTCTTAAATTTTCTAATTTTCCGCACAATTTTCTTAATATTTTCTTTTATAAGAACCTTCTCCTTACAACTACAAACACAACAAAAAAATGTTTAAAATGTAAAGGAGATTATTTTGAAAAGCAATAAACACAATATTTTGGTTATAACATGTTGTTTTTTAAGTTAAGCAAAACTTATAGTGTGATCTACGTATATGACAGGCAGCGTACGCCACGCCGGTCGGCGCATACCTATATAACATACTTTATCATTAAGGATCATTCCCTAAAAACATTTATTATTTTGTTTATTAAACTAAATATTTAAACCAACAGATGAATGACACTGCACAATAAAGAAATAGCCCGATCCAGGATTTGAACCTAAAATTTCATGCCTAATTCTCTTCCATTAGATCACTTAGTATAAAAATATTTCATTTTCAGGTCAGTTCAAGAGATTGCAAGAGGTAATGGAAGAAGACATGGATGAAGTGGTGGATGTGAAGACTCCAATTGCATTGATTAAGAATCCTGTTGTTGTATTAACAAGACTAAAAGAATCACAAATAACAGCCTATGGTATGTCTTGGCCTGAAAAGGAAAAGATAATATTAAAAAAAAAACTGTAAGGGTACCTGCATACTCGCAGTGATATCAAGCCATATGTCGTCAACACTTTTGTTAAACAGATGTTTCAAATTTTGTTTTCCTGTTTTCGAGATGTTGGTCTGGGTTCCCTTTGAAGATTAGACTCTGCCATTGTTTAACTTCCCACTACGTATGTAGATAAGGGTGTTTCTGATTTTTCCCTGACTTTCGAAAATCGAGTTTTCATCAGATCTCCACGTTTTGAGGTCCTAGGAACCTTTTCCCACTATATTCGTGATGACGTCAGTATGTGTGTGTGTGTATGTGTGTGTGAGCGCGTGTGCGTGAGCGTGTGTGTGGCCGTGGTTTAGCGTCTGAAACAAATGTATGGGGAAGTACTAAACATGCCACGCGGCGAGGCGACCGGCGGGGCGGCGGACGAATTTTTCCGAGTGAATCGGGGGCGCGGCGCGGGACGCAGCGAGTGAGTTAGACAAATGTATGAATAAGCCCAGCGGATGAACATGACGCATCACGCAATGACAGACTAGTCTAGGAACCAGAATGGTTTAATTGTATTTGCCGAGATAATACTCTATGAATATTTTAACTTTAATTTTCATATACTTACTAGGCCAGTTATATGTATATCTGGTCACCACATCATAAGTATAAACAAAGTCCAGAGACACAATTTTTCTTTCTTCCCACAATGTTAAATATTCATAAGAATTTAAGTAGTGTCGCCAATTATGCCGTATTATTATCTTAGTGGTCTGGCCGGGTGGTCAGATCACTAAGATAAAAAGTTTTATTTACAGGTCAGCTCAAGAGATTGCAAGAGGTAAGAGAACAAGACATTGATGAAGTGGTAGATGTAAAGGCTAAAATAGCATCTTTAAAGAGTCCTGTTGTTAGACTAACGAGACTGCAACAATCACAAATAAAAGCTAATGATAAATTTGCACTTAAAAAAGATAAGACAAATGAGGATAGGTTTTCTAGGCGTGATGTTTGTGGAAGAGCTTTTAGTCAAATGATTTTAAGGAAGCACTCGAATTCTCATATAAAACCATACGTATGTAACGTCTGCAACAAAGGATTTAAACAATCGAGTAAACTACGTCGACATGAATTTTCACACACTAAAGAAAAATCATTTTCTTGTGAAATTTGCGGAAAAATGTTTAGTCAGAAATGCAATTTGAAGATCCATTTAAATATACACAAAGAAATAAAGCCTTATGTGTGTAATATCTGCGATAGAGGTTTCTTACGATTAAATGATTTACTTCATCATGAGTATATTCACACCGGGGAGAAACCGTATGCTTGTGACTTGTGTAGAAAAACATTTAGGCAAAAAATTAATTTACAAACACATATAACTATACACTATGAAGTAAAACCTTATGAATGTGATGTCTGCAGTAAGTGTTTCTCACGTTTAAGTAATTTAAATCGACATAAATCTATTCACACTGGAGAAAAGCCATTTTCTTGTGACTTCTGTAAAAAAACGTTTAGTTCTAAACACAATTTAAAGAATCATTTAAATGTTCACAATAAAATAAAACCTTATGAATGTGATGTCTGCAATAAGTGTTTCTCACGTTCAAGTAATTTACGTCGACATCAATTTACTCACACTGGAGAAAGGCCATTTTCTTGTGACTTTTGTAAAAAAATGTTTAGCTTGAAATACAAATTAAAGACCCATTTAAACATACACAATAAAATCAAAAACCTTAAGGGTGTAATGTCTGTGATAGAGGTTTCTCACAATCGATTACGTCGTCGTGATTGTGTCGCACCGGAGAGAAATCGTATATTTGTGTGAAAAACATTAGGTGAAAAAATATTTCCAAAGACATTAAATATGCACTATGAAGTGAAACATGTGTTTTATTAGTGTAGGTGAATGAGGTCTTCCCGATCGAGGCTTCGACTTTATGGAGAGCTGTACCCTATTTACTAGGCATGGATCATTTAACAGTTAACATTAAATTTGGTACTAAATTTTTTTAACAATTAACAACTGCTATTTATATTAGCAAATACTGTATAAAGTAATTTTTATGCATCACTAAAATTACCAATAACTTGATATATGGTAATATTGTTATAAAAAAAAATTTTTGAGAGAGCGTGATAATAATAACTTTTAAAGTTATTAAAACTATTCTTGTTTGGTAGCTTCGTATTTTACTGCTTCTAATACTTACTTATTATACATATGCTACTGATATAATGTAACACAAATAAATAACTGTTAAATATTAATTAACTTTAACAACATTTTTTTTTTTTATAGAAAAGGAGGCAAACGGACAGGAGGCTCCTGATGGTAAGTTATCACCACCGCCCATGGACAACCACACCATTAGAAGATTTGCAGTTGCGTTGCCGGCCTTTTAATTTCTTAAAAGGCCGGCAACGCAACTGCAAATCAAACCTACTCTTTCGAGTAGGCGACATAGTAGTAGTTAATCTAATTTAACAATAATTTCCATGCCTACTATTTACCCAGGTGCACCAAGTCTACCGTGCGTAGTAAGTGCTACCCATTTGGTGATTTGCTCCAGGTGAATCAAGTCTAGACGATCTTCATATCTCACGAACAGAACCGATTTTGTTACTGGCTCTTTTACTAGGGCAATAAAATTGGTCTTTTTGTCAGGGTGGGTCGAGATTTTATTTCTCAGCATGGAGTGGAATATTTTGTACCTTATACGAAAAGAAAATTTTCAACAAAAAAATTTAATCAATATTTTGAGGTAGCCCACTCGTTTTTAGGATTCCAAAGTAAACTAGTTTCGCTTATAGTTTCGCTATGTCCGTCCGTCCGTCCGTCCGCACGATTGCTCTGAGATCCTTATTAAAGCTGTTATTTGGTACAAATATACATATTAGTCATGACAACATAGGAGTAACATAAAATCTTACAAAGTATTTTTTTTTCAGGGTACAACTCTCCCCTACATGTATAGTGGGGATATTTTTTTTCTCACGTATCCCATAATTTTGGGCATCGTGAGATAGGTTTTTTAAAAATATTATGGGTTTGTGAAAAAAAGTTTTCGATTAAGGGACTCGTTTTTTATATGTGAATTAAGGTAATGCTCAATATACTGATTTTTTTCAATCCGTTATATAAACTCATTTATTTAGAAGAATTATTCTAAAACACTATAAATCTTCGCGCGCAATCGTTTGCCGATCAATTTTTGAACCTGCGGTAAATCGAATTATCAAAACCAAACAGAAACTGTAATATCGTTCTAATAACCTGCTCACATTATTACGATATTGCTCTGGAAAAAACTTGAAAACCTGAAGTTTTTTCGTTGTAAATCGAATACGCGTCCTTAAGGGCGAACAGATATTTTTTTAATTGAACAATTAAGAGATAGGATACAAAGTATTAAAATAAAATAAAAAGTGAAAAAATCTACAGTTGGTGCTAACTTGAGAGTCAATTTTTGCAAAATTAAAAAACTAAAAAGGTACAAAAACAATTTTTGATCGCACAGTTAAGAGCAGTGAACGAGTAATTGAAATAGCAAAAAAAAAAACAGCAAATAACTGAGCTCTCAAGCCAACTTGACAACATCGAAATGCTCCATCGCAAAAAGTTTTTACTGCTTAATCGTGTTGCGGAAAAGCCAGGTGAGGATGCTACTAGTCTTGGACGTATTACGAAAAAATCTGGGCATGGAATTACCTCCATCAGCTATTTCAAAAGCGTATAGGCTAGGACGCTCATCTAAGTATCTTCACGCCCGTATCCCCGAAGGAGTAGGCAGAGGTACAACAAGTGCACCCACGATTAGCCGAAGATACTTGGTCCAACAAATTTGATAGGTGGCAAGCCTATCGCCAACCGGGCACTTTCCAATCCCAGGCAACTTTGTGTTTATCAGAAAACTGAAAAACTTTTTATGTGCCCGACCCGGGAATCGAACCCGGGACCTCATGTGGTCAACGCCAACGCTAGACCACTAGACCACAGAGGCGACACAGAGGAGAGGCGACGCTCATCTAGTGGCAAAATTCGTCCAATTGTATTGCGTATGTCATCTCTGGAGCTGCGAGCAGACGTTTGGAACGGCAAAACAAAGCTTGAAGGTACTTCCATTGTTTTAGCTGAATATCTTACTAAGCAGTGTTCATCAGAAGCGGCTCAGATAAACACGGGGAAAAACATGATATAAAAATCACCTCGACCTTCAAGCTGACACAAATGTCTCTTTCCACTCCCAATGTTCGCAGACAACGGAGTTATCGAAGTGGCCACTACGTAATACACAATACATAGCATGGTGGAAGGTTTTCCTATTAAATAATGTCAAATATCAAACAATAACTTTTTACATATTGTTTAAAAAACTCAAGCTTTTGAAAACATAAATTAGTTATATTAGCATTAAGGTTAAGGCCTTAAGGGCGCGTATTCGATTCGAAACGAAAATTCCATGTTTTCAAGAGCAATATCGTTAATAAAATCACACATTATTATGTGAGCAGAGCTCTTAAATGTTTTCCAATTTGCAACTTAAACAAGAAAATGGTGTAAGGAATGGGGCAACCTTATGAGAGGTCTGCAAATTAAAGGAGACCCCGGTGGCACAATAGTCCACCCACGGCCACCAGTTTCTTCCACGTCAGTAGTAAAGGCAGCAACAAAATTATGTACTCAACGCACGTTGCACCTCGTAAGCAAAGCATCTTAGAGTCGAATAGCACTTTACGATATGAAGCATCAAATATGCTTGTATCTCAAAGTAGTCTGCATCAAATTATATCTACCTGTTAACGCTTGACCCTTCGTAGAGTAAAATGCTATCTTCAGTTGCATTTAGTGCAAGATTTCGCGGAAATTTCGCAAATTAAATATCTTATTTTGTCATTGAACTATGGATTTCTGCAAAGGAACGCATGAGTCGATAAAAAATAGACTATTCCAATAGCACACAGCAGTGATTTACTTTTAGACAGAATTTAATTTATGCTTATATATTGTTACGAATAATCTAGAAGCGTGTGGAATTGGAGCGCGCGCGCGCTAATATTCTAGAAATAAAAGAAAGAGATAACTACTCCTATTGACAAACAAATATTTGACCGGGGCTATGCCATAATAGACTTTGTGGGATATGGCATAAGGTTGAAAGTAGCGTGTACTAGGATTTATGACTCATAACATGTTTACGATATGAAGTGATTCATTGTTTCCCGATACATTTAGATTTTTCTGGATCCAGCTAGGGCTTTCCCCTGCCTATAAATACAGAGATGTTGACAAACACAAAGTCAGTTTTTATCAAGCGATCGAGAACGATACATCAAGTGACCAAGTGCGAAGCGTGAAGTGTTCTATTGTGTAGTGTTCTAAGTTCAGTGATAGTACAGCAAGTGACTATTGTGTAAAGGGTATTTTAGTATTACGTTGTGTTGTGTTGTGTAAATACACGGATTTAATATAAGTGGTGTTTTCCTACAATTGCGAACCCGAGTACGTAACAATATCTTAAGGTCTCTAATATTATCGTACATCCATCCATTATTCATTACAAGCAACATTACGAAAATGCTCTCGTTTTTGTAACAGTTGAAAAATGTGACGCAAGCCAACACTTGACTCGTGTTTGTTGGTGTGCTTGACTCAGTTAACGGGTTAACCGTTCTTTAAGCTTTTTATCTTTCCAATTTGTTGCGGAGGAATTAAAATAGTTTTATAAATCACAGCGTCTGCTGCTGACTCTAGTCGCCACGTCATGGCCAGACCATGCAGTGGTTTAACAAAACCGGGCGCAATGTTGCTGAACTTTCGTCCAGTAGTACCTTTGACGGGATACCTGGCAGTGTACGGAATGACGTCACTTATGGAAGCATCATGTGTGCGACAAACGATTGGCGTCAACATCTGCCAGTAGTGCCCTGTGCTGATCCGGCTTCCTTTTGAAGAATGAACCATCTGTCATTTCGCCAGATAGTTTGTAAAAGGCACACAACGACTATACGTGTCACCACCGCCATGACTGCGAGGCGGTAGAGTAGCGCAACATCTTGCCAGAGTTTGTTACTGTCGCGTCACCTATTTCTGTCGCAATAGCGTCAATGCTCGTCTGTTTTGTTCTGGTTTGGAGAGGTCATAAATGAACGAGATCACAGATAACAAACATAAAAAGTACAGACGAATTGAGGACCACTTTCTCTTTTGAAAGTCAGTTTTAAACATCTCATTGTTTGGTATCAAATGACATAGGACCTGGATTGTATAACCTGAGCTAGAAGAAGACTAGACGCTATTAACTCACTAAATTCTATAGAATGCTAAAAATGAGACTAAAGGTCTTAACCATACTTTTTTAATTCATAGCTAACAAGCAAGAAGCAGACGGTTCAACTAGAGGAAAGAGATGATCATTACCTATTGACACCAAAGATATTTACGGTGCATTGCTATTGAAACAGCAAGATGATGAATATTTGCCGGTTAACTTAGGTACCTCTTAAAGCATTGACGCTACTTCAACAGATAAAATAAGACGGTGATATCAAGCTCTATCCACTCTGCTGCCGCTTTACCTAATCCTGCGGCAATAGCGTCAATAATTGTCGTTGTATTCCGGTGTGGAGGGTAAGGTGACCGGTAACTATGCTTGTGGCATTACCATCCCGCCACACGGACGTGGACACACCATTAACATCTTTGGTATTTTTAAGCGATGGTCTCTTTTTATTAGGAGAGCAATCTGTTTGTTTGCTGTCTTATACATGGGGCACACTAAAAGTTTTCCACTTCTAGCTAATCCGAACTATTTGAATTTCGAATGTTATATTTTTCAAACGTTGCAACCTTAGTAATAAAAAATCAATTGGTGGGAAATGATTTGTCAATTGTTTTTTTATAACACATCAAAGTTCTACGTACGCAACGAAAATGGAATTAAGTCGAAAAGATTTTAGAGCGATGATTTTTTATGATTTAAAGTTCTCTTTCTCCGCAAGACTGTGCCGCTCGTCTTCAAAATACTTTTGAGAGAGAAGCACCTTGTTTGAGTACCGTGAGGCAATGATTTGCTGAATTTGAGAGAGGTCGAGTTTCTTTACATGACGAATTTCGTGAAGGTCGGCCTTCACCTGCCGTCAACGAAAATAATGTGGCTACTGTTAACATGACCAAAGCAGCAGCACTGAATGGTTGAGAAAATACAATTCTCTATTAAAGGAAATACTAGTACTTACGGACATAAAAATATGAGAGGGAAGAATTAGTGGGCAGAAAATTTCAAAATACCCAAATCCACAAATGCTCATCACACAAATATTTGTTCCCGTCGGGAAACGAACCCGAATCCAATCGATTCGTAATGTAGTTCATTTAAGCACTCGACCAAAGGGGCGGCCAAAATAAGATAGATACAAAAACTTCTTTTATGTGGATTTTGACATTATACAATTTATATTGTCCTAGTAGAAGGGCAAGTGACAATCGGGGTCAGTACGCCAGATATGGTCTGTATTAGAAGCAGGCCCGGACTTACCCACATGCCGCGCTGGGCACTGTCAAAATCAAAACAGACTTCTTTTTAATAATAATAGGTATAATTTTGCTACCCCTGAAAACTCGCCGCTCTGGGTACTAGCCCCGAGTGTAAATCTAGCTAGGGCTGATTAGAAGCTTTATTAAAACCTTTATCAGTAATGTTTCTTCTTGTCTAGAACTGGGTGAGTGTACGAGTATAGTGTTTGGATGGCAGCTGCTACCGTAACAAGTTCAGTGATAGAAGTTTATGGGGTAGAAATGGGAATTTGGCTGATGAACAGTCATATTATTCCGATTAGAAGCAGTTCTAGTTCGCTCACTCGTTTCTACGTTGTTTGTCAATTGTAAAGTCGGGGGATCGGCACAACAAACAGATGGTTCTCCTGACTGACAGAGACAGCCACCGCCTGTGGGCATCAGATGATAGTGTGCGTTGTATATCCATGTGGCTAGGTGATAATCCCACACGCATGTCTCCAAACTGAACACATCACTAACGTAAACGTAAATCGGAGGTACCACACTCGTGTGAGAGGTTACGGAACTCTACCACCTGGTGGTCACGGTGTAGTGACACGTGTGACCGAATGTTATTCTTGTACGAACTGCCAGTAGAATGGCAGGTCGTCTATTTCTTCCAAGAGGACCCTCCGGACTAACGGTTCACTTAATTGAATTGCCTCCAACATAAAAAGTTTTCGTTTTACCGCTTCTGCTCAAACTTTTGTTCTCTTTAAGTCATGATAAGCTCAAATTCATCGCAACAGCTCAAAAAGGCTGAAACAGGTGTATCAAAATATTTTTGGAAAACGTTAAAGCTTAATTATTGTTTTAAATTTTACACTTGTACTGTTTCACAATTCACTAATTATATATAATATATACTTTTTTATTTAAATAGCCAACCGGTTTCGCATTTTACTGCATCATCAGGACTGATGATGCAGTAAAATGCGACTGTAAAATTTAAAACAATAATTATGACGGAGTTTCACCAAGTGCCGATAATGGAAAGTATAAATTACGTTAAAGCTTAATGCAAAAGAAGTTCAATGCGCCAGTTTTAAAAAATAAAACAATAAATCCTACTATTGGATGTTTTGATTTTGTTAAAATGACCTCCGAGACCTTCCTCCCAGACTTCCCCCTACCTTCCTCCTATCTTTCCGATACTTCCCCTTACATTCTTTCTACCTTTCCGCTACATTCCCACTATCTTATCGCTACCCTCCCGCTACCATTCTTTTGGCATTTTATCTATATACGTACATACACAAAATACATTTGTATATACTTGCATACAGAGCTGTCGGTTACGTCACAGTGTCGCGAGTTCAATGGTTTTTTCCTATCTCAAAAAATGCCCAACGCACCAATAAAAAAATTTCTACAAAAATGGCCAGGCGCCCGGTGACTTGAATGAAAATCCTTGCTAACAGTATATATTGTATATTTATTATAGTTCCCGCGTTGACAGCGACTCGTTTCGCCAACAACGATAGCAGTATTTAGCAGTGCAAATTTTGAAACACGTAATTTCTAAGCTTTGTTCCTAATTAGCATCTAAAAGGCCCCAAATTTACGTTATTTTTAAATGTGACTCTTTGACTTTGCATTGCTATCGAGACGGCGCTGGTCTCTGGTCCTCCCGCTTACTTTAACATTAAAAAACCGCCCCGTAACAGGGACGTTTGTTCTTGACCCATTTTAAATAATATTGAACATATTAAATATCCGGGCGTCATTTTTGACAAAATCTAAACCTGAACACATCGCCATTGACCTATTTTTAAACCTATGGAGCACACTCAGTGTCTCACTTGTTGTTAATATGTACACAGCATTGGCACTTATGTGACTTGTGTCAAGAGCACAACAATCACGTGCTCTCAGTACCAAAACCAACTCAGAAATCAATGTTTATCAAGTGTGGTCCGTTACCCGCGTGTTGGTCCGAGCTCCTTTGAAGAATAGACCAACTGCCGTTCTGCCAGGCAGGTCGTTAAAGGCGACCGATTGGTTATACGTGTGATCTATCATCTACTACAATCGTGACTACTAGGTGCTAGAGTTCCACAAAGTCTCGCCCGGGTATTTAGTACCAACGCCTAACCTATTCCAGCCGCAATAGCGTTATGGCTTCGCATTGTCGTGTTCCGATTAGGAGGGTAAGGTAGCCGGTAAAATTATGTATGTGGCATTGCTATCCCGCCACATGGATAGCAACGCAACATTAACATCTTTGATGTCGATAAGCGATGGTTTCTTCTTCCACCAGGAGAGCCATCTGATTGTTTGTTATGAATGTAATAAGAAAATTATTTTTCTTAAGTGTGAATAGATTTATGTTGACGGAAACCACTAGGGTGTGAGAAACCCTTGTTGCAGACATCACACACGTGAGGTTTTATACCACTGTGGATATTCAAATGAATCTTTAAACTGCCCTTCCGACTGAACGTTTTTTTACAAATGTCGCAAGAAAATATCTTCTCTCCAGTGTGAGTAGATTGATGTTCGCGTAAATGACTTGAGTGTGAGAAACACTTATTGCAGACATCACACACATAAGGTTTTATTTTAAAGAGTACATTGTTTAAATGTTTTTGCAAATAGCTTTTTCGACTAAACGTTTTTTTACAAATGTCACAAGAACATATCTTCTCTCCGGTGTGAGTAGATTGATGTTAGTGCCGATACTGCTGATACTATCGTTTCCTAGAAATTCAATAGCATTGATACTATAGATAGGATCGATACTTTTCTGACTGGGAGATACGATACTATCGATAGTATTAATAGTATTTTATTTTGCCAATAGTATTGTATCCTTTTCAACAATCGATACTATCGATTTAATCGATACTATCGATTATAATATCGATAGTACTACTATCGGACTAATATCGATAAAATATCGATATCCTGTCGATAATCCACAATCGATCGGCAACACTATTTAGAGGTCAATGTCTTACGTAGTATTGTATACTCTTTGGGTCAATGCTCCGTGCACAGAACAATATAACTAACGGAACTGGCTCCCACTGGCTTCGTATTCCGTTAGTTATATTGTTCTGTGTATCATGGATTCTGCCAGATTCTGCCCGTCTCTGTGTTGTTTGAAGCACGTGCGCGAGTTAGAATCCGAAATTTTCATACTGAGCTACGGAACTTAATCTGCTTATCTACTTGTTTGTGTTGTGTTTGTGGTGACAGTATATAATATTAAGTGTTTGGTGTTGTCGGTAAGTGTTTTTTGTTATGGAAGAGGTCGCGGGAGATCCGCCTGATGGCGGCGGCGGTCTTACAATGACGCCGCTGGATGCCTCCTCTACTAGTTTAATATTTACATCAGTAGATTTACACTCTCATCAGAAACAAGCTACAAAACGTACATTATCTGACAATAGCGTCGGGGAAATAGTTCCTCTCAAAAAAAACATCCCCCCGCCAGCGTTGCAAGACACTTATGTGATACCCGAATACGGTACTACTGACATGGAATGTAGGGGGGAGACAAGGGCCCCTTTATTGTACATGTCTCCAAATCTGATGTGGAAAATATTGGGGAATCACTAAAGATCTTAAAATTCGCACAATTTTTGCATAAAAATAAAATAACTAGCATAGCTGAAGGCGGTATTAGGTGCATTGGCCGAATTAAGATGGCAGTGGAATTCCAAATGGGTACTGATGCTAATAATTTAAAAAAATCTGAAGTACTAAGAAAACACTCTTTCATTGCTACAATCCCCAAATTCCATATCACTCGCATGGGAGTTGTAAAACAGGTCCCATGTGACTGGACCTTGGAAGAATTTGTCCAGAACCTAAAATGCCCCATTCAATCGGTATCAGTGTACAAAAAGAAGGTAAAAGTCATGGGTTGCTGGGGTTGCTGGGCTTCCAGGATGTGTTGGGATGGCAAGAATAGAACCATCCTAACCATACGCAAAAAAGGCGCTAGTCGTCGAGTTGCGGAGACCCGCCCATGAGAAGAAGAAGAAGATGAGTCCCTTCCACCACAGTAGTACTTACATGTATTGGCCAAATTCTTCCAGAAAGAGTTTTTTGCTACTACACATCTCTACCAGTCACATTATATGAACTCCCAGTAATCCAATGCAGGAATTATTCTGATATTCTGAATTGGAAGGTCAGTTTGCTTCCCCCGGTCACCTCTTCTAATTTTCTTCTTTCTTATTCAAAATTTACTTCAGCTTGTATTGATTCAGCTAATGAGGCTATCCCATTAAAAAACTCTGCTAAAAATAGGATTTCCTCTCCTCCATGGTGGGATTCTGAGTGTACTGCTGCAGTTAATGAACGAAAAACAGCAGAAAAGGTGTTTGCTCAAAACCTCAACATGCAAGATTATCGTCAATATAAAGAGATATCGGCCCATTGTAAGAAATTGCTGTCAAAAAAGGCAGAAGGATGGCGGTCTTTCTGCAAAACTTTATCTCCACACTCTTCCTCCTCACTAGTGTGAAAAAAATTAAAATGTTGAGAAACTCTTTCAATGATAATAATCTTAACTGTAATATAAATGAACCGTGGTTATCTGATTTTATTGATAAATTATCCCCTCCTTATGCTCTCAATATACCTACCTACAAATTTGCCACC
Organism: Apodemia mormo; assembly: GCA_036924255.1. Lineage (NCBI taxonomy): Eukaryota > Metazoa > Arthropoda > Insecta > Lepidoptera > Riodinidae > Apodemia > Apodemia mormo. The sequence goes on from JAUPFN010000028.1 coordinate 6,627,417, forward strand.
TCTTCCTAGTTCAAATAATCTGGATCAGATATTAGCTCTGTCTTCAGTTCTCTCAAAAATAATGGAACATTTAATTAAAAACAGGCTGGAGTGGTGGTTAGAAAGCAATGGTATTCTGTCTAATACTCAATTCGGATTTAGATGAGGTTTGGGAACTATGAACAGTCTAAGTATATTTACAACAGCAACTTGTCTTGCCTTCTCGAAGAATGAACACTTAGTAGGAGTATTCCTTGACATCAGCTCTACATATGATAATGTCCAACTTCCCTTGCTAAGGCAGAAAATGCTACAGCTTAGCATTCCGGTGAGATTGGTTCACGTTATCTGCAATCTCTTTATGTCCCACAGAATCACCGTTAGAGTCCAAGGAAAATCCCTACTGTCTAGATAAGTGTGAACTGGCCTTCCTCAAGGTTCAGTTTTAAGCCCATTGCTCTATAACCTCTACTCTTGGGACTTAGACAAACTGTCAATAACTTTTGCAAAATTTGACAATATGCCGATGAAATAGCCATTTATGCAAATTCTACATCCATTTCTGAAATCTCCTCTAAGCTAAACTCAGCATTATTTTATCTGGACTCTTACCTTAAGGATCATGGCCTGTCACTATCAGTCGAAAAATGCAAAGCAGTTACATTTTCATGCAAAAGAACTATCCCTCAAACAAATCTCACAATCAATAACCAAAATATTCCCTTTGACAATAAGGTAAAATTCCTGGGTGTCATATTGAATAACAGAATGTCTGGATCTGATTATTTAAATTATATTTGCAACAAATGTGAAAAAGGGATTAATGTTCTACGTGCTGTAGCTGGTGTATGGTGGGGGGCCCATCCTTATAGTCAGAAACTACTTTATAATACTATTATTAGAAGCCATTTTGACTATGGTACATTTCTATTAGAACCAGCTAGCAAAACAGCCCTAAACAAATTAGATAAAATTCAATATAAAGCTCTTAGAATCATCTCTGGTGCGATGAAATCTTCGCCTGTTAATGCACTCCAGGTTGAATGCTTAGACCCTCCTCTACAATTACGTAGACAGTATTTGGCCGGTCGTTTTCTATCTAAAGTAACCCAACTTCCTGCTCATCCTTTGCTACTCACATTACAACCTCTGTCAGAATCCATTCCCTCCTCAAGGTATTGGATCCATAAAAAATCTCCCCTCCTTATTAATAGTTATAATAACATAAACTCTCTCCAACTCCTGTTGATAAACATAATATAATAATAAATAAACAAAAAACCCATTATATGAAGTTACCTACGAATCTCTCACATACCAGCCTCAGGTAATTCTTGACTTCGGTGTCAAGAAAAAATCCCTAGCAGCTAATAGAAAGTTTTACGGAACACTAGCTACACACTGTAAAAACTGGCTGTATATCTATACAGATGCATCAAAGTTAATGATAAACCAACCTGTTGGGGCAGCAGTTTAGATTCCCAAACATAATGTTGTTCTATCTCTCAGAAACTACCGCCTCAGTCTTCTATTTTCACGGGAGAAGCAGTTGCTCTTTGGGAAGCAGTGTCACTAGTTTATTCTCATAGGCTCAATAAAAACCTCATTTTCACAGACTCTTACAGCTGCTTGCAAGATATAATAAAACATCCCTTTCATGCTAAATCTAATTTCAGTTTGACTGTTCAAATAAGAGAACTACTACATAAATGTCATAATGCAGGGATTGAAGTTATTTTGGCTTGGATCCCCAGCCATTCAGGAATTACAGACAATGAAGTGGTAGGCGGCTGGGCTAAACAGGCCACCATAATAGGTCTGGAAGACCACTATGTTATACACTCTCATGACTTACAAACGTTAGCAAAACCTGCATTGGATAAGATCTGGATGGATAAGTGGCAAATTCCTAGCCAAGAAAAAGGAAAACATTATGCTTCCTTACAACCCGACATCCCCAACAAACCATGGTTCTTTAAATTCAATAGCATTGTACATTTCGATCTATCAAGAGACAAGAGTACTATTATTGACAACAGTACTACCTCCACAATTATTCGCCTCCGTTTAGGGCATGTTGTAACTCCTGTATTTCTTGCTAAACTTCATATAAAAGATCATTCCCTCTGTGAATGTGGATTGGAGGAAGGCTCTCTTGAGCACATATTCTTTTTCTGCTCTAAAATTACAGTGCCACTTTATGACATTCTGCCAAAAAATTTCCCTCGACCCATCAACCTAAATTACTTATTATCTCAAGTCCACTCCCCCGAGTATCAGTTCTTGCCAGATTCATTAAAATTAACAAACTTAGATTGTAGTTAGCAATATGTACTTTTAACTAGCATAACATTGTTTGTCCAGTTTGTTTGTTATCCCTATATTGTGAATTTTTGTAAAATATCCCTCCTAACTAACATTTTAACCCCAATGTGTATGTTAATTTTAACATTATACTAATATTGCTATGTTTTGTCTTCCAGTGGCTCTCTATGTTTGACAGGAATATAAGAAAACACTAAAATCGCTTTTCTGATAATAAATGTGCATACATCAACCTTGACATTGGCGGAATCGCTAAAAATATAGTGGAGCCATAACTCAGCAAAAAAAAAAAAACAGAGGTATCATTTTGTGGAACTTGTGGACTGTGGTGCATATAATAAAAATTCTATCTAACCTCAAAGGTTCAGTCACAGACTAGGTAGGGATTGGGTTCAGTAACAAGTGTCTAGTAACAAAATGTCCACGAAAATTAAAATAGAGCAAGATGCGGATTGTTATTCTTTTCAATGCACTTCGGAAATTATATTGAAAACAGATGTGATTAAAACAGAAGTGGATGAAAACAATGGATACAAAGATAATGTGGAGTCTACAGAAGTGAAATCTGAATTAGAAAATGTCGAAACTGGTATGACATTTGATTTCCTTTCTACATATCATTCTAAAACCAACCAACCAACCATTTGGTGTGTATAAGTAAATAAGTATTGCTGAATCAAATGTTCACATTGAACTACAGTAGAAACTCGATTAACTGGACTAATTAATGTCATAATACATTGGGATAATCTAAAATCTGGCTAACTGAATATATGAAGAAAATGTGTATATATATTATATAAGTCTCCTCCACATACATGTTATCACATCATTATCATTATATGATGTCATATGTGCGGTTCTTATTAACAGGTACGGCATTTGTTCGCATGTACATCCTAAATATTATTAACATAATCACAAAATGACTACTAATAAGTTCACAAAGGATACACACTACTTTCAGCAAAACATTTTGACCAACCGGTTTCTAGGCCCCTTTGAGTCATTGCTATTCTGCCAGGCAATTCATGAAAGTCAAAAATTAGTCGAACGATTCACTACTATTGGGACTACTAGGACTACTAGATGGTAGAATGGCAGAAAATCTCGTCCAGATTTGGTACCACTGTCTCCTTTCTGTCGCAATAGCTTTAATACTTGTCACTGTCATATTCCGATTTGAATAAGGTTGCTGGTAAACTTAAGCATGTGCCTGCTACACGCATAGCGGTGCTCCATAACATCCTTGGTGTCTGTAGACGGTAGTTGTTTCTTTCTATCAAAACAGCAATCTGCTTGTGTGCTGTTCTAAAATGAAATGTTTAATTTGATATAAAACATTTGTTAATTTTTGTCTTATCATGTTGAAGTTACAATTCTTTTGGAGCGTTAGAGAAAAAACGATTTACAACATTGATAGTCATAAACCTCTTCTAGTAAAGTGAAATATGCAAGAATCATGGTGTTACACTCATATTTTGGTACCATTTGAAATCTGTTTTCTAGGCCTGTGTAAGCTTAGAAAGATGTTTCATGGGCCTTGGCAGCGTTTACGTATTTTATTATTTTTTCATGGTTGATAGTCTGAGTAATCTTGAATCTGTATAACTGAGGTCCAGATAATCAGGTTTCTACTGTACTTCTAAACTAGGGTATTTTTGTGAGCAGTATAATGCCAAATAACACTATTACTGTTCTTCATAATATGTACTAAACTTAATATATTTACCCTGCCAAAATGATTTTGTCTGAAAATTATAATCTAATTGAAAGAAATATGCAGTTAGCATCAGAAACGGGCGGCACAACTTCTGCGTAGTGGGATGATAGGTGTTGGCTTCCCCTTACTAATGATACTACTCACACCTACTTTTTTATACGCGTATTTTTCTGAACTAGTAAGTAAACTACCTGTGTACGTTGGGTTAGCCGTTAGGGTAAAAGTAAAAATATATATAGAAAGGTGTGAAAAGCTAGCCAGGGGGCGACAAGGCAGATCAGGCGGATGAACAAGAAAAAAATATGAACAAAATTTAAAATATTTTTTTAATGCAGTGCCATATTTCTTGAGAATTTTATGACAAAATAATATTTAAAATATGACAAATGATGACTAGGAGCAGAAATTAGATAAAATAGAATTGGTATAAAAGGGACTTCTATCTTTTAAAAAATAGTGCACAATAATACAAGATAGTATTTTAAGTCTTTTGAAGTTAAGATATGTTAGTTTTTGGGCTATAACATTTTTTATAAACATTTTAGGGTGAGTGGAGCTAGAGGAAATAGAGTTTGTTTTTAATTGAACTGCCTTTTCAATTAAAAACAATCTCTATTTTTTACCAACACATTCTTGGCTGTTGATGGAAGAGCCATAAGTCATGGGGGTGTATTTTTTATTTAATCAAATTTTTGTTGATTCGCGTTCGTTTTTAGTACAAGGTTTATTTTATTTCATATAGTGTTACCTAGATCACACTATACACAAAGAGCAATTATTTTTTTATAAATTTTCTGTTAAATTTTTTAAAGGCAATGATCTCTAAATTATACTTTTTTGTTTTAAACCCATTTTATTCGAAATGATAATAGCTGAATGCCTAAATGGCTGAAACAGCTTAGATAAAAATAATTAATGCCGTATTGTTAAACCGGATAACCAATTCCTGGCTTACTGACTTGTACTGTCCTCCTCTTTTATTTATTCGTTGTATGTCGTGGATATTTTTAATTAATAACTTTATAAACGAAATAGCTGTTGCCTGCGACTTCGTCCGCGCGGTCTTCGTTTACTCCGCACAGCTGCTCCCCCATAGGTGATAGCGTGATAATATTTAGCCTAAATGTTGACCCAACTTGTTAGTAATATTCATGCAAAATTTGAAGTAAATCCATGCAGTACTTTTTAAGTTTACCCTGGACATACATACAGACAAACAGACAAAAATTCTAAAAACTATATTTTTGGCTTCAATATTGATTGTAGATCATGCCCCAAGTATTCTTTTAAAAAAATATTCAATGTACAGTTTTGACTTTCCTACGATTTTATTATATATACAGATTAGTCCTCTCTTTTTACTTTTCAAAACCCAAATTTTGTTTAATAAAAACTTGAGAGGTGTCAAGGGACACCCGGATGGAACGAAGTTCCTTTTATTATTATTTACAAAAAACATGTATACACTTAACAAAAATAATCGTCGCGACACCACACTGTTCAATGCGAAATAGAATTTCGGCATCCGGTCGATTTTCTTAACCCGGTCGAATTTCGGCACCCGGTCAAATTTCGACCCGCGGTCGAATTTTGGCACCCGGTCAAATTTCGGCACCCGGTCGAAATTCGACCGGTGGTCGAATTTCGACACTCGTTCGAAATTCTACTGTCCGTCGAAATTCAACTTTTGGTCGAAATTCGACATTCGGCCGAAATTCTGTATAAATGTCGAACATTTGGCACTAGAAAAAAGTAAACTCAATCAAATAATAGATAAACTCTTTCACTTTCAATGCACAAGCTAAAGGGAAGTAGATATTTCTGTGCTTACAATACCTTACTATAGCAAAAAGTGCCGTGACAACTTTTCGTAAGAATTTTTTCCGTCTAGCCCCCTTTCACAACGTGCGATAAGGAACTTCGTTCCAAAAAGTTAACATTATAAATCTAACATGTAATTCAATGTCATATCACCATACTGGAACAATATATTTCGTAAATACAGCAATAATATTTATCTTAATTATAGCACTATATTTAAATAAAATGATGCATTAATGTAAATATAATAAAAATGTGTCTGTAATAGACACCATAACTTTTAATCATCAGCAACTGTAATGTCTGTGTGTGAAAAGAGTGCAGAAGATATGTGAGGGAGAGTCAATGTACGAGACAAACCCAATGAAACTCTTTCTAACACTGATTTATTATTAAAGTTATTACAAAATAATGATTAAATAAAAGCGCAACTGTAACAATATGTGTTAGTACGGTAACCCGTACAAGCACTTAGTAAAAACGCTGGTGAAACTTCACCACTGATATTTTTTGTCTACTGCAAAAAATATTGTAAATTGACTATTTTATTTGAAGTCTAACTGTATAGGAAAACAAATAAAAAGTCTCACTAAAATGAGATATTCCAGGCACGTTCAGGTATTCAATACGAGAGGTAAGTCAGCAATAATCCTGTCACCATGAAGACGATTTTAATTTTAATATTCCCTATTCCCCCATCAACTTATTTAACTGATCCGTTTTGGGTCGATAAGTTAAGGCAAATTAAAATTAAAAACCAAGATCCTATTTAACGATCCCTTAACGTTCGTAATTCTCCTAATCTATATAATTTTAACGTGATTTTAACGAATTTTAAAATTTATATTGGTAACATCGTTTATGCATTTTTTAACAATTTTGTTTGCAACACTGTTTAACAGTTGAATGTTTTTCGAAAATTCGAATATGTTTGCCTGATTTTACTGTGTTAGTGATTTTTTGTTTTACTTTTATAAAACGACATTTTTTTGTTTACGGACTCTCGGTTGATAATTTAAAATAACGACCCGCCTGTTTTAATAAATTTTGTGGCGACTGTTCTCTTGTTACACTTGGATTTGTTTATTTGGATTTTGTTTGATGCATTTGATTAACTAACCCTGGCTTGCTAAAAGGAGTTTGTGAACATTGTTGTATTTGATTTATACATCTATAATGTTCCTTCAACGATCATATAACAAATGTTACTTCGGATGTGTAGGAGGTAAGCATTTTTGGTAAAATCATCGGTTGTTGTAATCTGCTATTTTGGATAGAAGTACCAAAAAAACTAATGTTATTTTGTTTTAGGAACTTTACACCGATTCCCCGAGCCTCAACAGGCAGATTTTCAGAGCCAAATTCGTTTTGCTGCTAGGAAATCAGTTTTAACAATGGCAGACCAAGAAAAACGTAATGATTATATTTGTAGAAACATAAGGTTTTGTGATAATCATTTTAAAAGTTACTATCTGCTCCCAAGCAAAAGACTAACTAAAAATGCAATATCTACAGTTAATGTTGGTAAGTTTTTGTTATATTACTTACATTTTTTCATATTATTTGCTAAGCATGGTTAACAAAAACAAAAATCCTTAGCCCACATGGTAATTCACATATTGTGATTTACTGCTCCATCTCCCACTGCTACTACTGCACCCTAGGTCTCACAACTCAACAACTGAGTAAAAAAATAATGCTAAGATACCAATTTATTTTCCTGATGTGTGATGTGATTCTGTGTCTTGTATGTGGTTCTTTGAAGGCACATTTCTAATTTTCTGACTGTAGTCAGTTTATTTTAATATTAATGAGCCAATAATATATAATAATAATAATAAATATTCAGGGGACAAATTACACTGACTGATCTAACCCCAAAGTAAGCAAATTATTTGCTTGTGTTATGGGTGTTAGTCAACGATACTAATACATAGAAATACATATATAAATACCAGAATATATTTAATAAACACCCAAACCCGGAAATACAAACATTTATGCTCATCACACAAATGCTTGTCCCCGTCGGGGATCGAACCCGAGCCCCGTTGATTGCGTAGTCAGTATCGCTAACCACTCGACCAACGGGGCGGTCATATATATATATATATATATATATATATATATATATATATATATATATATATATATATATATATATATATATATATATATATATATATAACCATACCAATGTGGCAGATCGCCTCTGTGGTGTAGTGGTCCAGTGTCGGAGTTGATCACAGAGGTCCCGTGTTCGATTCCTGGGTCGGGCAATTCAGAAATGAGTTTTTTCAGTTTTCTGATAAAAACAACATTGCCCTGGATTGGAAAGTGCCTGGTTGGCGATAGACTTGCCACCTATCACATAGTGGGACCAAGTATCTTCGGCTAATCGTGGGTGCACTTGTTGTACCTCTGCCTACCCTTTCGGGGATACGGGCGTGAAGATACTCAATGTGGCAGTAATAAAACCATGTTAATAACATGAAAAAAATCAATGTGTTTTTTTATTATGTTAATGGGTTGGCATTAGAAACAGGCTGTATGATTTTTGGATTTCTAAGTGGTGGGTTGGCTTCCCCTTTCTAATGACACTTTCTCCGCCACACGGAAATGTCTAATTTTTTTTATACCTATGTTTCTGAACTAGTAAGTGAACTACCTGTGTATGTAAGGTTAGGTTAGAATCAAGGAAGTTAAATTCTACCTGGAATGTTCACACACGCTTCGAAATCGTTCCGAAGAGTACCACGACATGGGTGGAGTGTGTCTCTTTCTACTAAATAAAGCGCCAATCGCCATATATAAGTGCGGTCATGCGTAGTTAGCAAATTACCACTAAGTAATTCTACTAATTTGAGAAACAGTTTTTGCATTGCGTAAGTAATTACGTAATAATTAAAATAAGCACATTTTAGAACTCACTGTGTTAATTACAATACATGTTAATGTATTTATTGACGTGTATGAATAAAAGGTATTTAACGATTACCGAATATATAAAAATCTACCACCAGATAGTTTTATTTACACTGGCAATTGCAAGAAAGGGACAACATCCACCCTTGTCGTTGTCTCGCTCAGAACGTTTTTCCCCTCTGTTAAGTAAGGAACAAATGTCAACTTTATGGATAACGAGATAAAGTAAATTTTTATTTTTCAAATATTGCTTCGTAATAATTCCAGTTATCGAATATAAGTTTTTTGGTTAGAACTAAACACGTATATAACAATTGGTAAAGTGCGTATCGGGCCAGTGCAATGTAGGGTTCCGAAGTTGCCCATCATGATAATATCATGGACTAAGGAGACAGCTTTTATTGTTTTGTACCTAGAACATACATGAATGACGGTCACACTTCCGTCGCCTATAAAAACTTCACCATAAAGATGGGCAATTGTGAACAACACTATTCGAATAATTCATCTATACATATAATAAAATCGTAGGAAAGTCAAAACTGTACATTGAATATTTTTTTAAAAGAATACTATAAGAAGGCGTTATCTACAATCGATATCGAATCCAAAAATATAGTTTTAGAATTTTTGTCTTAATATAATATTACTTACAGGTCGGGTCAACATATAGGCTACATATTATCACGCTATCATCTATGGGGGAGGAGCAGTGCGGAGTAAACGAAGTCCGTGCAGATGAAGTCGCTGGCAACAGCTAGTTTTTCGATAAATGTCACACTTAAATCATGTTTTGTCACAAAATTAGTTCTTATGATACATGTCTTAAATTCAATTCAGTTTTACTGTACTAGTAATATTGATTGCTAGTGCCCTGGTAACCTTTTTAATGCAGCTGGCATAATATGTAAAACCTTACATCGCCTCTGTGGTCTAGTAGTCCGGTATCGGTGTTGACCACAAGAGGTCCTGGGTTCACTTCCCAGGTCGGACAAATTAAAACTATATTTTTTCAGTTTTCTGATAAAAATAATGTTGCCCAGAATTAATTAAGTGCTCGGTTGGCGATAGGCTTGCAACCTATCACATTATGGGACCAAGTCTTTGGCTTATTGTGGGTGCACTTGTTGTACCCTCTGCCTATCTCTTCGGGTATACGAGTGTGAAGATAACTTTGTTTATATATATGTGTGTGTGTGTGTATGTGTCAAACTACTACAAATAATAATAATATCTAACCACAAAGTAAGCAAATTATTTGCTTGTGTATGGGTGTAAGTCAAAGATACTAATACATAGAAATACATATATAAATACTGTTACATATATAATAAACACCCAAACCCAGAAATACCAACATATATGCTCATTACACAAATGTTGGTCCTTATCAGGAATATAACCCGAGCCCCATCGATTCACGGTTAGGTTTGCCAACCACTCAACCAACGGGACGGTCAAGTGGGGGTTTTTCAAGTTTTTGCGTTTTCATCAATCAATTCAAAATCATTAATTTCAATTTATTTTTGGTTTGATTTTACGAAGATATCTATGGCCACATCAATATTGTCAATATTATTTGGAAAACTTAGTAATATGCCAGTCTCGAGACAGTCTTTCATTAGACATCATAATATGCTTTCTGCACGGAAAGTTTCACATCTATCTCATTATAGATCTATCTATCAAATTGTAGAGACATGATAAAATGTTGTCCATATGGAGTAAGCAACATTTTAATTATGGCCATGACCATATAAACAATATGGTCCTGCATAGAATGGGTCTAATGAGTTGTATCATATCTATATATATAAAAATCAGTCCCTATTTTCCTTGGTCACGACATCACGCCTGAATGGCTGGACCAATTTCGGTAATTTTTTTTGTCGTGTTTGTAATTGTAAGGAGAAGGTTCTTATAAAAGAAAATAAAAAAAATAGAAAATTTAAGAATACTTAACCACCATATAAAGTTTAATGCCATTTTGGCTGCGTGGAAGGACAATCCCGTAGACTTATATAAATTACGTGTCACGTTGTTTGTCCCCTATGGATTCCTATTATGAATGGCAAAACAACGTTTGCCGGGTTAGCTAGTTTTGTATATTTACTGTTACAGAACTGTGCTTGATATTGCCGATAGGTTATATAATGTTACATCATGCCACTTGATGCTATACATGTTAGTTTACGGCTTTTTTACACTTATCCCATCTAAGATAATTTGTTTGATATAATATTTAAAAAACTTAATTCACACCTAAATTTTTTTTATATCAAAGGATAGCAAACAAGCTGATGGCTCTCCTAATGAGAAGACTATAAGAAACTATATGAGATCTACCAGTCAATAAATTTAAAAAATGTGTTTAAACAAAACTGTGTAAAAAAGGATATTATAAAATCTCAGATTATTTAGAAGACAAAAAAGCCTGGAATTAATTGCTCCTCATACCGATCTCATATATATTTTTTGTAATATTGTGATAATGTAAAAAAATCAATGATATGAAAAAAAAAACAAGCCCGCTGAGTTTCTTCCGCCCGATTTTCTTAGCGTGTGGCCGCGTTTCCGATCCGGTAGTAGTTTTTAAAAAAATACGTTGACGTGTCAAAATAACTTGTAAAAAGTTTTATTGAATAAAGTATTTCTGATTTCTGAAGAGACATTCATCTCCTATAAACACCAGAGATGTTAATGATGCATTGTATGCAATAGGTAAGTTGTTGGTATCAAAACCTGGCCAAGTTACCTAGTTAGTAGAACACAATGTTAGTGCTACGCCTTAGCCTATTCGTGCCTTTTACGAGATGCCAAAGCACAATAGGCAAGGTTGAACTCTGCATAACTCTACCACCTTGTGTCTCAGAGAGAATAACTTGTTTAGCTGTGTCTTCTGTTTTAATCACTACCTTGCATCAGTATAAACCACCGGTTTTCCAGTGTGCTGTGAAACTTTTATGATATTAAAAGTGTACCAGTGAAACCCAAAGGTTGTAAAATGCAGGATTATTTAAAGGAATTGGATGTGGAATGGATTGTATGTTTCTAGGAATTATTTAAAATTCTTGGCTTTAGAAGTTAAATTATGTTTTATAATAATAATTTTATATAATTTCAGGACGTGGACTTTTACCTGAAGAATGCAAAGACACCGCTGATTTCCTGCTAATATTTGACAAGCTTTTTGATTCTTTTAATGCGCATTCATATACAGATAACAATAAAAAATATAAATGTTGCTTAAGAAAGAGCTCTCCACACATTAAATTGTGGAATGAGTTACTTCCTATTTTAAAATCAATGCACTTTATAAGTGAAAGAAAAGCCCTATAACAAAATCAGTGAAAGTACCATCAATAAATAATTTTATTCAAAATATTGAGAATTTAATGTATAATGCAATATAGTCTAGCTAGTCAGCAGTACACACTATAGCCAATGCAATCTTATTTTTTTAGATACTTGTTTCATTAAGGGATTTAATAACTTGATATTCTTGCGAAAAAGTGCAGCCCGCAAGTAGTAGCTGGTTCTTAGGTAAATAAGTTATTAAATACTTATTGCCTTATCTCAGAGGTTATAAAACTGATCTGTTTCATTGCAGACAATTTCTAGCAAAAGAAGTGTTTCAAACATAACATTTTTAATCTTAATCTTATAGGTGCCCTATTTAATCATAACACGATTGACCGGCAGGCCTACTCTTGAAAACAATATAAATTTTAAACCAATATTGATAAAAACAATACGTTTCGAATATCGTCAAAAAACGGTACTCTTGAAATCAATATTGCCCACATTTATTCAGTATAGTAACGACCTAATTATTGGAAATAGATGTCATCGTTACACGTCAAGCTAGTATTACAAGTGGAAATTTTAAGTACCGTTTTAAATAAAATAACGAATAAAAGCAATAATGAGTAGTTCCAAAAAATTTCAAAATCCGTGTGGCGCTGTCGCCGAATCCAATAATTGAGTATAGTTGTCCAGAGTACAAAATACTTCAAAATTCATTAAATATTCATTTAAAATTGAAATCGGTTTTCAAGAGTAGCCCTACAGGTTCCACAAATACTACAAGATATAGTAAAATTACTTTCTCAAATGGAAATGTCATATGACATTCACGTATTTGATGTAAAAAAATTTATATTACTATCGCAAAAATGTCTTTTTTGGTTTCTAGAAAATAGGTTGTAATAATATTCATTACTGTTTAAATGCATGATAATGTTGTTTGTAAATAAAATACCACTATTTATGTTTTTATAAATGGGAGGATAGGGTGGCAGATAACAGATATCTCAAGTCAGACCATCTGGGCTACTCTTGAAACCCGATGTCAATCTTAAACCAATAAATAATGAATTTTGACGTATTTCGTACTCTGGACAACCATGTTTAATTATTGGATTCGGCGACAGCGCCACATACCCATTCGTAATTTTTTGGAACTACTCATGATTGCTTTTATTCGTTATTTGGTTTAAAACGGTACTCTTAACGCACTTTTGACATCCAATGTAGGATTTGAAACTTGTTTCATTATTGTTTAAAGACTGCTTTTTAAAACATACTTTTTACTTAAAAATTTCAGTTTTTTGTGCAAGTTATAGTTTTCACAGCCTGTATGCAACACTAAATGAAATACCAAAATTTATATATACTCCATAGATAGGTAACAGTGTATATAGATATACTCAAGATCTCATACCTAAGAAGAAATGAGTACCTATTGGACCATGAGATATGCAGACAAAGACATTTTCATGTCTGATGATGAATTCATTTTTTATAAGAACTTGAGCTGGATCACATTGACGGTATCCGTGTGGCTATCGTACGACTATATGATCGGGAGGAATTCTTAAACAGAAAGCATTTCCACTTACATACTAATATGAGTCCATCCACAAAATGGGCAAATAGGAAATACAATATTCACTATATTGAATTATAAAATATATCTATGTTACATGTTGTAATGACAACATCTACCTATATGGTAAATTTCTCAAATATATTTCAATTAGAAACATAGTTTTTTTCCAATCACATATTTTCATACAAAAAATAACAAATAAATAAAAGCTCTCTTATTGGTGATACAAAACTGCCACATATAAACATACATCATCATAAGTGCTACCAGTGCAGTACGTTTTATATGATACTGCTTGTTTATTGCATTAGGTTATTAGAAATTGCTTACTTTTTAAAACAAAGTATTATACTGGCCGCTGATATTAGTGAGGCAGTGGCAATAGCAGTGGTAATCATTTGAGTTGGATACTTGTTTAACTAGGTATGTTCATGTAAAAATACATATAGTTCTTATGGAATATAATGTTGACATGAGGTTTTTGTCAGCATTTTATACCTGAAAAAGTATATGATGTCTACACAAAGTAGATATATTTTTAGAGGAGCAACCTAGGTACTATTATTTTATTTGAAACCTTTTAAAAATGTTCATAAAGGATTTCATTTCTAATGGGTAAAATATTGAGAAGATATTAATTTATTATATATATATTCAATGCTAACATGCAAAATGGGTTGGTGTAATCAAATAAATACAAAGTACACAAATAAACAGTAATTTATTATGACTATTTAGTTTTTAGAAGCCATTTGCAAGGTATACATGTGTTATGTCTTGTTTATATTTAACAGGGGTTCAGGATATACACAAAAAATAAAGGACTGAAAACATTGTAAATGCTCCCAGAGGTGTAGCTAAAGAAAATTATACTAAGCTTTACCATTCAGCAAGAAATATTGTGGAAAGGTGTATTTTTTTATATCACAAGATAACAAACAAGCAGATGGGTCTCCTGATGGAATGAGTCAAACATTGTCTATAGACGCCAAAGGTGTTAATGGTACGTTGCTATTTTGTGGTAAGATCTACACATGTCACATGCATAAGCTTATCAGCTACGTTACCCTCCAAACCGGAATACGACAGTGACAAGCACTGACGTTGTTGCAGCAGAAATAGGTAAGGCGGTGGTACCAGACCTGGGAGAGACAATGCCGAACTCTATCACCTAGTAGCCACGATGTTAGTAACTCGTACAGCCAATCGGTTGCCTTTTACGACCTGCCTGGCAGAACGGCAGTTAGCCCATTCTTCAAAGGAGCCGGGGACCAACACGGGGAATATAGAAATTTTAAAGAATAGATGGGATCTATATAGACATGAAAAGTTACATTATCATAATTATGTATCAACATATAAAATGTGTTTTTATATGTTGACAAATCTTTTTATGACAAATCTTATGACAAATCTTTGAAATTTTCAGCTTTATCTACTGTAATATGTATGTTTTATATAAATGAACCTTCATCTTGAATTACTATGCCTATTGATGATATCCATATCAAAATTGATTAGGTAATTCAAAAGATGTAGACGAACATACAGCGGAGTGACTGTTATATATGGTATGTAAAGATATTTATCTTTACATGGTATGTAAAGATAAATATAAAACACGGTCACTCCGCTGTATGAGTGACAAATAAAAACTATTTTAATCATTCTTTGATAGGGTTATTGAAGAGAGAATTGGAGGAATGAAATGATTTTTCACAATAGCAGCGGTCGTACATTTGAAGTGAATTTGCACAAATGTGGCAACCTGCACAAACACTTGAACACATTTCACCTTTGAACGCTTTGATGTGCGCTAAAAAACTAAAAGTAAGTGGCTAATGACAAACGTTGGTTCAAATTTTAAACACATTTTCAAATTCCCGTGCCACACATAGCAATCAAACATGAAGTGTTCAAATGTTTGAAGCAAAATCTGGCGCCGGTTTAATAGAAATAAAGTATGGTTTGACAAATGATAAGCAGTTAGTTTACAATTTTGAAATAAAAAGCATTTTAATAATATTTTTATTTTATTTAACACTGTTATATCAAATAATATATTTTTTTTACATTATCTAACATTCTTCGTTTAAATTAAAATACAAACTAGGTAAAGTAAATAAATATTTACATATATAAAAAATCTTTTTTATATAAATCATAAGATAGCAGACGAGCAGATGGAATGTAGTTCTCCTTACTAGTCTATAAAGATAATCTATCCTAAACATAATCTTTATGTATTGAAACACACGCATCACTCGTTAAATTTATCATCATTATGGCTTCTAAGAAAAATTGTTCAGAATACAATACAGTAACAACTTGTAGTGAATGTCAGTGCTTCATAGGATACTTTGAAGGGTACTGGTATATCTGTGGCAGAGTTTCTTACAATAATCAGCATTAATTTTGTTTAAGCTCATAAAATGTATGGCATATATTGTGGCTGTCCTACAGAAGGTAATATCTATCTTAACTCTTAAACAACAGTCAAATTAAGATTTCATCATTAGATCACCTACTAAAGGAGCAGTAAGAGCGTGCAAGATAGTCTGATAGGCAATTTCCGTTGTAAGATAACAATACTAGCCTAATATTCCCATATATAGTGATACATTTTGTGACATTAGTATTCTCCTGATTTGTAGCACATTAATTTTCGTAGCAATGTGTTGATCCATAATCTTGGTTGATACTGTTCGCAATGTAAATGCACTACTCTCTACGATAGTAGGTAGCATAAGAATAATAGTATATCACAGTTAAACAAGTCCATGATATTTAGATCTTTCAATTCTTGATTTCGATATTACTTTTTACACTATTCTATTCGACATTTTAATACAAGCACACATTTTAGATTTGCTAAATCGTTTAGAACGATAAGAATTTAGGACTGACACAATAATAAATAATATTACACCAAATGTCAATTTATTGATGTCAAAGAAGTAGAACTGTGTCCACAGTATGGCATAGATTCCAGCATTTTGGCCATGTTTTCCGTATTTTGTATATTTTGTTAATTGATTTTTTACATATAAATAGTTTACACGTAATATATAATGTAAAGCATTTCTTCAAGGTTTAGTAGTCATGAATGTGTATTTTATTAAAAATAATTCATATTTCTGTATCTATCTATCTTTCCCCGTGTTGGTTCCGGGCTCCTTTGAAGAAAAGGCCAACTGCTGTTCTGCCAGGCAGGTCGTAAAAGGCGACCGAGTGGCTATGCATGTTACTAACATCGTTACTACTGGGTGGTAGAGTTCTGCATCGGCTCGACCGGGTCTGGTACCACCGCCTTACCTATTCCTGCCGCAATAGCGTCAGTGTTAGTCACTGTCACCGCACCATTAACATCTTTGGTGTCTATAGGCGATGGTCGTCTCTTTCCATCAGGAGACTCATCTGCTTGTTTGCTATCTTATAATATAAAAAAAATCTATACCAATATAAAATTGGAGTGTCTGTTTATAACATTAAAATAGCCGATTTTTATTAAATGTATATGAATGTATACACGTTATATGTACCAAAATACAATTTTTCACAATTTTCGTCTCTCTGTCTGTCCGTCTGTCTGTTTGTTCCGGCTAATCTCTGAAACGTCCTTACCAATTTTGACGGGACTATCACTTGCATATAGCTGATATAAAAAAAAGTAACTTAGGCTAATTTTATTTTAGAAAAATCTCCACTCAGTCGAAGTCACGGGCACAGCTGGTTAATAATAATTACCTACTTAATATTTTGTTGAAATGAACTTAAGTACAAAGTTTGACTATTTTATTATAAATAATCAACTAAATTGAGATTTAATATTCAGTATAATAATAAATAAATCATTCAGTGACAATATAGTGTATCCATCCTAAAACGTTACTATAAATTTTGTATAACGTGCACGAAGTGGTGTTCCCACTTGTAGCATTAATATGAAAATTTATAGATTCTCACATCGTTAGGTGCCCCATAGACCTACAATAATATTGCGCAATATTACGTATTGTGCAATATTATTGACCGTTTAGGGTTAATATTGAAGATTGCACAAAGATTGAACGAAAGTTTGAGCAGGTTTAATTTTTATTGTGCAATATTTCTCACTTCAGAGCTTGGAGTGGTCGTGATCGGTCAGTCGCGGTGTTTAATGAATGTTCGTGTAGTAAATTTAAGCGAAATGGCGAGCAATGATTTTCCTAATTTCGCGGTAATTTTTTTCACCTAATTAATTTAACAGTTCATTACTAGAATGGGCCGAAATTTCGACCACTGGCCGAAATTCGACACTCGCCCGAAATTGAACATGTGACCGAAAAATGTAATTACGCCGAATTTCGACATTCGACCAAAATTCGACATTCGATAGAGATTCGACTTTCGGCCGAAACTCAACATTCGGCCGAAATTCGACATTCAGGCCAATTAACTAATCAATATAAGTGTTGATCGAAACAAAACCAATCAATAAAAGATGAACAATGGGAGTTTTTACTTGAGTGTATAGAATTGTATAGAGATTTATTTAACAAAATCACCAGCATGGTTGCCGCCAAAACATGTTGCTTACACGAAAATATTGATCAGACTGGTTTGTCAAATTTATTGAGTCAATTTATTGAACGTTTGGAAGCAAGGCGGTATTCAATATTATTGCACAATAAAAGTATTGCGCAATATTATTGGAACGAAGTTCCTTATTGTAGGTCTATGGGCCGCCTTACTTAAAATGTTTAGAACCAAAATTTGTTAAAAGATAGAAAAACTAGAAGAATTAGGAAAGACTAAACAGTATCCCTATCTGAGATACACATAATAATTATGTTTTAGTTTACAGGTATAACCATGAATTATACCGTAAAAATAAAAAGGAATAAGAAATATTTTTATGATAATTTAAACGTGGTAAAACTGCATAAACTAACTTTCAATCTTTTGTAACTTTGGAGCCCTGAGTTAAATTTTCCCCCAGTTAATAAGGGACCAAACTGGAAATATATCTACTCTCTTAAACAAAAAAAATTGCAACCTTATCTACATAATAACATGACGGAGTTAGGCCCAAACGTACATTAAAACATATAAACATTTGAATTGTATAAATTAACAACAAATATCGTAATACGTAAAAAGACAAGGCGGAAAATGTGGCGAAAATACTGTAGTCTGTGCCATACGATTAATTACATGTAGTTCTGACTTGACAGTTCAAAACAGATTAAAAAGTAGCAGCGAATAATGTATTTACTAATATGTATTTTTAAATTAAATATGTACTTTTGGGAATAATGAAGCAGAATTATAAATCGTTTAAATACTTTTCACATCATGGAATCTTATTTATAATTTTTTTTTTTTCTACTTTTAAGGCACAAAATATAAGTTAACGATTTTTTTATATTGTACCGATTCCTTAAAATTTGTGCTTGTAACACTAGCTTGACGTGTAACGATGACATCTATTTTCAATAATTAGGTCGTTATCAATGTGGGCAATATTGGTTTCAAGAGTACCATTTTTTGGCGATATTCGAAATTTGTTAATTTTATCAATATTGGTTAAAGATTCATATTGTTTTCAAGAGTAGGCCTACATATCAGCCATTGCATTTCAAAGATCACATTCACCTTATAAAATAATGCTAGGGATGCCAATACTTTTGTGTCTACTATTGATCTTGTTTCATCTATAAACTGCATTGATTATGAATTTGTATGTTAGGCAAACTTATACAGTATAAATCACTTTTAGTACAATCGATGATTAATTTTTTTTAATCAATTATGATAAAGAAACATTGAAAAATGTAAAAGTGGATGTATGCTACACTTAGGTTTAAAGTATTTAAACTTGTGCATACATTATATTCAAACAAGTAAATGTATTATCATATTCTTTCAAAACGAATACAATTGTTATGTCCTTTGTAATAAGAATAAGAAGCAGCGAATAATTTTGCTTTGTGATGAATTTAGATTAGTATCAGATTTGAATTTTAGATCGCTTTTCAGAACTACGGGATTTAATAATAATAATATATCTTTATTTACCAATTTAGTTGACATTGTTTCATACAGGCTTAAAATTATAGTGTGTGGTAATAATACATTTTGACATCACAATGTTGCATGTTGATACCCATACTAGGTAAAGAATACCAGTATTACGGGCAGCAGCGCCATCCTCCTGGTGTGTTTATTTGCATTTATTTAAGTATATAGTTATTTAGTACACTATTTGAATAAAAATTAACTGATTATGTCTGTTGTAAAACTATGTGCGGTATTAGATTGTGTGTTTGTGTATTTATAGTACTACTACTTGCTGTATCATTGTCTATGTAAGCTCATCTGGTAATCCTGTGTGTGAGCATGTTTCTTATATAGATCAATTATTGATGGATGTAGAATATATATGGATAAACTTGTAGCAAACTGTCTAATTACAAAGTCAAAAAAAAAATCAGGGCGTCCTTTAAACTGAAATTTTATTGTTATCTGTATAATGTGTATGATTATTGCATTAAGTTTAAGACAAGACATGTGTTATAATTAAAAAGATTTTTAATAGATATGTGTTTTATTATACCGTGTAAAACATCATCGTTGGAAAGCATGAACATTGTTATCCAGTTAAAAAATTTGCACCAGTTCATAAATATAATAGCTGAGTATCTTTTCTTCAGGTTAGAAAAGCGAAAGGTTTTGAAATATTCTGGTGTAAATATTTTTAACTGGTTAACAAAGTTTATGCTTTCCAACGTTACCTTAATTTAATCTGAAATTATATATGTATGATTGCATATGTGTATACACGCACACACATGCAGAGGTCTTTTATGTAAGCGCCATCTTCCGGACGTTTTTTTTTGCGTCGAAGGTACGCAAATATACTTATGGTATAATCTATGCCATAAGTATAAAATTTTAATTATTTTGTTATTGATCTAAACATTTTAATCATTGCATAATAACTTTGAAATCTTAAATAAAGGTAGTAACCTCATTAGAGGCGGGTCGTTTCGCGATTTTGCCATATCAAAACGAAACTATTTATCGCCACGCGATAGCGGTTTCTGAAACTATTTATTTTGAAAACTATTCATTACAGAATAGCGGCTTTGGCTCACGGTTCTGATACCTGCCTCATTTCCGTGCAATACCGATTTTTCGCCGTGTTGGTCCCGGCCTCCTTTGTAGAATAGGCCAACTGCCGTTCTGCCAGGCAGGTCGTAAAAGGCGACCGAATGGCTTTCGAGTCACTACCATCGTGGCTACTAGGTGGTAGAGTTCTGCATTGTCTCGCCCGGGTCTGGTACCACCGCCTTACCTATTCCTGCCGCAATAGCGTCAGTGCTTGTCGCTGTCGTGTTCCGGTTTGGAGGGTAAGGTAGCCGGTAAACTTTTGCATGTGGCATTAGACCTCGCCACAAGATAGCAACGCACCATTAACATCTTTGGTGTCTATAGGCGATGGTTAACTCTTTCCATCAGGAGACCTATCTGCTTGTTTGCTATCTTATGATATAAAAAAAAAAAAATTTGAGCCCTTCCTATCGCTGGATCGAGTTGAAATTTTGTGATGAAATTATTTTACGTTAAATATTACGTATTTCGAATATACTTACCTATGTTATATATTGTAGTTATAAGTTGTGCACATAATATAGTTACACTATATTATTATACGACTATTTATTTCAAAACGTCTGTAAGATCGAAAAATAAATGCTAACAGAGTGCTAAGTGTGAGTTTTCGCATTTCGCATTCGATCGTGAGCGCGTTTCGAGTTTACTAGGAATTTGTATGTGACTTGTACAGCGCCACCTAGTGGTAAGCTGGTTTCTCACGTTTACCACAAGGTGGCGCTTTACAAATCACATACAAATTCCTAGTAAACTCGAAACGCGCTCACGATCGAATGCGAAAAGAAAAACTCACACTTAGCACTCAGAAGCAAATGGCATGACCTTGACCGGACTGAGTGACCCAATTTCATTTTACCAATAATTGTATTTATTTTAATGTTAAAGAAATATGTGTCAAATCCTGGCTGGCGCGCTTTAATACCGTGTTTTTATGAAGGCTAGCCTTTGCCCGCGACGTCGTACGCGTGTTGTAGTGACTTTCGTATCATTTAGTTTATGTCTGTCTGTTGTTATAAAGGGCTTCTAAAAATTTTCTAAAGGGTCTTAATAAAAGTGGCAGCTTTGACTTTGCTG
The DNA here is from genome assembly GCA_036924255.1 of Apodemia mormo. Classification (NCBI taxonomy): domain Eukaryota; kingdom Metazoa; phylum Arthropoda; class Insecta; order Lepidoptera; family Riodinidae; genus Apodemia; species Apodemia mormo. The sequence continues at coordinate 6,649,313 of JAUPFN010000028.1, forward strand.
CAACGAAATGCTGGAATTGTCTTCCGCCACCAATTCGAAACCTAAATACTTACAGTAAATTATTTTAAGTAAGTACCTATAAGAAATTATTATTAGATACACAACTTCAAGAACATCAATTTTTTTAACGGATGGACAGATTTTCTTTTCAACCGACGCGACGGAATAAGGTTTTTAGTTTGACATGTATCTGTGTAATATTGTTGGAATTAGGTAATATTTGAGTATGATGATCTATTTAAGGTTCCAAATACGTGTACTAAATTTCATAAGTGTATGTATGTTTGTGTGTTTATATATTAGTCCACGAATTTCACGGGAACTAAAATCCATATCGAGATAATTATTTTTGATTTAGATCGGGTATATTTAAATGTGGGGAACAGGCTAATAAATTTCATCAAAATCGATTCAGTAGTTATTGAGATATGGTTTTAACTCATTGTTGAAATCGGTTAAAATTTTCAAATTACTAAAAAAATCTTCACGCCAGTATCCCATAAGCGATGGGCAGAGCTGCAACCAGTGAGCCTGCGATTAGCCGGAGATGCTTGGTACTACAATGGGACAGGTGGCAGGCCTCTCGCGAACCATTAACCATGCGCTTATTCCATTCCGGACAACCTTATTGGAACGAAGTTCCTTATCGCGCGTTGTGAAAGGGGGCTAGACGGAAAAAAATCTTACGAAAAGTTGTCACGACACCTTTTGCTATAGTAAGCTATTGTAAGATTTGCAGCGTGCGCATGTTTCTCTGTCAGTCTCTCTCTCTCTTATAGAAAGCAAACCAGATATTTTCATTTCTATTTCGCATTGATGAGTGTGGTGTCGCGACGATTATTTTTGTTGAGTGTGTACAGGTTTTTTGTAAATAATAATAAAAGGAACTTCGTTCTATCCGGGTGTCCCTTGACACCTCTCAAGTTTTTTTTGTCAGGAAGCTTTAAAAAAAACACGTTTTTGAATTACCCGACCCGTAAAACGACTACCGATCGGCTCTTTGTAAAATGTTACTCTGGTGTTTATTTTTTCTTTATTATTTCTTGCCACTTGCTATGACGTGTAGATGGGCGCTAGAGAATATCAGTGTTGAGTTTTAAAACTCAACAAAAGCAGTAGCATGCCCTTTGGAGACATCACGCCACAAACAATGAATCATAAAAATTGTTATATTTATTTTTTAAGTTATATTATGTATATTTTCAATTGTTACTTAAATATTTGTCAAACCTTTCAGAATTGTTAATAATTTGGCAATTATTTCTAAAAATCATAGAAGCGATGAAATATTTAAATAAAATCTTACGTGCATGTTCTACATCACTAGCTGTCGGCATGACACGACAATGGCGCTACCGGCGTAGACTTTGTGATCTGAGTGCTAAGTGTGAGTTTTTCTTTTCGCATTCGATCGTGAGCGCGTTTGGAGTTTACTAGGAATTTGTATGTGATTTGTACAGCGCCACCTAGTGGTAAGCTGGTTTCTCACGTTTACCACTAGGTGGCGCTGTACAAATCACATACAAATTCCTAGTAAACTCCAAACGCGCTCACGATCGAATGCGAAAAGAAAAACTCACACTTAGCACTCAGTTTGGGATGATCGTTACATTGTCTTATTTTTTATTCCATATAAATGACGAATGGAGATAGTGTAACCAATATAATAAATAAACATTGCTCGACAAGCTATAGGCGATAAAAATACAGCAAAAAAAATATTGCATTATTAGGTTTATTTTTCTTTTATTTTTATTTTTCTTTTTATTAGGTTTATGTTTCTGTCGGCATTACCCGACATTGGCGTTTGAACGTCCAAAACGATTTGTCGGGTATAGCCGACTGTGGCTGTGAAAAGTTTAATGTTTTCTTTTGGGATGTTTGGATGGATGGATGTTGGTAACTCAATCACGCAAAAACTACTGAACGGATATGAATGTAATTTGGCACAAAGGTAGACGATGAATCCATAAAAATTGGACGGAGCCAATTTTGTTGCGATTTTTATGGGTTTGGTTTATCGTTGTCTAGAATAGGCTAAAAAGTATTAAAATATATTCATCAATGAAAAACATTAAAATAAATCAGTCTAGCCGTTCATCTATATATATTTATATATAAAAGTCGTGTATTGAAATGAATGTTTCGCTTGACTTTCTATAATACAGCTGAAATTTCTTAGTAGATGGATCTTCATAAAGGTTGAATTCGACGCGGGTTTTTCTCACCTTTATGTGAGGCTCTGTCCAATTTTTTCTTCGTTTGGAATGTGCTACTGCAATTTTCATTTCACATTCTATAATATCAAAATCATCGTCTGAAGAGCTGTCTAACAAATCAAGAAGTAAGGCCGAAACACTCATAGTTAATCAACCTGTATATAGAACTTCTACAAAGAATATGTGTGGCACACTGGCAGCGAAGCAGACTCGTGATAAAATGAAAAAAATATACTATCGTAAAGATACGATCACTTAAAGTATCACACACGGCTTCTTAGCCGTGCCGTTAGCCGTTAGCCTTAAGATACTATAATATTTTATATTAAGGCATCTTAACGTCATTGATATAAAAAACCCAAGATGCAAAATCCCGAACAAAACTGACACTCAAAACTGTCCCTAATTTTACATAAGTGGTTGTAGATCATTGATATAAAAAAACCAAGATGCACAGTCCCATACAAAATTGACACTCAAAAGTGTCCCTAATTTCATTGAAATAGTTATAGATTTAGCAAAAATATATGTTTTTGCATATCCAACCTTAAGCGCAAGATTTATAGTTGTTTTTACAAAGCAATGTACAAAAAGAAATAAAATTGTCAGTGTCACGACTGACGCGATTCTATTTGAAATGAGCGCATAATTTAAAATTGTGCACTCTTTTTTTGAGGACGTTTTTAAGACACTGGTTGTGCGTCTTGGGTTTTTTATATCAATGTTGTAGATATGACAAAAAATGTGTTTTTGCATATCCAACCTTATGCTCAAGTTTTATAGTTGTTTTTACAAAGCAATGTACCAAAAATAATGAAATTGTGTCGCGATCGACGCGATTCTATTTGAAATGAGCGCACAATTTGAAATTGTGCGCTCATTTTTAGAGGACGGTTTGTAGACACTGAATGTGCATCTTGGGTTTTTTATATCAATGCATCTTTAGATAAAATATTATAGTATCTTAGCCGTGTGTGATGAGCTTAACAGTGACATCTCTGGAATTCATTTTAAATTAAATTGGCTCTTCGATTTTTTTAAAATATATACCTATATATTTTATTATTGTCTATGAGTATACGACGTTTTTGTGCAGTAAAGAGTAACATGTAGATGAAAACCGTTTTATAGTTAGTTGAAACTCGAACTAAATTTTGCATTATCTACTAAAATATTAAAAAAAAAACTGATCAAAGAAAATGTGAAATATTTAAAAAAACTAAATAAAGATGTAGCTCATTAAAGGGTTTCATGTATATTATTATGGCTCTGCTCTGCTCTGAACTTGCTGAACCATGGTTCAGCAAGTTCAAACAAAAGTTTCAATGACATAATAATTACTTATTACCAGAGCCATAATAATATACATGAAACCCTTTAATGAGCCAGTAATTGAATTTTCCTGTGGAAACGACAGATTTTCCTGTGGTAAAAGGTATCCTAAATGTTGACCCAGGTAATAGCTATTATTACAAAAAATTTAGTAAAAATCCGTTCAGTAGTTTTTGCGTGAAAAGCGAACAGACAGACAGACAAAAAATTCAATTTCTATCGTTTTGGGTTTTATGTCCTACAGATATGTGTACAGATTTGGTTTCGTTATTGTTTTATTATATGTATAGCTTCTCGCTCTTACGTATGGGCATGGCACTTTCTTTGTCGCGTTCGTGTTCCTTCGCGCGGTTATTCGGTATTTTTCGTTACCGATATTATACGATTGACCTCGCTCACCGAAACTACGTGCGTCGCGCCAATAGATAGTTTCGCTTGATAAATAGTCAACACAAACACAAAAATAGCACACATACACACGCACTCACTCATACGTATACACATAAACTCACACACACACACACATATGCACATGCACGTACACACTCAACGCACGCACGCACTGACTGACTGACTTGCCTGACCTGGGTTTTAAACCCAATATTCAATGCGTCTATGCCGAGTCCGATGGTGCTGAAATTAAAATAATTAAATGTTTTATTTATAGGTGGGTTCACGAGATACCACGACGAGGAGGAAGAAGGTATGGATGAAGTGGTGGATGTGAAGACTAAAGTAACAGCCCCAATGAGCCCTGTCGCTGTACTAACGAGACCAACTGAGTCTCCAATAAAAGCTAATAATATATCTAGGCCTAAAAGAGATAAGAGAAATTGTGATAGTTTATTAAGTTGTGATTATTGTAAAAAAACGTTTCGTCAAAAAACTATTTTAACGAGGCACTTGTATACTCACAGTGATATAAAACCATACGTATGTAATGTCTGCAACAAAGATTTCAAACACCGGAGTACATTGCGTGAACATGAATTTATTCACAATAAAGAGATAAAACCTTATGTGTATGTCTGCGATAGAGGTTTCTCACAATCAAGTGTATTACGTCATCATAAATATTCTCACACCGGTGAGAAACGGTTTGCTTGTGACTTGTGCAGAAAAACATTTAAACAAAAAAGTTATTTAAAAACACATTTAAATATACACTATGGAATAAAACCTTACGTGTGTAATGTCTGCAATAAGTTTTTCTCACGATCAGATCATTTACGTCGACATCAATATACTCACACTGGAGAGAAACTGTTAACTTGTGACTTGTGCAGAAAAACATTTAACCGAAAATATAATTTAATAGTACATTTAAATACACACAATAAAATTAAACCTTGTGTATGTGATGTCTGCGGTCAGTATCTCTCACGGTCAAGTGATTTACGTCAACATCAATATATTCACACCAGAGAGAAGACATCTTCTTGCGACATCTGTAAGAAAACGTTCTATCACAAGAGCTATTTGCAAAAACATTTAAATAATGTCCACTATGAAATAAAACCTTATGTGTGTGATGTCTGCGGTAAGTGTTTCTCAGAATCAGGTAAGTTACGTCAACATCAATATATTCACACCAGAGAGAAGATATTTTCTTGCGACATCTGTAATAAAACGTTCACTCGAAAGGGCGATTTGCAAGGACATTTAAATAATGTACACTATGGAATAAAACCTTATGTGTGTGATGTCTGCAATAAGTGTTTCTCACAGTCAGGTATTTTACGTCAACATCTATATACTCACACGGGAGAGAAGATATTTTCTTGCGACATTTGTAAAAAGACGTTCAGTCAAAAGGGCAATTTAAAGATTCATTTAAATATTCACAGCGGTATAAAACCTTACGTGTGTGATGTCTGCAACAAGGGTTTCTCACACCCTAGTGGTTTGCGTCAACATAAATCTATTCACACTAAAGAAAAATAATTTTCTTATTACTTTCAGATGGCTCTCCTGGATGAAGAAACCATCGTTTATCGACATCAAAGATGTTGATGTTGCGTTGCTATCCATGTGGCGGGATGGCAATGCCACATACATAAGTTTATCGGCTACCTTACCGTCCTAACTGGAACAAGGCAGTGCGAAGCCGTTACGCTATTGCGGCAGGAATAGGTTAGGCGGTGGTACCAAAAACCCGGGCGAGACTTTGTGGAACTCTAGCACCTAGTAGTCACGATTGTAGTAGATGATAGATCACACGTATAACCAATCGGTCGCCTTTAACGACCTGCCTGGCAGAACGGCAGTTGGTCTATTCTTCAAAGGAGCTCGAGTAACACGCGGGTAACGGACCACACTTGATAAACATTGATTTCTGAGTTGGTTTTGTTACTGAGAGCACATGATTGTTGTGCTCTTGACACAAGTCACATAAGTGCCAATGCTGTGTACATATTAACAACAAGTGAGACACTGAGTGCTCCATGGGTTTAAAAACAGGTCAGTGACGATGTGTTCAGGTTTAGATTTTGATAAAAGTGACGCCCGGATATTTAATATGTACAGTGTTATTTAAAACGGATCAGTAATAAACGTCACAAATGGTAACAACGTCTCTGTTACGCAGCGTATTATACCTATTAATTTTAAAGTAAGCGGGAGGACCAGAGACTAGCGCCGTCTTGCTAGCAAGGCCAAGTCAAAATTTTCACCGCTAAAAACTGTTGGCGTTTCTGGCGAAACGTGTCGCTGTCAACGCGGGAACTATAATACATACCTATATAATAAATACTGTTAGCAAGGATATTCATTCAAGTCACCGGGTGCCTAGGCATTTTTAAAGTAAAAACTTTTTTGGTGCGTTGGGCATTTTTTGAGACAGGAAAAACCATTGAACTCGCGACACTGTGACGTAACCGACACCTCTGTGTATAAGTATATACAAATGTATTTTGTGTATGTACGTATATAGATAAAATAGCAAAAAAATAATAGCGGCAGGGTAGAGAGAAGGTAGCGAAAATATAGCGGGAAGGTAGAGAGAATGTAAGGGAAAGTATCGCAAAGGTAGAAGGAAGGTAGGGGGAGGTCAGGGAGGAAGGTGTATTGTTCAAGTTTTGTTGTGACGGCACTCCCACAGTGACACAGGTTTTTAGGGTTCCGATGTGAACTAGGAACCCTTGCAGTTCCGATATGTCCGTCCATCCGCACAATAGCTCAGTATATCAGTCAGGGCCGTCTTAGACTATGCTAAGGCCCTTGGGCACACAAGAATTCGGGGCCCTTTTGAAATGTAAAGGAAGCAAATTATAATTTTTTTTTACTATGGCCTGCTTTATTGATCCAACATATTATCATAACACAATATGTCATTAATGATATTAGTATGTATGCTGCTGTTTTTTTATTGTGATTACAATAGATTCATTAGAGATTTCTGTTGAGCAAAATCTTCTATTAAATCCTCAAACTCAATTTTCTGAAGAATATCATTTTCTATACCCAAAATTGACAAATTACTTAGCCGTCTTTGTAACATTGTTGTTCGCAATTCATTTTTTATTTTCTTAAGCTGCGAAAATGCCTGACCATAATATTTTGATATTAAATGTGAGAGAAAATTTCGATCCTTCGGGGTCCTCTGAAGCGCGTTTGGAGTTTACTAGGAATTTGTATGTGATTTGTACAGCGCCACCTTTGTAATGTAAAATTTGTACAGTGGTAAACGTGAGAAACCAGTTTACCATTAGGTGGCGCTGTACAAATCACATACAAATTCCTAGTAAACTCCAAACGCGCTCACGATCGAATGCGAAAAGAAAAACTCACACTTAGCACTCGGAACTCCAGAGACTAGTTGTAGTGAAACGGATTTACTTTATTTCGTCCACATTAACTCTGATGAAACTGCACTCTTGACTATTGTATTGAACGTTAGCTTAGATTATACAAGTTTATTTAAATATAATAATACTATTGTGACAAAACCTACTTGTTTCACTATTTTATTCGTTTCAGGGCGTTGTCAGCGCATCGTTAATGATTACGATGATGAGTTCTGCTGTAAAATATTTGTAACGCAAGTGGCTCTCCTGGTTGCAAGAGACAACCATCGTGTATTCACATCAAAGGTTTCAACAGCACGTTGCCATTCTTGTGGTGGAGATGCAATGCTAGATGCATAAGTTTACCGGCTACCTTACCCTCGGAACTGGAGCGCGACAGCGACAAGTATTGGGGGCTATTGCGGTAGGCGACAGTAAGTCGGTGGTACCGAACCCGGAGAACGTTACAATACCCTCTTATATTTGTTACCACGATTGTAGTGGCGCGTATCAACCTTCTGTTGCCTGTTACGAGACGACTGTCAGTGTGGCAGAGCTGACCTGTTGTTCAGGAGGGACTCGGATAAACACGGGGAATAACATGATATAAAAATCACCTCGACCTTCAAGCAGACACAAATGTCTCTTCCACTCCCAATGTTCGCAGACAACGGAGTCATCGAAGTGGCCGCTTCATAGACGATACACAGCACCTGGTGGGAGGTTTTCCTAATATAACTATCAAAAATAACCAGTAGCTTTTTACATTTTGTTTAACCTTTTGAGCGCCTAGGTCATCCATTTGTGACAAGCATCTGCGGGCCCTGTACGCCAACGACGTCTATACATGACAAAAAACCCGGCCAGTGTAGCCAGTAACAGATAATCAAAAATAACATAAGGCAGTTCAAAAAGTAACATTTTCGAGAGAAAAGTAACATATCTTCACGCCAGATCCCTTACGGGGTAGGCAGAGAGAACCGAGTTCCATACATCACGATCCTTGCAGGCTTGTCTCGCTTCCTCCACATTCATCACTCTCTTCATATACACACGCCGGTTGCGAAGACTCTTGACACCGCCATCGGACAGTACTCGATCAATCTGATTAATTAACTAATCAATCAATCAAAAGTAACATTTCCTTAATTTATGCAGAATATGGCACTTATTACACAAAAACTAAAAGTTTTCTGTCCCATCAGTTAAGCTTCGAAAGAATCGTAAAGATTCAGTTTATAAAAAAACGTCATTTTCGATTTTATCGATTTTATTTGCTGGAAAATATTTAAATATTCTTAATAAGTCCTAAAAATAAAGTAAAAGTCACATTTTGAGTCGTGTTACATTTAAGTAACATGAGAAGGTCAAAAGTAACGCAAAATATTATAAAAGTAACATTCTGGCAACGCTGAACCCGGCTTACAAAAATATGAAATAAACATGTTGAGACACTATTACTGGTACTTTTCTTCCACATTCGGTAACATAGAATATCCCAGCAACGTGTCAGTATAAAAACAAGTCGATCGTGCGCGCGTTTGGAGTTTACTAGGAATTTGTATGTGATTTGTACAGCGCCACCTAGTGAGAAACCAGTTTACCACTAGGTGGCGCTGTACAAATCACAAATTCCTAGTAAACTCGAAACGCGCTCACAATCAAATGCGAAAAGAAAAACTCACACTTAGCACTCCGGGCGCCATAGTCACGGATAGACAACAACAGATTTCATTTCTACTAACTCATTATCTTCGTATTCATTATCTTCATCCATTTCAGTTTTAATCACATCAGTCTCCAATATAATTTCCGAAGTGCACTGATAAGAATAGCAATCTGCATCTTGCTCTATTTTAATTTTCGTAGACATTTTGTTATTAGATCTTTTTGGAAAATGAGAATTTTTATTTTAAACACCACAAAATGATGCTCCTTGCAATCCATGTATTATCCTACTTATCTAAAGCGCCCCTGAGACGGTCAAACCGTTTGATTTAAACACGTAAATTTTACGTTACGAAGCAATATTCGAAAAATAAAAATGTACTTTATTTCGTAACAAATAAAGTTGACATTTGTTTCTTACATAACAGAGGGGAAAAACGTTCTGAAGAAGACAACGACAAGAATGGATGTTGACCCTTTCTTACAATTGCCAGTGTAAATAAAACTATCTATATGGTAGATTTTTACATATTCGGTAATCGTTAAATCCTTTTTATTCATACACGTCGATAAATAAATTAGCATAAAATGTATTGTAATTAACATAGTGAGTTCTAAAATGTGCTTATTTTAATTATCACGTAATTACTTATGCAATGCAAAAACTGTTTCTCAAATTAGTAGAATTACTTAGTAGTAATTTGCAAACTACGCATGGTCGCACTTATATATGGCGACTGGCGCTTTATTTAGTAGAAAGAGACACACTCCACCCATGTCGTGGTACTCTTCGGAACGATTTTGAAGCGCGTGAACATTCCGGATAAAATATAACTTCCTTGGGTTTGAATCAATCGGTTTGACAGTCTCGGGGACGCTTTTTGCAATTGTATTATATGTATATATATACATGTAATAAAACGTGAAAAAAACGCAAGGAAATCGTGGTCAGTTTTTAGGGCATTTCACTATTTTTATTTACGTTACAACACTGCTTACGGCGGCGTACATTACCAAACTATGCAGTGTCGTTTGATGACCTCGCCTCGGAACACGGTAAAACTATTTGACCATCTCAGGAGCGCTTAAAGCGCCCCCGAGACGGTCTAGCGGTTTGATTCAAACACGCAGATTTTGGTTTGACTCAAACCATTTTGATCGTTATTTGTACTTGAACATAGCTTGTTTGATGAAATTACATATTTTTGTTATGTTTGACGCGTTGTTTGACCGTGTTCCGAGGCGTTTGATCAAACACGGCTCAGTTCGTACGTATTTTGTAATGTAAGCTGTGTACGGCGAAGATATCAGACGAAGTTTTTTTTTACATTTTAAAGAGTAGATTTATGTAATAACCCTAAGGAAATCGCAGCCTTTGTTCGAAGGTATTTCATAATATATTTGCGTCATAATACTGATTACGACCGCGTACAGAACCAAACTGTGCAGTGCCGTTTGATGAACGTTCAAACCTGCGCTGCTGCACCAAATGGTATCATCAAACACGTAAGGTTTGAATCAAACCGTTTGACCGTCTCGCGGGCCCTTTAGGTTTGTCAAACATTTACCTTCCGCTAGTTAATATTGTTCTGTTTACGTGTTTGGAGCATAGAAATATGAATATCTAACTATATGTTTAGAGAATAGAGATCAATGGAACACGGTCAAACGACGCGTCAAACACAACAAAAAAAATATGTAATTTGAATTTTCACAAACAAGCTCCGTTTGGTTTGGAGCGTTTGGAGCTTAAAACAGAAGCTCCGTTTGGAGCTTAAAACAGAAGCTCCGTTTGGAGCTTGTTTGATGAAATTACATATTTTTGTTGTGTTTGACGCGTCGTTTGACCGTGTTCCGAATTCCGATGCGTTTGAAACAAAATTGAAACAACAATATACCTAATAAATTCCGAGTATAGCAATCATGTTTTAAATTTTAATTCAAATTGTGTTTACCCAGTACGGTTTAAATATTACTCTAAAAATAATTACATTTTAAAATGCAACTATGCAATCTAGTATACAATATACTCTTTGTGGTGCATATTTATTATTACAATTAATTTGTTGTCTCTTATTAATGTACGATAATAATTGGCTGTAGTGTTACGTGTCTAAATAGTAAATAAAACTTAAGGATTGCAAGAAGTATCATTTGGTGGAACTTGTACCCTGTGGTCACGTCAGTGCCTGTGGTGCACAGAACCAAGTATTGTATACTTTTTGCACAGAACACAGAATATATACTACTACCGCAGCAGTGGTGCATATAATAAAAAATCTATCTAACCTCAAAGGTTCAGTAATAAAATGTCCACGAAAATTAAAATAGAGCAAGATGCGGATTGTTACTCTTTTCAATGCACTTCGGAAATTATATTGAAAACGGATGTGATTAAAACGGACGTGGGTGAAAATAATGAATACGAAGATAATGTGGAGTCTACAGAAGTCAAATCTGAATTAGATAATGTGGAAACTGGTATGTCATTTGATTTCCTTTTTACATATCATTCTAAAACCGTTTAGCCAACCATTTGGTGTGTATAAGTAAATAAGTATTGCTGAATCAAATGTACACATTGAACTAGTTCTAAATTATAGGGTATTTGTGAGCAGTATAACACCAAATAGCACTATTACCTACTGAATTTGGCATAAGAAATGAGCCGCACGATTTTTGGATTTCTGAGTGGTGGGTTGGATAGGGATTCCTTTCCCCTTTTTCCCCTTTCTAATGATACTTCTAGTTCTGTGCCTATGTCTGTGCCTAGTCTATGGTCTGTGCCTATAGGACCTCTTTGTATAGGACGTTAAAATACGTTACATACTCTTTGGTAATAGGACACTCATGAAAATGGTGCATAATTATTAATTTTAATAAAATTTATTTCTTGTCTCTAATTAATGTACGATAATAATTTGCTTAACTTAAGGATTGTATGAAGTATCATTTTGTGGAACTTAGGAAGGTTTGTGGAAGGTTTAGTAACAAAATGTTCACGAAAATTAAAATAGAGCAAGATGCGGATTGTTATTCTTTTCAATGCACTTCGGAAATTATATTGAAAACGGATGTGATTAAAACAGACGTGGATGAAAATAATAAATACGAAGATAATGTGGAGTCTACAGAAGTCAAATCTGAATTAGAAAATGTCGAAACTGGTATGTCATTTGATTTCCTTACTACATATCATTCTAAAACCGTTTAGCCAACCATTTGGTGTGTATAACTCGATTAACCAGAGTAATTAAAGTCTACATTGGGATAATCGAAAATCCGAATAACTGAATATATGAAGAAAATGTGCATATTTATTATATGTCTCCTTGACGTACATGTTATCACATCATTATCATTATATGATGTTATTATGTGCGGTTTTTATTAACAGGTATGGCATTTGTTTACACGTACATCCTAAATATTATTAACATAATCACAAAATGACTACTAATACGTTCACAAAGGATACACACTACTTTCAGGAAAACATTTTGACCAACCGGTTCCTAGGCCCCTTTGAATCAGTGCTATTCTGTCAGGCCATTTATAATAGGCTAAAATTAGTCAAAGGTTTCACTACCATCAGGACAACTATGACTACTAGGTGGTAGAATGGCAGAAAGTCGCGTCCAGGTTTGGTACCACCGTCTTACTTATTCCTGTCGCAATAGCGTTAGTACTTGTCACTGTCATATTCCGATTTGAATAAAGTAGCTGATAAACTTAAGCCTGTACCTGCTACATGCATAGCGGCGCTCCATAACATCCTTGGTGTCTGTAGACGGTAGTTGTTTCTTTCTATCAAAAGAGCAATCTGCTTATTTGCTGTCCCAAAATGAAATTTTTAACTTGATATATACATTTGATAATTTTTGTCTTATCATGTTGAAGTTACAATTCTTTTGGATCGTTAGAGAAAAAACGATTTACAACATTGATAGTCATAAACCTCTTCTAGTAAAGTGAAATATGCAAGAATCATGGTGTTACACTCATATTTTGGTACCATTTAAAATCTGTTTTCTGGGCCTGTGTAAGCTTACAAAGAGGTTTCATGGGCCTTGGCAGCGTTTACATATTTTATTATTTTTTCATGTTTGATAGTCCGGGTAATCTTGAATCCATATAACTGAGGTCCGGATAATCAGGTTTCTACTGTAGTTCTAAACTAAAATATTTGTAAGCAGTATAACGCCAAATAGCACTATTACGGTTCTCCATAATATGTACTAAACTTAATATACCCTGCCAAAATGATTTTGTATGAAAATATAAATAATCATAATCATTTGAATATTTTGAATGTATGATTAAGTGGTTATACCAAAGAGCATAAGCCACACAAATTCTTCATATAGTATATATAGTATATAATAGTTTGTATTATTAGTTATTGAAGGTTCAAAATTAATTGCGACCATGGCTCGATCAGGCCTACTGGTTGTCAACCGAACTCCACCCATTATTGGCGTGGCTCGATCGGGCCTCTCTGGTGCTTTACTGGTTAATGCCAAAATTTAATATGTGGTTCCATCAGCTTGGGTACAGAAATTGGTTGTATTTTATTGCAATTATGAAGATAAAAATTGTGTTAAGGACTTATGAAAAATTTGTTTAGAAAAAAATGTGAACAAAATCTATATACATATAATAAAATCGTAGGAAAGTCAAAACTGTACATTGAATATTTTTTTAAAAGAAAATTTGGGGTGTGATTTACAATCGATATTGAAGCCAAAAAAATAGTTTTTAGAATTTTTGTCTGTTTGTCTGTTTATCTGTTTGTCTGTATGTATGTCCGTGGTAAACTTAAAAAGTACTGTATGGATTTACTTCAAATTTTGCATGAATATTACTAACAGGTCGGGTCAACATATAGGCTACATATTATCAGGCTATCACCTACGGGGGAGGAGCAGTACAGAGTAAACGAAGTCCGCGCGGGCAAAGTCGCAGGCAACAGCTAGTTTACAATATTTTTGTTATGCAGTGCCATATTTATTGAGAATTTTATGACAAAATAATATTTAAAATATGACAAATGATGACTAGGAGTAGAAATTAGATAAAATAGAATTGGTACAAAAGGGGCTCCTACATCTTGTAAAAAATAGTGCTCAATAATACAAGATAGATATTTTAAGTCTTTTTAAGTGTTTGCATACATTTTTAGGTTAAGATAGGTTAATTTTTGGGCATTTTGGCATAACATTTTTTATAAACATTTTAGGAGGAGGAAATAGAATTTTTTTTAATTGAACTGCCTTTTAAATGAATTCTTTGTTTGTTATCAACACATTCTTGGCTGTTGATGGAAGAGCCATAAGTTACATAAACTTTAAATTATTTTGTTATTGACTTAAACATTTTGACCATTGCATAAATAACCTTTGAAATCTTAAATAAAGGTAGTAACCTCATAGTGAAAAGAAACTAGTTAATTTAAAATCCTAAAAACAATGTCTTTTGGGTTCAGTGTTAAATAAATTCATAACACTAATTAAATTATCAGATTATAAGAAAACTAAGTTATTACTTTTGACTCATTAAAAAATTGTAAGTACATGAAGGAGGAAAATATATAGTACTTTGTATGGGTGTCACACGTTATTTATACAGGTAGACTGGTAGAAGATTGTAAATATTGTAGAACATGGTAACAAATAAAAATATAATAAGAAATAATTGCTTAACAATACAATAAACTGCGTGTTGTTCTACGACTTATTGTGAGTTTGTAAAGTTGTTGTTTGTAAACAATGACCTTCTGTGCCTGATGCGTGGTGTCCATACTGAATATTTTTTTGGATAATTAGATCAAAATTTAAGTATCTATGTTCGGTATCAGAATCGAGTTCTTAACAGCCTCCTCCAGTATGTATAATCTTTTACCTGTATGTTGATATGTGAAGTAAAGTACCCTTTTTACAACACTTATTCGAACAGTTAAAATGTACATTGCAGAGGACTGCAGAAACATATTTTTAAATAATATACATTAGAAGTACATTAAATTGATAAAAATCCACATTACACACTACAGTCATGTACAACTTTATGGAGTTATTATATATCAACAATTTTATGGAGTTATGCATATTTTAAAGTTATACCTTATCATAGTTCTCTTTTGTATGTCTCGTAATTTTGTTTGTTGACAGAAATTGCTTGTTAGCAATGAGATAGCGTTTTGTATCAGAATGTTTGCTTAAGATTATATTACTTATGTAAGTTCTGCCAGGCAATGTTTGTAGATGACGATTAGAATAAGAATAAGATCACCCTTGATTATTGCATTATGTGTCGTTCTGTGACATATAAGTGACAGGTCACTTTACCATAATAGAATTCACATAATGTAAAAAATATATATAAAAAATAAATGCCCGCGCTAAACCATTTCTGCATACATACGCAATTTCATATGCAATTTAATAAATTCATATACAATTTATCTCACTTTCGTGGCATACAGGGCAAAACAAACCTATAGTACATTTGCGTTAAGAATGCAGTAAGTAATCGTCATCCGCTGGCCCATTAACCATTCATATTCAAATTAACCAATCAAAATCGAAATTTAATTATGAGTGATTTGATTGGTTAATGCACCATCAAATAACGATGACCCACTGCATTCTTAATGCGAACGCACTATAGTGTTGTTGTCTAAACGAGGTGATAATTTATCAATAATTAACTATTTACTAATAAAGATGATGGTTGTAGGAAGTTTCTTGTATTGTTTATTTTATATTTTGCAGCCATTAATCAAACATATGCCAAGTAAATATAATATGAGGTAAAATCTAATAAAATCTTTAAGAACAAAGTTATAGGACTTCAAAATAATGTAAATTAATATCATATATCATAACAGTGGGATACATTGGCATATCTACACTAAGCTAACGTCACTCAATCCCAGCAAATTGCAATAACAATTCCAATCTATGGTCATGAATGTAACATTCTTTTCATTTATTAAATAGTGTTTGAAATAATATCAGTGACTATAATTGGGAAAAATAGTATAAAAATAAAAAAAATAAATGAATAAATAATAAAATCAGGAATATTTTATATTTTTATTGTAAAATTTAATATTTTATTATGCACTTTCTATATCAGAACTCATTTCATCAATACGCCTTTCAACAGTATTGTTGCTTAAGGGAATTCTTTTAATGATATCAAATGCAGGATTGTGTGAAACAGTTTTTAAAACCTCTTCAACGGCTGGAAATATTAACTTTTCTCCGATAGTATGCGGTTTTCCGGATTTTGCTATAAGTAACGAGATATTGTAAGACGCCCGCAAACCATCATCATTTCTTTGTGACGTCAAAGCGAACATCCTGTCCAGTGTAGGTTTCTTCTGAAGTTTATCTTTAAGTGTTTGAAAGTATTTCAAATCTTTCTCTGTTTTATCAGGGTGGCATCTTCTCAGATGATCTTGCAGTTTAGATGGTTTCACAGCCCAAAACTTTGTTGCATAAAAGGCACATAGACAATTTTTTGTCCGGCAATGATGAGATGAAGCCAAATATCAAATAATCAACAATGTACTGTCTACATTTTTTTTAGATTCGGACATGGCATCAGTCATCTGTGGGCAAAATTAAATTATTTAAATAAGACAGAAAATCCAGCAGCTGTATATTAAAAGAATTTTTGATTTTTCCGAAAACATTCCATAATTCAAACATCTTCTTGCAACAATTAGCTCGAATTACGGAGATTGCACTGTAATTATAATACCAATTGCTTAAACTTTCAAAAAGAAACTATTGAAGAGTACTCGTGTAATTTTGCATGATTGAATATTAAACTACGAATAACTAAAGTCATGATTGGCGTAATTTATCTTTCTTTGCTAACTACGAGTATAAAACTAAAAATTAATAAAAAATAATGTACTTACTTTTCTCCAGCACTCTCAAACAAAATAACACTGACTCACTATAATTTGTGTGATATACTATCTGTTTATATTTTTTAAAATATTTTCTTAGCACTTTCCTTTTCAAGATTCAGGAAACGAATAAACGTATTTGTCCCACATTCGTATTTATTGGCACGAGCAAGCGAAATAAATATTGTATTTTTAAATCTTGCGTTTTAACAAACTTACATTTTTTTTTTTAGTACACATAAATACGTAGAAAATCTTTGTAATCGACTGTGACACGTATTTATGTGTACTAAAAAAAAATGTAAGTTTGTTAAAATACAAGATTTTTTTAAAATAATTAGTTTTTATTTTTTTTGAATTGTTCCACCATTTCTAAAAATTCAAAAAAATTCGTGAGTATAGAGGAGTATAAAAGACATTTTCTGACGAATTTTGGTGAGTGACCATTTTCATAAAGGCTGAAAAAAAAAATAAAAAAATTGTTTTTCTCTGTTAAAAATCGGTTTTCTATGTGAGAATCATGATCATATGATTTTTTCATGTTTTGGACTCGTAAGAATTAGGCAAAAAATCATCATTAATCAATTCCGAATTTTACTATAAAAATAAAAATAATTTTGAAAAAACAGGTTTTTTTGAAATTCTCGAATACCGTTTGAGTTAAAGAGCTAAAAATTGGTGTGAATTATATTCATTCGACACCAAATCGACCCCCTAAGTATGAGTCAAAAAAGCCATGGGGGCAGAATTCCCATATTAATCCGGCTATGCCCTTTTTTACTTCATAGGTACTTTTATAAATAATGTATATGTTTTGATATTATAAGATAGTATGATGTAAGTAAATAGGTACTATCAGTGTATGTGTTGAGATCCACTATCGTGGACCCCCATTTTCATTTCATGGACCCCCAAATTTTTTTTCGCTGACGTAGACCCCTTGCAGGTTGTCATAGACTCATAGGGGTCGATATAGACCACTTTGGGAATCACTGTGTTAGACGAAAGAATACCACGACCCAGGATTGGAAGCCTTTAATCCCATACATTTATGATAAGCATAATCCGGTTTTACTGGACCACTAAGTATAAAAGATATGTTTTATTTAAAGGTCAGCTCAAGAGATTGCAAGACGTAGTAGAAGCAGACACGGATGAAGATGTGGATGTGAAGACTCCAGTTGCATTGTTCAAGAATCCTGTCATTGTGCTAACAAGACTAAGAGAATCTCAAATTAGAGCTTATGGTATGTTTTGGCCTAAAAGGAATGAGAGAAATGATAGATTATATGTGGTCTTTCTGAACAATTAAGAAGGTCTTATGCCGTTGAGCGAAGCCCGACAATCACAGGTCTGTAGGTAGATATGTGCCTCGAAAATCACGGGTCCAATGTTGGAGTCATGCCCTGAAGATCACGGGTCCGATAGTAGAGAGACACTCCAAACTGAACAGTTAACCTGTAATGTGAGACAGAATGAGGGGTTAGATGCTACAAAATTAGATTTTTAGGAAAAAAGTATCTTCACGCCCGTATCACTGAAGAGTTAGGTAGAGGCACAACAAGTGCATCCTCGATTAGCCGAAGATACTTATTACTTAAGCCCCCCAATGTGATAGGTTGCAAACCTATTGCCAATCAGGCATTTAACCCAATACTGGACAACTTTGTTTTTATCAGAAAACTGAAAAAAAAATCAGTTTTTGAATTGCCAAACCTGGAAATCAAACCCGGTGCCGCATGTAGTCAACACCGGTACGGGACCACTAGACCACAGAGGCGATTGCACTTTACATTTTTAGCATTTGTGTTAAAGACTAGAAATTCACATTATAGTAACATTTGTTAATAGAATTGGTATTATATTATATATACAATTGTATGTTGGTGGTCCCTGGCTCATTTGAAGAATAGGCCAACTGCTGTTCTGCCAGGCTGGTCGTAAAAGGCGACCGATTGGCTATACGAGTCACTACCATTGTGGCTACTAGGTGATAGAGTTCTGCATTGTGTCACCTGAGTCAGGTCTCTGACACTCGCCTATACCTACCGCGATAAGCATCTACAGCAAAGAATACTACAAGAGGCATATCTACAAACAAGGCCGCGAATCGATTTTACTACTACAAGCACGCGGGACATGTGTGTGTGACCACTGGCCGCTCGTCGGGCCGTCGTGTATGCGGCGAGACTGGAAAAAACCAGTTTACGCTTGCGCAGCCAGTTGACAATCTCAGGATTTGTGCAATGCAAGTTATTTGTTTTGTTAGTTGTAAGTTTGAATATTTTAATGTAAACCGTGGTATTTCATTGTTAATAATGGTTGTTTATTGTACTGTGTGTATGAATAATACTAGAAAAAATAAAGATATATTATCATACTTTAACTATCCCAAGGAGTACAATAGATAAGTAAATATTTGATTATTTCATTTTAAAGTAACTACCTTTATTTTATTGTATGGTTTTTTTTAATTAAGAAGAGGGTTGTACGCGATGTGTTTTTACCTTTTTATTATTATTACAAGTTTAGCATTTGTATTTATGTGGGCGGATTGGGTTGTATTAGGTAGGTATGTGTGTTAAGTTTAAGTATTGCAAGTAAAGATTTGAACCACTTCCCGACGTCTGATTGAGCTGAAATTTTTATACCTACGTAAGTTTGGTAATAATGCAACAATAAGATATAACCTGATGCTGCATCCAGGATTGTCTTCTCACTAGGGAACTCTTCAATGGTTTGTAGCACGGTAACGAAATGTTGTACCTAGGTATGTTAGTTTAATTTTGATAATTCAACAAGATGATAAATTCATGAACTGCTGCTGCAGTCAGCATTGTTTCCTTAAGAGTGAACTCTTTAACGCTTAGTAGCATGGACTTGAAACTTTTTATTTAAATTTAATTTTGGTTGCTAAACATGATCTTCACCGTAAACTGCTGCTGTAGACAGGATATTCTTCTCACGAGCGAACTCCTCAACGGCCATAGTACCTAACATGATCATAAAAGCTTGAATACCCGTTTAAAAAGCATTTTTAATTGTTAGGTTTCATTGTATTGCTAATACGTTTGTATAATTTGTGCTTTATATATTAATATTAATGTATTAGCTTAATTATATAAATAAAATAACTAAAATATATATTAATTTAAAAATATTTATTAATTACTTTTTAATAAAATAAGAAACCCCGTTTGCGGTTATGACAATTTATCGAACCTTGCCTCGCGTCATGCGGGCAAAACTTTCATATTTTATCCGTTAACGGAATTTCTAGTGTGGGGCGAGAAAAGTGCGGCAGATTGAATCGAGCGCTCGGATGAGTCGGTCGCATGAGCGTAATTTAAAGAATAAACTATTTGAATATAACCGTTTTACTGTGGGTGTATCATATCATATAATTTAATTTAAGTAATACGCCAAAATTGTGTTATTGCAAGAAGTGAAATATAATAATTATCATATATAAAAGGTTTTACATTTATTATATAATGGAAAAATATTATTAACACCTGCATCGTACTTGTACTTATTTCTAGCTACCTACTAGTCGGTCTGTCTTGAAATTAAATAAATATTTAAAACATGGGTATATAATCTTTAAAATATACCTTTGTCTTTTTAACAGACTTCAAATAATCAGGAGGTTCTCAATTATACTTTTTTTTATGTCAGGCCTATGTTTGGCATTCCAGTCATGTTTTGTGTTGACTTCTGTTCAACACTGATGTTCAACACTGCCTAAAGCCCAACGAGGCACTAAGGTAAATGGCAAAATCAGTGTTTTCAAATCCAAACAAAAAGTTATTTCTTGATAAATTGCTTCACCTTCCAAGGTATTGCTGAATATGAGGAATACTGTGGTCAAATACAAATAATTACTCTGCAAGTATTGCAATCGCGTACGAAGTGCGGGTACAGCTAGTTGAATAATAAAACTGTTTAACAAGTGTGACAACCCTACCAAAATAACAATTTTGCACGTTGTTAAGATGATTACACTCTGTTCCCTTTATCTACTCATGTGCCTACAGCGCGCGACAACTTGTGGTTGCAAATCGGTGGGGGCCACCCTCTCCTAGAATAGCGTACATGCGTACCGATTTGTACGACGACGGCCGGTCGGTCGGTCGGTAAAGCTTTCTTTCTTTACTTTATTGAAAAATTCTGAAAGAAAAGAAATGTTTACATTTTGTTTATTTTACGCGTAATTTTTATAAGTAGATATTTTTTAAGCAAGCGTAACTACGATGGTAGGAAGGCGTGTAGTTTCATATTCAGAGGCGGTTCCCTATTAATTTTTTTTCGTAGGTAATTTGTTCAGATTTCTTCTGCTTTTTGAGCGACCTATACCTACCTATTACCTACATTTCGGGATTCCGTAGATTCGTCATGTCCCAGTATTGCAACTAAGATATGTGTCACAGATTAGGTATATTTTAACATTGATTGTCATTAACAAAGTTGAATTTCACGTGTGTGCGGCAACAACGTGTCGGCGGCGGGCGGCCAGTCGGCCAGTATTTTACTTTGCGTGTACAAACAAATAACAACCCTAACGCTTGAGCTGTCGTGTCGGTACATTTTGAAATCTGAAATGATCTTGTGAGCGTAGTAGTGCGGTGCGATTTCGAATGTAACAGATGCAGATACCAAGAGCTATCTGCTTGTTTGTTATTGTATGATTTAAGAACATTCAAAGGAGATTCTTATTTGTTATCCGATGAATGTAAAGAAGTAACGCCTGATTGTGTGTGGAATGTACTGTCTAATACTACTACTAATCTGTGTTATTTACAAATCTACTCACACTGGAGAGAAACAGCTTTCTTGTGATTTTTGTTGTTTGACGCACACACACACGCACATACGTGCACTCGCACGCACGCACATATACGCACTGACTGACTGACTGACTGACTGACTTGCCTGACCTGGGTTTCAAACCTAATATCCCATGTCCGGTACTGCTATACCATTAAAATAATGAAATGATTTATTTATAGGTCGGTTCACGAGATACCACGATGAGGAGGAAGAAGGCATAGATGAAGTGGTGGATGTGAAGACTAAAGTAACAGCTCCAATGAGCCCTGTCGCGGTACTAACGAGACCAACTGAGTCTCTAATAAAAGCTAATGATATATCTAGGCCTACAAAAGACAAGAGAAATGGTGACAGTTTATTAAGATGTGATTTTTGTAAAAAAACGTTTCGTCAAAAAAAGATTTTAATGAGACACTTGTATACTCATAGTGATATAAAACCATACGTATGTAATGTCTGCAACAAAGGTTTCAAATATCCGTGCAGATTGCGTAAACATAAATTTACTCACAATAAAGAGATAAAATCTTATGTGTGTAATGTCTGCGATAAAGTTTTCTCACAATCAAATCATTTACGTCGACATCAATATACTCACATCAGAGAGACACTGTTTACTTGTGACTTTTGCAGAAAAACATTTAAACAAAAAAGATATTTAAAAACACATTTAAATATGCACTATGAAATAAAACCTTATGTGTGTAATGTCTGCGGTAAGTGTTTCTCATACCCAAGTGGATTAAGTCAACATCGATATACTCATTCTGGAGAAAAACGGTATACTTGTGACTTGTGTAGAAAAACATTTAGTTTTAAACGTGATTTAAAGAACCATTTAAAAATACACAATAAAATAAAACCTTATGTGGGTGATGTCTGCGATAGAAGTTTCTCACAATCAAGTGGATTACGCCACCGTGAGCATATTCACACCGGTGAGAAACTGTATACTTGTGACTTGTGTAGAAAAACATTTGCATACAAACATCATTTAAAAACACATTTAAATAATATACATTATAAAATAAGACCTTATGTGTGCGATTTCTGCAAAAGGTGTTTCTCACAATCAAGTGATTTACGTCGACATCAATATATTCACATCAGAGAGAAGACATTTTCTTGCCACATCTGTAAGAAAACGTTCCATCACAGGAACTATTTGCAAAAACATTTAAATAATGTCCACTATGTAATAAAACCTTATGTATGTGATGTCTGCGGTAAGTGTTTCTCACGATCAAGTGATTTACGTCGACATCAATCTACTCATACTGGAGAGAAGCCATTTTCTTGTGACTTCTGTAAAAAAACGTTTTACTCTAAATACATGTTAAGGTACCATTTAAATGTACACAATAAAATAAAACCTTATGTGTGTAATGTCTGCAATAGAGGTTTCTCACAACCAGGTGTATTACGTCAACATCAATCTACTCACACCGGAGAGAAGCCATTTTCTTGCGACTCCTGTAAAAAAGTGTTCAATAAAAAGAGGGATTTGGAGAGACATTTAAATGTCCACAGTGGTATAAAACCTCACATTTGTAATGTTTGCAATAAGGGATTCTTAGATTCTAGTAATTTGCGTCGACATAAATCTATTCACACTAAAGAAAAATAATTTTATTTATTTATTTATTTATTTATTTATTTATTTAATTCTTTATTGTACACAGAGAACAGCACAATTAGGAAAAAAATTAACGTAACATAAGTACAATGGGCGAGCTTATCTCTACTTAAAGAGATTTCTTCCAGCCAACCCGTAAAAGGAGATAAAAAAAAAAAATCAAATGAGTAGACTTGGTGTACAAAAGAATAATATGCTTACATAAATAAATTAAATATATATAGGTGATAATGAAATAAACTAAATATATATAGGTGATAATGAAAAAAAAATAAGAAAAAAACACATACCATATAAGGGAATCTCACAATTCAGCTAGTAAATGTTCTATAACGCGTTTTTTAAAGGAATCAAAAGTCTGGCAGAGGCGAATCTCACTAGGCAGAGAGTTCCACAAATTTACTGCATGTACCGTAAAAGAGTACGAGAAGGCAGCAGAGTTACTAGGAGGAAAACGCAACAAGCTTCTAACGTTAGAGCGACACGGGGAATCAGGAGAGTGCAGAAAACTAAAAGAGTTACGGAGATATTTAGGAGCTACAGGATTGAAGAGAATCTTATATAGTAAGCAAAGGATGTGCGCATTTCTTCGCTGTCTGATAGGAAGCCACCGAAGTTCAGCTCGAAAATCAGAAACGTGGTCATATTTTCTTAAACCATAAATAAAACGAATACAGAGGTTCTGCAATCTTTCAAGCTTGTTTAATAGGTCTTCTGTAATATCTGGGTAGCAAGAGTCGGCGTAATCTATTATTGGTAGAATAAGGGTATGCATTATAAATATTTTTGTTTTGATAGGTAAAAAATTTTGAAGCGATTTAAGAGAGTGAAACGCATGATGCACTTTTCGGCTTAAGTTATTAACATGAGTGTCCCAAGAAAAATCAGAGTTAAAAGTTACACCCAGATTAGTAGCGGAAGAGGAAAAAGGTATAGGTGTATTATTATACCGTAAAGTTGGAATGTCGGAGTTATTAATCAATTTTTTCATAGGACGACTACCAAGAATTAAAGCTTTTGACTTAATTGGGTTTACTGATAGACCAAAGGATTTGGCCCACTCATAAATCTTATCCAAATCGTCATTCATTTCTCTGACTGCTTCTGTTACATTCCCGATGCTAAAGTGGCGATATACCTGTAGGTCGTCAGCATAAAGATGGAAATTTGATCTGATAATAGAAGTAACAGTGTTGATGAACGCCGAAAATAGAAGCGGTGATAGGACTCCACCTTGTGGTACACCTGCTTGTAAGTCAACCCAGTCAGACCTGAGTTCACCAGAAACAACGCTTTGTGATCGGCCTAGGAGATAAGATTTAAACCAGTCAAGAGTAGATGATGATATATTAAGCGAAGCAAGTACTCTTATTAGCACGTCAAAGTCAACTGAATTGAAAGCATTGCTGAAATCTAAGAGAATGAGTAAAGTGAGATTTTTATCATCAATAGCTTGTCGGATGTCATCGGTTACCCGGATCAGAGCAGTGACGGTGCTATGCCCAGGTCGAAAACCAGACTGATGGGGATGTAGAAGACAATTCCTTCTAAGAAACTCACTCAGCTGTGAATGAACTATATGCTCTAGCACCTTAGAAAGAAATGGGAGAATTGAAATTGGGCGAAAATGCAAAGGAGAAGAAGCGTTTGGAATCTTTGGAAGTGGAATAATATATGCCCTTTTCCAAGCAACTGGAAAAGAACTTGAAGTTAATGAAAAATTAAATATATGAACGAGAATTGGAAGAAGTTCAGAGAGAAAAGGGACAATCATACGCGAACACACCCCGTCACTACCAATGGCTGCAGATGAAATGGAAATTACATGTTTTTTGACATCAGATTCGTTGACTGGTTTAAAAGTAAAGATAGGGCACGAGGGAAGCGGATTGGAAGCTAACCTAGCAATAGTGGACGCCTTAGACACATCGTCAAGAACTACAGGTGGAGTAGAAAAATGAACATTCAGGTCATTTAAATCAATACTACACTCATTAGAAGCAAATGGTCGACCAACGCCAAGGGATCTTAAAAGGTTCCAGACTTTGCCAGAATCAGAGCCAGATGACATAATGGTTTCGTGTATATAGCGACGCTTAGCCTGACGACACAGCTGATTACATTTATTACGCAACAGTTTATAAGCAGCTAGGTTTTCAACCGTCGGAAACTTCCTGTAATGGCGATTGGCCTTGTCTCTTCTACTCATAAATTGTTTAATGTCGTCATTAATCCATGGAGCAGGGTCATGTTTTAATCTAACTTTTCTCATCGGAGCATGTTTATTATAAAGATCTAAAATAATGTTATTAAAGCTAGTAATTTTTCCGTCAACATCTAAGCAACCAGTTACAGACGACCAATCAATCGAATTGATATCTTCTCGCAACTGCTGTAGATCTATATTTTTATAACAACGACGCAGAACGTAGACCTTTCTCCTCTTTACCGTACGGACTTTATAGGACAGAAATATAAGGTCGTGATAGGAGAAACAGGCAGGTAGTTGACCATGAGTACAGACGCACTCAGGGCGTGAAACAATGATCAAGTCGAGAAGTGACGGAGTGGTATTAGGAAAATGGTGAGTCGGAGAAAGAGGGAGAATATGAAGATTTACAGAACTGAAAACATCGCGAAGTTTATTACTGCGGTGGTCATTTTTTACAAGACAAGTATTGAAATCTCCTAGTAGGATAATGTGATCGTAAAGAGGGCGTAAGTTATTAAGTACGTTATCCAGACTGGAAAAATAGTCGACATGAAGAGAAGGACTGTAAAAAACTGCTACAAGAACTTTGGTATAACCAATGGAGATTTCAATAAACATATATTCAGCAGACGCACTATAGGGATTTGGGGATAGTGAAACAATTTTATGAGAATATTCAGAACGAATGTATATAGCCACACCGCCTCCACCTTTCCCGATTCTATCATTCCGAATCAACTTAAAGCCAGGTAAAGTAAACTGATAGGTAGACAGAGAAGGCTTTAGGAAAGATTCGGAAATCAAAATAGCATCGATGGGAACGTCGCTGAATGTTGAGAAAAGGTCAGCATAGTGAGAAGGGATACTCTGCGCGTTAATGTGTACTAAATTAAAATTTTTAGAAATAGGAGAGAAAATAGAATTAATTTGATCGTGTAACGACTGCCCAGGAGAATCATCACTACCAACGCTACAAAAATCATCGTCAGACGAACAAGAGAAATATTTATCATCTATAATGTTACTATTAATCATACCTCCAGCTTAAACAAAAAAAAAGCTAAAAAAAATAAATATATATATATATGTTATTTTATACAAATTACTATAATTATATATCGGTAAGTATACTTATACTAAATAATTTAAAAATATATGTAATACTTAAATTTATATTCTTACTTCTTATTTTAAGTAATAGTAATAAGGCACACCTATTTATCATCCTTATGGAACTTTAGTGGAAGAAACCCCCAAGTTTACAAATTAAAAACATCAAAACATCAATATATATATATATATATATATATATATATATATATATATATATATATATATATATATATATATATATATATATACATATACATACATACACATAAATATATACAGTCAAAACCGTTTACGGCGACATCGTTTAGAACCACATACCGGTTAAATTGACCAAAATCAAAGGTCCTGGCTGAATGTTATATGACCGCCTTATCTAAAACATTGGTTTTTACGACATTGTTTACTACGACATACCGCATTAAGCGACCACATTTGGTTAATGTTTTTGGAGAATTTATATCTGTAGAACGACCGGCTCAGCTGTATTGTAAACAATTTGAATAGGTAACTGTATCCACATCTGGCACAGTATAATAGTCAATGGCTATTATCGTAAAAGTAAACAAAGTTTAGGGTCTTTTGTAATTCTTAGAAACAAAGCACATGTATGCCGTAGCCTCAAGGCCCGCTTCGTCATATCCTTTAAGTCAGTTTGTTACTTATCTTTACACAAGACGCACCAAAACATTATTGTTGAGTTAACTGTGAAAATTGTAACATGTCGCAAAAAAGAAAACAAATCAGTATCGAAGAAAAATCTACGTTGATTACTACGCAGATACGCTGATTAAAATCCAACAATTACAAAATGTGTATGCACGACAGAAGTGTTTCAAACAAACTAAAATTACAGATTTTATGCATACAAAAATGATGGAAAAATGATATTGTTCTTTTATATTATACGTTTGTATTGAAGTAAACAAAATGCGGTTTAATTTCCTACATGAATATACATATTATCTTTCCTATTAATACCTGTCACCGGTTGTTACAACTATCGGTTTTTACGACTCAATATGAGTAGTCCCTTCGATGTCGTTTTTTATGTGATTTGTGTAAAAACATCACGTGCGTTAATGTCTGCACCAAAGGTTTCTCATGTTCTAGTAGTTTGCTTCGACATGAATCTATTCACACTTATCAAAATAATTTTCTTATGGCTTCTGTAAAAATATTTACCCAGAAAGGCAGTTTAAAAAGCAATTTTCATATGTAAGTAGTTATCTCTCGCGGCTTCGCTCATGTTTCGTAACGGTTTTAAAAGATTGGTAATTATTTATAACTGTATTTTATATCATAGGAAGCAAATGGCTCTCTTGGTGGAAATAAAAACCATCGCCTATAGACATGAAAGATGTTAGTTGTGCTACAAATGTCAAATTTTTCGTAGTTTAACTTATAATAGCTATAAAAATGAACACCTTTTAACGGTTATTTAAATGTTGGTGTTGGGCAACCCGCAAACGCGGGCGGAGCGCGGCTGGCGCATGGACTTTCAAACGCCAATGTCGGGTAATGCCGACACAAACATTATGCAAAAATAAAACTATTAATTTAAAAATACTGTTACGAATAATCTAGAAACGTGTAGAATTGGAACGCTGGAGAGATCTAGAAATAAAAGAAAGAGATAGCTACTCCTATTGACAAACAAATAGTTGACCTAAGCTATGCCATAATGGACTTTGTGGTATATAGCATAAGGTTGAAAGTAGCGTGTACTAGGATTTATTACTCATAACTTGTTTACAATAAGAAGTAATAAGACCTGATTCATTGTTTCCCCGATACATTTAGATTTTTCTGGATCCAGATAGAACTTTACACTGGGTATAAATATAGATGTGTTGACAAACACAAGGCAGCTTTTATAAAGCGATCGAGAGCGATACTTGAAGCGAGAAGTGTTTTATTGTGCAGCCGGTTAAGCTTAGTGATATTACGAGTGACTGGTGTTAATTAGAGTATTTGAGTATTACATTGTGTTGTCTTGTGTATTTGTATTTTAAATACACGGATTTAATATAAGTGGTGTTTTTTTACAATTACGAACCCGAAGTACGTAACTATCATTGATATAAAAAACCCAAGATACACAATCAGTGTCTCAAAAACGTCCTCCAAATATAATCGCACAATTTTAAATTGTGCGCCCATTTCAAATAGAATCGCATCGGTCACGAAACTGTCAATTTTATTTCTTTTTGTACATTGCTTTATAAAAACAACTATAAATCTTGCGCCTAAGGTTGGATTTGCAAAGACACATGTTTTTGCCATATTTATTACTATTTAAATGAAATTAGGGACACTTTTGAGTGTCAGTTTTGTTCGGGACTGTGCATCTAGGGTTTTTTATATCAATGGTAACAATACATAATATAGTAAATGCATT
Organism: Apodemia mormo; assembly: GCA_036924255.1. Taxonomy (NCBI): domain Eukaryota; kingdom Metazoa; phylum Arthropoda; class Insecta; order Lepidoptera; family Riodinidae; genus Apodemia; species Apodemia mormo. The sequence goes on from JAUPFN010000028.1 coordinate 6,678,430, forward strand.
ATACGCTGCTCACTTTTTAATCTGTTGTATATTGTCAAGTAAGAACTGTAATTAACCGTATGGCACAAACTACAGTATTTTCGCCACCTTTCCTGCCTTGTCTTTTTACGTGCGTTATTATTCTATGCGTATTACCATATTTGTTGATAATTGATACAATTAAGATGTTTACATGTTTTTTTATGTATGTTTGGGCCTAACCCTGTCATATTATTATGTAGATATGTTTGCAAAATTATTTATTTGTTTAAGACCGAGTTCCCCAAACATTTTTGGGTCGTAGACCCCTTGCCATGTTTTTCCGTATTGGGTAGACCCCCTACTTACCTGATATTGGTTTCCTGTAAATTTCTAACTGTAGTGAAGTTTAGTGTTAAAAACATAAAGTAAAAACACATGTTAATTTATACATTTATTAATTAAAAAAAAATTAAAAAATGAACTACTCAATAACATTTTGTATCTGTTATGTAAAATATACGTAAAATTAAATAAACATAAAATAACTATAAATAACATAACACAAGCAATAAGTCAATATTTTTAGTGAGAAGGATGAACCTGATGCTTTAATAATAAATTATCAACATTTGGCGTCAATTTTGTAAGGGTTAATCTTAAATCTCCTCGGCTAATTATGTCCAGTCTGTTTCTTTTTTTCGTTAGGAGATTGGAAACAGCGCTGAACCCCCTTTCCACTAGGTATGACGTGGAAAGGAAATTAAAAATTTCCTCGCTGTATTCCATAATACGGGATAAGTAACGAGTATGCAAAACAATGCAGCCAGAATTGCTGATATCCATTTTTCGACATAAATCTATTCACACTAAAGAAAAATAATTTTATGTGATTTGTGTAAAAACATCACGTGCGTTAATGTCTGCACCAAAGGTTTCTCATGTTCTAGTAGTTTGCTTCGACATGAATCTATTCACACTTATCAAAATAATTTTCTTATGGCTTCTGTAAAAATATTTACCCAAAAAGGCAGTTTAAAAAGCAGTTTTCATATGTAAGTAGTTATCTCTCGCGGCTTCGCTCATGTTTCGTAACGGTTTTAAAAGATTGGTAATTATTTATAACTGTATTTTATATCATAGGAAGCAAATGGCTCTCTTGGTGGAAATAAAAACCATCGCCTATAGACATGAAAGATGTTAGTTGTGCTACAAATGTCAAATTTTTCGTAGTTTAACTTATAATAACTATAAAAATGAACACCTTTTAACGGTTATTTAAATGTTGGTGTTGGGCAACCAGCGAGCGCGGCGGGCGCATGGACGTTCAAACGCCAATGTCGGGTAATAATAACTATAAATAAAATAACACAAGCAATAAGTCAATATTTTTAGTGAGAAGGATGAACCTGATGCTTTAATAATAAATTATCAACATTTGGCGTCAATTTTGTAAGGGTTAATCTTAAATCTCCTCGGCTAATGATGTCCAGTCTGTTTCTTTTTTCCGTTAGGAGATTGGAAACAGCGCTGAACCCCCTTTCCACTAGGTATGACGTGGAAAGGAAATTAAAAATTTCCTCGCTGTATTCCATAATACGGGATAAGTAACGAGTATGCAAAACAATGCAGCCAGAATTGCTGATATCCATTTTTAAACTGAACTATAAGTTCTTCGTTTGTACTTAGTTCAGTCAGTTCCTCTTGTATTATGGCATTCGTTTCTTCTATGTCACCATATGGATTAATTATCCACGGTGGTATAACCATAGTCAAAATATCCTCAAACCTAGATTCAAAATCTGAATAGAGGACATTTAAATGTTAAACGGAAGTTGAAACGTCGTCTTCCTGGCAGCTTGTCTGTGACAAATTGGGGAACTGAGAAAATTCGCCCCGTCCAATATTTTGCTTTATTAGTTTAATTCTGGCAAGAAACGCTGATAAGATGGACTTTGTTTTAATCAAATTTAAACTGTCGCCTTGTAATTGCAAATTAACCATATTAAATTTTGTAAACAAATCTGTTAAATAGGCAATGTCTGTTTTCCTCTTCATTAAATTTTCTTTTAAAATTTTATCTTTAGTATCCATAAATTCTAAAATAGTCTCAAAAAGTGCAAAAAATCTTGTCAAACATAAGCCTTTCGAGAGCCAGCGTACTTCAGTGTGAAGGAGTAATTGATGAAAGTGTTCGTCATTTTCTTCACACAACTGCGCAAATAACTGCGTATTCAACGCGTTGCTTCGGGTTCGGCTTACTGCATCAATGACTAAATGAAGTGATTCATGCAATCTAACACTGAAATTTTTAGCAACTAAATGTTGTCGATGGATGACGCAATGTATTGCTAACACCCCTGACACATTTTGTTTTAATTAGCTTATAAATCCACGATAACGTCCAACCATGGCAGGTGCTCCATCTGTAACTACTGATATTATATTTGATGAAGGAATTGCTTTTTCAATGAAGTAATCCTTCTAAACATGAAATATTGATTCTTCTTTAGTGTCGGTTATCAAAGTTCTTGCGAAGAGCAGTTAGTTCTTCGAAGATTTCTTGATTCATAATAAAACGAACATATGCCAATAATAATGCTGCATTATCAGGTAAAGTTGACTCGTCCAGTTGTATAGAGAAATGGGTCGTTTGCAAATAATTACATAACAAGCTTTCTATATCAGAACTCATTTCATCAATACGTCTTTTAACAGTCAATCAATCAATCAATCAAATCTTTATTGCATAAAATAGGGTTAGTTACATGTGCTATTATGTTAGTAGTTCCTCCTATTTTGCCATATGAACAGCACGCAATGAAATTTTTTATTTGTGGCAAAATTAACATTTTTAATATTGGTAAGATATTATAGAAAAATAATTATTGTTAACAAAATTAAAATATAAAATTAGCATGTCATGAAAAATAATTATTATCAACAAAATTAATAGATTAATAATTATAGTATTGTTGCTTAAGGGAATTCTTTTAATGATATCAGATGCAGGTTTGTGTAAAACAGTTTTTAAAACCTCTTCAACGACTGGCAAAATTAACTTCTCTCCGATAGTATGCGGTTTTCCAGATTTTGCTATAAGTAACGAGATATTGTAAGACGCCCGCAAACCATCATCATTTCTTTGTGACGTCGAAGCGAACATTCTGTCCAGTGTAGGTCTCTTCTGAAGTTTATCTTTAAGTGTTTGAAAGTATTTCAAATCTTTCTCTGTTTTATCAGGGCGGCATCTTCTCAGATGATCTTGCAGTTTAGATGGTTTCACAGCCCAAAACTTTGTTGCATAAAAGGCACATAGACAATTTTTTGTCCGGCAATGATGGGATGAAGCCAAATTTCAAATAATCAACACTGTACTGTCTACATTTTTTTTTAGATTCGGTCATGGCATCAGTCATCTGTAGACATAATTAAATTATTTAAATAAGACAGAAAATCCAGCAGCTGTATATTAAAAATATTTTTTGATTTTTCCGAAAACATTCCATAATTCGAACATCTTCTTGCAACAATTAGCTCGAATTACGGAGATTGCACTGTAATTATAATACCGATTGCTAAAACTTTCAAAAAGAACCTATTAAGGAGTACCTACTCTTGTAATTTTGCATGATTGAATATTAAACTACTAATAACTAAAGTCATGATTGGCGTAATTTATCTATCTTTGCTAAATACGAGTACAAAACTAAAATGTAATAAAAATAATGTACTTACATTTCTCCAGCACTCTCAAACAAATAACACTGATCCACTATAATTTTTGTGTAAAAAATACTATCTGCTTATGTTTTTTAAAATATTTTCTTAGCACTTTCCTTTTCAAGACTCAGGAAACGAATAAACGTATTTGTCCCACATTCGTATTTATAGAGTGACGAATTGAACAAGTCAGTGCAAGGTAGCGAAGCTCTGAGACTGCGACTCTCAGGTTACTCTCGGGTACCTGAGGTATCAGGTACTCTCAGATACAAGTTCAAAATGTATTGTGACCACAAAGCGAATACCAACATCCTACAACTTACACAATTTTATAAACATATATAATAAATATTTTACTTCATAGGTACTTTTATAAATAATGTATATGTTTTGATATTAAAAAATAGTATGATGTAAGTAAATAGGTACTATTAGTGTATGTGTTGAGATCCACTATCGTGGACCCCCCCATTTTTGTTCGCTGATGTAGACCCCTTGCAGGTTGTCGTAGATCCCTAGGGGTTGATATAGACCACTTTGGGAATCACTGGTTTAAAAGAATAGATATATTTCCAGTTTGGTCTCTTATTAATTGGGGAAAGATCTAACTCAGGGCTCCAGAATTACAGAAGACTGAACGTTAGTTTTTGCAGTTTTACCGCGTTTAAATTATCATAAAAATGATTCTTATTTCTTTTTAATTTTTACGTTATAACTGTAAACTAAAACATAATTATTATGTATATATCAGATAGGGATACTGTTTTTTACTCTTTCCTAATTTTCATATTTGGGTTCAGAAAGCTTTAGTAACGATGTGAGAATCTATAAAATTTCATATTAATGCTACAAGTATCCCAACTTCCTGCACGTTATACAAAATTTATAGTAACATTATAAGATGTATACACTATATTGTCACTGCATGACGAATTTTAAATCTCAATTTTAGTACTTATTTACAATAAAATAGTTAAACATAAACTTTGTACTTATTCCATTGTTCATTCCAACGAAATATTTAAAAAAAGTAAGTAACAAAATATTAAGTAGGTAATTATTAATAAACCAGCTGTGCCGACAGTAACTTCGACCGCATGGAGATTTTTCTAAAATAAAAGTAGCAGTTACTCATTATATCAGCCAGTGATAGTCCCGTCAAACTCAGTCCAGATGTTTCAGAGATTAGCCAGAACAAACAAACAGACAGGCAGACGTAAATTGTAAAAAAATGTATTTTGGTATGTATAACGAGTATACATCCATATACAGTTAATAAAAAGCGGCTATTTTAATATTAGAAACAGACTCCAATTTTATTTATTGGTGTAGATACAGAAATATTATTTTTGATAAAAAACACATTCATGACTACTAAACCTTGAAGAAATGCTTTATGTTATATACTATGTGTGTATGTGTAAACTATTTCTATGTAAAAAACCAATTAACAAAATATACAAAATACGAAAAACATGGTCAAAATGCTGGATTCTATGCTATACTGTAGGCACAGCTGTTCTTCTTTGACATCAATAAATTGACATTTGATGTAATATTATTTATTATAATAAATGTGTGCTTATATTAAGATATCAAATAGAATAGTGTAAAAACTAATATCGAAACCTTGTTCAACCGTGATATACTATTATTCTTTGGCTACCTACTATCGTAGTGTATAATTCATAGATTAATATCGTAAGTACCTATACATATATAATAGATGACCAAGGAAGTTACATTCTACCCGGAATGTTCACACGCGCTTCAAAATCGTTCCGAAGAGTACCACGACATGGGTGGAGTGTGTCTCTTTCTACTAAATAAAGCGCCAATCGCCATATAAAAGTGCAGCCATGCGTAGTTTGCAAATTACTACTAAGTAATTCTACTAATTTGAGAAACAGTTTTTGCATTGCATAAGTAATTACGTAATAATTAAAATAAGCACATTTTAGAACTCACTGTGTTAATTACAATACATTTTATGCTAATGTATTTATGGACGTGTATGAATAAAAGGGATTTAACGATTACCGACTAGATATAAAAATCTACCATCAGATAGTTTTATTTACACTGGCAATTGCAAGAAAGGGACAACATTCACTCTTATCGTTGTCTTGCTCAGATCGTTTTTCCCCTCTGTTAAGTAAGAAACAAATGTCAACTTTATTTGTATGTAACGAAATAAAGTAAATTTATATTTTTCAAATATTGCTTCGTAGTAATTCCAATTATATAAGTTCCTTGTAGATGACTGTCTCTAGTATTTTTCTTAAACTCTTATGAATAAAACGCCACCAACGGCAATTTACATGAAACTACCTTCATTACATGAAAGCTCACCTACTCACCCCTCGTATTTTTTTTAGTTAAAATTAATAAAATATTTTAAACTATCCAAATTATGAAGTTTAAAATGTTTCAATCATTTCATAATATGAAATAAAACAACTTAGTCATTCAAAATGTTTATATTTGTTTACTACAGTTTGATTTAATGAATTGTATACTTTTTAACGTTGGCATTATCACTTTCACTTATACTTGTAGTTCACACTTTATTATTAATACACTTAACCGGTTTCGCAAATTGCAGCATCCTCAGGGATGTTTTACTTGATTAACTAAACAGTAACAATAATTTCAATTTACTAAATAGGTACTAATGGAACCCGCCATTTTGGCATAAAACTTAATATTAACAGGGTTACCAACACAAACGTCTTACTTTGCCAAAATTAGGAAAACTATTAGTCATGTTGCGTATTTATTTTAATAATTAATTTTTAGTATAATTACAAATTAAGTAGTTGGAGATAATAAATTCTACATACTATGTCCATTCGTTTTTTTAATAAAATAAGAGAATAAATAATTTAACTAAAAAAACTAATGAACAACTAATTTAAGTCGTTGGATACAACTAATTCTACATATTACGTACATTCATTTTTTATGTAAGTGAATAAATAAATTAAGTTTAATGTCAAACTTATAAACTACAAGTTTAATCAGAACAAAATTAATATAACAATAATTATGTAAAATTGGTTAAAATAAGTTTGTTATTACAAAATTGATCAGAGTAAATATAGATTATAGTTTTTGAATTGGATCAGAAGGGGCATAGGGTAAGCAGATGCCGCTAAAAATTTGATTAATTCTGGCACCAATTATTAATAAAAAGGTGACGGCTACATTGGTCACATCAATTCGAATAGCCACTTGATGTACACTGCAATTTATAGATAATATGTCCACATTAAATGCCAATAACATTTTACAGTACACCATTATTAATTTTGGACTGATAACTAACTGTATATTAATAACCTTAAAAATAATACAATGGCAAATTTGGCGTTCAATTTTATGACCAGTTGGTGGTCACATCTATAATCTACACATCCAACCATAAAGCAATAATTCGTTCACTCTGTATTGGTTGGACCCCTTTTAAAGGATAAACCATCTAGTATTCTACCAGGGTTTTTGTAAAAGGTGAACGATTGGCTATACGATCAATATCATTTTGACTACAAGGTATTAGAGTTCCGCAATGTCTTGCCTGAGTATATGGTACCACCACCTTACTTATTCCTGCAACAATAGAGTCAATGTTTGTCATTTTCGTGTTTCGTTTTGTGGGTTAAGGTAGCCGTTATACTTATTCAAGTAGCGTTAAAGCCACGCCACACGAACGATAGGAACGTAACATTATTATATAATCTGAACAATAACCATTAATATTACATTCTACTATAGATATTGTTAAGCGATCTTCAATTAGCTCTTATTGATAATTGTTCCGACTATTTTTGGACAATAATTTAATGTGATGTTTAGCTCTATTTTTAATTTCCTAAATTTTCAAGTAAAATATTAATTGAAAAATAGCAACATTGTCTTAATTTGCATAATCTGCTGCAACATTTTTTTTTACCAAAGTTTTCTGACGATACCCAACAGATGGCACCTATGTACTTCCAATTCTTGGTTGCGGCAACCAAGTTCTAATAAAACACAGCCTAGTTCTGCCTTTATTTATTTTTGTTAATAGGCACGATAAATTATTATTAATCAAAGTTGTCAATAAAAATATTTTACTTACACGTAATTTTTCACTGCATTTATCCATTTTTTTGCGTTTAAAGATTACCGGCGCAGCGTTTAAAGAACTTTCCGGCAAAATTTAATCTCCGTATTACTTTTATATGGGCTCACTGAATTTGGCCCCCCTTTTTTTGATTTTCAGATTTTTGATATTTTTAATTATTTGTTCGTCGTTTGTTCTTTAATGTTCGATTGTAAAAATTGTTTGTTCGTCTTTTATTTATTTATAATTAATTAAACAAATGATCACCCTTAAGTTGGCCCCCCTTACTAGATATCTTTATTTTTATCACATAGATTAATTAATTTTGATTAACTATCGTTTGTTCGACGACTATTGGTGATTGTTCGATCATAAAAACAATTAAATTCCCAATTATTATTTATTTTATATCTAATATGCAAACCATTACCTCACGCCTACATTGCGCATGCGCCAGCAGTCTAATGGCGACTGAGCGATGCGTAGTGCATGTCAATCACCCTTAAGTTGGCCCCCCTTACTAGATATCTTTATTTTTATCACTTAGATTAATTAATTTTGATTAATTATAGTTTGTTCGACGACTATTGGTGATTGTTCGATCATAAAAACAATTAAATTCCCAATTACATACTCTTTGATGTAGGCGTGAGGTAATGGTTTGCACATTAGATATAAAATAAATAATAATTGGGAATTTAATTGTTTTTATGATCGAACAATCACCAATAGTCGTCGAACAAACGATAATTAATCAAAATTAATTAATCTAAGTGATAAAAATAAAGATATCTAGTAAGGGGGGCCAACTTAAGGGTGATCATTTGTTTAATTAATTATAAATAAATAAAAGACGAACAAACAATTTTTACAATCGAACATTAAAGAACAAACGACGAACAAATAATTAAAAATATCAAAAATCTGAAAATCAAAAAAAGGGGGGCCAAATTTTGTGAGCCGACAATGACAAGAGTGGATGTTGTCACTTTCTTGCAATTGCCAGTGTAAATAAAACTATCTAGATGGTAGATTTTTACACATTCGGTAATCGTTAAATCCTTTTTATTCATAAACGTCGATAATTAAATTAGCATAAAATGTATTTTAATTACCATAGTGAGTTCTAAAATGTGCTTATTTTAATTATTACGTAATTACTTATGCAATGCAAAACCTGTTTCTCAAATTAGTAGAATTACTTAGTAGTAATTTGCAAACTACACATAGCCGCACTTATATATGGCGATTGGCGCTTTATTTAGTAGAAAGCAAGGAAGTTACATTCTACACGGAATGCTTACACGCGCTTCAAAATCATTTCGAAGAGTACCACGACATGAGTGGAGTGTGTCTCTTTCTACTAAATAAAGCGCCAATCGCCATATATAAGTGTGGCCATGCGTAGTTTGCAAATTACTACTAAGTAATTCTACTAATTTGGGAAACAGTTTTTACATTGCATAAGTAATTACGTAATAATTAAAATAAGCACATTTTAGAACTCACTATGTTAATTACAATACATTCAATGCTAATTTATTTACCGACGTGTATGAATAAAAATGATTTAACGATTACCGAATATATAAAAATCTAACATTTAGATAGTTTTATTTACACTGGCAATTGCAAGAAAGGGACAACATCCACTCTTTTCGTTGTCTTGCTCAGAACGTTTTTCCCCTCTGTTAAGTAAGAAACAAATGTCAACTTTATGTGTTACGGAATAAAGTACATTTTTATTTTTCAAATATTGCTTCGTAGTAATTCCAGCTATCGTATATAAGTTCCTTGGTAGAAAGAGACACACTCCACCCATGTCGTGTTACTCTATACTCTTTGGTGTTACTCTTCGGAACGATTTTGAAGCGCGTGTAAACATTCCGGGTAGAATCTAACGTTCTTGGCTAATTGTTACGATTTTGAAATTAATTCGAAGATGACCGCGGCTATGGCCAAAGAATATTGGTATAAAAAATAATTATGATTGTTACAAATTAGTCTGTAAGTTTATTTTAAAAAATTAAACGAATTTTATTGAATATTGTATTTTTTTTTTGTCAAATACCGATTTTGGGTACAAATATACCGATTTTAGCTGGCAAATCTACCTATCTTGCTCTATGACGTTCGAGACCACTGATTTTATGCTCTCTTTGCTCGTTATGTTTATTGGTGCATATTTATTATTTTTAATAGAATTAATTTGTTGTCTCTAATTAACGTACTATAATAATTTGCTTAACTTAGGATTGGATTGCAAGAAGTAGGTATCATTTTGTGGAACTTGTGGTGCATATAATAAAAATTCTATCTAAACTCAAAGATTTAGTAACAAAATGTCCACGGAAATTAAAATAGAGCAAGATGCGGATTGTTATTCTTTTCAATGCACTTCGGAAATTAAATTGGAAACGGATGTAATTAAAACAGACATGGATGAAAATAATGAATACGAAGATAATGTGGAGTCTACAGAAGTGAAATCTGAATTAGAAAATGTCGAAACTGGTATGTCATTTGATTTACTTTCTACATATCATTCTAAAACCAACCAATCAACCATTTGGTGTATATTAAGTAAATAAGTATTGCTGAATCAAATGTACACATTGAATAACTTTTGCCCTGATGATGCGTTAAAACGCGAAACCGGTTGGTTTTGATAAATAAAAAGTCAAGTAAAACAGTACAAGTGCTTTTAATACGATATAAATATAAGTTAACATCGAGTTTTACCAAGTGCCGACGATATTCAGTGTTCAAAGTACACATTGAACTAGTTCTAAATTATAGGGTATTTATGAGCAGAATTTGGCATAAGAAACGGGCCTCACAATTTTTGGATTTCTGAGTGGTGGGTTGGATAGGGGTTCCTTTCCCCTTCCTTCCCCTTTCTAATGATACTTTTTTTTATATCATAAGATAGCAAACAAGCAGATGGGTCTCCTGATGGAAAGAGTCAACCATCGCCTATAGACACCAAAGATGTTAATGGTGCGTTGCTATCTTGTGGCGAGGTCTAATGCCACATGCATAAGTTTACTACTACCTTATCCTCCAAACTGGAACACGACAGTGACTAGCACTGATGCTATTGCGGCAGGAATAGGTAAAGCGGTGGTACTAGACCCGGTCGAGCCGATGCAGAAATCTACCACCTAGTAGTCACAATGGTAGTGACGTGCATAGCCATTTGGTCGCCTTTTACGACCTGCCTGGTAGAACGACAGTTGGCCTGTTCTTCAGCACGGGGAGATACTACTCCCGCCACAGGGAAATGTCTAGTTTTTTGTATATACCTATTTTTCTGAACTAGTAAGTGAACTACCTACCTGTGCAGGTTAGGTTAGAACTAAAAATATATATAAAAACATGTAAAAAGTAACCTGGATGGAGGGCAAGGGGGTGGAAACCCCAAAAGGAAGGGATCGGGGGCGCAGTCCCCCGCCACTTAAAAAAATTAAAGTTAGGTTATCTTTAGATCCCACACCCAGGCAAAGGAGCCCCGCTTAGCGGAGCTCCGTCAACTTATTCCTACCCTGTTATATTGTATATCAGGTGGCTATTGTATATCAATATAAGCAGCCTATCTCTTTCTTTTATTTCTAGATCTCTCCAGCGCTCCAACTCTTTACGTTTCTAGATTATTCGCAACAGTACTACTAACATGCTGGGAAGTTAAAAAATTGTTATAACATAGGATAAGGTTTTAAATTTTTTTAAGCGTTGACGTTGGGAGTCAAGTCATGATCTTTTTCGTGACAAATACATTAAATTTATTTAAACACTGATACTAGTTTATTTATGATTAGAGGGGCACACGGGCGTAGATTGCTGAGGGCGTCAAGTAGGCACATCTATTGTGTCAAAGTGACAGGCGGTAAACCATTACTCATTTTAGTTAGGCTACCTAAGCTAATGGTTTTAAAAAGTTTCACCGTAAGCCTTTCTTAGCTTTCTTTATATTAGCTGTACGATAAAGGAATTACTCGATCTGGGTTCGAAACCAATAAGTCATTCATCTATACCGAATCATGTACTCCAGATCACTAAGATAGTAAAATGTTTTATTTACAGGTCAGTTTAAGAGATTGCAAGAGGTAATAGAACAAGGCATTGATGAAGTGGTAGATGTGAACGATAAAATAGCATCTTTAAAAAATCCTGTCGTTGTACCAACGAGACTACAACAATCACAAATAAAAGTTAATGATATACTTGGATTTAAAAAAGATAAGAATCATGAGGATAGGTTTTCTAGATGTGACACTAGTAAATTACGTCGACATGAATTTTCACATATTGAAGAAAAATCAATTTCTTGTAAATTATGTGGAAAAATGTTTAGTAAGAAATGCAATTTGAAGGCCCATTTAAATATACACAGTAAAATAAAACCTTACGTATGTAATGTCTGCAATAAATGTTTCTCACAATCATATGGATTACGTCGTCATGAATATACTCACACCGGAGAGAAACTGTTCACTTGTGACTTGTGCAGAAAAACATTTATACAAAAAAGTGATTTAAAAACACATTTAAATAGTAGACACTATAAATTAAAACCTTATGTATGTAATGTCTGCAATAAGAGTTTCTTTCGAACAAGTCATTTACGTCAACATCAATCTATTCACACTGGAGTGAAGCCATTTTCTTGCGAAATCTGTAGAAAAACGTTCAGACAAAAGAGCCATTTAAATAGACATTTAAATATCCATCGTGATATAAAACCTTTTGTATGTAATGTCTGTAATAAGAGTTTCTTACGAACAAGTCATTTACATGAGCATCAATATATTCACAGTAGAGTGAAGCCATTTTCTTGCGACATCTGTAAAAAAACGTTCAGACAAAAGAACCATTTAAAGAGACATTTATATATCCACAGTGGTATAAAATCTCACGTGTGTGATGTCTGCAACAAAGGTTTCTCATGCTTTAGTAGTTTGCATCGACATAAATCTATTCACACTACAGAAAAAGAATAATTTTCTTATGACTTCTAAAATATTCAGCTGAAAGGGCAGTTTAAAAAGTCAATTATACATAGGCATTAATGTTAAAAGGTTTGTAAACTATTTATAACTTTTTTATCACAGCATAACAAACAAGCCGATGCCTCAGCGCCCGACCCAACACAATAGAGTGGAGTACAAATTTTAGAATTCCCAGAAATTTATCAAGAATAAGAGCACATTTGACCATCCAGATGGTGGAGTGGTTAGCAAGCAAATCGATGGGGCTCGGGTTCGATTCCTGACAGGGACAAACATTTAAGTGATGAGTGTAGATGTTTGTATTTCTGGGTCTGGGTATTTTTTTATTTGTGTAACAGTATTGATATAATATGTATTTGTATGTATTAGTATCGTTGACTAACACCCATAGCATTTGCTTTCTTTGGGGTTAGTTCGATTTAGGATTATTATTATTGTCCCTTTATTTACATTAAATTTGTTAATTAAAAATATCAAAATATCGTTTATTAAGAATTAGCTGTTGCAAGCGACTTCGTCCGCGCGGACTTCGTTTACTCCGCACAGCCTCTCCCCCGTAGGTGATAGCGTGATAATATGTAGTCTATATGTTTTACCTATTAGTAATATTCATTCAAAATTTGAAGTAAATCCATGCAGTACTTTTTGAGTTTACCCCGGACATACATACAGACAAACAGACAAAAATTCTAATAACTATATTTTTGGCTTCGATATCGATTGTAGATCACGCCCCAAGTATTCTTTTATAAAAATATTCAATGTACAGTTTTGACTTTCCTACGATTTTATTATATTGTTACGAATAATCTAGAAGCGTGTAGAGTTGGAGCGCGCGCGCGCTAACTATCTAGAAATAAAAGAAAGTGATAGCTACTCCTATTGACAAACAAATAGTTGACCTGGGCTATGCCATAATGGACTTTGTAGGATATGGCATAAGGTGAAAGTAGTGTGTACTAGGATTTATGACTCATAACATGTATACGATAAGAAGTGATTCATTATTTCCCGATACATTTAGATTTTTCTGGATCCAGCTAGGATTTTACCCTGCCTATAAATACAGAGGTGTTGACAAACACAAGGCAGTTTTTATCAAGCGATCGAGAGCGATACATCAAGTGGCCAGTACGAAGCGAGAAGTGTTTTATTGTGTAGTGTTCTAAGTTCATTGATAGTACAGCGAGTGACTAGGGTGTAAAGTGTATTTTAGTATTACTTTGTGTTGTGTTGTGTAAATACATAGATTTAATATAAGTGGTGTTTTCTTACAATTACGAACCCGAGTATGTAACAATATGTATAGATTTAATATTAATAATAGATGCATATACCAAAATGTCATAATATGTGTGCATATCATGTGAATAATACTAAAATGTTATAATAAATCATTTTAAATGTCCTATAATAGGAATCATATAATTAATATTTTTTAATGAATACAAAAGTAAAAACCATTTATAATTAAAATTATAATAATTATTATGTAGGTTATAAGTTTGATAATTATTTAAAATATTTGTAAATCCTTTGATTTTTTGTTTTAGTAATTCTTGTAGTGAGTAAAATGTATGTTGCAGAAGCCATTTTTTCAATATACTATATTGTAGGTTATCTGGCAGCTCTCTTATCTCTTTAGGTATTATATTATAAACTCTTATAATGGTTACATAGCAACTTTTTTCAAATATTTGAGTTTTGCAGTTTGGCATCATCAGCCTACTAGGATCTCTATACCCAAACCTACATTTATTCTTTGCCACATCAAATAGCTCATTTTACTTATTAACAAAACGAACAACTTCTAATATGTATATACCTGTTAGTGTAAGGATATTATTATTTTTAAATAAGGGCTTACAGCTATCTAATGGGCTCATGTTAAATATAGCTCTTATGCATTTTTTTGGGTTAAAAATACACTATTACAGTTGGGTGAGTTCATCCATAGTATCAGCCCATATCTTAGTAGAGAGGTAACATATGCATAATAGGCAGTAAGAGCAGCATCTTTCCCGATGGTTTGTCTTATCCTTTGTAGTACGTATACATATTTACTTAGTTGATTGCATAGATTATTAGTATGAGATTTCCAATTACGATTTCGATCAATATAAACACATAGGAATTTAGTTTCAAGTGTTTCAGAAATATAATCTCCATTATATTCAACTTTTAGAATTTTAGGATTTGTATTATAATGTAGAAATTGCATCAGCGTAGTTTTAGTTATATTTACACTCAAATCGTTTGCAGTAAGCCACTGAAATACTGCTTTAATAGATTCATTAACTTCTGTTTTAATATTTTTATTAATTTGATTGCAACCAACTACAAGAAATACATCATCCGCGAATTGAATACATTTATGGTGTAGTATATTGGGTAAATCGTTTGTACCAAAGAGAAATAATAATGGACCCATTACACTACCCTGTGTAAATTCTTGTCTGTTATTAGGTACTTGTTATTTCGACATATTGTTGGCGATAAGTCAAATAACTCTCAATCCATTTAAGAGCAACTCCTCTAATACCGTACTTTTCACATTTATTGATCAATTTATTATGATTAATACAATCAATAGCTTTACTCATATCAAAAAAAAAATGGCAACAACATCATTTTTCTTGTTAATATTCTCTGCAATTGTTTTAATGAGTGAGAAAGCTGCCAATGTAGTGGATTTGTTTTTTGAAAACCATATTGTTCTTTATGTATTATATCATTTTTGTTTATGAAATTTACTATTCGTTTATACATTGCTTTTTCAAATATTTTTGAAATTATTGGGACAAGGTAATTGGTCTATAATTATTAATATCATCTCAATTGCCTTTTTTAAACATTGGTTTCACTACACATATTTTTAGTCTATCTGGAAATACTCCTTGCAAAAATGATTCATTTATCAGCCATGATAATATATTGGAGATGATATTAGCAACACTTCAAATAATTTCTGTTGATATTGAATCATATCCTACTGATCGTGTCTTATTTATTGATTTTATTATTTTAATTATCTCCTCCTCTGAGGTAGGTGTGAGGTATATAGTATATACTGTTATTAATTTCTTTTAGTTGTATATTTTGGAATTTATTATTATCTCTAGGCGGTTGATTAGCTACATTTGTAAAATAATCATTAAACAGGTTTGCTAATTTGTAAGAATCTAATACTTCTATGCCATTTCTTTTAATTTTAATTATATTGTGAAAATCTTTAGTAGATTTTGTGTCTTCTTTAATTACGTTCCATACAGCACGGCATTTATTTTTAACAATACTAATGTATTTTTTACTATTATTTAGTTTAGAATAATTTAAACATTTTTTTAAAATTTTACAGTATTTGTTGTATTTGTGCTTATTTTCAGAAGTTCTTTTTTGCTAATATACTTTTAATAACTAAAGTATTTTAATGTGATTGTGTACCTATACAAATATTCAGCGTAAAAAAAAATCAGTGATGCGTGTCCCAGCGAATCGCACTCGCGTTCGCATTATTTCCAACCATTCCGGGAAAGGTGTCTATGTGTGCGTTGCTAGAGCACCCTTTGTATGTAGATTGACTTCTGTACATGTTTGTTTTGTGCCAATACTGCTGCCTTTTGTATCCGGACCTTGATTTAGAATTGTAGCGAAACCCTCATAAGATGTTGCTCAAGACTCTTCGCTACAAGACCGTTTACGGAAACGACTATCTGAACAATCGTTGCTGAGTCCACACCCCACATGTCGGTAATCTCATGAGCTAAGTCTAAATATTTAGTTAGTTACTCTTTTTCTGCTTTCACGAGGTTATCGTCATGCGGGACTGTAATATCAACAATAAATGTTTATTGTTGGTAATAGTCCTCTCTGTGATGATAGATCGGTCCCATTAAAGCTTAGCACGACCATTTTCGGGAACTGCCTCCAGTGCGTATATAATAAGGCACTTCAAAACTTAAAAGACCATAGCGAAAAGCAAGCTGTTGATGGATAATCTTGGCTACTTGATTGTGTCTATGTAAATACTCTCCATTGGCAAGATGAGAACAACCGGAAATAATATGCCTGATGGACTCACCAGGACGGTGACACGCCCTACATATGTCGACCGTGCCATCCTTCATGATGTATTTCCGGTAATTCGTCTTGACAACTTCATCGGCAATTACACAGGCAAATCCTTCAATCTCCCCAAAGAGGTCAACGAATCATAGTCAAACTAATGACGCTGGTAAATCGATATCAGGTCCGTAAAGAGCCCGATAGAACCATCCCAAGTAACTCCTTGCTCTTCCATATGTTCAAGCGGTCCTGAGTGCTAAATACCACCGGTTTATGCCAGTTCTTTCTAGCTAAGGAGGGCGGTGTCAGACCATTATCTACAGCAACATCACGATGCATTCCACGTTCAACGTGTAGGAAGTATTCCCTAAGATTATACACCTCACGATTATGTAGGTTTTTGGCATTGAGAAAGCCGCGACCCCCACATTGTTTATTTTCTATAATATTGTTTATTTGTTCCTTAACATTTGTTTTTAATTTTTAAAACACAAGTGCTGTTTAGAAAAATGTTAAACGTAAGTAACTTCTAACCAATTAGGTAGCTGGAAGTTTATACTTGTTTTAGTAATACATATTGTTACGTACTTCGGGTTCGTAATTGTAATAAATAAAATAACAAATACATTTGTGTGCAGCAGACATCGCCAGCAGATATGGTTTTGATCACGGCGATGTCTGTCATTTCATATTATCATTTTCAATATTGCTATGAACTGTTTTGATTTTCCATTTTCTAACCTGCATATTATTTCACCTTTCTCCTCAATCCTAAGTACTATTACGTACTTCGGGTTCGTAATTGTAAGAAAACACCACTTATATTAAATCCGCGTATTTACAATACAAATACACACAACACAATGTAATACTTAAATACTCTGAATAACACTAGTCACTGACTGTACTATCATTGAACTTAACCAACTACACAATAAAACCCTTCTTGCTTCGCACGGGTCGCTTCAAGTAGCGTTCTCGATCGCTTTATAAAAACTGCCCTGTATTTGTCAATACATCTCTATTTATACCCAGGGTAAAGTTCTACCTGGATCCAGAAAAATCTAAATGTATCAAGAAACAATGAATCACTTCTTATTGTAAACAAGTTATAATTCATAAATCCTAGTACACGCTTTTTTCAACCTTATGCCCTATAACACAAAGTTCATTATGGTAAAGCTTAGGTCAACTATTTGTCAATAGGAGTAGTTATCTCTTTCTTTTATTTCTAGATCTCTCCAGCGTTCCAACTCTACACGTTTCTAGATTATTCGTAACAATATTATAGTATTAAAGTCATAAAAAATTTAAATATATGTCTACAGTGGTGTACCTCCGCTTTTATTTACCATTAGCCCTATAGAACGGCTGTTATACACACTACATTGTACTAAATATATTTAGGTACTACCTACTACTAAAAGTTACAATTTAATTTTGAACGTCTAGAAGAAATCTTTAGTTATTAATATATTTATTTATATAGTAATAATTCTAAGTATTAAATAAGATCTAAGTTGTGTACCATGTCTACTGTATTCTGACAATAAAGGTTATTATTCTCATTACTGATGAACGTGGATTGTGTCAGTAGTTTACGGACCTTACAGTCCAGGGTGTCCAACTCGGTGTGAGTGCAATTCAGTACGCCGAAGGTGTATACAAGTAGAGGCATCACTCACCTGTTGAATGCACACACCTTATTACCACTAGACAGAAGACTTTTTAGAACTTTTGTCAAGCGGCCAAAGAAACGTTCAGTCACCAACCGCCTAATGTCCCTATCCCGTATACCTAAACACTCCGACATACCGAGGCCGAGGTATTTATAAGTTTTGGCTTCAGAGAGAGATCTGAAATACACTGTCTCTGATAGTTGTAAATTTTCGATATTTATAACTCTGCCTCTCTGTATATATATGACCGCGCGTTTATCTACACCAAATTCCATTCTGATCATTACTAAACTTTTGCGTAAGGTTGGGTAATGATATCAAATCTGGTTTGTTGGATGCAAATAGTTTAAGATCATCCATGTACAAGAGATGAGAAATGATTTCATTCTCTACGAAACCGATAACCTAGCTTTGAGTCTTTAAGTAGAGCACTTAAGGGATTCAAAGCCAAGCAAAATCACAAAGGACTTATTAAAATTCAAATGAATGTAGGTACCTACAAACATAGCAGACATAGGTACAAACTCTCCTGGTTTTAATTAGCACTGTAGGTATGATTGTTTCAATAGTTTTCAAGTGGTTCGTGGATTAATTAAAGAAAGTTACAGTTCCTCTTCAATGGAGTTATAGGTCCCTACGACCCGCTTCCTGCAATGTGACGCAGACGAAGTTACGCGGGTCAGCTAGTTTAGATATAAATAGCGTTTTATCTTAGTGTTTTAAAAGAGTTTAGTTAGTAATTTGTTTTTTATTGGTTTATATTTTCTATCTTTTGGAAATCATAGATCCAAAATTAATATGAAAATATCATGGAATGCATTAAATGCATTTTCACAGTTCATATATATATATATATATATATATATATATATATATATATATATATATATATATATATATATATATATATATATATATATATGTAATTAAGTATAGTATAATTTAGTAATATGTATTATTATAACGTGTATTTATATATTTATATTGTAAATTATTTATTACTCTGTATTGATTTTGTCTTTTCATAGTAAGTTTAAGTTATTTGAATAGAGTTAAGATGCACCACCTCTTTTAATTATTTTCTTATTACATGAGGTTGGCTAGTATAGAATGCCATTAGGCGTTAAGTTAAACCTATGTACTTTTTGTCTGTGCATAAATATAAATAAATAAATAAATATGAAGCGATTATACAACTTTTTAACATTTGTGTTGTCACCTTGTTTCAAACCAAAAAGTTTTTTGTTTACACTTTGAAATCTTATCAATTTCTTTTTGTAAATTCTAAGCAATTCCATGGTCAGATAATGCAAGAATTTGAGTTTTAGGCTGAACTTTATTTAAATTACTAGCACTTACATCTACAATGGCACAATAGCTATAAAAATAATTCCGAGGAATCGGGGACTGAGGTAGTGACAGATGTGCTCTGTGTAATATCGAATTCACTGCATGTCAACTTTCCACAAAATTCCTCGGAGCTCGCACGCGGATTGTATAGAGTAATCACAAAAGACAAAAGTACTTTTTTCTTTTGTGGTAGCGTATTTTGTAATTGTTAGATACAAAACACGTGCATGTAGTAGAGTCAAAGCCCGCTTTTTCATATCTCTTCAGTTAGTCTCTTACTTATACACAAGACGCACCAAAACATATTGTGGAGTTATGTGTGAATGTTGTAACCCTTTTAACATGAAAAAATAGGACATCGTATTCCAAAAACAGTACCGGTTGTTACGACTATCGGTTTTCACGACTGAATATGAGTAATCCCTTCGATGTTGTTCTTTAAATTATGGATAGTACATAAAAGTAACGCCTAAATTTGTAAACTATCACCATTATTTTTATAAAGTCCTATCTATGCCCGCAATTTCGTCCGCGCGGAAAAAAATCTTAAATAAGTAGTCTGTAATTCTTTATTATCGTGATTAAAAAGTAAGAGTCCCGGGGTTCTACCCGCATAGTTTCCTTTTTCATGAGATTTCCAGTACAAAAACTATCCGATGTCTGTTTTCGTGTCTCAAACTATCTTTGTCAAATTTCATCTAAATCGGTTCAGTGGTTAAGGAGTGAAGAAGAGACATACAAACGGGATTACTTTCGCATTTATAATATTAGTATGGATAGCACAAAATTTACGCAGTGTAATCCTCAATTTATATCTTTAGATAGCAAACAAGCAGAATATGCAAATTCCTAATGAAAAGAGAAACCATCGCTTATAGACACCAAAGATGTTAATGATGCGTTTCTATCCGTGTCGCTACACTGTGTCGACGCCACATGCATAACTACCGGCTAATGTATCCTCCAAATCAGAACGCGACAATGACAAGCATTGACTCTAGTGTGGCAGAACAGGTAAGGCGTTTGTACCAAATACCCGGCCGAGAAATTGCAGAACTCTACCACTTAGTATTCCAGCCAATGGTTTGCCTTTTACTAACTGCCGGCCAGAAAGGCAGAGGTCTCCTTTTCAAAGGGGGCGGACCAATACGGTGGAAAATATATTTATTAGGGACTTCAGACCATAAAAAACTGCCAATGACAATAGAGGTGTGTAAAATAAATTATGAATAACATGAGAAAAAAAATATTATTTACGTTTTATAATATATCAGAAACAGTTTGTGGTATTTTATTTGCTAGTAGGTGTAATAATTGGTTACAGACTGAGTATATACGGACAATCGTTCAGAACTTAGATAAAATCATGGTGATAAGTATAGTCACGGTAAAAATAGGTTCGTCAACCTTAAGATCTAGTTTCGCTTGCACTAGTGTACGAATCAATCATGCCGACATACCAGTACAAAAAACAGTTCTACTAACATTAAATAAATGTGACGTTTTCCATCAAATAAAATTTATCTCAATTGAATATATTTAACTTTTACTGGTATTTTGAAAATTATTGGAAGAGGATATTATATTTATGGCAAATATAATTTGCAATAAAATATTGAATAACACTAGAAATAACGGTAACATTAAACATGACAATAGTTTTATCATAAATATTAATGGTAGGTATTAAATCAATAAAAAGGTTTTAATTAAAAAACATTAGCATCTCTTTAGATAATAATCATTTACACAAGATAAAATAAGGAAATAGTGTTGATTCAAGCAAGTCTGAACCTTGTTATCGAACAGTTAAGCATAATTTTCTATGCAAAAGTATATTATGTGACAAATTTTCAAAAGATCATATGTGCTCGCAGGTTGTTAAATGAATTAATTTGAAAACTGACGAACTTATTCGTACCGCTACTGTACAATAAATTAAATTAAAAGTCATGGACAGACAAAAATAATACTAAAAATAAAAGTGAAAAAAAATCAATTGAAGATTTTTTAACCAATCGATTTTTGAACTTCTACAATAATTTATTTTGTGGTATTTGTAGCAGTTTTTTTAAGGTTATAATTATTCAGAGCTTAGAAAAGCTTAGAAAACTCGTCAAATACCGTTGAAAAAATCGAAATCGAACATAGTGTTGTAAAGTTACATATTGTTACGAATAATCTAGAAGCGTGTAGAATTGGAGCGCGCGCGCGCTAACTTTCTAGAAATGAAGGAAAGAGATAGCTACTCCTATTGACAAACAAATAGTTCACCTGGGCTATGCCATAATGGACTTTGTAGGATATGGCATAAAGTTGAAAGTAGCGTGTACTAGGATTTATGACTCATAACATGTTTACGATAAGAAGTGATTCATTGTTTCCCGATACATAGATTTTTCTGGATCCAGCTAGGACTTTCCCCTGCCTATAAATACAGAGATGTTGACAAACACAAGGCAGTTTTTATCAAGCGATCGAGAGCGATACATCAAGTGAACAGTGCGAAGTGAGAAGTGTTTTATTGTGTAGTTCAGTGATAGTATAGTGAGTGACTAGCAAGTAGAGTGTATTTTAGTATTACGTTGTGTTGTGTTGTGTAAATACACGGATTTAATATAAGTGGTGTTTTCTTACAATTGCGAACCCGAGTACGTAACAATATTTTCAGATATTAAAATTATATTCAAAAGTACATCATCACGCCCGGTTCTCTTGCGGGGTAGGCAGAGTAAACTGAACGTCTATTGACTTTTCGATTACCATGATTCACATGTTTTGTCGGTTAGCAAGATGAGTGGTGATCCCCACCGCCGCATTTTACCGATCTGATAACGATTATCGATATTTTTAACGATAACCGGAACCGATGGCTTTACATGCTCATCCGAGGTACAGGAGTGGGAAGATACCAATTGGCAGATTCCGAGCTTTAGCTGTGATTTTGGATTTTCGAGAAAAACCTCGAAAAAACCTCAAGATTGAACCCGAGACTTCATGATGATCTGAACCGAATACGCTAACCCCTAATCCAAGAGACGAGCAAAAATTAAGCAGTTAAATTATGTTATTTCCCACTTACTTCAAAATCTTAAAATAAACAATTTTATAATCAACTCTTTTCTGTCAAAAAAACTGCGTCAAATACGCTAAACCGGAGCAAAATCAGTTGGTTGAAAAAAAAATTTAAAAAAATATATAAAATTAAAAATTGATTCATTTGGGATTTATCAATGTCGAAAATTGAAAAAAAGTGTATTTTCAAAATTTTATGTAATTATATTTTTTCAACTAATTTAAAAGATCAAAATCAATCATAGTGTTCCAAACAGCTGCGCAAAATTTTAAATACTGCTGCTCATAATTTAACTCTGCACTCAAAAATCGATGCTTAATTATATTTTTTTTATTTGAGCTTATTACACCTCAATTAAGCGAAATGTTTCAGGGGTCGCCTGCAGGGTCAATAGATTTACAGTTTTTTTCCACAATTTTTAACTGTTTCTTAAATAAATAATCATATTTTTATTGTAAATTATAGCTTGATGAAATTCTATTACTCTTACAAATCCCTAGTTTTCTAATAGACTTCTGAAATAGAGCAGCCTTAATGGCTGCCTCGTCTCACTAGCGTCTACTGCCGATTTGGTGACTTAATGATATTATAATTGTTTATGTAAGTGTTGACAGGCATTGTTGGTAGATGTCAATTACGTTTGTCTGCTGCGTTTAAGATAATGTGACAGGCAGTAAATCATTATTTTTGTGCAAAACTACTTCGACTAGCAGGCTCCAACTTTTAAAAAGATTCACTATAAGCCACGTTTCCTAGCAGCCGCACGATCAGAGAATCGTCAAAGCTCAATAACCTCATGCGTTTGTGCTGGTTAAACCACCGAGTATAATAAAATGTTTTATTTATAGGTCAGTTCAAGATATTGCACGAAATTAAGGAAGAAAGCATCGATGAAGTGGTAGATCTGAAAACTAAAATAACATCTTACAATAATACTGTCGTAGCAGCGAGACTCAGACAGCCACAAACAAAAGTAAATAAAAAGTTTGAACCTAAAAAGGACGAGAAAAATGACGATTTGTCGTACGGGTGTGGTGTTTGCGGGAAAGCTTTTAGTAAAAAGAAGATTTTAAATGAGCACGCTTTGTGCATTCACAGCGATATGAAGTCTTTTAAACAAAAAGAAGTAAAGACGTACGTCTGTAATGTTTGCAATAAGGATTTATCAGATTTAGGTGATTTACGTTGCCATGAAATGACTCACACTGAGGAGAAGCCATTTACATGTGACGTCTGTAAAAAATCGTTCAGTCTGAAGGACAGTTTTAAGAAACATTTAAACATACACAATAAAATAAAACCTTACATGTGTAATGTCTGCAATAAAAGTTTCTCAGAGTCAGGTAATTTACGTCGCCATGAATTAACTCACACTGGAGAGAAGCCATTTTCGTGTGACTTCTGTAAAAAAAAGTTCAATCTAAAGGTCAATTTAAAGACACATTTAAACATTCACAATAAAATAAAACGTTATATATGTAATGTCTGCAATAAAAGTTTTTCACAGTCAGGTAGTTTACATCGCCATGAGTTAACTCACACTGGAGAGAAGCCGTTTTCATGTGACTTCTGTAAAAAAACATTCAATGAAAAGGTCAAATTAAAAAAACATTTAAATATACATAATAAAATAAAACCTTATATTTGTAATGTCTGCAATAAAAGTTTCTCAGAGTCAAGTAATTTACGTCGCCATGAATTAACTCACACTGGAGAGAAGCCATTTTCGTGTGACTTCTGTAAAAAAACGTTCAATCTAAAGGTCAATTTAAAGAGACATTTAAACATTCACAATAAAATTAAAGCCCTATATGTGGACATCCAAACAAGAAGGGTCCCCTAAGGGGGAATTGAGTTAAGGCCAGGTTCGGAAATTAGAATAGTCCTTTTAATTATACAGAAACTAAAAAATGTACTCTTAGTAATTTTTTTCAAGAAAAAACATTCTAAGTCCAAAACTCGGGAAAAGGTACATTTGAGAAAATCGAGTTTTTAGGTTTGGTTTAAAAAAACAGTTCTACACGTTTGTTACATACGTACCTATTTATTATTGTAATTAAACATATTCGGCATAAAATTAGCTTTGTGTTATGTTAAATAATAATTGATTACGGCTAAAACTCACGTATAAATCGGTATAGGTTCCGACTAGTTTCGGACCTATATGAGGTCCTTCCTCAGGGCGATTGCGACGCTGTTGCCGCGACAGCGACTCGACGCGAACTGCGGTCGGCTGCCCGCTGCGCTCGTTTTGATGAAATCGGGTGTGTGAAGATTTCCGCCGACGATAAATAATGTCTCACGAAAGTTTATATAATTTTATTGTGTTATGTTGGTAACAGTATAAAATAAGAAATTATAAGCAAATAACAAAATTGATACATGGTTTAATAAAAATGTCCTCATGTCGGTTTTATATTCATAATATGAAATAAAAAATACGTAATACGTAATTCAAAGATAAAATGCAAACAAAATCATGATTAGGGAAATCTTTTTGTATTTAAAAGTTAACAAAAGAATAATGAAGGTTATAGGAATTATAGATAACTAGCTGTGCCCGCGACTTCGTTCGCGTGGAAAAAATTCTAAAATAAAATCCTCCATAGTTCCCGTTTCCGTGGGATTTCCGGGATAAAAACTATCCTACGTCCTTTCTCGGATCTCAAACTATATTTGTACCAAATTTTATCCAAATCGGTTCAGCGGTTTAGCCGTGAAAGCGTAACAGACAGACAGACAGAGTTACTTTCGCATTTATAATATTAGTATGGAATAGTATGGATTAGTATGGATTGTTAATATTTAGTTAAAAGTTTGATAAACATATTTATAGAACTCATCTCTGCTCTATGCCACTTATTTTTAGTTCTCGGATTTTGTCTTGATAGAACTTATAGTCATTATTTAATGAAATTTCCAAATACCCGGGCGAGACGCTGCAGAACCCTATCACCTCGTAGTCACGTTGGTAGTGACACGTATAGAAAATCGGTCGCCTCTTACGACCTGCCTGGCAGAACGGCAGTTGGTCTATTCTTCAAAGGAGCCCGAAACCAACACGAGGAAACATGGCTGTGTATTGCGTTAATTTTAAAGTTATCAAGAGGAACAGAGACTAGCTTTATTTTGTCCACATTAACTCCAACGAACAGCACGCTTCATTATATTATTTTATCGAAAGCTGGTTAAATCCACATATCACATATGTCTTATACAAGATTCTGTAAATACAATAAAACTTATATGTAACAAAACCTACTTTTATTTCATTTCATTATTTTCAGTTTCGGGGCGTTGTTTCTGCATTATGATCTATACATATAATAAAATCGTAGGAAAGTCAATGTATGTCCGGGGTAAACTCAAAAAGTACTGCATGGATTTACTTCAAATTTTGCATGAATATTATTAACAGGTCGGGTCAACATATAGGCTACATATTATCACGCTATCACCTACGGGGGAGGAGCAGTGCGGAGTAAACGATGTCGGCGCGGACGAAGTCGCTGGCAACAGCTAGTAAAATGATATAAAAATATCTGTTATCTCAAAAGTTCATCATCACTGCAGCTGAGTTACGCCGATAATTGTTTATTTATATCATGGCATCTCAATAGCTCTACTGATAGGAAAATATAACCATCGTTCATGTTTTTTTTATATCATAAGATAGCATACAAGCAGATGGGTCTCCTGATGGTAAGAGCCAACCATCGCCTATAGACACCAAAGATGTTAATGGTGCGTTGCTATCTTGTGGCGAGGTCTAATGCCATAATAATGCATAAGTTTACCGGCTACCTTACCCTTCAAACCGGAACACGACAATGACAAGCACTGACGATATTGCGGCAGGAATAAGTAAGGCGGTGGTACCAGACCCGGGCGAGACAATGCAGAACTCTACCACCTAGTAGGCACGATGGTAGTGACTTGCAGAGCCAATCGGTCGCCTTTTACGACCTACCTGGCAGAACGGCAGTTGCTCTATTCTTCAAAGGAGCCCGGAACCATCACGGGGAAAAAATACTGTAGTAATTATTTTTTAATTGAAAAAAATTTTTTGGAAGGAAGCAACGCCATGTGCATAAGTTTACCGACTACCTTACCCTCCAAACCAGAACACGAGAGTGACAAGCACTGACGCTATTGCGGCAGGATCGGAAGGAAGTGGTGGTACCGAACCCAGCAACACTCGTATTTTACGAGATGTCTTACTTCCACTATCCTTTTGGAAACGGCGGCCTGTGTATCAGCACGTGATGTTTCAATGGGGATGCGTAATTCTTTCCCATAGAAGAGTTTTCTGATGTTTGGTAAACTATTGTAACAAAATGTCTGAGCGATGAACTGGGCGATATCCATTATTGAAGATAAATCCGTCGTGATACAGCCAGCCATCTCGAACCAGACGACTACTTGGCGAAAGAGTTCTGCAACTTCCCGCACGGTTTTCGTTAAACCAGATACTCTTAGTATGCGCATGCGTGTGTAGCTGGCATATAGGCAGGCAGGTATTTCCTTTTGCTATAACATAAGGTAATTACTCTGAAGTGAAGATAACTATTGCTGCTGCGAACATTTATGTTCTGTCAACAATCTGCCAAGTTTCCGTTTGGAGAATAAGTATCCAGCACATCTGACATCCATCGACATACGAATGGGAAAGCATTTAACATGTGTAGAAACACCGCCATGTTAATGATGTTTATGCGCTAAATAGGCGATGGAATTATCTTTTCATCAGGAATATTAGTTTGTTTGCTATCCTGTGATATATAATTTGTGTATACGTGGCTGCTGTCTCTCTTGACCAGTAATCATTTAACGCAGTAAATTCCACTTTAAACCAACTTCCTATATATCAAGGTTTCCTGAACCATCTCTTCGTCAATTCGACCCAATAGGTAGCACCAGCGGCAGTACACGCTAAACAATTTTCCAAATCGCTTGTAAAATGAATCAGATCGGAGGTAAGACACATAAAATGTACAGCCGAATTGAAGACAACTTCTTTTGAAAGTCCGTCTTCTTGTTTGGTACCAAATGACAGAAACTGGGTTATAAAACCTGAGACAGATGACTGGACTCATAACTTACAAAATTTTGTAGAATCCTGTAAAAATTAGGATTTTAAAAGCCTCCAGCCATTCTTTTTCATGTCAAACCACACAAGTGGACGGTTCTACAGATAGAGAGGTAACCATGGCCGACAGACAACAAAGGTGTTTCTCATGCATTGCTATTCAAACAGCAACATGAAAACACTTAACAAGAATAAACTTGCCGGTTACCTTACATTTAAACTGCAACACGACCGTGACATGCATTGATGCTATTAAGCCAGAAGTACGGTGCTGTCAAGTAAGGGCGAGTCTCAGAACTATGCTGCCGCCTTACCTAATTCTGCGGCAATACCGTCAATAATTATTGATGTGTTCCGGTGTGGAGGATAAGGTAACCGGTATACCAATACTTGTGGCTGTACCATCCCGTCATAAGGATAGTAAGTAATACACCATTAACATTTTTGGTGGTTTTATAGGCGATGGTAACCTCTTTCCGTCGGAAGAGCCATCTGCTCGTTTGATATCTCATGTTAAACGAGGACAACTTTTATTAAAGTGGCTTGGGACGTTTGAGTTGTCTGCACGAGATTTGGGAAGCGGAGTCGGCCGCGGCAAACATCGGCAGCAGCTGAGTGAGAGCTCTATAAATAAAATTTAAAAAAAAAACAATTCTACTGTGTGATGTTATTGGAAAGACTATGTTATTGGAAAATTACCGCCAGGTGATACATTATACCGTGTATTACGGAGTGGATACTTTGATGATTCCGTCGTCTGTGAACATTGAGAGGTAAGCCTTTTATCCGATCCCCTCCTTAACAATAGACCAGCTGCCGCACGGACAGTATCTCATAGCAGGCGGGAGGAGGCTGACGTGTCCGCGTGTCACTACACCGCGGTGGCAGAGTTGTGTCACGTCTCGCTCGGGTTTGATGCGCCGCCTCACCTGTTTCTGCCGCAATAGCCGTCAGTGCTCGTTGTCGCGCTAGCCGGTCAATTTATACCAGTGACATTGCATCCCTGCCACATGAATGGCAACGCACTATAACATTGATGTGTATAGACGATAATTGTTTCTTGCCATCAGGAAAGCCACTTGTTTGCGGTCCTGTGATATTAAAAATAAATATTTTTCAGCGGAACTCATTATTTGATCGTTTAAAATGCATTAACAACGTCCCGAATGAATAAAATAATGAAACAAGTAGGTTTTGTTACAATAATTTTATTATATTCAAATAAACTTGTATGTAACGTTCAATACCACAGTCATGAGTTTACATCAAAGTTAATGTGTACAAAATAAAGGTGTACCTGTGAATTAAGTGAGCACCTTCCAAATTAAATTATAAATATGCCAGCTATTTAGTAAAAACTCTCAAACAATTGTCAAATTGATCTCCCAATTTGTAGTGAAAAAACATGAGAGATATATTTTACTTATAACATACACTTTATGCTAGTACGGTTTCCGTCGTCGCCGCTCAGCTGGTGATCTGCTAGTATATTTGACACATCGGTGGGCGGAAGCAGTTGAGTCCAAGGGGGAGGCATTGGCTGTAAGTTTGGACATAGCTAAGGCCTTTGATCGGGTCGTAGTCGACTGTGCATGCTCCGACCTTAAACCTGTCAATGCTGGTGTTCCTCAAGGCTGCGTGCTATCACCGACACTTTTTCTTCTGCATATCAATTCTGAATTAGTAACATATATTGCTATGCAGATGATAGTACTGGTGATGCTACATACTCCGGCTGTAGCAGTATTTCTCGGGAACACGTCGTAGAGAGTCGAAAGAAGCTTCTGTCTGAAGTCGAGAATCGACTTACTGATGTCTCGGAGTGGGGTCGTCAAAACTTGGTCGCATTTAACCTCAAAAAGACACAGCTTTGCGCGTTCACCGCAAAAAAACACCCCTTATATCACCTCGATTTGAGAATACTCTCCTGACAGCCTCAACCCGTGTCGGAATCCTGGGTGTCGACATATCGAATACCGTTCAGTTTCGCGGTCATCTGGAAGGTAAGGCGAAACTAGCCTCCAAAAAGCTCGGTGTGTCGTTTTCACCAGAGCAAAGCAGTACTTCTTGCCGGCCCATCGTCTCCAACTTTATAAGGCGCAAATTCGGCCTCACATGAAGTACTGCTCTCATCTCTGGGCCGGAGCTCCCCAGTACCAGCTTCTTCCACTTGACCGCATTCAACGTAGAGCGGTTCGAATCGTTGACGATCAGGCTATTTCGAAACGAATTGACTCCTTGGCAGTGCACAGAGATGTAAGCTCACTCTGCGTCTTTTATCGTATCTATCATGGGGAGTGGTCCGAGGAGTTGTTTGGATTAATTCCTGCTGCTAAATTCCACCATCGGACATCGCGTCAAAATTTGAAGTTCCACCCACACCATCTTGATGTCTGGAAATCCACAACCATGCGGTTCTCCCGGCACTTTTTGCCTCGCACTACTCTTTTGTGGAATCAATTACCGACAGGGGTTTTTCCGAACAGATACGACATGGGGACCTTCAAGAAAAGAGCTTACTCATTTTTGAAAGGGCGGCAACGCAACAGGCCTCTGGTATTGCAGATGTCTATGGGCGGCGGTGATTATTCAACATCAGGTGCACCTCCTGCTCGTTTGCCCCCTCTTCCATAAAAAAAAGTCTTTATAAACTGTATCTAAAGGAATCAACAATCCTTAAATAGTGAGCAAGGCTTTACTGAGTAATTATAGTAGTATAATCAATGAGATCAATATTTAAAGTTACTTTAATAATGTACACGCAGTTAAAGGCTATTATAGAAGAATTAACACTTTTTTTAAATTAAAATTTAAAAAAAAATTATTTATTTACAAATCATTTTAACAACAGACTTTCGTGACATACCTATTAAGTAAAAATATACCTGCATTAGACAGTCACGGCCCATTTAGACCATGATTAACAGAAGGTAAGTAATTTTTTTAATTTCTCATATATCATAGTGTGAGTGTGTGTGTGTGTGTTTGTGTGCTCGTTTATATGTCTTTGAATATGTGCAATATTGGCGTGGGTGTGTGTAAGAATGAAAAAACACTTAACTTATTACGTTATCTTATTGAAGAATAACATACTGTTACGTACTTCGGGTTCGTACTTGTAAGAAAACACCACTTACATTAAATCCGTGTATTTACACAACACAATACACAACGTAATACTAAAATACACTTTACACCCTAGTCACTCGCTGTACTATCACTGAACTTAGAACACTACACAATAAAACACTTCTCACTTCGCACTGGTCACTTGATGTATCGCTCTCGATCGCTTGATAAAAACTGCCTTGTGTTTGTCAACACCTCTGTATTTATAGACAGGATAAAGTCCTAGCTGGGTCCAGAAAAATCTAGCTATCTCTTTCTTTTATTTCTAGATAGCGCGCGCGCTCCAACTCTACACGCTTCTAGATTATTCGTAACAATACTTATCACATAATTTTGCACAATAGAATGAGATATTTTTAGGCTACAATGGCTCTCAAATGATGTGAAAATATAAAAATGTGTCTAAGTACCTATTACAATAAATATTCTAAAAAGTACAAGTTTCGTTTTAAATGGAAATATTTTCACAATTCAACACACACAATCAAAAAAGTTAAACATATTAACTAAATTGAAAACATTTTTAAGACTTACTAAAACTCTTACTTCTATCACTAGCCACTGTTTCTATATGGCGTAGGACTAATCTGAATATACAAAACGGTATGTATTTTTTTTGTAATAGTTTTACGTAAAAAAGTAAAAAACCATATAAGTCGAGTTATACTACTTTTCACGGACGGTACAGAACTATATTTAAACATAAAAAAACGAACTGCACATAGGTAACTGGCAAGCACTGACAGGACATCGCTGCTGTAAATCACTCAACAGTTATAACACTTGGGATCGTTGAATATGATCTAGAAATAGACATGTGTAACACTGCGCTGCGCCACGCAGTTGCGCTAACTCAATTCACTGAGCTGGTGTATCAACTCACTTATTCAAAATGTGTTAGCACCACAGACTTCTTAGAGAATATACGCAGTAAACTCTCATTCATGTTCACAACTACCATGAGTCATGACTCTCATGTGTCGCGACTCACTCGTTGAGTTACCAATGAACAAACACAATTCATGTGTGCGCTATTTGTGTTATGTCTCTGTAGCGTGGCGCACGGCGCACGTTTCGCTCACTGCTCACTTCCCTTTACCCACAAGCTGCGTCAGATTGTTGCGCCATGGCGCAATTTTGAGTTAGCGCAATGAGCCGGCGCAGTACACTGCGCTTGAGTTACTGAGCTAACGCAAGAAATTTCACTGAGTTACCCATGTCTATCTAGAAACAATACGACCCAGCAGAATCCCTTCATTAGTCAGTAAAACATGATCTTACTGGCTACTCATTGAATATATTCTTTATTTTTAACATGTTATTGAACTGTCTTTTAAAAATAATCTCTTCGTCGATATCATAATATCGAAGGAAGGACGTAAAACGACGGCAACATACATTGGAGGTAACCCCGTAAACTTACGCCAGTGGCATTGCATCCCTGCCACGAGAATGGCAACAGACTATTAACATCTTTGATGTGTATAGACATTAATTGTGTCTTGCCATCAGAAAGCCATGCTTTGCTTTTTTGCTTTGCTTTGCTTGCTTGTTTGCAGTCCTGTGACATTAAAGAAATATTTTGTAGCGGCACTCATGATCATAATCGTTTAAAATGCATTACCATTTTCCTGAATCGAATAAAATAGTGAAATAAGTAGACTTTGTAACAATATTTTTATTTATATTAACTTGTATAAGCTAACAGTCAATACAATAGTCAAAAGTGTAGTTACATCAGAGTTAATGTGTAGACAATAAGTATGTCTCTGGAGCTTGGGCTCACTAACAACGCAGTCAGCTGGATTTGCATTTAGAAAGTGTTTAAAATAAGAGGGTTTTTAGGAGCTGGTACCTGATAAGCACCTAATAACACCCTAATTTAGACTAAAAAATACTACCACATTAAAAAATTAGATGGTCTAAAATTTTACCACTACGGGGAATTGAAATTTGCATTACTGGCAAAATGTGTCGCTACCAACCGTGAGGTTTTATATCACTGTGGGTATGTAAATGTCTCTTTAAATAGCTCTTTCGACTGAAAGTTTTCTTACAGAAGTCACAAGAAAATGGCTTCTCTCCACTGTGAATATATTGATGATGACTTAAATTACTTGAACATGAGAAACACTTATTGCAGACATCACAGGCATAAGGTTTTACTTTATTGTGTACATTTAAATGGTCCTTTAAAATACGTTTAAAACGAAACGTTTTTTTACAGAAGTCGCAACAAAATGGCTTCTCCCCAGTGTGAATAGATTGATGTTGGCGTAAGTTACTTGGACATGAGAAACACTTATTGCAAACATCACACTCATAAGGTTTAACTTTATAGTGCATATTTAAATGTTTTCGTAAACTATTTTTTTGTATAAATGTTTTTCTACACAAGTCACAAGTAAACAGTTGCTCTCTGGTGTGAATATGTTCATGACGACGTAATACGCTTGATTGTGAGAAACGCTTATTACACACATTACACACATAAGGTTTTATTTCATAGTGTATATTTAAATGTATTTGTAAGTGGCTCTTTTGACCAAACATTTTTCTACACAAGTCACAAGTAAACAGTTTCTCTCTGGTGTGAATATGTTCATGTTGACGTAATCCACTTGGTCTTGAGAAACCTTTATTGCAGACATTACACACGTAAGTATTTATCTCTTTATTGTGAATAAATTTATGTTTATACAATCCACTTCGATATTTAAAATCTTTGTTGCAGACATTACATACATATGGCCTTGTATTACTTTGAGCACACAAGTGCCTCGTTAAAGACTTCATTTGATGAAAAACTTTATAACAAACACCACACCTATATAAACTATCGTCATTTCTCTTATCTTTTTTAGGCCCACATATATTCTTAACTTTTATTAGAGATTCTGTTAGTCTCGTCAGTACATTGACAGGATTCTTTGAAGGTCTTATTTTAGTCTTCATATCAATGCATTCATTTATGCCTTCTTCCTCCTCTTGGAATCTCATCAGCTGACCTATAAATAAAACATTTTATTATTTTAATGGTATAGCAGTACCGGATTCGACATATACGCACGAGATACTGCGTTTGAAACACAAGTTGGGCAGTTTCTTCGTCACACAGCTAATAGAAAGCATGTGACATATAAAATGAAACACTAATTAGGGTCCCAAACCTAAAGGCTAAAACGGAACCCTTTTACTACAACTCTGCTGTTCATTGATTTTTCCATCTCTCTATCATCAGGCTGTATCCCATAGCGCGTGATGGTTAGACAGTTAAAATGTTCACAGATTATGTATTTTTCTTGCCGCTATAATAACAAATACTATTTATATTTTTTTCCCGTGTTGGTCCCGAACTCATTTGAAGAATAGGCCAACTGCCGTTCTGCCAGGCAGGTCATATAAGACGACCTTTTGGCTATACGAGTCACTAACGTCGCTATTAGGTGGTAGAAATCTGCATTGTCTCCCCCGGGTCTGGTACCACCACCTTACCTATTCCTGCCGCAATAGCGTCAGTGTTTGTTATTATCGTGTTCCGGTTTGGAGAGTAAGGTAGCCGGTATGCATGTGGCATAAGATCTCGCCACAAGATAGCAACACACCATTAACACCTTTGGTGTCTATAGGCGATGGCTGACTCTTTCCATCAGGAGACCCATCCGCTTGTTTGCTATCTTATAACATAAAGAAAAAAAAACTAAAATCAGAATACAATAAATATTTAGGGGGACACCCATACAATCAAGGTGCTCTTTTGCAAGTTGTTTCTCAATCTTCATAACAACAACTGTTAGACGATTGAAATATTCACATAATATAAAGTTATACATATATTAACATAATAATAAATAATTAAATTAAAATAAATATTTAAGGGGGCTCCCGATGATACCGAATGCATTGTGCTTGAGTCCGACTCACACTTGCCGGTTTTATTAAAACCATCACCTTAGGTAGCCCAAATAAAATATTTGCACATAAGTAATAATTTACTGTCACTTTGACACATGAAAACATAGTATTTATTTATTTAGTTAGGTAGTTAGTTGCCCATCACAATAATGTGGACTAAGGATACAATTTTTCATTGTTTCATACAATGAACATTTAAATTATTTAACACCAAAAGCGGACATATCCGCACCACAGGTTCACCACAATAAAATCTTCTCCAAGTACATTTTATAAGTTGATTGACTATTATTCCCAAACTTGTAAGCCTACTTAGCATTTATCTGTGATACTTTTCCCTATAACTTCATTAAATATGCTATACTACTGTGAATTTTCTGATGTTATTTTTTGTTGATTGGCTGTCAGTAGGGAAGGAATATCATTAATTTCAAAAGATGGCATTAAATTTTAAAAATGGTATTTTAAAAAACACTAAGTCAATACCCGCTATCCAATTAGAGCAATATGTGAAAGAAGCTGATG
This sequence comes from Apodemia mormo, assembly GCA_036924255.1. Lineage (NCBI taxonomy): Eukaryota > Metazoa > Arthropoda > Insecta > Lepidoptera > Riodinidae > Apodemia > Apodemia mormo. The sequence continues at coordinate 6,714,053 of JAUPFN010000028.1, forward strand.
ATCTTCAAAACAGGATCCTGCAGCATCAGGTTAAGTTTACCATGGTTCCTTAATCAATGAACTTGAGTTATTTTATTACAAAGCTCCCATGGCCGCCTTTCAGCTTCACCATGTAAACTTGGAAATAATTCTGATTTAGAGTATTTGTAAGAATATAACAAAAGAGACCACACTCAATGTTAAGTTTAGTTGAGGAGTTCCATGGCTACCTTCTAGATCTATAATCAAGCCCTGCGAGTCTTTAAACAATAAAGGCCAACTAGACCCTAGTTCTAGTACATCATGAGACTAGTACTAGGGTGTTTGTAAAAACAGAACAAATGAGTCCAGACTAGATGGGTTTTTCTTGTTTAGTTTAGGAGTGCCCATAAAGACCTTCCAGTTCAATCATCAGATCCTAGAAATTATCTAGCACTAAAGTATTTGTTACTACAAGTCAATTGAGTGCTAACTTAACCAATTTCAAACTCTAGTAGCTTAGAACTTTCTATCTGTGAGTTTCGGCAGTAATCTTTTAGTTCCTCGTCATCATCTGTAGCAATTAAACTTCGTATGTACTTATAGAAACAATACCAATGAGCCAAAACTCAGTCGTCTCGTCAAAACTCTGCATCTGGGAGTTCGAGTCCCTACATCTAGGCTACATCATGGAACAGCTGGATGGTTCAATAATATTGCATGGCCACTAAACTTACACAAGTTTGCCAAGTTTTAGTACAAACGGATATCATTAAGTCATTTAAAAATGATTTGCAATATTTAGAAAATCTCCTAATTACATACAAATATTGTAAGTTAAATAAAAGGTGATAATCTTCAAATGAGGATCTATCAGCATAAGATTAAGGTCACCATGTCATTGTAATATAACTTAAGAAACAGAATACAACATTGCCAAAAAAAAAAACTCAATATTTTTACAAAAATAAAATCTAAGTGCGAAGCCTAATAATATCCAAATGAATCCAAATGTCTGTTTCTTTTAAAATAATTGTAACACACATATAAAGTTTTGGCAAGGTCTAAGTGCCAATGGACTTTCGCTTAAAAGGGTCTGTGCCTGTGTGCGGCGGGATGAGGTTGCAGATGGTGAAGGCTGTTAGCGTTTTTTTTTAAATATTTTAGATGGTAAATAAGCTTATAACTATCCTGATGGAAAAAGAAACCATCACCTATAGACACCAAAGATGTTAATGGTGCATTGCTATCCATGTGGGGAGATGATATATGCCACATGGGTAAATATACCAGCTACCTTACCTTCCAAACTGGAACACAACAGAGACAAGCACTGACACTTGCGGCAGGAATAGGTATGGTGGTGGTATCAAATGCCCGGGTGAGAGGTTACGGAACTCTACCACCAAATAGTCACTATGGTACACATATAGCCAATCGGTTGCCTTTTCTATCGGTCTACTGATCTGACCTGACCAATTACTGACCAATGCCTTCTTCAAAGGAGCCTGAACCAACACGGCGAAAAAGCATTGTGTAATATATTATTCAAATTTATATAACTAGTTAACCACATGTGGTCCCGGGTTTGATTCCCGGGTCGGGCACATAAAAAAAAGTGTTTTATTCAGTTTTCTGATAAACACGAAGTTGCCCGGGATTAGAAAGTGCCCGGTTGTTGCACCTATCACATTTGTGGGACTAAGTATCTTCAGCTAATCGTGGGTGCACTTGTTGTGCCTCCTACCTACGTTGTACGCCTACCCCTTCGGGGATACGGGCGTGGAGATACTTTTTTTTAATATATTTTTTTATTTATATAACTAGCTGACCCGCGCAGCTTCGCCCGTGAGTAGATTAGCATGTCATCAAGATAGCTTTTCATACAAATTTCATCCCTTATTTCAACCCTTGAAGGTTGATTTTAGAAAAAAAAAAATTAGCCTATGTTTGACCCCGGCTCTTCAACTACTTCCATACCAAATTTCTGGAAAATCAGTCCAGTGGTTTAGCCGTGAAAGCATAGCAGACAGACAGACTTTCGCATTTATAATAATTAGTATGGATATTTCAAAAGAAAAATTAAAAAATTTGAGTGGACATTACCACCAAAAATAAAGCATTTTATGAACATTTGATTGTTTAAACAGAAGCCGGAGAACTTTTTTGATATATTTTTAAAGGCACTGAGCCCTATTCCAATATTACTGCCCAAGCATCAAGAAAGGTAAACTGTGAGAAAATGCTTAATAGCATTATGTTAATTTCATTCATCAGTCTGAAACGAGCTGATGATCTCAACTTAACTGAGATTATTTTGCTTTTCTCTCTTCTTTTTTCATATTTAAATGGCATGGCATGGCATGGCATAATTTAAATTTTTTGTGACATTTTGTATGGCAGTTTTTAAACAGAAAATTCATTAAAAAAACTATGTAGGTATTTTCGATGGGGAGTTTTAAGGGGGATGAACACCCCTCCTCTCCCACACCCCTTCCCCTTTATCGATGCTGCACGTTTCTAAGCTGTTACTAGGCTTTCATTTAAAAAAAAAATGCAGCCAAATTGGATCATCCTCCAATGTGCGACGATTCCACAGACAGACAAACAGATACACACCTGAAACTTATAACACCCCTCGTTTAGCGTCGGGGTTAAAAAACAAATATTCAACACACAATAAAATCAATAGTGCTAAGTTACTATGAAGAATAGTAATAGCGCCGTCTAACAATTCTAGCATTATAACGCTTACAAATATCCTAGTTTATGTTGTGTACACAATGTGTATGTTGAGTCCAATAATATTTACTTACTTTTTTTACTTACTCATACCACAGCGTCAGTTTTAAGCGTTCTAGCGTCGTCAGTTAAGTAAATCATAGGACATACATACCACTTTCGACATTTTCTAATTCACATTTAATTTCAGTTGACTCCGCATTATCATCATCTACTTCGGTTTTAATCACATCAGTCTCCAATATAACTTCTGAAGTACATTGAAAAGAATAACAATCTGAATCTTGCTCTATTTTAATTTCCGTGGACATTTTGAACTTTTGAGGTTAGATCGAATTTTTATTTTATATAGGTACTATAAAATTATACTTTATAATACAACTTATAAACAAGGATTAAATGATATTTGACACTAAAGAAGCTAACAACTACTAGTATCAATTCATTTTATTTTATTCTTCTTGAATCTTTATTGTTAATTCCGTTAGTTAGAGTTACACTACATCATAGATAAATACAATATGTGTATTACTATCAGTTATCACTACATTACATACTCTTTGGTATACTCCACAGATTACTTTAGTATACTCCTCAGTCCTTTTAGTAGTGAACTCGATTTACTAACTCGAGTTGTGCTTAAATCGAGTTTACTCGGGTTAGATTCTCCTTAACTCGGGTTAGATTTGCAAACTCTGAACCACTCTGAAATTTTGCTGTGCGCAAAGAAACGAGGAAAGCAAGCCATTATATGTTAGCGCGATTTGTTGATCATGTAAAACCCTATTCGTTTGTTTATTAGTTATTGTAGATGTGAGTACCAGGGAAGACCAAGACTGACATATTCATTTATTTGTTAGTCACCTTAGATGTAGGTACCGGAGAAGATCAAGACTGACGTGCCATGATCAGATTGATCGAGTACTGTTCGAAAGTGATAGCAAGAGTCTTCGCAATCAGAGTGTTTGTATATAGAGAGAATTGAAGAAAATTCAAAGAAATCAATATTTCAACTGTTATATCCTGATATATATTTAAGAACTAGATGTACGTACGAAAAATTTATGCTTTTTAAAAAAAAGTGACGTACACTCACTAAATACAAGGAACGAAAACAATCTTGTTGTACAACAAGATGCATCTCGTCTCCACAGAATAAGTAGCACTTTTATGGAGCAATGTATACGCTTTTACAATAACTCCACTTGAGGGTCGAGCGTCTGCAGTCTCGCCACAAGGTCAACTTTAGTTCTTTTGTGGTGAGAGTACCGACGCATCTCCTGTCGACCTTTGAGGTGGGGGAATTCTGGCCGACTGATGTAGTCTACCGAAGGTTCCGGGGGAGACTCCGGAATGAAGTGCGTGTTACGTCGCCGTCAATTCGTGACAAAGTGTAGTTTTTAAGTATAGTATATGTTAGTCTATAAGGTATTTATAATAGGCCATGTTGCCTGAATTAAATGATTATTATTATTATTAATATCAATAAACTTTCCGAAACTTTAAGAGATCTACCAGTCAATAAATTTAAAAAATGTGTTAAAACAAAACTGTATAAAAAAAGATATTATAAAATCGTAGATTATTTAGAAGATAAAAAAGCCTGGGATTAATTATTGTTCCTCATACCGATCTTATATATATTTTTTGTAATATTGTGGTATTGTAAAAAATAGATGATATGAAAAAAGACAAGCCCACTGAGTCTCTTCCGCCGGATCTACTCAGTGTGTGGCCGCGTTTCCGATCCGCTAGTAGTTTTAAAAAAATATGTTGATGTGTCAAAATAACTTGTAAAATCACGATTAAACGAGTTTCATTAGCCAGATAATGGACGCATAAATTGTAAAAAATGCTCAAAATCGTTCAAATATATTGGCAATATGACAAAGTTATTTAATCTATATACTAGCAAAAAGCAGAACTTTGTAAGGGCTCGCAAAGTTATACTATCTAGTAATATTGTTATAAAAGTATTTTTATGAGAATTACATCTTTTAATGTATGGACTTTATTTATAATTATCTAACCTAAAAAACTCAGCGTATTTTCACCTAAACATTACATTTACATCAAAGACCCGCGTCGTCAGGCTTTGGACTAGGAATATTTGGTTTTTGTTTGTTGGTATTTTCAAGGAAAAATATGTATTAAAAATGAAGGTTGATCTTATAAAAAACACATTTTTGACATTTTTCTGAAATAATTGTTTTTTTTTCTAAAATCATTTTGCTGAAATAATTGTTTTTTTTTTCTAAAATCAGGAAGTTCCTGGTTATACGTCGATGTACGAAATCAAAATCAAAAAATGTTTTATTTAAAAAAATATATAATAAATATAAAAATAAAAAGATGCACACGTTGTATTTCTGCCTACCTCTTCGGGGATACGGGCGTAAATTAACCTTTTTTTAGCTTTTTACCCTCGCCCTCGGGCTAAGATTGGGAATTGATCTCAATACAATATAAATCAATTAATACATCTGTACTGTTTCTCAATAAGCATATTGTGAAACTCTCTAACGCTCTATTTACTCTGTTCCCAGCAAACATCCCTGCTCTAGACTTAAATTCTCCTTGTGCCTTCCATAATATTACTTTGAACTTCCCTTGCATGCTCCTTTTAATGATTTTATCATACACCTTCGATGCCAAACTGATCAAACTGATGGCCCTATAGCTATTGCAGTTTATACTTGAACCTCGCCTTTATACGAGGGCACAATAACCGCGCGCTGCCAGTCAAATATGAAGAAACAATTCATGAAGTAGGTAATCTCTTAATAAGTTCAAAAATTCTAATAGAAAATGTATCGTCTATCAATTTTCACTCGTTAATTTAATAAGAGATGGCGTTAGTAGTAATAACATTTTAATACAAATTGTACCTTCTATTTTTTTATTTTTATAAAATGGTATTTTTTATGGTAGATAACAAATCTAGACATGAATATAAACTACCACGTCGAAGCTCAAACCTAAAAATGCGATATTTTTTCAGTAAAATGTACCACAAAAGTGCATAGAAAGTGGCCTAGTGTAGGGCTCGCTTCGCTCGCCTTGATTAAAATTAATTTATAATAAATATAATAACTTATTGTTCAAAAAAATATATTTTAACTTGGCCATCATTAGTGAGTGGAAATAATATTTCCGTTGAACCATCTAAATTGGAAGAGCCTTTTCAAAAAAAAAATAAAGCAAACTCTTTGGCGCTTGGCCGCTAAACTTAAGCGCATATTCTAAAAAACTATAAGAAGTAAACACAAATACAGAAGTTTATAACAATTACTAAAAATAACCTTTTTACTACCTATTCAATGTAATACGATAACTGTCAAAACATAATTAGATGAATTAATAATTATTTAAAAAATTAAGCGGTCACAAACAATTATCATATTCAAAAAACCTTGTCCTGCTAACTCGAGTTCGGTAACTCGAGTTCAATTGGAATTAGGTGAACTAAATTAACTCGAATTAACTTAATTAAGGTGAATTAACTCGAGTTGTGTTTATCCCGAGTTGGCACATCGCTACTTTTTAGTATTGTATACTCTTTAGTCTTTGGTCCTCTTTTGTATATTCCGTTAGTTATATTGTAGTACTCTAATTGGTCTGTGGCAAGGAAGTTATATTCTACCCGGAATGCTTACACGTACTTCAAAATCGTTCCGAAGAGTACCACGACATGAGTGGAGTGTGTCTCTTTCTACTAAATAAAGCGCCAATCGCCATGTATATAGTGTGGCCATGCGTAGTTTGCAAATTACTACTAAGTGATTCTACTAATTTGAGAAACAGTTTTTTCATTGCATAAGTAATTACGGAATAATTAAAATAAGCACATTTTAGAACTCACTATGTTAATTACAATACATTTAATGCTAATTTATTTATCGATGTGTATGAATAAAAAAGGATTTAACGATTACCGAATATATATAAATCTACCATTTAGATAGTTTTATTTACACTGGCAATTGCAAGAAAGGGACAACATCCACTCTTGTCGTTGTCTTGCTCAGAACGTTTTTCCCCTCTGTTAAGTAAGAAACAAATGTCAACTTTACTTGTAACGAAATAAAGTACATTTTTATTTTTCAAATATTGCGTCGTAGTAATTCCAGTTATTGTATATAAGTTCCTTGGTCTGTGGTTATATCAAAGAGGAAAAAGCTTTTATTTTAAAGGTTATATTACGTAGTACTCTAATTGGTCTGTGGTTATACTCTTTGGTCCTAGGCTTGGGCCTAACCGGTCACTACAGAGAGCGCTCAATTTAGTTCATAATCCAAGGATGAACTAGTTCGTTCTATTAGTTCATTAGTTCTTTTTTTGAAATAATTTATTAAGAACAATAAATAAAGAAAAAATATAGTTATGATTATTGTAAGTTTTGTTTGTTGTTATTTAAAAAATACAAAGTATTACATGAAAATTTTACACGTCCATTTATGTAATATGAGATTTTTTTATTTAAATAATGAAAAAAAAATTAAATAATTTATATTAATGATTAGTCAACAGCTAGGCTAATTCCTAGCATAATGTGTAATTATATTAGAATACTTAAAAAGTATAAATTTTTACAATTAAAGTTGACTTTTTTGTTATGGCACATAAAATCTTTTATCGAAATAAAAACGAAAAAATAAAATGATTTATATTAATAATTAGTCATAATTAACGTGATATATAATAAGAATAATCAATTATTTGTAACAATAAATGGGAATAGAAGAGAAAATTTTTAATTATAATTAAACTTACCGTAAAATAAGACATAAATGGTATTAGAATTCTGTTTGTTAATTAGCCAGCAATAATACTTCAGTTGACGATTGTTATGACGATTTGATAAAATTTCAACCATGGGGATTTGAAGTTGTTTAGTATCGATATCGATTATCGAAATATCAAGGCGCGCACAGTAAAAGTAAATAACTCGGTTGGTCACATAGTGCCACTGTCTAGTAAAGTGGACGCTAACAGAAATATATAAAGAACCACGAAATAAGAAATTTTTCTTATTTCGTGTAAAGAACTAAGAGCGGGATTACATATAGTAATACACATATTTATCTATGGTCCTGTGTTACATACGGATTACGGGTAAAACAGACTTGAATTCATGAATTGGGTTTTATAATATTAAAAAAAGTGTGTGGAGATTTCTTTTCTTGCATTATTCAGTAATTACAATATAGAGGACGTTTCAAAAAGTTTATATTGTTACAAATTTTAACTAACCTCAATGTGCAGCAACAAAATGTCTACAAAAATTGAGGAAGACGTTGATTGCTATTTTTTCCAAATTACATCAGAATTAATATTGAAGACAGATGTAATTAAAGTGGAGGTGGATAAGGATTACGAATGCGAAGAAAATATGGAGTCACTGGAAATTAAAACTGAATTAGAAAATGTCCAGAAAGGTGCGTAGCAATTCGTTTGATTAATATTTTATTTAAAAATAGACATAAGGGACACTTTCACAGCATTTAAGTCACCCCTTTAAAGTACTGTCAGTGGTCATGTCTCCTGGCTAAGAGTAAACTAGAGTGTCTCAGCCAATATTAAATCCTTGGCGGTGAGAAATTAGGTAATACACTAGCGTTTGTAAGAAATGACCTCTGGCATCAAAAAAACCCTTTTTGTGCTCAGCAAGGCGCAATGGTAATACATGCATGCAATCATCTTGGTACTATACAAGAACTAAAGACCTCAAGAAGTGATAGTCTCTTTTGGACTTTAGCTTAGAACCAGCTTCTTAATTTTGATTGTTGTCACAGTTTGTGTGACTTCATTTTTTTCCATTAATTGGGAGATACAAAGATGTTGGTTATCTGGATATTCAAACCAAAGTTCATCAACATGGAGTCGTTCAGCTTTTGTAGATGGATTATTCTGCCATTATATATTGTGTCAAATCTTTACCAATGCTTAGGGTCAATATTAGTAAAACTTTTCCCCTCCCACACTACTTATCCACTTTTACACTAAATACGTTATCCCTTGTGATTTTACAAATGGCATCTATAAAGTCTTTCATAAATGTGAGCTGAGACATTGTAAATATGCTACAAGTGTAACTGCAGTTGTTGCAGATCTCAATGAGCAGTAGTAGTCACTTACGGGACGTGGATGAGATAAAAATTATCCTGTCTTTCAAGTTGGACAGTAGATAATACAAAATTTTGTTGAAATTGATTCAGTACTTTCAGAGTCCATTGTAGACAAACAATAATTATGTCTTAAGATTTAGTGAATAGTCCTACTTTGGTGTCTAGGTAGATTTTTTTTTCCCGTGTTGGTTCCGGGCTCCTTTGAAGAATAGACCAACTGCCATTCTGCCAGGCAGGTCGTAAAATGTGACCGATTGGCTATGCGAGTCACTACCATTGTGGCTACTAGGTGGTAGAGTTTTGCATTGTCTCGCCCGGGTCGGGTACCACCACTTTACCCATTCCTGCCGCAATAGCGTCAGTGCTTGTTGCTGTCGTGTTCCAGTTTGGAGGGTAAGGTAGCCGGTAAACTTATGCATGTGGCATTAGAACTCGTTACAAGATAGCAATGCACCATTAACATCTTTGGTGTCTATAGGCGATGGTTGACTCTTTCCATCAGGAGACCCATCTGCTTGTTTGCTATCTTATGGTCTAAAAAAAATTATCTATACCTTCTATAGATCTATATTTCTCAGTTGGTGTATACATTTGAATAATTGAATATTTATAATTTTTTCTTGAACTCCAGTTAAAGCAACACAACCCTTTCTGACATACCAGAAAAATATTGCTTTTTTTGTATTGTTTACCAGAAACTCTACTCCATGTAAGCCAGGTGTTTCTCCTTTAAAGCAAAATATGAAATCGTGTTCTAGGATGCTACAATTCATCCACTTGGCTTTGGCTAGCCCTAAAATATAAATTTATATTTTTTCCAGTGAATATGTGAATTCTACGTATTTTTCTATGAATGCTAAAGATCTTACACTAAATGTTCCAATGTTTATTGGTCCTTTTGTTCTTTCTTTTTTACTGAAGGGTTTTGGGGACCACTAGGACCAGTTGGTTTAGGGGAGAGTTGTTTTTTGCTGTTTTTTGCAATGTTATTGTGACAGTTGGTCCGGTTTCTAAAGTGTGATATTAGCTGTGTGTTGGTCCTCTCCTATTTAATTTGATCTAGCACATACCATTTATTCATATGCATTGTTTGTATTGATTTTCTTGAGTGCTGCAGGTGTTTTTATATGTGTGGTATGTTGAGATTGGGCAATGAGGATCCCCTTTTTCGTTTTCTCGGCTTGTATCAGTTTGGTTCTTAACTATCACGCTATCTACTTTCAAGTATGCTATGTTGTCCTTATGTTCCTTTTCTAGCTTTACTTGTACACTTTACGCTTTTCTAATATTTCATCTGTGTACTCTTCTTTGACTTAAATGCTTTGAGGTATTTTTGGATCTTATTATTTCTATTTTTCTCCAGTACAAAATAAGTGACATTAAATTTGGTCGCCAGGCGGCGACCAATTTTAATGTCACTTATTGTAATGTTTTTGTGTTTCCTAATTGAAGGCATTCGAAATTTTGTGTTCTTACAGGTTTAATTCTAGTTAATAAATTAACTTTTCAGTTGTTTAAGTACTTTTTTAGTTACTGTTTCCATTATTGTTATAGTCTGTTGTTCAAATGAAACAACAAATTATAACTTGATTTTTTCCAATAAAAGTTACATTTGTTTTACCATTATTCAGAAGAAAGTTTTGTACTTTTAATTTTGGTGTATTGATAAGTAATTCTGCTGAAGCAAGTTTTAATTGGATATGTGTAAACCTGATATTTTTAAAAATTTGAGATGGTAGCACTATTTGTCAGATTTATTTCGTACAGTTGCTTAACTTGGTTGGTAATTGTCTATCGTTTAGGTTGAGAAGAAACTTCACTCTACACTTATTGTATCGGTTAAATTTTATGTAATTATTCACAAGTTAAAACTATTTGAAAACTTTTGTTAATTTATTTTCGTATGCGATGTCTTCAAGTGTTTGCGAAATTTCAACATAGGATATGCATAATTATAAAGGTAAAAATTGAATGTTATTGTAAATGCAACTGATACATGTATATTCAGTTTTAGCACTGGAACCGGAAACTGTAAACAAAATAAACATAGGTTTAGTTTATAGATAAAATCTATATCTATACATATAATAAAATTGTAGGAAAGTCAAAACTGTACATTGAATATTTTTTAAAAGAATACTTGGGGCGTGATCTACTATCAATATCGAAGCCAAAAATATAGTTTTTAGAATTTTTGTCTGTTTGTCTGTATGTATGTCTGGGGGAAACTCAAAAAGTACTGCATGGATTTACTTCAAATTTTGCATGAATATTACTAACAGGTCGGGTCAACCTATAGGCTACATATTATCACACTATCAACTACGGTGGAGGAGCAGTGCAGAGTAAACGAAGTCCACGTGGACAAAGTCGGTGGCATCAGCTAGTATATTATAATGTAAGTTTTTTTCAGAATGGAGTTTGGCTAGTGAACCTATCCCAAGTCCCAGCTACCAGACAAGTGTTGTCAAGTGTGAAGATACAGAACTGACACCAGATCCGAATATACCAGGTATTGGTTCTCTGCAATTCAAAGTACAATGATTATTTAAAAAAATATGTTAAATGAATCCTGGGAAAAGTAGTCATATAAAGTGGTTTCTTTGTGCAAAATGGCAAAAATAATTAATTAGTTGGTAGTCTTAAATAGCTTGTAAATACATTATTCACATGTCTGCATTACATTAACTGTTGGGAGACATTGCAGGACATCCTTCTGACAGTAATTGATTCTTACTAATCATTGTCATAGTTCTGTCCATTCACAGTTGGTAATGAAAACTCTGGCCGATCATCAAAGGTATTAATTGGTAGCTTGTTACGATCACACATGTGTATTTATTGATATTAATAGACCTTCCCCTTAGCTCCCTGAATACACAATAGATGGGGCCCAGGACCGATTCCCAGTAGAGACAAACATTTGTGTGATGGACATAGATGTTTGTATTTCTAGGTTTGTGTGTGAAACGTGTAGACTTGGAACGCTGGAGAGATCTAGAAATTAAAGAAAGAGACAGCTACTTCTATTGACAAACAAATAGTTGACCTAAGTTATGCCATAATCAACTTTGTGGTATATGGCATAAGGTTGAAAGTAGCGTGTACTAGGATTTATGACTCATAACATAAGAAGTGATAAGAAGTGATTCATTGTTTCCCGATATATTTAGATCTTTTTTGATCCAGGTAGAACTTTACCCTGGGTATAAATAGAGATGTGTTGACAAATACAGAGCAGTTTTATAAAGCGATTGAGAGCGATACTTGAAGTGACCCGTGCAAAGTGAGAAGTGTTTTATTGTGTAGTTGGTTAAGTTTGGAGATAGTACAGTGAGTGACTAGTGTTATTCAGAGTATTTAAGTATTACATTGTGTTGTATTGTGTGTATTTGTATTGTAAATACACGGATTTAATATAAGTGGTGTTTTCTTACAATTACGAACCCGAAGTACGTAACAATATTAATAGACTTCCCCTTAGCTCCCTGAATACACAATAGATGGGGCCCAGGATCGATTCCCGGCAGGGACAAACATTTGTGTGATGGACGTAGATGTTTGTATTTTTAGGTTTGTGTGTATTAATATGTTAAAGTATTTATATGTGTATTTCTAAGTATTATTGTTGTTGGCTAACACACATATCACAAACAAACAGTTTGCTTACTTTGTGGTTGATCAAATTGTGAATCATTAAAATTTATGGTACACTAGCTGCAGCGTGCAGTCCGCGGCGTTATAGCAGTTTTTGGCGAATCCCACGAGATGGTCTAATTTTTCCGAGATAAATTATAGCCTATGTGTATTCTAGGTCATAATCTATCTGTGTGCCAAATTTCATTAAAATACTTTCAATAAGTTTTGCGTGATTGAGTAACAAACATACATCCATCCAAACATCCAAACTTTCGCGTTTACAATATTAATATAGATTTGTTCCCATTTTAAAATAGTGGTTTAATTTAAGGGCAAGTTACTTAATCCTTGGACTAAACTGGAGCTTTTTATAATATGATTATATTTTTATAATAATTCAAAGTGAGCCTTATTATGATTAACCATTTCTATGGACTAAAGAAATGTTATACAATTTTCCAACCCGAGTGTAAATTTTCTGGAAATAAATAAACTTATTGTTTTTTCATTAACTAGAGCATGAGATGTATAGATAGTATGTTTTTTACAGGTCAGTATGGGAGGTTCCAAAAGCTAGAAGAAAGCACTGATCAAGCAGTAGATGTAAGGACTAAAGTGGCATCTTACAAGACACCTGTCGTTGTATTAACGAGACTTAGACATTCTCAAGTCAATTATGAGAAAAATGAGAATGCGTTAAACTGGTGTGGTATTTGTGGGGAAGCTTTTGATCAAAAGGTTACTTTAAAGAGACACTTGAAAACTCACTGTCATAACAAGTCATTTGTGTGTAATGTCTGCAGTAAGTGTTTCGCACAGCTCAGTGATTTGCGTCTTCATGAGTTAATTCACACTGGAGAGAAACCATTCACTTGTGAGTTTTGTAAAATATCGTTCAGACATAAGAAAAACTTGAAGAGCCATTTAAATATACACTGTAACATAAAACCCTATGTGTGTAATGTCTGCAGTAAAGGTTTCACAACCCTAAGGAGTTTGCGGCGCCATGAGTTCATTCACACTGGAGAAAAACCATTTACTTGTGAGTTTTGTAAAAAACAGTTCAGAGAGAAGAATGCATTGAAAAGCCATTTAAAAATACACAGTGACATAAAACTCTATGTGTGTAATGTCTGCAGTAAGGGTTTCACATATCTAAATGATTTGCGTGTTCATGAGTTAATTCACACTGGAAAGAAACCATTTACTTGTGAGTTTTGTAAAAAATCTTTCAGGCATAAGAGCAGCTTGAAGTCACATTTAAATATACACAGTAACATAAAACCCTATGAGTGTAATGTCTGCAGTAAGGTTTTCACAGCCTCAAGGAGTTTGCGTCGTCATAAATTAATTCACACTGGAGAAAAACCATTTACTTGTGAGTTTTGTAAAAAATCATTCAGAAAGAAGGACACATTGAAGAGCCATTTGAATATACACAGTAACATAAAACCCTATGTGTGTAATGTCTGCAGTAAGGGTTTCACAACCTCAAGTAGTTTGCGTTATCACAAGTTAATTCACTCCGGAAAGAAACAATTTATTTGTGAGTTTTGTAAAAAATCGTTCACATATAAGAGCAACTTGAAGAGCCATTTAAATATACACAGTAACACAAAACCCTATGTGTGTAATGTCTGCAGTAAGGGTTTCACAGACTCAAGTGATTTGCGTCGTCATGAGTTAATTCACACTGGATAGAAACCGATTACTTGTAAGTTCTTTAACAAAACATTTAGACAAACAGACAACTTAAAGTACCATTTAATTATACACAATGCAATAAAATATTATGTGTGTAATGTTTGCATAGGAATTACACACATTTAGGTAATTTTCGTCAATATAAATTGATTCACGCTGAAGGAAAACTTTTTGCTTGTGATGTCTGTAGAAGAATGTCTAAAAACAAAGGCAATGTAATAATCATTCAAATATACACAAAACCTTTTCTGAGAAGTATGAAAAGATGCTCAAACGGAATTATTATAGAGGAGAAAATGGTGTGATTTCCAAATTATATCAGAACCGCTGTCGCTATATGCTTGCACATAAAGCAATCAGTATTCTCACCCACACTTTATAACTTCTTAACTGATTGGTTGGTGATCATCAGCTCGAATAAGCTAACAAGTCAACTTTACCATGACTACGTGTACAAAAATATAACACCTCCAAGATGTTTGTCTTTTTATTTATTTTCTTTCAATTTTTCAAACGAATCGATGTTAAAATCTCATTACATTGACATTGTCCTAAAAGAGTATAAAAATAGTGATTACTAGCTGTGGCCGCGACTTCGTCGGCATTAAAAGACATCTAAAATAAAAGTAGCTTAAGTTACTCCTTATTACATCAGCTATCTGCCTGTGAAAGTCCTGTCAAAATCTGTCCAGCTGTTCAGAGAATAGCCAGAACAGATAAACAAAAATTGTAAAAATTGTTATTTAGCTAGGTATATGTACCGTGTATAAAAACATACACATTTAGTAAAAAGCGGTTATTTTAATATTAAATCTATCTAATACCTTGAAACGAGCAATTCTTGTATATATATAATTGGAATCTCATAGTGGGAAAATAATTCCCACTTTCCCCATTAGTCATTTTGCAGAATTACCACTTGTAAATAATAAGAAATAAACTCGGTACATCAGCCTACCCCCCTTAGTCATTTTTTGCATAACAACAAATAGCTAGTTATTTATTACTGCGAAGTGATGTATGACGTGTTAATCTAAACTATCTATACAAATAAATAAAATTTTAGTGTCTGTTTGTAATATTAAAATAACTGCTTTTTACTAAATGCATATGGATGTATTACACGGTACATACGTCAAAATAACATATTTTTACAATTTTTGTCTGGTCTGTTCCGGCTAATCTCTGGAACGGCTGGACCGATTTTAACGGGACTTTCACTTAGGCTACATTTTTCGAAATTTTGCCACGCGGACGAAGTCGCGGGCTCTGCTAGTTTAAACTAAAAAATTAAATACCTAATATAAAAATATTACTTACTAGCTGTGCCCGCGACTTCGTTCGCGTGGAAAAAAATCTAAAATAAAAACCCTCATAGTTCGCGTTCCCGTGGGATTTCCGGGATAAGAACTATCCTATGTCCTTTCTTGGGTCTCAAACTATATTTGTACCAAATTTTATCCCAATCGGTTCAGTGGTTTGGCCGTGAAAGCGTAACAGACAGACAGACAGACTGAGTTACTTTCGCATTTATAATATTAGTATGGATTACTTTTTTTTGTCAAAACACATGTGTCGCCCGCACGGGCGACTCGACAAGAAAACACCGCTCGGTGTGTTTACCGCACCGTGAGACGAATTTATTCTGAACACGTCATGTGTGTTCCCGCACGGGCGACTAGACAAACAGACACACCGGTGTGTTTTCCGCACCGCGAGATGGAATTTATTTCCAACACACACGTGTGTTGTCCCGCACGGGCGACTTGACAAAAAACACACCGGTGTTTTCCGCACTGCGAGACGGAATTTATTTCCAACACACGTGTGTTGTCCGCACAGGCGGCTTGACAAAAAAGCACACTGGTGTGTTTACCGCACCGCGAGACTGAATTTATTTCCAACACACATGTGTGTTGTCCGCACGAGCGGCTTGACAAAAAAAAACACACCGGTGTATTTTCTGCACCGCGAGACGCGATTTATTTCGAACACACGTGTGTTAAGCCGCACCTGCGGTTCGGATCATTTTAACACAACTGTCGTTTTTCATCAGTGAATGTGTCCTATTGTGACAACCCTACCAAAATAGGTAACAATTTTGAACGTTCTTACGATGATTTTCCTCAGTTCCCCTTATCTACTCATGTGGTGGCGAGGTGTAATTCTGTGACGTGTCCGCGTTGACAAAGCACTTTTAACATCTTTGATGTGTATAGACTGTTACAAAAATGTTTTAAAGCGGCACTCATCATCATGATCTTTGAAAATGCTTTAACAACGTCCTGAAGTTAATAAAACAGTAAAACAAATAAGCTTTGTTACATTAATTTTATTATATTGAAATAAATTTACATAATTTGAAGTAACATTTAATACAATAGTCAAGACTTTAAGAGGGCAGTTACATCGGTGTAAATGTAGACAAAATAAAAATGTTTTACTAAAACTAAGTCTCTGGAGCTCCGTTTCGCTAGCGACGCAGCCAGGGATTTGCATTTAGATAAAGTCTAAATTAAGAGCTTATTACGTGCTAATCATTTGACATGTTAGAAAGTAGATGTTCCAAAATGGTTCTTCAGGTCTTCTGAAAATCAGATAGCTATCAAATTCAGGTACAGAATTTAATATTGATACTTGCACATACAAACGTGCGTTAAATAATGTCAATAATCTAAATCATGTTATGATTTTGATTCACAGAAGACCTGATTTTTTGCTTTAAGTTTGTTTTGAATAATGTCGTTACTTGCAGTAAGGGCGCCTGACACACACTGTTGTCTTAGGCCACAGAATAACAAGGTACAGAAGACAATCTCCATACAACTAGTCTTCGAGCAACGCACACATAGACATCTCTCACGGACGCGAAATCTCGGTAGTTTCGGTGCAATGCGAGAGCGGATGCAGCTAGTTTATAATGTTAATGATATTCTTCGCCGCCGTTAACAAACTGCCGCGGCATATTGTTGAAATTATTTTTGGTTTGTTTGTAAGTGGGTTATTTATTTTGAACTTCAATTTTATTATTGGAACGAAGTTCCTTACGGCAGGCTTGGAGGGGATAGGGATTTTGCTGCGCGACCGAACTGAAAAAAATGTGATAGTAAAACCGTAAGAAAAATGCGTGGAATAAAAGCGTTAAATGAGACGTGCGCAGGCGCGACAGTCGCATACACAAGCGAGTAGTGCCGTTTAGCCGAAGGAAGTTCGTTCCTACCTGGTGTCCCGCGACACCACATCATTTTTAAAAGTATTAAATGTGTTTATAACAGGGTTATTTTTATTATTATATACTTATTTAGAACGCCATTTATGTCATCAATTCAACAACAAATAAAATACCATTGTTCACAATTTTTGTCTATCTGTTTGTTCCGGCTAATCTCTGAAACGGCTGGACCCATTTTGACGGGACTTTCACTGGCAGATAGCTGATGTAATAAGGAGTAACTTAGGCTACTTTTATTTTAGAACTTTTTTCACGCGAACGAAGTCGCGGGCATAAATAGTCTATACATACAAATAAATAAAATTGGAGTGTCTGTAATATTAAAATAACCACTTTTTACTAAATGCATATAGATGTATAACAGTATACATAATACATATACCAAAACAACATTTTTTACCATTTTTGTCTGTCTGTCTGTTTGTTCCGGCTAATCTCTGGAACGGCTGGACCGATTTTGACAGGACTTTTCTGTATTGATTGTTAAAACGGCTGGAACCATTTTGACAGGACTTTCACTGGCAGATAGGTGATGTAATTTTATTACTTTTATTTTAGAACTTTTACCACGCGAACGAAGTCGCAGACACAGCTAGTCTATACATACAAATAAATAAAATTGGAGTGTCTGTTTGTAATATTAAAATAACCGCTTTTTACAAATTATGAAAATGGATTTTATGGATGGAATTACACAATACATATACCAAAACCATTTTTTACAATTTTTGTCTGTCTGTCTGTTTGTTCCGGCTAATATCTGGAACGGCTGAACCGATTTTGACGGGACTTTCACTGGCCGATAGCTGATGTGACAGGGAGTAACTTGGGCTACTTTTTTCGAAAATTTTCCACGCGGACGAAGTCGCGGGCTCAGCTATTTTAAAATAAAAAGAACATCAACTTCATATCGTATTAATATTTCACATTTGATTATTTAATGTCATTATACATATTTAAAAAACCTTAAAAATATTAAGGCGAGGCATCGGGACAAACGGGAAAAAACTGGTTCGCTAAATCGCGTTTTTTTGTATTGATTGTTAAATAACAATTTTACAAAAATTACATGATATACTTGAAGATATTATCTAAGGAATGTGCTAACTCATTACATGATAGAATGTACTTTACTCGATCATATTAAAATTCCAAAAACAGGCTAAAAAAATCTCTAAAACAAATAATTTGTTAATAATATTTCTAATCTTCCACATGATTTTTATATGGTAATATTTAGTTTTAAATACAAAAAAAGAATGTACTAAATTTTGGTTTTCATCTGAAGTCCTATATTTATTTATCCGAATATTAACACGTTTCCCAGTGGTTTCAGAACATACCGCGCCGTCCATTTCCTATAAAACTGACGCGCGTCAAAAGTCCTCGCATTAATAGTCACATTTAAAATTTAAGCAATCTATACAAATAAATAAAACTGGAGTGTTTGTTTGTAATATTAAAATAATAGATTTTTACTAAATGCATATGGATGTATACACAGTACATATACCAAAATAATATTTTCTATAATTTTTGTCTGTCTATCTGTTTGTTCCGGCTAATCTCTGGAACGGCTGGACCGATTTTGATAGGACTTTC
This sequence comes from Apodemia mormo, assembly GCA_036924255.1. Taxonomy (NCBI): domain Eukaryota; kingdom Metazoa; phylum Arthropoda; class Insecta; order Lepidoptera; family Riodinidae; genus Apodemia; species Apodemia mormo. The sequence continues at coordinate 6,733,058 of JAUPFN010000028.1, forward strand.
ACTGGCACATAGCTGATGTAATAATTAGTAACTTAGGCTACTTTAATTTTTTAAATTTTTCCACGCGGACGAAGTCGCAGGCTCAGCTAGTCATTTATAAAATCATTCACCTTATGTAAAATTATAAGTTCTACGCATTTTATTCAGAACTTTTTCAGAAAAGCAGAAAAGCAAAAAACGATTTAATTTTTTTTCAACACTTGCCGGTGGTTGTCGACCAAATTACCTTTACACATTATTTTCATATGATTAAGACTACATTATATGCAAAATGTAAAGAAGAGTGACAAAAACTTTATTTTACTGGAGTAAGATATTAGTGTGCTTTTTGTGCATAAGCCAAAGTGACAACCCTAGCGCGACCGCCGAGTTTAGGTATAAAAAGTGAAGTACATACACAAGATTGACTTCTGTTATTCTGTGCTTAGGCGCCTAGTCATTTTGTATACAGTGCAAGTGGCACTGCGGGAGTGCCGTCACAAGTGAAAACTTATACAATACACCTTCCTTCCTAACTTCCCTCTGTCCTCCATATATCTTCTTTCTACCTTTCTGTTACCCTCTCGTATCAGTTTTTTTGCCACTTTATCTATGTACATACATAATATACATTTGTATATACTTACATACAGAAGCATGGGCGTACCCAGTGGGGGGGGGGGGGGGGGGGGCAGGGAGAGGCAGCTACCCCTCCCTTGATTTTTTAACCCCCTACTATCAACTGTTGTACAGAAAATTTCTTCTCCGCAATAAAATAGCGGCCCATCCACTAACGTTCATTCCTCCAGACTTGTCCTGAGGTGCAAACCGTACAGAAACGCGACGGGATAAATAAACCATAATCCTACATTCTTTCCCCTGAATTATCACAACACGCCAGTCCGACCGAAAAAACAATCCTTCGATCACCATCCACACGTTTAGGTACATTCCTGCTGGGCCCCAAGTCTGCTAATTAAAAATTGGATCAATAGCATCTCGATTGGGTCGTGTTTGAATAATTTGACACATTTCGTATTCTGTTAATTATTTAAGACCAATTGCGTTTCATTGACACACCATCCAAATACGATTCAATCGCTATTGAAAAATTCGCTATTCTGCTCCATTTCTACCTTTCAATCGCGTTACAGTTGTCCCTCGATCGCGCACTAAACGGTAGTCTGCTCTGTATTTGACGTATGTTTGACATTTATTTCAATTGCCTCTCAGTGACAATCTTACTATTGAAGTACAATTCAACAACAATAGCTTTTTTAAAACTGTTTCTTTGAATTTTCTTGAAATTATTAGCAAAATACATGAGAGAATGTAATGTGCAATTAGAAACAATTGAATTAACACAATATATATACAAAAAAATGTCAGCCAAGTGAAATTAGACCGAAATAAACATTTCTAGAGGTATAAGACAAGGAGACCCGTTATCGCCCACATTATTTATAACTGTGCTGCAAATCACCATGAAACAACTTAAGTGGTCAAATAAAGGCATAAATATTAAAGGAAGATACCTTAGCAACTTAGGTAAACAAACATCTTTTTCAAAATCCAGACACAGACGAATTGAAGAGGAGATAAGTTCTTGTCTTGGCATAACAAAGAGGTCTTGAAATATGATTTACCCTTAACAATAAAAAAGAAAGTCTGACTTGTGTATCTTACCTTGCCTCTGTAATGCAAGCCAAATGTGAATGTATAATAATTACACGGGAAGAAAAATTGTAACATGTCAGAGAGCCATGGAGAGAAGTATTTGAAACTAAGAGACAAAAAACGACATAGTGAAATAAGAAAAAAGATCAATATTATGGATGCTTTGACCCACTGTAAGAAATTAAAATGGAAATGGGCTGGCCACGTAACATGTCAAAATAAAGAGAGATGGGCTAGAAAAATCATTACATGGGCTGCCCCCCCCCCCCCCCCCCCTCCCCTGTTCAAGACAGAGTAAAGTGGAGAGAGATGGAGAAGGTCTATATTCGTCTAGAGGTCCTAAATAATTAGAATTTTAAAAACTAGTGAAAAATAAATTCTTTAAAATGCAGTAACATAAATAAACAATAATGTATCTTCCTATAAAAAAATGTACTCTATTAGTGTTAAGGAATTAAAAATGGCTTATTATTATTATTGTTATTATTCTTATAGGAGTCCATTAATACCAAGCCTATGTTGGTTTATTCTGGTCTCTGGTGTAGATTTTAGCTCAATAGCATGATAGGTAAATCTTCCGTCAGATTAAGTATTATCACGCTAGTTCCTTTGCAGACTGCAGAATAATTCACACACACACACATATTCTTGCAAGATCCCTAATGTGGAAAGCAAAGAGAAGGTCGATAAAATTTTCGGTTCACCACGATTCACCAGTTCGCCTGTTAGCAACTAGCAAGATAAATGGGGATCCTCATTGCTGTTTTTTTATAAACGTAATAACGGAGTATCGCCTCGTCCAAAACACGGTGGTGCTACCACATCACCAACAGACTCCGAGCTACCAAAAATATCTCATTTACACTAATTTTGCCCGACCCGAGAAAAGGACCCAAGATATAAGCTAAATAGGTTAATCCCAAAACCACGGTGTAATTGTTAAATTGTGAATTTATGTAAATGCTTTTCACAATCTTGTAGTAGCATTTTGGTAAAGTTTCCCACTTGGAAAAGAACTTCCAGAGCAAACAATTCCAAAATTCAATTAAAATCTTGCACAATGGTGTGAATATCAGCAGGTTAGTATTTATACTCGGATCAAAAGACAAAATCATACCCTATCTATTCTGATGTGTGGCAAAGATTTGCCACTCAGAAGATACTCTGAACAGATTTTGTTGTGTTGATTTTCCGTTTCAGATACCTAATATTATACTTATTACTTAAGATGAAATATAATGACCACCAAAAAAAATTGTAACCATAAAATGTTTCACCAAAAAAATTAAATCTGTACCAAAAATAAGATACCTTAAATAACATCTATCTAGCTATTTAAGTCATGCCTGCGCTTCAAAATGTATTCAATACCCAAAATTAGTAAACAATCACCAAAAATAAGCATTGTATTATTACTACCCAGTACCCAAATATATCACTACTTTTGCTTTAAAATGTACTACCTGTCTGTTTAAAATGTGATTTCATAATTTTTGAAGACTGATTCTTCATTATGATTTTAAAATAATTATAATTAAACAAAGAGGACTGAGTATTAAAGTTTTTGAAGATTGATCCTTCATTAAGATTTTAAAATTACAAGAAACGACTTCCTTATTAAGTTTTAGGTTCATTTTTAAATAACATGTTGACTGTTGAATTTATTAACAATTTGAAAAAGATTTAATAAATACTTGAATAATAATATTGTTTTAGTAGCCATTATTTTATTTAAAGCTCTAAGGTCAGACTTTAATAGACATTTTCGGTACCATAAGTTAAACTTTAGAAAATCATTTATAATTTTTGAGAAAACAATTATTTATCTACATTAAATGTAGATTTTGTTTTCTTTTGTAGGATAAAAAATATGTCACATACTTGCATAAACTTTCAAATTATAATGCGGTAATATTTTGGTGATTGTCTACTATATCTGGGTTGTTCAGCAATTACTTTGGAGATACAGAATTATTTTGGATATAAGTTAGCAGGCTTTAAATTTATTGGTTACAATTTCATACTAAAAGGAGGATTAAATTCTGGTAATTACTATTTTTAGTAGTTTATAGTGATTTTTTTGGCATTTTATTTAATTATATCTAGTGATTGTTTAAACATAAGCCTATTACTACTATGCTAAGCAATTATGTTAACATTTTAAGTAACTGGCACTTGCTAAATGTCCGTTGGCAAGAGTGCATTTCATAATGTATCTCAAACCAAGTTTCAAGGGAGTTCAAGTTTCTACTTAAGTGCACACCTTAGAGCACCACGCACCACCTTAGAGCTTTAAATAAAATAATGGCTACTAAAACAATATTATTATTCAAGTATTTATTAAATCTTTTTCAAATTATTAATAAATTCAACAGTCAACATGTTACTTAAAAATGAACCTAAAACTTAATAAGGAAGTCTTTCCTTGTAATTTTAAAATCTTAATGAAGGATCAATCTTCAAAAACTTTAATACTCAGTCCTCTTTGTTTAATTATAATTATTTTAAAATCATAATGAAGATCTTAAGAAAAGTCTTCAAAAATCATGAAATCACATTTTAAACAGACAGGTAGTACATTTTAAAGCAAAAGTTGTGATATATTTGGGTACCGGGTAGTAATAACACAAAAATTTGCTTATTATTTGGTGATTGTTTACTAATTTTGGGTATTGAATACATTTTATTTTATTGCATGACTTATACGCATGCACAAACTAATAAATAGCTTCAACTGTCCTCCCAAATAGTCAAAAAAACTTAAAACTCAGAGTAAACTCATTTCTATTGCAGAAAATGATTCACTACAATATGCCTAAAGAAGTAGTCATAAAAACAAATAAATAAAGCTTTTTTATTTTAAAGTAAGAAAACACTTCCACTTAAAAAATATAATATTTTTCACTCAAACATTATTTAATAAATTTTAAATCATTTATGTCTATATATTAAATACACAAATCATCGTTCAGCAAGACTATTCATAAAAATGCAAATTCATGTGTACAACAAAATAAATTCATTCTTCATTATTTTAGATTGGACTTCATCATTTGTCTCTTATTCGTGTTATTTTTTCACACATTATGAAATAGTGTAGCATTTCCTTTGCTGCCTTTATAGTATCTACCTATGTATTACAGCTATATTTTAAGCTATTTTCGATAGAACAAAACTACATAATTATAATAAATTTGGACTGAAACTTGATCGTGTTGGTGGATAACCGTATTTTGGCGATTGTGCCATACGATATTTCTAGATATCTTGAAATTTCTTCGTCTGTTTGTGGAGTAACTTGAATGGGTTTTTTAAATATTTTTTTCTGTTTTCAAGATGAAGGCAGCCCTGTATCTGTGATTTGACTTGAATCGTATGCATAATACTATAATACATATTTAAGTTTAAGTAAGTTCGTTTGAAATCGTTTTAGTTTTTGGTTGGTATCGTCATTCGAGGATTCTCACGTCTATTCTTATGAGCTTTTCTTTTTGAAGATCATGAAAGGCAGATTACTTTATATTCGATTTCTAGTAATCTTTCTTCGGTGCAGTTTCATTCTTGGCAGGCCTATTTTGTATAAGTACATTATATGATTTATTATAAAACAGTCACGGAAATATACGCAGTATATATTATTACGCTGTAATATATTTCTTTTAAGGCAATACACATCTTAATCTATGATTTAAGTTTATTGTTTTTAAATATTTACTTAGGTTGATCTTTCCAAAACAGATGATCGATTGGCTTTTTACTTTTCAATTTTTCGATTTGGCATGGATAATCACTATATACAGCCAACGTATTATAAATAAAGTCATAAAGTGTTTTTAAATAACCCATAGTTATGTTCTATTGACTGGACATTCAATATAATAATAATTACTTCGAATTTGATCATAGAAAATAAAAAAGTCGTCGTTTTAAAATAAAATAATCATTCATGTATTAATTCAATGTAATGGTAGATTTTAGTAAGCAACACTTAAAATAGTGTCATTGAGATGCTATTACAATCCAATTGTGATACTATTACGATTATGGTTAACATTTAGCAGAATACCAAATTTGTCACAATCATAATCGCGTCGTAATAGCCTGGCAGTTGAATCGTAATTTTACTTAAATAGCAGACTTGGCCCCTCCGTTTGCATCTTGTCAGTCATACGGGATTGCGTGTCAGTGGATGGTTATAATTCTATAATTTTACGAAGGTTGTCATTTAACAGGAATGCCCGTCATTTTAAATTATCTTTAAGGATTAATTACATTATTTTCATTTTGCAACAACAAGTGTATCCGTAAGCAATAGATTGTTATTTCTCTGAGTTTTATTGGCAGTGAATTAGATTGGAAATAGAAAAAAGTGTTTATTAGAAATAAAAAATATAATGATTTAAAACTTTTAAAAATCTGGCATGGGATGAACCCGATGATTTTAATAACTATTTAAGAATGGATGTTTCTATATAAGTACAAATGTTTAATCTAATAAAGTATTAATCTTTCTTTGCATTGTCTCGCCCGGGTCTGGTAGGTACCACCGCCTTTTTTTATGTTATTGAGATAGGCAAACTGGCAGACGTGCCACCTGATGGTAAGTATTCGACGTCGTCAATGAAGAAAAAATGGGATACCTGGGCTGGAACTAGTTCAGGTATTCCATTCGTGTGTTGCCTATCCTGAAACATAAAATGTAAAGACTCGGTGCCAGTAATTACACTGCCTGTCTTGCCCTTCTCTCCGAAACACAGCAAAACTGTTTCACGGGTGAAATAATAAAGGTGGTGGTGGTAGGAGCGCGGCACAGCGTATCCCTCCCACCGGTGAATTAAATTATTCCTACCGTAATAGCATCAGTGCTAGCCACTGTTTGTGTTCCAGTTTGGAAGGTAAACTTATGCATGTGGCATAAGACCTCGCCACAAGATAGCAACGGACCATTAACATCTTTGATGTCTATAGGTGATGGTTGACTCTTCTCATCAGGAGACCCCATCTGCTTGTTTGCTATCTTATGATATAAAAAAATAAAAGAAAGTTTCGCTATACAGTCCGTTCGTCCGTCCAGTCTAGTCCTTATAGACAGTTGCCACAGGAACAAACTTTTTTTTGATTAATAACAAGCTGAATTTTTGTGACTAGCTTCTTTTTGACGGGATGCAAATCTTTTCTATCTTCCAAAAAAATAGTTTGTTTCTGGAACCACGGTCTATTAGTACCTGCTACAGTCTAGAAAGCTGTAACTTGGCATGAATGTAGTATTAACGTGAAGCAGTTTGGCCGAATAAAACACTTGAATCACTTTTACACGCACAGTATAATTTTGGGCAGAGTAACGCCCTCAACAAACGATAGAATTACAATGAATCGAAAACATGATGTCCCCGCTTATTTATACCATTCGTTATCTATTTTATTATGACGTCATAACACAGGTGTGCCGCACATCTGGCCGGCTAGTAGTTGTCGTCAAGCGCGGTTGATAACAGTAGATATTAGTTACGGCAACAAAGGGGTAACATAAAATTTTGAAAAATATTTTTTAGGGTTGCTATAGAGCATGTAATTTCTCGTATACCCCATGGCGTGGGATATCGTCGGATAGGTTTTAAAAAAATATTGTAGGTTTTTGATAACAGTCTTTCGATTAAGGGACGCGTTTGCGAAATATTAAGCTAAAAGTGCTTATTTTTGTAGAGTCAAGTATCCCCAAAGTAAATTTTATACTTTGAGATGTCTTTATAGGCGGTGAACCAGTGTTGTGGATATATTCGTCATTGACGTTAAATAGGTTAAATGTTCATAGTATGAAATAATAAAAGCCCTCTTCTTTCTTCGCATTACTGTGATAAACAATTTTGGAACTTTTTAGTAATATCTCTAGATACACATTAATTCTTTGAATGTGCTAGGGCAGATTTCTAATATCACCTTTATCGTTTTATTTCTTGGGAATCCATTTTATCCTTCTGGGATGGAGACGAACACGAAATGATAACAAATGAGCGCTCAATCACGACGGACAAATAAACAGACACTAACTTGATCAGTTACCGCGTCGCGTCCTTTGCGACGGGAGAGAACGCGGGGTTCTAGTACTGACTCGCTCTTGCAAATCCACTGTCGTTCATTCCATATGGATGGTAGATTCCGGCAGGAATGAACGTTAGTGGAAGGGCCGCTAATATATTACGTGGATTATGTATTTCCCCCACTGACCCAGAACCTGGGTACGCCCATGTAGATGTATCAATTAAATCACAGTGTCGGGACTTCATTGGTATTTTCCCATCTCAAAAAAATCCCAATGCGCCAAAAAACTTATCACTTCAACAATGACTAGGCGCCGACTTGAGTGAAAATTGTATTTATTGTAGTTCCTGCGTTGACAACGACACGTTTTGCCGGCAACGCAAATTTCAACAGTTCTAAGTGAAGAACATTTTGGAAAGTTTAATTTTTGTGTTGTTTTCTAATTAGCACTTAAAATGCCACAAATTTTGGTTATTTTAAAATGCAATTCTCTGAGTTTGCGTTGCCAGCGAGACGGGGCTAGTCTCTGGTCCCCCCGCTTACTTTAAAATTAAAACAGTACACATCCCATAATATAGACGTTGTTAACATTTGTGACGTTTGTTCTTGACCCATTTTAAATAACGTCAAACATATTAAATATCCGGGCGTCATTTTTGTCAAAATCTAAATCTGAACACATCGTCATTGACCTATTTTAAACCTATGGAGCACACTCAGTGTCTCACTTGTTGTTAATATGTACACAGCATTGGCACTTATGTGACTTGTGTCAAGAGCACAACAATCATGTGCTCTCAGTACCAAAACCAACTCAGAAATCAATGTTTATCAAGTGTTTTTTTTTTATATCATAAGATAGCAAACAAGCAGATGGGTCTCCTGATGGAAAGAGTCAACCATCGCCTATAGACACCAAAGATGTTATTGGTGCGTTGCTATCTTGTGGCGAGGTCTAATGCATGTGGCATAAGTTTACCGGCTACCTTACCCTCCAAACCGGAACACGACAACGACAAGCACTGACGCTATTGCGGCAGGAATAGGTAAGGCGGTGGTACCAGACCCGGGCGAGACAATGCAAAGTGTGGTCCGCTACCCGCGTGTTGGTCCGAGCTCTTTGAAGAATAGACCAACTGCCGTTCTGCCAGGCAGGTCGTTAAAGGCGACCGAATGGTTATACGTGTGATCTATCATCTACTACAATCGTGACTACTAGGTGCTAGGTTCCACAAAGTCCCTCCCAGGTATTTGGTGCCACCGCCTAATCTATTCGTGCAGCAATAGCGTTAATGCTTGTCATTGACGTGTTCCGGTTAGAAGGGTAAGGTAGCCGATAAACTTATGTATATGATATTGCCTCCCGCCACACGGATAGCAACCCAACCTTAACATCTTTGGTGTCGATAGCGATGGTTTCTTCTTCCATCACGAGAGCCATCTGCTTGTTTGTTATTTTATAATATTATAAAGAAAAGTTATAAATAATTTATTAAAATTTCGCCTCTGTGGTCTAGTGTTCCAGTGTTGGCGTTGACCACATGAGGTCCCGGGTTCGATTCCCGGGTCGGGCACTTTAAAAAAAAAAGTGTTTTTTCAGTTTTCTGAGAAACACAAAGTTGCCCGGGATTGGAAAGTGCCCGGTTGGCAATAGGCTTGCCACCTATCACATTTGTGGGACCAAGTATCTTCGGCTAATCGTGGGTGCACTTGTTGTACCTCTGCCTACCCCTTCGGGGATATGGGCGTGAAGATACTTTTTTTTTTAAATTTTAAAATTTTTACGAAACCCGCGCGTACCCGCGACAGAACATTATTAATTATAGTGCGCACGGAACTAGTTGGCCGCGCCTTAGGTATGTGAACGGTGGGGCGGAGAGGCAGGGGCGCTTGCTGTCATTACTCAGTGCGGCGCCGTACTTTGCGACGGCAACACGCGTTGAAAGTTCCGGCTAGTTTAGACAAAACGCACATAAGATTGCAATAGCGAGATGAGTCCGCCGATAAAAAGACAATCTAAGGAACAATGGCAAAAATGCGATGACCACGTACAAAAAAATGAACAGGAATACTGGAATCATGATATGAAATTTGATACTATGATGGACCAAATCATTATAAGTTTACAAGATGATTCTGAATCAAGTTCAGAGAGTTCAGAATTAAGTGATTCTGAGAATTGAGTTTGTTTGTTTGTTTGAACGTGGTAATCCCAAAAACTACTAAACCGATTTGAATAATTCTGATTTTTATTATATAATACACATATTTAATACACATCCATAACTCATCATTATCTCGTTTCGTGGTCATTTGGAGGCAAAAGCAAAGCTTTCGTCCAAGAAACTTGTTGTTCTGAACAGGGCAAAACAGTCGATTGTTTGCGACTCTACAAGTCACAAATCAGGCTTCATAAGAGTACTGTTCTCATCTTTGGCCAGGGGCTCCACAATACCAGCTCCTTCCTCTTGAACGCATTCAACGCAGAGTGTCTTCAATGCCGATCACGATAAACGTATACTGATGACTCAGCCTGAACTAAATACTTTTCGTAACTTCCACTGACACGTGTTTACTACCAAATTACTGAACTAACATTACAAAGTTCAAGTTGTATTTTATTTATTCTTTTCAATAAATGAAAAAATATTGTTCACGATATCTTCAGATTGGTCATCACTGTCTAAGCTCATATGCATTGCGAGCAGTTGACAACCCGCCCCCTTACCCCTGTCACCACCTAAGGCGCGGCCAACTAGTTCCGCGCGCACTATAAGTATATTTAAGTGACTTTTTAAACTGCCTTTTCGGCTAACGATTTTTAAACTGCCTTTTCGGCTAACGAAAAGTAATAAGAAAATTATTTTTCTTTAGTGTGAATAGATTTATGTCGACGCAAAGTGCTGGAGTCCGAGAAACCCTTGTTGCAGACATCACACGCGTGAGGTTTTATACCACTGTGGATATTTAAATGTCTGTTTAAATCGCTCTTTCGACTAAACGTTTTTTTACAAATGTCGCAAGAAAATATCCTTTCTCCAGTGTGAATAGACTGATGTTGACGTAAATGACCTGATTGTGTGAAACACTTATGACAGACATCACACACATAAGGTTTTATTTTATTGTGTACATTTAAATGAATATTTAAATAGCTTTTTTGATTGAACGTTTTTTTACAAATGTCGCAAGATAATGGCCTTTCTCCAGTGTGAGTAGATTGATGTTGACGTAAATGATCTGATCGTGTAAAACACTTATTGCAGACATCACACACATAAGGTTTTATTTTATTATGAACATTTAAATGGTTCTTTAAAATGGTTTTAGTACTAAACGTTTTTTTACAGATATCACAAGAAAATGGCTTCTCTCTGGTGTGAATATATTGATGTCGACGTAAATCACTTGACCGTGAGAAACACTTTTTGCAGACGTCACACACATAAGGTTTTATTTTATTGTGTACATTTAAATGAACTTTTAAATAGCTCTTATGACTGAACGTTTTTTTACAAATGTCGCAAGAAATTGGACTTTCTCCAGTGTGAGTAGATTGATGTCGACGTAAATTAACTGATTGTGAGAAACACTTATTGCAGACATCACATACATAAGGTTTTATTCCATAGTGTATATTTAAATGTGTTTGTAAATAACGTTTTCGTTTAAATATTTTTCTGCACAAGTCACAAGTAAACAGTTTCTCTCTGGTGTGAGTAGATTGATGTTGACGTAAATCACTTAGTCGTGATAAACCTTTATCGCAGACATTAGACACATAAGGTTTTATCTCTTTACTGTGAATAAATTTATGTTCACGCAATTCACTCAGGTATTTGAAATCTTTGTTGCAGACATTACATACGTATGGTTTTATATCACTGTGAGTATACAAGTGCCTCGTTAAAATCTTTTTTTGACGAAACGTTTTTTTACAAAAATCACATCTTATTAAACTATCACCATTTCTCTTATCTCTTTTAGGCCTATATATATTATTATCTATTATTTGAGACTCAGTTGGTCTCGTTAGTACAGCGACAGGGCTCATTGGGGCTGTTACTTTAGTCTTCACATCCACCACTTCATCTACGCCTTCTTCCTTCTCGTCGTGGTATCTCGTGAACCGACCTATAAATAAAACATTTCATTATTTTAATAGAATAGCAGTACCGGACTCGGCATTGAAGCATGGGATATTAGGTTTAAAACCCAGGTCAGGCAAGTCAGACAGTCAGTGCGTGTGTGTGCGTGCATATGAGTGTGTGCGTGCGTGTGTGTGCGTGCGTACGTGTTTGTTCATACGTGCGTGTGTTAGTGTGCGTGCGTGCGTGCATAATTGCGTGTGTGCGTGCCTGGGTTTTGTGTGCACCTGATTTGTTTTAGTGCGTGCGCGTGTGAGCGTGTTTTGTGCGTGCGTGCGTATGCACGTATGTATGTGTATGGGTGTGTGTATGTCAAAAAATAAAAATCACAAGAAAGCTGTTTCTCTCCAGTGTGAGTAGATTTGTAATAACGCAGACTAATTACATTACACACAAAATAACCCGTTACTTTTTTACATTTATCGGATAACAAATAAGAAGGTGGCTCTCCTGATAGAAAAAGAAACCATCGCTCCATTGAATGTTCTTAAATCATAGAATAACAAACAAGCAAAAAGCTATTGTAATGTTGCAAACGTTACAAAAACATGCTGATATATGAACATCTGTCCGCACACGCCCGCCATTGCCGCAGGAGTTCAGCTTCTCGGCTGTTACCGAGATACAACGATCACCAAGATCATGGTAACAGACACGATACAACACGCTCGAGTTCAGGTATGTTATCACATACACATATCACATTCTATCACGCGCCGCGCACGTAAGTTACTAGTATATAAGGGTAAGGAAAATCCCAGTAAAATTACAGTTTAATAAACAGATTTATTAACCGATGTGTGATTCTCATTTAATCAACGTAATATTGATGACACCGACCAGTGAACACGCAAAAAAGAAAAAATGAACAACTCAGCGCTAACTTCATGCAGAAGCCTTTCGGCAGCAACGGCAAGTTCGGCAACATCCACGGAAATCGCAGCTTTATCCACGGCGACAAGAATAACTGATTTTTAGAGGGATTATCCACGCTTATGGTTCGTTCAAGTAGAGGCCATCATCCTCCCTCAGAAGAACAGCGACGTGGTGAACTACAACCTCATCGTGGCCAAGCTAGGCAAGAATAATATATTACAAGTAAGCGATATTATTACAAATCCACCAGAGACTAGTAAATACAATACAATCAAGGAACGTCTATATTGTGCGACCATTTCAAAACAAAGAACAGAATGTGGCGCAATGACCGAAATATCGCAATTAGCAAAAATGCAAATAGAAATTAATGCACTTAATCGAAAGAAAAAGCAACGCAGCAAATTTCATGCTAACTACTGGCCTAGACAATGTAGGTCGAGTTCATATGAAATACCATATCAGCAAGGTTATTCTAATAATAACTTATGTTATTATCACAACAAATTTAAAGATCAAGCATTAAAGTACGTTCAACCCTGTTCCTGGAAAAGGTCGGGTCGCATCCAAAGGCGGTAATCTGCGCTATGAATGCCAACGCCCGCCTAACTGTGACCGACTGCAAAAGTGGTGTAAGGTTCCTAAACGACACAGGGCAAATATATCAGTTTTGAGCAAGAAGAGCTATAGACGCTGCGCACCAACGGGTTATAAATTGGATTCAGCCAATGGGACAAATATTAACACATACGGGGAAAAACTATAACCTTGGATCTTGGCTTACGGCGCCCCTTCATATGGACATTCGTAATCGCGAATGTAAAAATGTCTATAATTGGAGCCAATTTTTTGGAAAAAAAATTGCTGGTGTATCTCCACGGAAGAAGATTGACTGACAAAGTCACAAATAGATCAATACGAGGCACATATAGCACAGGACAACTGTCCATTAGCACTATAAACCATAAGGGTAAAAATTAAGGCTTTATTAGAAAAATATATCGATATTACTCTACCATCTTCCCTGAGAGAGCAGGAAAAAAGGAAAGGAATGATTCCATTAATCAACTTCGAGAAAACATTCCTTGCATAGTCAAGATACCCAAGAGACGCGTAACAAACCGGCATATATTTATACATCCAGAGCTATTCAAGTGTTTGCACGTATTTGTCTGTCGAGACAGACTAAAGAAAGCATTAACACTTCCTTATGAGGGACCCTTTAGAATTGTCGAAAGAAATGAAAAATATTTCATCATACAGCGTGCAGAGAAACAAATCTGCACATCTATAGATAGACTCAAACGGGGCTTCATAGAAAAATTCGATAACGACATATCCAATACGTCACGTATCAATATTAAACAAGATGAATATATAAGACGAGTTAAGATGACGTGCTCGGGACGAATTATAAAATCTACGAAATGTTTTTATCAGTATGCTTAATTTTTTTCGAAGGAGGGAGTGGTGTAACAGACACTTTACAACACGCTCGAGTTCAGATATGTAATCGCACCACATTCTATCACGCACCGCGCACGTGAATAACTAGTATATAAGGTTAAGGAAAATCCCAGTAAAATTATGGTTTAATAAACACATTTATTAACCGATGTGTGACTTTCATTTAATCAACGTAATAACCGTTTATCAACGAACTTTAACTGATGTCTGGTACGTCCCTTAAAGTTATATAATATACTATACAATAGTATATTGAACGCACCTGGCATTCGAAATCGCATTGTACTACCTACTTTGCTCAGGAGAGCGAATTTCATTTGTGTTAAAAATTTATCGACACCACAGCTCAAGCGTTAGGGAAGTTTGTACACGCAAAGTAAAATACCGACCGGCTAGCCGCGCCGCCCGCCACTGACGGTTGTTGCCGCACTTATGTGAAATAGTAATCAACTTTGTTAATGATAATTAATGTTAAAATATACCTAATTTGTGATGCATATTTAATACTGGGGCATGACGAATCTACGAAATCCCGCAATGTAGGTAATAGATAGGCACAGTTCGCTCAAAAGTATGAAGATATATGAGCAAATTAAAAAAATAAAAGCAACCCGCCACTGAATATGAAACTACACGCCTTTCTACCATCGTACTTACGCCTGCTTAAAAATATGTACTTATAAAAAATACGAGTAAAATAAACAAAATGTAAAGTTTCTTATCTTTCAGAATCTTTCAATAAAGTAAGAAAAGAAAGCTTTACCGACCGACCGACAGGCCATCGCACTATGGGAACTTTGACTCATTTTCATCTCATAAATCTGTAACTTCGGTGTTAATGATGATATCCAGTTGATTTTTTTTCTGATAATCTATATACATATAATAAAATCGAAGGAAAGTCAAAACTGTACATTGAATATTTTTTAAAAGAATACTTGGGGCGTGATCTACAATCGATATCAAAGCCAAAAATATAGTTTTTAGAATTTTTGTCTGTTTGTCTGTTTATCTATTTGTCTGTATGTATGTCCGGGGTAAACTCAAAAGTACTGCATGGATTTACTTCAAATTTTTCATGAATATTACTAATAGGAACAGTTTTTAAGTATTAGCATATATTTTGAGGTTAGATTTGATTAAGTTTTTGACCTAAAACTTTATTTATAAACATTTCTGTTGGGGGAACTTTTACTGGAGGGGAGTAGACCCCAATCCCTCTACCCCTCCCCCTCAACCCCAAATTCGTGTTTTTACTACTAATTTTAATGTAAGGCCAATTTTATTATCATAAGAAGGAAGACATACCACTTTGAATATGTTCGAATTCTGATTTTATTTGCTGAGATTCCACATTTTCTTCGCAACCAAAATCGATATCCACCTCAATTTTAATAACATCTGTTTCTAACATAACTTCTGAAGTGCACTGAAAGGAGTTACAATCTGGGTCTTGCTCTATTTTAATTTCAGTAGACATCTTGTTATTGAACACTGAGCTTACAATGGTTATATATAATCTATTTATTATTGTTTTATGGACATCTCCAAAGTCTTTTTGTAGATTTATAATTTAATCCTTTATTAATGAATGAATATTGTACCACAGATTAGGGAGAGATATGTATTGTACACAGACAGTCCTATATATTATAATGTACTTTGTGACACAGAGTACAGACCAATTAGAGTACTACGATATTGTACAATACTGTGCATTCCAACCAGTGTTGCCAGTGACAGAAAGTCAAATCACAAATGTAACATGAAACAGCTCAAAAAATAACATTTTCACGACAAAAGTAACATTTTCTTATTTTATTTGGAAAACGACACTAATACTATAATTTAAAATGTGACACTTTGTTAAACAAAAATTTAAAACGTATTCTGTCCCATTATTCACTAGCTTCGTAACAACCGTAATAATTTTTAATCAAATCATTGATTAATAATCCTAAACAAGAAAAACATATAACTAATAACGTGTAAGTTATATACCAACTAGAAATGTATTTCAATAGCTACAACTTACCAGTTATTTAACTAAATATAACTAATCAATTTATGATACTTAAACGACAATTATTAATACAAAAATGAACATCTTTTAGTTGAAAACACGTATTTGTTGTTGATTTATTGATTTCCTAAATAATAGTTACTTATTAAATTAAAATTATACATATAAATACAACGTAAGTACTGTAACTGTACACAAATCGATATACTGACAAGTACTATGAGCAAACACAAATCGATAAAGAATAAATCAAAAGTCCTAAAGTAACGTAAAAGGAACATTTCGAATCGTGTAACATGGAAGTAACATGAGAGGGTCAAAAGTAACGTAAAATGTTACAAAAATAACATTCTGGCAACGCTGATTCCAACATATACTTACTATTATAGTTCTAACAAGGAACTTATATACGATAACTGGAATTATTACAAAATAATATTTGACAATAAAAATGTACTTTATTTCGGTCTTAATAAAGTTGACATTTGTTTCTTAGATAACAGAGGGGAAAAACGTTCTAAGCAAGACAACGACACGAGTGGATGCTGTACCCAAGGAAGTTACATTCTACCCGGAATGCTTACACACGCTTCAAAATCGTTCCGAAGAGTACCACGACGTGAATGGAGTGTGACTCTTTCTACTAAATAAAGCGCCAATCGCCATATCTAAGTGTGGCCATGCGTAGTTTGCAAATTACTACTAAGTAATTCTACTAATTTGAGAAACAGTTTTTGCATTGCATAAGTAATTACGTAATAATTAAAATAAGCACATTTTGGAACTTACTATGTTAATTACAATACATTTTATGCTAATTTATTTATCGACATGTATGAATTAAAAGGATTTAACAATTACCGAATATGTAAAAATCTACCATCTAGATCGTTTTATTTACACTGGCAATTGCAAGAAAGGGACAACATCCACTCTTGTCGTTGTCTTGTTTAGAACGTTTTTTCCCTCTGTTACGTAAGAAACAAATGTCAACTTTACATATAACGAAATAAAGTACATTTTTATTTTTCAAATATTGCTTCGTAACAATTCCAGTTATAGTGTATAAGTTCCTTGGCTGTACCTTTCTTGCAATTGCCAGTGTAAATTAAACTTTCGGATGGTAGATTTTTACATATTCGGTAATCGTTAAATCCCTTTTATTTATACACGTCGATAGATACATTAGCATAAAATGTATTGTAATTAACATAGTGAGTTCCAAAATATACTTATTTTAATTATTACGTAATTACTTGCAAAAACTGTTTCAAATTTAAATTTAAAGAGGATAAAACTGTGGTTCTGGCATAGAACTATCACACTGCAGGATGGTAGGTGGTGCGTTCCCTTGGTCATCCAGAGTCGAGTTGGCCGCAAAGAACGAGCCCAAAAGATCGGATTTCTCCTTTGCTGTATGGGCCAGAGAGTCATCGTCTCTGTGCAAGGATGGAAATGAAGGCTGGGAGAAATTCCCTAAGACAGCCTTGGCGAGAGACCAGAACGCACGAATGCCCGAAGGAAAGCGAACTAATTTCTCACCAATTCTGCCAATGTGTTCCGCTTTTGCCTTAGCGATAGCTCTTTTGAAGAACCTCGAGGAAGAGTTGTACTCCTTTCGTAAAGCGCTAGTTTTTAAGCTCGTAAGCGGTACTGAGCTCGGTAGCAATCCTGCTTTCGGCGTAAAGCCGCTTTGCAGTGGCGACCAAACCAAGGATGAGACTTGCCACCGATGGGCACCGCAGAAAACGGAATGAAAAGTTCCATGCCCTGCAGCACCACATCAGCGACAGAATTAGCGACAGCATCCAGCGAGAAGCACAACCGCCCCCATGGGTAGGATGCAAAGAAAGACCGCATGCCGTCCCAATCTGCTGACCTATAGTGCCAAACGCGACGACAGCCTGCAAAAGGAGGCCGTGATGGGCGCGTGACCGGCACTTTGCTCCGGATCAGGCAGTGGTCCGACGCGCCAAGTGGAGCGTCCACCGATACCTGATAACGATCCGGGTGAGAGGTTAGCAGGATGTCCAACAGTGAAGGCGTATGGCCATCCATATCGGGAACTCGCGTAGGCGAGGTTACCAATTGTGTTAGACCATATGCCAAGGCAAAATCGTGAACAGACCTCCCCGCATGATCGGTGGTGCGAGAATATAGCCATTCGGCGTGGTGGGCATTAAAATCGCCCAAGATCACGATCTCTGCGGAGGGGGTCTGCTCTAACATGGAATCTACAGCCATTTGTAAGTGCTCGACGAGCCGGTCAACTTCATCATTCCCGCTATGGGACCTGTATAGTCACGCGTAGCTGCGTGGATGGTCTTCGCAAGCTACGCGTAACCAGAGGATAGATAGGTCCTGACCTTCAAGCCTGCCGAGGCACTGGTAACAGATATCTTCTCTGACGTATGCGCCCACACCAGCCCGCGGTACAAAGGAATGTTCCAGTTTGTACCCCGGGAAAGTGAAGTAAGAAGTATCAGCCGGAGAAGATATCTGTGTCTCGGTCAAGAAGAGCAAAGCTGGCTTCGCCGTCTCGAGATGGTAGTGGACGGCGTTCAGGTTGGAATGAAGCCCCCTGATGTTGCAAAAATCCACAGTAAGCGTGGTAGCGGGTGCCATGGCCTTCTTGCTCTGTTTGCCCCGGACAGGGTTGTCTATGAGCACAATTTTGTCCCCCCCCAAAAATACGCAGTGCAGCCTAAGCATCCCTGATCTGGCTTGAATCCAGAGCACGGACGGCCAGGGGGGGATTCTCCACTGCAGGCGTAAATGGTACCCCTCTGGGGTAGATTTTTTCAAATCGCGCATCCATAGTGTGTGTGTGTGGGGGGGGGGGGTAGGCCTCCGGGACTCTCACAAACCGAACGAAACGCAGCAGCAGAGCTGCTACTTTACGTAGGTGTCAAGTGAGAGAGTGGTCTCCCTCGGCGTGCCGGCCTATTCAGTTGCAAATGCAATATGGCACTACCACTAATTTGGTTGACTGACTGCACCGGTGTTAAATAATTTTTGTCACAAAAATTATCCGACCAGTGGGCGATGGGGTCGTCACATCCCTACGCCGGAAATGTTTGTTTGATCTTAGCCTATCCTTTGGGACGAAAGGAAAAAAAAATGTAACAAAAATGGCGGGTAAAATTAATTTTGTTTAAAATTGATTGTATTGTTACAATTTTTCCTAAGTTCTTTGATCTTGCGTAAAATTTTAAATTTTTTACTTTTTAGATATGGACGAAGATAATAGCTGACATAAATACAAATTATCTAAATGGCCCTGAATTTTACGAATTTGTGCACCAAGAAATTGAAAATGCAGTAGCCTACTTAAAAAAAAATATTGAAATCGCAACAAATTTACGAAGTAGGTATAATAATAATAATATCGCTGGACAAATTACACAAATCGATCTAAATAGTAAGCAAATTATTTGCTTGTTTATGGGTATGGCGTTTATAATATTTTACACGTCATTGGTATTAGTCAACAATACTAATACAAATTACAAAGGAATAGATATAATATTATGTCGATGGGTCCTATGTACATGGGCCAAACTAACAATTTGGCCATTTTGAGTTTTTTATGGAAAACGCAACCTATCGATATAATTAATCGTGTCAGCTATTAGAAAATAGAGATTTCTGCATAGAAACATGATTTTTTATTATTGTACAACGGCATATGTGACATGAATTCAAACGTACAAGGACCAAAGAGTAATGGTGTGACTGATATATTAGTATTCGCTAAGATATTAGTAATATTGAAAGGATTCGTGGATTAGTAATCAGGCGAACTGTAATATGCTAATATTTTATATTCGCCTAATCTCCGTAACGGCTATCCAATCTGAATTGGATAATATCATGTTCGGATTCACTAGATTGGCGCCCGTCGGATTCGTGAAAATATTTAAATATTTTCACGATACGCCGCGCCGTACGTACGAATGAAACAGACGTATTTTATTTACGCAGTATCAGTATCAGATCTTATTACTGTTGTTTTAAGTTCCAAATTACAGTGAAATATTAGTTAATACTGATATATTAGTTAAGATATTATAATATTTCAAAGTGAATATATTAGTATCACCTAATCTTGAGAAATATCGGTATTAACCAAAGTAGTTAGAGACTTATATGCGGAGACACGGCTGCCAACTCTACGTACTTTTGCGTAGTTCTACGTACTTTACCGACCGGCCACAGCTACCCGCGGCGCGACCTGCGACGAGAAATGCGGCGCGGTGAGTCGCGCGACCATCTGAGTATGCCACAGCTCGACTTGTTCAATCGGAACACCGCCGAACACAAGTCGATCGACTTGCTCGGTTAATAGTAGTTTATAAATATAAATTAAATTATTATAAAATAATTAAAATAAAAATTGATTAATATTAAAACTAATTTTTTATAAAAATAAATTTAAAATAAACTTATTTATATAATTTATAAAATTTATTTATAAAATTTATATAATTTTTTATAATTAATCTAATTTTATATAAATTTTTTTAATAGGCGTTTTTTAACAGGCGTTTTTTAGCAGGCGTTTTTTAGCAGGCGTTTTTTAGCAGGCGTTTTTTAGCAGGCGTTTTTTAGCAGGCGTTTTTTAACAGGCGTTTTTTAACAGGCGTTTTTATTAACAGGCGTTTTTAGCAGGCGTTATTTAACAGGCGTTATTTAACAGGCGTTATTTAACAGGCGTTATTTAACAGGCGTTATTTAACAGGCGTTTTTTAACAGGCGTTTTTTAACAGGCGTTTTTTAACAGGCGTTTTTTAACAGGCGTTTTTTAACAGGCGTTTTTTAACAGGCGTTTTTTAACAGGCGTTTTTAACAGGCGTTTTTAGCAGGCGTTTTTTAGCAGGCGTTTTTAACAGGCGTTTTTTAACAGGCGTTTTTTAACAGGCGTTTTTTAACAGGCGTTTTTTAACAGGCGTTTTTTAATAGGCGTTTTTAACAGGCGTTTTTTAACAGGCGTTTATTAACAGGCGTTTATTAACAGGCGTTTTTTAACAGGCGTTTTTAACAGGCGTTTTTTAACAGGCGTTTTTTAACAGGCGTTTTTAACAGGCGTTTTTAACAGGCGTTTTTTAACAGGCGTTTTTTAACAGGCGTTTTTAACAGGCGTTTTTAACAGGCGTTTTTTAACAGGCGTTTTTAACAGGCGTTTTTAACAGGCGTTTTTTAACAGGCGTTTTTTAACAGGCGTTTTTTAACAGGCGTTTTTTAACAGGCGTTTTTTAATAGGCGTTTTTTAACAGGCGTTTTTTAATAGGCGTTTTTTAACAGGCGTTTTTAACAGGCGTTTTTTAACAGGCGTTTTTTAACAGGCGTTTTTAACAGGCGTTTTTAACAGGCGTTTTTTAACAGGCGTTTTTTAACAGGCGTTTTTTAACAGGCGTTTTTTAACAGGCATTACGCGAACACCGTGGAACACGATCGCTCGAGTACTATAATTATAGTATTAAATTAAAAATAAATTTTAATTTGAATAATTAATTATTAATGTCCGTTGGGAGCTTCCACGTGTTCTCGTTAAACAGAGATGGATAAAATTTATTATTTATTATCCATCCATCCATCCATCATAATGCATACTTGAAATCCGCTTAGCTTGTAATATGTTGGAAATAAAAATAAAAAAAACATATCAGTGAAAGTATAAACCATTATTTTCTGTAACTTGATGTTTAAGCTGACTTTCCCACACCATGGCACAGGAAGCCATTTAAATGATTTGTTTTATACATACTAAAACTCGCACTTGCTTACAGGTCTAAAAATTGGTCGTGACTGAATCCGTAACTCGAATCCTTGTTAGGTCCCCTAACCACTTGACTATTGGGGCAGTATTTCAATTATTTAAATAAATACTGAAATGTCTAGCACAGCTTGGAACTACTGTTGAATTTGGATTAAACTCGAAAGTCTTACTAGTATGTAGATAAGAGGAATAAACTCACATTGTTAAAAACTCGTTTACCCCTGGGATAAACGAGTTTATTTTTTTTAACATTAAATCTCGAAAATGTGTAGTTGTTCGTCTATAATAATTTCACATATTTTTCATTTTTATGTTTTTACTAGCAACGGCGGCAGAAGTGGAAGTGGAAACAGCAGCCTTGTACCACGCAGAGCTATGGCACGATATAGAAGAGTTAAAATTTTTAGCTTCAAAATACGAAACATGAAAATGTAATAAAACAATTAAAACACATATGTACTTATACTTTTTGTTTAAATTTAATAGTCTGGTCGGTTTGCAATAAAATGCTTAAGGGCGGCTTGCATCAAAATGCTTAAATGCATTTAGTCCCTTAAACATGTTTAGCAAATGACAAAACGCCTTAAAAGCTGTTACCTTGAACGTATTTAGTTACTTAAAATGATTTAAGCATTTTGGTGCAAGCCGCCTTAAATCATTTTAAGTCACTAAATACGTTTAAAGCATTTAAGGCGTTTTGATATTTGCTAAACATGTTTAAGGGACTAAATGCATTTAAGCATTTTGGTGCAAGCCGCCCGAAAATAGATCTTTAAATTCAAATTTTGCAAGTCCAACATTTTTTTATGATATAGGTAGAAAAAAAATGAAATGGATACCCAAAAAAAGGAATTTTAAAGTTTCTTTAACTTTCGAGAAGGGGAGAAAACATGCGTTGTTTTGTGGGTGATTCTTTCAAAAAATGGTTTTCCGTGTGATTTCCATGGTATTTTTGAAATCACTAAATTAATGTAAATTACACAAACATTTCTAAAGTTTATGCAAATTTAAAGAACATACGAAAATTCGACACTTTTTTCCTAAAAATGTATAGAATATTAATGGGTCATGGAAATTACATTGAAAATACTACTACTAACATTATGGTTTAAGAGCCCACGACACAAAACCTAGTCCCATAAGACTACCGGATGGTATATACATAATTAGATTCGTCGTTAATTGGAGAATACGAAATGGCTATGCTGCAATGCGAAAAACCGAGTGGCGCTATTAAAAAAAAGAAAAAAGAATGAAAAAAAAAATCGATTTCTAGTACGATAAGACTACCGAATTTCGTTTGTTCCTCGATATAGGGGAGGGGTAGGACTATACGAAAATGCGGTGCTGCATGTCCCCATCCTGGCCCTTATAAGTGGCAGCAGCATTATAAGTGACGCCTTGTACCTAGGTATCTGGTACCATCGGACTATCGAACGATCCAAAGCTCATCTGAAAGGTCATCAGTTTCTGTGTAAGAAAAACCACTGCTGCATCTTCGAAACATACTTACTTGCTACGAAACAAACGAAGTGCCAGTTCTTCTGTTTCTTAAAGGACGCGAATCCAGGCCAGAAAAAAAGATATTTGAAGTTTTTAAACAAAAAATCATAATATTTTTCAATGAAAATTTCAGTGTCAAATTATTGTCTTAAGTCAAAAATACATTTTACGCGCCTCTCGTGCAACTGTGTGTGTGTCACTGATCCTGCTTTAATTGTATAAATATCAGCAAATTCATGAAAAAAATCTTGAAATTCCTAATAAAATATGGATGTGAAGGCGTAAAAAGAAAGACATCTTTATTATGTTCAATATATAGGTATAGGCGTTAGTTATGTCTTTGCATGTGCCAGTTTGCTATTTTGTATATAAAAAGCCTCTTTATCAAATTAAGGGCATAAACCTAATGCCAAAATTAAACTGGAGCAGACGCACTGCATATTTGTTTTAATTCTAAACGTAAGCAATTGATTTTGCAAAATATTTTCCATGTACTTCGGCTTAAAGAATTTTATTTCTCAAAAGGACATTGGTTCACTCAACTCAACAGCGAAATTTTAACAAAATTTACTATAGGTAGGTAGCCTAAACTACTATATGTAGGTAATTGTAGCAACTTGGGCTGCTTCGACGAAAGAAAGAAGTTGCGTGTAGGTATACAAGGTATAGTAGAGAGTGAAAATGACCAACCATATGAAAACGGTTGAAAAATCAAACAATATTACATAAAATATGCGATTTCATTCGTCTAAACATTCAGCGATCAGTAAAATTATTCGTATCTGACCCTGGCATAGGTATTCAATCAGTACCAATCGAAAGAAACCAGACGATTGCTGACAAAAACGAGTAGAAACGTTGATTTCATCTGTGCAACGGGCGACCTTCAATCGCTGCAGCAATCAACTTTTGTGGTATGTGTTATGTGTGAAAATATCGCACTTCGAGGTTTGAGCTTTGACGTGGTAGTTTAAATTCATGTCTAGATATGACGTACCATTAAAGTACCATTTTATAAACACTAAGAAAAAAATTAAAAAATACATGTATTAGAATTTTATTACTTTACTTTGGCGTGGTAAATTTAATTCATTTTCATTCACTCCATTTTAATACAATATTAATCTATTAATACACTTGTACTTTTTAACTTCCTGCTACGTATGTGGATAAGGAAGTTACTGATTTGGTTCCGATTTTCAACAATCGAATTTTCACCAGATGTCCGCGTTTTAGAGGTCCTAGGAACCTTTTTCGACTATTTTCGCGATGACGTCAGTGTGTCTGTATGTATGAATGTGTGTGTGTGTGTGTGTGTGTTCGTGTCTGTGTGTATGTATGTCTGTATGTTAACATTAATTCTAGTTCAGTATATTTATGTACTATTCAATTTTTACCTCTTATGTTTAATGTATAGTTTTATGTTCATCGGTAATTAATAATTATAAATTAGTATACAAATATTACTAGACATGTCAAAAGCTTATGACAAAGTAAAGTTCGATATATTATTTTTTAGCTGTTAGCTTTTTAGCTGTATGACGTAGAGATTAGAGGTGTACCTTTGCAATGGTTTACATCATATCTGTACAATCGTAAGCAGCTCGTAGAAGTGGAAAATTATGACTTTAATACCGAGAAAATTAGTATGGTACGATCAGAAATTATATATACCGAAAACTCCATCCCCCAGGGAAGCGTCCTCGGATGTATATTATTCCTATTATATATTAATGACCTTCCTAAAATATTAAATAATTATTGTGTATGACATTTCTATCTTGACATCTTATAATAATAATAATATTACTGAATTTTTTTTGACATCTTTAATAATAATAGTTAATTGGATGAATGACCATAATCTCATAAATTTTTCAAAAACTAAATTAATGCAATTCAGACCTTATCAAAAAAAGACTCTTGACATAAATTTTAAATATAAAAATACCACAATAGAATGTGTAAATACATTTACGTTGCTAGGCTTAGATATAGAAACTAATATAAGTTGGAAAAATCATGTATCTAAATTAAAAACCAAATTATCAAGCTTTACATATGCACTGAGGGAACTCCGAAAAGCGACCGACCAACATACAGCCTTATCTGTTTACTACGCCTATGCCTATTCGTGGTTAACATACGGCATTATACTATGGGGCAATAGTGTAAACGCAACGGATCTTTTTATATCCCAAAAAAAGTGCATCCGCATTCTTGTTAATATTAAAGAACCAGAAAGCTGTAAACCGTATTTCAAAAAATTAAAAATATTAACGTTTCCTTCAATTTATATATTCGAAATACTAAAATTTGTTAAAAAATATCCCCAGTTCTTTAAAAAACAAACTGAATACCCACGAAAATTTACAACAAGATTCAAACCAACTTACCAATCTCGTACCTTAAAATGCACAGCTCGGAGCCAAACGTTATGGCTGTAAAAATATTTAATAAATTACCCGAAAAATTTAAATCAGAAGAAAATTGTAAAATTTTTCTACGCGATGTTAAGAACCTACTGATAAATAAATGTTACTACACCTTAAGCGAATTTTTGAATGATAAATTTTAATAAGAAACAAATTTTATTCAGAAAAGTGAATCAGTCCGCCTCCGCATTTCTACACCCTATCAGGATACAGATGTTGTTTCTAGAATGTATACTTAACACCTATAAATGTATAACATATGACGCAATAAAGTATTGAGTATAAACTTGAATGCCATCAACAAATGGCGGAAATTGTATCTTGTTTTTAATATTATACCATCCATAATAACTAAAATATTCTATGCTGTGTAACATATAAATAAAATGGGACATCAGTGTGGATATTTTGCAAAAGGGAATCACAAACGAAATTTAAAATAATGAGACCGAGATATTTTAATTCAGATTTATACTTTCATAAACGCATTTAAATCCATTTATTAAAACCAATAAACTGTATCAATTTTCATTTGGAATTATTATTATTGTAAAAATTATTTAATTGAGAATGACACCAACTACTAAATAGTCAGTTAATTATATACCAAACATATATCGATGACAATTTCTTGAATTCAGAGCAAAAAGATGCATTTATGTGCATTCCAGGGCATACGGATGAGTAACACGAAAAATGGTACATGAAATAAATTGTGATCATGGCAGAAAAAATTAGTTACTTAGTTCAAAAAATCTCGTATATAAAACAAAAAGAATATTAAAATTATTACAACGAAGTAAGTTGTCTTACCCATCCGAATATGTAGTTCAATGTTTTGGCTTTAATATTAGAATCACAAATGAATATTTTGAGCATTCTATTTATGTTATTAAATAACACAAGACGTGAAATTAAACAAATTTAAATATTTTTCGAATATTCATTTGTTTTTGTGACCTACGAATTGCACAAAGTTATTGTACTCGAAAAATGTTTGACTTTTATTTTGAATTGGTGCAATGTAATAAATAAAAAATTACAAGAGACTTATATTGTACGAATCGAAATCATGAGCATAATGTTAGTGCAAATTTAAAAATTTCACCAGATCCCATCAAATCCAGTCCATTCACATCAGGTCTCACCAATCCGACTAGACCCCACCTAAACCCATCAATCTCACAAGTTTCTGCATAATCGATCTCATTCGACCCCACCAAATCCAACTAATATCAGATCATATATCAACCAATTCCTTTTAATCCAACTTATCCTCAATCACCCTTTATTATTCAGTCTAACCCGACTAAACCACTTTCCTACTTACCACCTATCCGATCGTTTTCGATTTCACCACAGCCCCGCCTAATTCTAAATTATCACACCAGATCCCGCCTAATCCCATCCGATCCAATTAAAACCCACACATTTCCTTTTTATTTTAATGCTATTTATGTTTTTCAGTTCCATCCGCAAGTTGAAAATAGGTCATTTTTATTTTTTCATTGTTTAAAAAATAATAAAAAAATCGTATTTAAAATTGTTGTTTTATTTACGTGATTATCCATTAAAAATAAATAAAAACTGAAATAAGTAAAAGAGCGATGTGGGTATACGGTCGAACCTACGCTTCTGGCTGTATGAATGTTAATCGTTTGCCTTACCTACAATATCAACCGAGAAAAACAAGTTAAAAACTAACATTTTCCTTCGAACTTTGCATACGGTTTAAACCAAATATTCCCCAGATGGCGGTCTGTACGTAGTACTCTAATTGGTCTGTGTGTCAAGAGCACAACAATCACGTGCTCTCAGTACCAAAACCAACTCAGAATTGAATGTTTATCAAATGTTTATGGAGGAAGGTTAAATGCTATACAATATCATGCTACGATCAAAAGGATCGGAGTATCAATGAAAAATGTGGACTAAACGGGATTTTTTTTTTCCTTTTGCGAACTTTCCTGGCGTGCGCTGCATTAACGGTTAAAGTTACACAAAAATCATGCATGACCGAATTGTTCATCTTAAAAAAGATTAAAGAAAAGTCCGTGATAGTGTTCATCTATCTATTAAGGTTCACATTTTATGACTCTTTTTATGGTAATCAAAATTCTTCTAAAATTTCCGCCGCCGCGCCGCCTTTTCAAATCGAGATTTATCATAATTTTTGTATGGAACATCCCATATCATTAGAATCGTATTAAATTCAGCTATTTGAATCTCTAAATAAAATGTGCAATTTTTATTCAGAGTATCTTCAAGCAATGCTTAAAATTGAAAATATGAATTCATTTCACTTTCCTTGTACATAAATATTTGTATTTTACTAAAACAGCAATTATACGACCACATTTTCCCCGTATTGGTTCCGGGCTCCTTTGAAGAATAGACCAACTGCCGTTCTGCCAGGCACGTCGTAAAAGGCGACCGATTGGCTATGCTAGTCACTACCATCGTGGCTACTAGATGGTAGAGTTCTGCATTGTCTCGCCCGGGTCTGGTACCACCGCCTTGCCTATTTCTGTCGCAATAGCGTCAGTGCTTGTCACTGTCGTGTTCCGATTTGGAGGGTAAGGTAGCTGGTAAACTTATGCATGTGGCATTAGACCTCGCCACAAGATAGCAACGCACCATTAAGACCTTTGGTGTCTATAGGCGATGGTTGACTCTTTCCATCAGGAGACCCATCAGCTTGTTTGCTATCTTATGATACAAAAAAAACATAATTATTTTATTTACATTATTTAACTAGCAAAAAGCAGAGCTTTGTAAGGGCTCGCTAAGTTATATTACCTAGTAATATTCTTAGGAAAGTATTTTTACGCGAATTACATCTTTTAATGTATGGACTTTATTTATAATTACTAACCTAAAAAACTAACCTAAAAAATCCAGCGTATTTTCACCCAAATATTATATTCGCATCAAAGACGTCGTCAGGCTTTGTATCTAGGGAGGCGCAGAAAAATAAAACCAAAATAAAAAAATAACATGTTTCTAAGATACATTTTTTAGTACTTGTGTATAAGAAAAATTCTTTAAAATTTTCTTGATTTATTAGAAACACGATTTAATATAATTATCAATGTTATCTACACACCCTTGTGGAAAAAATTTCTCGGATAAAAGTAGGTAAATAACTTACAAAGTGAAAGTAACAGTTTATGAATGTTTATTTTTATTTAAAAAGTCGAAAAAAGTCTTACAAAGTCGGAAAAACTCGGAGTAATTCCAAAATTTCGGACTCTTCCAGAAGAGTTATTCAGTGTTAATAAATCTTGCAACGTTTATGGGTACTAAAAGAAATATATTAAAAGTTATTAATACTACGAAAGTGTAATAAAGGGGAAAAAAATATAACTAATACTTACCCGGTTTTCCGTTTAAGAATTTGAAACTTTCTTCTTTGTTTAAAAAAAGGTTACCGTTACTGTCGATCAATATTATAAACTTTGTTTCTTCAATTTTTGATAATTATTATTAAAATCTATTATATCACAACGTTATTTGCCAATTTTTATTTTATTGTACTTTTATTACATAAATATATTTATAAATTAAGTAAAATATAATAAATATATTTATAAATTGAGTCAGTGTTGCCAGAGAAAAAGTCAATCTTTCGTCCTTAAAGCCTCCTCTACACTACTCGCGAAGTTCCTCGGCGAAGTACTCGGTCGAAGTTGACTGAAGTCCGCGGTGCTACACTTCACACTCGTTCAACTTCGCGAGGAGCGCATTCGTGTAGCGTTACCGGTACCCTGCGGACGTTTATTATAATGGACGCTCAAGTAGCAGCTGCCGTAGCAATGTGCTCTCTAGCGTATTATAACTACGTGCATACTTATCTCACGAAGAAGACTAAAAAGAAAAGAAGATGGTGGATGATCGCAATGCATCGGAACAGAACTAGGTAGGTAATATTTATTTAAATAATTAGGATTTCTAATAAGTTAAAGTACATTACATGGCAAGTTAATTAACTGTATTTTTTTTTACAGACGTACTATGGAACAACAATTTCTTGAACTCATACAAGAACCATCAGGAGAATTTGAAAATTTCCACCGAATGTCATTGGACGATTTTAATTTATTACTTTCTAAAGTCGAACCCTTAATCGCTAAACGAGACACTCATTTAAGAGAAGCTATACCTGCTAAGATTCGATTATCAATCACCTTGAGGTTTTTGGCAAGTGGTGACAGCTATAGATCTATGCACTATTTACTTAAAATTTCAAGCCAGTTGATTTCAAAAATTGTAGTCGAAGTCTGTGAAGCTTTGAACGAGGAACTCAAGGATGAAATAAAGGTAAAATTTTAATATTTATGACATATATTTATTAAAAGTTTAGGTATGTACAATTACAAAAATATCAGTGAGAATAAGAATAAGAATAATTTCATACATTACGAGTCATTATATGCCTGATATATTAAATCACTCTGATGTATATAATCTTCTGGACAATCAGATTGAGTTTGGGTCTCTGGTACATATATGCAAAATATATTGAACATCGTTAGATTGATCTGATTGAGGCTGCTTATAGCGTTGATAAACTGATTGACTTTGGGTGTCTGGTGCAATAATTTCATCACTTATAACACGTATCTTTGAAGAGCGTTGATGAGCAGTGATTTCGCTTGGTTGTTGGAAGTATGTCGGTTGACATTCACTGGACTCATTAGATAATGTTATATATGTATCAGGTGGCTCTGAAAACGATGAGTGTGGTCTAGGAGATAATGT
This sequence comes from Apodemia mormo, assembly GCA_036924255.1. Classification (NCBI taxonomy): domain Eukaryota; kingdom Metazoa; phylum Arthropoda; class Insecta; order Lepidoptera; family Riodinidae; genus Apodemia; species Apodemia mormo. The sequence continues at coordinate 6,763,745 of JAUPFN010000028.1, forward strand.
TGTAACATTATAATGAACTGCATTATTCGCAGATAAAGGACGCTTTCTAGAAGATAGTGATGTAGTTAACGGACTATAATATGGCGTAGACTTAGGTGTAGAAGTACGAAACGATTCACCTGATGGAGATCTTTCAAAACGTGATTTCCGAAATAGAGCATGTATATCGAACATTATATCGTCCCTTTCATGTTCAGGTAACCTCTTCAGTTTTTTGGCAATTAGTTTGCCGAATACGTCGCACTCGTCCTCAACTGCGCTGCTATCCTTTGAAGGATTATTTATCACTTTATTTAAGTTATTGAAGGCTTCTGTCATCTGCCTACTGGCAACTTGCAATTCCGGTGGGTTGTCACGCCGTCGGATGGTGTGTCTATTTTTTGGGGGCTCTGGTTCTTTTGGAGTTGGAGAAGCAATTGGTACATCCTCTGAAGCGTTGGTTGATTCTTCCTGAATCGAATCAGTTCCATGATCCTGAAATAAAAATAGCAAAGGTTTAAATGTATATATCACGACCTATTTAATAATAAATCTTTATTTAATCCAATCCAAATTTGTGAGTGTATATGGGTTCTGTATACTATATGCATTTGAGTGCGCGTATATGCAGGAGTACTGTATGTGTATGTAGGAGTGTGAGTGTATGTCTCTGTATTTTATGAAAAATACATGAGTGCTACAATTAATCGGCTTTTTAATTATTTATATACAATTTGAGTGTCAGCTTTTAATGAAATTGACCGTGTCTTTTTACATATTATTTGATGATAATATTTTTTATATAATATACTTTTTATTTACAGATGCCGTGCAATGAGCAGCAGTGGTTGGAAGTTGAAAACGGATTCAAGGAGAATTTTCCACATGCCCTTGGCGCAATGGATGGAAAGCATATTGTTATACAATGTCCGGTTAACTCTGGTTCTGAGTACTTTAATTATAAAAAGACGTTTAGTTTAGTACTTTTAGCTTTAGTCGACAGTAACTATAACATTATGTATGCTGACATTGGTAGTCAAGGTAGGATCAGTGATGGAGGTGTACTTAAAAATTCTTCGTTATGGCAAAAAATTGCATCTAACGGGCTTAATCTTCCTAAGCCAAGTCCATTATCCGGAACGGATCATGTCGAAATTCCCTACGTTTTTTTGACAGATGGAGCATTTGCTTTACATAATAATATAATGAAACCATATCCTGGCAACCATGATATCAATTCACCGAAAAGGATTTTCAATATGCGCTTGTCAAAATCTCGAGTAGTAGTTGAGAATGTGTTTGGTATTTTAGCATCCAGGTTTAGAATATTCAGAAAGCCAATTGATTTGGATATTCATAATATCCCAATTACTACAATGACATGTCTCTTATTGCATAACTTTCTCAGAAAAAGTAATAAATCATCCCTTATATATATGCCTCCTGGTACTGTAGATATGTATGATGATAATGGAGTTTTAATTCAACCCGGGTCTTGGCGGGCAGACTTTGATAATAACTGTGCTTTGAGAGATATTACACAAGTACCACGCAGATCACCATTATCTGCCGTTCAAATAAGGGATTACTTTACAAATTATTTTCAATGTTTATAAATAAACACAACGAATGTAGGGTCATTTCGCCTGTTCGTTACCACATTAACTACATACTTTTTATATTAAAACTAATGCAGAGACATTATTATGTTCTCCTTAAAGCAAGCAACTGCACTAAATGGACGCAAACTGGCGAATCGACCTTACTGTAATCTGTACTTTAGTAATAATAAAACAAGTTATTGATAATAAAAAACTTACCGTGGTTATTGTTTGTTTACATTTATACACGGACCCCAAAAAGCTGTTCATGAAATCAAAGGCGAACCAAACTGGACGATAAACATCATCTGCGCCGGCACCACTTTTTAAGGAAGCTTCCATTTTTCTGTAGTAGCCCCTGTATGTCGCAAAAAGTGAATCCTTTTTTTTCTTCAATTCTTCAACTGGTATTTCCAAAACGTCCCGAATACGCACCCAAGCATCATTTACTTTTTTCTTGTCCTTATGACCTTTCCCACTGGGGTCCCAAATAAAAGGCTCTGCTTGAAGTGTTTCAAGGAACAACATAGTTTGCTCCTGTGACCACTGTATGCCGCTCATAATAGAGTCTCACACGCACATCAACGAAAAAATCTATTAAACACACGTGCGTTCACAACGGCGTCTTGACGCGTACTGAAGTCGGCCGAGTAGTGTATAGAGGTACTAAGAGCATGTGTCAGAGGCCTAGTAGCATATCAAAGCAGTCAAGAATAACGACGTTAATAAGTCGGCGATTGCTAAACATCTACAGCTGTAGTCGGGCCGTAATCACTGGATGGAATTTCATAGGCCACGCGTATTTTCGACAGAACGCCATATTACATTCCACGGCTAGTGAAAGAAGCCATTGAAATCAAAAAACATCCAAATTTCAACCGGGAAGACGCACGTAGTACGTCCTTGATAAGTTTTCTTGGCACGTATTGATTTTTGAAAAGCTGTATATTTTGGAAACGATGATCGATTTGATCTTTCAAATGGCATTCAACTCAATTTAAATATTGCTTTAGCTAAAAAATCGGTAGGTTCAAAAATTTCGAAGCAATGTCAAAAAAACATTTTCGTCTATGATAGATCCCAAACAAATTTACCGATTTTTATCCAATTAACGGTACTTGGCGCAGTTTTTAAAGGAGAAACGATGATAAGATTTTGAAGTCAATCGGTATATTAGCCTGAAAGTTATTTCCAAAATATTAAGTAACTTTGCTAAAGAAAACGTAATTTTAATATTTGAAAAGTTGTAACCTTTGAAAATAAGGTTCGGTTTTGATTTTTAAAAGGGCATTCGACGTAATTTTTATAGTATTAAAATATCGTAGAATACCAAAAAATAATTGGTTGAAATATTTCGAAGTTATGTCGAAAAAACACTTTTTTCAAAATTTTCGTCAACGATTACTTCCAAACGAATAAACTGATTTTGAGGCAATTTATGCATTAGATGTATTTTTTTGAGGAATAGTTTTTGTACTCAATCGGTACATTAATCTGGAAGTTATTAAAAAAAAATTGTTTCGTCACAATTTGTTTAGGGTATTTTCAAAATTTCTCAAAATCTCTTAGGCCCATTTGGTACAAAATTTCGGGAAGTATAAGTTGAGCGGAATCCAATCGAATGCCACCAACCGCGTTTCAATCGGTCCAGGCGTTCAAAACTTATGAGTTGTTGACACACACACACACACTCACACACACACATACATACAGACATACTGACGTCATCGCAAAAATAGTCGAAAATGGTTCCTAAGCCCACAAAACGCGGACATATGGTGAAAACTCCATTTTTGAAAATCGGAGCAAAATCAGTAACCTTCCTATCTACATACGTAGTGGGAAGTTAAAAATTACAAGTGTTTTAATAGATTAATATTGTATTAAACTGGAGTGAATGAAAATGAATTAAACAAAGTAAAACTACCACGCCAAAGCTTAAACCTAAAAGTGCGATATTTTTTTAGTAAAATGTACCACTAAAGGGCACAGATCGTCGCCTAGTGTAGCTTTGTAGCATTTTTACTCGTTATTTGACCCTCCCGTTGGTCGAGTGGTTAGCGACCCTGACTACGCAATCAACGGGGCTCGGGTTCGATCCCCGACGGGGACAAGCATTTGTGTGATGAGCGTAAATGTTTGTATTTCTGGGTTTAGGTGTTTATTATATATATTCTGGTATTTATATATTATGTATTTCTATGTATTAGTATCGTTGACTAACACCCATAACACAAGCAAATATTTGCTTACTTTGGGGTTAGATCAGTAAGTGTAGTTTGTCCCGTGAATATTTATTTATTATTATTATTTATTTATTTATTTATTTAATACTTTATTGTACACAATAGAACAACACACAAAATTACAGCAAGCAGTATTTTTAAAAAGGTACAAAAGGTGAGCTTATCTCTAAAAAAGAGATTTCTTACAGCCAACCCGGTAAAGTGAAATACTTGACCATTAATATAAGTCGAAGTGTACAATATACTAAAAATATTTAAACACATCTATTAATGAAACCTAAAGTACTTCAGCAATATAAAGACAGGCACTTAAATTATTTACAGCGTTAGGTATCTACTAGAAATTAAAACAAAAAATATATATATATAACTACTGTGAAACATTAAATGATATTAACCTCTTGAGATGAGTACGTGTTGCTCAAAAAAAATACGAACTCGTAAGATCCATTTAAAAATAAGAAAAAAAAAACAAATTACAAATTATATTAATGTGGAATAGACAAATAATGATTCCTTAGATTGTGTTTAAAAGAATTTATAGATTGACTCATGCGAACTTGAAGTGGTAATGAATTCCAAAGCCTTATTGCCTGAATCGTAAAAGAGTTAGAGAAAAAACTGGAATTATGAGATGGAAAACGGAGAAGATTGCTGACATTAGTCCTACAAGTAGAATCAGGAGGGTGTAAATAGTTAAACGAATCACGTAGATAAGCGGGAGAAGAAGGGTTAAATAAAATGTTATAGAGTAAGCAAAGGATATGAGTGTTCCTACGCAAACGTATCGGAAGCCACTTAAGTTGGGTTCTAAACTTGGATATGTGGTCAAACTTTCGAAGACCAAATATATAACGAATACAGGTGTTTTGTAGCCTTTCGAGCTTATCTACAAGCACTTCCGTAGCATCCAAGAAACATGAATCAGCATAATCTATTATCGGTAAAATAAGCGTTTGCATCAAGGAAATTTTAGTTTTTAGGGGTAGAAAATTTTGGAGGCGCTTTAAAGAGTGAAGTGCGTAGTGTACTCTTTTACTGATCTGATTTATATGTAAATCCCAAGATAAATCCGCAGCTATAGTAACCCCTAGATATTTAACAGAAGAAGCAAATGGAATTGGGGTCCCAAGGTAAACTACTGGTGGAATATGTAAATCTGAAAGCACTTTGCACATATACCGGCTACCAACTATTATAGCCTGGGATTTCTGTGCATTCAGCTGTAAGCCAAAGGCCTTGGCCCAAGCAGCAATTTTGCTAAGGTCATTATTAATTAGGTTTATAGTGTTAGCTACATCCATGATACAAGAGCGACGATAAATTTGGAGGTCATCTGCGTATAAATGAAAGTTAGATGAAATAATCTCAGTTATCTTATTAATGAAAACAGAAATTTTTTTATAATAGATGGCGTTAGCAGTAATAAAATTCTAATACAAAATGTATTTTCTATTTTTTTAATGTTTATGAAATAGCATTTTAATGGTAGATAATATATCTAGACATGAATTTAAACCACCACGTCAAAGCCCAAACCTTAAAGTGGGATACTTTTTCAGGAAAATGTACCACAAAAGTGCATAGAAAGTCGCCTAGTGTAGGGCTCGCTTCGCTCGCCATAATTATACTGGCTGTTGCCCAAGACTTCGTCCGCGCGGACTTCGTTTACTCCGCACAGCACCTCCCCCGTAGGTGACAGCTTGATAATATGTAGCCTATATGTTGACCCGACCTGTTAGTAATAGTCATGCAAAATTTGAAATAAATCCATGTAGTACTTTTTGAGTTTACCCCGGACATAGGAGTAGTGTAGAGGAGGCTTTAAGGACGAAAGATTGACTTTTTCTCTGGCAACACTGACTCAACCTGTCAAAAGCTAATTAGATCATCTGTTGTAATTTTTACTTAATTTTTGTGATATAATAGATTTTAATAATAATTATCAAAAATTGAAGAAACAAAGTTTATAATATTGATCGACAGTAACGCTAACCTTTTTTTAAACAAAGAAGAAAGTTTCAAATTCTTAAACGGAAAACCGGGTAAGTATTAGTTATATTTTTTTCCCCTTTATTACACTTTCGTAGTATTAATAACTTTTAATATATTTCTTTTAGTACCCATAAACGTTGCAAGATTTATTAACACTGAATAACTCTTCTGGAAGAGTCCGAAATTTTGGAATTACTCCGAGTTTTTCCGACTTTGTAAGACTTTTTTCGACTTTTTAAATAAAAATAAACATTCATAAACTGTTACTTTCACTTTGTAAGTTATTTACCTACTTTTATCCGAGAAATTTTTTCCACAAGGGCAGAACAATTATAAAGGTTACCTACATATTTTACACCATATTTTCTGGTCTACCTATAATATAGTACCTACCTATAATGTGTAGCAACTCAAGATCTATCTTGCGCCACCTCTTCGCTCTTGAAGTCTAATATTGATAGAAATCAATTTTTATTTATGGTAACTTTCTTGTAAAAGAGTTTTCTAGGAAAAATGAGTTTTAAAAATAAAAGTTGATCTTATAAAGTACCCAGTCGGTGATAAACTGGTCACCTATCACACATTAGGTTCAATTTTTCAGGAAGTATAAGTTGAGCGGAATCCAATCGAATGCCATCAACCGTGTTTCGATCGGTCCAGGCGTTCAAAACTTATGAGTTGTGACACACACACACACACACACACACATACATAGAGACATACTGACGTCATCGCGAAAATAGTTGAAAATGGTTCCTAAGACCACAAAACGTGGACATCTGGTAAAAACTCCATTTTTGAAAATCGGAGCAAAATCAGTAACCTCCCTAATTACATAACGTAGTGGGAAGTTAAAAAGTACAAGTGTTTATTAGATTAATATTGTATTAAAATAGAGTGAATGAAAATGAATTAAATGAAATAAAACTACCACGCCAAAGCTTAAACCTAAAAGTGCAATATTTTTTTAGTAAAATGTATCACTAAAGGGCACAGATCATCGCCTAGTGTAGCTTTGTAGCATTTTAACTCGTTAGTTTCATAATAGATGGCGTTAGCAGTATTAAAATTCGAATACAAAATGTATCTTCTATTTTTTTAATGTTTATGAAATAACATTTTAATGGTAAATAACATATCTAGACATGAATTTAAACCACCACGTCAAAGCTCAAACCTAAATGTGCGATACTTTTTTAGTAAAATGTACCACAAAAGTGCATAGAAAGTCGCCTAGTGTAGGCGTATAAATATAATAAAAAATAAACTCATTATTATCGTCAAACCGGTGCAGGTTCGTTCGTCGAATCGCTTAGTCATACTTGTCTACTCAATCGGTCAGTTTTGGTTACGGGCGCAAATATTATATTAATTTGTTTTTGTGGAATAAATTGAGAGAAAACACTGGTTTTGCATTTAATAATAAATATCAATTGTTTTAATTAAATTTTACGCTATTAATCTGGCAGTTAATAGTGTAAAATTTCATCAAAAATAAGTCCGAAACAAAATGAAACTAAGAAGTCAGTTGTTCATAATTATATTTTGCACACAAAACCGTCTCAATACCCTCACAATCTATCATAAATACTTTAAATAATAAAAATCCTTGCCTTTTCATCTTATACAATCACTAAAACGTAAAATACACTTTAAAATAATCGCACCACCACATCCGATACTTCGTAAAAACGTAATGGCTGACACGCATTTGGTGTTATAAATTTCTCGGAATCGATATTCTGAAACACTATTGGATATGCATACTATTTTATCATCCTTGTTTTATGCAGTATCTATTTGCATAAGTTAAAAAAGGATGACATAATTCTGTCAGCTCAAAAATAATAAACAACAAATACTGACGTCAGAGCCGAAGATTGTGGGCTCTTGCCACTTGCCTGCCACTTGCCACACCCAGATTCTGGGCAGCTGCTACCTGAGAGGAGATATCACATTTTTAAAATATAATATTATTGTCAAGCACCGCGCAAGATGTGCGTGCGTGGGGAGAATGCGTGGTAGCGAGGTCAGACGGTAGCCTGCTCTGCGAGATAGCACACCGCATATAGTCGAAGTAGAAAACAAAGACTACCAGCCGATGTGTCAAACCGGCTAGAAATAGTAGTGTTGACGAAATTAATGACAGAACACTGAGTAAACTTCCAGATTTTTTTAAATTTTTTTTTCCAGTAGATAGCATAAACTATACATAGATTGACACCCCAGTAGTGTAACCCAACTTTCCTTCATTACTTATGTTCCCGTTCCATTTTTTACTATATTTTCAGTCTTACTGATCATGATCACAGTGGCATGACCATATAATAGGTTTTGTTATACTCTTACCGTAGGTATTAAAAAAAATAATTAAACTTCAAATGAATGTACCTACAAGCATAGCAGACATAGGTACAAAATATCCTGGTTTTAATTAAAATTGTAGGTATGATTGTTTGTTTCAATAGTTTTCAAGTGGTTCGTGGATTAATTAAAGAAAGTTACAGTTCCTCTTCAATGGAGTTATAGGTCCCTACGACCCACTTCCTGTAATGTGACGCAGACGAATGAATAATTTATCAACATTATAAAACGTTTACGAAACATGCGCGAACCGCGACAGAACAATATTTTTTAAGTATAACTAAATGGCTTTTTAATCTGCATTTTCGGATAAATATTTTTACAAAAGTAATAAGAAAATTATTTTTCTTTAGTGTGAATATATTTATGACGACGCAAATAACTAGAGTCTGAGAAACCCTTGTTGCAGACATCACACACGTAAGGTTTTATAGCACTGTGGATATTAAAATGAATCCTTAAATGGACCTTTCGACTGAACGTTTTTTCACAATAGTCGCAAGAAAATATCTTCTTTCTAGTGTGAGTAGATAGATGCTGACGTAAATGGCCGGCTCGTAAGAAACACTTATTGCAGACATCACACACATAAGGTCTTACTGCATAGTGTACATCATTTAAATGTCTTTGCAAATGGCTCTTCCGACTGAACGTTTTTTTACAGATGTCGCAAGAAAATATCTTCTCTCCGGTGTGAATATATTGATGTTGACGTAAATGACTTGATTGTGAGAAACCCTTATTGCAGACATCACACACATAAGGTTTTATTTTTTTGTGTACATTTAAATGGTTCCTTAAAATGAATTTAGAAGTAAACGTTTTTTTACAGAAGCCACAAGAAAATGGCTTCTCTCCAGTGTGAATATATTGATGTCGACGTAAACTTCCTGACTGTGAGAAACACTTATCGCAGACATCACATACATAAGGTTTCATTGCATAGTGTACATTATTTAAATGTGTTTGTAAGTCGCTTTTTTGACTGAACGTTTTTCTGCACAAGTCACAAATAAACAGTTTCTCTCCGGTGTGAGTATGCTCATGACGACGTAATACACTTGATTGTGAGAAACCTCTGTCGCAGACATTACACACATAAGGTTTTATCGCCTTATTGTGGATAAATTTATGTTCACGCAATTCACTCGGGTATTTGAAACCTTTGTTACAGACATTACATACGTATGGTTTCATAATTCTGTGAGCATGTAAATGCCTCATTAATATATTTTTTTGACGAAACGTTTTTTTACAAAAATTACACCTTAATGAACGATCACCATTTCTCTTATCTCTTTTAGGCCCAGATTTATCATTAGCTTTTATTTGAGACTCTATTGGTTTCGTTAGTGCAGCGACAGGGTTTATTGGAGCTGTTATTTTAGTTTTCACACCCGAGACTTCATCTACGCCTTCTTCCTCCTCGTCGTGGTATCTCGTGAACCGACCTATAAATAAAATATTTCATTATTTTAATAGTATAGCAGTACCGGACTCGGCATTGAAGCATGGGATATTAGGTTTAAAACCCAGGTCAGGCAAGTCAGTCAGTCAGTGCGTGTGTGCGTGCGCGCGTGTGTGGGTGCGTGTGTGTGCGTGCATGTGTACGTGCTTGCCAGTGTTTTGTGTGCGTCTGATTTGTCTTAGTGCGGGCGTGCGGTCGTGCGTGTGTGTGCATGTATGTGCGTGTGTGTGTAAAAAACAAAAATCACAAGAAAGCTGTATATATATATATATATATATATATATATATATATATATATATAATATATATGGCAATAGTACCAGACCCGGGCACAATATATAATAGGACAGAACGGTCACTCCAGTGATCTCGAAGAAAGCCGCTCATTTAATGGCCTACATAATTTTTAACGCACCTGGTATCTACATTCGGATTTGCACCGCACTATTTCGCTCACAAAGGCGAATTTCATTTGTGTTCAAAATGTACCAACACGACAGCTCAAGCGTTAGCGTTGTTTGTACACGCAAAGTAAAATACCGGCCGGCTGCCGCGCCGCCCGCCGCCGACGCGTTGTTGCCGCACTTACGTGTAATTGTGATCAACTTTTTATAATAATTAATGTTAATCCTTAAGATAGGGAAATATATTTGACCGCCCCGTTGGTCGAGTGGTTAGCGACATTTGTGTGATGAGCATAAATTTATGTATTCCCGGGTTTGGGTGTTTATTAAATATATTCTACTATATATATATATATATATATATATATATATATATATATATATATATATATATATATATATATATATATATATATATATATATATATATATATATACATATATATATATATATATATATATATATATTCTCGTGAATATTATTATTATTACATATTATATGCTTAATTTAAATATAGAAAGGGTTACAATTTCAAAAAAAAGTCTGCTGAGCCGTGGGGTGGACCATCACGAAACGGTTGTTTAGGCTAGATATTTTACTTAACGGACGCTTCTCGCCTAATCTGATTAGCATATGGTTGCACACATGATAGCCAAACGGCAAGTATTGGATCCCTTAATCACAAGGGAGGGCGAGATATCACTTACCAGAAGACGCAGGAAAAAGATAACCGAGCTTACCTTCTTTTATGTCGGCAATGGAGAAATAAAATATTTCCTTGGATTGAATTGAACTATAATATGGAATTTTAATTTACACATGGAAGTTTGATTCTATTGGTCTTACATATCAAATTTTAGTTACATATCAGTATAGAACAGTGATTCCTAAAGTGGTTTATATCGACCCCTAGGGGTCTACGTCAGCGAAAAAAAAATTGGGGGTCCATGAAATGAAAATGGGGGTCCACGATAGTGGATCTCAACAAATACACTGATAGTACCTATTTACTTACATCATACTGTCTTATAATATCAAAACATACATTATTTATAAAAGTACCTATGAAGTAAAAAATTTATTATATATATCTTTATAAAATTGTGTAAGTTGTAGGATGTTGGTCCTAACATCCAACAACTTACACAATTTTATAAACATATATAATAAGTTTTTTACTTTATAGGTACTTTTATAAATAACTAGCGACCTGCCCGCGGTTTCTCCCGCGCAGCTTTTGTTCCCGTGGGAATATCAGAAAGGTTTATACACTCAAACCTTCCTCAAAAATCAATCTATCTATTAAAAAAAACCGCATCAAAATCCGTTGCGTAGTTTTAAAGATTTAAGCATACATAGGGACATAGGGACAGACAGAGAAAGCGACTTTGTTTTATACTATGTAATGATGTATATGTTTTGATATTATAAGATAGTATGATGTAAGTCAATAGGTACTAATCAGTGTATATACTATCGTGGACCCCCATTTTCATTTCATTTAAAACTTTGTTGCAGAAGTTACAAATATATGGATTGCTATGAGTACCTAATTGCCACCTTTAAATCTTTTTGCGACTATAAGCTTTCCTGTGAATACCACATATAATATATACTCATTTATCTCATTCCGTTTAGACAAACCATACCATAAACTCTTAATTGAGATTCTCTTAGTCTTGTTAGCACAACAACAGGATTTTTGAACAATGCTACTGGAGCCTTCACATCCACCACTTCATCCGAGTCTGCTTCTATTACCTTTTGCAATCTCTTGAACTGACCTATAAATAAGACATCTTATACTTAGTGGTTTGATAGACCCAGAATAGACATGTCAGAAACGCATGAGATTTTAGGTTTCTAAATTCTGGGTCGGAGTATTCTTTTATCTTACAGCTAACAGAAAGCATTAACACATAGTAAAATAGTAAATTTTGTCTATATATATAAAAGAAAGTCGTGTTAGTTACTCCACTTATAACTCAAGAACGGCTGAACCGATTTAGCTGAAAATTGGCAGGGAGGTAGTTTAGAGCCAAGAGAAGGACATAGGATACTTTTTATTTTTTATATATTATATATATATATATATATATATATATATATATATATATATATATATATATATATATATATATATATATATATATATATATATGTGTGTGTGTGTGTATACAGGGTGTCCCAAAACTCAACGTCAAGCCGAAACGGGGTGACAGGATAGATCATAACCATCACGAGAAAAATCAGAAAAAAAATCTATCCCATGCAGTTTGAAAATTATGGGCATTTTAAGAAAAACCTAGAAATTTGGTCTAACTGTACCATTTTTCGGTTATTGTGGTTAATTTTTATTATTTTTGTTCATTTAAACTTTGGAACCGTAACCCTAAATAACATCTCGAGAATCACAGTCTAAAATAATGACACAATTACCCCAAGTTTCCTAGAATTTAGACTATTTGTTAAACTATGAATTTAAAATTTTCAAACTTTGTCGACTTTGAAACACCCTCCTTTAAAAAAAATGTACTAGAGTGCCTTGGCAAGTGCCATTAAGAGTTGGCGCCTTTAATCAGGATTGTAAAATGGTACAATACTTGTTAGTTTCATACTAAAAAAAACGAGTAAAAAATAAAAACCTCAAGTAACTCGATTTTTGCTAACCCATTTTACTCAGTTAAAATGTTTTTTATTCGCACAAGCCCTTGGTAGGTTTTTATTTTACGGTAAAATGATGAGAGATATGGATAGTGGACATGTTTGCCATGAGCGAGCGAGACAGATAGTGACGCCACGCAGTGAGACGGAGATGCGTCGTTTAAACGAGTGCGAATGAAACAGATACTGGACATGTTTGCCATAAGCGAGCGAGACAGATAGTGACGCCACGCAGTGAGACGGAGATGCGTCGTTTAAACGAGTGCGAATGAAACAGATACAGACGCCATACCAAGCAAATAGCTACGCTGCCAGTCTGACACCAGTTAGTACATTTCGCTCATTCGTCTACTGCGCACCTTTCCGTATTCGCTTGTGTTAATTTAGTACTGACAACTTTGGCTTTTCTTTTTGGACTTGGATTTTTGTGAATTGGACTTGTTGATTACATACCGGCAACTTTGGCTTCTCTCTTTTGGAATTGGACTTTTGTGTTGACATCCTTGTCATCACTATGCCTACGCGCTACACTTCACAAGAATATGCGAACATGCATCTCATTTATGGGGAATGCAGATGCAATGCAAGTGCCGCCGCTAGACTTTATCGTGAAAGATATCCAAATTTAGAGCGCTATCCGGATCACCGCGTGTTTGTTAATGTGCACCGTTCACTCACAGAGGGCGGCCATTTTCCGAATCAAATACGGGCTGGAGGTAGACCTCGCTTTCCTTACGAAGAAGAAGTGTTGGAAGAGGTCGCAGATGACCCAAGTATTTCCGTTCGTGGAATTGAAGAAAGAACGGGAATACCCAAAAGCACAGCACATCGTATTTTACAAAGAGCTGAAATGCATCCGTTTCACGTACAACGAGTTCAAAGTCTTCTCCCTCGAGATTATCCTGAAAGGATTTCATTTTGTAGAACAATGCTACAGAGGCATAATGAAAATCCCCAATTCATCCAAAAAATTCTCTGGTCAGATGAATCTACATTTAAAAAAGATGGCTACATAAACTTACACAATTTTCATGAGTGGCATGTGGAGAATCCACATTTAATGCGAGAAGACCGATCCCAATATCGCTTTAAAGTTAACCTGTGGACAGGAATTTTAAATGGCAAAATTGTTGGGCCTTTTGAGCTGCCTGAGAATTTGAATGGCACGAATTATCTAAATTTTTTACGAGAAAATTTACCAAGTTTGTTAGAGGACGTACCACTAACAGATCGTCGCCACATGTGGTATCAACAAGATGGCTGCCCAGCGCATTACGCAGTGCAAGTAAGAGATTTCCTTGACCAAGTTTATCCGGGAAGGTGGATTGGACGTTCAGGCACTATCTCGTGGCCAGCCCGTTCCCCAGATTTAAATCCCCTGGATTTTTTTTATTGGGGCGTTCTCAAAGAAAAAGTTTATTCTAAGCTCATTGAGAGCGTAGCCGAGCTGCGTGAACGAATTTCTCAAGCTGCTGAGGACATCAACTCTCGAGGATATGCCCGGCTAATAAGTAGATCTTTTTTAAGAAGATGTAGGGCGTGTGTTGAAGCTGATGGTAAACAATTTGAACATTTGTTATAATAAAAAATGTTATTTTCAAATCTGACTTTTATTCCAATAAACCTAAACAAAACAAGGTCAACATTTTTCATTATTTTATTAGTATTGTTACGAATAATCTAGAAGCGTGTGGAATTGGAGCGCGCGCGCGCTAATATTCTAGAAATAAAAGAAAGAGATAGCTACTCCTATTGACAAACAAATAGTTGACCGGGGCTATGCCATAATAGACTTTGTGCGATATGGCATAAGGTTGAAAGTAGCGTGTACTAGGATTTATGACTCATAACATGTTTACGATAAGAAGTGATTCATTGTTTCCCGATACATTTAGATTTTTCTGGATCCAGCTAGGGCTTTCCCCTACCTATAAATACAGAGATGTTAACACACACAAGGCAGTTTTTATCAAGCGATCGAGAACGATACATCAAGTGACTAGTGCGAAGCGAGAAGTGTTTGTTTGTGTAGTGTTCTAAGTTCAGGGATAGTACAGCAAGTGTTCTATTGTGTAGAGTGTATTTAGTATTACGTTGTGTTGTATTGTGTAAATACACGGATTTAATATAAGTGGTGTTTTCTTACAATTGCGAACCCGAGTACGTAACAACTGGTGTCGGAAGTGAAATTGTGAAATGCCATTTATTCCGAAGGAAGGTGTTACCACCAGGTCTCAGGCTGAGACACAGAGGGTTTCAGAGGAGACTGAGATGCGTGCTGGTGATGAACCTGCAAGTGTTGCCAGCACGTCACTATCGTCGAGCGCAGCGCCTACTGATCTCTCTGTTATACTGACGGCTATACAACAACAGCTACGGAAACAACTTCAGCAACATCAACAGGAACAGCAACCGCAACAACGAAAGCTACAGGAACAACAACTGCAGCTACAGGAACAGCAACAACAAACACTGCGTGAACAACTTCAGCAACAACAGCAGCTACGGGAACAGATCAAGGAACATTTATCTGGGTTTGATGATAAATTGACGGTTATCCTGGCGCAACAAGACCAGCTTAAAAGCGACGTGGGCCTCGTCAAGCGTGACATGAAGGGTGTTGAGAAGAGGGTTGATCACTTAGAGGCCAGCTGCGACAAACTAAGTGAAAACGTGGACCAACTGGAAAGAGAGGTCATGAAAATGAAGATCACGGGAGTTAAGTCGGGTCCTGCCTTTACAAGCTGCTCTCACCAGGTGGGTCCTCGGGTAAAGGTACCCACTTATGACGGTCTTACGTCATGGAGTGCGTACCGGACTCAATTTGAAATAGCGGCGAAGGCCAGTGGTTGGACGGACGAACATTGCCTTACAGCCCTGAGCACGGCGTTACGGGGACAGGCGCTCTCTGTGTTGGATGCAATGCCTAAAGAGTATCAGTTCGCTGATTTGATGGAGGCATTGGAAGCTCGCTATGGTGAGCGTCACTTGGAGCATGTTTTCCGTGCCCAATTAAAGGACCGTGCACAGAGGAGCGGCGAGGGACTTCAACAATGGGCCGTGGAAATTGAGAAGCTTGTGAGGAAGGCGTATCCTTCGGCCGACGCTAACACAGTGAACAATACTATTGTCCAGGCGTTTATTGATGGAATTCGAGACCTGGAAGTGCGTGCTGCTGTTCGCCTTCAGCACCACGTGACAATGAAGGAGGCTTTGGCTCATGCGCTGGAGGTTAAAGCTGTTCGCCACGAACCTCGAGCACATAAAGTACGTGAGGTTACAGAAGTTGTGGCTCAAACAAAGGCAGCGGAACCTAGGAGACTGGGACCCATGTGCTACGCCTGCGGTGGACGTGGGCACATTAGAGTTAGCTGCCCAGCCAAACCTATGCCTACAGGTTCAATGAATTGGCGACAGCAAGCGGGAAGAATCTCAGCAGCTGAAGAGAGCAGGCACGTCAAACAGCCTGTTGAACCAGCAGGGAAGCGAGTAACAGCCAGGAGCAAACGCCAGGTGCTGGCTGGTCGAACAACCCCAAAAGCTGTCGTACCTCAGGTGAGCGAACGCAACAGTTTATCCATTAAGGGATTAGTTAATGGCAAGAACTGCAGCTCAACGAGGGACACCGGAGCCACACGAACTGTAGTGCGATCAGAAGCGGCTAGTAATGGTAACCTGAGATCGATGAATACAGTACAGCGTAGTGGAAAGCCTCACCCAAATGCAGATGCGTTATCACGACGACCTTGTGCGGAAGATTGTAAACATTGTGTAAGGATGGAGACGAAGGAAAGGGTTCAAGTACTGCGAGCTAAGCCTACGGATGACAGGTGGGAAACTGATGAGATGCGTGAGGCCCAGTACGAAGATAGAGATTTGCGGCCTCTAATAGATTGGAAGAAGCAAGACACGGGAAAGCCCGAATGGCAGGAGCTGGCTCCCTTCAGCGCTATTACGAAAAGTTATTGCGCGCAGTGGGAAAGCCTTGTGTTGCAAAACGGCTTACTGTACCGCAAATGGGAAAAACCTTCAGAAAGAGAACATCATCTACAGTTGGTCGTACCAAGAAAACTTATCAAGGACGTACTACGTGAGCTGCATGATGGGGTTTCTGGGGGACATCTTGGAGTACGACGAACATTGGTAAAGGTACGAGAGCGTTTTTACTGGTTGAATTGCCGAGAAGATGTCGAGAATTGGTGCCGAAAATGTACGTCATGCTCAGCAGTGAAAGGTCCGCAGGTCAGAAGCCGAGGCAACCTTAGACTATACAACGTGGGAGCCCCCTGGGAAAGGATAGCGATTGACGTGGCTGGGCCATTTCCTAAGACAGATAACGGAAACAAGTATTTTATGGTTGTGATGGATTACTTCACGAAATGGCCGGAGGTGTTCGCAATCCCTAATCAGGAAGCCACGACGGTTGCTGAGAAATTAGTCAATGAGGTGATATGCAGATTTGGCGTTCCGCTGGAGATTCATTCCGATCAAGGCAGAAACTTTGAATCTAATGTATTCCAGGAAATGTGTAAATTATTAGGAGTGTACAAAACAAGAACTACACCTTATCACCCGCAATCTGATGGAATGGTCGAACGATTTAACCAAACTTTGGAAAGACACCTAGCCAAGCTGGTAGAAGATCACCAAAAGGACTGGGATAAATACATACCTCTGTTCTTACTGGCTTACCGAACAGCGGAACACGAAAGCATAAAAGTGACGCCAGCCTATGCCAACTTCGGCAGACAGTTACGTATACCAGCAGACTTAATGACTGGAGGCCCGCCACCGAATGCAGAGACCCAATTAAGTATACCGGAACATGTTGAAGACATTCGTGAGAGGTTACGCGATATACACTCATTAATAAGTGAAAACGCATTGGAATCAAGTCAGCGGATGAAGACCAGATACGACCGAAACGCCAATCATCGAGGTTTTCAGGAAGGATCTCTTGTTTGGCTACATAATCCGGTTCGACGAAAAGGAAAATCACCTAAGTTACAGCGACGTTGGGATGGGCCATACAAAGTAATCACACGGATCAATGACGTAACCTACCGAGTGCAGAAGCAACCAAGAGGGACCATGAAGATTGTTCATGTTGATCGATTAGCCATCTATAATGGAAGTAATGATGTTCGGGACGAACATAACTAAGAGGGGGGTAGTGTTACGAATAATCTAGAAGCGTGTGGAATTAGAGCGCGCGCGCGCTAATATTCTAGAAATAAAAGAAAGAGATAGCTACTCCTATTGACAAACAAATAGTTGACCGGGGCTATGCCATAATAGACTTTGTGCGATATGGCATAAGGTTGAAAGTAGCGTGTACTAGGATTTATGACTCATAACATGTTTACGATAAGAAGTGATTCATTGTTTCCCGATACATTTAGATTTTTCTGGATCCAGCTAGGGCTTTCCCCTACCTATAAATACAGAGATGTTAACACACACAAGGCAGTTTTTATCAAGCGATCGAGAACGATACATCAAGTGACTAGTGCGAAGCGAGAAGTGTTTGTTTGTGTAGTGTTCTAAGTTCAGGGATAGTACAGCAAGTGTTCTATTGTGTAGAGTGTATTTAGTATTACGTTGTGTTGTATTGTGTAAATACACGGATTTAATATAAGTGGTGTTTTCTTACAATTGCGAACCCGAGTACGTAACAGTATTTTGTTGCTTTGGTAAAAGTGGCGTCACTATCTGTCTCGCTCGCTCATGGCAAACATGTCCACTATCCATATCTCTCATCATTTTACCGTAAAATAAAAACCTACCAAGGGCTTGTGCGAATAAAAAACATTTTAACTGAGTAAAATGGGTTAGCAAAAATCGAGTTACTTGAGGTTTTTATTTTTTACTCGTTTTTTTTAGTATGAAACTAACAAGTATTGTACCATTTTACAATCCTGATTAAAGGCGCCAACTCTTAATGGCACTTGCCAAGGCACTCTAGTACATTTTTTTTAAAGGAGGGTGTTTCAAAGTCGACAAAGTTTGAAAATTTTAAATTCATAGTTTAACAAATAGTCTAAATTCTAGGAAACTTGGGGTAATTGTGTCATTATTTTAGACTGTGATTCTCGAGATGTTATTTAGGGTTACGGTTCCAAAGTTTAAATGAACAAAAATAATAAAAATTAACCACAATAACCGAAAAATGGTACAGTTAGACCAAATTTCTAGGGTTTTCTTAAAATGCCCATAATTTTCAAACTGCATGGGATAGATTTTTTTTCTGATTTTTCTCGTGATGGTTATGATCTATCCTGTCACCCCGTTTCGGCTTGACGTTGAGTTCTGGGACACCCTGTATACACACATATATATATATATATATATATATATATATATATATATATATATATATATATATATATATTAATGTTTTTTTTTACATTTACTTTGGGGTTACATCAGTAAGTGTAATTTTTCCCGTGAATATTATTATTATTATATATTATATGCTTAATTTAAATATAGAAAGGGTTACAATTTCAAAAAAAAGGCTGCTGAGCCGTGGAGTGGACCATCACGAAACGATTGTTTAGGCTAGATATTTTACTTAACGGACGCTTCTTGCCTAATCTGATTAGCATATGGTTGCACACAGGATAGCCAAACGGCAAGTATTGGATCCCTTAATCACAAGGGAGGGCGAGATATCACTTACCAGAAGACGCAGGAAAAAGATAGCCGAGCTTACCTTCTTTTATGTCGGCAATGGAGAAATAAAATATTTCCTTGGATTGAATTGAACTATAATATGGAATTTTAATTTACACATGGAAGTTTGATTCTATTGGTCTTACATATCAAATTTTAGTTACATATCAGTATAGAACAGTGATTCCCAAAGTGGTTTATATCGACCCCTAGGGGTCTACGTCAGCGAAAAAAAAAATTGGGGGTCCATGAAATGAAAATGGGGGTCCACGATAGTGGATCTCAACAAATACACTGATAGTACCTATTTACTTACATCATACTGTCTTATAATATCAAAACATACGTTATTTATAAAAGTACCTATGAAGTAAAAAATTTATTATATATATCTTTATAAGTTGTAGGATGTTGGTCCTAACATCCAACAACTTACACAATTTTATAAACATATATAATAGGTTTTTTTACTTTATAGGTACTTTTATAAATAACTAGCGACCTGCCCGCGGTTTCTCCCGCGCAGCTTTTGTTCCCGTGGGAATATCAGAAAGGTTTATACACTCAAACCTTCCTCAAGAATCAATCTATCTATTAAAAAAACCGCATCAAAATCCGTTGCGTAGTTTTAAAGATTTAAGCATACAAAGGACATAGGGACAGACAGAGAAAGTGACTTTGTTTTATACTATGTAATGATGTATATGTTTTGATATTATAAGATAGTATGATGTAAGTCAATAGGTACTAATAAGTGTATATACTATCGTGGGCCCCCATTTTCATTTCATTTAAAACTTTGTTGCAGAAGTTACAAATATATGGATTGCTATGAGTACCTAATTGCCACCTTTAAATCTTTTTGCGACTATAAGCTTTCCTGTGAATACCACATATAATATATGCTCATTTATCTCATTCCGTTTAGACAAACCATACCATAAACTCTTAATTGAGATTCTCTTAGTCTTGTTAGCACAACAACAGGATTTTTGAACAATGCTACTGGAGCCTTCACATCCACCACTTCATCCGAGTCTGCTTCTATTACCTTTTGCAATCTCTTGAACTGACCTATAAATAAGACATCTTATACTTAGTGGTTTGGTAGACCCAGAATAGACATGTCAGAAACGCATGGGATTTTAGGTTTCTAAATTCTGGGTCGGAGTATTCTTTTATCTTACAGCTAATAGAAAGCATTAACACATAGTAAAATAGTAAATTTTACAAAAAACATAAAAATTTCCTGATTTGTTTTAATTATTTTGCCTAATTTTGATCACTTATATTCTTTCAAACATCAATATCAATAGGTCTTTACCTAAGACATTGCCGTTTTTCATGAAATAAATGAATAAATAATTTAAGTGCCATACTCACCAGATCTTGCACCTACAGACTTTTATTTTTTCCAGAATTTGGATAACTTCTTAGCGGGAACAAAATTCAATACCCGAGAAGCAGTACACAATGCCTTTGAAAAATTTGTTGCCCCTGTCCAGCTGATTTCTTTAAGAATATATTATCATCAATAAGCTACCAATGCGCTGGCAAAGATGCATTGATTGCATGGGTGATTACTTTGATTAATAGAAATAAAAAATATAGAAAAAAAATATGGTTCATTTATTTCATGAAAAACGGCAATTTCATAGGTAAAAACCTATTATTATAAATGTGAAAGTTTGGATGTTAGGATGGATGGATGTTTGGATGGATGTTTTATACTCAATCACGCAAAAACTACAGAAGGAATTAGAATGAAATTTAGCACACAGATAGACAATGACTTGGTTCTACATGCTGATTAAACGCTAACACTGCCCCTTCGGAGTTGGTAAAAGTAAAACCTCTTATCAAATCTTTGATTTTGGGTAAAATACAGAAATCACAGGGTGCTAGGTCGGGGCTATGCGCTGGATGAGCGACGAGATGTACTTTTTCGGAAGCTAAAAATGACTTTGTTTTGTTGGCCGTGTGTGAAGAAGCGTTATAACGGTGTAGGAGAATGTGGTGTTGGGTCCTCTTTCGCGAACTATAATGGTAAACAAATGGTAGAATACCACTCGGCATTAACACTCTTTTGATCTTCAAGTAGAATTGTACAGATGGGATCCATAGCTGAGAAAAAATCGCGATCATTTTTTTACAAACGTTTCTCGCCTGCCTCACTTTTGTTGGACTGTTCTCATTTTCAAACACCTGAATGGGTGTTCACAAGATTGCTGTTTTTTTCGTGCTCAAAACAATAAATCCACGTTTCGTCTCCTGTGACAATGTCATAAACAGCATTAGAATGTCCTTGGTCATACTTCAGTAGCATCTGTAAGCACCATTCCACGCAAGCCCGCTTCTGCTCCGCTGTCAGTTCATGAGGGATCCAACGACAATAGTTTCCGAACTCTCAATTCTTTGTGTAAAATTTTCTGAATTTGGCTCATACCAATCCCCAATAGTCCTCGATTTGTCTCATAGGTAATCCGGAGGTTTTCTTCAATTAACCGCTTAACAGTAGCTATTTATTGCTTTGATTGTTCATGGTCACAATTGGAACAACACCTTTAAAAATTCAGAATTAGCCCTTAGCATAGTTCTTAAATGGTTAACGAGCAATCTCCTAACTTTAAACATCAACAAAACCAAATTTATCTTCTTTTCCACTTATGCTTTTGGTCAGCCCTCAATTCCATTGCAAATTCATGCTCACTGTTGCAACAACTAAACACTGTAGCTGTCCAAAATTAGAAAGTACCAAATCCATTAAATATCTTGGAGTTATCATTGACAGTCACTTAAACTTTAAACCACAAATTAGCTTCGTAGTGTCTCGTCTGAGAAAATTAATTTTTATTTTCAAGAAACTTAGAGCAGATTTGGATTTTAAAACTCTTAAGACGGTATATTGTTCACTTGGTCAGTCCATCATAATCTACTGCATATCCGTATGGGGTGGAGCTCACAAAACATCTATGCTACAGGTGGAACGCTCACTAAGAGCAGTTTTAAAGGTTCTCGCAAAAAAACCGATTAGGTTATCTACTGCATCACTTTTTTCTATTTGTAATGTCCTTTCAATTAGACAGTTATTTGTTCTCCATTCAGTACTTTGTAAACACAGGCAGTTGACATATGATCCACGTATTTATGTAACTAAACGCCATCGTGACAAGGTATGTGATACCTATTATTGTAGAACGAAGACAGTTGGTCGACACTTTGATTACATCAGTTCCAAAATTTATAACAGACTTAATAAAAATTTAAACATATATCCCCTTCCTAGTATAAAACTTAAAAAAATAGTTGACGATTGGCTTAAATCACTTACATATGATGAAACAGAAAATCTAATTTTATAACATTATATCATAGTTTTTATCATTATTATTTAAACACACACACACACGTGCGCACATACATTACACACACACCCACTTACCCACACAAAAATATTTACATCTCTTCACATAATCTTTCCTTCAATTAACTATTGCTTTTTATTTTAACCTTAATATTTAGTAAAATTAACTTGTTTATTCTATGGAGAGGGCGTTGATGGCTGTGACTCAGTTAATTTACTTTTGTAGCTATCATCGTTCAATTTTATTTCTTAATGTATATTTTTCCGTTGGCAAATAAATATTATTATTATTATTATTATTATTGCTCACAAATAGCCTAGTTCGGGGCTGGTTTAATATGTATGTTTGATTTAGCAATACCTATTAGTTTACTTATACACACCAAATGGTGAGTTAAACGGTTTTAGAATGATACATAGTAAGTAAATCAAATGATATACCAGTTGCGACATTTTCTAATTCAGATTCCATTTCTAAATTATCTTCGTATTGATCATCTTCATCCACTTCTATTTTAACCACATCTGTTTCCAATATAATTTCTGAAGTACATTGAAACGAATAACAATCTGCATCTTGCTCTATTTTAATTTTCGTGGACATTTTGTTACTAAACAATAAACATTTGATAACCTCAAATGATTGAATTTTTATTATAAGCACCACAAAAATCAAAATAAACCTTATTGTAAACAAAGAGTATACAGTACCACCCACAGAGTACATATATATTAATCTGTGATAGAGTACCTATCTTACGTAGTATTGTATACTCTTTGACAGAGTACTTTGTAATTTATTTATACATAAGTAATCTGTGCTTTGTAGTTTGTAACATGTAATAGTTTTTCTTATTTAATTTGTTGTTTATAAATGATAAAATGAATGTTATTTGCATCTTCAGTATTACAGGTCTAATTACAACTTTTAAGAAAGGATTTAGTGTACGCATATATTGCGCATAAAATGAAAATTCAACCTAACCTCAAAGGTTCAGCTACAAAATGTCCACGGAAATTAAAATAGAGCAAGATCCAGATTGTTATTCTTTTCAGTGCACTTCAGAAGTTATATTGGAGGCTGATGTGATTAAAACAGAAGTGGATGATGATAATGTGCAGTCGACAGAATTGAAGTCTGAAATAGAAAATATAGAAAGTGGTAAGTATGCATGTCCTGTGATTTACAATTTACATAACATATAGCATTCTTAAACCTTACAATTGACCGTGTGGTGTGAATGAGTAAATAAATATGATTGAACTCAATATACACATTGAATTGGCGGCTCTAAACTATTTTTTTATTTTTAAGCATTATAATGCTAAACAGAACTCTTATACTTCTTCATGTTATTACACTTATACCTATTCTGGTATGCTTTTGTTTAGACAAGTGTAGAAGAAAAATTGTGTGTAACACACTACAAAAGGGTTGGGTGATGGATAGTCAATATTTTTTTTTTAAATGGAGCATTTGATGACAGTTTTAGTTCAGTGCCAAATAATTTAGGCAAAGTTAAGTTACTTATTTTTCTCTTGTTTGTAAAGAGTACTAGTTCAGTTTTCATTGGATTTACAGAGAGTTTGTGTTTGTTACACCATTTTTTTCTACTATATCCATGGCTGAACTCATCAGGCTGCCATTCCCATTTATTGTTATTGCCAGATCATCTGCATATCCAGTGGTTGGAAAACCTTGATCGTTTAGTATTTTGATAAGTTCATCAACAACAAAGTTCCATATAAGTGGAGAAAGTACCCCACCTTGTGGACACCCTTGTGATGTCATCGCATAGGTGTTGTTGTTTATTGTTAATTTAATTACTCTTAATTTGAGTAGGTTTATGATCCATTCTCTTACGGTCTCTACTACCCCAAACCTATCTAGGGCAGATTTGATGCTTTCGAAGTTTGTTTTATCAAAGGCGCCTTCAATGTCTATAAATGCTCTTAGTGAATGAGTTTTCTCAGACAGTGCCGATTGTATTTTATTTACTACGGCACATAGTGCTGTCTCTGTTGATCTTCCCTTTCTATAGGCGTGTTGTTGACAGTGTAGGGGATTGCGTGTTAGCACGTGTTCCCTTAAGTATCTGTCATTTAATCTTTCTATTGTTTTAAGCACAAAGGAGGTAAGACTTATAGGTCTGTATGCCTTTGCTTCTGCATAGTTGGATTTCCCTGGTTTGGGTATAAATATTACATTTACCTCTCTCCATTTTTGAGGTATGTATGTATAAGCTATACAGGCTTTGTAGATATTTGTGAGGTGTTGTAATATGTTTGTGATTCCCCATTGTAAAAGTGCTGGGAAGATGCCGTCAGCACCGGGTGATTTAAAAGGTTTGAAAGTATCTACTGCCCATATTACTTTCTCTTTTGTTACAATGTTGTCTGCTATTTGCCAGTCTGTGTGAGAAGGTTCATGTATACTTTCATTCTCCCACTTTGGGCTATTTACTGGTATGCTATCTGGAAAGTGTGTTTGGAGAAGTTCTTCACATATATCTCTATTTGAGTTTGTGTATGTACCATCTTGTTTTATTAAGGAGCCTAGTTTTTGTTGGTTGTCTTGTGCCAATATCTTTTTTACCCTAGCTGCTTTATTTGTGGTTGTAATGTTATTACAGTAGTTTTGCCAGGATTTATTTTTGAAGAATTTCAGTTCTTTTTTATATAACTGCTGAGCTAATTTATATTGAGCCCAATCTTCCGAATCCCTTGTGTTTTTTGCTCTGTTAAAAAGTTTCCGGAGCCGTTTTTTCAGCCTTTCCAATTTAGGTCCCCACCAGGAGTTAGTTTTTTTCTGGTCTGGATCCACTATTGGACAGGCCTCTTCATAGCTGTTTATAATATATTGTGTTAATTTTTGCACATTATACTCTATGTTAGTAGGGTTTAGAATGTCATCAGTAAGTTGTACATTCTGTAGTTCGTTTTTAAGTGAAGTCACATACCTCTAAGTATCCGTCCTGCGAGGGTTACGGAAGGTTGTCTTCGCTCTCATTGTTACCTGTATTTCATAGCATATGCGTCTGTGATCTGCTAAAGATGGTTCATTTGACACATGCCAGTTAGTTATATTTTAAGTCACTTTTCCTGATGCTAGGGTTATATCTATAATCATCTGGAATCTAGAACTAATGAAGGTTGGTTCCGAGCCAGTGTTTATTATGTTAAGGTTAGTAGTAAAGAGGTATTCTGTTAGCTGCTCACCTCTCTTGTTTGTGTCTTTGCTTCCTCATAAGGGGTGATGTGCATTACTATCCACTGAAATGATGATTTCCCAGCCACTTATTTCGCAGAACTGTATTAGTTCTGCCAGTTCCCTTTGTGGTAGTTCTTCATCACTGGGCATGTTAGCAGACACTAATACAAGTTCTTGTTTGTTTTTGTCCTCTATTTTAATTGCTGTTAGGTCTCTGGAACAGAATTGTGTTAGTAGCATTGCTGTTATATTTTTAGGTACAAAAATACATGTCCTTGGGTTTGTAATTGTACTATTATATAGTATGTTGCCTGATTTATTGTTTAGACCACATATCTTACCTATATAAATCCATGGTTCTTGGATCATGGCCATTGTGTTTATATTTTCCTCCAGCATTTTCCCCAGTGTTATCGTGGCAATCCTTTTATGCTGGAAGTTAGTCTGGATGATTTTTATGCTGCTAATCAGAGGCGAAAACTTGGTAGTAGTCCTCCCCCATTTCATCCTCGCTGTTTGTGGGACCTTCCAGCAGCATTGTCTCGGTCTGGTTGACTAGTTCTTGAGGTTTAGGTGTTTCCTCTTTTTCTGTTTGTTTTTGGTCTAGTCCGATTGTTGGGGGCGTGTCACTCAGCCCTTGGGGAGTAAAGAAACGGAGGTAGACACTGCCACAACCAAAGGCGATGCATCTACCTCTTTCCATCACTTTCTTACCTCTTCTTTGGGAATACCAAGGGTGAGGAATAGACCTTTGTTTTCTTGCACTTGTGCGCTGTATAAGTGCCAGGTTTTTATATCACACCATGGATTTTGGTTATACAGCATGAGTTGTACTCGGTTAATATCTTGCATGTTGGTTGGCAAGAGTAATCCAGCTTTGATGCGTTTGGTGTTTTCTGACTGCTGGATGACTTTGAGTTTTGTGCCTCCTATTGGCGATGTTAAATTCTGTGCAGTTTTTCTGAGCCATGTCGCTGTTTCTTCGTTTTCGCACCACATCTTCAGGACACCACTAGGGAAGGGTCTCCCCTTGAAGATGGGTGCAAAAGGTCTCTCTGCACTTGTTGTTGGCGCTGTAGCAGCCTCCACAGTAGCCTCAAATATTGCAGAGTATACCTGCTCAGCTTCTTCATCTGAAAGGTTTTTGGCCAGCACAGTTGTGATAGCTACCAGTAGGTGTGATTGGGAAATCGCAGCATAGGTAGATTGGGCTGGTTCGTTGTTTTGGGCAGTCTTTAAACGTTTAGCCTCACCTCTAGGCGAAATCGTATCGTCAAGGCACGCGCGTTTCGTCGTTGTCGACTCGTTTTGCTGCGTTTGGCCTTTCGCTACAAGACGTTTGCCTCTTTTGCCTCTAGGTTTTTTGAAAAAGAGGTTAGTTGGGAATGCCACTGCTGGAAAAGTAGTGGGTTGATTGTGCTGATTTAAATCTGCAACAGAACTCAGTGTTTCCTCAGCAGTGTTGTTAGGTTTGTTCCCAGGTTTCACGCGCCATTGGCGACTGCGTCCCTCTGAGGTGTGTTTGTTTGCCATAGCTTTTGCATCGGCCTGTTTGTTTATTATCCCGGTATTCGCGCCCTCGAGGGGCTTGCGGGTTTCGGGATTTATGCGGGTTGTTTGTGTTTGCTCAGGGTTCGAATTGTCTTTCGACTCTCGTTCCCTAAGACTTTGTGTATTTGTGTGTGTGTTTGGTTTATTTTGTGTTTGTGGTTGTGCTTGGGTGCTAGTGTGTTCTTTTTGTATTGGGTGTATTTGTGTTTGTTCTTCTGTGTGTGCTTGTGTTGATGTTTGAGAGGGTGGTTGTGTCTGTACATGTGCTTCTGTTTGTATATGTCCTGTTGCTCTATTTTGTTTCCGTTTTTCTTTTCTTTTCTGTTTGTAAAGCTCTGTCCTGTGCTGCCTGTTTGTTTTTAAAGATATTTGTGGCGTGATATGCCATGCAGTTACGTCTGTTGTTATGGGCATAGCCTCTGCCAAGCCCCTTAAGTCCATGGCTTTTGAGATGTCATTTTTATATTGTGCTTTGTCATGTTGTGTCAGTTGTTGTGGCTGTCGTGTTGTCATGTTTGTGTTGTGTTTTGTCTTGTTTGTATTGTGAAGTGTTGTGTGGTGTTTGATTTTGTGATTGCGGAACATTGCCCCCCCATAATACGTGGGGCAGCCCGAGATTTTCTCGGGGAGGGATTCTCCAATACCGATGGTACTTGTACCCTCCTGGGGTAAATTATTCTTTTGCGCCGCGTTCATGTTGTGTGTTGCGTTCTCCTTGAACCTTCAAACCCTGAGCTCTTTTAGGGGATAGACCCCTGGGCCCGCCCTCTGACCTATTGAGTAGCTTTTAGCCGCTACGATTCGGCTAGTCGGTTAATGATGGTATGGCGCCGACTTCGCCATCGCCCTGCGTAGATTGGCTATCGCGACCTAGGGTTGCAACAGGAAAGGTGGAGCCTAATATGGCCGCGACATTGCCCAGGGTGTACGGACTATCCAAAAGGTATTCATCAGATAGCCCCAGCGGCTGGCGTGGACGTGCTACGCGGACTTGGTGGGCGTGCATTCCTTTAGCTCCGCACCTAAAGTCATGCCTGAGCATTTCTCAGAAGATGGTCGTTCTGAGACCCAGATCCCACCCACACCCCTTAGACGCGTACATATATAGAACTTACTTGTAAAGCTCGACGTTTCGGCCAAGTTACATTGACCGTGGTCACGAGCAGACTGGAGCAGCGAGTTTCCTCCGTCGTTCACGTCGGGATCGATTTTCATCTACCCCCTTCTGGTCTTGTTTTTTCGAATACTAATATATAATAGTAGAACGCGTTAGTTTAAAAGTTGACATAACAGAACATAAGTTATTACAGGAATTTTACTTGTTTAGACTACCTAGTAGATAGAAGTTGTGCCAACATGTTCTTGAATGTAAATGGAGTATAGTTTGTAGTTCAACTGGGCACACCACCCAGAAACCGTTGAAACTTGTGACGTCTGTAACTTCTAAATTATAAAACTAATGATTCTGAAATTTTTAGGGGATAGTCTTTATATTACCTACTTTTGAACAAAATAGTAATTAAGGATTTTGGACTGCAGGTTAATGAATGAAAGCTAAATATACGTTTTTATTTTCATCCCCAATCCCACGGGATCCACACTGATTTTTGGGATAAAAAGTATCCTATAACCTTCTTCAAAGTATGAGCTCTAAACATGTTAAATTTCATTTGAATCCGTTTAGTAAATTCGGTGTGATGTGCAGCCTTGATACAGACGGACAGACAAAAATACATTTTTTGCTTCAGTGTCGATTAAAGAGTATCTTCCAAAAAAAAAATTTTAAAATATCTTCAATGTACACAATTCGACCTCTTACTTCATTCATTCTTCATATATTTAATTGATTCTCCAAAATAGCTCATTCAATTTTGTTGAAATGTAATTAGATAGTCTTATACTATTGTAATTGGTTGTGCTGTGAAAAAAGTATATGGTATAATATAATAATAATAATATAAGACAAGACTATCTCGTTAAGTTTCTTCTGCCGGATTAACTCAGTGTAGGGCCGCATTTCGATTTGGTAGTATTTCTATAAATATCTACTCTCCAAAAGTACGTATAAAAGTTAATTTGAATAATTAAATATCGGTTTAATTTTTGAATAACCAAAACATCTACTCTTGCATGGAAATGAGTTATTTATTTATACCAACCTACCAATTTTTCTTATGTGAAATTAAATAAATCTATACATATAATAAAATCGTAGGAAAGTCAAAACTGTACATTGAATATTTTTTTAAAAGAATACTTGGGGCGTGATCTACAATCGATATCAAAGCCAAAAATATAGTTTTTAGAATTTTTGTCTGTTTGTCTGTATATATGTCCGGGGTAAACTCAAAAAGCACTGCATGGATTTACTTCAAATTTTGTATGAATATTACTAATAGGTCGGGTCAACATATAGGCTACATATTATCACGCTATTACCTACGGGGGAGGGGCAGTGCGGAGTAAATGAACTCCGCACTGACGAAGTCGCTGGCAACAGCTAGTAAATAAATAAATATTCATGGGACAACTTACACTTACTGATCTAACCCCAAAGTAAGAAAATTATTTGTTTTTATTATAAGTGTCATTTAACGATACTAATACATAGACATACATATTTATATACTTTTATATACTAGAATATATTTAAGAAACACCTAGCTCTGGAAACACAAACATTTATCTATACATATAATAAAATCGTAGGAAACTCAAAACTGTACATTGAATATTCTTTTTAAAGAATACTTGGGGAGTGATCTACAATCATTATATTATCGAAGCCGAAAATATATTTTTTTGAATTTTTGTCTGTTTGTCTGTATGTATGTCCTGGGTAAACTCAAAAAGTACTGCATGGATTTACTTCAGATTTTGCATGAATATTACTAACAGGTCGGGTCAACATATAGACTACATGTTATCACGCTATCACCTACGGGGGAGAAGCTGTGTGGAGTAAACAAAGTCCGCACGGACGAAGTCACTGTTAACAGCTAGTAATATATATAATAATAATAATAATATAAGACAAGTCTATCTCTCTAAGTTTCATCCGCCAGATCAACTTAGTGTAGGGCTCATTTTTATTTGGTAGTAATTGTATAAATGTCAGGCAAATAAAAGCAGGGATAACAAAAAATTAAGGTTAGGCACACCAACCGCACACTAGCGTGGCTTGATTACTATAAGTACACAAGTGACACTCGTTGACATTTTTCTGAGGACATTTTTAATTGTCAGTTGCTTAGGAATACTCCCTCTGGAGGTACATACTTAAAGTAAAGAAGACTCTTCACTCATGACCTTTGAAATGACTACGATTGTATTACATATATAAGTTTTTTCTATTTCATTTAAAAATCTTTTCAGAATGGAGTGTCGCTAGTCAGTATGACTCCTATTTTCAGCAATGTGTAATCAAAAATGAAGATACAGAACTAACACCGACAGGAAGTCTGACATCAGGTATTACATTTTTAGAGTAAAAATTTAAATGTGAACTTTAAAATTAAAATGTTGATCAAGCCATCAGTACAAGTAAAATAAGGGTTGGCTTTCCCTACCCAATGACACTACTTCTGTCCTATGGGGAAGTTTATTTTACACATATTTTGCTATACTTGTGATGAATCAATTTATTCCAAAATTGCACTTGATCATATGTTTGAAAATATATTGTTAGTATTGTATTAAAAGGAGCCTTGTCACATTAATAAGTGGTTGTCTTCGAATTAGAACCCTACTTGTTAAATATAAAGATTTTTAAATACTAGGTACATATGGCTCTTAAACTTTTTCACGGGGTTTTTATTTTTACTGTCGCTCAGAACCGCCACTTGCTAGAGCGCAAAAGGTAGCAAGAATTACGATTGTAAAGTAAAACAAGGAAAAAGATGTGAACCTTTAAAAAAAATGTGTAAATGGTTGAGCCTGCAGGCCATCCCTGAAACTTTCTGCTAAATTGACATACCGTTAAGCTAAAATGAGTAAAAACAATAAGTGTAGATTTTTTCCAGTCCAAACTAGTTAGTTAAAAATGACACTATATTGATTTTTAAAAGCTGTATAACTATTTTGGAAACGATGATCAATTTTGGATTTTTCGAATAGCATTCAACTAAATTTTGAGATCTAAAGTATTGTTTTATTACATACGTTCATACAGATATACTGACGTGATCGTAGAAATAGTCGGAAAAGGTTCCTAAGACCTCAAAACGTGGAGACTCGAGTTTCGAAAATTGGGGCAAAATCAGCATCCTTATTTAGATACATACGTACTGGGAAGTTAACAATATATGAAATTATTAAAATGAATTGTTTGCCTGGAATTTAAAAATCATCTTTGCTTTTTATAGTTTGACTCTGCTGTTTTGTAAATCAAATACCTAAATATATATTTTGTTACAGAAAACTTCGCCCCCTTTATTGAGCACAATTATTGCAGAACAGAGCGTGACGACCATGATCACTGCAGAGAAAGCATTTCTATGGGTAAGATTGGTACTTTTATATTGTAAGCTCATGTATTATTTTTGTGTTGCTGTTCACCTGTTCTTGTCATTTAGAAAAACGTACTAGGTAATACGAACAATGGCCACAGATGAAATACATTTAATGATATTTTGTCCTGTTCTGCACGGAATACCAACTAACTCAATCACAATTCCAATTTATTGTAAATGGTTAAGTGTCGACACGTGTAACGAGAAATATTTTACTGTCACTGACTAGCTGACCCGCAACTACTTTAACCTTTCATCGCCTTTTTCACCATCTTAGAGAATGAATTCCAGAAAATAGTTCCTTTCATCGTGTACATCGTAAGAACAACCCCTGTGAAAAATGTCAGCCTTCTTGGTTTAAAGGTTTAGCCTGAGCGTTGATATGACAGTCCGTGAGTCAAGACTTTTCTTTTTATATATAGACACAAAGAAAAAAATAAGAAATATTTTAAAACAAAAGTTTTTTTGGCCACGGCAAATAGTGCTGCTGAAATTGTCTCGGCCTCCTTTTAAAGTGTTTCAGATGCTGGACACTGGAGTTGAATTATTAATATTATCCACCAGAGCCAGAGTGGTTTGTGAGAGTCCGGAGGCCTAACCCCCCCCCCCCCTCCCCGCACACAATGAATGCGCAATCAAAAGAGAATACCCCAGGGGGGTACCACTTGCACCAGCAGTGGAGAATCCCCCCTGAACGTCCGTGCTCTGGATTCCAACCAGATCATGGATGTTCAAGCTGCCCTGCGTATTCTGGGGGGGGGCAAAATTGCGCTTATAGATAATCCTATCCGGGGCAAACAGGGCAAGAAAGCCATAGCACCCTCTACCACGCTTACTGTGGATTTCTGTAATGTCAGGGGGCTTCCTTCTAACTTGAACACCGTCCACTACCATCTTGAGACGGCGAAGCTGTTCACGATTTTGCCTTGGCGTATGGTCTTACACAACTGGTAATTTCGCCCACGCGAGTTCCCGATGTGGATGACCATATGCCTTCACTGTTGGACCTTCTGCTGACCTCTCATCCGGACCATTATCAAGTATCGGTGGACGTCCCACTTGGTTCGTCAGACCACTGCCTGATCCGGAGTAAAGTGCCGGTTTCGCGACCGTTTAGGTCAGCAGATTGGGACGGAATGCGGTCTTTTTTTGCGTCCTACACATGGGGGCGGTTGTGCTTCTCGCTGGATAATCCGAATGTCATCGCTGACTCTATTGCCGATGTGGTGCTGCAGGGCATGGAACTTTTCATTCCATTTTCTGCGGTACCAATTGGTGGTAAGTCTCAGCCTTGGTTTGGTCGCTCCTGTAAAACGGCTTCGCGCCGCAAGCAGGAGTGCTACCGGGCTTGGGCTGCAGCGTCCGCATCTTGTGATGAAAAAACCAGCACATTACGTAAGGAGTATAATTTCTCCTCGAGGTACTTCAAAAGAGCTATCGCCAAGGCAAAATCGGAACACATTGGCAGAATTGGTGAGAAATTAGTTCGCCTTCTTTCGGGCACTCGTGCGTTCTGGTCTCTCGCCAAGGCTGTCTTAGGGAATTTCTCACAGCCCTCTCTTCCATCCTTGCACGAAGACGATGACTCTCTGGCCCATACCGCAAAGGAGAAGGCCGATCTCTTGGACTCCTTCTTTGCGGCCAACTCGACTCTGGATGACCAAGGGAACGCACCGCCTACCATCCCGCAGTGTGATAGTTCTATGCCAGAACTACAATTTCGGCAGTCATCTGTGCGTAAAGCACTACTTTCCTTGGACATCCACAAGTCGAGTGGGCCGGATGGCATCCCTCCGATTGTGCTAAAAATGTGTGCTCCAGAGTTGATATCAGTATTAACACGCCTATTCCGGCTCTCCTACTCACTCGGCGTGGTACCGAATTCATAGAAGACAGCTTTGGTGCATCCCATCCCTAAAAAAGGAGATCGCTCTAACCCGTCTAACTATCGGCCCATAGCCATAACCTCCTTGTTCTCCAAAATTATGGAGACAATCATCAACTCTCAGCTCCTCAAGTATTTAGAAGAGCACCAGCTGATTAGCGACCGTCAGTACGGTTTCCGTCGCGGCTGCTCAGCTGGTGACCTTCTAGCATACCTTCTAGCATAAAACTTGAAGTTCCATCCTCACCATCTCGATGTCTGGAAATCCACAACTGTGCGTTTCTCCCGACATTTTTACCTCGCACTACTCTGTTGTGGAACCAATTACCGGCAGGGGTATTTCCGAACGGATACGACATAGGGACCTTCAAGAAAAGAGCTTACTCATTCTTAAAAGGCCGGCAACGCAACTGCAAGACCTCTGGTATTGCAGATGTCCAGGGCGGCGGTGATCACTTACCATCAGGTGCACCTCTTGCTTGTTTTCCCCCTCTTCTATAATAAAAAAAAATCCTCTAACTGGTAAAGTGCGACAGTTTCTGATTTTAAGTCGAGGCAACGTTCTTTGTTGATAGTTTTACTCTCTATTTGTGCTTTCTTTTTGTCCAAGGAAAAATACTGGAAACCACTTCCTTTCGTAAGGTTTAATGTAGTGGAGCTCTGTCAAATATATCCGTTTGGAAGTATACTGGAAACAGTTGATATGCTGTAAGTTTTATTAAGAACTAGCAAACACACTGAGCTTCGCACGGTAGTAGATGGGCTATTTGACTTGATAAGGATTAATAATTTACCACTTTTGAGAAGTTAGAATGCATTAATGCTTCGCTCTTTAGAGTGTAGAGATATTTGCCTCTCCTGAGGATGCTTCGGTTATGAAGTGAAACGTGCGTTGAGTACATAAGCTGTGTTTTCTGCCTTTACTACTGACGCGGGTGAAAGTGTGGTGGGCGTGGGAGGAGTATTGTGCCGCTGGGGTCTCCTTTAATTCTCAGACCTTTGATAAGTTCGTTCCATTTCTTACACTCGCTTTTGTTTCAGTAACATCGCAGTAAAAGTTCCAAATGAATTATCTTAATTTCATCTCTAAATTATGGATAGTACATACAACGTAACGCCGGATTCTGTAAAATATCACCATTATCTTTATAAATTCCTAGCTATGCCCACGACTTCATTTGCATAGAAAAAATAAAACTAAATGTATGCGAGTACAATCCTAAATTATATTCTTAGATAGCAGACAAGCCAATGGCTCTCCTGATGAAAAGAGAAACCATCGCCTATAGACACCAAAGATGTTAATGGTGCGTAGCTATCCGTGTCGCCACACTATGTCAATGCCACATTGCCACATGCATGACGCTACCGGCTATTTTACCCTCCGAACTATAGAACACGGCGATGATAAGTATTGACGGTATTGCGTCAGGAACAGGTAAGGCGGAGGTACTGTATACCCGGTCGAGACATTGCGGAGCTCTACCACCGAGTGTTCGCGATGATACTGCCACCTATAGTTAATTGTTCGCCTTTTACGCCTAATAAGACCACAAGACAAGCAGAAATTGAGCAGTAAATTATATTTTCGGTTAGTTGTAGAATACATAGTTCAAAAAAGTGCTCTCACATTTTAATTAATTTTTATTTAATTATATTGCACTAAATTAAATGTACTAAGTTTTGAAAGCAATATTAACATCCAGTTTCAAATTTCTGTATATAAATACGGCCTTAACATACCTGCAAATTCTGTTGGAAAATGGATCTGTCACTGAAATTGTCATCAACAATGGACGATATAATAAAATAATTTCAACACGTATGACATCAATCGAGAAAAGGCTAGATAAGGCTACATCTACATCAGAGCCCGTGCACACAGAAATATCAACTTTGTCACGTGAGTTTACTGATTTTAAGGAATTTGTGTGGCAAACATTAGCATTATTCACATCACAGCTGGAATCTTTATCACTAGGCCATGAGCGACATACAAATACATCTAAGGAAGAAGGTTCTTCTTTTTCATGGTGTCTCAGATAGTAAAAATGAAAAGATCCATGACTTCATAAGGCAGGTAATTGTTAAGCAACTGGGGCTTTCCGAGTTCACAGGCGATAGCATTCAATCTTGCTTCAGGCTGGGTAGCAACAGTGGTAAACCTAGACCTGTACTTGACAGATTCAAAGATTTGGAGTTTCGTCAGCTAGTTTAGAATGGCAAAATGTCGTTGAAGGGTTCTGGTATTACAATTTCTGAATTTTTGACTAAGTCCAGACACAAAATCCTGATGGAACCTAGAAGACACTTTGGTATGCACAATTGCTTATTCTCAGATGGCAAAATTGTTATCCTGCTACCAGATAATAGCCGCCGTAAGATAGAACTTAGCTCAGAACTGCAATCTATTATAACTGAGTTTCCGCTACAAAATACTCAAGATTCAACGAATTCCAGCTCTGCTACAAAGGATCCTGTGAAAAACATCTCTTGCAAGGATAAAGTTGTTGCAAAATCCCCCAAAAAATCTAAACGTAGACAGTAAAGTTGAGTTGATTATTCTTGGCTATGAAATACCTACTTCAAACTCTTCACTCATACACTATACTTATGTCGAGCCGTAGGTATTTACACGGTACTCCATTATATATGCAACTGTAAGTCACTTTTAAATCTTTTAATTTAAGGTATTTCTAAAATACTTTAATGATCCTACACAGCAATGTTAAATTGTCAAATGTCAATTGTCATTTTGTAATTGTTGACAAAAACATATGTCATTAGTTTATAAGGTAGAACATGTTGATAAATATACATTAAATTGTATAACTTAACTAAATTGATACACATTATCTATTATCTTTCTTCTGTGTTTAAACTTTGTAAAATGTCCATATTTTAATTAAACAAAAAAATAATTTTGTAATTCATAGAAATAAGTTGTGATGTCAATTAATGTGTGTAATTGTATCATGTAACTATAATTTTAAAAAAAAAAACAAGCCCGCTGAGTTTCTTCCGCCGGATCTTCTCAGTGTGTGGCCGCGTTCCGATCCGGTAGTAATTGTAAAAATCGACTCACAACATTTTTAGTTTAATGATAAATAATTATAATTTTAAAATATTTGCACACCATATCATGGTAGAATATGTTGGTAACTTAATCAAATTTTAATAACTTGTAACTCCCATATTCTGGCAAATAAATGATTTCTTTCTTTCTACGGTATTGTCGTAGATAATTGTCAAGTAACGTTAGTCTGTACATAGGGTTCCTAGCTTACTATACGGCAGTGTTATTATTTTCGTCTGTTTTTTTTCTTTGTTTTTGAAAATTTTGTTATGTAGATATATAAAGCCATCTTGTTTTCATTTTGAAATAATGTGATATGCAATATGTATGAATTTTGTAATCGCTACCGAACCACAAGGGATTGGAATATGCTTCCTGAGTTTGTGTTCCCCGAGAGGCCACTACTGCTGAATGCACCGCCCGAGCCGCAGCTGATGTTCACAGTACTTAACGATACAGCTATCTGAAGCATTCTAGGAGTTATTGCCCGAGGGAACTTGGTCATGAAAATCTGTTGTTAGCTCGTGTACATAGCAACAATCGAAGATAACGAAAGGGAAATATTATGCTGACTTTCAAGAATCAATTCCTTCAAAACCTTGGTTCTTCAAATATCCACATCTGTTCTCTGTAGATTAAGACTTGGACATGTTTGTTCTCCTGTTTTTTTTACACAAGCTTAGGATTGAGGACACTTCTGTCTGTGAATGTAGGTTAGATGAAGGATCAAATGGTCATATAGTTTTCAATTGCCTTAATATTTCTTCCTCACTTCATGATTCTCATCCAGATGACCTTCCTCGTCCTGTCCACTTAAAATATTTATTGTCACTTGTATTTAGTCCTATTGCTAAAGTTGTACTTAATTTTATGATTCTAACAACATTAGTTTGTAGTATGTAGATTTATTGTAGTTTCTCTTTGTATATTTTTGTGTTATTTTCGTTAAACTTAGTTAGAGGAAACCTACAATCCAAAACGAAGCCTCCCTTATTGCATTTCAAGAAATGGATAAGACGGTTCACTTCCTAAGTTCACTCAACACTGGCAGAGTTCACTGATAATTGCCATTCATATAATAAAGAAGAAGAAGATAATGTGACAGTAAACCATTACGTATGCGCAAAAACTCTACTTGGGGCTAGCATGTTAAAACTTTTAAAAGGTTTTAGTATAAGCCATGTTTTCTAGCAGCCGCATGATGAGGAAATCGTCCAAGCTCAATACCTCATGTGTCTGAGCTGAGTAGACCGCTTTATATAATAAAATGTTTTACTTATAGATCAGTCCAAAACATTGCACAATATAAAGGAAGAAAGCATTGATGAAGTGGTAGATGTGAAGACTAAAATAACATCTTACAAGAACATTGTCGTACCAACGGGACTCACACAGTCTCAAATAAAAGTAAATAAAAAGTTTGGCCCTAAAGAGGATGAAAAAAATGAAAATGGGTTATACAGGTGTGGTGATTGTGGGAAAGCTTTTAGAAAAAAGAAAATTTTAAAGGAGAACGTCTTGTGCTTTCACAGCGATATGAAGTCATATGTATGCAACATCTCCAACAGAGGCTTTGTGTATCCGAGTTCCTTGTGTTACCAGTTAACACAAATTATGTCACACAGAAAAAACAATTTGAAGGAACATTTAAGTAAACACAAACGGTCTTACTAATAAAATATTTCACACAGTGTATACAGGTACTATAACAATTGCATAAGAAAAACACTACTAATAAACATCTGATTGACACAAAGAGTGTACACATCTGTTATAAGGGATCGAATTTTGCATAGAAAGTTACACAGGGTCTATGCTAGGGTGGAGTGAAAAAAAAAATTTTTTTTTCTTCTTAGCCTGGGGGTCAAATTTGTAGCTTATAAAAAACAAAAATTTTTGAAAAAAAAATAAAATTTTTTACTCAACATCTTGAGGCAGCCCACTCATTTTTAAAATTAATTACGAGTAAAAATATTTGGTTGCAAAAAAAAAATTTTTTTTGTCTTTTAATGTCTTAAAACATCCAAGAATTGGCAATTATGATCATTTCCAACTCAAATTTTATTCCAGTGCCCTAACGAGGAATGTTACTTTTTTGGATTTTTTTTAAATATTAAAACAATAGTCACAAAAATTTTTTTTAACTTGTGATTTTTAATTGGCATAAAAGAGGATATTTTGAAGTTTTTAGAACGCTTTTAAAAATTTTTTTTTGCAACCAAATATTTTTACACGTAATTAATTTTAAAAATGAGTGGGCTGCCTCAAGATGTTGAGTAAAAAATTTTATTTTTTTTTTCAAAAATTTTTGTTTTTTATAAGCTACAAATTTGACCCCCAGGCTAAGAAGAAAAAAAAAATTTTTTTTTTTCACTCCTCCCTAGTCTATGCACCATAAAACCCTTGTTTAAAGCTGGTTCAAGGCAAAAATCAAAATGGTGGCTCATTGTGTATCAGCTGTTAGCCAACAAACGTGAATAATGGATTCAGTTTTGTTTTTATTTTATTAGTTGTTATAACATTTTACTTATTCAAGGTATTCTTTTTTAACAGAAAATGTTTCTTTATATCATTTGAAACAAATAAGCAGATGGCTCTCCTCCTGGAAAGAGGGACCATCGCCTATCGAACACCGAATATGTAAATGGTATGTTGTTATCCATTCATTCGGAGGGATGGCAATGCCAAACGTATAAATTTACCGACTACCATTATTTTAATTTATTAGAGACTAGCTGTTGCCCGCGACAACGTCCGCGCGGACTTCGTTTACTCCGCACAGCTCCTCCCCCGTAGGTGATAGCGTGAAAATATGTAGCCTATATGTTGACCCGACCTGTTAGTAATATTCATGCAAAATTTGAATTAAATCCGTGCAGTACTTTTTGAGTTTACCCCGGATATACATTGACTTTCCTACGATTTTATTATATGTATAGATGTATAGATATAGATAATTGATAGAAAAGGTTCTTAGCGGATTCAAAGGAAAACCAAATCGTACAAAACCTGGATTGATCCGGAGTTATTGATTGTCACTGTGTTGTTCCGGTTCAAGGGTATGGTAGCCTGTAACCATATGCATGTGGTACTACCCCACCACATCCCACCACAACCGATAACAATGCACCATTAATATATTCGCCGTATATAGTAAAAAGTTGTCTCTTTCCGACAACGGAGCTATCAGCTTGTTTGCTATCCTACGATAAAAAAATAATAATTAAAGTTTCTACGTCATATAATAATAAAAAGGGATGCTTTTTCTGTAGAACAAGTTCACTGTTTAGCTGTTAGGTACCTGTTTGCAAATATTTGAAGTTAGGGTTAGAGAGAGGGGATGTTCGTCGTACGTCCGGAAATTGTAGCTATGAAGACGTTAATTCACGCTATCTAAATTTGAAAAAAAAAACTATTTGAATTACAAAAATTTAATTAATAATTTAATACTGCGTAAAATAAATAGTAATTTTTTAAAGTTATAAAGACATATTTAAGAGTTTTTTGACCTAAAGTGTTATTTATTTCATACAACACTGTCACGCATAATGGTTTCCGAACAGATTTCATACAATGTTGGCACTATTTTGCGTTTAACGAGTGATTAGTTACCCAAGCTTTACAAGTTGTTTATTGGTAGCGATGCTGTGTAAAGCGTGTATAACTCTTATACAGACTCTATAGCCTGTGAACTATTACCATGTTAAATGGGTGCATAACTTTTGTTTATTAGTAAGGCTGAAAGAAGTAAAGCTTGTAAGCCAAGTCTGTAATGTTTGCTATAGGGGGCTCTCACGGACAAGTGACATACTTAGAACAGAGATACACTGAAGAGAAGCCATGTTCGTGTAATTTCTGTAAAAAACGTTCAGTCGAAAGGGCAGTTTAAAGACACATTTAAACATGCACAATAAAATTAAACCTTATGTGTGTAATGTCTGCGAAAAAAGTTTCTCACATTCGGGTAAACATTAATTTATTCACACTGAAGATGAATGCCGAAAAGACAGTTTACAGAGGCACTTAAATATATAAGTAGTTTTCACTCGCGGCTTCGCTCATGTTTCACAAAAAATATTGTTCTTGTACAAATTTTGGATAAAAATATTTATAGAATTTCCCTCCCTCTGCTCTACAGCTCTTATTT
The DNA here is from genome assembly GCA_036924255.1 of Apodemia mormo. NCBI lineage: Eukaryota > Metazoa > Arthropoda > Insecta > Lepidoptera > Riodinidae > Apodemia > Apodemia mormo. The sequence goes on from JAUPFN010000028.1 coordinate 6,804,887, forward strand.
TGTTCAAGTAATTAGTCTTAATAAAACTCTATTCATGATATTTGCTTTATGAAGTTTCCAAAGTGATTAATTCGATAAGAATTAATATATACTTGTCATAGTTTTAATGAAACTCTTGGGCACTGCAAATGTTTTTTTGCCGCACCTCCCTAATAACTCAAAGACATTGTGCCAATTCTCTGTATGCATTAATAACATGTGAGATATTGGGTGTGTTCCATAAGTTTTATACTAAGTATTGTTTTGAACTATTTCTTTGTTACATGGACGTGTATTGCGTTAATTTTAAAGTTATCTGGCGGACCAAAAATATAGCTTTATTTTGTCCACATTAAAAGTGACGAACTCCACTCTTAATTATTTTATTGAACGCTGGTTTAAATCCACATTTATACAAAATTTTGAAAATACAATTAAACTCAGTAACAAGACAGACTTGTTTCATTTTTTTCAGTTTTAGGGCGTTGTTCAAACGTTTTAATAAAATGATATAAAAATGTCTGTTATAACGAAAATTCATCACCATTACAGCCAAGTTACGCCGGTAAATATTTATTTATATCATAGCATCGCAATAGCTCTACTGATGAAAATATAGAACCACTAGCTGTGCCCGCGACTTCGTTCGCGTGGAAATAATTCTAAAATGAAAACCCGCATAGTTCCCGTTCCCGTGGGATTTCCGGGATAAGAACTATCCTATGTCCTTTCTTGGGTCTCAAACTATATTTGTACCAAATTTTATCCAAATCGGTTCAGTGGTTTGGCCGTGAAAGCGTAACAGACAGACAGAGTTACTTTCGCATTTATAATATTAGTTTGGATCGTCTGCAGTCGCCAATAATACTTACGTCGCCGTTCATGTGTTCATTCGATATATTTGATAATATGGATAGTTTGTACAATCGATAGCATCGGTCAGTATTATATTCGGTCGGCTATTGATAGTTTTGATAGTGTCAAAACTATCGATAGTTATTGTGATTAATGCAATATTAAATAGCAATACTTTAGATAGTATTCATATTTTTGATAGTTTATTTTTTTAATCATGAATATTGTCGATTGTATTGCTGTTTATTGATAGTATTTGTAACAAACTCTCCCGAAGACCCTCTAAACTCACATTTTAAATATAACAAAATTGTCTGTTATATTTCGTTTATAAAGGAGTCAACAGAATTATAATCATATTATCTGGCCAAATGATTCATCTAGTGTTAAATTGAGGACCCATTTTGTGTTATATAGTTCACCCATTCATTCTTTTCAAAGGTACACTTCATCTCTTATAAACAACCACACTTTATCAGGAAATGTATACTATAAATTGATTTAAAGGACTAAAATTTAATATATTGAAGATACTTGGCTTAAGAGAGGGAGTAATATATTACATAAATACATAATAAAGATATTTGACTTTAAGGAAGGGAATAATATATTAAATATATACATAAAATACATAAAATATATAGCTTAGGAGAGCGATATGATGATATTAATAATTACATTGACTTCATCTAAAGGAAAGAAGTACGGTAGTATAGAATATATGGACAAAATTATTGTAATATTTAGGTTGGGAGTTGTAATGCACTTTAGCGCCGCAATTTGTATGTATGCAGGGATATGTAAGAGGCGCCGCCTCGCCTCACATGTGTGAATACCAAGCCGGCTGAAGGCCTTCCTAGCGTATTCCCCAGAAATATATTGAAACTAAAAGGAACTAAAGTCCTTAATCTCAAAGAGAAAATCAATATATTATGAAGAACCAAGTTAATGGCAGGTAGGCATTACTGTTGTGGGGTCACAAAGTGATAGCCATATAGTTTAATGTCCAAACATGTGAATACATTGTTTGGAAGTTGATGAGTATAGGCATGACCAAGGTGCGTCATTAATATTGAGCACAGCCAAAAGGCCAAATAATAAATATATTTCTCAAGTATACAATTAAGCATTGACTTGAAGTAAGTAAATGTTGATAAAAATATATACTATTGTTATTTTAGTAACAAACAGTAACAAAATAATAAATAAATATTGGCATGACAAAGGTGCATCATTTGTATTGAGCACAGTCAAAAGGCCAAATAATAAATATGTTTCTCAAGTATACAATTAAGCATTGACTTGAAGTAAGTAAATGTTGATAAAAATATATATACTGTTGCTATTTTTGTAACAAACAGTTTAATAAAATAATAAATAAATATTGGCATGACCAAGGTGCATCATTTGTATTGAGCACAGTCAAAAGGCCAAACAATAAATATAATTCTCAAGTATACGATTAAGCATTGACTTGATCAAAGTAAATTAATTAAAATAATATATAAAATACTCAAGTTTGCGATAGCATTGACTTGGAGTACATAAATGTTGATAAAGTATATACTGCTGTTATTTTTGTAACAAACAGTTTAATAAAATAATAAATAATTATTGGCATGACCAAGGAGCATCATTTGTATTGAGCATAGTCAAAAGGCCAAATAATAAATATGTTTCTCAAGTATACAATTAAGCATTGACTTGAAGTAAGTAAATGTTGATAAAAATATATACTGTTGTTATTTTAGTTGTCTTCAATCACAATACCGAAACATTATTAGCCGGTACGCGATAAATAAACATATATAAAAGTAATCATTGCTCGCAATGAACTTCAAATAATCCAAATCATAAAAATTTCATAAGTAAAATCAATTAAGATAATCCTTATGAGGAAAGTCAAATGAACTCAGGTTAATGTATAAAATACATTAAAATAAACAATTTAATATATCCAGCTCTGTGATGTAGCTCATACCTGGTTGAAGATTTGATTAGTTATGTAAATAGAGCAACTTTGCTAGGCGATAGATAGTTGGTGTTTATCTGGGTTAACTCTCTGAATACACTGTTTGCGGTAGGGCTTATCCGAGTACCACGCACCGGTAACGAGAAGATAACCATAACGACAACATTATGTGTCTTTATATAGATATACACAATGCATGCAACATGCATACAACCCTGATGCCTTCGCAAAGCCGACACTACCTTGTGACGAAGGTATGGTCCAATCAAAAAGCCAAATAATTAAAATAAATTATTACTGAACTAGAAATTAACCTTTGTTCTAAAGATATTATAGTCAAATTTCCTCCTATAACCCTAATAATTTATAGTCACCACAAGCAATGAAATATTACTTATTAATCGAATTTGAATTTATAGATGAAATTTAGTAAGATCTTTGAACTCTTTAATATTGTGATTGAATACTCAATACATCTTAGAATCCAAACAATTCATCTTATACTCGTTTTCTAATGAAACTAAGTTATTTATGTATTCTCCGGACTATTAGAGTTCTATTACTCTTATTTCAATTTCTCTTTAATCAAATTTCAGAATTTAATAAGGTCTGAACTTTTAGAAATCAACGCTTATTAGATCTATTGTTGCTTTAAGTGAACAGTATTATGAAACATCTAGCCACCAGAATAATCATAAGTAAAGTTCATTTGTACAATCCTTATGACGTAGAGATTCAATCATGGAATCCAGGTTAATACATGAATATATACAGATAAACAATTTAGACAAATAACTCTAGTTCTGTAAAATAGTTCATGTCTGAGATGATTAGATATGAAAATGGATCAACTTTGCTTGGCGGTATAGTTGAGTGTATATCTGGGTTATCGCCCCAAACACCTTGGACTTACGACAGAGGGACATATTAACCGTGTGTCTGCACTGGTGAAGAGAAGATGACCATAATGACAACATTACATGTGTGTCTTTATATAGATATACACAGCACAACTTGTTGCCTTCGTAAAGTCGATACTCCCCAGAGATGAAGATGACATGATCTATTTACCAAGGTAAAAAGTAAAAATATCTAATCCAAAATTAGTAATTAACCTTAATTTCAGATTTATTTAGTAAACTTCCTATCTTACTAAAAGATCTGTTATGCACTGTCACTATAAACAATAATATTTCAATTATCCAAAAGAATTAATTTGATGAAGAAGTTTAATATTATAATTCCTATCCTCCTAAATCCCTATATAAATAATATAAAATAAGAATAAAATAAATAAATAAATAATTAAATTAAGTAAATAATTTATACAAAATATGGTTAAATAAACATAATACGTTTGGACTAAAGTTCATTCATTCCTCTCTTGCACTCTAACTCCCTGAAGCTTTATTAAAGTCATTTAAGATTTTCGCTCCAAATTTAATTCAACAATTCAGTTTATATTAATTATTCCTTTGTTAGACACGAAGAGAATAATTTGTATTAGTTTGTGATTATCTCGTTTAATATTTGTACTCGGTTTTAAATTTGATTGTAAATAATATAATGTTTTATGAAGATTTGATTTTAAGAGACTGGCCTATGCAATTAATTTACGTATTAGTTAATATTTAGTTTTATAATAGGATATAATAATTCGTATTAACATTTCATAATTTTAATAATTCATATTAAGGTAGGTTTTCGTGTGAATTTTGTGTAGGTTTATGCCCCCGCTTATTGGTTATAATATATTATTCCTACAATGACAGACCTTCTGCTTTCAACTCCTAAAAGATCCCATTTCCTCCTAACAATATTTCCAATTTGAAGCATTAATTCAAGTAATCATTTAAACTAGAGAAAATTTCTATAATAAATATTTCCTAAGCTTGAATCACCTAGTTTTAATTGAAAGTCAATAATAAACAAAGTATTCCTTAAATTCCTCAATATATTAAAGCATCAGTTCTTCCACCTAATATCTACACGCCCTACCCTATCACCTAATTGTTCCTTCATAAAAAAAAATTATAACTGCCCAAAATTATAACAATGCAGAAATTAAAATCGTATTTGCCATACCTCCAACTCTGCAACAAACCTACAGTAACTCTGCATTCAGCTCCGACGACAGCTAAGAAGTCACCCCCACGCGGCCTCGAAGACTCCAAAGGAATCAGCTCTCGATCCCTAAAGTTTAAATAACAAGCAGGATCAACTGTGCTATGGAAATTATTCTAAGAACTTCCTTAGCCGGTTCTCATCTATAAAGATATGTGGTAGCTATCACCAGTTAGTAGATTTTAAAAGATAAAACGCACACAAAACTTACGAAACGGATTTGAATGAAATTTTACACACAGATAGTTGATGACTTGGATTAGCACATAGGCTATTTATTATCCCGGGAAAATCTAGTGATCCAGCGGTATTCGCTTCTATAATAATGCGGGTTGTATATTGAAACTAGTTGATAATATTAATTCAGGTGCAGTAGCATTAGTATCTAATAACAATGGAATTCCTTCAAAATGACGATGATGAAAAGTATAGTATAAAGTAGTTAAAGCACTTAAATCTATTCCTAATTAATAAGCTATTTAGCCAACATGCTTTTGAATTTGGTAATGTAAAGGCATTTCTTACTTCTATGAAGAATAAACAAACATAGCAATATTAGCCACTTGTAAGGTAAAGATGTAATAATGATAGTTCAATTGCATAAGATAAAAGTATAATATAAACAATTAAAGCACATAAAACTATTCCTTGTTAGTTAATAAGCTATTTAGCCAACATGCTTTTGGCATTTGATAATGCAAAGCCATTACTTACTCCTGTGAAAAATAAACAAACATAGCAATATTAGCCAATTGTAAGGTATAGATGCAATAATAAGTGTCTAGAGACAATGGGATTCCTCAAAATGCCGACGATAAAGATATAAAGCAATTAAAGTACTTAATTCTATTTATTAGTTAAATAATAAACTGCCTTGCCAACATGTTCTAAAATTTGATAATGTAAAGCCTTTTCTTAACTTATATGAAAATAACAAACATAGGAATCTTAGTCATTTGCTAAGTATAGGTATAATAATAATAGTGTCTAAAGGCAATGGGTTTCCTTTAAATATCGATGATGAAAACCTATATACATATAATTAAATCCATAAATCCATTTCCTAATTAATTAGTAAACTATTATCCGTCAAGCACTGAAATTTGATAAATTAAAGCCATTATTTATTCTTGTATAGTTATACAAACATAATAATCTTAGTCACTTGTACGACTCTGCTAAAATAAAATCAAAATGAGTTATTTATCACACACACTATCATCAGATCATTCACAATAATTTAATTTAAATTGGAAGAACTACGTCACCTGTGTTGTTTAGAATTCCGATTTATCCTGCGTCCTGATTAGCAACCCTGCTGCAAAACTGTGAGGCAGCAATCGCTCCACAACCATTGCTCACATTTTTATGGAAAGAAAAGAACATTTAAATAACAGCATAAATTATGGTTTTATCTTCCTAAAATCAAAATAGGCTTCCCTAATAATAGAATCACACAAACTTTTCAAAAATTACAAGTCCTAGTTTCCTTCCTAAATTATCCATGTTATTAATCATCCTTTCAACAGGTTATTCCTTAAAATAAATAATTTCCTTTTTTCATACAACAACCATTCTTCACTCAGTCAAGGATCGATCCACCTTTACACAACATTTTGCACGATTTCATACTTGTAAACCTAATCACAAATTTATCGGTAATATGTTTATTAAATTTACATAGTCTAGATTCAAAAGATTTACCATTTGATAAAATCTACTTATTACCACTACTGCTAGATTTAAATAAACTCAATTTCTACAGCAACTCATACGGATTTGTTTAAACACTTACCTAATTCTTGAATAATCCCTGTTCTACTCACAGTTTAATCCTTGTTTTAATAATTTTTGTATCAAGCAAAGAATATTTCTTCTAACGTCAAAACTTTCAAATTTCCCACAGATTTTAATAATTATTGTATCAAACGAAGAATATCTTCGTCAAATCAAGAACTTTCAAACTTTCACTAGAACTTTCTTCTTCTTAATCTCTGAAATGAAAATTTCAACATTCATTTTATGCCTTCTGGAACGAAAAATCCTTTCCTCATCCGAGAAGCAAAAATCCCCATCTCTCCCTTTCTCCTTTATTTATAACCTCCGTTTTCCCTTCTTTTTTTCAATTTTTAAATTTATTTTCCTCTTATTTTTCAAATCCTGTCATTCTTTTCTCATATTCGTTCCCCTTTTCTAAGGTTTTATATGTTTATATGTTAGGTCTTATATATTAATAAGAATTAGTTTTTTTATTTATTTTCATCTTTAATTCCATTGATATTATTTATTAAACATAATTCAGACATATTTTTAACAAAAAAAAAAAAGTATAGATTCTTATTATTTTCTTTTATTACACTAAACCTCTTAAGGGATAGATGAAGTCTGTTACATATTGTACTTACTGAGGCAATGAAACCCAATCGATAATGGACTATCAAGCGGTAACACTATAACTAATCAAAGGTTTCGAGTTTCGACACATTCCAAAAAGTCTTTATATAGTACGCGTTACTTATACTTCTTGTAACATCCAACGTCTATACAATAACCCCGGTTCTTATTTAAATCATGTACTACACATTCTCTTCCAAATAGTAAGTGTTGAAGTACAAAACTCAAAATCCGCGCCGCGCGAATTTTCGTCTCACCCGCCGCGCCGCCGCCACCGGTTCGCGAGCCGGGCGGTAACAGCAACACACGCACACGCACGCACGCACGCACAGACACGCATGCACACAGACACGCATGCACGCACACACACACACACACACACACAGAGAGAGAGAGAGAGAGATACGCACGACCACACTCACGCATTAAGACAAATCTGACGCACACAAAACAGACATGCACGCACACACACACCCTCACACATACATGCGCGCGCGCGCCCGAGAGCACGAACACACGCACACACACATGCGCGCGCGAGTACGAACACAAGTTCGCACACACACACCCTCACGCACACACGCACTAACAAACACGCACAAACACACACACTAGTGGTGGGTCGTTGACGTATTTTTTGTCGACGAAACGAGCCTGCTTATCGTAGACGATAAACTAGTTGAAAAAACAGTTTAATATTCGACTAGTTTACTTCCTACACTGAATATGATTATTATGTTGTAGTTGTCGTTCTACGGAGATTATTATTTACCTGAGTTAACTGTTTATAGAAATGAACTGAACTTTCCTCTTCATACTTTTCCCAGGGTTAGGACTGGCAGGTTTATTTATCATTATAAAATTTATATTCTTAAAAGTGTTTCATTTATAAAATTACAATATTATTTATTAGATATACATAAACCTGGAGTATTTAAAAGTTCATTTCATTTTATGTACATATAATCCCACGGCCATTTTCGAGGTCCACTCCACTCGTCGGCGTCTCGTGAATATTATACGCGCTGATCGTTCTACGAAATCAACAGTCCATACGCGAACGTTATAAAGATGCGTTGCATAGTTCATTCATAAACTAGTTTATCAAAGAACGTTAGACTGTTTATTCATTCACGCTAAAGAAACAGTCTAAAAAAACTGTTCGTTCATTAAACGCCCACCACTAACACACACACACACACACACACACACACACACATGCACGCACGCACGCACTCATACGCACGCACACACGCACTGACTGACTTGCCTGATCTGGGTTTCAAACTCAATATCCCATATTTCTATGCTGAGTCCGGTACTGCTATACCATTAAAATATTGAAATGTTTTATTTATAGGTCGGCTCACGAGATACCACGACGAGGAGGAAGAAGGCGTAGATGAAGTCGAGGATGTGAAGATTAAAGTAACAGCCCCAATGAGCCCTGTCGCTGCACTAACGAGACCAACTGAGTCTCAAATAAAAGCTAATGATATATCTAGGGCTCAAAGAGATAAGAGAAATGGTGATAGTTTATTAAGGTGTGATTTTAGTAAAAAAACTTTTCGTCAAAAAAAGATTTTAACGAGGCACTTGTATACTCACAGAGATATAAAACCATACGTATGTAATGTCTGCAACAAAGGTTTCAAATACCCGAGTAAATTGAGTGAACATAAATTTATTCACACTAAAGAGATAAAACCTTATGTGTGTGATGTCTGCAGTAAGTGTTTCTCACATGCAAGTAGTTTACGTCGACATCAATCTACTCACACTAGAGAGAAGATAGTTTCTTGCGACATCTGTAAAAAAACGTTCAGTCAAAAAAGCACTTTGCAAAATCATTTAAATAATGTACACTATGAAATAAAACCTTATGTGTGTGATGTCTGCAATAAGTGTTTCTCACTGTCAGGTAATTTACGTCAACATCAATCTACTCACACCGGAGAGAAGATATTTTCTTGCGACATTTGTAAAAAAACATTCACTCGAAAGGGCAGTTTAAAGAATCATTTAAATATACACAGTGGTATAAAACCTCACGTGTGTGATGTCTGCAACAAGGGTTTCTCACACCCTAGTGGTTTGCGACAACATAAATATATTCACACTAAAGAAAAATAATTTTGTAATTACTTTCAGATGGCTTTTCTGGTGGAAGAAGAAACCATCGTTTATTGACATCAAAGATGTTAATGTTGTGTTGCTATCCATGTAGCGGGATGGCAATGCCACATACAGGAGTTTACCGGCTACCTTACCGGCCCATGATAATGCGAAGCCATAACGCTACTGCGACAGGAATAGGTTAGGCGTTGGTACCAAATACCCGGGCGAGACTTTTTGGAACTCTAGAACCTAGTAGTCACGATTTTAGTAGATGATAGATCGCAAGGGAACTATCCCTTACTATTTCTCCCAAATAAGTAATAAAATAGAAAATAAAATAAAAGAAATTAAACGTAATAAATACTCAATCTTACGATATTTCCCAATTATAAAAAGCAAAAGTCATAACGATTTAAATAAAAACTTAAAAGCAAAAAACAACGACTTTTTTCGTATCAAATAACCAATTTAAAATAATGCACCAAAATATTTCTAGTCTATGCCAAAAATTATAGAAATAGAATAGAAACTATTTTATCTGAATTGCGGGCTAAGAATACTGTAATAGACGTTTTATGCTTTTCTGAAACCTTCATAAAAAGGGGTCATGAATCTATTTGTCGTAGTTTAGGAATATTTATCTTTGATAAGGAATCATTCAATTAGTCATTCAAATTCGTTCATTAATGCACGTGTCTATCAATTTCATAGACAATCGGATAATCGACATGTCAAGTTCACATGGTATTTTTCAACTGTGGAAATAAATTTTGTATTCTAATAAGTTTTCGTAAATTAAATATGATAAAATAATATATTAGAAACAGTTTTTAGTGCCGAACAAACCGTTTACAATGAATGAATACGATAATCTAATTATATTTAATTCAATGTATATGATTGATGTGAAACTTTGGTGTTTTTACAAAAAGTGGAGTTTGTTTACCAAAAAAGACACGTAAAAAGAAATAGACTGTACTAATATCATTAATGACATATTGTATTATGATAATATATTGGATTAATAAATCAGGTCATTTTGAAAAAAAATTGTACAATTTGCTTTCTTTACATTCCAAAAGGGCCCCGAATTCTTGTGTGCCTTAGGGCCCCAGCATAGTCTAAGACGGCCCTGAAGGTAGAAGAAATGTAAAGAGAAGTATCGGAAAAGTAGAAATAAGGTAGTGGGAAGTCAGGGAGGAAGGTGTGTTGTTCAAGTTTTCAGTTCTGTCGGCACTCCCACAGTGACACAGTTTTTTTATTTCAGTATAAAAAATGACCAGGCGCGCAGTAAGGGTACTGAATGTAACGTCATTATTCAGAACAAACTAAAAGCAAAAATAATCAGGTCTTCTGTAACCACAATCAGATCTTATGTTAACACATACACGCGCGATTTTGTGTGTGTGCGTATTCATAATATTAATTTCCATGCATGACTTTCAGAAGACCTGATTATTTAGTTTGGTTTGATTAATGACGTCACTTTACGCAAGGGTGGATCCAGAGGGGGGGTCATGGGGGTGATGAAAGGGGCGCCTTGACACTTTTACACTCGCACCACTTAATTTCTTGCTAATAATATTTATCGTACTTATATCTGTTATCGTCGCTGCGTTGATAACGATACGTTTTGTCAGCAACGCAAATTACAACAGCTCGTAGTGGTGAATATTTTAGACTGACTAGTTTTTACATTTGTCACCTGATTAAGACACATAAAACCTCATAATTTAGACTTTATAAATGTAAATCCCAGACTACGTCGTTAGCGAAACTGAGCTCCTGAGAATTTAGTTTTAGTAAAACGGACATACTTTACATTGTCCACGTTAACTCTGATGTAACTGCACTCCTGACTATTGTATTGAACGTCAGCTTATACAAGTTTATTTAAATATAATAAATTATTGTAACAAAGCCTACTTGTTTCACTATTTTAATCGTTTCAGAAAGTTGTTAAGGATCAGTGTAGAGTTATGCCCCGGTGTTACCGATGCGTTGAGATAATAACTAAATAAATATTCGCGGGATAAATTACACTTACTGATGTAACCCCAAAGTAAGCAAATTATTTGCTTGTGCTCTGTGTGTTAGTCAACGACACTAATACATAGAAGTACGTATATAAATACTATAATATGCTTAAAAAACAACCAGAAATACAAACAATTATGCTCATCACACAAATACTTGTCCTCGTCGGGAACCGAACCCGAACCGTCGCTAACTGCTCGACCAACGGGGCGGAACAGGAGCTTCATGTGACCGTGCATCATCAGGCTACTGACAAGAGGTGACCTGAATGTCACCTTGGCAAAAATGCATTTTTTTTATATCATAAGATAGCAAACAAGCAGATGGGTCTCCTGATGGTAAGAGTCAATCATCGCCTAAAGACACCAAAGATGTTATTGGTGCGTTGCTATCTTGTGGCGAGGTCTAATGCCACATGCATAACTTTTACCGGCTACCTTACCCTCCAAACCGGAACACGACAGCGACAAGCACTGACGCTATTGCGACAGGAATAGGTATATAAGTAGGAATAGGCAATGACGTCACAGGAGAGTGTCTCACTCGGCTGCTGCTCCCGGCGTCTGGCGCCGCCCCCGACACACCTCCCACTGCTGACATTTGTGCAGACATCTCGAACAGCCCGAGCAACTTTACTGAAAGTTGCCCTCATTTTTATGTTATAAGACAGCAAACAAGCAGATGGCTCTCCGGATAAAAAGAGACCATCGCTTAAAAACACCAAAAATGTTAATGGTGTGTCACTGCCCGTGTGGCGGGATTGTTACTGGTTCCTTACCCTCCACACCGGAATACAACGACAATTACTGACGCTATTGCCGCAGGATTAGGTATAGCGGCAGCAGAGTGGTAGAGCTTGATATCACCTTCTTATTTTTCATGTTAAGGTAATGTCAATTCTTTAAGAGGCACCTAAGGTTTTTTTTTTATATCATAAGAAAGCACACAAGCAGATGAATCTCCTGATAGAAAGTCAACCATCGCCTATAGACATCAAAGATGTTAATGGTGCGTTGTTATCTTGTGGCGAGGTGTAATGCCATATGCATAAGTTTACCGGCTACCTTACTCTCCAAACCGGATCACGACAGTGACAAGCACTGACGCTATTGCGGCAGGAATAGGTAAGGCGGTGGTACCGTAAAACGGGATGAATAGGCACAACTCGAAACTTCCGACTTGTATTTCTTTATAAGTTTCAAGGACTGCATACCACTATCCCTGTTTCTTTTGATGAGTCTACCAGTCTATTTTTCTATGGAAAATTTTATTCAGTAGTTTTTCCATGCATTAAGAAGGAAAACAAAATATCGACTGGTTCTATTTACCCAGTAACGGGGTGAATAGAAACGCTATACGGGGTGAATAGGAAAAAATGCTAGGGTTGTCAAAAATATATTCTCACTTTATTAACATACTTACATAGGTAAATTGTAGCACAGTTACTGACCATGTACAAATCAGTTTTCAACAATAACATGCATGCATAAATAGGTACCTATTTACCTTCCTTATCTTTGCATTTTTTGTTGAAAAATAATTTGACAGCCCTATAGGGTTATTTTCTAATCACCCCGTCCCGTACCTATTCAGGCCCTCCTGTTTCTATTTTCCTCATATTTCGTGTCTATTCACAACACACTTCGTGTCTATTCACCCCGTAGTCGTGCCTATTAACCTCGTGGGTCACTGAATGTGGCCCCACTTTTTTATTTATTTTTTATTATTTGTTCGTCGTTTGTTCGTTAATGTTCGAATTGTTTGTTCGTCTTTTATTTATTTATAATTAATTAAACAAATGTTTATCCTTAAGTTGGCGTCCCTTGCTAGATATCTTTATTTTTATCGCTCAGATTTATTAATTTTGATCAATTATCGTTTGTTCGACCACTATTGATGATTGATCGATCATAAAGACAATTATAGCCCTCAATATTTTTAAACAGGGTTAGCAGATAGTAACAATACTTGTATATTGTAATGAAATTAATAATTCCTAAATTCATTACGTAGTTGAAAAAATCTAAATGTAATGCACAAAAAATCTGTTTTTGTTGAAATGATATTTATTTATAAGTTTAAGAAACATATTGCAGGAATATTTAGTAGAAATTCATTTAATATGGAAGATTAATCTCAGTATGTGTATATATAGATACTCAAAAAATAGGATTTTATTAAAAGAAAATATTTATTTACGTTTTTTTTTAAGGGCAATGGGCCCACCTCTCGTTCCCACCACTGTAACTTCTGTAAACCAGAATCAACAGCGGCAACCGTCCTGATAACCTCTGAGTTGCGAGCTCAGGGTGCCCTGGGGAAAAGCTAAGCTGTCTTGGATCCCGCAACGAAATTAATCAGAAGTATATAGGAGGAGTAGGAAAATACATCCTGTTTCCCTCCCTTTTTAGCAGGAGACAGCAAAATGTTAAAAGCATAAAAATGCTACGAAATGAGACTTTTACAATCAGGTTAAGCCTGATTGCTATTGCACCACGGAAGTTTGGAAATTAGGGACCTACCAGAATGGCCTACTTAATTTTGCTTCCAGTAGTAAGTGTGACAAAATCGTTTGAAGGCACGGAAGTTCCCACGTGTACCCACAAGATCAGAGTAATAAATTACACCGGATATACATTGGATACTATCAAGCATTTGACGACGTTCGTTTTGCCAAAGATTACACTCCCAAAGAATGTGATGTGCAGTTTGTTCATATTTACAGTTTAATGTAGAGCACTCGCAAAAGGGAGAAGGAACTAATTTAAACGAGAATAATTTAGCTTTAAAATTACCGTGGCTAGTGAGAAACTGTGCAACACAATGATCTATTTCTATCCAAGTTTTACTTAAGCGATCCCGGATGCACGGGAAAAAGTTATATTAATGCCGTCCTTTAGTTAAACAAGACCAACGCGACTGCCATTCATCAATTAATTCATTAGTAACGTCGATTACGGGATTAAAAAGGCGACGTATTTTTGTTTGGGCTTGCGAGTTGATAAATTCTGGGTTAGTAAAATTCCTAGAATTGTAATACATTGAAGCCCGACGCTGAATTTCTAAATCTAATGGTAAGACGCCTGATAAAACGGGTAAAGCATCGGAGCTTACAGTGCGATATGCTTTGCATAGAAATATTAGTGCTAGACGCTGATTTTGAAGTAGTTTGCGCCGGATCGCACCACTCGTAACTTTATCAGCCCACGCTGAACAAGCATAACAGATACAACCTAAATACGTGGCGTTATAAATTATATTTAAAGTGTTAAACGTTAAACCCCATGTCGAGGTAGATATGCCCGCAAAGGATAAGAAATTCCGTTTAGCCTATTATTTATTTACCTATTATTTTTATTTTTAGCCTATTATTTATTTACGTTTATATTAATTCAATTATTATATCATCGAGAATTATCTTGATTTATATATATATATATATATATAATCACCCCGTCCCGTACCTATTCAGGCCCTCCTGTTTCTATTTTCCCCATATTTCCTATAAGGTAGCATTTTACGGTATCGTCACACAAACGGTACTCTTGAAACCAATATTACCCACATTGATTCAGAATAGTAACGACCAAGGAAGTTATATTCTACCCGGAATGCTTACACGCGCTTCAAAATCGTTCCGAAGAGTACCACGACATGAGTGGAGTGTGTCTCTTTCTACTAAATAAAGCGCCAATCGCCATATATAAGTGTGGTCATGCGTTGTTTGCAAATTACTACTAAGTAATTCTACTAATTTGAGAAACAGTTTTTGCATTGCATAAGTAATTACGTAATAATTAAAATAAACACATTTTAGAACTCACTATGATAATTACTATACATTTTATGCTAATGTATCTATCGACATGTATGAATAAAAGGGATATAACGATTAACGAATATATAAAAATCTACCATTCGAAAGTTTTATTTACACTGGCAATTGCAAGAAAGGGACAACATCCACTCATCTCGTTGTCTTGCTCAGAACGTTTTTCCCCCTCTGTTATGTAAGAAACATATGTCAACTTTATTACGATTGAAATAAAGTACATTTTTATTTTTCAAATATTGCTTCGTAGTAATTTCAGTTATCGTATATAATTTCCTTGGTAACGACCTAATTATTGGAAATAGATGTCATCGTTACATGTCAAGCTAGTGTTACAAGTACAAATTTTAAGGAATCGGTACAATATAACAAAATCGTTAACTTATATTTTGTGCCTTTTTAATTATAAATAAGATTCCATGATGTGAAAAGTATTTAAGCGATTTATAATTCTGCTTCATTATTTCCAAAAGTACATATTTAATTTAAAAATACATATGGTAAATGCATTATTCGCCGCTCACTTTTTAATCTGTTGTGAACTGTCAAGTCAGAACTGTAATTGGGTCACTGAATTTGGCCCCCCATTTTGATTTTTGAATTTTTATTATTATTTATTATTTGTTCGTTAATGTTCGAATGTAAAAATTGTTTGTTCGTCTATTATTTATTTATAATTAATTAAACAAATGTTCACCGTTAAGTTGGCCCCCTTGCTAGATATCTTTATTTTTATCGCTCAGATTTATTAATTTCAATATCGATATCTAGCAAGGGGGGGCAATTTAAGGGTGAACATTTGTTTAATTAATTATAAATAAATAAATAAAAGACGAACAAATATTTTTTACATTAGAACATTAACGAACAAATAATAAAAAATATAAAAAATTTAAAAATCAAAAAAAGTGGAGCCAAATTCAGTGACCCGTGAATGGACACTATTTTGAAAAGATAGAATAAAACAAATAATTTGCTTAGTTTTCGATTTCCTAACGAAACAAATGTTGGGAAAGTACTGAATATGCCACGCGGCGTGGCGACCGGCGGCGGGGTGACCGACGAATTTTCGCCGCCGCCGGTTCGCGTGGCCAGGCGATAAGAGTTTGACCCTCGCAGTATATATAGTTGGCCCGTCTACTCTCTAATTTCGTATTTCAAAAACCTAGTAAGGTGCAACTGCATCAACCATTTTAAAACCTAGCAAGTTCGGATTTTGAATTGGTAAAAGTGGCTTACTAGGTTTTAAAGTGGTCACAAGGGAGTGAATTGTATATTTACTAGGTATCAATGTTTTAATATATCTGCTTTCAAGTGATTTTAAAAGATTTTTAAAATTTGGGGTTTTTGTATTTGGTAGGGACCAAGGAACTTATATACGATAATTGGAATTACAACGAAGCAATATTTGAAAAATAAAAATGTACTTTATTTCTTTACCTATAAAGTTGACATTTGTTTCTTACTTAACAGAGGGGAAAAACGTTAGGAGCAAGAAAACGATAAGAGTGGATGTTGTCCCTTTCTTGCAATTGCTAGTGTAAATAAAACTATCTGATGGTAGATTTGTATATATTCGGTTATCGTCAAATCACTTTTATTCACACACGTCGATAAATACATTAGCATAGAATATATTGTAATTAACACAATGAGTTCTTAAATGTGTTTATTTTAATTATTACCTAATTACTTATGCAATGCAAAAACTGTTTCTCAAATTAGTAGAATTACTTAGTAGTAATTTGCAAACTACGCATGGCCGCACTTATATATGGCGATTGGTGCTTTATTTAGTAGAAAGAGACACACTCCACTCATGTCATGGTACTCTTCGGAACGATTTTGAAGCGCGTGTGAATATTCCAGGTAGAATGTAACTTCCTTGGTAGGGACGTATTTTTTTTTTTATTTTTGCTGAGTTATGGCTCCGCTAAACTTCTAGCGATTCCGCCAATGTCAAGGTTGATGTATGCACGTTTATTATCAGAAAAGCGATTTTAGTGTTTTCATATATTCCTGTCAAACATAGAGAGCCACTGGAAGACAAAACACAGCAATATTAGTATAATATTAAAATTAACATACACATTGGGGTTAAAATGTTAGTTAGGAGGAATATTTTACAAATATTCACAATATAGGGATAACAAACCAACTGGACAAACAATGTTATGCTAGACAAAAGTACATATTGCTAACTACAATCTAAGTTTGTTAATTTTGATAAATCTGGCAAGAACTGATACTCGGGGGGAGTGGACTTGAGATAATAAGTAATTTAGGTTGATGGGTCGAGGGAAGTTTTTTGGCAGAATGTCATAAAGTGGCACTGTAATTTTAGGGCAGAAAAAGAATATGTGCTCAAGAGAGCCTTCCTCCAATCCACATTCACAGAGGGAATGATCTTTTATATGAAGTTTAGCTAGAAATACAGGAGTTACAACATGCCCTAAACGGAGGCGAATAATTGTGGAGGTAGTACTCTTGTCAATACTATTGAATTTAAAGAACCATGGTTTGTTGGGGATGTCGGGTTGTAAGGAAGCATAATGTTTCCCTTTTTCTTGGCTAGAAATTTGCCACTTATCCATCCAGATCTTATCCAATGCAGGTTTTGCTAATGTTTGTAAGTCACGAGAGTGTATAACATAGTGGTCATCCAGGCCTATTATGGTAGCCTGTTTAGCCCAACCGTCTACCACTTCATTGTCTGTAATTCCTGAATGGCTGGGAATCCAAGCCAAAACAACTTCAATCCCTGCATTATGACATTTATGTAGTAGTTCTCTTATTTGAAGAGTCAAACTGAAATTAGATTTAGCATGAAAGGGATGTTTTATTATATCTTGCAAGCAGCTGTAAGAGTCTGTGAATATGAGGCTTTTATTGAGCCTATGAGAATAAACTAGTGAGACTGCTTCCCAAAGAGCAACTGCTTCTCCCGTGAAAATAGAAGATTGGGGCGGTAGTTTCTGAGATAGAACAACATTATGTTTGGGAATCCAAACTGCTGCCCCTACAGGTTGGTTTATCATTAACTTTGATGCATCCGTATAGATATACAACCAGTTTTCCCAGTGTGTAGCTAGTGTTCCGTAAAACTTTCTATTAGCTTCTAGGGATTTTTTCTTGACACCGAAGTCAAGAATTACCTGAGGCTGGTATGTGAGAGATTCGTAGGTAACTTCATATAATGGGTTTTTTGTATGTTTGTTCACAGGAATTTGGAGAGAGTTTATGTTATTATAGCTATTAATAAGGAGGGGAGATTTTTTATTGATCCAATACCTTGAGGAGGGAATGGATTCTGACAGAGGTTGTAATGTGAGTAGCAAAGGATGAGCGGGAAATTGGGTTATTTTAGATAAAAAACGGTCGGCCAAATACTGTCTACGTAATTGTAGAGGTGGGTCTAGGCATTCAACCTGGAGTGCATTAACAGGCGAAGATTTCATCGCACCAGTGATGATTCTAAGAGCTTTATATTGAATTTTATCTAATTTGTTTAGGGCTGTTTTGCTAGCTGGTTCTAATAGAAATGTACCGTAGTCAAAATGGCTTCTAATAATAGCATTATAAAGTAGCTTCTAGCTGTAAGGGTGGGCCCCCCACCATACACCAGCTACAGCACGTAGAACATTAATCCCTTTTTCACATTTGTTGCAAATATAATTTAAATAATCAGATCCAGACATTCTGTTATCCAATATAACACCCAGGAATTTTACCTTATTGTCAAAGGGAATATTTTGGTTATTGACTGTGAGATTTATTTGAGGGATAGTTCTTTTGCGTGAAAATGTAACTGCTTTGCATTTTTCGACTGATAGCGACAGGCCGTGATCCTTAAGGTATGAGTCCAGATAAAATAATGCTGAGTTTAGCTTAGAGGAGATTTCAGAAATGGATGTAGAATTTGCATAAATGGCTATGTCATCGGCATATTGTAAAATGTTGCAAAAGTTATTGACAGATTTGTCTAAGTCCCAAGAGTAGAGGTTATAGAGCAATGGACTTAAAACCGAACCTTGGGGAAGGCCAGTCCCCACTTGTCTAGGCGGTAGGGATTTTCCTTGGACTCTAACGGTGATTGTGCGGGACATAAAGAGATTGCAGATAACGTGGACCAATCTCACCGGAATGCTAAGCTGTAGCATTTTCTGCCTTAGCAAGGGAAGTTGGACACTATCATATGCAGAGCTGATGTCAAGGAATACTCCTACTAAGTGTTCATTCTTAGAGAATGCAAGACGAGTTGCTGTTGTGAATATGCTTAGGCTGTCCATAGTTCCCAAGCCTCGTCTAAATCCAAACTGAGTATTAGACAGAATACCATTGCTCTCTAACCACCACTCCAGCCTGTTTTTAATTAAATGTTCCATTATTTTTGAAAGAACAGAAGACAAAGCTATTGGCCTGTATGAAGAGCACTCACTGGGGTTTTTGCCTGGTTTTAAAATAGGAACAATAATTTGTGTTTTCCAAGTGTCTGGAAAGATTCCTGAGTTAAATATTTCATTAAGAATGTTTAAAAAATAAATTTTTGTAGATGCAGAGGAGTTTATGATAAAGGAGTATGTTATCCCATCTATGCCTGGGAAAGTATCTTTTAAACCGTCAAGGGCACAGGTTAATTCAGCATAAGAAAATGTCTGATCCAGATTATTTGAACTAGGAAGAGGTGGTAAATTTGTAGGTAGACAGTCTATATTGGGAGCATAAGGAGGGGATAATTTATCAATAAACTCAGATAACCACGGTTCATTTATATTGCAGTTAGGATTATTATCATTGAACGAGTTTCTAAACATTTTAATTTTTTTCCACACTAGTGAGGAGGAAGAGCGTGGGGATAATGTTTTGCAGAAAGACCGCCATCCTTCTGCCTTTTTTTTTGACAGCAATTTCTTACAACGGGCCGATATCTCTTTATATTGCAGATAATCCTGCATGTTGAGGCTTTGAGCGTACACCTTTTCTGCTGTTTTTCGTTCATTAACTGCAGCAGTACACTCAGAATCCCACCATGGAGGAGAGGAAATTCTATTTTTAGCAGAGTTTTTTAATGGGATAGCCTCATTAGCTGAATCAATAAGAGCTGAAGTAAATTTTGAATAAGAGAGAAGAAAATTAGAAGGGGTGACCGGGGGAAGCAAACTAACCTTCCAATTCAGAATATCAGAATACTTACCCCAATCAGCTGCTGCTAATCTATATTTTAAAAGAGGTGCTGGGGGAGAACGGGGAGATCTAATTGATTGTGATGAGGATAAAATTGGGAAATGGTCACTGCCATAGGTGTATTTAAGTACTTTCCAGGAAAAGGTTGAAACGAGACTGGGAGAAGACAATGTTAGGTCAACCGCACTATTGTTTTGTAAGGGTGATACCTGCCGGGTGGGAGTGCCATTATTAAGTATACATAGGTTTAGTTTGTCTAATATATCTATAAAAGAGTCAGCCAGAGTGTCGCAGTAGCTAGAACCCCAAAGAGTGTGATGGATGTTAAAGTCACCCAGTATTACACAAGGGCCAGTAAGGATATGCGTGAGTACAGTTTCAAGCTCATTGATTATGTTTACACTAGGGTGGGGGATGTACACTGACACATATATAATATTAAAAACTTTAACTGCTACAATATGCAATCCTGAGGAGTGGACAGGTATTGGTAGTTGTGAGAAAGAGGTAAGTAAGTTAATGAGAAGAGCACTACCAGCCCTGCCATCATCCCTGTCATCCCTGAGACATGTGTAGCCTGGGATCCTAAACCTAGAACCCGGCTTAAGCCATGTCTCAGAGATGGCAAAGACAAGAGGGCTATAGGTATTAATTAAATGAATAATTTCAGATTTTTTGCGTATAATACTCCTACAATTCCATTGTAGGAGGTTCTGGGCCATTATAGCTGCCAGAGAAAAAACTTTCCAGTGTTTGTAGCGCTTGCTGAACCAGTTGAAGGATTTGGGGAGGATATATATCACTGCTAGAGGTAACTGTATTTTTGAGAAAGCGTGTAAGAAGAACCATGCTATTATCCTGGGTGGAACTTGGAGTAGTTGTATGTTGGAGAGCGCATCCATTAGGTTGAGATGATTGTGGAATACCTATGATATCATGATGAGTCTGAACATTATAAGCTGGAGCAGAGTGGATTCTAGGCCGTAAGGTGTTGTATGTAGTTTTTATATAAGAAGACCGCCTTTGGGGTAAGACGGGTGTGGATGATGAGGCTTTAGGGGGTGCAATGTTTTTCGCTAAGTCTACATAAGGCAAGCGTGTTTTAGGGAAACGAACTGCTGCTTCAGTATAGCTAATAAAATCTTCAGACATAGCTTGTTTTATTTTTTTTTTGTCTACTATGTTCTGGGCATTTACTGTATGTTGCCATATGTATACCTGTACAGAGCAAACAGGTGGCATTTTCTTCTGCTATCTGACATTGGTCTCCCCTATGGGGTTGTGAGCAACGGTAGCATCGCGGGCTGGAGCGGCACTGCTTGGCCACATGTCCAAAACGACAGCAATTCCTGCATTGGATTACTGGGAGTTCATATAATGAGACTGGTAGAGATGTGTAGTAGCAAAAAACTCTTTCTGGAAGAATTTGGCCAATAAATGTAAGTACTACTGTGGTGGAAGGGACCCATTGACTTTTACCTTCTTTTTGTACACGCCTGTTAAGGCGTCTAGCTTTGATGACTGACACCGATTGAATGGGGCATTTTAGGTTTTGGACAAATTCTTCCAAGGTCCAATCACATGGCACCTGTTTTACAACTCCCATGCGAGTGATATGGAATTTGGGGATTGTAGCAATGAAAGAGTGTTTTCCTAGTACTTCTGATTTTTTAAAATTATTAGCATCAGTACCCGTTTGGAATTCAACTGCCATCTTATTTCGGCCAATGGACTTAATACCGCCTTCAGCTATGCCAGTTACTTTATTTTTATGCAAAAATTGTGCGAATTTTAAGATCTTTAGTGATTCCCCAACATTTTCCACATCAGATTTGGAAACATGTACAATATAGGGGCCCTTGTCTCCCTCCCTATATTCCATGTCAGTAGTATCGTATTCGGGTATCACATAAGTGTCTTGCAACGCTGGCGGGGGGGATGTTTTTTTGGGAGGAACTATTTCTTCGACGCTATTGTCAGTTAATGTACGTTTTGTAGCTTGCTTCTCATGAGAGTGTATATCTACTGATGTAAATATTAAACTAGTAGAGGAGGCATCCAACGGCGTCATTGTAAGACCGCCGCCGCCATCAGGCGGGTCTCCCGCGTCCTCCTCCATAACAAAAAACACTTACCGACAACACCAAACACTTAATATTATATACTATCACCACAAATATATACTAACACAACACAAATAGATAGATAAACAGATTAAATTCCGTAGCTCAGTATGAAAATTTCCGATTCTAACTCGCGCACGTGCGTCAAACAACACAGAGACGGGCAGAATCCGTAGGGACATATTATTGAGCAGTCTCATGTTATATTTGACTATCTGTCAAGTGTCACTACACCTCGTAAGAGTATTGTGTTCTGTGCACTACACTGGCAACACTGGTGCGCAGTACTGTAATGTGATTGTAATTATCTGCCGTAGGTATTAAATTATAAATCTACAAAAAGACTTTGGAAATGTCCATAAAACATTAATAAATAGATTATATATAATCATTGTAACCTCAGTGTTCAATAACAAGATGTCTACTGAAATTAAAATAGAGCAAGACCCTGATTGTAGTTCCTTCCAATGCAGTTCAGAAGTTAAGTTAGAAACAGATGTTATTAAAATTGAGGTGGATATCGATTTTGGTTGCGAAGAAAATGTGGAATCTCGGCAAATAAAATCAGAATTCGAACATATTCAAAGTGGTATGTTGTCCTTCTTATGATAATAAAATTGGCCTTATATTAAAATTAGTAGTAAAAACACGAATTTGGGGTTGAAGGGGAGGGGTAGAGGGATTGGGGTGTACTCCCCTCCAGTAAAACTTCTCCCTACAGAAATATTTATACATTAAGTTTTAGGCCAAAAACTTAGTCAAATCTAACCTCAAAATGTATGTTAATACTTAAAAACACTTCAAATATCTATCTTGAATTATTTTGCACTTTTTTTTATTAGATGTTATTAATACATTTATTTTGCCTAACTTTAAATCGTAATAATTATTTGTCATGTTTTAATATTAATAAAATTAATCCTAAGAAATATGGCATTTCATAAATATATAACACTAGCTGTTGCCAGCGACTTCGTCCGCGCGGACTTTGTTTACTCCGCACTGCTCCTCCCCCGTAGGTGATAGCGTGATAATATGCCTAAATGTAAATAAATAGCCTATATGTTGACCCGACCTGTTAATAATATTCATACAAAATTTGAAGTAAATCCATGCAGTACTTATTGAGTTTACCCCGGACATACATACAGACAGACAGACAAAAATTATATAAACTATATTTTTGGCTTCAATATCGATTGTAGATCACACCCCAAGTAATCTTTTAAAAAAATATTCAATGTACAGTTTTGACTTCACTACAATTTTATTATATGTTTAGATATTGTTGAAAGTCATAAAAATTCTTTTTATAAATTCATAATACATTTTTTATCTTCATAAATTATCGTGATAACTACTACCAATTTCTGTAACAAGTCGGGTAGGAGTGTGTCGATGGAGCCCTGCTACACGGGGCTCCTATTTCTGGGTGTGGCATCTAAAGAGAATCTAACTAGCTTACTTTGACTGTGGCATTGAATGATTTTTTTTTTCATTTAGACCTCTCCACAAGATAACAATGGAGACACCATAGGTGATGGTTGACTCTTTCCATCAGGAGGCCCATCTGCTTGTTAGCTATCTTATGATATATATCCCGGGCTAGAATAGGCTAAGTGTCGTTCTGCCAGGCAGGTCGTAAAAGGTCACTGATTGGCCATGAGAGTCACTACCATCGTGGTTATTAAGTGGTAGAGTTCTGTATTGGCTTGTCTGCATCTAGTACCTATTCCTATTGCAATAGCGTCAGTGCTTGTCGCTGTCATGTTCCGGTTTGGAGGGTAAGGTAGCCAGTAAACTTATGTATATGTTGTTACAAGATAACAATGCACCATTAACATCTTTGCTATCTATAGGTGATGGTTGACTCTTTCCGTCAGGAGACAT
The DNA here is from genome assembly GCA_036924255.1 of Apodemia mormo. Classification (NCBI taxonomy): domain Eukaryota; kingdom Metazoa; phylum Arthropoda; class Insecta; order Lepidoptera; family Riodinidae; genus Apodemia; species Apodemia mormo. Next base: position 6,829,395 of record JAUPFN010000028.1, read on the forward strand.
CTGACAATTTTCTTTGTTAGACAAAAAAAAACCTGTCATACAAAAAAAATGAGCTTGATATCTTGAAAATTGAGCTGGCGCATAGGGGGGTCCCCTTTCCCATTTAAAATACATTGAAAAAAAACTTTTTTCTTTTTTTCATTGTAAATCATCGAAAAAAGATTTATTCAAATTTATAGGAACTTGCTTGCAACCTTATAGGAAATTAAATTTTCTACAAAAAAGGTATATTTCATTTTTTCGCTAAAATGCATAGGAAAAAAGTTACAGGGCTTTAAAAATCGAAAATTACAACCATTAAAAAATTTTTTTTTTTTTTGTTTTTGACTATAAATTATTTTATTTAGTAAGAATCTTTAATTTATTAAATCTATATCCAGTCTGTCAATCAATTACATCTACATTTGATCTATAGTCAGATATCAATATCCAAATACTACAGTCTATAAAGCTGTTTTCTTTCCATGTAGCAACATCTAGCGGAAATCATATTAATTATATTTTACTTTGCGTGTACAAACAACCCTAACGCTTGAGCTGTGGTGGAGGTAAATTTTGAACACAAATGAAATTCGCTTTTGTTAGCGAATTAGTGTTGTGCTTTCGAATGTACCAGGTGTGTTGGGAATTATGTAGGCTATTAAGTAAGCGACTTTCTTCGAGATCAAAAGAGTAATCCTTTGTACAATAATATTCTGTGCCCGGATCTGGTATCACTTCCTTACATATTCCTGTCGCAATAGCGACAGCGCTTGTCACTGTTGTGTGTTAAGGTTTGGAAGTAAAGGTAGCCGGTAAACTTATGCATATGGCATTAGACCTCTCCATAAGATAACAATGCACCGTTAACAACTTTGGTGTGTATGGACGATGGTAGACTCTTTCCATCTGGAGATCCATCTGCATAAATTTATTTATCAACGAACTTTCATATATGTACCAGACATCAGTTACAGTTCGTTGATGTTTCGACGATCATTGTATTAAAATTTTGTTGTGTGCAGCATTACAAGAGCTGTCTGCTTGTTTGTTTGTTATTCTATGATTTAAGAACATTCAAAGGAGCGATGATTTCTCTTTCTATCAGGGGAAACACCTTCTTATTTGTTATCTGATAAATGTAAAGAAGTAACGCCTCATTACGTGTGTAATGTAACTAGTGTACGCTATTACAAATCTACTCACACTCGAGAGAAACAGCTTTCTTGTGATTTTTGTTTTTTGACACACTCACACGCACACACATGCACACGCACTGTTACGAGAGGGCTTTGTGTTTGGGTTTTAAAAAAGTAATTTTAATTTTAACACTTTAATATTTATTTGTACCAAGATATAACTTTCACAATAAAAATGATACAAACTTGAAAAATGGATTTTGGATGGCAACCGACCCGATTGAAGATTGAGTAAGAACTGAACTGAGGATCTGGTAGGGTTCCTCATGTTAGAACTAGATAATGCTGACGCTGCAGCGTCAGTTGATGGGGTGGCACATCTTTATACTATTCTCGGATATAACACCTCCCCCCATAGGAAATAAACTTTAAATTTAATTTGAAGTTTATAGCTAAATAAAGAAATATACTTCTAAATTGAAATTATAAAAATGAAATGAAATATAGTTATTACATAATTTCGTTAAATGCTAGTACGAATTTTAGGAATAGGGATTTCTGCCCGTTTGTCTGTTTGTTTGTCGATATCAATTTCAGTGAGATTAAAGGGTTGGTCAGATTCTTTCTTCATTATTTTGGATAATCTTAATAGGTTCGGTTTGCCCTCGGATTTATACAATTTAATATAGAATTTATAAACTATAACACTTATTATAAGTAGGACTATAACTATGAATAAAAAAGAATAATGTGCCCCATATTTTATTACATGCGGTTCGTTAATTATTTTATCGAGATCTTTGATTACATGATCATCAAATATATTTTGTTTAAAATCAATGTTCTCTAAGTCTATATTTTGTATTTTAATAGGAGGCGCATTATTTACGGTTTCTCTAAATTTATTAAAATTACAGCAAGAGTCATTTATAAGATTAAAATCTGAGAAACTTATTGCAGGTGAGGTTATGTTTAGGACATTGTCGTTGGTATAAAGTTTTGTACTCTTACAATACGCTGTACAATGCAATGGGATATTGACTATACCTGTTCCTATTATGTTTCTCTCTACCAACTCTGAATTGGTACAGTCAATGGATAATTTCGTTGACTTAGTTTGAACAAAAATCCAACGGTTATTAATTAAAGGTTTCCAAATATCTAAATTTCCATTTAGGAATTCTGTTTTACATTGTATTGGCATTGACGTTAATACCTTAGATAAAATTTCGCTTTCACACGATGGGTTCGCACTAGATGGAAACACATTCATAATTTTACAAATATAATTATAACCATTCATAATTTTACAATTTTCTAAAGTATCCATACTTGTGTAGTGCGTTTTATCCTTTGTCACGGCAATGTATTTATTGGTAGGTATTATTACACTAAATGAATCTGGTTTCTGCAAATTATGAGGTACAGGTAAAGGTATATTATGATACAGGTTAAACTCTGGCTGAGTTACTAGTGGTATTTGTAACAAAAATACAATTTTTCGATTAAAATAGTAGCACAGTAGAGAAGATATATTCAACATAGTATGAATAGTTCTTAAATCTAAACTTAGGGCAAATTCTAAATTATTAGGTAAATGTCTATAGTTACTGGCAAGCTCTTGGTAAAGTTGATACGGAGTTATAATTGAAGGATGTAAAATATTCATATTACAAAAAAGAATAGCATTTATTATGTCTTCCAACTGAAAAGATATACTAAGTAAAGAAGTTTCTAAGTTGTTCAAAATTGAATTTATTTCAACAGAGGTTGCCATTTTATTAGAAATGGCACTCAAATTTTGTAATCTCGCGGAGAGCTTGTCGATAGCTTCAGTTAAACTATCTTCATTGAATTTCAATTTATAAATTGTTTTATTATAAGCGGAGATAGTTGAAGTGGTGACTAAAATGTTTTCTTTAATCAATGAAGCTAATTTCTTATTGTTTTCTTGTACAGAATTAATAGCACTGTCGTACTTGTACGCATCATTTTCGTCTAGTACACCGAATATGTGTTTAAAAATGCTACCTATCCCACCAAACCATGCACCACGTTTAATACGATTATCAATTAAATGTGCAATGGAAGAGAATTGTGTATCGATATCGTGATATCGGGTAGTAAGTGGTCCCAACGTGTCACGGCATTCTGTTTCATTTATTTGTCTGCACAAAAATCTAAGGGTACCTAATACAGAATTGATATTATCTATGTGAGGCTGAATGTGCGAAATATCTATGGGCGTCAGAACGTTTAGGTGACCGTTGATAATCTTCAGTTTACCCATATAGTCAAAATAAATACCGGCACTTGATTGTATAGGCTGCACGATATCTGGGCCCGCCAGCGCGTAATTGCGTAAAGTAAAACTGAAATGGGAGAACAATAGTGGAATAGTAAATCTTACATTCTAGCTAACCTATTCTAGTTGTATAAGGGTGTATATAAGATGTATAAGATAAATTAAAAGAGAAGGTAAAATGCATTTCAAATAATATAGAGTGTAAATGGTTAAACTAAATTAAAAAAAAAATATTACAATCTATATATTAGTTTAAGGATTTTCACGTCGAGCAAGTTTTACTTCGTCGAAGTGATGGACGACGTGTCGACGATTTATCAGTAAGGTAAGTGAGTTCCTACCGTTGATTTTTACCACTTTGTATGGTCCTTTCCATACCGGGGAAAGAGACTTTCGGAGTCTGAGGTGATTTTTTAAATATACATAGTCACCTACTTTATAAGATACAGGACGAGTGTGCGTGTCATAATATGTCTTGGATATTTCCTTAGATCTTTGCAGGTGTTGATTCGCTTTTTCTCTGCAACATCTTAAACGATTTTGTAGCATTCTAATATAGTCAGAATATGTAGTACAAGGAGAATCATAGATGGAACTTGGAATAAATGGTTTGTGTCCGAATAACAGTTCGTAGGGAGAGAAATTTGTGGTCGAATGCGGTGTTGTATTGTAAGCAAGCATAGCCGTGTAGACATATCGAGGCCAATTAGTTTGTTCCTCATTCACGTAAGATTTCAAGTATTCTTTTAATGTGGAGTGTGAACGTTCAAGTGCCCCTTGTGTTTGAGGGTGGTAAGGAGAAGACCAAAGCTGTTTGATTTTGAGGAAGGAACATGTTTCTTTAAAAAGTTCGGCTGTGAAATTCGTGCCCTGGTCAGTTAGGATGGTTTTCGGAATGCCAAATAAAGAGATGAAGTGAAGAAGACAATCGGTTGTTTCTTCAGCAGTTGTGCTTCGAATGGGATATGCGGTTGAGTATTTCGTTAGGTCGTCTTGTAATGTCAGTATGTACTTTGTCTTGGCTGTACCTGATTCGGGAAGGGGTCCTACGATATCTAGGGAGATTCGTTCAAAGGGTGATTTAGATGTGCTAGTAATTTGCATTGGCGCTTTATTTATTTGCCGTAATGCCTTATTGCTTTGACAGAATGGACAATTTTTTACATATTGTTCTATGTCAGTTCTCATGTTCTTCCAATAAAATTGTTCTTTTATTTTGTTATACATTCTAGTTGAACCAGGATGCCCGGCTGATGGGATGTCATGATTATCGTATAAGATTTTTTTAATTTCAGTTGAAGTTGGATAGATAATGTTATTGTGATATATGTTAATTATAATATTAGTATCGTGGAATAAAAAGGTGAGCATATTATATATTTTTGTATATGATAAATTTTCGAAGGGATTTTTAAAATCTGATATTGCAATTTCACTAATTTCCTTGTCAAGTACTAAATTTTCTTTTATATGTTTTAAGGTTTTGAAGATTTCTGGGTAAGTAGATTCATCGAAGTAATGAACCTTTGTGTAAATAAGGTATGTATCTTTACCTTTTAAGTTTACCTTTTCAAAATAATGTAATTGTTTTTCCGAATATAATATGTCTTTAGGGTTATCGAGATTCCCTAAGACTTCTTGAACGTAGAAATTGGACTCATCTAAGTCCAGTGATGTAGGTATTATGATTATTTTGCAATTAGTTTTTAGTAAGGACTGATTATGTTCCACTATATTAGTGTTGTAAGTATTATCTTTATTATTGAAGTTTTTCAGAAAACGAGAATAATCCTCGCCAGGTGTTTGAATCGGAGGTTCAGGAACATTCGGCGGAGTGGGAGGATTCGGTATAATGTCATTAGTATTAGGGTCTGTATTTGGTGTAACAGGCGGGTCTAAGGATGCAGGTAGGCTTTCAAAGTTTTGTTTACTGGTCGAAGGTTGAGGTTCAGGAGTTATTTCTGATGGTGATTGGCTTGTGATAGGAGTTGGACTTTTAGAAGGTGAAGAATTAAAAGGACTAAAATCAATTGGTTTGAAGCCTGGCGTCAGCAGGTCTTCTAGGGTTATCTGGTCTTGGTCTGGTAGACTGGGGATAGACAGATGAGGTGAACCTGACGTTTGACCGATGTCAGTGTTTTCAAGATTATCACTTTCAGGGTTATTAGACGTATCTGTGATTAATGGATTGACCGGATATCGCGATAAAGCGTCTGCATTCGTATTTATTTTGCCCTTCTTGTATTCAACCTCATAGTCAAATTCCTCGAGTTTTAGTCTCCATCTTACGAGTTTGGAGCCAGGGTCTTTACAATTAAAAAGCCATTTAAGTGGGCGGTGGTCGGTCACAATTTTAAAACGTCTACCGTATAAGTAAGGACGGAAAACTTTGGTTCCGTAAATAATGGCCAGACATTCTTTTTCTGTTACGCTATAATTACATTCGGCTTTATTCAAGGTTCTTGATGAGTAAGCAATTGGACGATCCTTGCCAACGAAGCCTTGGGAAAGGATAGCGGATATAGCATGATTGGAAGCATCACAGGTTAGAATAAATGGTTTCGTGAAGTCCGGATATGCTAATACAGGTGCGGATGTAAGGGTATTTTTTAGTTTTTCAAAAGACAATTGTTGCTCATTACCCCAACGGAATGGGACATCCTTTTTTAGGAGGTTAGTTAAAGGCTTGGCTAGTTGAGACATATCAGGGATAAACCTGCGATAATAAGATACAAGCCCGAGGAAGGATTTAATATCCTTTGGACATTTGGGAATGGGAAAATTTGATACAGCCTGAATTTTTTCCGGATTCGGCTTAACACCTTCATCGGTGATTATGTGTCCGAGATAGGATACTTCCTTTCGGAGAAATTCACACTTGTCCGGTTGAAGTTTTAACCGAAAAGTGCGGAGTCTATCGAACACGTTTGAAAGGTTTTTTATATGTTGATCGAGATCGTAGGAGTATATGACTATATCGTCGAGATAAACGAAGCATTGGATGCCTTGTAAGCCTGAGAGAGCAGAGTTCATTAATCTCTGAAATGTTGCCGGAGCGTTTTTTAATCCGAAAGGCATACGAGTGAACTCGAAATGTCCTTGCGGAACAGAAAATGCGGTCTTGGGTGCGTCTTCAGGTGCCATTTGGATCTGGTGAAAGCCAGAAGCAAGATCGAGCGTGCTGAAGTATTTGCATTTTCCGAGCTGATCAAGTATATCGGATATGTTTGGGATTGGATAAGAATCCCCTATCGTTATGTCATTTAATTTGCGGTAGTCTATAACTACACGCCATTTTCTTATTCCGGACGCGTCAATTTTTTTTGGGACAACCCAGATAGGAGATGACCAAGGTGATGTTGAATTTTTTATAATACCTTCATCTAGCATTTTATTTATTTGCGACTGGACTTCGTTTTTATGGATCTCGGGAAATCTATAGGATTTTGTGTGTATTGGAACTGATGAGGTGGTTTTTATTTCGTGTTGAATGCTATCAGTAAAAGTTAGTCTGTCATTAGGCAGATGAAAAATATCGGAAAAGGACGAACACAAATTAAAAAGGGCGTCTCTTTCTTCACCATTTAAATGGGAGACTCTCAAGAGATCTAAAACTTCATCAGTTCTGTTTAAAGTATCTTGGTCATTAAGGTTTGTATAAAATATTTGCATTTGTTTACTTGGTTCTATAGGAGTTAATTTTAGTCTTAGGTCTGAATTTATTTCAATAGGATTTTCAGATATATTGATAACTGATATGTTTATTCTCGAGTTTGGTTTTACTTTAACTAAGCAGTTGGCAATCAGTAATGATTCGACTGGATGTTGATCTAAGATGAGACCTTCTTTGATTTCAGGGTTTAGTACTGAGCATTCTATTATAGACTCTGTTCTTGGCGCTAAGATGTAAGTTGGTTCATGAAATTTTAATTTTAAATTTAGGTCGTTAATTGTAAGTTCTTTTAAGGTGTAATCTATTTTGCTGTTGCAGGTTGATAATATGTCGTTGCCTACTATTCCGTCGTAAGGAAAATCCAGATCAGGAATTAAGTGGAAATTACTTTGGAGAGAATTTAAGCTAACTAGGACGAGTCCCATTGTGTACATTGGATTATCTGTGTTACCAAGTCCGCTAAATGTAACAAAACTTTCTTCAATTTTAGGCATGTTTTCTACAGAACTTACCTTAATCAGGCTGATGGATGCGCCACTGTCAACCAGGAGTCGCAATGGTCTTGAAGATAGAGGCGTTTGGACCTCAATGAAAGGTAAGTAATTTTTTGATGGATTCGTTTTAATGTTATAATTTTTTAAATTTTGTTTCTTGTTTTCAGGTGCTGGACGCAGAGGAAGGGGATGTGATTCATGAATCGAGTCATCGGCAGAGTCGATTTTTCCAGGAAGTGCATTGAGGTGAGTAGTTTGGTGTTGACCATTACCGTTGTGGCCATTGGATGTAGAAGTGTGGGCGCTTGTTTGGGGCTGGTTACCCGTGTGGTCCCTGGATATAGAAGTGTGAGCGCTTATTTGGGGCTGGTTACCCTTGTGGTCCCTGGATATAGAAGTGTGGGCGCTTGTTTGGGGCTGGTTACCCGTGTGGTCCCTGGATGTAGAACTGTGGGCGCTTGTTTGGGGCTGGTTACCCGTGTGGTCCCTGGATATAGAAGTGTGGGCGCTTATTTGGGGCTGGTTACCCTTGTGGTCCCTGGATATAGAAGTGTGGGCGCTTGTTTGGGGCTGGTTACCCGTGTGGTCCCTGGATATAGAAGTTTTTTTTGTCGTGGAGAAGGTGCCGTTATAATTTACAGGTATAGCAGGTTGTCGATTTGTGGGTCTCACGTGACACCTCCGTGAGCCCCCTATGCGTTTAAATGATCATCTTTATCGTGTTGATTACCGTCGTCATATGATTGTGGTTCAGGGTGGTTATCGAAATCGTTTCCGTTAGTAACATAATTGACTCTTGGAGGCCCAGGCTTAGAAAAATCAGGTTCTTTTCGCCTTTGATATTGAGGATTCGGCGGGAACCTGTTGTTGTTAAATTGGCGCTTCATGCAATTTTCGATTGTGTGTCCTTGGCCCTTGCAGTAGCGACAGAATGAACCTTTGAAATACTGGTCGTATGGTCTCGGTGTTTGGAATCTTGGAGAGGAGTTATTGGCGGGAGGCCTAAAAGGCTGTTGGGGCCTTAAATGTGGGCGGTGTTGTGTTGAATGGTAAGGATTTCGTTTTTGGAATAAATTTAGGATTTTCTCCTCGGACACTGCTAAATTGATTGCTTCGTTTAGGTTACCGGGATTCTTGGACCTTACTAAATTTGATAGCTCCGGCTTAAGGCCTAACAAAAATGTGTGCAGCGCTAGGTCTTCCATAGCAGCTGTGCGACCAACTAATTCTGATTTCCTCCTATTCGATAAAGTGATTTCTGTCAATAGTTTTGACAAACAAGTCTCAATTCGTAAGGCGAATTGGTTAACTGCCTCGGTATTGTTTTGTTTGCATTCTTGTAAGTCGGTTAAAAGATGAGCGTAATGTTTCTTTTCCCCGAATTGTGTTTTAAGAAAATCGCTTAATTGTTCCCAGTTTTCAAATTCTTTTATGAAGCAAGCCGCTTCAGCCTTGCCCTCGAGCTGCGACAGTATAAATTTAAATAAGATACCCCTTTGACTGTCAGATGCTAAATTAATTGCATTATTACAATTTGTTAAGAAAGGGTTTAATTTCTCCCTGGTTCCGTCAAATGGTTTTATGAATTTGAAGAGTGTCCCGATTGGGACAAGTTCAATTTTGATTTGAGATTCCTTAATAGACATTTTGTATTAAATAAAATATATTGTGAAAAGAAGTTGTACGGTGTAATAGACGGCCACTCGCAGATATTGTTTATAATATCGGGTGGTCTTGTCGATGCGATAAGCTACGGTATGTTATGACTAGCTTGAACAGTTGAATAATAACAAAATGTAACACAATGATATATGATAAATGAAATTTTAAATGTCTATCTTATGTCTAATCCATACTAATATTATAAATGCGAAAGTAACTCTGTCTGTCTGTCTGTCTGTCTGTCTGTCTGTCTGTCTGTCTGTTACGCTTTCACGGCTAAACCGCTGAACCGATTTAGATAAAATTCGGTACAAATATAGTTTGTGACCCAAGAAAGGACATAGGATAGTTTTTATCCCGGAAATCCCACGGGAACGGGAACTATGCGGGTTTTTATTTTAGAATATTTTCCACGCGAACGAAGTCGCGGGCACAGCTAGTTATAATATAATGACGATGTTTTCAGGTGGAATTGTCGACGGGATCGCAAAGTTTATAGGTTTTTCACTCACTAGAACTCACAGTATACAGAATAAAAGGTTTTTAACTTACAGGAACACGGCGAGAGTAATGCTAAATTCAAACCGGAACATTGCACCTACGGCGAGAGATATCTTCTAGTATTATGTTGCTGCCAAGGATGTAATGAGCACCAGATAGGAATCAGTTTTTCAGTCGTTTCAGGATTTTCAGGGTTCAGTAGTTTCTTTTTTTTTGACGACAAATGACGGAGTTGAAGATGAGGACGGCTCAGGTTTTTCTTTTTCCAGGTGATAGGATATAGGCCTTGTATGTCACTAACACTTTTACAAAGTTACAGCTCAACACTTATTTCACCAACACTTTTACGAAGTTTATGTAAAATTTAATTTTATATATTATATATTTCAACGGTAATCTTTTTCTTTCTTTCTTTCTTTTTAATTATGAATATTTTGAGGCGTTTTCCGCGGATTTCACGATTTTTAAATCCTTTTCGCTGCCACCATTGTTACGAGAGGGCTTTGTGTTTGGGTTTTAAAAAAGTAATTTTAATTTTAACACTTTAATATTTATTTGTACCAAGATATAACTTTCACAATAAAAATGATACAAACTTGAAAAATGGATTTTGGATGGCAACCGACCCGATTGAAGATTGAGTAAGAACTGAACTGAGGATCTGGTAGGGTTCCTCATGTTAGAACTAGATAATGCTGACGCGGCAGCGTCAGTTGATGGGGTGGCACATCTTTATACTATTCTCGGATATAACAGCACGCACGCACAACATACGCACGCACGCAGACACACACGCACGACCGCAAGCACGCACACACACACGCGCACGCACACACATGTACGCACATACACGCACTGACTGACTGACTTGCTTGACCTGGGTTTCAACCCCAATATCCCATGCGTCTATGCCGAGTCCGCTACTGCTATACTATTCAAATAATAAAATATTTTATTTCTAGGTCAGCTCATGAGATTCCACAACGAGGAGGATGAAGTCATAGATGAAGTGGTCGATGTGAAGACTAAAGGAACTGGCCCAGTGAGTCCTGTCACTGCACTAACGAGACTAACAGAATCTCAAATAAAAGATAATAACATATTTAGGCTTAAAAGAGAAAAAAGAATTGGAAATAGTTTCTTAAGATGTGATTTTTGTAAAAAAACGTTTCGTCAGAAAAAGATTTTAACGAGGCACTTGAGTACCCACAGTGACATAAAACCATATGTATGTAATGTCTGCAACAAAGATTTCAAACACCCGAGTAAATTGAGTGAACATAAATTTATTCACACTAAAGAGATAAAACCTTATGTTTGTGATGTCTGCAATAGAGGTTTCTCACAATCATGTGGATTACGTCGTCATCAATATACTCACACTGGAGAGAAACCGTATACTTGTGACTTGTGTAGAAAAATGTTCATTCGAAAGAGCTGCTTACAAAGTCATTTAAATATACACTATGGAATAAAACCTTATGTGTGTAATGTCTGCGATAGAGGTTTTACAAAGTCAAGTGTATTACGTCAACACAAATATACTCACACCAAAGAGAAAATGTTTACTTGTGACTTGTGCAGAAAAACATTTCAACAAAAAAGTAATTTAAAAACACATTTAAATATACACTACGGAATAAAACCTTATGTGTGTGATGTTTGCAATAAGGGTTTCTCAGATGCAAGTAGTTTACGTCGACATCAATCTACTCACACCGGAGAGAAGATACTTTCTTGTGACATCTGTAAAAAATTGTTTAGTCAAAAAAGCCATTTGCAAAGACATTTAAATAATGTACACTATGCAATAAAGAAAAAACCTTATGTGTGTGATGTCTGCAATAAGTGTTTCTCACAATCAGTTCGTTTACGTCGACATCAATATATTCACACTGGAGAGAAGCCATTTTCTTGTGACTTTTGTAAAAAAACTTTCAGTCGAAATGGCGATTTAAAGAGACATTTAAACATCCACAGTGGTATAAAACCTCACGTGTGTGATGTCTGCAACAAGGGATTCTCGGACTCTCGTAATTTGCGTCGACATAAATCTATTCACACTACAGAAAAATAATTTTATTATTATTTTTGTAAAAATCTTAGCCGAAAAGGCAGTTTAAAAAGTCACTTAAATATACTTAATTAATAATGTTCTGTCGCGTGTTCGCGCGGGTTTCGTAAAAATTTTAAAATGTTGATAAATTATTTATAACTTTTCTTTAACGCCCATGCCAAAAAAAAAAAAAAACTTTTCTTTATAATATTATAAGATAACAAACAAGTAGATGGCTCTCGTGATGGAAGAAGAAACCATCGCTATCAACACCAAAGATGTTAAGGTTGGGTTGCTATCCGTGTGGCGGGATGGTAATGCCACATTCATAAGTTTATCGGCTACCTTACCCTCCTCACCTGAACATGACAATGCGAAGCATTAACGCTATTGCGGCAGGAATAGTTTAGGCAGTGGCACCAAATACCCGGGCGAGACTTTGTGGAACTCTAGCACCTAGTAGTCACGATTGTAGTAGATGATAGATCACACATATAACCAATCGGTCGCCTTTAACGACCTGCCTGGCAGAACGGCAGTTGGTCTATTCTTCAAAAGAACTCGGACCAACACGCGGGTAACGGGCCACACTTGATAAACATTGATTTCTGAGTTGGTTTTGGTACTGAGAGCACATGATTGTTGTGCTCTTGACACAAGTCACATAAGTGCCGATGCTGTGTACATATTAACAACAAGTGAGATGCTGAGTGTGCTCCATAGGTTTAAAAATAGGCTAATGGCGATGTGTTCAGGTTAAAATTTTGTCAAAAATGACTCCCGGATATTTAATATGTTCAATGTTATTTAAAATGGTTCAGCAATAAACGTCACAAATGTCAACAACGTCTCTGTTACGGAGCGTATTGTTTTAATGTTAAAGTAAGCGGGAGCACCAGAGACTAGCGCCGTCTCGATAGCAATCCAAAATCAGAGTCGCATTTAAAACTAGCCAAAATTTGGGGCCTTTTGAGTGTTAATTAGGAATCAAGCTAAGAAATTAGGTGTTCCAAAATTTTCACCACTAATAACTGATGGCATTGTTGGCGAAACGTGTCGCTGTCAACGCGGGAACTATAATAAATATACAATATATACTGTTAGCAAGGATTTTCATTTAAGTCACCGGGCACCTGGCCATTTTTGAAGAAAAAATTTTATTGGTGCATTGGGCATTTTTTGAGATAGGATAAAACCATTGAACTCGCGACACTGTGACGTAACCGACACCTCTGTATGTAAGTGTATACAAATGTATTATGTGTATGTACGTATATAGATAAAGTGGCAAAAAAAATGTAGCGGAAGGGTAGCGATAAGATAGTGGGAATGTAGCGGGAAGGTAGAAGGAATGTAAGGGGAAGTATCGGAAAGGTAGAAATAAGGTAGGGGAAGTCATGGAGGAAGGTGTATTGTTCAAGTTTTCAGTTCTGTCGGCACTCCCACAGTGACACAGTTTTTTTACTTTGGTATAAAAAACTAAAAGCAAAAATAATCAGGTCTTTTGAAATCACAATAAGATTAAAGTCGGATGTTAACACATACACGCGCGCGTGTTTGTGTGTGTATTAATATCAGTTTCTAAGAAGACCTGATTTTTTATTTTAGTTTGGTTTAAACGACGTCACTACCACTAGAGGCGGAGGAGAGAGGCGCTTTCATTATACGCACGTAATTCCTTGCTCATAATATTTATCGTGAACATCGTCGCCTATAACGATACATTTTGCCAGTAACGAATATTTCTATAGGTACTTCTTGGTGGAGAAAATCCCTTCGGAGTATAATGTACAAAACGCAAAATGAGCACCGCTCTCAAAAAGTACAAATCGCAAAATGTACAAAACGCAAAATGAACACAATACGCAAAATGTACAAGAAGAACTAAGGCCTCTTTCACCGTGACTCAACGGTGCTCCAGCACAACACAATACGCAACGGAACACAATACGCAAAATGTACAAATACACCCACGTTCACACGTATTTATATTTATAAAAATGTAAATTACACGTATTTATATTTATAAAAATGTATTTTTTTTAAAGTGTTTTACCCTTGAATTTTTCAATGAAATACTAACTAGATATAAAATTTGTTCTTATTTATTCAGCACAAATTGTTATTTAGTTAATACACATTTTAATGATATACTTACAACTATGTTAGGTCTATCGGCTGATTGAAATAGCATAAAAAATATTATATTTATATTATTGTTATTAGTACGGATTTATGTAGGGCTGCCACTTTTTTTTAAATTATCGAATATATAAGTATTTTTTATAGTTTCCCTGTGTATTTTTGGCAATTAAACACAAAAAGGATAAAGGATATAAAATCTCAGATTATTTAGAAAACAAAAAAGCCTGCGATTAATTGCTCCTCATACCGATCTCATATATATTTTTTGTAATACTTTGATAATGTAAAAAAATCAATGATTTTTTTACATTATCACAATATTTTTTCGTTTCTAACATCCGGCGAGATCTGAGCGAGGCTGAGAAGATCCGGCGGAAGTAACAAGTTTCTTCTGCCGGATCTTCTCTGTGTGTGGCCGCGTTTCCGATCCGGTAGTAGATTTTAACAAAATATGTTGACGTGTCAAAACAACTTGTAAAAAGTTTTATTGAATAAAGTATTTCTGATTCTGATTTCAAATAAAAAGATAATATCAAAACAAAAATTTAAAAACATGAGTCCGAGTCACGCCTCACAGAGGGTTCCACAGCATCTGACTGGCACCCTTCGGGACAAAATGTGCGATACGCAAAACGTACATTTAGTAGTAAGTAGGAAATCAGTAAGATTCGGTCAAATATGGGGAAACGTCGTAACGGTATATATTATATGTACCTAAAAACCGGAAAGCTTGCTGGAGCACCGTTGAGTCACGGTGAAAGAGGCCTTAGTTCTTGTACATTTTGCGTATTGTGTTCATTTTGCGTTTTGTACATTTTGTGACTTGTAATTTTTGAGAACGGTGCTCATTTTGCGTTTTTTACATTATGCTTCGAAGACCATCTAAATTTTAAACTTGGTACCTGATTAGCACCTAAAACCCCAAAATTTACACTTTTCCTGAATGCAAATCCCTGACTGCGTCGCTAGCGAAATGGAGCTCCAGAGACTTAAATTTTACTGAAACGGACAAACTTTATGTTGTCCACATTAACTCTGACGTAGCTGGACTCCTTTATATTGTAATACGAGATGAAAACCCGGCTTCGCTCGGAAGTCTCATAGTACGCAATCTTATATACTAACTAAAATAGTAGATATTAAAAAGTAGCAACACCGTAGTGACGTATTCTTTCAACTATTACGTTGGTTTAATAAAGACAACACTATAGTGTTGCTATTTTTGAATTTCTACCCTATTATGAACGAAGAGAAATAAGTTTCACGATAATCTGCGCTCCGTTCTACGACACTAATAAATGCTCACGCCATCTACACCACATATTTGTAACTTTTAAAGAAATATGGCCGATTTGTCTGTCAGCACCGTTAGAATTTTTAATCACCATTTAAAAAAATACATGACAATCCGAATTTTGCGGATATATGTTGTTGAAATAATTATTTTTTTACGCTTTATAATTCAGGTAAAGTTTCGATTGAGTCTACCGTACGACGAAATTATATTGTAATATTAACTGTTTGATTATACAAGTTTATTTAAATATAATAAATTGTTGTAACAAAGTCTACTTGTTTCACTATTTTATTCGTTCAGGAAGTTGTTAAGGCATTTTAAACGATTATGATGATGAGTTGCGCTGGAAAATATTTTTTTAGTGTTACAGAACCACAAAGAAGTAAGTGGTTCTCCTGATGTGGCAAGAGACAACCATCGTTTCAATAGTAGGATTTATTGTTTTATTTTTTTAAAACTGACGCATATGAACTGTTTTGCATTAAGCTTTAACGTTTTCCAAACAAATTTTGATACACCTGTTTCAGCCTTTTTGAGTTGTTGCGATGATTTCGAGCTTATGAATTAAAGAGGACAAAAGTTTGAGCAAAAACGGTAAAACGAAAACTTATGATGGAGGCAATCCAATAAAGTTAAAACTGACTTTCAAAAGAGGAAGTGGTCTTCAATTCGTCTGCACTTTTTATGTTTGTTATCTCTGATCTCGTTCATTTATGACCTCTCCAAACCAGAACACGACAGACGAGCATTGACGCTATTGCGACAGGAATAGGTGACGCGACAGTAACGAACTCTGGCAAGATGTTGCGCTACTCTACCGCCTCGCAGTCATGGCGGTAGTGACACTTAGTCATTGTGTGCCTTTTACAAACTATCTGGCGAAATGACAGATGGTTCATTCTTCAAAGAGTGGCCGGATCAATACAGGCCACTACTGGCAGATGTTGACGTCATTCGTTTGCCGCACACATGACGCTTCCATACGTGAAGTCATTCCGTACACTGCCAGGTATCCCGTCAAAGGTACTACTGGACGAAAGTTCTGCAACATTGCGCCCGGTTTTGTTAAACCACTGCATGGTCTGGCCATGACGTGGCGACTAGAGACAGCAGTAGACTGCTGTGATTGACAAAACTATTTTAATTCCTCCGCGACAAATTGGAAAAGATAAAAAGCTTAAAGAACGGGTAACCTGTTAACTGAGTGAAGCGCACCAACAAACACGAGTCGAGTGTTGGCTGCGTCACATTTCTCAACTGTTACAAAAACGAGAGCATTTTGACTCGTATCTTACTTTTATACTCGTATAATACATTTTAGTCGTTTCGATATATCGATATGAAGTATGAACAACCAGCCAAATTCTGTCTTAGATGCCCCATAGATGTACAATAATATTGTGCAATACTTTTATTGTGCAATAATATTGAATACCCCCTTGCTTCCAAAGTTCAATAAATTCACTAATAAAATTGACAAAGCAGTCTGAGTGCTAAGTGTGAGTTTTTTCTTTCGCATTCGATCGTGAGCGCCTTTCGAGTTTACTAGGAATTTGTATGTGATTTGCACAACGCCAACTAGTGGTAAACTGGTTTCTCACGTTTACCACTAGGTGGCGCTGTACAAATCTCATACAAATTACTAGTAAACTCCAAACGCGCTCACGATCGAATGCGAAAAGAAAAATTCACACTTAGCACTCTGATCAATATTTTCGTGCGAGTAACATGTCTGACGACGAAGTTTTGGCGGCAACCATGCTGGTGATTTTGTTAAATAAATCTATACAATTCTATACAGTCAAGTAAAAACTCCCGTTCATTTTTTGTTGATTGGTTTTGTTTCGATCAACATTTATATTGATCAGTGAATTGGCCTGAATGTCGAATTTCGTATGGGGTACCTTAAAACGAAAGTTGACTCTCATGAAGTTACTGGTGTGGCTTTTGGACTTGTTTATTTTTTATAGATTCAGGCGCACAGAACAATATTATTCAGGCGTTACTTTGCAGTAACCCATAATTCAATGACGAAAATAAGGTTTTAAATTTGCAAAATTTCCGCGAAATCTTAATACGAAACTGTTGTGATGCAACTGAAACGAAAGATTAATACTCTATGCAGTGTGAAGCGTTAGTATATATAACGTATAACTTAATGCTTCCCTTCATATCGTAAAGTGCTATTCGACTGCCCTGAAGATGCTTCGGTTACAAAGTGAAACGTGCGTTGAATACATAATGCGTGCGTTGCTACCTTTGCTAGTGATGTGGAAGAAAGTGGTGGACGTGAGTGGACTATTGTGCCGCTCTGGACTTCCTTATTAATATTCAGACCTCTCATAAGTTTGCCCCATTTCTTACATAATGTTTGGTTTCAGTTGAAAATTGGAAACTGTTTAACCTTAATGCTACAAAAACTAATTTATATTTTCATAAGCTTGAATTATTTTAATTAAAGAAAATGTAAGAAATCTACCGTTTGATTTTTAGTATTTTAAATAGGAAAACTTCCAACCAGGTACTACGTATCATATACGTAGGTTACACTATAAGTTTTGCGTAACTTAAAAAAAAACAACATGTTATAACCAAAATATTATGTTTATTGCATTTCAAAATAATCTCTTTTACATTTTAAACATTTTTTCATGCGATCGAACCATTTTTTAAAACAGGAGGACCACAGATCTGTTCATCTGTCTGTCAGGCATGTTTTCTACGTGCTGATTGAACGCTATCACTGCCTCTTGGGAGTTGGTAAAAGTAAAACCTCACATCAAATCTTTGATTTTGGGGAAAATACAAAAATCACAGGGTGCTTGGTCGGAGCTATGCGCAGGATGAGTGAAGGAAGATGTACTTTTTCGGAAGCTAAAAATGACTGTTTTGTTGGCCGTGTGTGAAAAAGCGTCATCATGGTGTAGGAGAATGCGGCTTTTGAGTCGTCTTTCGCGAACTTTTTCTAACATATGTTCGATTGAGGCTGTAAAATTCGTGACGTTCGTACATACGTATAACTAGTTAAATGAGTTACACAAAAATAATTAGAAATACGAAAGTACTGATCAAAATTATAAATGTGAATTTCATCTGTAACGATGAACTCATTTAACTAGTTATACGTATGTATAGCTAGCGATCAGTACAATCGACGTAATCGATCATATAGCAAAGAAGAATTTCGCCGCCTCGAGCCTGTCGACACTAGCTCAGCGGAAGAGCGTCCCGGCTTTAGGGAAATGGTCGCAGGTTCAAATCCCGCGTGTCGATATTTTTCTTTGCTGTTTTTAAGGTTTTTCCAGATTCCCAAGCACGGGGTGAGTGCTATAACACAAAAATAATTAGAAATACGAAAGTACTGATCAAAATTATAAATGTGAATTTCATCTGTAACGATGAACTCATTTAACTAGTTATACGTATGTATAGCTAGCGATCAGTACAATCGACGTAATCGATCATATAGCAAAGAAGAATTTCGCCGCCTCGAGCCTGTCGACACTAGCTCAGCGGAAGAGTGTCCCGGCTTTAGGGAAATGGTCGCAGGTTCAAATCCCGCGTGTCGATATTTTTCTTTGCTGTTTTTAAGGTTTTTTCTAGACAAAATATATTTATGACTATATAATTTAAGATTGATATTTTAAGTGTTTGCATACATTTTGAGATATGGATAGTTTTTTAACTACTACTGCAATCCCTGATAGAAAATAATGGTGCCGAGGTGACAACCTCAAAACTTAGATCATGTATATCTCTCGGAAACCATGGGTTTCCGCAGGGGGAATGGTACAGGAGGGTAGTAAACCTCCCCCTCACCCTCAACCCTTGAATCAGGATGCGAATTTCAAACATAATCCCCAAATCCCCATTTCAGAAAATTCCTCTGCAATGTAAATTTTAACCGTTCACGTAATTGTTTTAAAAATGAACTTTCAGAGGTTTGCTAAACCATTTTAAATGATTTGTAGTATGTAAATACAATGACATACCAGTTTCGACATTTTCTAATTCAGATTTAATTTCTGTAGATTCCACATTAGCTTCGTATTCATTATCTTCATTCACTTCTGTTTTAATCACATCAGTCTCCAATATAATTTCCGAAGTGCATTGAAAAAAATAACAATCTGGATCTTGCTCTATTTTAATTTTCGTGGACATTTTGTAATTTGTTCACACTTCACAGATTAATAATTAATTACAATTAATTATTTCATATTCGCCTAATATCTGTAACGGCTATCCAAAATGAATCGGATAATATCATTCGGTCTTCGGAATAATTCAAATTCAAAATATTTACAAGATACGGCGCGTCGTAGTGTACGAATGACAGATGTATTTCCTGTAGTATCAGTATTAGATCTTAACGTCGTTGTTTTAAGGTCCAAATTGCAGTGAAATATAAGTTAATACTGATATATTAGTTAAGATATTTTCCTGCCGTATCAGTATCAGATCTTATTACTCTTACTTTAAGGTCCAAATTACAGTGAAATATTAGTTAATACTGACATATTAGTTAAGATCAAGGAAGTTATATTCTACCCATTCCGGGTAGAATATTTCCGGGTGGTGTGTCTCTTTCTACTAAATAAAGCGCCAATCGCCATATATATGCGCGGCCATGCGTAGTTTGCAAATTACTACTAAGTAATCCTACTAATTTGAGAAACAGTTTTTGAATTGCATAAGTAGTTACGTAATAATTAAATTAAGCACATTTTAGAACTCACTATGTTAATTACAATACACTTTATTCTAATTTATTTATCGACATGTATGAATAAAAATGATTTAACGATTACCGAATATGTAAAAATCTACCATCTAGATAGTTTTATTTACACTGGCAATTGCAAGAAAGAGACAACATCCACTCTTGTCGTTGTCTTGCTCAGAACGTTTTTCCCCTCTGTTATGTAAGAAACAAAAGTCAACTTTATTTGTTACATTATAAAGAACATTTTTGTTTTTCAAATATTGCTTCGTAACAATTCCAGTTATAGTATATAAGTGCCTTGGTTAACATATTATAATATTTCAAAATGAATATATTAGTATCACCTAATCTTGAGAAATATCGGTATTAACCCATCCGTACCACCAAGGAAGTTACATTCTACCCAGAACGTTCACACGCGCTTCAAAATCGTTCCGAAGAGTACCACGACGATAATATTATATACTAGTCTATGACCACGACATGGGCGGTACATAAATAATCTGTGGGTGGGTACTTTTTTTTTTTTTTTTTTTTTTCTTTTTGGCATGGGCGTTAAGCAACTGCCATGATCAAGTAAAACGAAGAAACATATTTTAGACAATAAACTAGGATTTGGAATTTGGATTGACAGGAAAATAGAGGATCAGAAAGTAATCAAAATAACATAGATACTAAAATTATAAATTATTTACAACAATAATATTTAAATAAATATATACAGAGATAATACTTAGTTATTTGTATAATATTTACAAGTGGATTAATATTAATTTGGTATTAGATACTAAATGTATCTAACTACGCTTAAATATTAATATTATTTTCTTGAATGAATAATGAAAGAATATTATACATACAAGGGTTTAATAACAGGGTTAGAATGGATGTAGGTAAAGGAATGTCATTAGAATATAGATTGTTATATAATGATGAATGATTGTATTTAGGACAAGCAAAAAATATATGATTGAGATCTCCAATATCAGTGCCACACTCACAAACATTGCTATCTTTGATGTGTAGCTTGAAGAGGTGTTCAGGAGAATTAGTGTGACCAAGCCTCATTCTGGTGATAACAGATGTTGACAACTTATTTAATTTCACTACAGAAAACCAAGGTTTAGAAGGTATCAATGGTTGTAATTGGGAATAGGTTTTGCCTTTCACCAATGTACCACTATCCCAGACACTTTGCCATGACTGCTTAAGATGGAGTTTAGGGAGAGCAGCTAGATCATGGCAATAATTAATGTAGGGGTATAAATCACCACACTGAACTGCCTCTTTAGCACACCGATCAGCTCGCTCATTTCCAGTGATATTACAATGGCTTGGAACCCAGGCAAAGTAAATAATATGATTATATTTAAAAGTACATTTGTATAAAAGATTTCTTAAGTCTAAAATAATAGGAGGAATAAATTTGGATTTTAAAGGGAACTTTTGCAAACAATGTAGAGCACTCAGTGAATCAGTCAGAATCATACACTTGGGTAGTTTCATAATGTGTATGTATTCTACAGCTTTATAAAGTCCATAACATTCACCTGTAAATACAGATGCTTCCGGTGGAAATTTGATTTTTTGAACAATATTGTATTGTTTATGGTATACACCTATTCCAACATTACTATTATTTTTGGATGCATCAGTAAAAATCAAATGAAAATCTTGCCATTTTTCATTGATAATATTGTTAAAATATTGATTGGCATACAAAGATTGTTTATCTATACCTAAATTTACTACAACAGGCTGCAGAGTTAATGATTCATAATTGTGTTTATATAAGGGATTTATAGGGGATGTAAAAGTAAAAGGCTTAAGGCTGTGATATTTCATATAGCTGTATACAAGGGCTGGGATTGTTTTGTGTTTCCAATACTTATCTGACATTAAATCACTAAGACTAGAGAGCTTTGTAAGCAGAGGGTGATTTTGTGATTCCAAAGTGCGAAGGAAAAACCTGTCAGATAGATATTTACGTCGTAAATGTAATGGAGGTTCAGCACATTCTACTTGTAGGGCAGAAACAGGGCTGGATTTCATTGCTCCTAGAACAATTCGTAATGCTTTAATTTGAACAGAGTCAATTTTCTTTAGACCAATCTTACTACATGGTTCTAGTAAAAACATTCCATAATCCAATAAACTTCTTATTAATGCATTATACATAAGTTTTAATGTAGATGGGTGTGCACCCCACCAAACCCCAGAAACACATCTCATTAAATTGATATTACGTTCACACTTTGCTGCTATATACTCACAATGATCTAGTCCTTGGAGTTTATTATCTAGTATTATACCTAAGAATTTTGTTTTCGATTTAACAGGAATTGAACTATTTTTGTAAGTAATATTTATAGGGGGTGGAAATTTTGAGCGAGAAAATAAAACTATGGAACTTTTAGAAACAGAAATATCAAGACCATTGTTATTAAGCCAAGTCTGTAGGGATAGAATAGACATGGAAAGATTATCACAAGCCATCTGTATAGATTTGTCAGTTGAGTATAAAAGGAGGTCATCAGCATACTGAAGAACATTTACATTGCTAGTTGCTACAGTTTCTATATCATATGAGTATATGTTGTAAAGGATTGGACTTAAAACAGAACCTTGTGGAAGACCTTTATATTGTTGTCTTTTTAAATTATTAGGGTCATTTGCTAAATTAATAGTTCTATTGTATACAATATTCATAATAACATTAATTAAATAAAATGGTATGTTTAATTTCACTAGCTTATTTTTCAGAATTGATAGAATTACATTATCATATGCTGAGGATATATCTAAAAAAGCTGCTACAACAGATTTGTTATGAGTAAAAGCTAATCTAATATCAGTTATAAGTAAGCTAATATTATCTATGGTGCTCTTTCCTCTCCTAAAACCATACTGACTTTGACTTAATAAATTTCTGCTTTCAATAAACCATTCTAAGCGAAGTTTGACAAGGTGCTCTAGAATTTTCAACATAACTGATGAAAGCACAATGGGTCTGTATGAAAAAGGGTCAGAAGGGTTTTTATCAGGTTTAAGGATAGGGATAACAGAATGTGACTTCCATGTCTGAGGTATATTACCTGTAGAAACAAGGGAGTTCATAACCTTTAATAAGTATGATAGAGATTTATCAGTCATGTTATTTAAAAATGAGTAGTAAATATTATCCCATCCAGGAGTAGAGTCTTTAACATTTTGAAGGATACCTTTAAGCTCAAATAATGTAAAAGGGGAAAAATTGTCTGAAGAAGAAGTAGAAGGAAGAGAAAGGATACATTCTGGTACTGTAGGTGGAGCAAGATGATCTATCAGCTGATTTATTAACAATGGACACATTTCATTATTATTAGAAACCTTATATGCAGATCTAAATTTTCTTATGTTTAACCATACACTTGAAGGTTTTGTTTGGGGTGATAAGGAAGAGCAGAATTTCTTCCAACCTTCAGCTTTTTTCTTTTTTAATAATCGACGAGTAGTTTTTATAATATTAGTGAGAATATTAAAATTTTCTGTAGTTGTATACTGACAATAAAATTTTTCAGCAGCTTTCCTTTCCTTAATAGCGTCTGAGCACTCTTTGTCCCACCAAGGTGGCGTATTTATTTTCTTAGTTAATTGTTTTTTAATGGGAAAAGTGTTTTCAGCTGATTTTATAATTAATTGAGTAAAGGCTTCTGCACAAGAAGAGTCATTATATGAGGAAATGTTAGGCAAAACATTAACACCAACTTCCATCAAATTATTAAACTTGTGCCAATCCGGGTTATGCAAATTATATTTGAAATATGATGTAGATTTAGGTGAAGTTTTATGATATGCAGAAGGGAAATTTATTATTATGGGGAAGTGATCACTTCCAAACGTAAATGGGAGTGTGTACCATGTCAAAGAAGGTGCTAAATTGGGACTGCAAATGGACAGGTCTATAGCGCTTTTGCCTTCGGAGGGTTTTGTGCGACGAGTGGGAGAACCGTTGTTTAAAATACATAAATTTAATTCTTCAATGACTTTCAAAAGTTCTTCACCATAATAATTACTGGAGGAACAACCCCAGGCTTGATGATGAGAATTAAAATCACCTAACACAATAAAGGGTTTAGGTAGTATGGATAATAGGTTATTAAGTTCTGTCAAAATATTCAAATTTGGATGTGGAATATAAAGTGACACGAAACAAATATTATTTACATTAACAGCTAATATAGACATATTTACAGTATGTACAGGAAGATTAACAATGGAAAAATTATATCCTTTTTTGATCATGATGGCTACACCTCCATAACCATCAGATCTATCTTCTCGGATACTAGTGTATCCAGAGAATTTAAAAGTACAACTTGGTCTTAACCAAGTTTCTGAAAGAGCCACTAAAAATGGCTCATATTTATTTAATAAGTGAATTAATTCACTTTTCTTGTTGGTGATGCTCTGCGAGTTCCATTGAAGAATTTTGGCTTGACTGTCCATGATCACCATTAAATTTAGAATAATTAATTAAACTTTCTGTCATTAAAGCAGCGTTGGACGGTGTTATTACTTCGGACTGAGATAAAAATTTAATAAAAGATATAATCATGCCTATTGAGGCTGATTCTTGATTATTGTTATTATTTTTTGTCAACAAAGTACCATTTTCTCTAGAATTAGTGGAATTATATTCATTAATAACTGAATTTTGGAAATCATAGTCATAACTCTTACTGACTTTTGTATGGGGTTTAGGTTTCTGAAATATTGTTTTTTTGTATGACCTATGGGATTGTTCTTGCGAATCTAAATTTTTTTTCAAAAGTGGATGAAGAGCAGTTTTAGTAGGTGTTGAGATGGCTTCAGCATATGATTTGGAGACCGGGGGATAATTTTTTGATGCCTCGGCATAAGAGACACAGTTTTGAGCCATAAACATTTTAATGTTTTTTTGTCTTAAATGTTCTGGGCATGATTTGCTAGTGGCAAAGTGAGATCCCTTACATAAACAACAATTAACATTGAAATCAGCCTCACTAGTACAAGAGTCTCCACAATGATCCTTTCCACATTTAAAGCATCTTGGGTTGGATCTGCAAGTTATTTTAGTATGACCGTACCTACAGCATTTATAGCATTGTATAGTAGGGTAAATGTATAAATCTACTGGGAGAGCATTATAACAAATGTAGACACGTTTCGGTAAAGTCTGTCCATCAAAAGTTACGACAACTGTCTCTGTTGGTTTCCAGGTAGTGTTATCATTAATAGTTATTTTACGGTTTATTCTTCTAACCTTTATTATTTTTCCACAACCAATGGGAACCTTAACGTTATTAGCAATTTCCTCAGGTGACCAGTCTGAGGGAACACCTCTAATTACGCCTACTCGTGAAACGTTAAATGATGGGATAAAAGCTTTGAAGTTTTTATTTGAGAGATTAGGGTCATTAATAAAGTGGTTTGCGTCATTGTGGTCCGAAAATGATAGAGATAATCGGTTGCGTCCAATTTTCTTGAGGCTACCATCAATTATATTTTTAAAAGTATTATTTTTAAGGAATCGCCCAAACGAGACTGGATGTAGAGTAACATTATCAGTCGGAGATGTAATAACTCTTTGGACATGAATAACGTAAGGTCCAAGGTCTGTAGATTCATACTGTGTGCGGTAGTTAATATAATCTTTAGGTTTTTGGGGTTCCTTACTATTTGTTAGGGGGTTTGACAAATCTTTCATTGTAACATTATCATTTACATTATTATCACCAGTAATAAATGAGGCGCCCGAAGCATTATTTATATCTGAGATTTCAGAAACAGAGTGAGAGCACTGACAGTCAGTAGATTTCAATTCATTGTTGCGCTTTTTGCGCCGTTTATTGCAGTGTTTGCATATTTTATTAGATGTATGAGATCTTTTCCTGTTAGTTGTTTGAGTTGAAGAAAGCGAAGTATCTGTATCGACACTACTCTCATCTATAGTAACATAGTGCGCTACCTGGAGAGGTCCACCTCCAGGATCGTCAGGGGGTTTGTTCATTTTAAAAAGTGAAAAGGAGACTTACCTACTTTAAACTGATAGTAAAACTAATGATATTTACATAAAATTAAATATTTACACAAATAAAACTAATATCGATCCTCTGTTTCGCTAAATAATAATATAAAAAGTCGCAGAACCAAAAATGACGTCCGCCAAATTTTATGTTTCCCGCGCTTTCGGGTGGGTACTTTAAGTATGTTCAAGGAACTTTTTTTTTTTTTTTTTTTTTCTTTTTGGCATGGGCGTTAAGCAACTGCCATGATCAAGTAAAACGAGGAAACATATTTTAGACAATAAACTAGGATTTGGAATTTGGATTGACAGGAAAATAGAGGATCAGAAAGTAATCAAAATAACATAGATACTAAAATTATAAATTATTTACAACAATAATATTTAAATAAATATATACAGAGATAATACTTAGTTATTTGTATAATATTTACAAGTGGGTTAATATTAATTTGGTATTAGATACTAAATGTATCTAACTACGCTTAAATATTAATATTATTTTCTTGAATGAATAATGAAAGAATATTATACATACAAGGGTTTAATAACAGGGTTAGAATGGATGTAGGTAAAGGAATGTCATTAGAATATAGATTGTTATATAATGATGAATGATTGTATTTAGGACAAGCAAAAAATATATGATTGAGATCTCCAATATCAGTGCCACACTCACAAACATTGCTATCTTTGATGTGTAGCTTGAAGAGGTGTTCAGGAGAATTAGTGTGACCAAGCCTCATTCTGGTGATAACAGATGTTGACAACTTATTTAATTTCACTACAGAAAACCAAGGTTTAGAAGGTATCAATGGTTGTAATTGGGAATAGGTTTTGCCTTTCACCAATGTACCAC
The DNA here is from genome assembly GCA_036924255.1 of Apodemia mormo. Lineage (NCBI taxonomy): Eukaryota > Metazoa > Arthropoda > Insecta > Lepidoptera > Riodinidae > Apodemia > Apodemia mormo. The sequence continues at coordinate 6,856,277 of JAUPFN010000028.1, forward strand.
TATCCCAGACACTTTGCCATGACTGCTTAAGATGGAGTTTAGGGAGAGCAGCTAGATCATGGCAATAATTAATGTAGGGGTATAAATCACCACACTGAACTGCCTCTTTAGCACACCGATCAGCTCGCTCATTTCCAGTGATATTACAATGGCTTGGAACCCAGGCAAAGTAAATAATATGATTATATTTAAAAGTACATTTGTATAAAAGATTTCTTAAGTCTAAAATAATAGGAGGAATAAATTTGGATTTTAAAGGGAACTTTTGCAAACAATGTAGAGCACTCAGTGAATCAGTCAGAATCATACACTTGGGTAGTTTCATAATGTGTATGTATTCTACAGCTTTATAAAGTCCATAACATTCACCTGTAAATACAGATGCTTCCGGTGGAAATTTGATTTTTTGAACAATATTGTATTGTTTATGGTATACACCTATTCCAACATTACTATTATTTTTGGATGCATCAGTAAAAATCAAATGAAAATCTTGCCATTTTTCATTGATAATATTGTTAAAATATTGATTGGCATACAAAGATTGTTTATCTATACCTAAATTTACTACAACAGGCTGCAGAGTTAATGATTCATAATTGTGTTTATATAAGGGATTTATAGGGGATGTAAAAGTAAAAGGCTTAAGGCTGTGATATTTCATATAGCTGTATACAAGGGCTGGGATTGTTTTGTGTTTCCAATACTTATCTGACATTAAATCACTAAGACTAGAGAGCTTTGTAAGCAGAGGGTGATTTTGTGATTCCAAAGTGCGAAGGAAAAACCTGTCAGATAGATATTTACGTCGTAAATGTAATGGAGGTTCAGCACATTCTACTTGTAGGGCAGAAACAGGGCTGGATTTCATTGCTCCTAGAACAATTCGTAATGCTTTAATTTGAACAGAGTCAATTTTCTTTAGACCAATCTTACTACATGGTTCTAGTAAAAACATTCCATAATCCAATAAACTTCTTATTAATGCATTATACATAAGTTTTAATGTAGATGGGTGTGCACCCCACCAAACCCCAGAAACACATCTCATTAAATTGATATTACGTTCACACTTTGCTGCTATATACTCACAATGATCTAGTCCTTGGAGTTTATTATCTAGTATTATACCTAAGAATTTTGTTTTCGATTTAACAGGAATTGAACTATTTTTGTAAGTAATATTTATAGGGGGTGGAAATTTTGAGCGAGAAAATAAAACTATGGAACTTTTAGAAACAGAAATATCAAGACCATTGTTATTAAGCCAAGTCTGTAGGGATAGAATAGACATGGAAAGATTATCACAAGCCATCTGTATAGATTTGTCAGTTGAGTATAAAAGGAGGTCATCAGCATACTGAAGAACATTTACATTGCTAGTTGCTACAGTTTCTATATCATATGAGTATATGTTGTAAAGGATTGGACTTAAAACAGAACCTTGTGGAAGACCTTTATATTGTTGTCTTTTTAAATTATTAGGGTCATTTGCTAAATTAATAGTTCTATTGTATACAATATTCATAATAACATTAATTAAATAAAATGGTATGTTTAATTTCACTAGCTTATTTTTCAGAATTGATAGAATTACATTATCATATGCTGAGGATATATCTAAAAAAGCTGCTACAACAGATTTGTTATGAGTAAAAGCTAATCTAATATCAGTTATAAGTAAGCTAATATTATCTATGGTGCTCTTTCCTCTCCTAAAACCATACTGACTTTGACTTAATAAATTTCTGCTTTCAATAAACCATTCTAAGCGAAGTTTGACAAGGTGCTCTAGAATTTTCAACATAACTGATGAAAGCACAATGGGTCTGTATGAAAAAGGGTCAGAAGGGTTTTTATCAGGTTTAAGGATAGGGATAACAGAATGTGACTTCCATGTCTGAGGTATATTACCTGTAGAAACAAGGGAGTTCATAACCTTTAATAAGTATGATAGAGATTTATCAGTCATGTTATTTAAAAATGAGTAGTTAATATTATCCCATCCAGGAGTAGAGTCTTTAACATTTTGAAGGATACCTTTAAGCTCAAATAATGTAAAAGGGGAAAAATTGTCTGAAGAAGAAGTAGAAGGAAGAGAAAGGATACATTCTGGTACTGTAGGTGGAGCAAGATGATCTATCAGCTGATTTATTAACAATGGACACATTTCATTATTATTAGAAACCTTATATGCAGATCTAAATTTTCTTATGTTTAACCATACACTTGAAGGTTTTGTTTGGGGTGATAAGGAAGAGCAGAATTTCTTCCAACCTTCAGCTTTTTTCTTTTTTAATAATCGACGAGTAGTTTTTATAATATTAGTGAGAATATTAAAATTTTCTGTAGTTGTATACTGACAATAAAATTTTTCAGCAGCTTTCCTTTCCTTAATAGCGTCTGAGCACTCTTTGTCCCACCAAGGTGGCGTATTTATTTTCTTAGTTAATTGTTTTTTAATGGGAAAAGTGTTTTCAGCTGATTTTATAATTAATTGAGTAAAGGCTTCTGCACAAGAAGAGTCATTATATGAGGAAATGTTAGGCAAAACATTAACACCAACTTCCATCAAATTATTAAACTTGTGCCAATCCGGGTTATGCAAATTATATTTGAAATATGATGTAGATTTAGGTGAAGTTTTATGATATGCAGAAGGGAAATTTATTATTATGGGGAAGTGATCACTTCCAAACGTAAATGGGAGTGTGTACCATGTCAAAGAAGGTGCTAAATTGGGACTGCAAATGGACAGGTCTATAGCGCTTTTGCCTTCGGAGGGTTTTGTGCGACGAGTGGGAGAACCGTTGTTTAAAATACATAAATTTAATTCTTCAATGACTTTCAAAAGTTCTTCACCATAATAATTACTGGAGGAACAACCCCAGGCTTGATGATGAGAATTAAAATCACCTAACACAATAAAGGGTTTAGGTAGTATGGATAATAGGTTATTAAGTTCTGTCAAAATATTCAAATTTGGATGTGGAATATAAAGTGACACGAAACAAATATTATTTACATTAACAGCTAATATAGACATATTTACAGTATGTACAGGAAGATTAACAATGGAAAAATTATATCCTTTTTTGATCATGATGGCTACACCTCCATAACCATCAGATCTATCTTCTCGGATACTAGTGTATCCAGAGAATTTAAAAGTACAACTTGGTCTTAACCAAGTTTCTGAAAGAGCCACTAAAAATGGCTCATATTTATTTAATAAGTGAATTAATTCACTTTTCTTGTTGGTGATGCTCTGCGAGTTCCATTGAAGAATTTTGGCTTGACTGTCCATGTTCACCATTAAATTTAGAATAATTAATTAAACTTTCTGTCATTAAAGCAGCGTTGGACGGTGTTATTACTTCGGACTGAGATAAAAATTTAATAAAAGATATAATCATGCCTATTGAGGCTGATTCTTGATTATTGTTATTATTTTTTGTCAACAAAGTACCATTTTCTCTAGAATTAGTGGAATTATATTCATTAATAACTGAATTTTGGAAATCATAGTCATAACTCTTACTGACTTTTGTATGGGGTTTAGGTTTCTGAAATATTGTTTTTTTGTATGACCTATGGGATTGTTCTTGCGAATCTAAATTTTTTTTCAAAAGTGGATGAAGAGCAGTTTTAATAGGTGTTGAGATGGCATCAGCATATGATTTGGAGACCGGGGGATAATTTTTTGATGCCTCGGCATAAGAGACACAGTTTTGAGCCATAAACATTTTAATGTTTTTTTGTCTTAAATGTTCTGGGCATGATTTGCTAGTGGCAAAGTGAGATCCCTTACATAAACAACAATTAACATTGAAATCAGCCTCACTAGTACAAGAGTCTCCACAATGATCCTTTCCACATTTAAAGCATCTTGGGTTGGATCTGCAAGTTATTTTAGTATGACCGTACCTACAGCATTTATAGCATTGTATAGTAGGGTAAATGTATAAATCTACTGGGAGAGCATTATAACAAACGTAGACACGTTTCGGTAAAGTCTGTCCATCAAAAGTTACGACAACTGTCTCTGTTGGTTTCCAGGTAGTGTTATCATTAATAGTTATTTTACGGTTTATTCTTCTAACCTTTATTATTTTTCCACAACCAATGGGAACCTTAACATTATTAGCAATTTCCTCAGGTGACCAGTCTGAGGGAACACCTCTAATTACGCCTACTCGTGAAACGTTAAATGATGGGATAAAAGCTTTGAAGTTTTTATTTGAGAGATTAGGGTCATTAATAAAGTGGTTTGCGTCATTGTGGTCCGAAAATGATAGAGATAATCGGTTGCGTCCAATTTTCTTGAGGCTACCATCAATTATATTTTTAAAAGTATTATTTTTAAGGAATCGCCCAAACGAGACTGGATGTAGAGTAACATTATCAGTCGGAGATGTAATAACTCTTTGGACATGAATAACGTAAGGTCCAAGGTCTGTAGATTCATACTGTGTGCGGTAGTTAATATAATCTTTAGGTTTTTGGGGTTCCTTACTATTTGTTAGGGGGTTTGACAAATCTTTCATTGTAACATTATCATTTACATTATTATCACCAGTAATAAATGAGGCGCCCGAAGCATTATTTATATCTGAGATTTCAGAAACAGAGTGAGAGCACTGACAGTCAGTAGATTTCAATTCATTGTTGCGCTTTTTGCGCCGTTTATTGCAGTGTTTGCATATTTTATTAGATGTATGAGATCTTTTCCTGTTAGTTGTTTGAGTTGCAGAAAGCGAAGTATCTGTATCGACACTACTCTCATCTATAGTAACATAGTGCGCTACCTGGAGAGGTCCACCTCCAGGATCGTCAGGGGGTTTGTTCATTTTAAAAAGTGAAAAGGAGACTTACCTACTTTAAACTGATAGTAAAACTAATGATATTTACATAAAATTAAATATTTACACAAATAAAACTAATATCGATCCTCTGTTTCGCTAAATAATAATATAAAAAGTCGCAGAACCAAAAATGACGTCCGCCAAATTTTATGTTTCCCGCGCTTTTTCGTTCAAGGAACTTATATACGATAACTGGAATTACTACGAAGCAATATTTGAAAAATAAAAATGTACTTTATTTCGTTCCAAATAAAGTTGACATTTGTTTCTTACACAACAGAGGGGAAAAACGTTCTGAGCAAGACAACGACATGAGTGGATGTTGTCCCTTTCTTGCAATTGCCAGTGTAAATAAAACTTTCGGATGGTAGATTTTTATATATTCGTTAATCGTTAAATCCCTTTTATTCATACACGTCGATAGATACATTAGCATAAAATTACGCAATTACCTAAGCAATGCAAAAATTGTTTCTCAAATTAGTAGAATTACTTAGTAGTAATTTGCAAACTACGCTTGGCCGCACATATATATGGCGATTGGTGCTTTATAATTAGTAGAAAGAGACCAAGAAAGTTACATTCTACCCGGAATATTCACACACGCTTCAAAATCGTTCCGAAGAGTACCACGACATGAGTGGAGTGTGTCTCTTTCTACTAAATAAAGCGCCAATCGCCATTTATAAGTGCGGCCATGCGTAGTTTGCAAATTACTACTAAGTAATTCTACTAATTTGAAAAACAAATTAAAAATAATAATAATAATTTGAGAAATTTGTATTGCATAAGTAATCACGTAATAATTAAAATAAGCACATTTTAGAACTCACTGTATTAATTACAATATATTTTATGCTAATTTATTTATCGACATGGATGAATAAAAAAGATTTAACGATTACCGAATATGTAAAAATCTACCATCTAGATAGTTTTATTTACACTGGCAATTGCAAGAAAGGGGCAACATCTACTCTTGTCGTTGTCTTGCTCAGAACGTTTTCCCCCCAAAAAAAGCGCGGGAAACATAAAACATGGTGGCTGTTTTTGGTTTCGCGGCTTATTTAAAATTTTTATTAAATAAATAGAGGATCAATTTTTGGTATTGTATATATGTAAATATTTAGTTTATTGTATATTAATTGTTTTTCATTCATCAGTTAAGTAGGTAAGTCTTTTATTTTTTCACTATGAATAAACCGCCTGATGACCCTGGGGGATATGATCCACTTACACAAGATGTCCCCCAGGTATCTCAGTTCGTTACCATCGAAGATAGTAGTGTTGACACAGACGCATCTTCATCCATTCCTACATCCAAAAGAAAAAGGTCACTAGCATCACACAAAGTATGCAAACACTGCAACAAGCGTCAAAAGAAACGGAAAGATGATATTCTTTAAGTAACCGACTGCCAATGCTCAACGATGGAATCTGAAGCATTACAATTAATTGCTAAAGAAGCTAATATGACAAATCCACAACAATCCTTGGCACAAGATGTCTCGGTCAGTGTGTCTGACAAACCCAAAAAACTTAATAGCAATTATCGTGTACAATATGAACATACAGATATTGGTCCCTTTATTGTCCATATCCAAAAAAGCTTTTCATCTCCCAACGACAATGTAACCTTGCACCCAGTTTCCTTTGGTCGGTTCCTCAAAAAGAATATTTTTAATAATAATATTATAAATGGCAGCTTAAAAAAAATAGGGCGTAATAGACTTTCTCTTTCTTTTTCAAATTATGCTGATGCCAATAATTTTATAAATGATCCAAGCCTAGTGAGTAACAATTATAAGGCTTTTATCCCATCTTTCCATATAACTAGAGTAGGATTAATCAGGGGTGTCCCTTCAGACTGGGCTCCAGAAGAAATTATTAGTAATATTAATGTCCCAATAGGTTGTGGGAAAATAATTAAAATTAGAAGATTAAACAGAAAGGTTAAAGTCAGTGATAATGTCAGTTGGATACCAACTGAGACTGTGGTTGTAACTTTTGACGGTCAAGTTCTACCAAAACGTGTGTTTGCATGCTATACTTCTCTCCCAGTGGAATTATACATATTCCCTACTATTCAGTGTTATAAGTGTTGTAGGTATGGCCATACTAAGATTAACTGTCGATCCAACCCACGGTGTTTCAAATGTGGGAACGACCATTTTGGAGAATCTTGCACAGCAGATGATGACTGTAGAGTTAGCTGTTGCCTTTGTAAAGGTTCACACTTTGCCACTAGTAAGTCCTGTCCTGAGCACCTCAGGCAAAAAAATATAAAACTATATATGGCTCAGAATTGTGTGTCTTACGCAGAAGCATCTAAACATTACCCAGCAGTAAGCAAATCCTATGCAGATATAATAACATCAACACCAGAAGTTAGTTATAATAATAGACAATCTCAATTTAAAACACCTTCCCAAGAACAGTCTAAATTACAATCTTATAAAAAGACAGTATTTATTAAGCCCAAATTCCCACCAAAAACAAGTAAAGGTTATGATTATGACTTCCATAACTTAGTAAACCAGGACTATAATAGTAACAACTAGTCTAATAATAATGGAAGTTTAATTAAAAATAAAATTAATGAAACTACCCAGGAGGAAGTGACAATAAATACAATACTGTCACTCATCCAACTATTATCCCAGTCCCAACTAATTACACCGGACAACGCAGCCTTCATCAAAGACAGATTAAACAGCCTTATTATCCCAAATGATAATGGACAGACAACCAATGCGAATACTACAGTGGAATTCTCAAAGCATTAGTAACAAGAAACATGACTTAATTTATTTAATAAATAAATACAGCCCATTTTTAGTTGCCCTGTCTGAGACATGGCTCAGACCTCGGGCAACTCTTAAGTTTTCTGGATACAAAAGTATCCGTGAAGACCGATCTGATGGTTACGGAGGTGTAGCCATCATGGTTAAGAAAGGATATCCCTACTCTGTAGTGGATCTCCCTGTACATAGTGTAAATATATCTGTTATAGCTGTCAATGTTAGTAATATTTGTTTTGTATCTATTTATTTTTCCCGTCCTACATCTGTAATTTTTGCTTGCTTAAACATATACTTTCAGTTTTACCAAAACCTTTTATAGTCTTAGGAGATTTAAACTCTCACCATCAAGCATGGGGTTGCTCAAAATCAAACTATTATGGTGAGGAACTTTTAAAAATTATTGATTATTTTAACCTATGTATCTTAAATAATGGATCACCTACTCGTCTAACAAGACCAACAGAAGGCAAAAGTGCTATTGATTTGTCTATTTGTACACCGGACATAGCATCTTCCCTGTCATGGCTCACCCTTTCATCTACTTATGGAAGTGATCACTACCCCATTCTTATTGATTTCCCTTTTGTTGACAAAGCTACCCAAAAACAATCTTCAAGATATAAATATATATTACATGAACCAGACTGGGACAAATTTAGAAATGTACTTGACAATAGTGTTAAATCTCTACCGAATATTTCTATTTTAAATAATGTAATGTGTGCAAAAGCTCTTTCTGACTCCATTATAGATGCAGCAAACAAAACCTTCCCAATTAAAAAAGAATCTTCTGGCAAAATAAGTTCACCACCATAGTGGGATCGAGAATGTTCCGAGGCTATCCGTAAAAGAAAAGATGCTACAAATTTTTTTTGTCAATGTTCTACAATGGAAAACTTTGATATCCTTATGGAAGTTACACAGTCTACACGCCACCTACTGAAAAAGAAAAAGATGGAAGGGTGGAAAAAATTTTGTTCTTCTCTCTCGCCCCAATCAAAATCTGCTACTGTTTGGAACAATGTAAGAAGATTTAGATCAGCTTACTCCGAATCCAGTAATAGTGACATGTGTCCTTCCTTATCAAACAAATTTTTACAGCTACTGGCCCCATCCACGGCTCCTGAGCTTATTTTGCCATCAGCGAACACTCTTCCATCAAGTCATTTTATGCCATTTACCTTATGTGAGTTGAAAGGTATCCTTTCTAATGTAAAAGACTCAGCACCTGGTTCTGATAATATTTTGTATTCCTTTTTACATAATATGACTGATAATTCCTTAACCTACCTACTAAATGTTCTCAATTCTCTCACTGCCTCTGGTAGTATCCCAAAATCATGGAAACATCATGTTGTTATTCCCATTTTAAAACCAAATAAAAGTCCATCCGATATCTCTTCGTATAGACCAATAGCTCTGTCCTCTGTCATGTTAAAAATTTTGGAACACTTAATCAAAATTCGGTTAGAATGGTTCGTTGAACATAATAGTTTATTAGGTCAAAATCAATATGGGTTCAGAAAAGGAAAAATAGATAACATAAGTTTGTTTGTAACAGATATACAATTAGCTTTTTCTAATAGTCAATCTGTTCTCGCTGCATTTATGGATATATCTTCTGCTTATGACAAAGTAGTGTTATCTATCCTGAAAGAAAAATTATGCAAACTTAATGTACCAACCTATATTATTAATATCATAATGGTTATCCTATATGATAGAACTATTAGTCTATCAAACGATACTACAGAGGAATTGAGACATCTATATCAAGGTCTTCCACAGGGATCTGTGTTGAGTCCAATTTTGTACAACTTGTATTCACACGACTTAGAGACCTCTGTACCTAGTAATATAAATATTTTACAATATGCTGATGATCTCCTTTTATACACAGTTGATAACTCTATACAAACCTGCTGCTCAAACCTTTCCACATCCATCACATCTTTAGAAAATTATTTACATAAAAATGGGTTAGACATATCTGCTCACAAAAGTTCAGTTGTCTTATTTTCCCGCACAAAGTTCCCTCCTCCCATAAGTATATGTCACAAAAATACAGTCATTCCAATGAAAACAACTGTAAAATTTTTAGGTATAGTCTTAGACAATAAACTCACTGGCCTAGGTCATTTTGAATATATAGTGGCAAAGTGTGAGCGTAATATTAACTTACTAAGGTGTGTTTCTGGAGTATGGTGGGGTGCTCACCCTTTTACCCTTAAGTTGTTATACAATGCCCTTATCAGAAGTTTATTAGATTATGGGACATTCTTGTTAGAACCATGTAATAAAAGTGGTCTTAAAAAATTAGACGCCATACAATCAAAATCACTCAGAATTATTCTAGGAGCTATGAAATCAAGTCCCATCGGTGCCATGCAAGTCGAGTGTGTAGAACCACCACTTTATCTCCGCCGTAATTTTTTGTGTGATAAATATTTTGTACGTATTTTAGAACAAAAGGCACACCCCCTGCTTCCTAAACTACTCCACCTTAATGAGTTAATATCTTGTAACCAATATTGGAAACATAAAACTGCTCCTCTGCTTGTTAAAAGTTATTTAAAATTTCTTAATTTGCAGCCATACACTTACCAATCTTTAATTAATCCCTTGTTTAAATATCCTTATGAATGCTCTATTATAACGCCCGAAATTATTAAGTTAGGTATAGAAAAAGAAACACCTTGTGCAAATCATTACTTTAATAACATAATAAATTGTAAGTGGTCAGGATATCATCTAATATTCACTGATGCTTCCAAATCGGATGGCAATGTTGGTGTGGGCATGTTCCATAAGCAATATAACATTGTTCAAAAAGTCAAACTACCTCCTGAAACCTCCATTTTTACAGGTGAATGTTATGGTCTCTTTAAAGCTGTTGAATACATTCATATATTGAAATTAAAGCGATCAATTATAATAACAGATTCTTTAAGTTCTCTTCAGTGTCTCCAAAAATTTCCTCCAAAATCTAAATTTATTCCACCAATTATTCTACATATTAGAAATCTGTTAGTTTTGTGCTACTCTAAAAATATTGTTATTAACTTTGCATGGGTGCCTAGTAGTTGCTAGTAGTCTTGGGTAGTTCGCGAGCGACCTAGGTTGGAAGAGCGCTCCTTTTGGTGAACTATGCGAACTAGTTCATTGAAAATCCCGCTCTTAGTTCTTTTTATATTTCTGTTAGCGTCCACTTTACTAGACAGTGGTACTATGTGACCAACCGAGTTATTTACTTTTACTGTGCGCGCCTTGATATTTCGATAATCGATATCGATATTAAACAACTTCAAATCCCCATGGTTGAAATTTTATCAAATCATATGAAATCATAACAATCGTGAACTGAAGTATTGCTGGCTAATTATCAAACAGAATACTAATACCATTTATGTCTTATTTAACGGTAAGTTTAATTAAAATTAAAAAAATTCTCTTCTATTCCCATTTATTGTTACAATTAATTGATTATTATTATTATATATCACGCTAATTATGACTAATTATTAATATAAATCATTTCATTTTTTCGTTTTTATTTCGATAAAATATTTTATGTGCCATAACAAAAAAGTCAACTTTAATTGTAAAAATTCATACTTTCTAAGTATTTTAATATTATTACACATTATACTAGGAACTAGCCTAGCTCTTGACTAATCATTAATATAAATTATTTTATTTTTCATTATTTAAATAAAAAATCTCATATTACATAAATGGACGTGTAAAATTTTCATGTAATACTTTGTATTTTTTAAATAACAATAAACAAAACTTACAATAATCATAACTATATTTTTTTCTTTATTTATTATTCTTAATAAATTATTTCAAAAAAAGAACTAATGAACTAATAGAACGAACTAGTTCATCCTTGGATTATGAACTAAATTGAGCGCTCTCTGTAGTGACCGGTTAGGCCCAAGCCTAGTGCCTAGTCATTGTGACATCTTGGGAAATGACAGGGCTGACCAGTGTGCCAAGGATGCAATTCAGTGTGGCGATATGTATCCATATATTAATTATTGTCATGATCTTGCTGCCCTTCCGAAAGTTCATTTAAAACAATCGTGGCAAAATTTGTGGGACAGTGATAGATTAGTAAAGGGTAAAACCTATTCCATCGTTCAGCACTCAATACCTACTAAACCTTGGTTCTTTAATGTGAAACTTGATAAACTATCTACTTCAATAATCATCCGTATGAGATTGGGACATACAAATACACCCGATTATTTATACAGGATTCATATTAGAGACAATAACATGTGTGAGTGTGGTACTGATGTTGGTGACCTAAACCATATTTTCTTCGCCTGTCCCAACTATAATCATTCCTCATTTTATTCTAACTTAATCGTCAACAAAATTCCATTGCCTACATCTATAATCACATTACTTTCTACTCCTTCCACATTTGCCATATTATCTTTGTTTATTGTAGATAATAACATTAAATTATAAAAATGTAAATATTTAATATTTGTCTTTCTTTATTGTGTTAATTGTAAATATTTTTGTATTTTTTATACTTCCTTCCGATCCTTTATTTTATTACTCCCAAATTCCAAATTACCTGTTCCTAAAATTCCAAATGTTTCCTCGTTTTAAACTTGACGAATGGCAGTTGTTAACGCCCATGCCATAAAAAAAAAAAAACGTTTTCCCCTCTGTTATCTAAGAAACAAGTGTCAACTTTATTTCTTACGAAATAAAGTACATTATTATTTTTCAAATATTGTTTCGTAAAATTCCAGTTATAGTATATAAGTTCCTTGAAAGAGACACACTTCGACCATGTCGTGGTACTCTTCGGAACGATTTTGAAGCGCGTGTGACATTCCGGGTAGAATGTAACTTCTTTGGTTATACAGTATTGAGTATACACGTATAATATACGTAGTACTCTAATTATTGATCTGTGAGTATCAGCGCTGCCAATTGGCGGGTAATTACCCGCAATGCGGGTAATTTGACGATGAACTGAGAAGGCGGGTAATTTCGCGGGTATTTGTTGTCTTGAAGGTAAAAGCGGGTATTTTTTATTGTACATAATTTTAGTTTGGATGCTAAGTCAATGCCTATATTTTTAAAATGTAAAAACGTAAAAACAATGCATATTGTCTATATTGACCAATGGTTGGAACTATTATAATTATTTCATATTGGTAGAAAATAATGCTACTATGAATGTGTTCGTAAATCTGAAGAAAGTAATAGTCATATTACCTACTTATTCTACTTTTTTCTAATGCATCAGTCGAAAAACTATTCAGTAATTTAAAAAATATCAAAATAGACAACAGAAACTTTCTAAATACCGACAGTATTGTTGCATTATGAGCTAAACGAGAAGGTATTTAAAAATCTGGTGGCATCGTAGCATGTCAACCTAATGCTGACATCTAAAAACAAAACTGTGACACATAAATAAGCTTAGGCCAAATGTTTCATTAAGTTTCAAAATTATACGCAATGACACAAAAAAATGGTTTCGTTAAAAGCCCTAAAAATGGCCTCTTTACGGGTATTTTAAGTTTGGTGGCGGGTAAAAGCGGGTATTTTTATGAGTGATTGCGGGTAATCTCATGATTCATGCCTGGCAGCCCTGGTGAGTATACACGTTACGTAGTAACTAATACCTAGTCTGTGACGTCAATGTTGTTCTGCGTAGTAGTAGATGTTCTGTGATGTTGTTTGTGATTAATAAATACGTAGTACTCTAATTGGTCTGTGTTAATAAATAATAAGTGGAAAATAAAAATATACACAAAAAACATTTGACAAGAGAAACTTTACTTCATCTTCTTACGTAGTATTGTATACTCTTTGCTTCATCTAAGCAAAAAACTGAGTGGTATGCGAACTGCGTAGTTTATAAATTCATTCTAAGTTTTAACTTGATTTTAACCTCAATGTTTGTTGTTTAGAAGAGTCAAGATGTCTACGGTACTTAAAATAGAGCAGGATCCTTCAGATGTTAAATTAGAAACAGATGTTATTAAAATTGAAGTGGACATCGACGAGAGCTGCGAAGAAAATGTGGAAATTCTCCAAATAATACCCGAATTCGAACACGTTCAAAGTGGTACGTCTTCCTTCATAACATTTGATAATTTTAACATCACAAATCTATTTATTATGTATATCATGTTCAAAAAAAGGTAAATAAATTTATAAGTAAGTAATTTGGGTTAGGTTTAGAAACGTACCGCATCGATAGAGGAAATCTGAAGCTATGTGAGTTGCCAGCCTGTGAGTTTTGCGTTCGAATTATTTTTTATACAAAGATCTTTCTTTGCTAAATCTTTACGCAAAATTTAAAATTGCGGAAATACGTATTTCTTAGAAAATTATGAAAATTTTGTTTTATTTCTCTCTGATCTGAATCAGAGCACCCTAACTTGCATGTGGTCTTGTTTGCCATACCCCTAGAGCGTGTCTCCAATTTAGTGGCATAATTTAAAATTTTTGGGACACTTTGTAAGGCAGTTTTGTGACAAAAAAAATTCAATAAAAAAACTATGTGTTTCCGGCGGGGGGTTTAAGGGGGGGGGGGGTTTGAACACTCCTTAACTCTTCTCATCAGCTCTTTAGTAAATTTAATGAATTTTTACTGCCTGTCTTGAAAAGTTTTGATAAAATTACTCAGTACCATCATTTAGTTTTATTTTAGAATTATTCTCCCTCTATTAAATTACAACCCTTAGTTTTTACTCCTAACATTTTTCTAGATTTAGCTGATTAAAATTGCACTGGAGTCAGTGTTAAATTTATTAAATTGTAGCTAAACGCTGGTCAGGTCCAAACCATAATACAAAGCTTAACCTTTTCACCGCCACAGTCGGCTATACCCGACAAATCATTTTAGACGTTCAAACGCCAATGTCGGGTAATGCCGACACAAACATTATGCAAAAATAAAACTATTAATGCAATATTTTTCGCTGTTTTTTAATTGCCTATAGCTTGTCAACCAATGTTTTTTTATTACATTGGTTACACTTTTTCCATTCGTCATTTATATGTAGTAAAAAATTAGATAATGTAACGATAATCAAAAACTGATCACAAAGTCTACGCCGGTAGCGCCATTGTCGTGTCATGCCGACAGCTAGTGATGTAGAACATGCACGTAAGATTTTATTTAAATATTTCACCGCTTCTATGATTTTCAGAAATAATTGCCAAATTATTAATAATTCTGAAAGGTCTGACAAATATTTAAATAAAAACAACAAACTTTTATTAGAAATAATACATAAAATCGAGACTGCAGCTAGAGAAATAAAATTATCGACAATAGCAAAACTGCTATTTTACCCCGCACTAAATGCAATCGTCTTATCAGCACAGTGCAGTGCACTGCAAGCCGTCGTCGGTATTACACGACAAATTGTGACGTCAGATACGCGCTAGTGAAGTGACTTATTTGGAAAAAATATTAATAACAGTGATATGGACACAGACGAACATTTAAGAATATATTATACTAGCTGTTGTCCGCGACTACGTCCGCGCGGACTTCGTTTACTCCGCACAGCTCCTCCCCGTGCGTAGGTGTAGCGTGATAATATGTAGCCTATATGTTGACCCGACCTGTTAGTAATATTCTTGCAAAAATTGGGTCGGGTCAACATATAGGCTAAATATTATCACGCTATCACCTACGGCGGAGGAGCTGTGCGGAGTAAACGAAGTCCGCGCGGACGAAGTCGCGGGCAACAGCTAGTATAGACATAAATTGGTTTTCATTAGTACACCTCGGCAATTACGTGGCGTGTCTCTGGTAATTAAACGATCGATGTCTTAAATACCTAGGTATTCTATCAGTTACGTACTTTTGGATAAGAATAAATTAAATAGGTGTCTCAGTTTATTTATTCTCCGTTCTGTTCTCAATTTGCAAATATATATTTTTCTAAATATTCCTGCTCAGCCCTTTTCTTATATGGTCAGGCAGAGTCGAAAAGGAATATTAATTGAGCTTGACGGTAGTCGTGGTGACGCTGACGGCATTATTAGTGGCGGCGGAGGAGTCACCATTTTTTGCCGCGATATTTTCCTAAAATCAAAACGCATAGCTAAATATAATATACCTAATAGAAAAAGAAATTGGTATATAAATTACGCTGTTTTTGAGTACTTTTACCAAATAAGTACATATTTTTAACCGACTTAAAAAAAGGAAGAGGTTCTCAATTCGGCCGGTATATATATTTTTTTATATGTACACCGATTTCGCAGAGGATTCTGAGCCGATTTACGTGATTCTTTTTTTGTTTGATACGGAATAGTTTCGACTTGGTTCCATAAAAATTTTGATTTAGGTAGATCCAGCAGTTTTTATTTTATGAGCATTTTTTTATTTATTTTACCTATGTCGATTTCTTAAATCAAATTTCGCAAATAAATTTGATCCACTTCTCGGTTACCGATTGAGCTGAAATTTTGGCTTATGATGATTTTATAAAGCTACGCTCAGTCATTGAAAGAAGTCTTTGTGACGTCTGACGCGCTGCCGCTAGTCGTTTCTCACGTGGCTGAGCAGACTCGGTTGCTGCACGGTTTCGTATCACTTCTAATCTATGAACTCTCTGCTCGGCGGACTCCTTAGCTAAACGCTGCTTAATGAGACCAATTCTGTGAGCCTTCTGCTCGGCAGATTCGATCGAAAGACGCTCATTAATGAGACCAAGACTATTAGCTCTCTGCTCAAAAGACTCATTCGCAAGGTGCTCTTGGATCTTACCGAGTCTAGAATTATACTGTTCAAAAGTTTCTTGATATTAGTGTGATTTCATATATGCTTTCATGGCCAACAAACGTTTTTCAAGACCTTTAAGTCTCACAAGACCGTGATATTGTGTTTCGAAAAGCATTTTTACGGACAGAAATCTATATTTGTTAAGGCGCGCAGTATCTGTTGTAGTCTACCCATAAATAGTTGACAATACAACAATACACTAAAAAGTATTAAATAAAAATAACTACGTTAAAAAACCGACTTCAAAACAAAAAGTAAAGAATAATAAAGATTTAATATTAATTAAATACTACCTATTATTTATACATGCTATTTACTATATTTTAATAGGTTTGAAGTCGGTGCCAAGCCTTAAACAAATAATAATATTTTAATCACTTAAATAAATATGAGCAAATTAATACAATGAAATGCCTACTTTAAAGTTTAAGATGCGTAAATAAAACCTAATAAAGAGCAATTAAATGTTAATATTATAAGCAGATTTAATCAATACGAAGAATAATGAAAAAAATAATTACGAAAATGTATTCAACAGAATTCCTAAACTAAATGGTCATGTGAATTAATGTAAAATTAACCATTAAGCTAAAACGCATCTAAATTTTTAATTTAAAATTTACGCCATATAATGGTAGAATATGTTGGAAACTTAATTAATTTTAAACTACTCGTAACACCAATATTCCTGCAAATAAATATTTTCTTTTTTTCAAAAATTTTATATATTCAAGACGTCCGTCAACGACGTCTGCCCGCGCGTGCGTGCCGCATTGGCTTGGCACCGACTTCAAACCTATTAGTAAATAGCGCATATAAATAATAGGTAGTATTTAATTAATATTAAATCTTTATTATTTTTTAATTTTTTGTTTGGAAGTCAGTTTTTTAACGTAGTTAATTTTATTTTGAATATAGATACCTACCCCACCATCAGCAAATAGGTGTATATGAAATTAATTTAATGGGTATATAGGTTAAGAACTATTCCAATAGTTCATTAAAATGTTTTAATATCTAAACTATAAGGAATAGTTCAATAAATAAATAAATATCGATAAAGTACGAAATTTACTTTTCCAGCATTAATATTAGGTAAATTCTGTGGTTTCGGAACGCCAATGTCGGCTTATCCCGACAACGCGTGACGTCATAAGGGAACTAGAGTTTCGCCACTGCTATTATAAAATTTTCAATTGAGTACGAACTCTGGTAATATTTGGGTCTAATTTTTAAGCTATTTCATTTAAAATTTTTTTAATTCGACTACTTTTTGAGATGATGTAAATTGTTTTAAAATAAAACAAGCCTATGTGAAATATAAAGTTATTAATATTATATTTATATTTACATCGTATGCTCATGGTCACATCTCTATTTTTTCACAGTGTTGTTTATAATAAATCATGGTGGCACGGTTTTTTGTTTCGGACTGTGGCTGTGAAAAGGTTAAATAATTTTTGGTATGGGTATCTGAATATCATTATCAAGGCAGACTAATGACCAAAGAGACTTGTCAACTGTAGGCTCTCTTCTGTTCACTAGATGACTGTCCCTTTCCATCAGAAGAGGTATCTGCCTGTTTGCTGTTCTCTGATATAACAAAAATATGGACTATAGACCAAGTATACATACATACATATATATCTTCACGCCAGATCCCTTACGGGATAGGCAGAGAGAACCGAGTGCCATACATCACGATCCTTGCAGGCTTGTCTCGCTTCCTCCACATTCATCACTCTCTTCATACACACATGCCGGTTGCGAAGTCTCTTAACACCACCTTCAGACAGTACTCGATCAATCTGATCGTGGAATGTCAGTCTTGGTCTTCCCCGGTACCTACATCCTTCCACATTCGCATTGTATATCTGTTTTGTTAACCTTTCATCTACTATTCTTTCTACACGTCCGAACCAACGGAGCATGCCCTTTCTCATCTTTACACCAACATTTTCTTTCAAACCTAACCTCTCTCACTTCGACATTACGAACCCGGTCCGCGAGTGTCACACCACATATTTTTCTTAGCGACCTCATCTCAACCGCGTTGATTCTACTTTCATGCCCTTTCTGACATACCCAACTCTCACTTCCATACAATAGCGTTGGGATAAGCACATGATTATGCAGGACTAGACAGGCAAACTGACTTAAAATTGTGCTATTAAGTAATCTCCCTAACGCTCCATTCACTCTATTCCTTGCGCACACTCTTCTTTCAACGTCAGCAGTGTACCTTCCATTCCTGCTAAAAGTACATCCAAGATATACAAACTCGTCCACTTGTTCCAGCATTGTTACAGATAGATGATGTATCTACCACAACTCTTATATCTTAATTTATCTGTTGCAGCCTAAAATAAAGACAAATATTCAAATTAACAATAATGAAGGAAACAACTCTTTTTTCTTTTCAATTATTAGTTTTAACTTTAGATACATAAATAGGAAAGTAAATTTGTACTGTACTCTTGAAGGCCAACAGAACTTTGTGTTTAGAAGGACTTCAGTCAGGCTACATATCCAACTGTGGAGCTTCATAACATTGAAAAGGTTAAAGACCATTACTCGTTTAGTATTTTTTATATTTACTTTATTAAATCAACGGGTCCTACGTAAGTTGTCATAACTTTAAAAATGCAATTTTTATTTTGTTTATGAGAATGACTCCATTTTTATAGATATACTAGCTGAGCCCGCGACTTCATCTGTGTGGAAAAATTTCGAAAAAAGTAGCCTAAGTTACTCCCTATCACATCAGCTATCTGCCAGTGAAAGTCCTGTCAAATCGGTCCAGCCATTCCAGAGATTACCTGGAACAAAGAGACAGACATAAAAATTTAAAAAAATGTTATTTTGGTATATATACCGTGTATACATCCATATGCATTTAGTAAAAAGCGGTTATTTAAATATTACAAATAGACACTCCAATTTATTTATTTGTATAGACTAGCTGAGTCCGTGACTTCGCCCATGTAGTAAAATTTTAAAAATAAAAGTAGCCTAATTTACCCTATTACATCAGCTATCTTCCAGTGACAGTCCTGTCAAAATCGGTTCAGCCGTTCCAGAGATTAGCCGAAACAAACAGACAGACAAAAATTGTAAAAAATGTTATTTTGGTATATGTACTGTGTATAAATCCATATGCATTAGTAAAAAGCGGTCATTTTAGTATTACAAAAAGACACTCCAATTTTATTTATTTGTATAGATTATTAACACAAAGAATAAAAAAAAAGGTGGAATACGAATAAATCAGTTGATTTATATGTTTGTATGTAATTGTAACATTTTGGTATATATGTATTATAATCACTACAAAGCAATATATATCATATTTGGGTATTTATTTGTTAGTGGCATAGTCACTGGATGGGTTTACATTACAGATTTCACCGTAAACCTTATGCTTTTTCTTAGCTAAATGAAATGAAGCTGAATTTGAAATGAATTTCTCTTAGAAGCCATTCACTGATTATGTAAGAATGGTATTGATGGTTATTGGAATATTATTAATATTTCAACATTTCAACATTAAATAATAGTAGTTTGAATAAATTAACAAAATGTAATCATTCAATGCTATTTTTGTGAGAAAATAAGGAATCATTTTTTATTTTTAAAATGATTAAACTAAAATTAATATGTGGGAAGAGTGTGTTATAATATTATTTATAAAGTTTTAAATTGATAAAATTGTACATATTGAAGGTTTTAAAATGTTGATAAACCATAAAAATTTGTAAAATAAGTGCAAAGAGCACATTTTAGAATGAAGACTCCAAACTCGACATCCAAAGTAGAACTAAATTTCTAATATTAAATTTTGACTTTTAAAATATTATGTATGATGAATAGATTTTTATAACTAGAAGGGGTTAAAAAATTTATATCTTAGGTACCCTTACATAACACAGGTCAACAAAAAATTTTTTTTTTCTGAGTCTGATATTTAGTGACCATTTTCTGATTATATACATCGAATGGTAAACAGAAACGCTATTAACAATCAATAAACTTTGCTTTTGTACTTTATAAAATGAAAACTAAATGTAAACTAAACTAGATTTTTTGAAGAGCCATTGCATTTATGGTGTACCTAAGAGAGGAGTGGGGGGACTACTATTCATTTTCTAAAGTTTTTTTGTATTCTTTTTTGTATTTTTGTGTTTAGCTATGCCGTATTTTATAATTATATTAATAAAAATGTATAATTGAGAACTTGTTTTCCTTTTAAATATAATTGAAATTTAAAAATAGAGCTTTTCCATAAAATTTGAATTTTCGTGCTGGTAGCTACAAAAGCAAATTTTATTAGATAAAAATATTTTTTCATTCTTTAGTTAGGCATAAGTAATCAGAATCAAAGGTACAGAACTCAGACTCAAAATTCATGTTGACCTGTGTAATTTATGAATGAGGCTTTCCCAAGTCCAGACCACTAAGTATAATAAAACGTTTTGTTTACAGGTCAGTTCAAGGGATTTCAAGAAGTAATAGAAGGCGTTGATGAAGTGTTGGATGTGAGGACTAAAAAAGAACCTCCAAAGAATTTTATCATAGTACCACCTAAACAATCTCAAATAAATGCTAATGAAACGCTTAGGTCTAAAAAGTATAAGAGAAATGCATTATACAGATGTGAAACAAATATTTTAGAGCGGTACTTGAATACTCCCAGTGATATGAAACTACATACATCTAATGTCTCCAACAAATGCTTCAAATACGCTCATGAATTCCGTACTCATGACATAACTCACACTGAAGAAAAAGAATTTTCTTGTGAAATTTGTAAGAAAACATTCAATCAAAAACGTGGTTTAAGGGATCATATAAATATACACAAAGGATTAGAGCCTTACGTCTGCAATGTCTGCAACAGGAGTTTCTCACATTCATCTGGTTTGCGTTATCATAAATCTACTCACCCCGAAGATATATCTTATTCTTGTGATTTATGTAAAAAAACTTTTACTCAAAAAAGTAGCTTAAAGGATCATTTAAAAATTCATGAAAGTATTAAGCCTCATGTGTGTAAAGTCTGCGATAAGGGTTTTACACTACTCGGCCATTTACAACAACATAAATCTATTCACACTGGGAAGAAGCCATTTACTTGTGATTTATGTAAAAACTCGTTCAATCTCAAGAGCAGTTTAAAGTCACATTTAAATATACACAGCAAAGTGAATCCCCACGTATGCAGTGTCTGTAATAAAGGTTTCTCAGGACCAAGTAAATTACGTCAACATCAATCTATTCACACTCAGGAGAAGCCATTTTATTGCGACTTATGTAAAAAAACGTTTAGTCGAAAACCCGATTTAAAGATTCATTTATTTATTCATAATAAAGAAAAACCTTTCATGTGTAACGTCTGCAATAAAGCTTTCTCCCAGTCAGGTAATTTACGTCGACACGAGTCTATTCACACTGGGAAGAAGCCATTTACTTGCGGCTTATGTAAAAAGACGTTTAATCAAAAGGGCAATTTAAAGGTACATTTAAATATACACAATGAAAATCGAAATAAAACCTAATGTGTGTATTTTCTTCTACAAAGGTTTACATGAAATAATTCATTTAGTACTAGCTGCTGCCCGCGACTTCGTTCGTGCGGACTTTGTTTACTTAGCACAGCTCCTCCCCCATAGGTGATAGCGTGATAATATGTAGCCTATATGTTTACCCGACCTGTTAGTATTTTAGTTAGTTAGTATTCATGCAAAATTTGAAGTAAATCTATGCAGTACTTTTTGAGTTTACCCTGGACATACATTGACTTCCCTACGATTTTATTATATGTATAGATCATACATACATGAATCCCTTAAGACTTGGATTCCAAAATAATGTTCTTAGTTTTGGTTTCCTTATAGTTGTCCCTCTATCCGTAAGCAGTCTGAGATCTATAGTACTGGAAAGGTGTAATTTGGCATGAATAAAAATATTAGTTACAGCAACGGAGAGGTAAAGTAAGATTTTAACAAAACATTTTTTTAGGGTAGCTAAATCGGGGATATTTTTCTCTCGCGTAACCCACTAGTGTGGGGTATTGTTGGATAGGTTTTCTGGAAAAAATATTAGTATATTTTTGAAAATAATTTAAGATTTTCGATTAAGGGATCCTTAAATATTAAATTTTTAATACTTTAAAAACAGATGGAAATTTTTGTAGGAGTGTGTGTCGTTTCCTTTTTATAATTCCTGCCACAATTGTATTGACGCTTGTCTTTGTGATCCGGTTAGGGTAAGGTAGCCGTTAAAACCCCCATGGGATGATAGCATAGATGATGGTTTCTCTTACCACCAGGAGAGCCTTCTGCTTGGTAGTCTATCTAATGATGATAAAAAAACTTAAAAACAAAATTATTCTTTAAAATAAGCATTATTAAAACATCATGGTTCTATACAATTTCTTAATTTAATTGGACATGGCAAGTAAAATGCCTGTATTTTTTTTTGTACCAACACAGCTCATTCATCAATAATCAAAGTCAAAGTCAAAGTCAAAACATTTTTATTCAAATTATCCTTTACAGGCACTTTTGACGAGTCAACATTTTTTGAGTTACTACCGGATCGGAAACGCGGCCACACACTGAGAAGATCCGGCGGAAGAAACTCAGCGGGCTTGTCTTTTTTTGTGCATATACATTTTTTTAAACAATGTTTTTACAATTACAATTACAATGTATTTATGAATAATATATTATAATTATTATGAGACTGCTATGAGGAGCAATTAATCCCATGCCTTATTATCATCCAAATATTCAGATATTTTATAGTAACCTTTTTTACAAAGTTTCGATTTGATACATTTTTTAAATTTGTGTATTGGTAGATCTTTAATAGCATTTGGAAGTTTATTGTAAAAGCGTATAGATTGCCTCATAAAAGAGTTACTTATTCTGTCATTTTCAGGTATTTAATATGTTTTGTATTAGGTATTTAACATGCATCAAGAACAAACATTACGTCGATGTACATTGTGAAACCATAAGTAAATATAATTTTTAAGTCATTGCGAGGACCAGAGACTAGTCAACTGATGAAAAACGCAGGGGTTCATTATTTGATGGGTATACTTTTTATTTTAGACCACGCATACCTTTTAACACAGTAGTCCGAGGGTGGACCCAATTATTTTTTTCTTTAAATCCAACCATAAAGGTGTGAAAACGAGGGATGATTGAGTGTTCGCTCACTGATTTTAATGTATGACCTTGACCACACATAAATTTTTAAAGAGTGATCCAATTTTGATAATTTATATTTTACTAGCTGACCCAGCAAACGTTGTTCTGCCAAACGTTGTTCTGCCTTTTTAACTACTCTTATTTTTTTCTATATTTTCTCACCTTTTATACCTTACCTGGATTTCAACAATTAATTCAAAACCAAAATTAGACAAATCGGTTCAGCCGTTCTCGAGTTTTAGCGAGACTAACGAACAGCAATTGATTTTTATATATATATAGATTGGATAGACATATACCCCGAGGGTTATCTCATATAATTTTTGACAAATATAAGAAGACAGGATGATTGATTATTCACTCTTTGATGATAATGTATGGCCATGGAGATGGTTTTCGCTGGTTTAATATTTTGTTAAGATATTATTTTCATGAAACAAATAGGTACTATATACTGTCCATATAAACTCTGATGTCACTGCACTCTTGATTAGAATCAACATTTCCTTGAGATATAACTTTTAAAATAAAAAAATACCATTTCTTGAAATATAATAAAATTATTGTAACAGCCTACTGGTTTTATTATTTTAACCGTTCCAGGACGTTTGTGTATTTCTATAAAATTATTATAAAGATATCTGGAATCATGAAAGTTCATCACCACTAGTGACATGATACAATCAATTTGTCATATAATCTCAAACGAGCACGGCTCTCCTGACGAGAATAAACTATCGTCGCTTATAGACACCAAAGATATAAATGGTGCGTTTGCTGTCGGTATATATTATATACCCAGCGGCTACCTTACCCTCCAAACCGGAACACAATATCAATCACTGACTCTGTTTACACATTGTAATAGTTTGCCACCTAGTAGGCGGTACATTGTAATAGTCTGCAACCTAGTAGGTGGTACATTCTAATAGTCTGCGACCTAGTAGGCGGTACATTGTAATAGTCTGCCACCTAGTAGGCGGTAAATTGTAATAGTCTGCCACCTTGTAGGCGGTTCATTGTAATAGTCTGCCACCTAGTAGGCGGTACATTCTAATAGTCTGCCACCTAGTAGGCAGTACATTGTAATAGTCTGCCACCTAGTAGGCGGTAAATTGTATAGTCTGCCACCTATAGTAGGCGGTACGTTGTAATAGTCTGCCACCTAGTAAGCGGTAAATTGTAATATTCTGCCACCTAGTAGGCGGTACATTGTAATAGTCTGCCACCTAGTAGGCGGTACATTGTAATAGTCTGCCACCTAGTAGGCGGTACATTGTAATAGTCTGCCACCTAGTAGGCGGTACATTCTAATAGTCTGCCACCTAGTAGGCGGTACATTGTAATAGTCTGCCACCTAGTAGGCGGTACGTTGTATAGTCTGCCACCTATAGTAGGCGGTACGTTGTATAGTCTGCCACCCAAAGAGAAAATTAATATAGATAAATAAGAGTACCTACTCTACCTAGTCTTTGGCATGTGCGTATTGAACTGCCATCTACATTTCGTAACAGGAACTATTCACAAGCGTGTATATATAGGTACCTATATATAGCTACAGATAGCTCTGTTTTCTTGTATTGTTCTAGGGCGAGTAGATTTATTTAGACATTGTAAGGAGTTCCTGAGCTATTTTATTCTAGTCCACATTTAAAATTATTTCATTTCCAAAAAATAAAACTAGAACAAAATAGAAGACTTCTAGAAACTCCTTACAGTATAAGTAAATAAAACAGCAAATTATAATATATTTATTTTATTTTAACAATTTTATAAGTATTATTTTCCACATTACATAACAATGCAACAAAAAAAGTCCCCGGTACTAGTATATAATACGATATAAAATTATAGCTTAGGCAGTTATAGTGGCTAAATAAATTACATAAATAAAATTTCAATACAGTACAGTATGTACGAGTATAAATTTAGAACAAATTAATCTTATTCAAGTTATTTCGTCTATAACTCGAATCAAATAAATGACTCTAGCACTTGTCTGTTTTATATTCGTAATATATACACACGGTACTGTATGTCTAAACAGATAATTAAACAAGTTTATAATAATTAGTAGCGTATCATCACAAATTCGCTTTTAAGTGTAGCGCCATTCATCCATGATCTGCTTGTGATCTATCTCGCTTTTCTAGATTATGGCGTCTATCTTCTTTCGCCAATTGGGTAATGGAATGTATTTAATTTTAATAACAAATGTTATTGTTGAACAATCTTCTTTCCTTTTTGTATTCTGGCAAATAGTGACTACTTTTAGGTTTTGAGATTAGTTGGAGTATCAAATTAAAATTTTACCATAACGTGAAATCTTGCAATGATTAACAGCTCTATTCACAAAAATCTCTTATCCAGAAACGCAAATTGTGCTGCCACCTATAGTAGGCGGTACGTTGTAATAGTCTGCCACCTATAGTAGGCGGTACGTTGTAATAGTCTGCCACCTATAGTAGGCGGTACGTTGTATAGTCTGCCACCTATAGTAGGCGGTACGTTGTAATAGTCTACCACCTATAGTAGGCGGTACATTGTAATAGTCTGTCACCTAGTGGGCGGTATATTGCAATAATTACGACCCAGTAGGCGTTACATTGTAATAGTCTGCCATCTAGTGGACCGTACATTGTAATAGTCTGCCACATGGTAGTGACAGGCTCGGCCAATCGTTCGTCTTTAGCGGACCAACTGGCAGGAAGGCTTTAAGCTGTTCATTTAAGCTTTAAACAAGACATCGAACTAAGACAGTATTCGTGCATATGGGCCGCTAGCGTGTGCTGCTGTGTCACGTGGAAATCGATAATTTATATATTGAAGATATATATATTTTTTTTATATAGAAAAAAGGGGCAAACGAGCAGGAGGCTCACCTGATGGTAAGTGATTACCGCCGCCCATGGACAGCCACATCACCAGAGGTCTTGCAGCTGCGTTGCCGGCTTTTTAAGGAGTATACTCTTTTCTTGAAGGTGCCTAAGTCGTATCCATTCAGAAACACCCCCGCCGGTAATTGATTCCATAGAGGAGTAGTGCGTGGTAAGAAGTGCCTAGAGAATCGCACAGTTGTGGTAATAATTTTAAGAAGTCTGCATTCCATAAAATTTCATATATTTATAAGTAGTTAAAGTTCCGTTATTCTTTATGGATTTCGTAATTAGAATGGGTTAGGGTTAAGAAGTTTGTGGAGATATAGCAAGCTAGTTTCAGTTAGCGACACAAACATCCATCAGAGTCGGCCACTTTCCATACCTGCAATTTCAACAGGAGAGATAGTTCTTTCGTTCTTTTGGGGAAATAAAATATGATGACAATAAGCCTAACTGAAGGGTCTTCCCGCCACAGTATGAACTTGGTTGTGTTCTATAATTTTTAGTGTATACTTATTTTTATAAGTAGGGAAAGATAGAAAGGATAATTATGAAAAGGTGGCGTAGGAAAAGTAGGAGGGTAAGTGGGCGTGATAGCGGAGGAAGGGTATGTCGGCGTAGCATCACCGTTTGGATATTCGTCACTCATAACTTATATTTTATTATGTTATATTTGTTATATGTAATATAAAATAACCACATCACTTTTAACAATAATTACTTTTATTTTAGAATATTGATACAAACTCTATGAAAGATAACGATAGAATGCTCCCCGCTTACAATAGTTGCCCTTTTATCATCTATCTATATCTATATATACATATAATAAAATCGTAAGAAAGTCAAAACTACATTGAATATTTTTTTAAAGAATACTTGGGGCGTGATCTACAATCGATATCGAAGCCAAAAATATATTTTTTAGAATTTTTGTCTGTTAATCTGTATGTATGTCCGGGGTAAACTCAAAAAGTTCTGCATGGATTTACTTCAAAATTTGCATGAATATTACTAACAGGTCGGGTCGACATATAGGCTACATATTATCACGCTATCGCCTACGGGTGAGGAGCTTTGCGGAGTAAACGAAGTCCGCGCGGACGAAGTCGCGAGCAACAGCTAGTTATAAATAACATTGATACGAGACCAC
Organism: Apodemia mormo; assembly: GCA_036924255.1. Classification (NCBI taxonomy): domain Eukaryota; kingdom Metazoa; phylum Arthropoda; class Insecta; order Lepidoptera; family Riodinidae; genus Apodemia; species Apodemia mormo. The sequence goes on from JAUPFN010000028.1 coordinate 6,883,980, forward strand.
ACCATAACGTCACAATCAACACGTAATATGAATTTAGATTAATAATTTTAACTACAACTGGAAATCAATTAAATTTTACATTTATTTTATTTAATTATAAGTTACTTATTTATCTATAAATTAACCTATTTAAATAACTAAGTAGTTATTTAAATAGTTTAAGTAATCTATATATATTTTAATTATAGCCACAGTTTAAATAAATGTCAGATTACTTCCTATATTCATGACGCAACAAAATTATTCCAGCGCCTATAGGTATCTAGTGTAGAAAGGGTGAAAGGTGGAATCCACAACTCTATCCTACCTCTCCTATCCTTCCCACCTCAGTTGAATTAAACTGATAAAGTTAGAACTTAACAAGTCACCTTATTTTTGATTTTATTCTGATTTTTTTTTTTTAGTTTATTCTGAACCACCGACCACACAGCCTATAGACGGCTAATGTTTGATTTTCCGTATTGAATGCATTCTGGCAACTAGCTGAGGTAAGACGAAGTGGGGTTGCAACGCCGTAATTGGCTAACTCAAGGCCACAGTGAAAGATAGTAATGTACAGAGCATCTGATTGGTCGACACTGATTACCCAATCACTATTCATAGGCCTTTTCATCACAAAAATTTTTTGTGCGCATGCGTCAGAATCAGCCATCTTTTTCGTACTGTTTTTTGTAAACAACCATGCTAAATTGTCCGCTATCCGTGTATCAAAAATTAAAATATAAATCAAAGTTGATTAATTGTAAAAAAAGTGAAAAAAAAAATAAGTAGTAAGTCAAAATAATCGGAAAAAAATTTTTGTACTCCATTATAATTATGTTGTCTGTACGAAAAGGAATAACAAAACGGTGTTGTTATGGAGTATGTAAAAGTGATACACGATACAAATCATTTAAAACCAATAGATTCTATTTTATAAATTTTCCAAAGCCTTGTCTTGAATATCGAAAAAAATAATCAAATCATCAAGCAAATTACACATTAAAGCATGTGTAAAATGTGCGAAATGTGAGTTATGGGTGAAAAAATGTGGCAGAAGTGACCGAGGTTTTAGATCTATTGATAATGTTACTAAGGATACTTATATTTGCTCACTACATTTTCTTGGAGAAAGTGGTCCAACTGAACAAAACCCTGATCCTTTAAGCTATCAAGAGTTTCAACATATTGATAAATCAATTAATAAGGTAAGGTATAAAATAAATTATAGGTATAAAATATGTTTTTAGATAGTCAACAAATGTCAATGTCTAACCTCTCAATCAGCTCACTTTTTTTCCCTTTTTGCGGACGCCCATGACATTTTAGCCACCTTTTCAATTGTTCACAATTATGAGCTTCAACTGAATCATAAATAAGTGAAGCACCATCGATGGTTTTTTCCAATAATTTATTTCTTTGTGGAGATAATAGTCCTTGTCCAGCCATTGTTGATTAAAACAGTACGAATTTTTTGAATTACCGCCGTTTCAACATGGCGGCTACGCTTGCGCTCATCTGATGATGAAAAGGCCTATTGGCGCGTGTACATTTCCATCGGAACTATAAGTCAGATGTGTTGACACAAGTCATTCGCCTATTATTAGGTGTCTATGGGCTGTATGGTCGGTGTTTTGAACTAGCTGTAGCCCGCGACTTCGTCCGTGTTTACTCCGCTCCTAGTGGTCGTAGCAAGATGTTATATAGCCTATAACCTTCCTCGATAAACAGGCTATCTAACTCAAAAATAATTATTCAAATCGGTTCAGCAGTTTTCGAGATTATCGCGTCCAACCAAACGAACAAACAAACTCTACAATTTTATAATAATAGTATAATTCAAATTCAAATATTCTTTATTTCGTAGGTAATTAATTACACACTTAAAACAAGTCATTTATACATTACATTACATACCTGTTATACTATATTTCACTTCAGTTTTAAAATTGAACAAAATTTATATTATACACTAGCTGTTGCCTGCGACTTCGTCCGCGCGGATTTCGTTTACTCCACACAGTATTCTTTTAAAAAAATATTCAATGTACAGTTTTGACTTTCCTACGATTTTATGTATAGATTTATAAGAATCGTAAACAATAACATGTTTAAATAAAGTGGGTACGTAAAAAGTACCGACGTCTGAGAATGTTTCCCCGTTTATGGGGAGAACACAAATAAAATTTATATTATTAAATAATAATGTTGTGACATACATATACATGTATATTGTATACATAACATACATAGATAATGACATTACTTTCCAGTAAGGGCACCTAGAAATTTTTTGTACTTAAGTATAAAAAAAACAGTAGCACAGCGGGAGTGCCAACATAAGTGAAAACTTACAACACACCTTCCTTCCCAACTTGGAAAGGAATGTGAATTGCAACCTTCCCACCTTCTTCCCTTATATCTTCCCAGTATTTACTTGCTACCTTCTTCATACCTTGCCGCTACTTTCCATCTTCTTTCTACCTTCCACTACCTTCTTGCTACCCTCCCGCTACCCGTTTTATGCCACTGTATCTATGTACGTACATACACAATTATTTATTATTTTATTTAATACTTTATTGTACACAAAAGAACAACAAAAAAACAATTTCAGCAAGCAGTATTAAAAAGGTACAAAAGGCGAGCTTATCTCTAAAAAAGAAATTTCTTACAGTCAACCCGGTAAAGTGAAATACTTGCTATAAATATAGGTCGAAGTGTATGTCGGCGTAGCATCACCGCTTGGATATTCGTTGCTCATCTATCTATAGATATAATAAAATCGTAGGAAAGTCAAAACTGTACATTGAATATTTTTTTAAAAGAATACTTGGGGCGTGATCTACAAACGATACCGAAGCCAAAAACATAGTTTTTAGAATTTTTGTCTGTTTATCTGTTTGTCTGTATGTATGTCCGGGGTAAACTCAAAAAGTTCTGTATGGATTTACTTCAAAATTTGCATGAATATTACTAACAGGTCAGGTCAACATATAGGCTACATATTATCACGCTATCGCCTACGGGGGAGGAGCTGTGCGGAGTAAACGAAGTCCGCGCGGACGAATTCGCGGGCAACAGCTAGTTCTAAAATAAAAGTATTTATTGTTAAAAGTGATGTGGTTATTTTACATTACATATAACAAATATAACATAATAAAATATAAGTAACTAGCTGTTGCTGCTACTTATATTTTATATTGCTGTAAAAAAATATTCAATGTACAGACTTTCCTACGATTTTATTATATGTATAGATATTGATACAAACTCAATGAAAGACAACAATAGAATGTTCCCCGCTTACAATAGCTGCCCTTTTATAAACGTCTGATATGAAACAACACCATGACGTCACAATCAACACGTGATATGAATTTAGAATAATAATTGTAACTTAACATTTTAAATACAACTAGAAATCAATTATATATTACATTTATTTAATTTATTTATAAGTTACTTATTTATCTATAAATTAACCAATTTAAGTAACTACTTCATCTATACAGATTATAATTATAGTCACAATTTAAATCAATTTCAGTTTACTTTCTGCAACAAAATTATTCCAGCGCCCATATGTACAATATACTAAAAATATTTAAACACATCTATTAATATATGTACATACTAATATACGGAGGTTTCGGTTACATCACAGTATCGCGAGTTCAGTGGTTATTTCCATCTCAAAAAATAACCAATGCGCCTAAAGTCTTACTTCAAAAGTGACTAGACGTCCGGAGACAAATGAAAATCCTTGCTAACAGTTTTTATTGTTAACTAGCTGACCGTGCAAATGTTATTTTACCATACATATTTGGAATCCATAGCGGACAAACGTGACACGTAATTTATACAGACTGACTCGTTAGTTACCTTCAATATTTAAGGACATGTTAGCAACCGCGCTTGACGACAAGACCAGCTGACCAGATGTGCGACGCACCTGTGTTATGCACCTGTTATTGTGAAATAATGACGTCATAACAACAATGAACAAAATATATAAAGAAGAATGGTATAAATAGGCGGGGATAACATGTTTTCATTTCATTGTAATTCTATTGCTTCTTGTGGGCGTTACTCTGCCCAAAATTATACTGTGCATGTAAAAGTTATTCAAGTGCTTTATTCGTCAAAACTGCTTCATGTTAATAGACGTGATAGTTGGTGATCATATATGATGAGAAAAAATAACATTAAAAATAAATATTAAAATATTTCTTTATAAACTTAGTAAACAGTACACCGTACACATATAGGATTCTATATTTACCCGGTATATCTGGACACCGTGCGAACGCACGTGTCGCGCGTAGCGCGCTATCAACACAGAATAGCGGGTGGCGGTGGCGTGTCCTTGATGTCGACTACCGCGTACTAGAGAGTATAATATCCACATTTCACTTATTTTTAGAGAAATATTGGTCAAAAATTAAGCCTCTAATTTTATTATTTCATTTTAACGAGAATCGAGTACAGAGTATGCTCCAGAAGTATCGAAAGTAATTTACCAGTCAGTCTGTATAAGTATACGAGATTGTCCTTCCAGGCAGCCAAAAGAGCATTGAAATTTATATAATTATTCTTATATAAGTATTCTTAAATTTTCTAATTTTCTGCGGAATTTTCTTAATATTTTCTTTTATACGAACCTTCTCCTCACAATTACAAACACAACAAAAAAAGAATTAGCGAAATCGGTCCAGGCATTCACGCGTGTCGTGACCACGGAAAATAGGGATTGATTTTTATATAGATTCATTATAGGTCCTTCGTAGCGTATAGCGGTAGCGGTGAAAATTTTGGAACAACTAATTTCTTAGCTTGGCCATACATTTGGCTTTTTTAAATCTTTAACTGCGTCTCTAGCGAGATGGGGATAGGGGATCTCTGGTCCTACCGCTTACCTTAAGATTGGCGGCGGGGAAGCCTTGGGTGCAATTGTTATTTCTTTTCTAGAAGCAGGTGGTGAGATGAGCTAAGATTGGCTTCCACCCACCCTTCCCCGGACCAAATGCTAGATCCGCGCCTTCTGAACACACATTGTTCGACCTATTTTTGAAACCTAAGGAACACACTCAATATCTCACTTGTTAATATGTACACAGCATTAGCACTTACTCTGTCTTTTAAGTTAATCTATACATATAATAAAATCGTAGGAAAGTCAATGTATGTCCGGGGTAAACTCAAAAAGTACTGCATGGATTTACTTCAAATTTTGCATGAATATTACTAACAGGTCGGGTCAACATATAGGCTACATATTATCACGCTATCACCTGAGGGGGAGGAGCTGTGCGGAGTAAACGAAGTCCGCGCGAACGAAGTCGCAGGCAATAGCTAGTGAGTAAATATATATATGTCTTTGGTGTCTATAGGCGAAGGTTTCCTTCTCCGTCAGGAGAGCCATCCGCTTGTTCGTTATCTTATGATATTAAAAAAGGTGCAAGTATTTTGTCAACCTTTTATATCCTTTATGAAACATGAGAATCCGCGTCAGACAATTACTACTCAAGTATATTTAAGTGGATTTTTAAACTGACTTTTCATCTAATATTTTTAAAAAAGTTGCAAGAAAATTATTTTTCTTTACTGTGAATAGATTTATGTCGACGAAAATTACTAGGGTCTGAGAATCCCTTGTTGCAGACATTACAAATGTGAGGTTTAATATCACTGTGGATGTACAAATGTTTCTTTAAATCAGCATTTCGCTTGAACGATTTTTCACAGATGTCACAAGTAAATGGCTTCTCTCCCGTGTGAATGGATTTATGTCGACGTAAATGACTTGAATGTGAGAAACACTTTTTGCAGACATCACACACATAAGGTTTTATTTCATAGTGTATATTATTTAAATGTGTTTGCAAATTATGTTTCTGTCTGAATGTTTTTCTACAATGGTCACAAATAAACAATTTCTCTCCGGAGTGAGTATATTCATGACGACGTAAATCACTTGATTGTGAGAAACCTTTATTGCAGACATTACACACATAAGGTTTTATCTCTTTACTGTGTGTAAATTTATGTTGACGCAATCTACTAGGATATTTGAAATCTTTGTTGCAGACATTACATACATATGGTTTTCTATTACTGTGAGTATACAAGTGCCTCATTAAAATCTTTTGTTGACGAAAAGCTTTTTCACAAACATTACACTTATAAAAACTATAATCATTGCTTTTTTCGTTTTTAGGCCTAAATATATTATTAGCTTGTATTTGAGATTCTGTTATTCTCGTTAGTACAGTGACAGGATTCATTGAAGGTGTTATTTTAGTCTTCACATCTATGACTTCATCTATGTCTTCTTCCTCCTTTTCGTGGCATCTCAAGAACTGATCTATAAATGAAAAGTTTTATTATCTTAATGATAAAACAGTACTGGACTCGTCATAGACGCATGAGATATTGGATTAGAAACCCAGGTTGGGTAATTTTCTCATCGTACAACTGTCAAAAAGCATGTGGCTTATACAGTGAAACACTAACTTTTAAAACCATTATCTTAAGCCCAACGAAAATGTTTGCACATAAGTAACCGCCTGCTTTTTATTGTTTCATACTATGTACATTAAAATGCCATTGACGGATAAATGCGCACCACATGTTCACCAAAAATCTTTCCTAAGTACATTTTATAAGTTGGTTGACTATTATTTGCAAACTCGTCGGCCTACTTAGACTTATTTATTAATACTGTGAATTTTTTCACACACCCAAAAACAACCGTTGGCCCGGCAAAGGGGATATTATTTCATTACAAAGATGCTATGAATTTAAAAAATATTATAGAAACATTATAAAAGTAAGTCTCATAGCATTGTGTTCAATTGTTTTGAATTGAATTTTTTATGTATACAATAATTATATAAAAATAAAAAAGAAATCTTGTAGTTATATGTACGACTTAGATTTAGATGAAAGACGTATGTTTTTCTTTTTAAAGATAGTGCCATTTATCTATGCTGATTTATGTATTGCTTTTTGTAACTATATCAAGATATAATTTAAAGTGTTATAATAAATGCAATGTCATAATGCAAATCTATATGAATAATTTTGACAAGGGTTACGTAGACTCAATCGAAACCTTACCTAAATTATAAAGCATAAAAAAATAATAATTTTGAGTCGACAAAATATATCCACAAAATTCGGATTGATGAGTATTTTGTTAAAATAGTTATTAAAAATCTAAAAGTGCTGACAGACAAACCGTCCATATTTCTTTAACGGTTACAAATATGTGGTGTAGATAGCGTGAGCATTTATTAAAGTATCGAAGAACGGAGCACAGATTATCGTTAAATTTTCTTTTCGTTCATAAAAGAGTAGAAATTAAAAAACAGCAACACTGTAGTGTCGTCTTTATTAAACCAACGTAATAGTTGAAAGAAGACATCACAACGGTGTTGCTACTTTTTAATGTCTAGTATTTGAGTAAGTATATAAGATTGTGTATTATGAGACTTCCGAGCGAAGCTGGGTTTTCATCTAGTCTTAAATAAATACACGTTCAAAACTCAAGAAATCCAGCTTATTACTATACGATTTCTAAGAGATAATGATATTAGTGTTTGCAAGTAATGAAATAAATTTAACTATAATCATCAAAATAAAACATTTATTAACCATTAAAAATAAGTAAAGTATGTCATCAACAGAATAGATAATGGCAAAGTCAAATTATTACATAAATTATTACATATATCGAGTGACAGTGATGATTCATCAGATTTTAATAAAAATCTTATATATAAAAATCAATTGCTTTTTGTTAGTCTTTTTCGCCGTGTTGGTCCCGGCCTCCTTTGCAGAATAGGACAACTGCCGTTCAGCCAGGCAGGTCGTAAAAGGCGACCGATTGGCTATGCGAGTCACTACCCTCGTGGCTACTAGGTGGTAGAGTTCTGCATTGTCTCGCCCGGGTCTGGTACCACCGCCTTACCTATTCCTGCCGCAATAGCGTCAGTGCTTGTCGCTGTCGTGTTCCGGTTTGGAGGGTAAGGTAGCCGGTAAACTTATGCATGTGGCATTAGACCTCGCCACAAGATAGCAACGCACCATTAACATCTTTGGTGTCTATAGGCGATGGTTGACTCTTTCCACCAGGAGACCCATCTGCTTGTTTACTATCTTATGATGTAAAAAAAAAAAAAGTCTTGCTAAAACTCGAGAACGGCTGAACTGATTTGGCTAATTTTGATTTTGAATTAATTGCTGAAGTCCAGGAAGGGTTTAAAAGGTGAGAAAATATAGGAAAAAATAAGAGTAGTTAAGAAGGCAGAACAACGTTTGCAGGGTTAGCTAGTAAATAAATAAAGATTACCTGTCGTTATAATTATTTTGTTTCATTGTCAAGTCCTACCTATACCTACTTATTTTACAACTCCGAAAATTTTAAAGAAGTATGCATTATTAATCAAGAATTTATATGTGTAACATCTTGTAATGAGATATAATATTATATAATAATATTATAGTTAATAAATTTGTACAAAAGTATCCAGCAGTAGTTAAGTTTCTTACATTTTGTAAAAAAATAGGTCTGTTATCGTGTTATGTTTATCGATATAATTATTCAGTGATTAAAATTAAATCTAGTGATGGCACTTTTTGTATATTCTTTTGAGTGAAATAGAATTCTTACACCTTCATTTTTTTTGTGTTCTTTTATTTCAGGGCCAGGGGGAACTGCATTTAAAGATAGGAGACATTGTGATCTGAGTAATTCCATGTAATGATTAAAAGATCCAATGTCAGTAGCAGAATTGCTGAAATTGGAACTTTTGTCTCAAGATGAATTACCTTAAAGTTTGTATTACCTTATATATTTTCTGTTCACTTGTGGAATTCTATTTTGTACAAATATTATTCCAGTGATTTAGAGGTATTTTGCTAAATCAAACACCTGTGCTGTGACTCAATAATACTATAAACGAGAAAATGAGTTTGTTTGTTCATTACACTTTCACATGTAGCCTACTCAATTGATTTTGATGAAATATGGCATTGAGATAGTGAAAGATCCGGCGTGAATTAAGGCCAATTTAAAAATAAATCCGCAAGGGTCTGTAATAGATGAAAATTTGTATGAAAAACTATATCGAACATAGAAGGCATGTGGAGGAAGCTGGAAGGGTCAGATAGTAGTATAAAAACTGTGATGTCAGCTATGACTGACAAACTACTGTATCATTATTAACAGGCAATATTGATGTTACTACTAAATCTATATCTATATTATACATTATAATATTATAAATGCAAAAGTTTGGATGTTTGGATGGATGTTTGTTACTCAATCACGCAAAAATTACTAAAAGGATTTGAATGAAATTTGGCACACGGGTAGATCATAACCTGGAATAGCACATAGGCTACTTTTTATTCCGGAAAAATTAGGTGATCCCGCGAGATTTGCCAAAAACCTTATAATGCAGCGGGCTGCACGCTGCAGCTAGTTTAGTATAAGCCAATTATATTATCATGAGAAGGACGACATACCACTATGAACATGTTCGAATTCTGACTTTATATGCTGAGATTCCACATTTTCTTCGCAACCAAAATCGATATCCACCTCAATTTTAATAACATCTGTTTCTAACTTAACTTCTGAACTGCATTGGAAGGAACTACATTCTAGGTCTTGCTCTATTTTAATTTCCGTAGACATTTTGTTATTGAACACTGAGGTTAGAATGAATTTATGAACTCTTACGTAGTATTGTATACTCTTTGTTATAAACCATTTATTGTTTTATTGACATCTATAAAGTCTTTTATATATTTTCTACAATCCTCTTATTAATTGCAAATTTAATAGTGGATTAATGAACGATAACAGTATGTATTCAGTATTGTTATACCTACTTTTCGATTAATTTTATTATTGGTTATTAGCATAGAATATATTTATCACAGAACACTGTATACCATATGGCATATACTCTCTACGAGAGATATTTATTATCAATGGTTAATGGTAATTACCTATGTATAGGGATCTGCAAATTTTTGAAAGTATCGATACCTACTCGTTACCAAGTATCGTATCAAAACTATCGAGTACTTTTTCTTTGCCTCGGAAACGTTAATATGTTCCTCAAAAAGTACATTCTTAATTAAAATCACAATTAAAAATTGTTTTTCCACTTGTTCTAAGCACTTTAAAATAGATTTTACCAGCTGCAGCAGTTTTGTCAACTTGTTTTCTGAAACTTAGCCAGACATCACTTTCCAATCGGAAGGCAGCGTTTTGGTTGGCAGCAAGGGAGCACCTAGACTTTCACACTTGCACCAATAGAGTGCAATTTGATAATCAAATTATAATAAATTTAATTTTCTTTGCGAGTTAACCTGCTTCCTACAATCAGATCCATATCCGCTCACACCACCAGCCATTTTCGTATTTTTTCTAAACACACACGGACCGTTACGCGCACGCGTTTCGAGCCCGTTCTGGTGGACCGTGGTCACAAAAATGGTTTATGAGTTGTTTGGATTGAATCCGATACTGTAAAGCGTATATTTTTTAAGAGGTATTGAGCACTGCAATACACTGTTGTTAGAATTGTTTAATTTAAATGGCTTAAGCTACAAAATAATTCAGGTGTAACATGATACTTTGAGAAAAATATGACTACTTGTTAGTCGAGGATTTTTAATTCAAAAAGTAAATCGATGACCTATGTTTTTTATATTTTTTTATATAATTGGTAAACATATACACACGGAAAAAATAAACAACATATATTATAGTACAAAAATATTTATTTACATAAGTATTAATATCTTTTTTTTTCATAATTAATACGTAATTTTTTTCGTAATTTTTAAATAATTTATTTCTTTTTCAATTTTACAGCTATGTTATTTTTTTTTTAATATTGTTTAGGATATTTCACATTCACATCATACGATTTTTTGAGATCATAGATATCAACACTAAAATTTACGAAAATAAATAAAAATAGGTATCTAGACTTTAAGGGCGAAGTGGTGCTGCGAGATGGATCTTGAGTTGCTACATGTTATAGGTAGACTGTACTATATTATAGGTGGATCAGAAAATCTATATATATATATATATATATATATATATATATATATATATGTGTGTTTGCCGGGTCAGCTAGTATGATATAAAATATGTAGATAAGCTTTATATTTGTTCTGTGTAGATAACATTGATAATTATAGAAATCGTGTTTTTAATAAATTAAGAAAATTTTAAAGAATTTTTCTTGTAAAGAACAAAAAAAAATAGTCTTAGAAACATGTTTTTCTTTATTTTGGTTTTACTTTGCTGCGCCCCCTTAGACCAAAGCCTGACGACGCCTTTAATGCCAATATAATTTTTGGGTGAAAATACGCTGGATTTTTTTAGGTTAGATAATTATAAATAAAGTCCATACATTAAAAAACGTAATTCTCATAAAAATACTTTCCTAAAAATATTACTAGATAGTGGCCGCGTTTCCGTAGTAGTTTTTTTATAAAAATATATTGACGTGTCAAAATAACTTGTAAAAAGTTTTATTGAATAAAGTACTTCTGATTTCTTATTATAACTTTGCGAGCCCTTACAAAGCTCTGCTTTTTGCTAGTTTTTCCCCAAGAGCGTATTTGAAAAAAGAATGCCAATTGGATGTTATTCTGTACAATGTTTCGTTCGAAAACAATAAAATACCATAAAGTATTGTATCAAAACTGGTAAATAGTGAAAATGTTTTTTTGTATGAAGTTAGCGTTGATCCCTATAGAGACCATAGTGTATTAACGGCATTTTCTCAGAGATCTCATTAGTTACCAAAGTGATGTGAGCGGATATTTTAATTAATGTTGCCGGAATATTAATTTAATTTGTAACTAAATTGCCAAAAGTGTATACAAATTTATACGCACTAATAAGCACGTAAAAGTTATTATCCTAATAAGAGGTATGTTCACAGACTGTAAATAATATGCCGCGTATTCTAAAACAATTGATATCATTCATTACCACTTTCGGATATATAAAACCCAAGATACACTATCAGTGTCTCAAAAACGTCCTTTAAAAATGAGCGCATAATTTTAAATTGCGCGCTCATTTCAAATAGAATCGCGCCGGTCGCGATACTGTCAAGTTTATTATTTTTTGTCATTGCTTTGTAAAAACAACTACAAATCTCACTATCACTATCACTTTTTGAATCGCACTACTCTTTTGTGGAATCAATTACCGGCAGGGGTTTTCCGAACATATACGACATGGGGACCTTTAAGAAAAGAGCTTACTCATTTTTAAAAGGGCGGCAACGCAACTGCAAGGCCTCTGGTATTGCAGATATCCATGGGCGGCGGTGATCACTCAACATCAGGTGCACCTCCTGCTCGTTTGCCCTCTCTTCCATAAAAAAAAAACTTGCGCTTAGGGTTGGATATGCAAAAATATATATTTTTGCCATATCTATAATTACTTGTGTAACATTTGCGACCGTTATGAGTATCAGTTTTGTTCGGGACTGTGCATCTTGGATTTTTTATATCAATGAGAGAATTTAATTCAATAATTCTGAAGAGTAAAAAGTATCGAGTACATCCGAAAGTATCCGAGAGTATATATCGATTCCTAGTAAAGTATCGGAATAAAAGTATCGAGTACGAAATTACTAGTTATCGCAACCCGAGTATCGATACTTTTTGCGAATCCCTAATAATAGGAATGTCAATAATAATGTAGTACTCTAATTGGTCTGTGATAATTGTGGTGATAATAATTAAATATATAGTATCTACCAAAGACCTAGAAAAAAAGGTATTTTTTGTAGGTCTTTGGTATCTACTGTGGTATTTACTATCTAGTATCTAGGTGATATGTTGTGATTTATCATTTATTAAATGTTCTGTGGTGATTTATCTAAATATTCTTAATATACTACAGTAACTTACTTAATCCTTTAATGATAAATTACGAACTACAAATTATTATAAAGTATTATATATAATTATTTAGTGCATTAAAAACATACTTAATCTAACTTCAAACGTCCAGTAACAAAATGACCAACGAAATTAAAATAGAGGAAGATCCAGATTGTTATGTCTTTCAATGTACTTCGGAAGTTATATTGGAAACAGATGTGGTTAAAATAGAAGTGAATGAAGATATTAAAAACGAAGCTAATGCGGAGTCAACAGAATTGAAGTTAGAATTAGAAAATGTTGAAAGTGGTATGTCATATAATGTTGTCCAATATAGAACATTCTTAAATTTCTTGGTTATTAGAAAAGTGCCGTATCGATAAGGGGAGGTGGAAGGGGAGGGGTATTCAACCTCCCCTTAAACCCACCGCCGGAAACACGCAGTTTTAATGATTTTTTTTCTGTCATAAAACTGCCATAAAAATGTCCCAAAAATTTTAAATTATGCCACTAGATTGGAGAAAAAAAAAGAGAGAAGAGAGAAATTATTGCAGTCATCTTCCACCCACCCCATTACTTTATTTTTTTAATGTTAAACTTAGGTTCTTAACATTATAACAAGGGCTACTTAAAAATGTGGTTTAAAGTTCTATAATATACAGTTTCCTACTGTAAATACTTATCAGATTACATGTGCTACGGTGCTGCAGGAAGTGCAGCTAGCTTTATGTAATAAAGCACAGGCACCATTGCACTCCTTCACAGCTTCAGCTTTTTTGTCAGCCTCAGCCACTACGGCTCGCAAGATGCCTTTTTTTGCCATTTTATTTTCCGCACTTAGCCACTTGAGCCTTTGTACATAGCTGGCTATGTCTATTCCAGCCATCCTAACTCCTTCCAGAAGCTTATTAGATGGCTTATGTTCTCACATGTTTCTTTAGGAGTTTTTGGGTTATTCAGGATACATGCCCGTTGTTCGGCCACACTCCTGTACACAAGGAGAACATGAGTGGTGGTTTCCTGTTCCTCCATGCAGCCGCGGCATAAAGGGCTGTCTGTCACACCTATGTTAAATAGGTGTCAATTTAGATGGCAATTGCAAGATGCCTACGCTTTGTTACAGCCGACGGAGGCTGCCTCTCTCAGCACCTTAGCAATTTCTAAAATTACTAGGGGTAGGGACCACATACAAGTTGGGGTGCTCTGATTCATATCTGTCATCAATTTAAGAAGATTGCTTGTTATGAAAACAAAAAACTAAAGCCATTTGAAAAAGCAATTTTGATTTATTTATACAAAACCCCATAAAATTCCATAGTACAACAATTCAGCATTAAATTTTTACACCATCACAATAGTTTAGAAGTTTCTATGTGGAATCTAGGCGGAAAATTGATGTTTTGAATTATTTCCATTGTGACATAACCACTGTAAAGGAACTACAACCATTTTTACGCCAGTAAATGAACTAATATTTTGTAATTTTCTAAAAACAAAATTTGCATATTTTTTTTCTCTAAAAAAATACATAATATTTCCACAAATTGAAATTTTGTGTATAGATTTAATAAACAAAGATCTCTGTATTAAAAAATAAATGCAAAACTCACAGGCGGGGTACAGTTTATCGTAAATATTTACTCGCCTAACCTAAAACTATACCAAAGTTTTTTTTTTAATATTTGACGTCTTCGGCAAAAACAAACTTGTTTGGACGACCTTCTAGAAGCTCCCCCCACAGTTTCAGATTTTCTTTATTGATGTGGCACATTTCTAAACCCAACCCAATTTCTTTACTAACCATTTGCTATGTATAAGTAAATACATATTATTGTACTTAACATACACATTGAACTAAACCCAAACTAGTCATTCGTGAGGTTTATAACGCCAACCATCACTATAATACTAATCTTGTATGGCTGAAATTTACTAGAATAAAATAAACTTATCCTGCTAAATTACCAAAATGTTTTTTTCGTACAAAATAATGTAATTGAAGGAAACATAGAACAAAGGTTCAAGTATAATAACACTGAAGGCTAGCAATGGGCATTTTTATAAACATTGTAATACTATCATCATATTTTTTTTTTATATTATAAGATAGCAAACAAGCAGATGGGTCTCCCAATGGAAAGAGTCACCCATCGCCTATAGACACCAAAGATGTTAATTATGCGTTGCTATATTGTGGCTAGGTCTAATGCCACATGCATAAGTTTACTGGCTACCTTACCCTCCAAACCGGAACACAACAGCGACAAACACTAACGCTATTGCGGCAGGAATAGATAAGGTGGTGGTACCAGACCCGGGCGAGACAATGCAGAACTCTACCACCTAGTAGCCACGATGGTAGTGACTCGATAGCCAATCAGTCGCCTTTTACGACCTGCCTGGCAGAACGGCAGTTGGCCTATTTTTCAAAGGAGGCCAGGACCGACACGGCGAATGAGATGATGTTATGAGAATTAATAAGAGTTAATGTAAATAAATAGGCAAAACATTGAAATATAAAGTTTTTTTATTTAACTGCCCCTAAGGTCGAGTGGTTAGCGAATGTACGGTGTAACCGTAACATATTGGAATTCATCATATTACATGACACACATTATTCATTATAATTTTAATAACTATAATAAGACAATTCGCATTCAGCGTCCAAGAGAACTACACATCCTCATTTATTATTAACTATTAAGTGTATCAATAATCTATATACATATAATAAAATCATAGGAAAGTCAAAACTGTACATTGGATATTTTTTAAAAGAATACTTGGGGCGTGATCTACAATCGATATCGAAGCCAAAAATATAGTTTTTAGAATTTTTGTCTGTTTGTCTGTATGTATGTCCGGGCTAAACTCAAAAAGTACTGAATGGATTTACTTCAAATTTTGCATGAATATTACTAACAAATAGGGTCGGGTCGGGTCAACATATAGGCTACATATTATCACGCTGTCACCTATGGGGAAGGAGCTGTGCGGAGTAAACAAAGTCCAGACGGATGAAGTCGCGGGCAAAATAGTGTACTAGTTAACAAGAACCTGTACACCGAATCTTCGAATCGAGAGAGCTTTGATTCCCTACGGGGACAAACATTTGTGTGATGAACACAAGTACAAGTGTGAAGTATGTTACAGTATCCATATATTTATTTCTATGTATTGGTATTGTTGACCCATAACACAAGCAAATAATTTGCTTATTTCGTGGTTAGATCAATTCATGTAATTTGTCCACCGAAAATTATAAAAATTATAATTATAAGTTAAAAATTTATTTAGTTAGCTAAAGATTTGCATTCGCATATAAAAAGAGATACTTTATTCCACAAAATTAATTCAAGCACGAAATTTAGTTGGTATCGTTGCTCGCATCCATTGTTTAATAAACAGTTTGTTCGCCGCTGTGTTATTATTGACATCGGTCATTGTGGGATACAGTAGGCATTATTTGATATCTGTCATTGCGTTGTATGGTGTTACTCCCATCCGTTGTTTAACATACGGATATACATATATACGGACATACGGATATATATTGGATACGGCCAACAATGACTCACATCATTGGTTAACTTTTTTTAAAAACAGCCACCTCTACTGAAGACTATTGAGTGATGGAGAGTTGATGTGGTTAAGAATGTAAAAGTACAATGTATAGCCTTTTATTTTTATTAACGTTTATTTTGGTAGACATCTCTTGGCATGGCAGTTTAAAACAATGGTCTTTATTTTTTTGGCTGTGATATTATTTTGGTATGACTAAAAATTAAATATTAATTTATCATTACAAAGATACATAGGGAAAAGTCTAACAAATATTTTAGTTGGGCTATCTAAGTTAATAGTTTTAAAATTAAAAGTGTTTCATCGTACAAGCCATATGCTTTCTATTAGCTGTACGATGAAAGAATTGCCTGACCTGGGTTTCAAACGCAATATCTCACGTGTCTATTCTGAGTCCGGTAACTGTTATAACATTAAGATAGTAAAATGTTTTGTTTATAGGACAGTTCACGAGATTCCATGAGAAGGAAGAAGGCTTAGATGAAGTTGATGTGAAAACTAAAATAACAGCCCCAATGAATCCCGTCGCTGCACTAATGAGACTAACAGAGTCTCAAATAAAAGCTAATGACATATTCGAGGCTAAAACAGATAAGACAATTGGTGAAAGTTTACATAGGCGTGATGTTTGTAAAAAACCTATTCGTCAAAAGATTATGACTAGGCACTTGTATACTCACAGTGATGTAAAACCTTATGTGTGTAATGTCTGCAATAGAGGTTTCTCACTACCAAGTAGATTACGTCGTCATGAATATACACACACCGAAGAGAAACTGTATACTTGTGAATTTTGTAGAAAAATGTTTAAACACAAAAATAATTTACAAACACATTTATATATACACGATGAAGTAAAACGTTATGTGTGTGATGTATGCAACAAGTGTTTCTCACGAGCATGTGATTTAAGTCTACATCAATATATCCACACCGGAGAGAAGCCATTTTGTTGTGACTTCTGTAAAAAAACGTTTAGTCGAAAGGGCGTTTTAAAGAGACATTTAAATATCCACAGTGATATAAAACCTCACGTGTGTGATGTATGCAACAAGCGTTTCTCACGGGCATGTGAGTTACGTCTACATCAATCTATCCACACCGGAGAGAAGCCATTTTTTTGTGACTTCTGTAAAAAAACGTTTAGTCGAAAGGGCGTTTTAAACAGACATTTAAATATCCACAGTGGTATAAAACCTCACGTGTGTGATGTCTGCAATAGAAATTTCTCTACTTTTAGTCATTTGCGTCAACATAAACCTATTCACACTAAAGAAAACTAAATATTTAGCATAAAAGATAGTTTAAAATTGAGATTATTGAGAGCTATTGAGGTTCGCATTTGGCGCTAAAATATAACACCACGTTATATAACTAGCGGCTAGCGCAGGCCGTAGTTATAACATTATTACCTACAAAGTTACGAACTATGCGATCTAACCGTAACGTGCTAGATCGTAGACGCTAGACTTTATAGCGTTATAGCGCTTAGTCATCGCTCGCTGTAAGACGTTGTGATGAGTGACGCGCTATCTCCGTTGGCCTGGGCGATCAGTGTTCAGTTACAGGTAGTGTATAATGTAGCGTGCTAGAAAAATATGGTTTATAGTCTATAACGTGTTATCATAAAATAGTTTAATTGAACAATACTAGTGCCTATGTATTAGTGTGGCAGGATGCTAATGGGGTTCATAAGCTTACCAGTTACCTTACCCTCCAAACCTGATTACAATAATGACAAGTATTGACGCTATTACGGCAGGAACAGGTAAGGCGGTGGTACCAAATACCTGGGCGAGAAGTCACGATTGTCAAAGTGACACGTAAGGTGGTGGTAATAAGTTGCAGTGGTATGTTCTACCACCTACTGGTCACGATGGTCGTCGTGTCGTGTCATTACGTGTCACCATGTTGACCAATCGTTTGCCTTACACGACCTGCCGCTGAACGACAGTTGGTCTAACACAAAGTAATTTTGCCTTTTTTTAAGACGAGGTCTATTGACGCGCGCCAATTCTATAGAAAGCGGGTGGCGCGTTATATTCTGAAAGCGCTGGGAAACGGTTTAGTTTTTGGATAAATAAATATAGGACTTCAACTAAAAACCAAAATTGAGTACATTCTTTTTGTATTTAAAACTAAATATCACCATATAAAGATCATGTGGAAAATTAGAAATATTATGAACAAATTACTTACTAGAGATTTTTTAGTCTATTGTCGGAATTTTATATTGTCGAGTAAAGTACATTCTATCATGTAATGAGTTAGTACATTCCTTTGATGATATCTTCAGGTTTATCTTGTAATACCGTTATTTAACAATCAATACATAAAAATATGATTAAGCAAACCAGTTTTTTCCGTTTGTCTCGGTACCTCGCCTTAACGCGAATCTCTGACGTTGTTGCCAGAGAGACGCAGCTCCAGACTCTCGAGTTTTATTGGAACAGACATACTTTATTGTGTCTGCATTAACTCCGATGTAACTGCACTGCTCAATGTTGTATTGAACAATAGATTGGATTTACATTATAACAGTTTAGTAAGTAAGTATCTTCACGCCCATATCCCCGAAGGGGTAGGCAGAGGTACAACAAGTGCACTCACGATTAGCCGAAGATACTTGGTCCTACAAATGTGATAGGTGGCAAGCCTATCACCAACCGGGCATTTTTCAATCCCGGGCAACTTTGTGTTTCTCAGAAAACTGAAAAAACACTTCTTTTTTAAAGTGCCCGACCCGGGACCTCATGTGGTCAACGCCAACGCTGGACCACTAGACCACAGAGTTAACAGTTTATTTAAATATAATAAAATTATTGTAACAAAGTCAACTGGTTTCATTATTTTATTCGTTTCAGAACGTTGTTTATTAATGGTGTGAGTGATATATTAGTATTCGCTAAGATATTAGTAATATTGAAAGGATTCGTGGATTAGTAATCCGGCGAACTGTAATATGCTAATATTTCATATTCGCCTAATATCTGTAACGGATATCCAAAATGAATAGGATAATATCATTCGGTATTCGGAATAGTTCGGATTCACTAGATTGGCGCCCGTCGGATTCGTGAATGTATTAAAATATTTTCACGATACGCCGCGTCGTACATATGAATGAGACGGACGTATTTCCTGCAGTATCAGATCTTATTAATGTTGTTTTAAGGTCCAAATTACAGTGAAATATTAGTTAATACTGATATATTAGTTATTTTCCTACCATATCAGTATAAGATCTTATTGCTGTTACTTTATGGTCCAAATTACAGTAAAATATTAGTTAAGATATTTTCCTGCCGTATCAGTATCAGATCTTATTTCTGTTACTTTAAGGTCCAAATTACAGTGAAATATTAGTTAATACTGACATATTAGTTAAGACATTATAATATTTCAAAGTGAATATATTAGTATCACCTAATCTTGAGAAATATCGGTATTAACCCATCTCTATTGTTTATGCATTTTATTAAAATAATTAAGTACGATAATGATCTGTAATCTTGAAAGGTCATTCATATTATAGCCGAGTTCCGTTGTAAAATATATTTTTATATCACAGGATCGCAAACAAGCAACTGGTTATCCTAATGGCGAGTGTCAACCGTCGTCTATACACATCTTTGAGGTCTATAAACATCAAACATATTAATGGTGCGTTGCTATCCATGTAGCGGGGATACAATGCGACATGGGTAAGTTTACCAACTACCTTACCCTCTGAACTGAGCGTGACAGCGACAAGCACTGGCGATTTACGGCAGGAATAGGTAAGGCGGTGGCGCCAGATCCGAGCGAGACGTTACAGAACGACCTGCTACTACGATTTTAGGTGACACGTATTAATTTTCTCTCGCCTGTTACGAGATGACTCAGTGTCGATGATGACGAGATGTCAGTCCGGCAGCTGATCTATTGTTCAAGAGAAGTGCGAATAGACACGGTAAATAACATGATAAAAATTACCTTGATCTTCAAGCAGGCACAAATAGCTCTTCCCACTCCCAATGTTCGTAGACAACAGAATCACCAAAATATGTAAATGAAATTATCGTGGTAGGTTAAACGTATATTACGTTTTGTCTATAGTCCCGTAGTAATTGTGGGTCACAAGATATAGTGAAAATGGCGCGGAAACAGTATGAGAGGATGTCTTGCCAGAGTGCTAAGTGTGAGTTTTTCTTTTCGCATTCGATCGTGAGCGCGTTTCGAGTTTACTAGGAATTTGTATGTGATTTGTACAGCGCCACCTAGTGGTAAACTGGTCTCTCACGTTTACCACTAGGTGGCGCTGTACAAATCACATACAAATTCCTAGTAAACTCCAAACGCGTTCACGATCGAATGCGAAAAGAAAAACACTTAGCACTCTGATCTACAGCCGCTCTAGCCTGACTCGCTGGCGTTCACACACATTTCCCATCAATTACTTAATGGAACTGATCAAATTATGTAAAAAAATAATCTTATATCAGATTTCAGACCCAATTTTGATACAAGTATTTCTCCATTAAAATTGTTATGTGATAAGACAAACTATGTAGTAATATTTAAGACAAGTACATATCAGAATGGAGTCTGTTGGGTGTCCTTAATATTTACAATAAAAAGGCAAGGCTTCACTAATTTCATATTTATTTATATTAAAAGGTACTTAACGAAGCTAGACAACGTATTTTGAATTTTTGTGTATAGCAACTATTTCTTAGTTAAATATACCAAACAGTACACCCAG
Organism: Apodemia mormo; assembly: GCA_036924255.1. Lineage (NCBI taxonomy): Eukaryota > Metazoa > Arthropoda > Insecta > Lepidoptera > Riodinidae > Apodemia > Apodemia mormo. Next base: position 6,905,224 of record JAUPFN010000028.1, read on the forward strand.
CATTCCGTAGTCGGCGACATTCACAATATGGTAGGGGAGCCCACGACTAAATGGGTAGTTGCTCGAACGTCGTAGGGTCCTATTAGATTTTGTAGATTAAATTATAGGAAAAATAAAAGGTTATATTTAAATTTTTCATTTCAATGGTGGGGAAAAAAACTACAGGTAAAAAAATGTTTTACAAAAATCTGTGCCGTGGTAACACTAAATCGCGTCAGATTAAGGTATGGCGGGTTAATTTCAACCTAAAATTTGGAATATCTGCCGATTCAAGTGTAGCGTAAGGGAGTGGAAGGGTCACAAAGTTGCAGAGAAAACATTGTTTTGACATTCTCGAGCGCGTCTGAATTCTGTTTTATTATATAGAAAATGATGTAAGAATAACGAAAAAAAATATAATCTGACAATTTCCACAAGCCGAAGTTATCTTAATATTGATTTTTTTCTGTCCTAGTTACCCCCCTCAATAGAAATGGCTTATATTTGGTGGAGAGTTCAACAGTATGCGAGGTATCTTCCCTGTGTTAATGTGACGCGTTCGAGTAAATACCAAAATCCCCTCTTGGGCTTCCCTACTAATATCATACCATTTGGAAAACAAAACATTAGAAGCCGTATTCACAAAATACTGGTCGTCTTGTTTCACCGATTATCGAAACATATGTGATGGTCTAAGAGCCCACGACTCAAAACCTAGTTCCATAAAACTACTGGATGGTATATTCATAGTTAATTTCGTCTTTAATTGCGGAATACGAAATGGCTATGCTGCAATGCGAAAAACCTGGTGGCGCTAATAAAAAAATAATGAAAAAAAAAACTAGTACGATACGACTACCGAATTTCGTTTGTTCCTCGATATAAGGAAGGGATAGGACGAAAATGCAGTGCTGCATGTCCCCATGACTGGCCTTATCAGTGGCAGTAGCATTATAAGTGACGCCTTATACTTAGGTATCAAGTACTATCGAACTACCGAACGAACCAAAGCTCACCTGAAAGATCATCAATTTCTGTGTAAGAAAAACCACTGCTGCATTTTCGAAACAGTGGATGAGTTGGTTGCTGCAGCGATTGAATGTCGTTCACTGCACAGCTGAAATCGGCGTTTCTACTCGTTTTTTTACATAAAATTAAAACAATCTAATGAAAACCGCTTTCTCGTACTAAGAATCTCTGAGCTAAGCTGTGGATGGATTGATGGTCATATGAAACTATAAGAGTTTCTCGTTGATTTCAGAAGTAGTATATAAAATTAAACCAACCTAATGTACGTTCGGTAGTCCGATGGTATCAGATACCTAGGTACAAGAGTCACTTATAATGCAGCTGCCACTGATAAGGCCACTCGTGGGGACATACAGCACTGCATTTTCGTATAGTATTTCCTACCCCTCCCCTATATCGAGAAACAAACGAAATTCGTTAGTCTTATCGTACTAGAAGTCATTATTTTTCATTCTTTTTTTATTTTTTTTAATAGCGCCACCAGGTTTTTCACATTGCAGCATAGCCATTTCGTATTATCCAGTTAACGACGAATCTATATACCATGCGGTAGAAATGTTGTGGGCTCCCGTACTATAAGTAACATAGTTTTTCTTAATCAAGATTCACGACACACTGCTATTACTAGATATTTTGTAATTCATATCTAATGACTACACATTCTGTTACATATAATCATTGATGTAAAAACCCAAGATGCACAATCAGTGTCTAAAAAAAGTTGGATATGCAAAGGTATATTATGTTTATGCCATATCTATAACATATGAAATTAGCCACACTTTCGAGTGTCAGTTTTGTTCGGGACTATGTATCTTGGGCTTTTTATATCAATGCATATAATTTCTAGTTTAATTAGTTCATTTTCTCGTATAAGGTATGTATTCGAGACTTACAGTGAAAGAAATCACGATCTGGATTATTATTATTAACGTTTTTACGTTACTTTCTTTGACATACCTTGCATAGTTTAAGATCCCACTATAGAATGACCTCTGAGATGGTTAATGAATGAAAAGTATTTTATATACATTTAAATATGTCCATAAATATATTGCAAATGGATTGACTAAAATGTTTCAAACCAGAATATTTTTTTTATATTTCACTGGTTAAGTTCCAACTTCCATACCACCAACAACAAATTCCATACGAATTAAAAGTATGAAGCCTACAGAATATGCAAATGTTTGGTTGTCTATTTTTTCCAATCATAACTTGCATATTCTATAGGTTTCATACTTTCGATTGGTATGTAATTAGTCTATTAACCAAACCAATGAAACGTTTAAAAAAATAAATGTTAATTATTCATATTCTGGACTGAATTTTTTAGTCAACTCATTTTTTATCCATTAACCAGCTCAGTGAAGGTGGTTCTATAGTGGGATCTTATACTATAATTTAATACTTAATTGTGTACAAAAATTCTTACAGAATAATACAAACATACCGCTTTATTTTGTTGTTTATTTAAATTAATATTAAATTTGCTTTTCGGATTGAACATTTGTCCCATAAGTAGCAAGCAAATTATTTCCATTAAGCGTGAGTGTTTTTATGTTTACACAAATTATTTAAGCGTGAATAACTTTTATTACAGATATTACAAACATGTTTTATTCCATAGTGTACGAAATTCAAATGCCTCTCTAAACAATTTTTTCTAGAAAATGTTACTTTACAAAAATCACAGGTAAATGATTTCCCTTCAGTGTGAAGAGATTTATGTGCACGTAAACTACTTACATGCTTAAAACACTTTTTGCAGACATCACACACGTGAGATTTCATTTCACTATGTACCATTAAATGCTTCTTTAAAATATCTTCCCGATTAAACATTTTTTTACAGATGTTGCATGAAAATGGCCTCTCTTTAGTGTGAGTACGTTCATGTCTATGCAAATCAGGTAAACTTATGAAACCCTTCTTACAAAATTTGCACACATGAGGCTTAATTTTTTTATGTACATGTAAATGGTTGTTTAAAAGGCTCTGATAAGTGAATGATTTACTACAGAAATCACAAGAATAAAGATTCGCTCCAGCATGAGTAGATATATGCCGATTCAAAGGCGTTAGCTGTGTGAAACCCCTATTGCACACATTACACATATAAGGCTTGATTCCTTTGTGCGTGTTTAAATGGATTTTTAAGCTGCGTTTCTGTCTGAACATTTTTTTACAGAGATCACAAGAAAATTGTTTCTCTGCAGTATGAGTTAATTTATGACTATGCAAACTACTTAAATAAGAGAAACTCTTATTGCAGACATTACACACATGAGACTTTATATTTTTGTGTATATTTAAATGGTTTTTTAAAGTATCTTTTCGAGTAAACATTTTACCACAAATATCACAAGAAAATGGCTTTTCTTCACTGTGAGTAGTTTTATGTTGACGCAATTGACTTTGGTATTTGAAGCCCGTGTTGCAGACACAACATACATATAATTTTGCATCACTGTGACAATACAAGTGTTTCCTTAAGGATTTCTTTTGTTTAAACACTAACCCGCAAATGTCACACCTGTGTAACTTATTTTCGTTTCTCTTATCATTTTTAGGTCTTAACATATCTTGAGCTTTTTTTTGAGACTGCTTTACTATTGTTTGCACAACAGGACTCCTTGAACACGCACTTTCCGTCTTTACATCTACCATTTCATTGATGCTTTCTTCTATCAACTCTTGGGAGCCTTCATACTGACCTAAAATTTAAACATTTCATCTTCTTATATATAAAAATCAATTGCTGTTCGTTAGTCTCGCTAAAACTGAGAACGGCTGAACCGATTTGGCTAATTTTGGTTTTGAATAAATTGTTGAAGTCCAGGGAAGGTTTAAAAGGTGAGAAAATATAGAAAAAATAAGAGTAGTTAAAAGGCAGAACAACATTTACCAGGTCAGCTAGTCTTCAATAAATGTGTTCTTGTTAAAGAACATAAAACCTACTTTTCTAAATCAAAGCATAACTATAAATAATTTCAAATGTTGAACAGATCAATTTCCTGAATATTTTGTTGACCTCAACTTCTTAACTCAACTAATTAACTTTAAAATATTAGCTTTAATTCTGGAATAAGTTGTTCTAGACATTAAATCGTTTTAGCGGGTTTAAATTACTTTATATGTGTTTGTTTCTCATATGTTAATATCAATACAGTACATTTACTACATCAGTAAGTACTACTCATATGTTAATATCAATACAGTACATATACCATATCAGTAAGTACTACTCATATGTTAATATCAATACAGTACATTTACTACATCAGTAAGTACTACTCATATGTTAATATCAATACAGTACATTTACCATATCAGTAAGTACTACTCATATGTTAATATCAATACAGTACATTTACTACATCAGTAAGTACTACTCATATGTTAATATCAATACAGTACATGTACCATATCAGTAAGTACTACTCATATGTTAAGATCAATACAGTACATTTACCATATCAGTAAGTACTACTCATATGTTAATATCAATACAGTACATTTACCATATCAGTAAGTACTACTCATATGTTAATATCAATACAGTACATTTACTATATCAGTAAGTCAGCTACTTCTGAAATTTACTCCATTCTAAGACTTTGGTGTCTATATTTTGACCGCCCCGTTGGTCGAGTGGTTAGCAACCCTGACTACGCAATCAATGGGGTCCGGGTTCGATCCCCGGCAGGGACAGGCATTTGTGTGATGAGCATAGATGTTTGTATTTCTGGGTTTGGGTGTTTATTAAATATATTAGAGAAAATATATATATATATATATATATATATATATATATATATATATATATATATATATATATATATATATATATATATATATATATATATATAATTTGCTTACCTTCAGGGTCAGATCAATTGGTGTAATTTGTCCAGTGATATTTATATTTATTTATATAGGCGATGGTTGACTCTTTCCATCAGAAGACCCATCTGCTTGTTTGCTATACTAGGTTATAAAAAAAATAATTTAATGAATAATATTTGTTTTATTACAATTCTAGCTGTTGCCTGCGACTTCATCCACATGGACTTTGTTTACTCCACACTGCTCCTCCCCTGTAGGTGATGGAGTGATAATATGTAGCCTTTATGTTGGCTATATGTTGTTAGTAATATTCATGCAAAATTTGAAGTAAATCCATGCAGTACTTTTTGAGTTTACCCCGGACATACATACAGACAAGCAGATAAAAATTCTAAAAACTATATTTTTGGCTTCGATATCGATTGTAGATCCCGCCCCAAGTATTATTTAAAAAAAATATTCAATGTACAGTTTTGACTTTCTTACGATTTTATTATATGTATAGATAAATGTTACAATAAAATGTTAACATATAATAGTACTAGCTGTGCCCGCGACTTTGTTCGCGTGGAAAAAATTCTAAAATAAAAACCTGCATAGTTCCCGTTCCCGTAGGATTTCTGGGATAAAACTATCCTATGTCCTTTCTTGGGTTTTAAACTATATTTGTACCAAATTTTATCCAAATCGGTTTAGTGGTTTGGCCGTGAAAGCGTAACAGACAGACAGACAGAGTTACTTTCGCATTTATAATATTAGTATGGATAAATAGTAATCAATCCTAAGCTTGTTGTGTTCTAATACTTAATCTAAAAATTAATTATACCCTTTTTAAAGAGTTTTAATACATTTATTTCAGAAGTAAAACTCTTCCAGATTTGGAAAGCATAGTATAAAAGTTTATACCTAGCCCCATAAAAGAAGTACATTCTGTGCAGAGATGAGAGATAAGATGCCTGCACAACAAGATTGTTTTTGCTAGGAAACCTAGGCAGTCTTTCAGAAATAAAGTATTAAGTTTATTAGTGTATTTTATATTATGTTAATGTCTGTAAATGTTATAAGTAAAGTTCTATAATAATGATTGAATAACGGTGTATATATATTTATCTTCTATGTAAGTAGTCAATCTATATTTAACTATTGGATAGAATGTATGTATTACTAGCTGTGCCCGCGACTTCATTTGCGTGGAAAAAATTCTAAAATAAAAACCCGCATAGTTCCCGTTCCCGTGGGATTTCCGGGATAAGAACTATCCTATATCCTTTCTTGGGCCTCAAACTATATTTGTACCAAATTTTATCCAAATCGGTTTAGTGGATTGGCCGTGAAAGCGTAACAGACAGACAGACAGACAGAGTTACTTTCGCATTTATAATATTAGTATGGATTAACACTAATGTTGTTATGTAGCTTACTTTTGTTGTAGTATATCCCAAAAATAGATTAGTTATGGTAATTTAGAATCTAGTATTTAGTTTTACTGATAGCTCATAATTAGTTTATTATGCACTACCCAACCTTATTCTCTCAGCATCAGGGAAGGTAAACTGTGAGAAAATGCTTAATAGCATTAAGTTACGCCTATGTACTATTTATTGTGCAATAAAGTATTTAAATAAATAAATAAATAAGTTTGCCAAAGTGCTGTGTTAAAATGTTAAATGCTGGATAAACAGCTCCATCTCCTATCTTTTTGTTGACCTTGGAGATGTCTGTATATTCTTATAAGATTATATAAGTTCTATCTTTGGGCTATAATTAAAATAAGTGGATTTTACTATTTGAAAGAGCATGTCACATCACACACCATCACTTAAAGGTACATCTTTTGTGTCTAGAGGCAATGGTTGTTTACTATGTCATTTTATAAAAAATATAAACAGCTAAATAATTATCCATATAAACTTAACTGCCCAAGATAGTTGTTATGGTCAATTTATTTATTTACTTATGTAAACATGATCAGTGTTATACAGTCGATCACAAATAGATATCCAGTAGGTACTCGTATATCGTAAGACCAATCTTATGAAGGACGACATACCACTTTGAACATGTTCGAATTCTGATTTCATTTGCAGAGATTCCACATTTTCTTTGCAACCAAAATCGATATCCACCTCAATTTTAATAACATCTGTCTCTAATTTAACTTCTGAAGTATATTGAAAGGAACTACAATCTGGATCTTGCTCTTTTTTAATTTTCGCAGACATTTTATTACTGAATATTGAACATAGGTTACACAAGGTGATTGAATTTATAAATTATGCACTTTTGTATCTCTTTAAATAGTATTTTGAATGTTTTATTGTTTCTACTTTCTACCACAACTATCACAAATTTTAATACTAGAGAATTGAATAACAATATTTTAAAATAAATGTATGTAAAATGTAAATAAAACAATATTATTAAAAAAAAAAAACACTAAAATAATTGTAGATAAAATATAACGTATACAGATTAGTGTAACCAACTTAAAAAAATATCCCTGTACCAAGGAACTATAACGATAACTGGAATTGTTACGAAGCAATATTTGAAAAATAAAAATGTATTTTACTTCGTTACTAATAAAGTTGACATTTGTTTCTTACGTAACAGAGGGGAAAAACGTTCTGAGCAAGACAACGACAAGAGTGGATGGTGTTCCTTTCTTGCAATTGCCAGTGTAAATAAAACTACCTAATGGTAGATTTTTATATATTCGGTAATCGTTAAATCCCTTTTATTCATACACGTCGATAAATACATTAGCATAAAATGTATTGTAATTAGCATAGTGAGTTCTAAAATGTGCTTATTTTAATTATTACGTAATTACTTATGCAATGCAAAGCTGTTTGTCAAATTAGTAGAATTACTTAGTAGTAATTTGCAAACTACGCATGGCCGCACTTATATAGGGCGATTGGCGCTTCATTTGTAACCCATATTCATGCAAATAAAATATATTCTATTCTATTCTATTCTATTCTATTCTATTAGTAGAAAGAGACACACTCCACCCATGTCGTAGTACTCTTCGGAACGATTTTGAAGCGCGTGTTGACATTCCGGGTAGAATGTAACTTCCTTGCCCTGTACAAAGCGGTGGGCGATATGAAATATATTATGAAAATCATTCGATTATGAAAATGTCTCGAAATATTTCAAATATAATAATGGACAAGAATTCTGCATAATTTGGCCACTAGGGGCGCTGTGATCGTTTAACCCAAACCATCTGTCAATTACATAGAAAAACATTTGATATTACTTGTTTACATAAATTGTAAAAAATGCCGTGCTGTGTAATTCTTGGAAGTGGCGAGAATGGAAAGCACCTATTTCTAAAAGACCCAAAAATAAGGAGATTATGAGAACGAGCAATAAAAAGAAAAAGCTTCAAAGCTGGTGACAATTAGAAGTCATAACACAAACATTTTGAGGATTTCGATTACATAGATTGTAGTTCCAGTAAGCCTGTAAAAACACATTGGTTTACTATTGTAGTAGACATCTTTTACTTTACTTTTTGGATGGCATAACCTTAAGTCATGTTTGACAGAAACAAAAATTAAGTTAGTTTTTATGGATGGGATGGCTAAAAGTGTTACTGACGCACATGAAGAGTTAAAACAAATCTTTTAAAATGTATTTTACTATCCAATGTAAACATTTTGACATAATAATAGAAAAGGTAACTCTACAAGATTAGCTTTTCTGCCTTGCACATATGTCCCTTTTCTTTTTAGGTCTTCTTTAAGCTGTTTTACAGACCGCGTTAAATATATTTTTAATAAATTTACTGAAAAACTTCAACAAAAAATCCACGAAAAAACTTATTTAAAATTAATGTTTGGGTCAAGCGTTTACAGCGCCATCTATGTTGAGCTTTGCGTATTCTTGTCCATTTAGCAGTTACTAATTTAGTTAGTATCCGTGATTTGTGAATTAGTCAAAGCAAGGACTGTCCAGACGAGTCTAAAAATTCACCATTGTTAAGTGTGAAGCCGCGTTTCATCCCTAAGAAATTAATAAGAAACTCCTTAATAGATATTTTTTTCAGAAACTAATATAATATTTACATATTAGTTACTGTTAGCTTACTGTTAGCTCTTCACTATAAAAGCGTCACAACATTCACAACTCAAGCCAATGGATCGAAACAAACTTCTGTTCTATAATAAAACTAAAATCTCTCAACTTTTTACTGTTGTTTTATTAGTAGCACCCTCAAAAGTTTTAAATTGGTAAGATCGGAGATTAGTGATATCATTGGATTATAAAAATGTCATAAAAACAAATTCGTTACCTACTAATCCCCCGATTATCAATGTTACTATTTAAAAAAAAGTAAAGTAAAGTAATTCCGTTATACCAATCACTAAATTTAAATGATACCTACTAATAAAATTTTATAATCGCCTATTGTGATTTCTAAAGCTTAAGTGTACTGTTAAACCCCTAAAATCACATAAAATACTTAAAATCTCCACCTTGAAGTATCTATACTCGTACCTATATAATTATATTAATCTGTGGAAGTAGGTATCGAATCGACATATAAATATTTTTAATCTAGATATTATATCGATATATTTTTTAATGAAAATGAACAAAAACTCTTACCTACGTAGCATTGACCTATACGTTCCAACTAAGAATATCGCGCTTGTTATCAACTTCATTGGTAGGTACCTACCACAAGTGTGAAATAGTAATGTCAGCAAAAAAATATTGATGTCGTGTCATTTACACCACTTACAAGTCAAAAACGACGGGGCCAATTTTGTTGCGATTTTTTTGGGTTTGGCCTGTCTTTATAGAGAATAGGCTAAAAGTATTAAAATATAATATTCATCAATCAAAATCAGTAAAATATGTCAGTCTAGCCGTTCATTTAAATATACGTATATATAAAAGTCACGCTAGTTATGTTACACCTTATTTTAATACATGGTAACATAATCTGATGGGGATCTAAATAAAAAATATACCAATTAGAATGATTTTTTTAAAGTATTTCTTTGTTAGAATTTTTTTGCACACCTTACTCATCATTTACGAAGTTTTTGCAAAATCCGGAGCAATATATATAAACCAATATACCAATATATTTTATAAACCAATCAAAAACAAGTATTAACAATGACAAATTCACAAACACTTCAAAAATACTTGGGTTACCTAATAGCAGTAAAACTATGTTTCTTACACCAGTAGATGAGCATGAAGTATTTAAGATCATAAACTCCTTAAAAAATACAAGTGCAACTGGTTATGATAATATTAGTACAGAACTACTCAAAAATGTTGCTGCTGTAATATCAAAGCCGCTCAGTCATATTATTAATTTGACATTTTTAGAAGGGAAGTTCCCACAACGACTAAAAAAGTCTATAGTTAGACCAATACTTAAAAAAGGTGATCCTTGCGATATGAATAACTATAGACCCATTACATTAATTCCGATTCTCTCAAAAATTTTTGAAAAAGTTGTGTATGCTAGACTTCATAATTACTTACTGAAATGCAATATATTAAAAAATAATCAATATGGATTTAGAAAAGGTAGGTCGACAACCTTAGCATGTTTTGAACTGGTAAAGAGTATAACGGAATGCCTAAATACAAAAAGTTATCCACTTTGTGTATTTTTAGACATGAGTAAGGCATTCGACTTTGTTTCTCATAGAATTCTGTTGGCAAAACTTGAAAAATATGGTATAAGAGGGAAATCATTAGAGTGGATACAAAGTTATTTAGAAAATAGGAAACAGTGTGTAGAAATTTCAAAAATTTCTGGGACACATAAAAAAATATATACTTCAAATTATAGTTGTAGTGACTGTGGAATATCACAGGGAAGTGTTTTAGGACCCTTGCTCTTTTTAATTTACATTAATGATCTTCCAGAGACTATGCAACATGAGTCATTCTTATTTGCAGATGACACTACACTCCTCATTAAATGTAAAAATAAAAATCAGCTAGTAAAAGAAACAACTGAAACCTTACTTAAAGTTTCGGAATGGTTAAAAAGTAATAATTTAAAAATTAACTTGACTAAAACAAAGATAGTTGAATTTCAAACATGTTATAGCAATAAAGTTCAAAAATCAAATATATTATTTAACAATATAAATATAGAAAATACTGAATACACTAAATTTCTAGGAATATTTATTGACAACCATTGCAATTGGAAAGCGCACATTGATTCTCTTTGCAAAAAAATTGACAGATTTATCTATGTTTTGAGAAGAATAAGAGAAGTAGCCAACTTAAATGCTGCATTGCTGGCATATCACGGATATGTCTCATCTGTATTGCAATATGGAATCTCTATTTGGGGAAACTCAGTTGATTTAATTAGGATTTTCAGAATTCAAAAGAAATGTATACGTGCAATATGTAATGTTAATCAACTACATTCATGTAAACCCCTATTTAAAACTCTTAAAATACTACCTTTACCTTGTCTTTACATACTGTCGGTATGCGTATTTGTAAAAAAACATCAACATTTGTTTAAAACAAATGCTCAAGTATTAGGGAACTCATATTTTAGAAACAGTGAGAAGCTACATGTGCCAAGCCAAAGACTAAATATTTATAAAAAAAATGCATATTGTATGGCAATTAATATATACAATCATATTCCTGATAGTCTAAAATTATTACCTATAAATAAATTTCGCAAAAAATTGTTTGATTTACTGTTAAATAAAACATACTATGATATTAGAGAATTTTTAGCAGATAAGATTAAATGTTAATAAACAGAAATATAAGCTTGTACAATTTACCTTGAAATTTAAATGTAATAAAAACTGAACGGCAAATTTTGTAAAATGGTAAATTTTTTGTAAATTGTAAAAATTTGGATTGAGCATAAGATCATATTTTGTAAATTGTAAAAACAACTTTTGATGTGAAATAATTCTAGTAAATTGTAATACATACAATTGTAATACGTGAAATAGAAAAAAAAGAAGCCCGCTGAGTTTCTTCCGCCGGATCTTCTCAGTGTGTGGCCGCGTTCCGATCCGGTAGTAATTATAAAGAAATCGACCTAAATTAAAAAGTTTGCACGCCATATTATGGTAGAATATGATGGTAATTTAATTTATTTTAATAACTTGTGACACCCATATTCTTGCAAATAAATATTTTTCATTTCATTTCATTTTCATTTCAATATGTCATCCTGACAAGTGACAGTCCTATTCTTATTTGGAATGCATAGTATTGTATATAATAGACAATAATAGTCTAAATTACTCCTAATTACTATTTACAAATACTATATTAAAGTAACTTGCAAAGAGTATAATAATCACTACGTCCCTAATTTGCTTCTTTAGTGATAAATTATAAATATAAATTAATAAAAAGGATTAAATATAATTTATAAAGTGCATTAAAAACATACATAATCTAACCTCAAATGTCTAGTAACAAGATGTCCAAGGAAATTAAAATAGAGGAAGATTCAGATAGTTATTCCTTTCAATGTACTTCAGAAGTTATATTGGAAACTGATGTGGTTAAAACAGAAGTGAATGAAGATATTGAATTCGAAGATAACGCGGAGTCAACAGAAATGAAGTTAGAAAATGTCGAAAGTGGTATGTCATACAATTTCTCCAATATAATATAACACTCTTAAACCTCATAAATAACCATTTGATATGTTAAGTAAATATACATATTACCCAGACTATTGCATTTATGAAGTTTACATCAATTTTTACACCAATCATCTATATATATAAAAATCAATCCCTATTTTCCTTGGTCACAACATCACGCCTGAATGGCTGGACCAATTTCTGTAATTTTTTTTTATTGTGTTTGTAATTGTAAGGAGAAGGTTCTTATAAAAGAAAATATTAAGAAAATTGCACGGAAAATTAGAAAATTTAAGAATACTTAACCACCATATAAAGTTTAATGCCATTTTGGCTGCATGAAAGGACAATCCCGTAGACTTATATAGATTATGTGTCACATTTTTTGTCCGCTATGGATTCCTAATATGAATGGCTAAACGTTTGCCGGGTCAGCTAGTAACTAATAATACTAATCTTGTATGGTTTAAACTTACTGGGATAAAATAAACTTACCCTGCTAAATTACCAAAATGTTTTTATCGTACAAAATAATGTAATTGAAGGAAAGATAAAGTAAAAGTGCTCTGTAACACAACACCAAAGACTTGAGTGGTGGAGAGTTGACATTTTTAAGATAAAGTTTACTGTATATCAGTGAATTTTTAACATTTATCCACCCCTCACCACTTCCCCCTGCGAAAACCCATGTTATTGAGACATACATAATCAAAGTTTTGAGGTTATAACACCTATGGACCATCATTTTTTTTATTAGGGCTTGCATTAGAAATGGGCCGCACGAATTTAGGATTGTTGGGGGGTGGGGGGGGGGGGTGGGGGTCAGTGTCATCTTACAGAAACTAATGATGAAAACTAATGGCACCTTTGTATCAATATAGCAGAATTCTAATGCTGCTTGCATAATACTTAGACAATTTTTGCATGTAAGTTCATTCAAAAATTTTGGTAGGTTATTATGATAAGTATATCACAACATTATTAAAACACATTGCCTAATTGTAAAATTTTGTATTTGCTGCAATTTGTATCCGCAAGGACTATGACATAGCATTTGGTTCTCTCTGCTTACCCTGTAAGGGGTTTGTCGTGATGATGTGTACATATTTGCTGCATTGTAAAAACTACCAACTTATAAATACTTTATTGTACTAGTAGACCCGGCAAACGTCGTTTTGCCATACAGATGACTTGTATTGAATATTTTGGTGGGTTAATTGAGGGGATTTGGGGGTTAATTAAAATAAAAACTATCCTATCTTTCAAATTGGACACAATAGTAGATATCTACGCAATTTCATTGAAAGTGGTTCAGTAGTTTAGGAATCCATAGTGGACAAACAATGTGACACATCTATATATATATAAAAGGTGTCTGACCGAGGTATCAATGCACAGGCCAAACCCTTAAGGCTAGAAACTTGAAATTTCGCACACATATTTCTCTTATAATGCAGGCATCCACTAAGGAAGGATTTTTCAAAATTCAACCCTGAAGGGGGTGAAATAGAGGGTAAAAGTTTGTATGAATCTTTTTATTCCTTGAACATATGTGCATGATATTTTGTATGAATTGAGTACAAAAAAATAATGAATTACGTGTTTAAGCATTTTTCAAAGTTCGATCCTTAAGGGGGTAAAATAAGAGAATTGAATTGAGTACAAAAAAATAATGAATTATGTGTTTAAGCATTTTTCAAAGTTCGATCCTTAAGGGGGTAAAATAAGAGAAGTAGCTTATAAAGAAAAGTTAAATAAGTTCTTAAGTAAATATGCGCAAGCGAAGCCGCGGGTAACAGCTAGTAATTTATATGTAACTATATTAAGATTATCATGAATGAAGCAATGTTTTCATTCATTAAATAATGTTTAAAATGAATATAAATGAATTAAGATTGGCAAAATGTTCAGATAAAATCAGTAATTTATGTTTTGTAATTTGCAGTGAACAATTGGGGAAAACTGTTTTACACCTGTGTACTCTAATTTTTAAGGCTGTCGAGTTAAAATTAATGTTATTGCAAAGTATGTATTTTGTCTCATACAATTATGATCAAAAGTATTGTTTTGCTTGCAAATCGTTTCTTTGTTAACCATCGAATTCCTAGGGGGGTAGGAGAGTAAATTGAACGTCAATGATTTTCTAGTTCATGTTTTTTTTTATATATTATAATAAATATTTCTGAACAAATTACATGACTTGATCAAACCCCCAAGGTAAGCAAATTATTTGATTATGTTATGGATGCTAGTTAACTATATAAGTACATAGAAATATATATATATATATATATATATATATATATATATATATATATATATATATATATATATATATATATATATATATATATAAATCTTACATGCATAATAAACACCCAAACCTAGAATACAAACATCTGTGCTCATCACAAAATTTTTTGTCCCTGACGGGAATCGAACCTGAGCCCTTTTGATTCGTAGCTGAACCTAGCTACGAATCAAGGGGGCTCAGGTTTAACCACTCTACCAATGTGGCAGACGAAACAAGGTAGTAAATAAAGAACTTGGCTCTCCTATTGCCTATAGACAACAAAGATGTTAATATTGTGTTGCTATCCCTGTGGCAGATGGCGATGCCTCATGTATAAGTCTACCAGCTAACTTGTGCTTCAAGTCAGAACATAATTATGACAAGCATTGACATTATTGAGGCATGAACGGGTATCGAAGACCGGGAGAGACGTTGCAGGACTCTGCCATCTAGAAGTCACAATGGTACTGACATGGTCACTCAGTCGCCTTTTAAGACTTGCCTGGCAGAACGGCAGATATCGGTTGGTGAGATGAGTGACCATACCCATCACCGCATATTACCGACCGAGAAGAGAGAGAGAAACAATCTATATATATAAAAATCAATTGCTGTTTCTTAGTCCCGCTAAAACTCGAGAACGGCTGAACCAATTTGGCTGATTTTGGTTTTGAATTAATTGTTGAATTTCAGGAAAGGTTTAAAAGGCAAGAAAATCTATATCTATAAAAGAGAAAGTGTGTGTGTATGTTCCGTATAGGCTCCGAAACGGCTGGACCGATTTCAATGAAACTTTCAGGGAATCTCCAGATTGACCTGGCGAGTAATCCTGTAAAGTTTGGTGACGATCGGAGCACTCCTATTTTTGAACTGTCAAATAGAGGTTTTATTTACTATGATGATATTCTATTGTTTTATAACCCAAATTTGTATTGACACATGCGTTGTGTATATTTATGTCATTATGAACCATGTAGAATTATAATGGAGTATATTGAAGTATAATGAAGCATAATAAATGTAAAAACTAAAAATGTAGTGCCTATATGAATTTAGATATTTCAAAGATAGCAGGAAATCTTCATGGTATAGGGAAGGGGAATTGTTTTACTCCAAATTTAACGCATGCGGGCCACGAGCAGTAACGAATAAATCAAAACTACTGGATCGATATTAATCATTTTCTTCCCGTGCGAAGCCGGGGCGGGCCGCTAGTATTTAAAAAAAATAAGAGTAGTTAAAAAGACAGAACAACTTTTGCCGGGTCAGCTAGTTTTCAATAAGAAAACATACACATATGTATTATAACACAAATACATATATATTATAACATAAGGTATTTCTTCATTTCATATGTTCTTTAGGTATCAAATTATACACTCACTACTCAACAGGCAAAAGACACATGCAATCATATAATTACATAGTATAGCTAAAATTTAGGGAAGAACTGGCTCCTATAACACAATTTTTACTATTTTAGGAGTAAGAGTATTTAAAATTTACCTAAAAGTACATTGTAAAATTTTGAAATAAAAATATATTATTATTATATTATACAGCTAGGTAAATTCAATATTGCATTTAAAACAGTTTTGAAGTTCCTATCACGCGATCAGTGCTAAAAACATAATTATGTAGTTAGACGCTTGGAAGCGGTTGGATTAACTTTATCCTTTCAACATTTTCAATAAAGTTGATTCTGATTTGAAAGATTAGGGTAGAGTCTGCGTGAAGTTTTAAATTTCTTAAACCACAATTATACATTTAATTAAGATAAAATATTTTATTTTCAGGTCAGTTGGAAGGTTTCCAAGGGTTGATAAAAAATAGCATTTATGAAGTGGCAGATGTGAAGACTGAAAGAGAATCTTCAAAGAGTTGTATTGTAGTAGCAAGACAAGAACAGTCTCAAATAAAAGCTAATGATATGTTTGGACTTAAAATTATAAATGAAGAAAAGTTATACTCGTGTGATATTTGTGGGAAAGTGTTTAAACAAAAGAAAACTTTAAAGGGACACCTGCATACTCATAGTAACACAAAATTATATGTATGTAATGTCTGCAAAAAAGGCTTCAAATACCCGAGGCTATTGCGTCAACATAGTTCTACTCATACTAAACCGTTTTCTTGTGATATTTGTGAAAAAATGTTTATCAGAAAACAAAGTTTAAAAAACCATTTAAATATGCACAAAGGATTCAAGCCTTATGTGTGTAATGTCTGCGACAGGGGTTTCACTAATTCAGCTGGTTTGAAACAACATAAATCTGCTCATGCCGGAGAGAAACTATTTTCTTGCGAGTTTTGTAAAAAAAAGTTTAGGGACAAATACACATTAAAACGCCATTTAAGTATGTACAAAGGAATCAAGCCTTATGTGTGTAAGGTCTGTGATAAGAGATTCACACATTTAGCTTTTTTGAATCGTCATAAATCTACTCATACTGGAGAGAAACTTTTTTCTTGCGATCTTTGTAAAAAAAAGTTCACTCAAAAATACACATTAAAACGCCATTCAAATATACACACAAGAAGCAAGCCTTATATGTGTAATGTCTGCAACAAAAGTTTCACACAATTAGCTCTTTTGAATCGACATAAATCTACTCATACTGGTAAGAAGCTTTATTCTTGTACCTTTTGCAATAAATCATTCACTGATGAACTCTTTTTAAAAAATCATTCTAATGTTCACAAAAAAATAAAATCTCATGTGTGTGATGTCTGCAATAGTGCTTTCATATACTTAAGTCATTTACGTATACATCAAGTCACACACACTAAAGAAAAGACATTTTCTTGCGACTTCTGTAAAAAAACGTTTAGTTTGAGGGGCAATTTAAAGAGACATTTAATGGTGCATAGTAAAATAAAGCCTTATGTGTGTAACGTCTGCAATAGAGGTTTCTCACGGTCAAGTGATTTGCGTGAACACGAACTTATTCACACTGGAGAAAAACCATTTTCTTGTGATATTTGTAAAAGAACGTTTGCTCGAAAAGGCGGAATAAGGAGCCATTTAAATGTACATAAAAATATTAAGCCTCATGTATAAGCAAGCTAAATCTAATACCTTTAAACGAGCAATTCTTGTATATATATATATATATATATATATATATATAATTGTAAATATATATATATATATATATATATATATATATATATATATATATATATATATATATATATATATATATATATATATATATATATATATGTATAATTGGAATCTCGGAATCGGCTCCAACGATTTTCATGAAAGTCACAAATTTGGGGTTTTCCGGGTCAAGGAATCGATTTATCAAGGTTTCAGGTCCAAGAAAAGCTCGAAAGGTTCCCAAGATATTATATATAGGTATTATCTGTTTAAAGAAATACGTATGTTTGTAATATCGTACAACAAATCATAAATTAACCAATAAGTTGATATATAATTACAAAATCACTTGGCAAACAATTGTTCTACAAGATTCGAAAAGAATATGGCCTTACATTGTTATATGTTAATAATATTATTTCAAATTTGAATACCCCTTGTATTGCACCGCCCCGTTAGTCAAGTGGTTAGCGACCCTGACTACGCAATCGACGGGGTCGGGTTGGATCCCCGACGGGGACAAGCATTTGTTTGATGAGCATATATGTTTGTATTTCCGGGTTTGGGTGTTTATTAAATATATTCTAGCATTTATATATGTATTTTTACGTATTAGTATCACTGACTAACACCCATAACACCCATTGGGGTTAGATCAGTAAGTGTTATTTGTCCTGTGAATATTTTTATTATTATTATTTGACCTTGTGGCCTCATATTTCAAGAAGTGACATCAAGATATAGCTGAACGCTCGTCCAAAACACTTGAACTGAATCTGCAGTTCAGCATCACTTGTACTAAACCATTCCATATTTTAAAATTCTCATTATTCAGGTTATTAGGAACATCAGAGAAGTAGGGAGCAAAACTGTTTAAACACATGGTTTCTGATCTTTCTTGTATTTTCGGAAGTCACTGTAGCTATTATTTATAGGTAAATTTCGATTTCCTTCATTATTTTAGTAAAATCAACGTTGTCTTAAACCCCGTTTTCACTTCGTGTAGTACGAGTGCGAGTGTTTAATGCAGGTGCTTAGTATTAAGCAAAAAATACGTGAAGACAGCCGTTGATCCCTGCGAGTGATTAGTAATCAGTGTCTATTCACTTTTACTACGCTGAATATTGATCACTCGCACTTATCAACGGCTGTTTTCGCGTATTTTTTGCTTAATACTAAGCACTCGCATTAAACACTCGCACTCGCCATAATAAAAAAAGGGGGTTTTATTTTAAATTGTACCTTGACCCTGTTTTTATTGTAATTTGTTTGTCTGAAAGAGGTCGCTTGTTAGCGATGTAACCACCATTTGAATTACCTGTATGAGATTTTTGAACGTGTTTTAACACTTTAACAGCCGACTATTTTAAAGCGTGCCTTTCTTGGTACGCCGGCGATTTTTACCGATATTGTCTTATAAAAAAAAATTGTGATACATCTATCATGTTTTATTCCTTTATACAGTGGTCTCTTATATTTTTGGCATAGGAATAAAAAATATATTTTTATTAGAAAATATTACATGAAAATAGGCTGAAAGTGAAAAAAAAATTCGAACATGTACATTTTTTATCATTTTGATGGGTTATGATTTTTAAAATACATCAATACAATATAATAATTTATCTTCAATTTGAATATCAGGGGCTAATTCTTTGTGTTATACAAAAAAGATTATAGCAGTGGAACCCAAGATGATAAATACTCGAGCGCAGTAGGGACCTATTGCATTATAGATCAGATGATAAGGAAAATAAAAGGTCATATAATATTTTTAATTTCCACGATGAGGAAATTGTTTTTCAAAAATGTATAAAAAGACAGTCACATGAAAGTGTTGAAGCGAGTTAGACTATGTGGTGGGTTGATTGGGAGCTAAAAAGTGTAGGTATGTATCACTCATTACGCTAAACGACAAACCAATGAA